>FR989895.1:5678639-8178639 GCA_905404115.1 Pheosia gnoma | reverse complement strand
GTCTTAAGCAAACGAAGCAGAAAGTCCCCATAACAATCTTTGTGATTACGGCATTTTTTTCAGTGGTGATGATTGAGTTTGATTACATTTTGGATAGATCGTTGAATTCTTATATAGTCTAGATTTGTTCATAGAAATGTTTACCGAAGAAAGTCAGTCTTCAAACATAAACTTTTTTTTCTAAATAGCGGGTATATTATCATATCTACCTTTTCGAGACGAAATATATCTAAATTTGGTCGGTCCGGACCAAAGCAAGGTACATTTCAGGTGTTCAACTTGACGTCAAATAAATTTCGCTGACAGTTCAATTTCACTAAGCCCTATTACATAATTCTACGTTTACATTTAAAGTAAACCTATCTATATTTCGTATATTTCGTATATTTCTATGGATGGAATGTCTATGGCATCTAATGTTTATGTGCAACAAAACGGTTAAATTTGTTATCAAATCTGTCCATTATATATTTTAGAGCAGCACGCACCCTCGCGGATATGTGCAGTTTTAATCAATTCAATCACTCAATCAATAAAAAAAAAAATTTTGGATGTAATAGTAAACAGTCATAAGTTTACTTCTTTGTACATTTTGATTAATTGGTCACTATTCTTTAGTACATATCTTTTTATGGATTATTATATTATAAAATCATATATCTATACACTTAGATATTATGATCAAAGGCACAGTCAAAGCCTAATGGGTATATTTTGCTTAGGGCACTTATAAATTGTCATTTTAGGATATTAAATAAAATATATATTTTTGAAACTGTCACTAATTACTTATATTACCATAACTGCTATCTCATTATAATACACGAGATTATTCAGAAACAAAGGACATTGTTATGGCTTCAAATGCTTATGTAGTTCTGTTCCTAATGGTTTATTACATTATGCATTTAAATGGCCGTTACGCTAACGCCATGTTGTCGTGAGAGCGTCCTGATGCTGGAACGACTGGCATTATTCGGTCGATTTACTCAATACAATTCACTTAGTACGGTACTAATAACAGGCTCTCGGGACTAAACAAGATCGTAAATGTCATATTTAAATGTAAGAAGGTACTTAATTACATAATAGGGTGTCCGACTGTTAGTAGCCTTACAGCCCGTTTCGCAATGTAATGCTTAGCCCCATCAACAACTTATTTGGCAGTATTTGTATAAACCATCTGTCAGACAAGTTATGGATAGGGTTTTTTTCTGCACATTGTAAAACAGGCACACGATTATTAAATAAAAAGGAGACAATAGTCTGCCTGTGTGTCCTAATATATTGCCGCGTTCATTACATACTGCTATTAACATACGGACTACGACTAGTGGAAATATCTCATTAAAAAAATGCATCTTTTTTACCTAATCGAGCATAATGAGGCGCCGTTAATTTTATTAATAGGTCTTACGCGCTGAACTGTAACGCCTTTGATACGGCATGATATCAGACTTTTCGTATAGGTATAGACACCCACCCTTTTTAGATCAATGTAGAAAAATAAATCATCACAATGCAGTACAATTAATGTCTCCTTTACTGATATCAACTATAGATACGATATACTTATAGTAAACATTTTATCTAATCAAGCGAAAACATTATATAAACCAGAAAGTTTGTCGTCTCATTCTCAGATTCACACGTTGCTTACTTAACTTTTATTTATGAAGATTACGAGTACGATAACAAAGAACGAAGAAGATAAGCTTAGAAAATTCATTTTTCCATGTAAAATGCATGGTTTCATGTGAAAATGAAATGGAATAAAAATTACATCGTTGGAACGCCTTAACCTATAATGGGACACCACAGATGAGCCGTATATTGGGATATTCATGAATATTTTTTATAACATGTTCTAGCAAAATTACTGGTATTAAAATTATAACGGCATCTTCTTCTCTTCAATGTTAAATGAGGAAGAAAGCAATATCTTTATAACGAAAATGTAACTACTTACTTGTTATAAAGTATAATGTCGGGTCTCCAGACCCTCTCGTAGGGTATTCTGATAACGCCGATGCCATCGAAGTCGCTGGTGTTCCACCGAAGGTGAAAGTCCGTCCAGATTTGTGTGATCCAGCAGTTTGTCGTTAGTAGCTGGTCCTTTTCCTCCTGCAGAAGAAAGTAAATCTGGTAAAACAGGCTGAGATGAACTGAGGCACAAAATACCTATGCAAATGGTGACTCTAGCACGAGCAGAAACGGGATTTGCAAAAATGAAAATGGGCAATATTTTACCACTAAACGTATTACCAAGTAAAATATTTGACAAGTACTTGAACGTTTTCAAGGGAAAGGTAAAATAAGACCCTTAATAAAAAACATTAGGCGGCTTTCGCCTGCTGCTATTATCATCATAATTGTTACGAGAACAACTAAATATTTAACTTAAGCAGACGACCTACAATCGCGAGGCTATTGTAGAGCGTTCATGCTGTTGTTTATTATAAGAAAATTGCTACTCCCTTTTAAACGAGACAATAAATTGAAATAAAACTAATTTTAACGGATTTTATCGCGTTTATTTTTATGTTTTAATGTGTAGTGTTTGCGTAAATATAAGACATTAATATGCGAACCAATTAACTTTTTGGGATACTCTATTCACCCCTTTCAAAATTATATTGACCAACATTTCGTAAACTATCAAAATATATGTACGTCATAAATATACCTATGTCCTTGTCATATTACTCGATTTACGAAACAAGGGCAACAATAAGTATTAAAAAAACATAAGTAGCTGAAACCATCATCTCGCGTATAATTAACTATTATTATAAGTTATGTCATACAACATCAAAGAAAATGGCCGACATAAAAATCGTATTATCATGATACTGTGGCCAAAGATTACCTTGCCGGGAGCAATCTGCTTTTTGTACATCGGTACGCTTTTGTTTCTTAAATTATAAAACACAATATTCATTAATGAGATGAATAACTCCGATTAACATAATATATAAATAATTATAAAGTAACATAATGTTTATTAATTTAATATATTACAAACGATTTCTGTCGCTTCAAGATATTTGTTATTTGTTTTGTAGAAACCGACTAAGTAGAATCTTAGTTGTTATCTGCAGAATAAAATAATATATTTCAATGGAAGGTCTAGACCGCATTACGTACGTAGGGTTTTTGTACCCTCACAGGCACGGTTTTTCCAGCTTCACTTGTGTATTAATATGCATTTACCTTCGCCACTGTTAACTTCACGATCGCTATGAATAGGATAGGAATAACATATCTAAATATTTAGAGATCAATCTTGTTGAGACCATGTTTTAAAATCTACTTCAACCGTACAATCCGTTGCGTGATTCTCGAGGCTGAAATGGAATGACGGCAAAAAAAAACAAAAAACCAACGTGCTGTTTATGACTGAGTATGTTCGTTATATGTGGTTTTTACTGCTTAAGCCACGTTGAACTTTTAAACGAGTAACATATTCCCGGAGGGGCATTAAGCTTCAGTCAAACGGAGCACTTGAGGCATTGAAATGTACTTTGTAGGACGTAAAACTGCAACCTTCTACATGCACCAATAAAACACAAGATTTTAGATGTAAAATAGGTGCCATACTGTATATTTACTCTGCAAATTGTTGCCCAGTCATATAAGTCTATGCATTTACCCTAGCTTGTTGCTACTATTTAATAATGTAGAATTCTGGGTTTAATTTACAGGGCATAATATGATACGTAACATAATCATAACCTAACGTAAGTGCTTTATTATTTATGGTCTATTTTTTTCTGTAAAAAGCTAAGAAGAGGAAACTCTAGGAATTTATTATAAATATAAAACCATTTGCAGAAGATACAGTAACCAATCCACTGGAAATAATGTTTTAAATGAAAAATAAAAGGCTAAAAGAAGCGGTTATATTACCTTAATTAACACTAAATAGTAATTTTTCATGTGTAATTAATCCATTTTATTCTTATCCGACTTACAGTTTACTCGCAATTTTTGTCTTCATTTCTAAACAAAAAAATAAGGTAATATAACCTACAAAAATTAATACCTACATTATTTTCGTATCGAGAATACATTAGATATCTTAAAGGAATGCGGCCAATCTGTGACGATCAATCACTTTTACAGGTGGGCGGACAAGGAGCCGGCTCTCTCTCCAATATAACACACAGATATTAAAATGAAGATAGACGGTTCCAGTCTTAATAAACGTGTCTACTTGTTTCCGTTTCCTACATAAATTAAAATAATATAAAGCATAATTCCAATGATATTTTTCACATCAAAACCTTTTTATTCAATTACGACAAAAACTCACACTCACGAATTGATTAAGTACCTACATTATCATGTCACGTCAAATATTCTTGAAAATTACCGTAGGACTTTGATTTGCGATATAAAAAAAAACAATAAGTACTTACAAAATAATACAAATTATAACAAAAAAATGAAAGAAATGTCAAAAATATACTTCTAACAGTCCACATCATCATTATAATATGAATTATTCATTACATTATTCCATTTCATTATATACGTCGGGCTATAGGCAAGCCACAATGTTGGCTCTCAATGCTGTTGTGAATAAATAAATTGAAGGCCGAAAGTGCGAGACGGGAAGAAATGGGCACAATTGTAATGTGTGGTTGGCTGAATGCATTCACTGTGGCAGCCATGCTGCATTGTATTTGTTGCCTATATTCCTATTCATATCACCGGCTCATAATGAGAGCCAGCCTCACTATAGAGGCTTGATAGCTGTTTTCCGTTTAATCTTCGGGCTCGAATTATCAATACCTAGCTGGCTTTTTGCCCACGTTTTTTATCAATAGAAAATAATTGTAACAATTCTGAGGAGATTATATATTGTATTGCGAGCCCTGCAATAATAGAAATTCTAATCTTTTTATGACACTAAACACCTACTTCTTAGTAACAGTATGTAAAAATTCGTAAGTTTTTACAATTGAGCTGAGAGTTCTCGTGCAATTCCATATTTGAGACCCTGAAGATTAGCTTACTCGAACTTTATTAGCTGCTTATTCACCGACCGCGCATAGCAGCCTCCGATATTGATCTAAACAATCAGTTCAAGCGATGTTGAAATTGACACTAGTGGACAAATGACTGATGAAAGGGTAGCGTGAGTGTTTGCGAGTACTGACAGAGCAAGGCACATACTGTCGGGAGGCTGCTCGGTAAGCTTGTACGCGGCTAATGATACATATTTTCCCATTTAACTATACTCAATTAAGATGAAACAGATATGATAAAATATCTACTTTGCTTTTCAATTCACTGAAATTACAATACAAAGCTTCCCACCGATCCGTCTGTCCGTGTCTACCTGTAACGGTACAATGAATACCCTCCTGCGACATGCCGTTTAAAATGTAAAGTCAATATTGATAGAGATGGACCAACGAAAGGGTCCCCTGGTTAATTAAAAAACAATATCTGCGGGACCGACTGATAAACGGAATCACTATTGTACTGGAAACAATATGGTTGAATAAAATAAGCACATTTATTTCAAATGCCACAATGAAACCAATAAATTTCAAATTAATAACTTAAATGCATACCTATTTTATGAAAAACTACTTACTTATTATTTTTGTTGTTACCTATTTCTTTATTATTTATTCATTAATTTTATGCCTCAACGTGATTGGTATGACGTACTCACTAATCTTTTTAAATATGTTGCACTATTTTTAATCCACATTGTAATATAACGCGGTATATTAGCTACTACTAGTGTAAATATTTGCACACACAACGACACGACAAAAAATTAATCGTGTAAAAAAAGCATTAGATAATGCGCTGAAACATGTTTCATTTTAAAAGTGTCCACAATTTTTTATTATAAAAAAAAAGTACTACCGAATTGAGAACCTCCTCCTTTTTGAAGTCGGTTAAAAAGGTGTTTATCACAATCAGTGATTTTTTAACGAACAACAACTGTTTGTGAACTTTTTTTATATTTCAATAACTAAAAAGCTCAAACTCTGCTACGAGTGTAGATATGCTACGCTTTATTTTGTTTTTGACATTGAAGCTATATACACATGCATGCTTGTGAATTTTATAGCTGACATTACATTCGCTTTTATGAAATGAAACTGGATGCTGAATCTTATAAATTAAATTACTCCTCCCGGAATGGGTGGGCATAGGAATTGCTTGGCCAAGCCATTACACAGCACATGTTGCCATGTACGGAACACTGGTGACTATAAGCTGTTTTAGAGATTTCTAACAGAAAATCTTATTCGGATTAATCATTATCAAGTTACCAAGCAACTGGCCTGCCAAAGTAATACGTACTTTATTTCTATGAATAATTCTAAGTTTATGCTATAAATTTAAATTACCAACATAAGGGCATGCCCTGATTCCGTAGTAATAAACAATTAATTGTTACAATTTCGTCGTTCACAAGTAATTACGGAATTCACGACGCTCGCAACTCATTTTCCAAGTTTCGTGTTTCGCTTTTAACAACTTGCGCGGATACCTACAAAGTTTTTATCAAGACCGTTACCCGATTAGTTCAAAAATTTTGTCTCATTTCTTCGTACTTCGAATAAAAGTCGGGTACATTAAAATTTCATGCGACGGTTCCAAGATTATCCTGATTGTGCTTTCCACTATCATTACTTAATACCGTTCTGGAGGTATCTCATGGCACTTATGAAACATAGAAATAAATAGAGGGGTCTCTCTTTTTGTACTAGTATTACGCTTTTTGTAGTTACTAGTACATTAAGTCATACTAGATAAGTATACCAATAAAACACGTAAAGTAAACAATGCACATTATTCTTTACTAGACTGAAATTATTTCCCTTTCTATTGTTCGATTTCAATTCAAAAGGTAACACAGCTGTTTGATTTTATATGCTAGTATGGTGCGTAAGTAAATTTAGACTATGCAAGGAGTACCAAATATATTATTTTATTTTTAAGCTAGTTTATATCTAGGATAACTGTACACTATCTACGTGTGATGTTCGTTTGTTAGTTATATGCTACTTTAACTATCTGTGATAATTATTCAGTATTATGTTTCCAAAGCTTCACTTTTTACGAAAAAAAATTCAAACAAAAATATAAACGTGAGGCTGTTATGTTTGAAATGCGGACGAAGCGAATTCCGAGTTAGAAATTAAAATAACAGACCTTTTTGCGTTTTGACCTTAAAGTGGAATGTAGCTGGGAAGAGGACAACATTGTATACATAACTAAACAAGTATTTATTTCATACATTTCCTGAAATGAATACATCAACCTACGTACTTGCAAACTTATATAAAAGCTCGTCAGCGTCATCGTAAGACCTCGGTATTGTTTAAATAGTAGTATGTTTATAATTATATTATTCGCTATATACAGGATGTATGTGGCTTAGTAAAGAAAACTGATACCATGGATTCGATTCATGATTCTGGTCCCCCATAGTAGGAATGTTCCGTCGATCTTCGCATAAATTATACACATGTGAACATATATAAAACATATGTAGAAATTAAACATCCATGAATCGGGTCGTACACGGGTGGTATACGTGCTCATCACACAACTTTTGTCCCTACCAGGTTTAGGAGCCGGGACCCGCAGCATAGAGAGCAGTCTCGAAGCAGACCTGGTGGGCCTTGAGATATAAATGGTGTAACTCACACGACGTTGTTTTATATATACACATAAATTTGGGCAACTAAACAAGTAAGTACAATATTTACCTACACAATTTTTTCAGATCATTAGCCAAGCAAATTATGTGACTTTCTTTATCATTAATAAAGTCAAAGGTTTACTGGCATGCTTCTATCTCGGTACTCTTGTGCGTAAAAACTCTTAATTAATAATGAGATTACATAGAACAGCAAGTAAGTAAGTACCTATAGTAAACACCATTATTTTATCCTGCGGCGCAACATACCTTACAACAATCTATTGATTTTGTTTTCATAGTGTTGGTACTCGTATGTTTATAAGGTAAACGCTGAAAGTGATTTCGTTACGAATGTACTTACCTACGGAATTAAATAAGACGATGTCGACGGAAATTCGCGACTTCCACCCTCCGCAGGTACCTGTGGACGAATTGAAGATGTTCGCCAGCTTTCCCTGATATCATTTTTGCGTATGAATGGAATAAATAGAAATGTTTTTTTGGATGGTTAAATACCAACAATTTACTTATAGATTTCTTTTTCCTAACACCCAATCTTCTGGGCGTACTGCAGCCCATAATGGTGGGGGATTACGTTCTGCTTTTTGATATCAGTCTTGTTTTACTCTAATTTGTATATAATTTTAATAGGTTATCTGAACTGAAATAAATTTAATTTAATTTAATTTGATTATAAACATTCATATAATTCATTTATCAGTGTTTGTAATAAAATAATACTTTTTGGATATAACATTTTGGTAGTATTTTGTTCGAGAATGTTTGAATTTAGTTTACAATTAAATTTTATAGTCACACCTATAACAAAATAAGGTTAAGTACAAGAGATTTAATTTCGTTTGAAAAATACAAGGACAGTCCGTTTCAATAATAAATGGCAAAGATATTTATCTCATTCTAACAGGAAATAAGGTGAGGGGCCAGTGCCCCAACAAAAACAAATGTTCGCAAGAAAAGTATTTCTGAGCAATTGAAAGCAAATGTTACTAGCGATGTGTATGATTGAGACAAATTATCTTTCTTTTGAAGAGACGTAGCCGCCATTCAGATGAGCTCATTAAAAAAAAATGGTTATTAAATTGAATGGCGAACTACATAATTATATCATTTCCCAGTTGGGCTCGTCTAAGAAGAATTGCATAACTTTATTGTTCCATCTTTCAGTCTAAGGGCGGACATACATTGGACCACGGAGTATGTGATGGACCAACTTAGGTGACCTAGATAACATGTGGTCTGTCAAACCAGTCTATAGGAAGTCTGGGTCCGACTAATAACAAAGAAACGAGATAGACGACCTGGTGAACGATGGCCAGAATGAGGCAACGTGGGCTAACCAAGATGAGATAGGTATCCACATTAGCCTTTGTTTGGCCAACGTGGCTGGATGCACCATAACCTAACATAGATCAGCAGATATCAAATTATCTATATGCAACCACTTCGCAGTATGTTTTTGGAACACTCTTTATATCCCAGTAACAGACAGAGATTACAGAATTTAACTGCAGGACATTCTTCAAATGATGGCAAGAAAAATATCTTAATTGAAAATTCCATGCACTTGTACCAGCTAACGTTAGGATTTATACTACCATATTTTTCTTAATTTAATTAGTTCAAGAGTACCGAGACAGTTTTAATTTTGTCTGAGACGATTACAGTTTCACGACGAGGGCAACGTGCGGTTGATGTGAACTCATAATGCGTATATGTAATGAATTATCGCTCTGTAATGTGACACTGGTTGGCAGAGCCCTCGCATGCTAATGCGAAAATGAAAGGATCTTAAAGATATACCTCCGTGCCAGCTAGAGCATCTTAAATGGGCCATGTATATCAAATAATAAGTAACTTTTGGGCGGGATATATGTATTTTTATTAAAAATATACACCATTACGCGTGTATTGCTCGAAGGAGTAACAACAGTGCACCACAGTGCAATGACATTTCGCCAATGGTATTTGAGCGATACTATTGACATCACGCCGATACAGGATTAGGGCCATAGTCCACGACACAGACCCTTTACACGTTGGCAAATTTGACATCAAATAATACAAAATAATTGACTAATTAAACTACGGTACTAACAACGTCGATGATATGATGCAGCGACACTCCAAAGGTGACGAGCAGAGGCAGCGAGGAGTTCTCCACTGGCCTGACCGACGCATCGTACGTCTGCATCAGGTGGCGCACCAGCCGGTACTCCGCGTCGCAGCACACCGTGGCTGTAAACAAATATCACCGATTACAATTCGAAGATAAGCGGTTTTTGCCATAGAATAATCAATACGCGATATAAAGTAGTTCCTTCAACCCTATATTGAGAGTCTGTTGTGAATCACAACAACACAATCACAACTTGTGATTTATCTGGAAAGCAAAAACAAAACAATGAGTTCTAAAACCTCTCACAGACATTTCAGGTTTGATTTTTTAGCGTCAATATTTTGTATGAAACAATTCATCAATAGGTATGCCACAAAATTAGATGAAAAAAATAACTAAAAAAGCTTGCAATGATTGAAAACTTGAGAATGAAGCCTAAGTTTCCTGTCACCGCTCTTGTGATAGGGCTTCCCAACCGCTAAAGTTCTCTATTATAAAGTTTCCATTTCTATGTCGTTCCGCGCTAAACTTTGAATTGTTGGACCACAGAGTTACTTCATGTCAACTTAGATCATTATTCATTTAACTGGAGACAATAACTTGAGATTACATGAACTATCTACCTTTCTTCTGAACTATTAAACATCTTCGTTGTTGTACCTATCATGCTCTCTCCCTTCCTAGTTTATAATCTTGACATTATAATACATTATAATTTATAGACATTATAATACAAACATTTGTACAGACAAGCCAAATTGAATACTTTTATGTAGGAAAACAGAATTATATAATAGTTTTGTGCTTAAACACAATAGTATTTGGTGACCTGATAAGCGCAGTTCGTATTGACTCTACCTTCTAAGCCTAGGGTCCCGGGTTCGAATACTGGTAGGGACAAACTGTGTGATGATCACGAATATTTGTACCCAAGACATGAATGTTTAATATCTATATAATTATATATAACTACTGGGTTCGGTCCCAGTCCATAGTTCGGTACCCATAATACAAGCGTTACTTAGTGTGGGACCGTATAGTTAGAGTGTTCGTGTGGCGATATTATTATTATCTATACTAATATTATAAATGTGAAAGTTTGGATGGATGTTTGTTACTCTTTCACGCCCGAACGGCTGAACGGATTTGGATGAAATTTGCCACAGAAATAGATTATAGTCTGGAATAACACATAGGCTACTTTTTATCCCGGTAAAATGTATGGTTCCCGTTTAATTTAAATTTATCCCGATTTTGTTAACAACGCGATCTCCTTGGAAGCTGTTTTATATTTTTTCGTAAACTTTTGTTTTGCGCCTTGTCAATTATGTCACTTTTATGTCCGCATGGTGACATTTTCCTTTAATATAAGTTTCTTATTTAACCATCCCCCCTGCCGTTTCATTCTCAACCCAGCGTGTGCCGCACCTGCGGCCATCGCTTACAAGTTGTTCTTCGGTCGGATCCAATGATTCGCACACCGCCACGTTCTGCAATGGTGAGAACGCGCATGATGGCATGTATGGAGCATGCACTGATGGAAACAGCGGATTTCAATCCACAACAAGGTACTCAGCAGCCAACTGATGTAAATAAAACGCAGATTGATGTAACGGTACCTGTCTTCGATCGCACAATTGTTATTGCGGGTGGCAGCACTTTCGTTGAGCGTCGAGAGACGTCGCCGCCACCACGTTCCTGTAAGGCATCGAAGATTAGAAGGTCGACCTTGCCATCTATACTGGCGCGGAGGAAACGACTGGAATAGGAAGCTGCACGCAAAATGCACGGATACAAATGGAACTTATTGATAAGAAATCGGAAGCGGACTTGGCGGAATTGGACGAGAAATACAGTTCACGCGGTAACTATGGCACGGAAGTGAAGAGGTGGTTAGAGCGCAACCAACAGGAACTACAAAACGTACAGTCAGCCCCCGAGGATGGTAATAAAACGGGCTAGCTGTGCGCGCCAGTGGAGACTGGCCCTGGCACCAATGATGGTACAGTTCAGCCGTTAACGTGCGCACCGAAGGATTTCATCGCCACCTCTGCTGCTAACGACGGAGTGCTAACTTGAGTAGGATATGCACGACACTATTTATGGAGACCTGTTTGAATCTACCCAAGAGTTTAACATCACCCCTAAAGAATTCGCAATCGAGTCCTTGGCCGTGACAGGTATGCCACGCAGTAATGATGATGACGAACAATCTGTGGCCGTACTGGAATAAATGTCTATTATCGTCGACAGTAGGTGGCATGTGAACCTGCCATGGATGGAACAGTACTGCGAAATGCCTGTCAGCTACCAGAATGCACTGACACGGTTGAAGGGCATCGAGAGAAAGACGACCGCAAGTGTAGGATTTGCCGGCAAGTACACGAATAGGGCGAGTCATTTACTTGAAAACGATCATGCGAAGAAAGTAGAGAACACACAAGCTGCCGCTCAGACGTGGCATTCACCACACTACAGTGTTGCTAACCCGAATAAAGCAAAGTTACATCTGGTCTTTGACAGTGCTACAACGACTAAAGGCCTAGAGGACCAGGAATGATTTGAGAATTCTAGGGAGAAGAGTTCCAGATAAGCCCGTAAGAGTACATGTGAGGACCTCTTTGATTTTACTCATTTAGCATGCGCAGTGGACGTCATTCAGTCAAGACATACTCTTGTCCCTGGTACCGGACAACCAGTGTATAGTCCAGATTGATGGTCACGTAGATTTCCCATCAGATTCGAAGATGCCCAGAATGGAAGACGAACCTGGCGCCCAAATGGCTCATCGCTAGAACCCTTTTCACCCACTGCTGCTTGGACCTATTCGGACCAACGGAGCACAGTTGACGTTTATCGCTCCCGTCAATCCACATTGGGGAGGGGCTCGGGAGAGGCTTATTGGTCAGAATCAACACTGGAACTCTAAAGCGTACGGCGGCACGCGTCGCTCGAATCCATGTTGGTTTGGAGTGTTGAACACTAGGGTGGAGAATGTTAACGACGCGATCTCCTTGGAAGCTATTACATATTTTTTTGTAGACTTTTGTTTTAGGCCTTGTAAATGTTGTCACTTTTATGTCCGCACGGTAACATTTTCTTTTAATATAATGTTCTTATTTAACCATCCCTCCCGCCGTTTTATTCTCACCCCGGCGTGTGGCGGACCTGCGGCCACCGCTTACAGATTTGTTTCGATTTTTCATAACGCAATGGATCGACATGATTTTTTGCGCGGGTAACACCGCGGGGCGCAGCTAGTTATTATATAAAACTGTTCGCCAGTGGTAAGTCTAGTGTACTCTAGTCTGGACCATAAACCATCCGCAGTGGTTTATTTTCAATCGCAATGTCGAGCACAGATAATTATTGTTCAGCAGCGCACAAATTGCTGTAACAAATACAGACCGTGATGAAATGTGAAGCAAGTGTTAACACTAACGGCATAAAATACACGCGTTTTTATATTTTTTTTATGAATATCATAGTCGATTCTGCCAAAAACTACGGTAACTTGCTGCAACTTGTCGTTGCCATGGAATTTCTTGGCTATATAAAATAGAATAGCCTTTCATTCTCTCATTCTGTAACCTGGCTTGGAATTTTTGTGCTTATCTTCCAGCCACTAGACTGAAAAATATAATGCGCGCAACTAAACAAATTAGGCATAATCATGACGCATGTCGTCAGGAGAAGGTTTCTTAAATAGCTGATTACAGCCCGAGATAACACTTCTCATTACTCTTATCTGAGTAAATATTTTAGCCACTTTTATTTTTAATTTTATCAGAATTTTAAAATTATTCTGCCTCATAAAAAAACAAGAAATACATCAAAAACATCAAAAATCATATCTATAAAATGTTATTCGACCTTTTGTGTCATGAAGTCTACTAGATGTTTAAAGAGGAAAAACGGAAATGGAATAAAATGGAGGACAGATCAAGAGATTTTTAAATTATTTTATGAATGTAGTAAATTTTTAACGAATAATTCGTATAAGAGGTACCTATACCTGAGTTATATTAGACGTTTGTAAGTAAGTACTTACGTCGTCTTTAAGCGAGGATACGACACTTGAAACGATTTCTTCTTATGGCATCACGCGATATGACGGACAATATTTGCACAGAATTTAATCCAACATGAGGATGTTTTCCTCACCTTCGAGCCCCACTTCCAACGACTTACGGATGCTGGCTACCCGCTCGTTGTCAAGATGTCCCAGTTTCATTCGATATTATTTTAAGTTTGATATCAAATTCTATACCAATAACATTCAAAATTGTTCGTAAACAAATTCTTACGTCCAATGAACCGTTAACGCTCATACGTATCGTCGTATTCTCATATAAATTGTTTTGCGAATAAGAAAATATGAATATTATAATACATACTTATTGAATTCTACCATCTACACTTTTATTATTTAAATATATCTTTTGACTTACAGATGGCTATTTAAATACATATATTACACAACACAACAAATGTTTTCGGAACGCACAACTGTCGAAAAACATTATTTGACCGGCGAAAAAATATTAGATTTTTCACATCCAGCGACCAATATGTGAAAATTGGAATAGGGGAAAACGAATAGGAGCGTAACGAACCTCAAAACCCTGGTAAAAGGTACCTGCGGATTGACGTCAGATTTTTTATATAATAAATACGTATAACGCATACGTAATATAGTTATCTACAATAAGATCATCATTTATTCATTGGCAACACATTTTCTTCGTATACACCAAAATGAAATAGCGACTAATTTCTAAATCAGCAGATTTACACAGTAGACTATAAGATACAATCATTTTTATTTATCGATTTTTTCAATCTATATTATTAATAATCTCGAATCTCGATATATTATTAATCCAATAAAAATATTTCTTTATATATTTTATAAGAAGATAATAAGCGCCTAATTACCCTGTAAACATGGCCAATTTCTTTTGTTCGTGCCTGAACAATGTTCAAGTTAAATAAGCGACCTTATCTGAGAAGCACACCAACAGAGTTTAAAAAACGCTTTCCATTTTGATTAATGTTATATCCTGAGTTCGACGGATAAGACAATTTTCAACTATTTTATTTGGACCGTCTATAAATCACTAGGTATATTACCATAACGCAGTGATATATAGTAGCCTGTCGCTTGCAGAGATAATGAATGAATTAAACCTGGATCCTTCTGGTGATAATAACAAGAAATAAGTATTGAAAATACGTACTGCGCTGAGCAATCAAGCAAGAAAATATTGGTCACAAATTCTGCACTAAATTCCCACGTATTTTCTGCTGTCTTAGCCTCATTTATGATACCAGTCTACTAAGGACAGAGTGAACTAGAGGTTGGGTTGATGTTGTCTGTATAGTTCAGCGAAGACCAACTGTGACAATTAAATTTGTTCTAAGAGCCTTTGCACACGTCATTTTTTTTTTCATGCAATTGAAGCGCGTCATACGCAACCAAAAGCGGTATTGTTGCGCGTTTATAAAACTCGAATCGACAACGCGAAGAAAAGTCTACATGTGCAAGGCCCCTAAATGATTAACTGTCTACTCGCGCCGAAAATACATTTGAAAAAGAAATCTAATATAAAATGGTCTAAATACATTTGGTAGTGACCTCTGCCCACCCCAGTAAGGATACAAGTGACATACATACTTGATGTGTGTTACCCAGTGAGTAGGTCCACAAGAGGGCCATAACATGACTGGAAACAGCAAGTAAAGCGGTATGCGGCTTATGACAAGCTTTATATAAGGACGGTTGGACGTGACAAGGGTCGGGTATACACACATGCAGATTATTGGAATACACGAAACATGTTACAAATGGCTGGTCTTAAAAATTTGGACGTATTTGTAAACGAAAGATAAATTATCGTAAATAGATTATCATCGGTTTATATAGTATCTACAACCATAGTAACGGTTAGACACTCTCAGTTTATTCTCATCGCAACCCCATTATATTACACACTGCTTGACGTGTGCCTCTTTGTATTAATTCAGTTCAGCCGCATAAATTATTTCAGACAATGGTTTCGAAAAGCAAATTGATTGACTTTAAGTATTCTCGAAAAAACCGTAGATAACATTTTACTTTTACGGGAAAGGTACAAAGATACATAATGGAAATTTTAACTGGAATCTTTAATGAGTAACTATATAACGGCTGAATACTCAAATACACTGCAAATTTGTGTTGTATTTGATTCAGTGATAAGATCAGAACTCTTGAGAGAGAGGTCAACACTCTTCCATAATAGTGACAATTGCAGTATTATGTGCGAGGTACCTAGAATATACCTACTTAGCAACTTAGAAATTAAGTTAGTTCACTGCATGTAGAGTGATGATAACAGCACGCAACTACCATAACACGAACAATATAAAAAAACAAAAAATATTATCTTACTAAAAAAAAAAACTCTAACCCCTAAGTAACGGACACAAATTAAGTTTATTCTTTGATAACACCCTAGTGAGAACATTAATATGGCAGTAACAACAAATACATTGGGACCAAATGTCACGTGATATTGGCTATATTCACACAAATAATTAGATAAGCTTCATATTATACATTATATATCTAATGCTATAACGTGAAGAGGTGCGCCTGGCTGACACTCTCGTGGCCTGAGTCGTGAAAATCGTTTTAAGATTTTGTTCAAATCCTAAAAGCATCTGAATGATAAATATTGTATTATTTTATGTTTAAGATTCCGTTTAACTGCGGTGTCGCTCCACGTTCGTTTCATTAAACATTTTTTTATGATCTTAGTATCTACGTCTAGGTACATCTCACGCTAATGTCAGCCGTTATTGTGGATGAGCCGTGATATGCATAAATTTAAATATCATGACTAAGTTTATTATAATATTATTATTTCATACTACATTATCAAATAATATGTAAAAGAGTTAACATAATCAAACTAAATACCTAAGCCCACCTCACTTGCAGAAAAAAAAACATCAATCCATCAGCCGAAAGGCCTCCTGCGGTGCCTCTGCCAGAACATTGGCCTCCCCAATGATTTCCATACATAACGGTTCTCTGCCAATTAAATGCCACTTAATTTAAATGCGTTTAAAGTTTATAAATTAGGTACGACAATAACTTACCTTTTACGAAAACGGTTGCAAATATCCATATAGTTATAATTTGTCGGATGGATGGCAGAGATAACATGATGATAGCACGTCGGATACTTCTTAAACAAGGTAGATTGTTACACTATTGTATTGCAAGAATTTCAATTATCTCAATATTAAATCACATTCCTTTTCTAACTTCGCTATCATGGTGAAGTTTTCACATTGTTCATAAGAAAATCATATCGCAATGGTCACGGTATTCCGAGAAGGGACAATACAACTTAATATGTCATAAAATATTTACAGCCTTCGTAAAATGTGATTAACGATGCGAGGGAAAGTTGCGTGTGCGTAGCGGCGGCATCGCGTGGCGGTGTCGACGAGCGCGGCGGTCGTAGCACTGAGCCACTGTGAAGCTACGCCACAGTGCTACGGCGCTACGGGCTACGGTAGGGAGGAATGGCAATGATTGTAAGTATTGGCAATGATTTAAGAGTCTGAACGAGATAATCAGTTTATGGAACTACCAAATAATTGATAATACTTGAAGGTAATCAAATCCAGATTGATACTTTATCAAGATACGAATACTTACTGCATGAATAACAAAATATTTTGTAAATTTAAGTTTTACAAAATATTTGTGAGGTATGAAACACATTTCTAGGAGTATTCAATATTTTTTTGTTAGATGTAGGAAAAGATAATAACTCTTTTATAATAATAGGTAAAAACGGCTGGGTTTGTTTCTACTATAAATGGAAGAAAATAATTTAGGGACATTCAATTTTGTATAATCTAATAATGCACACAGCTTAAAACATACACCCAAAGTTAATTAAAATTCAACTAAAAGTAAAATTATATTTTTAATTTCCAGACAGCGGTAAGATTGAGACCGAAAGAGAAGAGAATTTTAAATGCCTAATTTATTCGTTACTAAGAACAAATTATTTAAACGCTCACCGCCGTAACACGAATCCAGGTGGTTTCGGCTTAAGCGTCTCGTTCTTAAAATACTAAATTACTACAGATATTTCTTGTGGTTCAATAATCTTTAAGGTAGCCAATTAATTCTTAGAAAATAAATTTGAATCCATTTTAATACAGCCTTCCATTACGGAAAGTTATTAAATTTATTATATTTTGAATTAACGAGGATATGCTTGTTGTTTACCTGCTGTATGTAAAAAGCAAACTTTAAGAAAGGAAGGTTCCTTAACTGTCTACCTTAAGCCAAGTTTTAAAGATAGACTAAACCTAATATTTGTACTTAGTACTGTTATATGTGTTATGTACGGGTACCGACAAACCTGTATTAATATACGGTTCATGAATTATCCGCATGCGACCAGCAGTTACGACGTGATGAAATCGTAAAGATACATACCTACATTATTGCAATTTTTATATTATAATATGAGTACATAAAACTATGATATATAAGGTATAACAAAAATAGTGTAAAATATTTTAACCGATGAATCAGTAAGTTATATGCATCACGTTGATGTATAAAATAATCGTGTAATTTCGCCATGCGCTTAGTGTGTAATTTATTTAATGTCTCGTAATTTGATTTATTTCTTTTGGAATGTAATATTTATAACTTACCGTTAGCCCTGTTTAATATTTTACACTATTATTGTTAAACCTTGACCGTCTATATTTATATCGATACAAGTCAGCGGGTGATTTATAAGTCGTTAAGAAATATACTTTCAACGGATTTGACGATTGAATTAATACGTCGTATTGACTAGTTAGTATATATATTATCTGCTAAAGCCCTATTACTAATATCTTAATGCTCGTCTGACATTCAAGTTGCGCACTTATTCAATTACTTTTAGGGTAACATAAAGGTTAAAAATAATTGAAGAGCGAATAAACGTAATGTCCGGCCGCCAACACACCGCCTACAAGAAGCGTTGCCACCTATTACACTTAATTAAGTCGTAACCTCGACCAGAAAAATAAACAGCTCAAGTTATTCTACCAGAATTTTTTAAGGAATGTTTTCGTCTATTTATAATAGCATAATAGAGACTTTGTAAATTTATTATAAATTTGGGGGTTGGTTTGCATATAATTATAAAAGAAAAATAGATAGAACCCTTGAACCCACTCCGAGCACATGCCCCAATAGGATAATTAAAAACTTTAATAGTTTATACAAATTTTACTCATTACTTTTTTAAATTGTATCATAATTCTCTTGCCTATTGGAAAAAATAGGGTCACATTTTAGAATAGAGAACAATGAGCGGTAGGTTTGCCGCGTGTGTAAGATCTTGAAACCAATTAGCGATGTCGCTCTAGCCGAAGCGGGAAACCCGTCCACTTAACGATTTGCCGCCGGCGCCCGCGCCGCGCCACTGCACTCACATGCTTCACGTAACCGTAATACACGGTTTAAAAAAATCCGGAAAGTTTCATTATTACATTTAGACCCATTTTTAATTAATATAATAATTTAATTTAATAAATAAATTAATATAATAATTTTTAGATAAACTACTAATCATCACTCAAGTATAGAATCAGTGACACCGAATATACCGAATTAGTTCAGATCTTATTATTTGTTTAGTTATTGCGGCTTAAAATTATTTTTGGCAGCGCAATATCCACAAAACAATATGGAAAGTGCGGAAGCTTCACAGCGCGAGCCCGACCTGCGATTGACGTTTGCCGTGGAAATACTTTGATGTGTTTATTTTTACTGTTGAGGTGAGAGCGTAACAAATAAATAAATGAGTTAGTCATTAATTAATTAAGAGCCTTAAACAGTTAGGTAATCATTTAAAAAGCCCTCGATGTAATAATGGTTTGTACAAGTAGTCAGAACGCCTCTCGAAATGACACATTTAAATGGGGGTTAATTACCTACCTACTACTTATGCTCTTATTGCAGGGTTATGTGAGGTCTAACTTAACGAGGTTCCTGGCGAATACGTGAGCCTGTCGGAAATAGCGTTGCCCGTAGCCATTTTCTAAAATCCTAATTAACTGGCTTATTTCTTAAGTTAGGTAGGTACATTCTTCATTGAGCATGGAACTAGTTCCGTGGACTAGCCCCCAAATTTATAAATATTGACAATGACATTTCAAAACAATTATCAGAAGAACAGTGCATTGTATTGTTATTGTAAATACATCTGAGGGTAAGTCAAATGTATGTGCATGTTAAAAAAAGTCTCCATCAATGAAAATGACATAATGAAAGTACTTAGCCATAAAGTGCCGGAATACGCCAGCGCGAGCCTATAATAACTACGTCTTTCCATTAGACGTTAGGTGGTATACCATACCTATCTTATTTAATTGGCTTTTTTGAGTACAGGCACCGGCGCTTTGCATATGCTAACTGTTACTAAGTGGGTAATCTTGATTTGTGGCCACATATTTATTTACACAACGCAAATTAATTAAGACCACACTCGACTCCTAAAGAACATAACCGACCCTTTGCACGTATTCATTATCGCTCGTAGGGTATTAAAAATATTGACATGGCGAAATGGCAACAACTAAGGGTTAGCATAACAAGTGGACAATGGGGCCTTTTGTGTGCACGCCAACACAGCCCACAGCCAATGCCCAGTACAGTTTAAAACATTTGTCCTTACTTATTTGTACTCTCGAGTTTGATGCATGTTTTATTAATTGTTTCTATTCTCGTTTTGCGTATTGTTGTTTCATAAAAATAACTGAAATGGGTACTGCAATTTAATTTCCGTTACCTTTTTTCAGTACTCTTACTTCCAATCAATATCGCGAAGTCGACAAATTGAATCATTATTTCCCCATTCCTGCCTTCCGGAAGTGGAATATTGCCGGATCGTTTTAACGTCTTTCATGCCTGAAACTTCGACCCAATCTACAATTAAATGACTGTATTGGCAGCTCCATGTATTTCATGATTGCCCATTATTTTTTTCAATACTCCCTATGTGTGTAGTATTTTTATCCGAAAGGTAAGCAATAACAATAAAATTGCCAGATATATATCATAGATATGAATTACAGATATAATACATATACCTACTGTTATGTCCCAAACTAAGCAACACTTGTATTATGGAACGACCAATTAACTGGGTCCTGGGGACGATCTCAATATAAATCAATAATCAACCTTCTGAACGTACCTTCTGTAAATCCTAACTATTACAATGGTATTAGTTATACTTATATTAAGATTCATAAAATAACACGAGTTTTATCTACCATTTTACCTGCTGCCGTGTGCCATACCTTCAAAAGACCTCAAGTAAAATTATACCTCATATCAACAAAATGAACTAAATCCGCCTGAGATGCCATTAAACTTGCGGGGTAAAACAAAAAGAGAAACGCGAACAATACAACACAGTACTAAAATATAATGGATTTTACTCGCCCAGGCCGGGAAATGCGGTATAAATACCCATATTTTTTCCTATAGACTCGGGGAAATCATAAACATCCGGATTCTGGTGAATTATATTTATGTACTAACGTTTTTATTGTAGGTGCCTTATCGGAAATATATTGGAGCGTAATATACCGGTTACTATATAATATGTATGTGTTTAGTAAATAAATGTTTATTTATAGCGGCAAGGTGTTTTTCTATTTGGAAACTTTTAAGCCAACCTTAGCTAGGTCCTTTGCTGAAATAAACATTGTTTTTATTAGCCTCTGATGGAATAGAACGCACCTCGTTTGAACGGAACTTTGAACGTTTGCTTTCATTTGTTTTTCTGTTTTCCCGATTTCAATGTCGAGTTTATTAATGAATAATCTTCTTCATTTATGTATAGATATGTAGCTAATTCCACGCATTCATACTCGACAACGAAAACATAAATACTAAAACTTAAGGAGCTTCCATATACAAGCTGTTAAATAGGCAAATAGGTCACGTTGCGCGCAACATAAAATTAATGTACCTAAACTAAATTTTATTTTTTTAATGTACTGAACATAGTTAACATTGGTCTTTGTTTAAAAATTACTTTATCTCCTCCAACAATTTTCTCATAAAAAATCTTTTTCGATGTGTTATTTACATACCCAAGGTAATATATTAAAACATACACCATAATACGTACATTTGGCGTGACGTCGGTTGTGCATCGTGGTGTGAAGAATCGTGTACCAGTGTCCACTCAATTGTGAAGCGATCAATTAACATTGATCCCGGAATAACCAGCTACAGTTTATCATGAAATGGTTGATATACTAATTAGTCATACTTTAGGCCGTTACCTACTCGTAAACAAAGTTTATATACACACGTAAAATTCACACACACAACAAATTTTAATGTAAAATTAGTATCATTATTATTCTCTAACGTAGCAAGTTCGTTAACAGTAACAACAAAATATACAACACCAGACATTTTCTCGCCAATCCGATCATTCAAGTTTGAATTACTGATTTGAATTGCAAATGTTAAATGTACCTTTGAAGGCATTTGTTCTCGTTAAACCTTAGTAGGTAGTTACGATCGAGAGAGAACTTTGTTCGAAAAAGGTTTGCAATAGAGATACGTCTAAGTACAAATAGAAGACTAATTGCAATCATTATAGCGGGGATAACAATGCTCCAAAAATATATATTTGCATTTGTAATATTCCTTGCATAAATTATTTAGATGAAAACTTCATTACAAAATTAATAAGAAAGCTTTGGAAATGCAGTTTCTGCTCCATCGGGCGGAAAAAAATTAATTAATCCCTACGGGAGCATGGGCGTCATACCAAACACTTGGTGCACCTGCTCCTACTATTGTGACTTGTAAAAAAAATACAAATCTAGATATTTACACATTAAATATGTACTTACGTATCTGAAAATAAATAGGTACGTTGGTAAATACCGATAGGTTTATCACTTTCTTTAGAATTTACTATCAGTAATTTTGCCATTAAACATTCACATTCGTTCTGCAGAGGAGTAACCCAAAAGGGTAGAGATTGCTTGCACAGGTGTTGCAAAATGATAGGATTGGGCTGTTCTCTAGTGCTCAGTTTATGGAAATGGTACTCAAATATAAGTTGGTAAGTAGGTAAATAGTTTGGTAGTTTATGCTCTATGTTATTACATATCAATCTCAAGAGCACCTAAATAGATATAGATATCTATATAGGTATATACTATTAACATAGTTAAACTGTAATTGGGCTGTGCCTGTCTGTACTGAATATGTGCACGCTGTTTGTTCATTAATCTGGACCAATTTCAAAAGGGGTTTTAAATGATAGAGGCAATTCGGGATACTCGAAAGAGAGGGAACATACTCATTGGGTGTCGTGTGTAAAGCAAATTCAGACGTTGAGCAAACCGCGAACAAAATATAGTTTTCCAATAAAATATTTTCAGCACGTGTTCCCAATATTGTTATGGAATCGTGCTTGAATAGGGGCAATAAATATCACAAAATGAAAATATATAAGTTTATATTGTTGCCGCCAGTCAATTTGAAGATCAACTTTAAACTCCGACTGAACGTGATTTGAACTTATGACACAATTGTAAACATAATATATTTATATAGGTACCAGTTTGTTACTAGGCAAACTACATGCGCCTAAAAGCTGCGGATTAGGACACAAGTCGATAACTTTTGTACCTTCGTGAGCTCCTTTATCCTTGCGGTTTAGCTAAGTTTTAAGCGATTCTAAAAGTAATACGTGCTTTTAACTATGTGAAGTAAAACTTATTTATTTATAAAACCAGAGCAGATAGGTACCTAGTACCTAGTTTTCATTATTCGATATAATCACGGCTATCACGTATCTATCTCAGAGTAAGAAATACTACAGAAGAGTGTCGCGAAAAACATATTGAAGAACAAAAAGTCAAGCCGATTTGTGTAGTACACGCGAATTTGTGTGTATGTAAGGTCGTTATTCGCATGTATTGTACAAATGTGGACGGCTTTGCACAAATCGAAAGTAACTAAAACAAATTTAGGCCAAGGCGTACCCTGCCGCAGCCGACGAGGCGGGAACTTTGCGGGCGGACGTATCAGACAAATCTATTAAGAAGCAAAAGGGTTAAACCGCTTAAGATTACGAACTTAAGGGTCCAAGTAGAGTCAAGGCTACAGACTTCGTCGTTTATTATCTATTTTAAGAGACGTTTACAATACCTAGTTAGGTTAAAAATCACCTGGTGATAGGAGCCGTCCGTGTAACCGAAATATTACCAATAAAGGTCGGTATAGTAGAGTGTAGTTCATGTAGAATCCAGTGATTCCCGAACAGCTGATTCCAGCTAAAATATACTTAACACTTAAAATAAATTAAGATTAGGCAAGTGAGGGCCCTTTTTATCCGACTGCGCGACGCAAAGAAGGGTGCCGTGTTTATCAGCCTATGTATGTTTGTTCCTTTGTGCCGCTCTAGAGACCCAACGCGTGGGCCGATTTTGATGATTCTTACGTCAATCGATATGTCTTAATCTTACGACTGTCACTAGAGACATCACAGTCATCAAAATTTAATATGGCGACAACCAGACGCCATGTTATACACAAAAAATGAAAGTCGACGAACTATTATCAAGTGGGGTATATCATTGTACTCGTATAGGTATTTGAAAATCATCTATAGGTTTATCTTATCTTTTTTTATTTTGAATTACCATTTAGGATTCATATATATTTAAAGACTTGGGGCAATTCTCAAAAAAAATCAATAGGTACCTACTTATAATAAACATGTGATAAAGTTCTTACATAAACGCATAATAGGTATTATTTACGTGATAAATAATGACTAAAAATTGTAAAATAAAAAGATTTTATTTAATGTTAATTTTAACCCAGTCGGGTTTTTGTTTTTTAATTTACTTTTTTTTAGGTATACATGGCAAATTACTCTTTGCTTGTTACAAATCCTATTAAAATTAGGATGTTTTTTTAATTTCAATGGCCTCGCGTATCATCCTTGGTCGGAATCGGTGTTCTTTTGCGAGGAACGCGATAAAATCCGTAAGATTAGTTTTATTTCAATGTGTAGTATTCGCGTAAATATAAGAAATCAATATCCTTAAAATAAGTTTCATTTCAATGTGTAGTATTCGCGTAAATATAAGAAATGAGGTATCTATAAGTTTTACAGTAGGTATAGTCTAGGAACCAATTAACTAATAGTGTGCTTATATGTATAGTTTTAGATAGGTTTTACTTTTAGACTAGTGATTAAATTGAGAATTAAAATTATGCAAGTATATTCATATTGTCTTCACCACGTACCGATTGACCAAAAAATAAACTCTGATTGTAAGATTAAGGTACTGAGTGAATTAATTGCTTTACTCTTTTTATAAATTGCATGGTCAAACTAAGATCATTGCGAACCTTCATATAGAACCTAGCATGGGTACTCAGCTAATATTCAGTTAAGTGTACATAACCCTGAAAATATAATTTTCCGCAACCTTAAAGGGTCGAAAGGATTGGGCACGGCGCAGACATTATAATAACATTTTAGCATTTCTTAGTGGAATTCGTGACGGTCCGGCTTTTCAGCCGATATAACGAACGCGATATTCGACTGATCCCTCTAGGAATATAATTTAAGGGTTAAGGTTAGGGATAGCAAATAAATAAGCAACAAATAGGTAAGTATATATTAACTATAAATAATTAACTCACATTGTTCCTATTCAGAGTTATAAATGTAGATATACACTTACATGTGACTTAATATACATTTTTAAATTCATATCTATTTCATATAATCAATCGAAGAAAACATACTTGTGAAAAGAGGTCTTTTCAAAAAATCGTAGGTCAAAACAAATGAATGATGTATACTAACTATTGAGCTGGCTATCTGCCAAACGAATGGGCGAAAAGAAAACAAACATGGATCCATGGGTCTGTCACATTTTTACCAAAATTAGCAGATTGATTTCAAAATAGTATTTTTTCTGTCATGTACTTACAATAGCAATATTTATCGTATTCATTTCGTATTATGAGTTCTTCTAATAATCAACTCCAGTATGAATGACTTCGCGAATCTAGAGAAGACGATTGTGCGTGAACTATCGTGTCGCCTCTGCCTGTGCACCGACGTGGTGAAGCTCAAGCCCCTCAGCGCCGAGGTCAAGCGCAAGATCAAGAGGCTCTTCGATGTCATCGTAAGATACCTATATACTTTAATATGAATGCTTCTATATCCTATGCTGGGCTGCAGCCATCCATGATTAAGCACATTTGTATCAAATAAAAATATAATATATTTTCCAGGTTCGGGCAGACGACAGCCTTCCTAAAGCTATTTGCCACGACTGCTTACAACAGGTGTCAACCCTTCATCTTTACATGGTCAAAGTTGAGAAAACTCAAAAGTTTTTAGAGTTTCACAAGCTAAAAACACAAGAAGACAAACGCGAATTTGGCAACGATAAACTTCATCCCATCATAGCATCACTATCAGTCCATAACCTACCAGATGGTCGCGCGAAACCTAACACACCGAAAATAAAAACTCCGCCTTCGGAGCTTCAGCAAGGGGATTCGAAGGTGGCCAAATTGACTAAGTCACCAAAGAAGAAGTCACCACTAGACATGAAGTTCATGGAGGCAATGACGCTGGATGAGTTCGCTCATTCAGAAAAATTGGACAGAACACTCCTTAGTACGACATCGGCCAATAAGCCGCCGAGTGCAGGTAAAAAGGAATTAAAAGAAAAAAAAGATGTCAGCAGAAACGACTCATTCGACGTCAGTAACGATAACCTCGACCCTATTGTGATCATCGACGGCAGGCCGGCCAAACAGGGCCCCGCGCTCGACAAGCAGATAACACTATTCTACAAAATGGAATGCTGCATTTGCCACGAGAAAGGTTTCCACTTCAGGTCATTGATGAAACATTACAAAGAGAGGCACGGCGTACCCGGCTATGTGAGTTGCTGCGAGAAGAAATTCCACTACTTTTATCCCAAGAAAATCATCGAGCACATGGCGTATCACCTCCAGCCTAATATCTTTATGTAAGATCTATTCTATAACTATGTTCACTCACAAAAAGGAGACAATATTAAATGATACTGAACATGAATTTACTGATTGTGTTACAGGTGTCCAAGCTGCCATCAAAGTTTCCAGACTTCACAAGAGTTGCAGGAGCATCAAAGCAACGGAGGTCGCTCAGAAGGCAAAATTATCTGTCCCAGATGCTCTGACCGCTTCCCCACGTACCACGAGCTCGGCTCGCATCTTATTGCACACCGCACTGACAAACTGCAGTGTGATTACTGTGGAAAGCAGTAAGTATACAAACTGATGTACATTACATAATGCTATGTATAGCTTGCTGGAAGACTTATTGAATGTGCAACTCTTAAGTAATCTCAACTTACAAGCGCCTTTTTGGTTTATTTCCAGATTACGACATCACCACCGAAAGAAAACGATCAATCACATGGAAGATGTGGTTCTTTGTTCACAATGCATTCGTACACTTAAATCAATAGAAAAACAAGAAAAAGAAATTGTGAGTACCCCATCAACTACAAAAAATATCAATTCGCCGCACGCGAAAATATTTCATTCATTATGTGGGATGTGCGCTTAAATTATGCCTATTAGTTCCCATATACGCATTTGATAAACAGTGGGTATTTTTATTTACCACGTTCATTGCAGAAAGAGAAAATAAAAACTAAGAGCAACGACGCGATCACAATGCAAAAGTATCAGAAATTCCGACAAGCCATGGGACTATCCGGTGAAGAAGATGCATCCACAGAATAAATGTTCAAAAAAATAGCAATTTAAGTAAAGTTTTCGATGAGGTTATAAAACATGTTTTAAATAGAAGATGTTTACAATAAAACGTTTTATTCTTGTGAGACGTCATTTATTGAGAACCTTAAACCTACTTATATTTAAAATTTAGTCGAGCCTTCGCTTCTTGACCAGTGAGCCTAGCAGATCCGATATGGCTGGAAGGTTGTTAGTTTGGTCGTTAGCGCCTGTATTCAGGTTGGAGAGGGGAATATTAAGCTGATTTGAGGAGCTCTTTTGTTGGCCCTTCATATTTCTGTGCTGAGGGAAGCTCGGCATCAGCTTCGAATCACATGCTGTAACAAACATTAGTTTTTATAATCACAATTACATATTTTAGCATTCTCTGAGTTTGGTTTGGTGGTCGTCTCAAAAATATATAAGCAAATAGAAGGCGACGTACGCAATGGTTGTTCCTTGAAGTATGAGCTCTGCCAGCACTCCTGGGCTGTGGCGCGCTTGTTGGGGTCGTACATGAACAAGAAGTTGAGCAGGCGCAGTCCCGCCGCCGACAGCCAGGGGAATCGTTGCTTCAAGTTGTTGTACGGCTGCTGTTTCAGGGTGAAGTTCTGCAGAGCCGGCAGCGAACTGAATTCCGGCCAGATTGCATCTGATGGAGTACCTATAGGAATAGTAAGTTGAAGTAGATTTAAACATGATTTTTTCATAAGTCATATGGTAAGGTAAGTGCTTTGTGAAATCTTCTATAAATTTGGGGGAAGAATGAAATAATTATAAAAAACGTTCAAACAGGAGACGGACACGGTCGATGAGGATTCAATTCGTACCAGAGTCATCTCACTCATAGTAACGTTAACTGTGTTCACGCATATATCTTGTATGGTGCTAAATGGCTTAACATACCAAGTAGGTCCACAATCAGTTCGAGCTGTTCGATCTCAGTTCTGCCCGGCAGGAGCGGTTTGTTGGCGAGCAGCTCCCCCAGTATGCAGCCGGCGGCCCACATGTCGAGCGCGGGCGTCTGGCGCGGCGACTGCAGCAGCAGCTCGGGCGCGCGGTACCACAGCGTCACCACGCGCGGCGTCGCGCAGCGCGCCGGCGCGCCCAGCCACCGGGCGAGGCCGAAGTCAGCTGAAATACAATCATCACAATCACATGTTTATATTCATGAAAACTTAGTCTAAGATAAAAGGCATTACAGTACTTACGAATCGTCAACAATGTTACAAAATTTATTGGGATATTTCTATACCCATGGTTGGTTTTCTTTCAAAGATGTTATATACTTTTGTGTATTCAATTGCTAAGTGTATGTGAATAATAAGTATGTATAAAGAAGGAGTTTTACCGACTCATCAAAGAGATAGGCGTAAATCAAATAATTATATGTCCTAGAATCTAACCGTGTAGGTTCCTATTCGAACATATATATTAAAAACAAAAATCGTATTTCCCCCTTAAATTCGTTGCGAATAGAACTAAGTGGGGAAGCCTGCAAAAAGGCCTCAGACACTAGCTTCTTAATGCTGACAAGGCTGAACAGCTAGTTTCATGGCTCCACACTCACCTATTTTAATGCATCCTTTATCCGTGAGAAGCAGGTTAGACACTTTCAAATCTCTGTGCACAATGAAGTTAGAGTGCAGATACTGGAGTCCCTTCAACACTTGCAGCATCAGGCACTTGACTTGGGACTCTGTGAATGGCGATGACATGTTGTCGAGCAATGAAGCCAGGTCCTGTTCACAGTACTCCATTGAGAGGAAGATGCTGGAGAAACAAAAAAACATGTGTTACAGACTGGTAATTTATCTAAAGCATATTGTTTTGCTACTAACTTTTAGTACATTACAAAATTTACAAAGTCAAATGCTTGGTGCTATGATAGGGATCACATCAAAAGAGTATTAACTGGAGGTGTGCAAACTCACAAGTTAGTGCCCTACCCTACAAAGATACTTGTTTTCATTGACTATTTTGCTATCCAAAACAGAAGTGCTTCCAAAACAGATATGATATGTTACCTTTCAAGTGATCTGCCAACAAGTACTTCTTTGAGCTGCACAATGTTTTCGTGCCTGCATGACTTGAGTACTTGGATCTCACGCAGCCCACTCAAAGGAAGGCCATCTTTTTCAACATCCATCCTCACCTTCTTCAATGCCACAATATTGCCGTGCAATTTGTCTTTTGCTCTGTCTGTAGAAAATACATTCTGTGATGATAGACAAAACATGTAGAAGTAAAACCACTAGTTGACACTGTATTAGACATGATTCTGTACATTATGATCATACGTTTCCAATAGCTTGCTTCATAAAATCAAAGTATAATGAGGCTTTGGTGTAATTCTGGGAAAACAGATTAAAATAAATACATGAATACTCACATACTATGCCATATGTTCCCTCTCCAATTCGGTTCAACTTTTCAAATTCACCTACAAATCTGCATTTACCAAGCTGAGAACAAAAATGTTATCTAATTCAGTGGTACCGCAATGGTCACTGGAACATGATAATGTATGTTATAAATTCTATAAAATAAAAAGGGTTTGATTTATAATTTCTTCTATAGGGGATTTTGTAAGATCCTGTTGCTCTTCTAAGGGGCACTGATCTTATCTTATAGGACAACTTTAAAATTCATTTACGTCTCTACAGATGTAATTATCTGTGCCAATTCAATAATTAAATAAATTAATATTTAGTTGCTTGTCTGACTCGCTCTTACTGTAAGCTGGCTAACATGCAGAATTACTGAAGATTATTGACTGGCTGTGTCGAGTTAGAATAATCCTGTTTACATGTAGGTAATCCTTGCATAATAAAACGTAAATACTTGCTACTATATCTAACTGTTGGAGTGTAAGTTACAAAGTAATGATAATGATTAATTAGTGTAAATAAAAGGAGCATGCAAAACGGCTGGAGGAATTTAAATGAAACTTGGTATTGAGGTAAGTTAAACTTTTGAAACATGTAGGGTACGCGGGCGTGGCCATCACAAAGTGCTAGTTTATAATATTACTATAGAAACAATACGCCACCTAAGCCGGCTGCGTAAGGAATGCTACACTACATATTTAGGTTATGTTTACATACTACATCTTTTTCTGGGATCTCCATAGTCTTTCCCGTTCTAAAAGATATAAGGACTCCTTTACGGGCAGCGGGTCCAGTTGGATCCACCACATCTTGATTTGATGTAGGTTTTTCAGAATCTAAAATAAAAATTATTTCAAATGTTTTTGTAGTCAAATTTTCGGAATTATTATTACAATTATTAGATCGCTCACTCACTTTGAGACATCCTACCCGAAGATTAGATTTATATTCAATGAAATGTAATGGAAATGCATAAATTTCATGTATCGTAAATCAACTCAATTCAGTGAAATATTTTCTTTCACGGTAGTGTAGCATAGAGCAAATAACCGCTAGCGTTTTTTTTCTATGTTTACACACACACACAACATAGAGGTAGATGTAAATAGAGAAAATAACACTATACTATATGAAAATGCATACAACCATGAATAGAGGACACAGCATGTAGAGACAGCCAGCTGCACCATGTAGACATGGATCATAAATCCTGCATCTGGAACGAGTTCAAAATGTGAAGTGAATAGAACGGAGACGTAACACAAATCGGACTGTTTCCCTTTCGCTTACTATCAAACCCAAAAAGAAAGAAACGGATTCTATTATATCTTCTGTCCTTGTTGCTTTTTATGAGTGAGCCTGCTGTGATTTTCTCTACGGAGTTTACTTACAATAAAAGTAAATAATATGTACACACCATACATTTACAGACGCTAAACGTCAAATGAATAAGATTAATTCACAATTTTAAATTAGGCATTTGAAATTGAATTGAATTGTCGAACAAATATTTCTGTTCTGTAATAAATATATCAGTTCTAGTATGGAACTACAGACCCAAGCTGCGAAGTATTTAGGTCAGTTTTGGCGGAAGAATATGTAAGACTTAGAGTATGTAATAAGTACACAATTGCTTTTCTTCCAAATCCTATTTAATTCTAATAATTTCGTTGCGGGTTCCATTCAATTTTCGTTGCGCTGGAAGGTCAACCTCGGCGTCTTTAGTGGATACTGCTGTAGATACCGGCTTAGAAAAGTAACAGTGGTTGCGGTCCAAAATATAAATGAGGACATTTTGCCCATAAATTAATATCTTTCTTATAAAATTTAATTCTCCCAGATTAACTCGAATCAACAATACAACAAGCAATATCAATTTAAGATGAGGGTCCCAAAATCCTCGAATCCAAGGAATCTAAAACAGAACATTCAGTGAGTGTATAATATAATTTTATTACAAATAAAAAGCAGCGCCAGACAGCTAAAATTATTTTCCATATTTTGCCAATACTCGGCTTGCACATGGGTAGTAGGAAAGTTAACAAGTAGCTAAGTAGCAACAGTCCTTGGTATGGAAATCATTTGCAAATTTGAGACTTATTTACTAATGCGCAGTGTCCATGTGTAAAGGAGCAAATGTGTATAAAAAAAATGGATATACATACCTGGTTTTCATATTTTAGAAACAAATGCAATAAATATGCACTTACACTATACTTACAGTTCGGCCAATGAGCGCAAAACTATTTTGTGTATGTATAGTTGACGTAATAATATAATTCTTAAGTTTATTTTGTGTCAGTAGTACATATTAATGATGAACAAACTATAATACCATCATCATACAAAAGAAATATGATAAAAAATGACCTGTCAGGAACCATTCTCTCAGCAGTTGAACATTTGTTACGAGTATTTTTAATGTTAATCGACAAACCTACATTTAACACATTTGTTTTAGAAAACTCTTTGGTGTATACCAAAAAGTTGTGCCTATGCAGACTACACCAACAAGATCAGTTCCAAAACACATCGATAGACCTGACTATGTGTCAGGCAGACAAGTAAAAGTCCTAGACATAGCAGAGATTAAAAATGCTACCCAACTATCTGGAATGAAGACAAGTTGTAAACTAGCATTCAGTATTTTACAACAATTAGAAAAGTTTATTCAGGTAGCTACAATTGTTTATCAATACATATTAACTAGTAACATATTGGTCTTTATGAACTCCACCCCTAACAAGCCCATAAGTGTCAAAAGGGGCAACCGAAGGCCCTGTAAAAAAGGAATTTACCCACCAACCTGCACCAGACCAGCGTGATGGGTTACCTTCCAAACCAATATAATTTGTTTGCATTAATACTACAGCCGCATCTTCGTTATTGTTTAATAAAAATAATCTATACATTTAATGAGACTGTAACTTGGTCGTCTGTATTTACGCCACAAAGACTGTATCCACCATTTTCGGAATGTTTGTCTCTTTGTTTGCGCATCCCTGGAAACTACTAGACTGCTTTGAAACTTGTAGTGGAGTGGTTCCCTAGAATTGTTTATTAATACTTACGTATACTATAAAAATTAAACTTGTTTTAATGTAATTTATCGAAATAGCTACTAATTGAGTAGCAGCACTGCAGGATTCCTTCGAGCTGCATTGCACACATACTTACTAGTAAAATACTTATTCTCATGAATAGATCGAAATTTTTAATATGTGTTTTTTCTTTACAGCCAGGTATAACGACGGATAAAATTGACGAAATAGCCCACAATATGGCCATCGAAGCAGGCGCTTATCCATCGCCGTTGCTGTACAGGGGATTCCCCAAGAGTGTTTGCACATCAGTGAACAACGTTGCTGTTCATGGAATTCCAGACTTGAGGCTGCTAGCAGATGGGGATATTGTTAATGTGGATATAACTGTAAGAGTTCATACCAGCCCTTTTTAATGTCTCACGGCTGGGCACAGGCCTCCCCTAAATGCGAGGGGGATTAGGCCATAGTCCACCACGCTGGACCAGGGCGGGTTGGCAGACTTCACACATCTTTCGAGGGGTTCTCTCAGAAATGCAGATTTCCTCGCGACGTTTTCCTTCAGTCAAGGAAACACTTGCTAAACGGTGAAGGACCTTCACGGTTTAGCAAGTGATAATCATGGTTAAAAAGGAGATTCGCACATGAAATCCAGAAATCCCAAAGGTGCCAGCTGGGGTTTGAACCTGCAATCCTCATTATTGAGGCAAGCATTTTACCAACTTGGTTATCACTGCTACATGTTACAACTGTAAGAGTCAATTTACACCAAAATTACAGCGGCTGGCAAGTTTGTTAGCATTTTAAACTTTATCTACATTATAATAAGACATTGGATGTGACTTCAGGTGTGGATGAAGAGAAACAGTACATTCTGTTATGTACAAGTTTAGTTTAAAATGCTATGTAATTTTCGCCTGTAGTATTCTGCTTTTTATATATAGTATGTTAATTCGCTCTTCAGTCTGCGTGTGCTATGTACACATAAACTGTGTACATAGCACAGACCAGTTATCTTGCCTTTGGTACCATACCATACCGTTTGCTGTCATGCACTTTGAAAGAAATAACGAGAAGTGCCGCTCATGTGTTTTCAATTTGTGTAGGAACATAATACACATTAATATATTGAACAAACTTTTTTGAAACATTAATAAAATTTTTATAGAATTAAAAAATAATTATAGATTTGAGAGCCTCCTTTTTGGACATCGGTTAAAAAGTAGGTAGCCTTTGTGTTATTTCAGATGATAACCTATCTCTGTTCAAATTGTATCGAATCTGTTCAGACGTTTTTGCTTACTTCTGTTCCAATACATCTCTAACCCAATTTATTTATTGATACTTATGGATTTCTTGAAAGCCAAACGTGGTTTCATTGACGATCGTTTTCAAATACTTCTCCAGGTTTTCTACAAAGGATATCACAGCGACTGCTCAAAAACATTTCTTGTGGGCGACGTAGACGACAAAGGCCAAGAACTTGTGAGGGTCACAGAAGAATGTTTGGATGTTGTGAGTTTGTTTGAACTTAAGTACCTACTTAATAACTTTTCAGCATACTTTACACGCATTATTCTTATATGTATAAAGAATACACAGACGTGTTAGAACTTCTTATCCTCCTCCATCGTTTCCTCATTGCTGAGGGAGGATTGTGACTCCTTTGGTGAAGCCTATTTACTGCTTGTCTCCAGCAGTTCCAATCAATTACCTGATGAAGGGCTGCGGTGAGTGGCATCTCTAAATGTTCACCCGATCTGCCCATCGCTTTGGGCTTCTTCCACGAGGCTTTTTACCCTCTACCTTTCCGGTAACCATTAGACGCTCTAGATTGTCGGCGCTTCTGTGGACTATATTGTGGCCAAAGTAATGCAGTGTTCGGCGTAGACAAGTTGGGGAGACCTTGGAGGTATTCCAGCTTGAGTTCTTTCAGTATCTCTGAACTTCTTATATGTCTGTGCAATATCAGTGTTTTTAGACCTTATTATTTATTCTAAAAATTAGGTACTTTTAATTTACAAGCGGGTTTTTATTATTACAGGCTATACAATCTTGTGGGCCTGATGTTCCATTCTCTCAAATCGGATTAAAAATACAAAACCACGCACAGAAAAATGGGCTCACAATAATACCTTCTATTCTTGGACATGGGATTGGGGAGTACTTCCATGGACCTCCTGAAATTTATCACGCGAGTAAGTTTCCCTATGTACTTATCTTAGCAGGAACATATTAAAGCCAGCAGTATTTTTTAACATATTTTGGGATACTTACTTAATTTACTGTCTATTTAGTTTTTTGACAGTTTAATCTTTTCGAACGATTGCTATGTTTTTAATCACTATGGATAGTGTATTTTAAAAGGCCAATCAACGCGACACTGAGTGACCTACTTCTGGGGGCGCAGTTGACGCAATTTCGCTTTCTTTTACAGCGTTCTTTCCCGCACAAAAGCCGACTCACGCAGTAAACAGCATATTATGTAAAGGCTGCTATTAGTTGACTACTAAGTACTATATCACTGTCGTTATTTCACACAAATATTCTAAACATATATTTTTTTTAGAAAACACATGCCCAGGTCTAATGAAGCCTGGTATGACTTTTACTATAGAACCAGCTGTGACCCATGGAAGTGAGCATACAGTCCTGCTAGAAGACGGATGGACATTGGTCACAGAAGATGGCTCCAGATCTTCCCAAATAGAACATACGATACTCATCACTGAAAACGGCGCTGAGATACTCACCAAATGAATTGTGATAAATACAAGTATTTTCTTTTTATTTTTTAACGATAAATTTGACATACGATTTGTTTTTATAAAATTGTTATTGTTACTTTTTACATGTTGTTATATCTACCTCATCGTAACAGAGAGAAATAAAATATTAAAATAGCGTGTAGTGTATTTTTTATTTTGCTTTAAAAACATGTCACTTGGTACATTGAAAGCACAAGCACAATAAATTACATATCACTCGTAGTTGTCAGTCGATAGATAAAACTAAGACCTTATTTCCACTAAGCGGTTAGTCGCGCGCGATTCCTGTTTATTCATAAAAGGCATGTACCATACCATTGACGCGGCCGTGATTCGCGAATAAATAGGAATCGTGCGCGGCCAGCGCCAGAGACTAGCCGCTTAGTGGAAATAAGGTCTAAGGGTCAGGGCAGAGCAGCGGCAAAGGGCAATCACCGGCCGCACTGCTTACAAGGATGCTTCAAGTCGCTCGGTGTGTGAATTTATTTTGTTGAATGCACCTTATAGAATGTCGCTTCTCTGCCACTCACGTCGGTGAGCACTGACCCTTAAGGCGTAGCGTAGAAGGAATATATCGGTTACATGTGGACACTACTTAAGACAAAGGCGTAACCAATAGGACATTATCACACTCCCAGTAATGTATGGGCGTACAACGCTTCGAGTTCCACCGCATCCAGTTGCAATATTTGGTCCCATAATTTATCCAGCTACGCCTCCAGGATTTGTATGCTAAAGTGATTGACAGTTTTAGAAGAAAGTAGTATTAAATTACTAGATTTTATAATATAGGTAGGAAGGTATCGAATGTTTCTTATACTGTAATAAAATACGTAAGTACGAATTCCAAATAATGTTTGACAAGTTACAGGCGTACTGAATACTTATAATAAATTTGTTTTATAAACACAACCTTGACTAGTAGTGACGAACACAACACGATCCCTGTGTGTAAGTAAATTATATAATGCAAAACACATTCATAAAATTATTCAAACTAGGTTTTTTAGTATATTTTTTTAACTATTGCAATTGATGATCTTACTCACTATAATATGTATATTTAGATACTTAAGTATAATATCTTGTTACTCATATAGAGAAGAGGTAAAACACGATTTTAATATGATGTAAATATTTTTAAATTACTAACAATATGTTTTGTTTGCATAATAATTAAATTATTCATAGGTGTAACATATAATAAACTTACTTCATCCCCTTTGAGGTGAGTAGAATGGAAAACCCTTATAATTTAAGCGAATATACTATAATACTTACATATATTTTTGGTATTTTTTTTACTAATTTGCTAATGATGCTAGGGAAGGATAAAAAGAGTGTATAAAAGTTGTTACAAAATTATTAAATAGTTTAACAACATACAAAAGCTACCTGCGCCCCATATACATTATTTACTATAAAGTTACTTAAAGGTACACACAATCCGTAATCAAGGATTACCTCAGTCAAAATGAGAATAATATAATCTACTTACATTAATATAAATATACATATATTATTATACTCTTTCCCAATAAAGTCGAATCGAAAAGTAATTAAAGAACATCAAAACACTAATATTCAATCATGAGCATGACTCATTTTAGAACTGAAATAAGCGCTAGCCTCTTGATTAAAATTACCTATACTTCAGATCTAACTATTGAAAAGCTATTAAAGGGATAAAAGTGCCTGAAGTATAACTACATATATATTATATCTTATTTAGTTGGTACACATAATACATGTTACAGTTATAAGGAATTATGGTGACCACATTTTTAGTAGGTATGATTCGAAAACCTGCATAATATTATGGCACTGTAGCGTAGAGGCATTGAAGGTTTATAATATAGTCAACTGACTACTGATGAATCATGGGTAGGGTGGGACTCATCATCTTCGGACGAGATAACTTCGCATAATTGCAGTCGAACTTCACTTACAGGTAAGTTCGTTTGACTATTCAATTATGCTCTTGTTATCTCGTCCTCGATGATGAAGACACAAGTGTAGATGTTCAATGTATGTATTATTGCATCTTAACATTTGTGCATACTTACCTCAGACAGATAAATAATATAGACTGAGTGCCGCAAACGACATATTGAAGCACAAAATAATCAAGCACATTCGTGCAATACACGCGAATTTACGTGTACGTAAGGACGCTATTCGCGTGTACTACACAGAGCGCGTGTATTATTTCTTCATTTGAGATACTTACCTACTTCCTAATAATATTATTTTTACGTGCCCGTATGTATGGTTGAATCATTGTGCGCAAAGATCACACGAGTGATGTGTTATTGAAATTAGCTTACGTGGTCGAATTCCTTTACCTAAAACAGGTGTTTTATTTCAACATTCAGATTTATCGAATTTAGTCCTTGGCCCATGACCATACAACTACAACTATGTATACCCGCTGGCATTCCAATGTTAGAACAAAAATAATCAATATTTAAGTCTTTTAAAAAATAACAATATCTAACATCAGCTATTTATCAGTATGGCACCCAGATTCTAGATGTCCATAGTATTCTACATTTACCTATTAGTTCATATACTTCAGGCAATGTATAGTAGGTACATTGCCTTAAGTATACAGGTGATTTTTTTTGTGAGCGTGGATGGCCAAATCCATACGAATCCGAAACATACATGACTTTTCATCAAAGTCGGTCTCGAGAGTCCTCTAAGCATTTTTAGATATTCCCTATAGTTTCGGATTTGGCCATCCACGCATACATGAAAAGTTCACCCCGTATAGGTATATTATAAAAAAAATAACACGGATTATTAAAACATAATCAACATATTATAGAGCATAAACCAACTGGGTCATGAAACTAACTTTGGAACAAAATTTTACTAATAACCTCTATGTTTCCTACTACTTATTTATTTTGTAGAACTGCTGCACAAATTCTGTTAAGTTGAAAACCTGACCCGGCCCCACACCAAAGTCCATGTTGATATATTCATCTAAGTTGTGTGTAGAAGCTGAAATGATCCAATAAAATATGTTATAAAAACAAGAACTGAAGGTAAATGATATATGTAACACCATAAAAAACATTTTAAATCTGAAAGGTCTGAAAGGTAGTGAGATTACCAGCAGTCCATTATGAAGAAAGTATTGCTGTTGTTTTGCACCAAACAATTGCTCCTCTTGTTTTTTTTTTTAATTTACATAGCTAAGTTAAACTCCAATTCAAAGTTAATTGTTTCGTGTTACTAATCTAATCTTTGATCAATTATTATTACTGAACATGACTATTAGCCATGTTGTCATGGAAATAATTATGTCAACTTTAAGGTTCACACTACGAACAGCTAGCAGCCTGCCTAAAAAGGTGGAATGATGCGATTTTTTCGTCAGCTTCAGAGATATTTAAAATTTGTATCTAATTATACAGGGCGTATGGGGTGACGAAAACTTTGGATAAAGGTGTTTATAATATAATTTTAGAATTCATTTATGTCGAAAGTCATGGGTTACAAATGTATTTTTTATGCGCGCAATGTATCGTAAGGAAAGCTATCACTCACCACACGGCGTTCCGCGCGATAACCGATGCGTGGGAGTGACGAGCGCGCCCGAACGTATGAAGTTTTAATATACATTGCACTTTTAGGTCTTAATTAGTAGTTACGTATTTTTTGTAATTTAAAATCGCGTTGAGACTTTTATCATGATTTCATGCTAAAATCAATTCACAAAAACTGGGTCACTACCAACTGAACCAATCAAATTATCAAAAAGACAACAAATATACAGAGTTTCAGTCTCTAATAGTATGTATTATTAAAAACAAAAACGCATGTTAATTCATTCATAATCTAAATGGGTTCACATGAATTGGATGAGTTCCAAGCACAATTTTGTTATTTATTCATGAATATGTATTATAATAATCTATAAAAATGATGTTCCCCTCACTACCAGGGAGTATACATTTATATTTTAACAAGGGCATCAAATTTACATAAATATATGACATAGTATCATACATACTGAATATATGTCATGACTTAGGCCCAAAATATGCAAAATAGTTGTACTGTATTTAAGTACAGTACAACTTGGTTTACTTAAATAATAAAATATTTTGATACTGATTAAATAATAATCCAGAATAAATTGCCAGCAGTTTTTGAGACAAGACAAATGATTTTTTATGGTAACATGTAATAAATGTTCTGAAACAAATGTTTTTGCCAATGAATACATAGGACCAGGATGTTCCAGTATGCTTTTAGATAAAATATTAATAACTTACTTGATGTGCAAATAGCAGGATATGGGGGAGGTGGTTTAATCCATGATCCATCAGGTCTCTTCATGTGGCGCCGGTCAGAGGCAAAATGTTGGAGAAATTGCTTAGTAGGTACTACCCGAAAGAATCTGAAAGATTTTCACATACTATGTAAATATTAATCCTTCCGTTATTATCACAATAGATACAAAATACATTATAAGTAGGTATTATATTGTCAGAATAGTAAAGTAGTGATACAAATAATAGTACACACCAACCTGTGAAAATCTGATTTTAAAACTTGATCTGTGCGGAATGTTTCAGTAACATATTTGTGAAAGAATGTTGGGAATGGCAATTCTGAATCCAAGTCATAAACAAGACAAGTTTTGCAATCCCAGGAATACAGGAATATTACATGATAATCCTGGAAAAAAATAATATACTGTATTCCTTTGACTATGGCTTATCAAATAAACGTTGTATAGGTACTTTGCATATAGCGTGTGATTTTTTTATACACACCCATATGACCAAACGATCATCCTCACGCCCAGCCCTTTGTTTCCACAGAGGCACTGTGCGACAAGGGTTTGAAATGAAAACGACAAAACATCTATCCAATTCTTCTGGAACCCGCAATGATGCATCTTGGCATAATTTCCACACATTTTCTTCGCTGAAAAAGACAGGCAACAAAGACTTCATTTAGTCAGCATTTCTAGTATTTAACTTTAAACAAAGAAGAAATACTTACCAATAACAAGACACATGAGAACATTCATCTCGTTTAGGAAATAATGGTTTAAGTGATTTGTCGGTCTTTTTATTATTTTCGCTGTTATTTGGATGCACTTGTGCATTGACCGACATTTTGAGTAATAATAATAAAATAATTTAGTGACCGACCTCCCCTCCCTCAAACCCAAAATTCTAACTGACACCAGTGTTACCAGATGAAAATTTTAAACTACCTTGTCTGCAGACCAAAATTACCGTGTTTTAAGTATAATTACCTTGATTTTATTTTAAAATTACAGTGTAGCAAAAATACCCATGCAGTGGGGATGCGTAACGTAAAAAAAAAAGGTCATTCTGCTGCTTCTTCCAAACAGAAGCAGCGAATGACCTTATTTTATTTTTTTTACGTTGCGCATCCCTGTTCTTCCAAACTGAAGCAGCAGAATGACCTTTTTTTTACGTTACGCATCCCAATGCAATGTTGCCCTAATATTTTTGAGTATTATTTACACGGTAATTAATATTTAAAAATACCGTAGAAAAGAACACGGTAATAGCTCATTACCGTAGACCGTGTTTTGCTCAAAATTACCGTGCATCTACGGTAATTACCGTGTATCTGGTAGCACTGACTGACACTGACACCCTGACTGACTGACTGATACGCAACATTCACATAGAGTAACTTTTTAGCAGCAGACATACATACAAAGTATCTCTCACTAGCCTGTAATTATCTAACATTCATCCAGCTACAACTACTAAAAAATACCCCTAATAACAACAATAAGAATATATAAAAAACTTTTTAACAAAATAAAAACAGTCTTCAAAAAACTAAAAAGCCAAAAATAATCTAATCTTGAAATCTACCTTGTTTAACTAAATCAAATATTTAACTAATCTGAAGTCGGTGCCAAAAAAACTACTGAGTCGAGTATTGCCGGTCTGCGCCAAAGACTATACCTACAAATTGGTCCGCGCATCTCGTTACTGGAGTATACTTTTGCTATTCTTCGTCGGTTGTTTATTTGGCACCGACTTCAGATTAGTTAAATATTTGATTTAGTTAAACAAGGTAGATTTCAAGATTAGATTATTTTTGGCTTTTTAGTTTTTTGAAGACGGTTTTTATTTTGTTAAAAAGTTTTTTATTTTACACTTTTTAGTGGATATATTTACTATTCTTTGTCACTAAAAATAATTATATATCAATCATTTTACTGGATAATAGGTATACCAAATACAACATCATCGCGAGATAAATATAGATTCAAAGAAATCAAGATAATACAAAAACCATTGAATCAATCTCGCTGAATTTTAAAAGGGTCCTTATTCTGTAAAAAAAAGAATAATCCAAATCGGAACATCCACGAAAAAGTTTTATTTATAGCCAAAGTGCATCCCATAACAATTTCAATAAGCTCAAACACGGCTCGGATACATTGTTTTATTACAATGTTCCGGTTCCTCCTGGGTTTATCATCAGATCAGTTCGATGGTACCATATTCATCAGAACCATTTCTTTAAATTTGCTTTGTCATAGTCGCTTAACGATCATAATCGAGATTATCTTGGCGCAACCCGTGAAATACGTTTCACTGACAAGTTCCGGTGGCCATTTGTGGTCTTCTTCATCACATTCACTTCCGCAAATGATACTTTCTGAATGCAAATGCTTGACTTCTTCATGAAAATACCAAAATTGCTATAGGTTTGCCTATAAAATTTGAGGAGTCCTCTCAATTCCTCATGGATCCCATGATCAGAACAATTTTTTGAAAAAAATGGGACCAATCTGTAAGCATATCCTTTCATATAAAAAAATAATTTTCCAAATCAGTTCATAAATGACGGAGATCACAACACTGACCTCTATGGTATACATCGCTGGACTAATCATAAGCCCGGTTATCGTGTGCCTATTTGATTTTCGCCATTTTGGCGCTGATAGCGGCAGTGAGGGGGAATGGAACTAATAATAGAGATGGGACAGTGATATGATACATCGATAAAAATATTTATGCTTAAACCTACCCATGCAGTAAAATGAAAATAATTATGATCCATTCCTTTAACAACGGCTAATGTCCAAAATAGTCGAGTGGTTAATACTAAGATGAAGCAAATAATGATAATGATTAGCCGAATCGCTCATGGGTAGGGTAGGTAATCTTAGGATAAGCCGAAACCGGACTAAAGGGTGGTGTGTGACTAGCTAGATCCTACTTAAATAAGGATCGTTTTTTAATTAGAAATGAGGTAATGTAATGTTGTTTGGGAAGCAATGGAGTAGGTAAGGTATTTATAGAAAATAAAAATCATCAAAGTAGTACATGAATTATGTTTAATAAAACAGTCGTCAGAGAAGTGTTTTGAACAGATGTAATCATATTTTTTCGGACGCCAACTAGGCTTTTCAATGTTTTTGAGCCATAATTCTAGTCTTCTATTGTCAGTCGGAAACCTGTGAATTAGTAAACATTGTTTTAAAATAATATGTATTTGATAATAAAAATCTGTCTTCGGCGATTTTTACGTTCTTTAACGTTCTATTTATTTAAGATATTGATAGAAAAAATATCGATAAATTTTATCGACAAAGAACTTTTACAGCACTATTGAATTTTATTGTTTATAAAAAACCGATAATACAAAGACAAATGTGTTGTAATCACGTATAAATAAGATTAGAAACATATTTTTAAGTGCCTATAATATCAATAGAAGTTTTAATTTCTTGAATATTAGCCGTATATTCACTTACTTGTGGAATGTAACCCCACTTCCCTTCTGGTAAAGAGTTTTGCATAACACGCACTCTTTCATGGTTTACCTATTAACTAACACCACTTATTTATGTATTAATTATATTAATACGACACAACAAACAAGTTTAATCGCGTTAAACCTTCAAAATCACTTTATAAACACGGAGACAATGTAAACAAAACAACGGCCATTTGCATTTTACGTCAGATTTAGTTCCTTTCCCCCACGCTGGGGGCGCTTCAAATAGGCACAATAGATAGCTGTCATTTTAAAGGATATCATTAGTCTAGCGTACTTGTATCATGGACGTCAATGGGCCTCACCCACAACTTAGCGGGTATTTTGCCAGTGTCAAGTAATTAATAGCAATAACGTATTCAATAAATACACATTATAAATAAAATAATAGATGTGACATGATGATATGAAAATGGCGTCCCCTGGACGGACTGTACGATTGAGTGAGACGTGAGACGCCTGCCTGCCTGTCTGACATTTTGTTTATGGTGTTCTCTTTGGTTGTAGCCAGCTGGCTTGGGCTTAGCCAGCGTTATCTTTAGTTGTTTTCAAAGTTTTCTATATTGGTAAAAGGGAGGGCGGTGCGTTGTCCTAGGTTTCGGCCGGGCTAGCGTATCGTCCGGACTTCCATAGTTTATTATTTACTGCTAAGTAAATAGGTAATTGCAACGTGCGACAAATTCAACCTTGCTGGCGTTGAGAAAATAAATAATCGAAATGACCCGTAAGTAAATACCTACACATAATGCTTTGTTTGTTTACTAAATATAATTTATCAACTCTGTAGTTTAAAATGAGCAATGTTTTAAAATCTATAACTAGGATGTGATTTCATTGTAAGATCAAATTCCATGGAATGTTCTAGATTGGGTATGGTAGGTACTTACTAGGTATCTACACATGCATGAGATGGATTTACAAACGATATAATTTTCACTCCAAAATTAGTTTTATTTGCTCTGTTAAGTCCCTTTAGTATGAAGGTATTTGTTACAAACATAAAACATAAGTATAATTAACAAGAGCATAGCACCTGTCAAAGAGGTTAATATGTTTACATTCACAGGACATATGTATCTACCAAAAAAACTTTCTACAAATTTCGTGTGATTGATTCAACCTAGAGACATAGTTCTTCTCTCTCACTAAAAAGACAGTTGGTGTGCATGTCCATTTTGCAGCTCTCTCTCTCAGTTGAATTAATTAAACCATGTAGAACAACTAGCTACCATTTTATATTGTTCTAGGTGGAAACCAGAGAGACTTGGCTCGCGCCAAAAACCAAAAGAAACAAGTAGAACAGCAAAAGAAAAAGAATGCCAGTGATAAGTCTGGCATGTCCTTATCAGAACGAAAACATAGGTAGGTTGTATAACCTAGTAGAGCTGCCATTTTTGTTCACGAACTTTGCTGGTCTCTGTAATATAGATATAGTACATACTTCACATCCTTACCCAAGGTGCATTGAACAAACTAACGCCATCTCTGGAGTGCCTCATTATTTGTGGGTGAGCTTCGAAAGAGAACTGCCCATGTTCAGGCTGCTCTGCCCATGCCGTTATGTGAAGTCTCTTGCTTGGACATTACCTGGTCCTTCCAACATTTGTGTCCTGCCCTAATCCCGATGCTATTTTAGTCTCCCAATACTAATTGAGTTGTTGCAGATTTGATGTTAACCTTATTTCCAACCTGCTAAGAATCTCAGTCAAAGACCATTTTGAAGCACCATGGTTAGGAAAGGCTGAACATATATTAGGTCCTAATTAGTAAATCAGTTTAGTAGTCCCAATGAATAGTTATTTGATTATAATGAGATGCACTGTTATAGGGATGCTGAATTGATGAGAGAAAAGCAACGAAAAAAAGAGGAACAAGATGCAACAACGGGTCACCAAAAACAAACTGCAAATTAATTTTAAGAAAAGTTTCTCGAGTGCTCCATATTATGTACTTTCACATAACATTTTTAAGCTTGTCCATTGAGAGCTGAAAGTATTGGAAGTGATATAAGAGATCCTTTAAAACTAGAGTAATGTAAAAAATATGGGTTTAAACAGAGCCTAATTTAATGAAACCAAAATAATACAAAAAGAGTTTTATGGCATTCATGGGCATAGATTCTTGAAGCCCAAGACCTGAGCGAGTATGATCTGAATGTAACCGTGCATAAACATTTGTGATTTCATTAGTGACTTCATAATTGCAATGGCAAATTTTATATAAGTTTGTCACAATGTTATCTTAGCATTTATGCAAATCTTAATGTTAATTTTGACTGAATAGGTTTGTATGTATACTCAACTACCCATCTTTTGTACAATAAAATCTGAAAAGTACAGAATGTCTTACATTATTTTTGGAATTTATTCATATCCTGAATATTCATTGATAATATAATAGTACAAATTGAGCTTTCTCATATTTTGTTGTATTTAAATATGTTGCAATTGAATTTTGTTAGTCATGAAACGTCTGTACATACAATATTATAATAAATGATTGTGACCTTCATTTTATTTTGGTGAGACAGAAAATGTCTCAATCGTAAATTGGTAATTTTTCGTGGAAATCAGCAGCATAGAGCAAAATTGGTAGTCTTGCCATTATGTTAAGATCAGTAATTTTTATATTATCCGACAGTTGCATTGATTTGTGGTACATTTCCATCAAAAAGAAACTGGACAAATTAACAGGTTAGTTGTTTTAAAACAAATGCATTAGAAGCAATCAAATCTATGTTTAATTTTTATAAAAAGTTACATCATCAGTTTCTATTCTAACAAATCATTCTATCACGTGATACAAATGTGGCAAACTTGTGATGACGTTGTCTTTTGTACCTATGTAACTACACGCATCACATAGATTTAAAACACTTCCGATCCAATTATAATTATCGTATAAGATAGTATAGGAAGGTATGTCGCCAGTCTTAGTACAATTAAATATATCGTTAAACATAATAATTAAAATAGGTACTGTGCGAAAACCACGAATCAATATTGATTTGTTATAGGCGAAGGCGAATGAATTTGTGCAGCACACCTACGCATGAATTAGGGTCAATTGATATTGCCGCGGACGAGACGGAAATATATTTTTTGTAGCAAAATAGTACATAGCATTTTGATCTTTAGCTCTATCGCGTAAAGTACTAATTAGATACGAGACTAAAAACAGGTAGTGCGTCTTTACGACAATTCCCGCGGCTAACATCGATGACGTCTGGAGAATCCGCGAGAAGTTGTGCTAAAGGTCCCACGGTTCGTGACGACTGGATACCACGCACTAGCTTGCACCATGGGAAGAACGTTGTTTTCGTGATCTACCGCGAGTCGATAAGTTCAAGGGTTCGTAAAAAAAGTCGCGCACCGTTGGAAGCTACGTTGACAGAGCAGCATCAAATGTTGATTTTTATATTTACGCGAAGATTACACTTTGAAATAAAACTATTTTTTTACGGATTTTATAGCGCTTATTTTGTGTTTATAAAATATATTAAACGTAAAATCCGCAAAATTTGTTTTATTTCAATGCGATAAAATCCGTAAAATTACATTTATTTCAGCATCAATATTATGTATATTCTGCGTATGTAAGCTTTATCGCGACTTCACGCGCCTTCGTAACGCATACACGTTGGCGGTAAGGTTAGCCGTGACGGGAGAGGTTGCGTCCACGTGTTGGCTGTTTGCCGGCCTAGTAGTGGACGATATTTGGTGAGATTTCCAGTAGATTAACTTAAAAAAAAACGAACATCTTTACAATATTAAATATTGCGTGAAAAAAATTGTCTTGATACGCTCAAACAAAATAACTATTATAGTTATATTAAGTACTTTACTAGTATAGTAGCAATATGAATAATAGTTTAAAGATTCAACTCCGTCCTAACGGACTATATAGGACTGGTATAGTGCGCGCGATTTAAGTCTGTGCATGACTGACGGTGCTGTTAACACTACACTGCAATATGGCACTTATAACATTCGGTAAAATTAGTTACGCTTTTCGAAGCGGGCATACTTAACTCGCGCGCACTTAGTCTCGTCAACGCGACGGTCGAAAATAACAATTACATTGTCATTTTCATCATAATGAAACCTTCCCTCCTTCTGCGCCTCACAGACCATCTGGCAACAGGGCCACACTTTCTGGTCAAGCTAAAGGTACGATATAATGTGAAATATGATTATATGTCGCGGGCGGGCGTAAAAGACGGTAAGTACTATATTTAGAACTTTGTGTATAAATGACAAGTAGGTTTGTACTGAATACAAAACACATATTTTACAAAAAGTGTATGCGCTTGGAACTAGCTTACCATCAAGCATGTATTTTATTACCAGCTCAAACGATCGGTACATCTTAGTATAATTACAATATGTAAATGTAAGATTATGTACTTAAAATAGTAATAATATTTGGAATTATGAATCACTTAAATATATGAAATAAGTACTATTAAGACTAGGACTGTTTTACACTTTGGGTAAGCTGGGATACAGGGAGGGTGGGGCGCAAATGAAGGAGGGGGAGGCTCTGACTCACGACTAGTATACAATATTTTAAGGGGTTAAAAAGTAGGTGATATTGCTCACGTTTATATATAAAACATATGTGTATATAGTGATTGTTTTTTCAGTGAGAAAGCAAGACGATACTGTTTTATCGTGGACTTAGTATGTAGTTAATTTTTAAATAAATAACGACCCCTTAAAATATTTTACACTATGATTGTTAAGCCTTATAAATTCAATTTTATAGTTTTTTTTGGTTTAGAACGAATTTTCTGAAAGATAGGTAAAATCACACGAACATTTATCCCCTGTACCCTACCTACCTTTGGGCGGGCCAGATCGCAGAATTTAATTCTGCAAAAATCGACTCGAAAGTGAGAGATTGCTTTAAGATAATTTGGTTTATTTCTACAACTTTATAATATCAGAATTTAAAAAAAAATACGTGATGCTGCACGACCACTTGTGCGCTGGCCTTTATAATTCTACAGTATGCATTCAGAAATACTATTGGAAATCGATGTTCATAAAATGTTGTTGAAGTAAACTGTGTCTCTATTCTGTTTTGCTGTATAGACGAGGTAAGAGAGGGTGGTTACCTAGAGCTGTACAAACATGAGCCGGAGATGAGACGTTATGTTATATGAACACTTAACAAAGTTCAATAGTTTTTTTTATAATTAACAGTGTGTGACCGGAAGCTGATAAAAAAGTATTTCAAATCCAAATTGGCACTTACTAATCTAGCAAGAGAAGTATATCCTAATGCAAATTAATTTCTTCCATTATTATTGTACTATGTAGAGTAAGTTCAAAGTAGGCATCAGTACTTAATTATTTTAATTACTTAACAATATTTTTTTGTTGTTTTCAGCGAACTGGGTAAATACGTAAGTAAATCAGTATCATATAATTCGTATGCCTTTAAAAAAAAAAACACTAGCTATGCTAGTTAACAATGCTATGAGCATTTGAAACAATTAAAATCTAGATAAAATATAAAGTTACTGTTCAATGTGTCCATTCATTTGGCTTTTCTTTTCAAACTCCTCTCTCTGACTATACAGCTCCTTGACTAAGTCCTTAATAAAAGGATGGTCGAACTTTCCTTCAGTGGCAGTGAAAAATTCTTGTAGTTTCTGTGGTGTTTTCTCCCGCTTCTCATATTCAAATGCTTGGAGTATCATATCGTAACGGTCCAAGTCCTTAGCAAACTTAGCTTCAGGCGAAGTTTGGTATTCATATTCCTGACAAAAAAAAGTAAGAAATATTGGCTTGCATTCAAATATCCCTGCTTTGACGTGTCTAGTGACATGCTGATCTAAAAAATATAAAAACCAAATCAGCAGAAAAGACTAATAATAATTCCTGCTTTGAGTCCTAACAATATGAAAACACTGTGTGCAAAAATAAGTGTATACTTTTCCACTATATTGGAGATGTGTATGTAACTATAGCACTTTCTGTAGGGACTTGGACAAAGCTTAATGTTTTTCCTACCTAATATTTCAACTACATATACTGTGTACTATGTCAAAGAACCACACAAAGATGCTGTGTGTAGCCAGCATGCTGCGGGTTAACTATGGCTGTTCAATGATATATGAAACACACTTACTTTGTATAAATCATACATGGTGTCACCAGCTAAACCAGTGAGCCCGGCGATTTTCTTCATGGCCTCATCTTCTTGTCGATGTTTCTCATCAGGTGATATACCACAGTGTGGTGTAATGTCACCTACGATGCATTCGGCCAGGTCATGTACCAGAGCTGAAATTTTACGTAAATACCTATATTGAAAAATGCGAGAAGTAAACAGTTACTACTACTATCCTTCCTCATATCCTCCTTGAAACAATCGAAGGCAAATTCTGGGCAGGTAATTATAACAGTTTATCATAGTTGGGAGGTTTATTTAACATTTTCAGAAATCCATTGCCTTATTACTTTTGTAAGATGATTTTACACCTATTATTAAAAATAGATATTAAATATTGTGTGGGATATTCAAGCAAGTCACATATCCAGTAATGGCTAGGATTGAGGCATAGAGTTCCATGCTAGCTTAGGGTAAGCGTAACAACATTTTATGAATTTTCCTAATCATTCAGCTTCTCAAAAACATGTTGTAAACTCACATTATTTGTCTTTACAAGCTGTACAAGTTATATAATATCATAGTTGTAAAGAAACTTCAAATAGGCACTTAATGTGAGGGGGGTCTATTGTCCCCTATGCTGGCCCAGTGCAGATTGGTGAACTTCAAGGTTTATGAAAGGCTTGTATGTTTCCTTATAATGTCTGCCTTCACCGTACAAGAATTGCTGTACAATGATTGACGGTAAAAATTGCACATGGAATCCCAAAAGTTTGGAAGGGGTGAAAGTGAGAGGTTGAACCCCGCACAGATTTTTTCCAAAGTGAAAGACCAACTAGCATGGTTATATAATTCATAAAAATATTACTTTACCTATTTGAAGGCATTTTAATCTATCAAGATTTGTTGGGTTGTTCTCCTCTGTGAGCAGGAAGGTCATCATTCCCATGCGGTACATGTGGCCAGCAATGGACTCGCAGTCATCTATGTTGCAGAGCACCCATCCTGTACGCTTCACATGCTGGGAAATGTAAATATTACTGCATTATATACCTACATGTGTGGAACTAGACATACTGTTTGGTAGATGAGGCATATCCTACTCTTGGAAAAATACAAAAGTTGGTAAACCTACATAACCCATGAGTAAAACATAGATCATCTAGTTAGAAATATTTGGATTGTTTATAAATAAATAATGAAGCTAGGTCAATGAATTTGCAAAATTGCAACAGTTGTTACAGAAGGTGAATTTCCAGGTATGTGCACTAGTGATTTATTTAAATGAATAATGTTATATTTACCTTCAGGCGCCCGACTAATTCCAAAAATTCTAAAATTTTCTTGTGATCAAGTACTAATGCCATTGTGTGATTTTTAGCAACTAAAAAACTATTTTATTTGTACGATTATTATTCTCCTTTATTGTCCGTTAAGCATTAAATGAATGCGAGCCTCACGAGTTGAAATAAATTACAATAAGTAAATTCTCAATCTACGATCGATCAGTAAACACAATACGGAAGGAAGGAAGCATAGATAATACATAAGTAGTAGTAGTTTAATTCGTCCAGTAGGACAGGCGAAGGAATCAATCCATACTGCCAATTCTGATGTTGTCAATGTCATGGGTATTTTCTTGATCAAATTTACTTGCAGGTATACAATTTAAATATAAAGGCACAAGTGCCAAATCTTGAATAATTATTTTCTTTAAATAGTTCAGTAATTATATATCCATGTTGATTACTTGTTAAAGTAAAAACTAGTCTAGTCCTTGATGGATTGTCTTGTATTTTTGTTTTGTCTCTTCAAATATCTCCAAGCGAGGAGTTGATAAAGTCATAGATAGGCGTAAAATTATCAGGGCAAGCTAAAAGGTTCTGTAGGGAAGGCGGGATGTTTTGATATTTTTCCAGCAATTGATCTATGAGCAATAGGCGTTGTATGTTAAAGGCCGGACATTTAAAGAATATATGATCTAATGTTTGATCTTCCTGTGAGTTGCATTCGCTACATTTAGGGGAAGCGATCATGTTCATGCGGTGTAAATGAGCATTAAAACGACAATGTCCAAATCTCAGTCTCATAATCTGTGTGTAAAATTTTCGCTTTAAATAATTTTCATTGTCAACTGCCAACCAAGGTTTTTTGCCCACATCTTTATTAATACCGGCATACCATGCTCCTTTGGTTCGAATTATCTCATTTCTTTCTTCTAACCATTTTTTATTGATTTCTGCACGATAAACAGGTATCAAATCTTTCCACGGACTTGGTATATTTGTAATATTGCCACCCAAAGTGTTTGTTAATCTGGCAAGGTAATCTGCACTTTCATTACCAATCACGCCCACGTGCGCTGGTATCCAAATAAGTATAATTTGCTTACGAGATATCGCCAAATTTACCAGGATTTCTTTTATATCATATATAATATGGTGTTCATTCTTATAACCTGGATGTCTCAAAGATTTCAGAACAGACATGCTGTCAGACGCAATAATAAAATGTGATGCACTGGAGCACAAAACGTCGTTTTGTACATATTTTAATGCTTCCAAAATCGCTGTGGCCTCTGCCGAGAAAACTGTGTAAATGGTAGGTAATCGAAATCCTCGACCATACTTTTTATCCGTATCATAGAATGCAGCAGATACACTTGTTTCATTCTTCGACCCGTCTGTGTAGATAATCTGGTAGTCTGTCCAGCATGAAAGCTTCTCATAAACGTCCTGCTTGGTTCTCAGATTATGGTCTATTTCTATAATGTCCGATGGAGGAAATTTACCTTCAAAGGTTCCATGATAGCAAGCCCAATTTTCAGCATGATAAACATTGTTGTTTTTAATGTATGTTGATATTTCAGTATAATCACGAAGAATATATGGATATTTGGAAGATAGAGGAGTTGAAGCTAAATATCGAGAGTCATTTAATTTAATTAAAAGAGGATGATTGTCAAAAGAGTGAAGCTTTAAAATGAAATTGAACTTTAAATACTTAAATCTAAAAGACAATGAAGGAATGTTACATTCAACTTGCATTGAAATGATAGGGGTAGTCTTCATAGCCCCTGTAATTAAACGAAGATTTCTATTCTGAATTTTTTCCAGTTTATTTACTAGAACAGAATTGGAAGCATAGCAACAAAAGCTATATTCAAAATGAGAGCGGACTATGGATTTGTACAACATAAGTAAAATTTTTGGATCAGCTCCCCAATAAGTTCTGGCAAGTGATTTTAATATATTAAAAGCTCGCAAGGCTTTGTCTGCCAAACCATTAACATGTCTTTGCCATGATAAATTCTTGACAAAAGTAACTCCCAAAAACTTGACCTCATCACTAACAGGAAGTAAATTACCATCATAAATGATGTTGGTGAGTAAAGATCTGGATCTGCTGAATATTATAACTCTAGTTTTATTTGAATTAACATCTAGTTTCAAATAATTAAAATAGGTTTTTAAACCTTTTAAAGCAGTGTTTAACTTATTCTCTACTAGTCTTATGTTAGTACCTGTGCAATACACTGTTAAGTCATCTGCATATTGCAGACTATTAACATCAGTGCCTAATATATTATTTAACCTATGTATATACAAAATAAACAATAAAGGACTTAATATCCCCCCTTGACAGACACCCTTATGGGATGACTGAGGCCCATACAAATTGTTTCTCCTTCTTACATATACAGATCTACCATTTAGAAAATTGAAAATCCACTTTACTAATTTTACAGGCAACCCAAGTAGATGCAATTCACGAGCAAGGACATTATGATCTACATTATTGAAAGCACCAGTGATATCAAAGAAAATGCTAATTAAAAACTTGTTACTAGCAAATGCATCATGTACATCCAAGTTTAAATGATTTAAACTTTCTGAAGCAGAGCGTCCTCTCCTAAAACCAAACTGATTACAAGGTAATAACTTCTTGGATTCTATGAAATATTCAAGACGCTGTTTTATTAACTGTTCAAATATTTTGGCTGTACAGGAAGTGAGAGCTATAGGTCTGTATGAGTCATGATGATTTGAATCTTTACCAGGCTTAAGTATAGGAACAAGACAATCAATCTTCCATGATTTAGGAATAACCATGTTATCCCACAATGAATTAAAAATATTTAAAACTATTTGCTGGCTAAATGAGTCAAGATATTTGAACATTTTGTAAGATACATGATCTAAACCAAATGCAGTATCCCTACGAGAGTATATAGCACCTGTAAACTCAGAAAATGTAAATGGCTTCATGAAGAAATTATCAAGATGGAAATCAATATTATTGGCATAAAGATCTAATGTTGGCATATTAGGAGGATTAGAAGTGTATTTGTCCAGAAATGGTTGTATCCATCTATCATCATTAGAATAATTATGTGAATTACTATAAGTTTTGTTAAATTTTCGAATATTGGACCAGATAGTAGATAATGAAGTTTGCCGATTGAATGAGTTACATAGTTCTGTCCAAGCAGTCTGTCTTTCTCTGTTAATGATTAATTTCTTCAAAGCTTGTTGTTTTTTAAATGATAAATAATTTTCTATTGTAGGATTAGCTTTGAAGTTCAAATAAACAGACTTACATTTACCAACTGCCTGTGTACAGGCTTGATTCCACCAAGGTAAACATAACTTCCTTTTGGGTCTATTGTGAATCTGAGACACTGGATTATAGATTTTATTAGCAGTATTTGCTTCAGATACACTTTCTAACAAAATTTTATATAATATGTCATAACACATTTCTGGATTAGATAAATCAAAATTGCTACTATGTAATTTTAAACTTACCACATGTTGATATTTCTGCCAATCAACACACTTATAATTTGGACGGAAATAATTAGCATTAACATAGCTGTTGTTATTTATATTTACAGGATTGCATAAAAGAGTAGTGACTGCGGGAAGATGATAACTACAAAATGAGTCATCATGCACATGCCAATTACATCTTAAGGCTAACAAGGGTGAAACAATCGTAAGGTCTAATGCATTTGGCTGCCATGTATGGGAACCAACAGTTGTTGCAGAACCATCATTCAGCAAGCACAGATGATTATCATTTATTACATCTAAGAGAGTAGTGCCACGCAAATCCGTGGATGTGCAGCCCCACATAGTGTGATGTGCATTAAAATCACCAGCTAGTATCAATGGCTGTGGAACAGACTTTATTAAATTGTCAAGCTGTGTATAATTGAAATTAGAAGGAGAAGCAGATGTAGGACTGTAAAAACTAACTATAGACAAAGTTTCATTATTTATAAATATTTGAATGGCTATATTTTGTAGAGAACTATCTGAATAAGTTTGTATCTTTTTATAATTAATATAATTTCTAATTAGTATAGCAACACCATTATGTTTAGATCCAATATCTAATCTTTCTATTTTATATCCTTTGATATTTATAGTTTTTGATGATTGTAACCAAGTTTCGGAGATTATAGCTATATGTATATCATTTTCGTATAAATAATGTGAAAAGACATGTTTATGACTAAGCAAACTCTGAGCATTCCATTGAACTATATTGAGCTTATCCATTTTTATTAGTTGTACTCTTTTTACTAGTATTAAAATTATCCAGCAATATTGATTTAATAGTCTCAGATGTAATGGGACTGTCTGTTTTAGATTTTTGTGAGCTAATTTTAACAATGGTGGATATTATTAAATTAAGAATACGATCTGATTGTAAAAACTGTGTTATGTGATGGTCAGATTTAGTTTTGGTAAGGTCAGGGAAATTTGTGTTATTGAATAGATCAACATACTTCTTCTGTTTGTATTTGCTATTGTTTTTTTCAATTTCTTCCTTTCGTTTAGGGCACTCTGCTGAAATGGATATGTGATTGCCATTGCAATGCACACATATTGCATCTTTGGCTGCTTTTTGACATTCTTTGTAATGATGATCCTCTCCACAGATCGAACACTTTTGTTTGTTTTTACAGTACTTGCCAATATGTCCATAGCGCAGGCATCGCAGGCACTGACTAACAGGTGGAATATATATGCTTACCTGGAAATACCAGCTATTTATGTCAACGCTATCAGGAAGTGTAGGACAGGAAAAGGTAATCGCCACCGTCTGCGTGGGCAATAAAATGGGATTGCCATCATCATCGCGTCCACGGCGCATCAGGCGACGCACGGACACTACATCTTTGGAGCTGGAAATGCCGGTATATATATTAGAATTTGACATATATGTGGGAACACCGCGTATGACCCCTGTAATTTCCGTGAGTGTAGCAGGTATTGTCGCTTTCAACTCCAGGTCTTTTTGCACCTTAACATTATTTAAAGCCATGTTTGCAAGACCAGGCCGCTCAAAGATTGCCCCAACCTTGAACCTATTAATACGTTTGAACCGTTTGATTCCTTTATGATGACGCTTCAGGACCGCGCCTAGCGCCATCAAATCTCGGTCTCCAATGGGTTTCGACACCTCAGTACTTTCGTAAATTACAATATACTCAAAATTCCCGCCATCCTCAGGGTATTGGCGAGAGTAATTGTCTACTTTAAAAGGTTTAAATTTATCTACTCCTGAGTCATCGTCAGATTCCGACGACTGCGATGACGGGGGAAGATCCCCATCCGCCTTTCGTTTCTTCCGCTTCGCCGTCATTCCGGCCACGGCCAGGCCCCTTTAAATTCGTTCACTATCTAATTAATAATACAAAACAATTTTTTGTTCAAAAAACGCGCCCTCCTGGTTTAAAGGTTTCCCGCCTTTTTTTCGATAATACATAATATAGGAGAAAGCTAAGCTAACCACAGATAAGAGATAAGGAAGCTAACACTTGGTCGGACTGACATAACCTTCAAAACCACAGAGTACTTGTTCCAAAACTCATCATGAACTGTTAGTCAATGTTGCTGACTTGCACGTTTATATATTTATTTTTGTATTGCAGTGAAAAACCTAAAATTAATTCAATTTAAATATTTTTGTCGACATCGTTGTCATAAGTCAAATCTATAATCAGTGCCAAAATGGTGAAAATCAAATAGGCACAAAACGATGATGCCCAGCCCATCGCCAGTCCAGTAGTAGTTACAGGTCAACGGCAGCATAGCGGAAAATGTGATTAAAATTTTACGAAATGTAACGGACGAGCGAATTGTTTGAACGGTTGTGTTCGTAAAATGGACTCTTGTGTTCTGTTACACCCTACGGTTAGACTATGTAATTAAAAAAAAATCTCCACGTAATTTTTGATTTATCCAAATATTTCATTTCTCGAAGTTTCCCCAGGAGTCAAATTATTTCCCAGAATTGCGAAAAACATACCCGATGTAATGCACACTTAAAATAATGACTACAACTTGAGTATTCTTCTAATACGTTTGTGAAACTATTATTCACCCTTAGTGTCAGATGATTTTATTGCATGATAGGGGCGGGTTTTATAGCCGCATGCGACTTTATTTTGCGAGCATTATAGGTAGGTACTCACGTATTAAATAGAAAGAAGTCTATGTAGGGAAGATAATAGCGAACGCAAGATTTTTTCATAAGTACCTAAATACGGGATAAAACTCGTAAAAAATCCCGATTTTTCTGATTGTTTCATAAAAATAATTATACTTATCCAAGAAAGCAGTATATAGAGAACTTTGTACGTAATGACGAATCAAATGGAACAGGAGTTTCATTTGATTCATCAGTAGGGCGAGTAAAAATCGAATAATTAACCCATTGCAGAGAAATCAGTAAGTATATAGACTTGGAAAAGAGCAGATGATCTTGAAACGGCTGGACCGATTTTCATCAAACCCCGGTGAACGGTAATAAAACAAAGCTTTTAAGAATCCCATTTAAACCAGCTTACGAATAAGAAAAACTGTATAGGAGGTAGGTGCCCACAGCCTACCTACCTATTACAACGAATTTCAAAAGCTTAATCCAAAATCCCATAATATTATTAAGTTGATATCTCTAGGTACATAACTAATTAGGTAAGCACTAAGTGAATTATTAGATAAAGAATGATAGGTACCTAGATCCTGTCAAAAGTGAAAATACCTAAAGAAAGTGAAGGCTGTATATTCTTTCTACCTGCATAGGAAGGCACCTAATATTCCCAGCATGGACGCTGTGCCCTAATGGGAGTGCTTGTGGTTGAGTCAAGCAGATTTCACGGATTCTCCAGTCTACAGTTTCCCGAACAAGTGGCATCAAGCACCGCAGGCAATATTAATAAGGCACAATCGAATTGATATGATCGATGGGTGAGCGATCGGACCATTCTTTGCATCGCAATGATCCTACATATACCGCTATGTAAATTTATATTCATTCGCTGTTGCGAGCGGACAGTGAAAATGTGGGAGCCCTCGGTGACGGTCCCTCGATTAGATTTAGCTCCAAAATGAGTGTTCTAGCTAGTTTAAAGTTGGACAGAGTGGTGTTCGATGTGTGGAAAGTTAGTGTTGCTCTCAGAGACCGGTGTTTGTGACCAGGACACGGAGTTGGAATGATTCCGCTGCTGTTTGCTCTTTGTACAGGTTCGTGAGGAGCATATCATAGTGTTGTTTTCTTTACTATTTATTTAAACAAATTTCATGAGTTATACTTAGACAAATTAGATTTGTTAGGAATTTCTAGAGTTCTTGGGATGGATAGGAAGTAACAACAGTTATTAGAGAGACGTTACTCCGGCAACGTGTAATGACTCTTGTATAAATTACACTTAGGTTCTATTTCACCATTTGCAAATAGCCTTATCCAGAACTTATCTCTCAGATGGTACGTACGAAGTCAGTAATGAATAAGGTTTATTGGGAGATGGTGAAACAAGTTTTTAATATAATAACATGTCAGATATCTACCTATAGCTGCTCCGGTGTAGGTACCTCTACCAATGATACGTCGCAAGTTGTACTACTTATTTATTTACCTATCAATGATTACACGCATGTACGAAACATATATACCTACCTCAAGATATAACGTAAAGAGCCTAAGGTTTAACTATTCTTAAATATCTAGAAATTCTAAAACAAAAAATATTCGCGAGGCTTAAAAGGAAAACTTTCTCTCTCATCCACTCGTAGCTATATCAAATCAATGAATATTAATTGTTCCGTGCCATTGAACTTTCACATCGGTTTTGAATTCACTCAATGTCTAAAATGTAGATAACAATCTATCCTTGCACCATTTATAGTGAGCCGACTTGCATTAATTAACGAAACTCTAACGTAGTTTGAATGACTGATTAGAAGTTACAGGAAACCTTTCTGTCCCGTTCTGGTTTCAGTTCTAATACTTACCGACATAAGTCAGGTTTGGGTAAGGTTTATTTAGCGGATAATTTTTGCAAACTTCTTTACCGACAAGTTTTTTTTCTCGTGGATATAACTCTATGATTGATTACATTAAATACCACAGCTAAAGACGATTGCGGCAGCAGTGGAGACTAAAGAGGTGGCCTTTGCCTAGCATTAATAAGACGCAAAAAGTTATTAAAAACTGAATTTTTGTAGATGTCGTAGGTACCATGGATCATGCTAGCTATAGTTTCCCCTATCTATATGACGACCTGATTAGCGCAGTTGGTAGTGACCTTGCTTCCTGCGCTGTGGGTCCCGGCTTCGAATCCTGGTAGGGACAATCTTTGTGTGATGAGCATGAATGTTTGTATCCGAGTCATGGGTATTTAATATCTAAATAAGTATTATATACTGAGTTCGCCCTCAGTCCATTGTACGATACCCATAATACAAGTGTTGCTTAGTGTGGGACCGTATAGTGTTTGTCTTCGTGGGGTGAAATAAAAAAAATCTAATTGAAGTTAAAAGTGGATATGTCGAATGCCTCTAACTACTCCGACAAGTCGTAAGGGAGAGCGGATAATATTTTTATTATAATGTCTCCAAACCAGTGGTTTCGGCGATACAGTGGGATGCGCCGGCGCCATACGACCCAGTGTGGCTCGCGAGTGTACAGATGTACCCACCCGCGGCCACCATCAACGACACCAGGTTCCTGCTGTGGGGCTGGGTGTATGATTCCGACGTGGAGTTCAGGCTGTTCACAAGGTAGGTACTACATACTCCACTACATTTATTTTAAGGAATATTTAAGAATCCTGACGTTTTCAGAACAATATCTATATCGTCTCCAACTAAGCAAAGCTTGGGTGGATTGCAGGTCCAAACCCCAATTTCGAGATTTCATGTGCAAGTCTGATTCTCATTAACACTTACATGTCACTAACGGTCCCTATAGACCTTCCCAAATTATGCGCAGTTTAGTGGATTCAGATGGCAAGTTGATAAGTAGAGTAAACTTGACTAGGCACATGTAAACACTTCGGCGAGTTCGTAATTTTGACTAGAAGAAGAAATAGAAATTTCTTGAAAAGATTCACTGCTTAATTATCTACATGCTTGCCAACTTAAATCATATAGGTATGCTGGGTATAAGGTAACATGTTTGTTTGGGATGAAGTCAAAAGTTTCCAGCGGTTCTAGGATACAAAGCGACCTGTCACAATAGGACCCTTTCACCGGTATCAGCGTGATACATAGTCCTAAATAATATAAAACTTTAGATGTTCGTATGTACTTTTAATCCAGGACGAACGACTTTATAGTATATCTATATAATGGTGGATATTTACGGCAGGTATGTTCGCAAGTAGTTTGTCTATTTTAAGCGAAAACACCGGGAGCAATGAACCATCTACGATTTAATGCTATTAATATGTAAAACAATTTTCATAAAGGCAAATCAAATTGCTAAATTATGCAAAATCAAGTTCCGTTGCATGAATTGGGAATTGTAGAACGTAAATAAAAAGATTTGTTAATCATAGGTAGCCTACTTAATATTTATAAATACATTTGTATGTATTGTCTTATTTTTATTCCTAATACTGTTATTAAGAGCAGCAGGTTTTATTATCTGGTATAAGCAAAGTCAACTTTGTTTGTTCGTATTTGCAGTTGTATATTAATTGTTAATTCTGCTTTAAACATTACAGGCGCAACCCCTTTGAATATGAAGTTTTAAAAACCAATGATTCGGCGTCCTTGAGGGAGTCCAACTTCGATTTCAGCAAGAAAGTGAAGGTTCTAACTCATGGCTGGCTCAATCATGGAGATAGCCCAATGCCCGAATCAATTAAAGAAGGTAAGTTTAAAAAAATGTGTGTTTAAAAAATAAGCGGTGCATATCTATAAATGTGCCTTTAGTTCATGCTCCCTTACACTCGGCCTCTGTTAGCGCATCCTGTGGCGGTTCGAGAGGGGGGGGGGGGGGGTGTCGTGACCCCAAATCGCACACATCAAATGCACCAACCTACAAAAAATATAATTTTACGAATTAAAAAAAAGTTTTTTTATTGTGAATACGATCCGAACGCGCCCTTATTGATTATTGTTTCCTGGTTTATCTGAACACTCTAAGCTTTCTCAAATAATCGATGTCAATTATTAAGCGTGTCAAAAGAAAGTAACGAAGCCAAGACCAAAACAAGTTATTACTTAGAACAGCTACTTATTTGAAATAACACGAAATAGGTACCGTAAGATTTCTGGTTTGTCTTCTTACCTACAAATTATTTAGTAGACATCTCAAAGTTGGATACATATTATTATGGTTGGAGACCGAGTGTACACATTGGCATTAGCCAAGTTGACATGATTCGTAGGCAATTTGACAACCTCGAGTCAACTGGACTGGCCTAATATAAACAGTTGGTAAGTTTGCAAGTTGCCGCCGAAGAAACAATTTCAAGTCGGGTTTCCAAGCTGTCTCACTGCTTGTCACCTTGCAAACCTAACTGCTATAAGTCGGGAATCGCGTAGTCGACTTCTATTCTATATTTACTTATTTTTTTAATACGAATTCTTTCAGCGTATCTAAATATAAGCGATTTGAATATAATCGTAGTGGACTGGGGCAAAGCTGCTAACGTGAATTACATCCTGGCTAGCTACAACGTAGCATCGGTGGGCCGGCTCCTCACCGAGTTCCTCAATTTTATGATATCTGAGGGGGTGTCCATGGACGACGTGCATCTAATAGGGCACAGTCTCGGCGCTCACGTGGTTGGCATAGCGGGCGCGTACGTGAAGCAGGGACCTATTGATACAATTACAGGTGGACATTTCTTTTCTATGTTTAATTTTTATGTGACATTATTTTAACCCGACGTTCATGCCAGTCGCTTATATTTACCTTAAAACCTATTTTTTAAGTTAAGACTGGTTGATTTTAATAAAAAATCATAGAATACCATTAAGTAAATTTATGAAATAAATACCTTGAATTGTTTTTAATTAAGTATTTGGCTGTTGGTTTTGTTTGAGGTTTTTATGCCAGTAATATTTTTTTATATACTTGTAATATGTAGTTATTGCAGTAGTATTTTTCCCGAAAAAAAGGATGGCCATTCAAGATTTGGACCAAAGGTAACTAATGCCGTTCACATCGAGAATACGGATCTCGATACGGGGATAGCGATCGAAATAAGCTCATGATTATTGCAATAGGTACCGCAGTGCCGTGATATAGATCGCTATTCACATGTTACCTACTTATGATAATACTGATAGTGTGAAAGGCGCTAATGAATGTTGGTTGACTCGGTTGACTTTTTCCTCTGTCTACGCTATTAAGTGTGTCAAACAAAAGCCTTTTTTTACGCGAATAGGTATATTTTATTATTTAGAGAGACAGATTCCGTTCAGAAAATGTTTGACCTACATGAACATCAGTATACTGCCATCTTAATTACGTGCTCATGACAAACAATATGCCCGCATTTAAGCAGAATTCTTCGTTAAACGGCGAGATGTTTACTCAACCGATATTGTTAGCTTTTATAACAAAACCGCGGCAAATTAGCCGCGAGGCGCTATTGTGAGTCAAATTCTGGCGGTATTGTTCCGCTTGTTAACTTCATACATGCGGTACTGTTGTCTTATGGCTGCCATTTCGAAATCAATAAGTTTCTATTTTTGTATGTTATTTAGATGTAGGTGTCTTAAGAACGATGTCAATTTTCTTTTCACAAAAAAATACGTAGGTATCTCTTGTGATCCTAAGGCCGGTTCACACGAGGAAAACTTGGTCTGCGCAGAATGTCTATGCAAACATAGAGTGGGCGCAAACAAAACGTGTGGAGTGTGAAGTGGACGGCAAGTTTGAAATCTGCGCCCATGTTTGTAATTACTTTGGTATCTATCCGCACCGACTTGCCGTGTGGGACAGCTTTCTTGAGAAAGGAATTAATTTCTGGCCTCTTTTAAAATTTCAAAAGATTGAAATGTATGCGCTAGAATTTCCCGGACACTGAGTTTTATCGTCGTTAAACTAATTACGGCTTGAATATTAAAACAAATATTTTCTAACTTAAGTAAGTAGTAACCTATTCTAGATAACTAGTTACGAAACTATTGTTAGGCCACCCTAATAATAATATTTATGCTCACGACTCTCGTTTCTTAAGGTTCCCGTTGCAGCCCTTTCATTTGCTGAATAATTACCCCCCCCCCCCCCCTCTTAACATCCTAGTTATGTGGACTCAGGATAAGCTATAACTTTGACTAATAAAGTCACTTCATCTAGTTGCCAAATCAGTGGATTGGCAAATTGCAGCAGATTCAGCCTGATGAGTATTTAGATCTGAGATCTAATTCTGGGCCCCACGTGAATCTGAGCCCTACGTAAATGCGGGTTGTATGATACGCTCTGTTTCCAACGCAGCGCCATGACAATTTAATTGACAAGTGCCTCTATATTTTATAACTCCTCCTCCCCTTTCCAGGTCTAGACCCAGCCTTACCCCTTTTCACGATAGGCAACAAAGACGCCCGATTGGACAAGCACGACGCTCGCCACGTGGAGGTGATCCACACCTGCAGCGGGTACCTCGGCTTCGCGTCTCCGCTCGGCCACATCGACTTTTACCCTAACGGCGGCACCAGGCAGCCTGGCTGTACATTCGATTATAGAGGTCAGTATAATATTACCTATTGTAATATAAGAGTCAATGTACTCTGGAAGCTGATTCCGATAGATAGAGATGACAAGTACAGTCTTTACATGGAATATCATCATATTTTTGCCAACTCCCACACTAAGCAACGCCTGTTAAATATCGAACAAAGCAACATCCATATATGATATTAGGCAAATAATGAAGAGATCAGTTCCGAAATTCGCCCAAACGAGAATCGATCCGGCAACTATCCGGTGCAGTGACTAGCCCTACGCTCTAATTACTTAACCAAGTAGTGACCAAACTAATCTATGTAGTGACCCAAGCTCAGGTAGTCTACATCTGTGTAATGAGAGTAGACTGACCGGCCTGGTTTCCAAAGTTTTGAGCCATCAGTTCAAATGGACATATATACCGTCACGCATGATACAATATAACCAGGTATTCTCTTTCTGCGACAGGGAGGTCACGTGACTGACCCAAGAGTTACGTCATCGGCAACTTATTAATTCTTCAGAAAGTCTTCGTTCTTCTTCGGTGACGTGTAAATTGTGACGTATAGTCTTGGGACATCGTTGGAAGAGAAAACCTAGTGTAGCATATTATTGTATCATACTGTCAGGCTCACAATACAAGTATGACAAATGAGCATTGCATTGATATCATGAGCAATGGTTACCGCGCGATATTGTCAGTCTTACTGCATATTGTATTTTTACATACATTTACAGCAGGCACGTGCAGCTTTACTGGTATGGAAACATTCAACACACGTTCAAAACTCACGAAGTAGTTTACTGAGCATATGTTGATTCTCTTTCTCTATTATCCAGGCCTTTGTGCCCACAATCGCGCGCACATGTTCTTCTCGGAGTCCATCACGTCGGCGGTGCCGTTCACGGCCGTGCGCTGTGAGGACTACAACGAGCTCTACTACCAGGGCTCCTGTAAGGGCACCGGCGAGACGCTTATTATGGGCGGCTTCGATATACATTATGGGTAGGTTATAGTTGCCAAGGCCATTATTTTTATAATTGCCAATATTAGCGATTAAAGAGAGTGACTGGCTAGCCTAATAAGCGCCCAAGACGGTATAGAAATTAAAGTCATTTAAGCTGATAGAAACAACAAATGGTTATTTTAGGTATTCATGAGCAAGGTTAACTTCGTCACTTCTATGTTTAATTAAACAAACAACACTCGTTTGTTACGCAGTACCAACATGAGTTTAAATCTTGAACATCCACGTTTAATGTTTGGTTACAGGAAGGATGGTATTTACTATCTCAGGACGAACGCTGAAAAGCCTTACGCACTCGGCGACCCCGACCGGTGGACCGCCACGAATAACGGATAAAATATTTACAGGCATCGCCAACGCCGCCTGAAAATTAAAAATGCAAAGAAATTATTACAGAGTCGTCCGTTTTTGTTCGGCCGAGCCGGGGCGACGTTAATTATTAAACTTTGGTTCGTTAGTTATACAACAGTGGTTACATCATCTGCTGTGAACGCGTTATTTATTTTAGTTGTAAGGTTCTAGCGGTTGTACTTAAAATAAGATACATTTAAAATAGGAATAAGTCTGTCAGGACGCCATCTTGTCTCGGATCCTGTACTAATTTGATACGTAGTGGCAAACCATGTTATTCTGACAGTAGTCAGTACTAAGTATTCTCATTTTTAGAATGATAATTGTGTATATAATAAAATACGAAAGATTTGTTTTGTGTTTGCTATAATCTACGAACGAAATAGGTTCCTGCGCAACATTTATATACCTACTATATTTCTATGAGGTTATTACTAAATACATTTTTATACTATGTATGCAAGGAAGTTGTTTACAAACTGAAATATAAGAATGACAAATTGCTTAGTTTTCAGCCCGAAAATGTTTCTTTCCATTTTGCTCTATACAAAGTGAATGCAAGTGTTATCTCTGAAGTTAGCCAAATGATGTGGCATTGAATTAAAACCTAATTTACAGATTTTATCGCGTTTATTTTATGTTTTTACGTTCCCGACGTTTCGGCTGCTTTACAGCAACCATGGTGAAATCAACCATGATAAAATAAGTTTTATTTCAATGTGTAACATTGATTAAATATAAGAAATCAATACAAATTTTGTGAATTTTATTTTCAAGCATTTTCAATTGAAAAATGATTTTTTATTAGGATTCTTGTCAATCGGGCAAACAATACTAAATAATGTGACTTTCAGTGTTATACGGGAAGTTGTTTCCCCTGGCGAATTTCAATATACCTAACAAACATTCTTCTTTTAAATGAAAATTAATTTGGCGCCCAAATGTTTTATCGTGTTTGAAAATAAACTGAAAATTATATAAGCTTGCGGTTGAGTATTTATTAGATAAATTAAATTAGTTAGCTACTTACTTTACATACATAATTTCCTTTGTTATTATATGTGAATATTGAAATATTTACAGTGGAAATTTATCTTGTTAGGAAGTTAGTCTGCGGAATGTTCCTTACATATAGGAAACATTTCAATCGTTATCTGGATAGATAATATCATAAAAGAAGAATAGATAACTTTGTTAGTATTAATACGGGAGTCTTTTTTAGTTATTTTATCCAGAGCGTGCGAGTATCAGCACTATCCATTGTAACAGAGCTACGCCGAGCAATGGATGCAGTGTGTTGTTTGTGTGTGCTATGTATGTTGGAACAATTGTTCGCTTTGCCTTTGTACACATAACAAGTCACATGAAAATATAGTTTTAGGTCAAAATTATGTTGAGGGGCAACATTTTATAAAGTTCAGTCTACTGACCGATGTAGGTGATGTATTAATTGAATGTAGATAAAGTACCCTACTACTCATTTCTATCTGAGTACCTATGTATTGATCATCATTAAGTAATGCATACAGACAGAATACCCATTTATAATCATTAAATCGAATAAGTTTGACATGCAACAAACCTTTCACGTTCAAGTTATTATAATACATATTAAGTTTGCCAAGTTTTTTACGGGTTGTCTAGGAACGATTGTCTCGAATTTGTATTCACACTGAGTTGAACAGACACCGGCGGAATATTAACCGGGCACACGAGAAATAATGTAGCATAAACCGCCGCAGTGGGACGTGCATGAAACATGCATCGTCGCTGTGCACCCAACGCTACCCACCTCGGTACTTACGTACGACGTATTCGGATGCTTCGCCTTATTGCTGGGGCAGGGCTAACCCCTGCTGAACGGTTGATGCTTAATATAATATGTCTTCTAGGTACATGTGCAAATATTTGTATGTATCTTACGATCCATTGAACGTTTCAAATCATCTACTGAAGGAAAGTATAGATTCTGGGATGAGCTAATGAATAAATAAATCAATTTCGCCAGACGAACACGCATGTATTATGGGTACCGTACAATGGACTGGGGGCGAACCCAGTTTATATTACTTATCTAGATATTAAACATCCATGACCTGGGTACAAACATTCGTGATCATCACACAAAGTTTGTCCCTACCAGGATTCGAACCCGGGACCCTCGGCACAGAAAGCAGGGTCACTACCAACTCCGCTAATCAGGCTGTCACTGATTAAAATAATCGATCGATATTACCATCTGATCCCTGTGGGTGTAATTTTAAAAACTAAATTATCTAAAGCGGAATGTTTATACAATTCTTCGAATCACAAATAGGTACCGTTGTGTTGACCGTCCGTTAAAAATAGTAGAAGAAAGTCTGAGGGCAACACGAGATCCACTCTTATGTCGAGAGAATTGTAGAGAAACAACTATCCAGTCCATTAAATAAATTAAATTGCTCTCATTTCTGAAGCGTCTACAAAGAGCATAATGTTGCAAAATGTTCTCGCCGTGAAGTTGTAGAGGCGGTGTTTTGATGTTTCGCCCACTGAGGGGAGACACGACAATTTATTGAAGCAAACGCTCATGAGTATTTCCTTTTTAAATAAATTAGCTTTAAACTATGATGTAGGTACGTAAACGTATGTGACGTGTATGATAGAGTTCATTCTTACATACTTACTGTAACGACCCCCCCTAACTAATCTACCCTAATTAACTGAGCTAATTAAAACCCCATTGTAATAACCCCAAATGGTAAACCTAAGCTAAAGCTAACCTAATTTTTTCAAACTTATCAATACTCTTAACTACCTACTCTGGTCACTTGGACCTAAGTATCCTACTAGACCTACCTACTTATATCTTAGACATCTTTAATAACCTAACGACTTATCTTATACCTTTACCTACTTAATTATATAACCTTAGACTTAGTTGTGATCTGGGTTTAATAATGGCCAAGTGATTCGTCTAGTGATAATGAACCCATACGTTGTGAGACCGTTAATAGTAACCCAAATTCTTTTAGTGAGATTGGTATACCTATGAATTTACCCAACTTAGAACTATCCGCACCTCCATATTAAATCTAAAATAATTATATTCATTAATATCACCAGTTAATATTATTAAATTGATAATACATGTATTTAGCTAGTTTGTTAAATTTATGATAGAAAGTTATCTTAGGCGTATTTTCAATGAAAGAAGTAATAGTATAAAAAATAGCGGTAAGAAAAACAAAAGGAATAATCAAAGAATAGTATATAAAATAGCGGTAAGAAAAACAATAAGAATAGTATAAAAAATAGCGGTAAGAAAAACAATAAGAATAGTATAAAAAATAGCGGTAAGAAAAACAATAAGAATAGTATAAAAATAGCGGTAAGAAAAACAAGCTCCTCGCCCCGCCTGTTTTAGTAGAAGGCGACGTTCCAGACGATCCTTCTCCCTCCGCCAAGTCAATATATAATTGTATTGAGTACATATATTGACCATAACATTATATTAGATCATAGTAAAACAATTATATAATTATAACCAAGGCAGATAAACATTGCAACATTCAGGCAGCTTCCCGGCTGTTACATTAATGTTCAAACTCCAGCATCCCGGCTGATTTGGTTTTATTAAACCAAGCATTTTAAATCTTTAACAATCCAAACATTTGGACAGTCCGAGACCATCAGGAATCCTCCAGCTTCCAAGTCTAGTACCTTTACCAAGTACTTTATTATCCAGTTAAGATTAGGTATAACATCATAGTTGTATCTCTTACTTCACTTGAGAAGAGAATACCAACAGGGACTCCCGCCCAATTTAACCACATCTTAAAATATCAAAGATTAGTATGCAAAATTGATAAGTTCAGCTAGTGACTGCAGATAGCAACTCTATCATCTACTGTTTAGTGATTGCTATCAGGGTCTACCGCCCCACAGTGTAGCCAAATCTACCAGATTCACCCACTATGTAACAACTCAATTACGATATAAGTTATAGGTATAGACTTTCCACCAGATTCAATCCATCCAGAATCTCAATACTGAACCATACATCAGATTATTAGGTTATTATTTATCACGTTATATATTTAAGATTGAATAATAATTAACATGAAAATAGATACACTTAAATAAAGTAGGTAAGTATATCAAACTTTAACCTTGATTTAATATTATCACTATTGAATACATGGAACAAATGAATCTACCACTCGCTCGGAAACCTAGTCCAATGGAGAAGAGCGAGCGAGAAACTCCATGGATTAGCAAAAGGGTCCCTACCTACCTGCCTAATTGTTAATCTCACTATCCTATCACCTATTAATTTACTTAAACATTTGTCCCTATAGCCAACAGACCAATCGCACCTATTACCAATCGCAAGTATCGCCCTACCCGCATCTAAAATTATAAAAGTATAAGAAGATTCCTACGAAATTCCTAGTTTCCCAACACGTATTAATTTATCTAAATCTGTATCCCTATAGCCTATCAAACAAACCGTATCAACCGCCTAATCAATAAACCGTACCTACCGCCAGTCAACTGTATCAACCTACCCGCCTATAATAATAAATATAATTATATGAAGTACCCTATGGAAATATACCTAGCCAAGAGTCCTACACTACCTATGTGTATTCAGCAAAACTAGAGATAAATGTCACTTTTACATTTAAACATATATGTCTTTGGACCCAGGCACCCAGGACTGGAAAGGCAATACACAAGCGATACATTCCCCAACACACTTTAACGTTCATTTAAAATTACAAAATAATTCCCTTTATTCACTGCACTAAAGAACAACCCAAATTAAAATGCAAATACCATATTCAATGAATAATTAAAGACAATTTTAAACAGGAAAAGAATATACACAATTTAAACACCAAGAAAATCTCAATGCAAAATCAAAATAACAAGTACTCACCAATGATCGCTTGTGTTGCCTGGGACCGCCAGACGTCAAGAATTCGACCTCTCTCCAACACACAATGATCGCCTGTGCAGTTCAGGACCGCAAGACGTAAAGAATAATCAGCCTCTCCAACACACAATGATCGCCTGTGCAGTTCAGGACCGCAAGCCGTAAAGAATAATCCCCGTAATGAATCGCGCAACGCCTTTTATAGTAGTTCCCAGACACTTCTACCCTCAACTCGCATAAGATTCAAGCGTTCAAGCGTTCAAAGTCACGTACGCATCGGTGTCGTTAACACTATCAATAATGTCTATGCTCGATACTTACTGTAGTAGTATGGCATTTCACATCACCAGTATTTTGATGGAAATTAAGCTAGTTTTGTACGGAATGGGAAAGATTACACTATTTGTAGTATCTACGCTTAGTTAACAATGAGATATTCTACAATATCAATATTTCTATAGAAAAGTATGACTGTTCCCTACATATCGGAATGTATCAAGATATCAATATAATCTATAATAACAATGCATTTTAAAGTTAATAATTTATAATGTTCGTAGAACTATTTTGTTTTTAAGGAATTTAATATATCTATTTGTTTAAAGAATACAATAACGAAACGCATCTCCTTTGACAGTGTTGGCCAAACGTCAGATCTATTAAATGTCAGCTTCGTCCTTCTTTGAAGAAATACAACAGACATGGCATTAGCCTTTTTTGAAATTACATCAGACTTGGCTTTGGCCTTTTTATTAAAGATACGACAATGAAACAAAATACCCTCGGAATTGAATCCATTCCAAAATATGACCAGGCTGTATGGCTCTGTCCTTTGCCTGCCTATTGGCGAATTAAAAAAACAACAACAAATATTAAATGTCAACAAGTTCGGTTTGTAAACAAAGTTTTGAAAACTTTTAATTAGTACATGAATTATTCTCATTTATTTCATTATTATTGATTTTTCCTCAGTTTAAAGTAATTTATAATGTTATATTTCACCTATCAAGTGTCCTCACTAACTGTTGCCAAGAACATTGACTGAAGGTGAACATTACACGAAGGAAATTATATATTTTAGAGAGAAACTAAGTGAAAGAAGTTCAAGCATAATTGAATGTTTAATCATATATTTGTGAATGGTGACGGGAAGGTACTCTGGACCGTTACATTACTGGTGAGTGTTGAAGTCAATAGTTCGCAAAGTCCGCATTACTAGGTAATAGTAGGTACTAAGAATGTTACATACCGCACCATTTATTTTTTCATTAGCTTTATTACAATAAAGTAAGTAGCCGATATAAAACAGACTTCGTGAGATATTGAACCATAGGGTTATTGAACCATAAAATGTTAACAAAACACTATAGGTATCATTATAGCCTTAAATATTATATACATTTTATGAAATAGTGTAGAAACAAACCAAAAGGTATAATGTTTAGTAGCGATATATAGAATACCTACACTACTTACATAAAATGTTTATGTAGATAATCTACTGGCAGTTCAAGCGTCTTTGGACTGAACCAAAATGCTCTTTCTAATATCTCAGAGAATATGGGAACGTGTTATGATGGCTTGGTTGTAAAAAAAAACAAACCCCAGATTGTTCTTTTTGGGTGACCAAGCAATTCAAAGAAACTATATGTGGCAAAACTAGAGTCTTGGGATATAGAGATTCATGTATTTTCATGAATCTCTTAACAAGACTTGTTCAGCTATGAACAAAACAGCATGAACGAACAAATTAAATTAACGTAACTTAATTAAATTAAACAAAAGACGGTGAGTATTATTATTTTCAACAGTTTTCTATATTTCAGGGATACTGTGGTTGTACTCTACATTAACGTAGATAAGATTAGCCTGGCTATAAAAAACATTCTATTCGAACTGTCCTAATTTACCTGAACGTGTGGCAACCCGCTGCCCGAGCTCTTTCATAAAACTGTAGAGACGTACGTGGATATTACAAGTTTAACGATTACGAATACGGCGCTAGAGCTGCTCTCCTAATTTTGTTTTCATACTAACATTCAAAAGCACTTTTTGTATTGTTTGAATGGAATTCTACGCCGAGTGCAATAGCTTTATCCTTTTTTAAAATAAATATAGAAATAATTATAAATAAAATAATGGATGATGACATGAACATATGAAAATGGTCTTCAATAGCTTTATTATTATTATAAATGACTAGCTGTCCCGGCGAACTTCGTACCGCTTCCGAATCAAATGTGAATGTGGCCCGTGTTTTAATAGTTATTGTGCTATTCGGGGCGGACACAAATTCAAAACACCCAGGATCATAAATATCAGCCCACCATTTGTCGAGTATTACACCGTAAATGGAGTAAATTAAACGAATTTATTAAAATAATAATAATATTATCTATAGATATATATATATATATCTATATAATATTTATATGACGTTGCGTTGCAAACGCTATCGTCATGGTCGCTATGTTGTACGTTTAACAACATAACAAGTGACTTACATTTGTGAGATATACAAAAAATACTCCATATTAAAATGTACCTCCTTAATTACAAATAAAAGTTCATATAAGTACATTGTCCCGTTGTACAGTTTACATTAGATTTTAAAGTTGAACCAACACGGCGGCCTAGTCATTGACCCAAATACGCCAAAATGCAAAAACCTTCGTTCATTTTATATTTAACACTTTAGGGTTATCCTCGGGCTTTCAGTTTCCCTTTGGCTAACCGACCGCTTCCCTAAACCTTCACTTTTAAAACATGCATTATGAAGTGGACTATATCTTTCCTTGAAATAGGATAACATATAGGTTATAGAGTGTAGCTTGCTTAGTGACTTGTAAGGAATAGTTTCGTAAGATTGAAAGAGTAAAGTCTAATGATAGACTTATTAGCCGCAGAATACTTAGCGCCATCTCTCTGGAAATATTATGGCAGAAAATTTATGTGAGTTACCAGTTTAGACTTAGAAGTGGTCTGAGGAAGATCTACATGCCGATCTATATCTAAGGATTCATGTAAATTTAAAATAAGAGGCAGGGGGAAGACCGCAAATCTATATCTTTATTGGGGTATGAACCGAGCACGGAGAAGGCAGACATGTAAACAATCCAAAGGTTACGGTATTAAATGCCATTGTATCGATAGAGACAAACCACAATATTTTTGTTTTTTAATATTCTATGTGAGCACGGGTACACAGTTTGCTGGTAGGTTACGGTGTGTATTTTCTTGTTAGGTTAGAAATCAGTCAATTAAACTGTAATCTTCCAGCAGTGTTGGTTGTGATTTGCATGCAAAAGCTTCGGCCATTCTAATGTTACCGTGGGCACTGACGCAAAGGGCCATGTAAAAGCTTTAATTATACACACAACAATACTAAGTATATTATTTTAAGGGAATCCTTTAAATCCCTTCCTTTGAAACAGAGAACATCAACTTAAAACAATTGGACCGGCGAATTTCCACAAGGAAGTCTATTACCGTTCGTTATCGTCTGTAAGTACCAATACTAACAGCACAGCTGCCCGCGATGCTACTAGCATCTGGTTTACAGCAGTAAGTTAAAGCTCGTGTATCCGCATTGTGCATGGGTGGCCGCAATCACAACTGCAGAGTTATATATGCGTACAGAAATAAGGTTTAAATGCTACATTTTATTGTAGCCGCTAGTGCGTACTGTAGGCTGATGATGGATCACGACAAGGACACAGTCACTCAATGAACTACCTACAGTTTAAGCGCGAGCTTAGCAAAATTCTCTTCATACACATCATAAAATTATACGCCGCCGTCTGGGGTTTCTGTAATCTCTGAATTAATTTAACCTTTTATGACACTTTCGACCTTTACCATAAAATGCATACCAAGCCAGCTTACATCAAGCTGAAATTACATTATGGATAAAGTTGGTCGAAATATTTCAACAAACAAAAACACGTATGTTTTTATGTCGAGACGGCATTTATTGCTGCTGTTTCTGGCGGCAAATGGTGGCTGATGCTCTTGGTTGGAGTCGTATGTCATCGAAATAGAAAAGTTTTAATTCATTGTGGCGCCAAGATTTTCTGTGTCTTTTATTAACAGGGTCGTGAGCAAGCATAAAATAAAAAAAAGTTATGCTAGAATTATGCGTTCATAAAAGGACATCTGTAAAAAAAGCATGAGAGCCCGCCCCGAGTTGTTTAGAGAAAAATGTGTAAGGCAAGCATGGCCAAGCCCCTTTATAAGACATGCCACCAAATAGCAATCTACTCATGTTATATTGGTCCAAATATTTTGAAGCTTAATCTGTGTTTAATAAATTTAAGCGTGTCTGCGGCATCTATTCATTGCGAGCCGGTAAATCGTGTTCACTAAGCCCATTGCATTTGACTGGCTGAGTCCAATTCAATTCTGAATTCAGGCTATGAACGTGGAATCGACTCGGTGCGAAGGTATTAAGCCATACGGCTGGATAGGTCAATATTTTTAAAATCAAAGTCGAACTTGGCATACAATCATTGTTTTATTATAAGTTGATATTTTTTTCAACTTACTTCTTCCTCCATACTTCTTCCTCTTTTTTTTTGTTTGCAAACAGCTACAAAATTGTACTTATTTTGCCAGTGTCAGGTAAAACATCTTCAGCATCGTTTTAAATATAATTACCCCTGATGATAATGATGATGGTGACGAAATAAATCCCCTAACCCTATAAGTAAAGCTGTGAATACATTTCTTTTTTGAATTTTCATCACTTGTGAACATTTATGAATACATAATGGTTAATATCCCACTAATATTACACATTCTATATCAAAACAAAATTGACAAATTCACGGTTTAACTTCCCGCCAAAAAGTCCTTTATCGTACTTACTTAAATAAAATCGATAGTATCTATTACAACGATTGTCCATGCCACGTGTTCGGTATTTAAAAAGTTGAAATGAAATCGTTTCGGCGGGACGCTGTTTGGCGTAAAATACGGTTAGTCAGTCTGCTTTGACGCCAATGCAATTTCGTGGTGCAATGATCCGAGAGAGACTATCGCCAGGGGACACGCACCTGAACCCCGTCAACATTCTCATACCAGGTATTAGGATAAATGGGACAAAATGTAAAAATATTGTTGTATAGAATAAAAAAAAAACTCGAAAAACATAGTTAAAATGTATCATATTGTTTATGGTACGTTCCCTTAAAAGATGTTTGCTTTGCATACTAAGTCCATAATTGGTAGAACGGTACGGTATTGATAGAATTGGTAGACGGTTTTGTTGGCTTCTTTGAATCATGGATCAACTTGTTTGGTTTATAATTGGAAAAGTTGACAAGCTGAGGGTCCGTGGTGGGTCCCTCTTCCTTCATTTGTTTAGTACAAATAGTGCTATAAATAATTTCTTAGCGAGTATAAATTTACATGACAGATTTAGGTCTAAATAAATCATTATGTTTTTTTAAATTTAGAATCACGATCCGATAGACGTCTATTGTGATTTCATGTCATATTTGAAAATACTAAAAAAATGCGTTTAATTCATGAAAAGATCGATAAAAAATTCAAACTCAAAGGCATCCAGAATCAGTTTCGTTACAAAGTCACTTACACCCTGGATACCCTACGGGACCATAATATAGAAGAGTTATGTACATTTTTTTTCTATACTTGACAATGACTAATCGTAGTCATAAGTGCAAATTATGATATTGATCAGTGTGATATTATCTACATGAGCGATTCAGAATTTTAATTATTAATATAGCAATAAAAATCTGACTGAATAAAATATTTTAATGTGAAGTTGGTTGAGCTTTTAGCGTACAGTCGAGTATACTCGAATGAGTACCTGCGTGCAATCAGCATGAAGCACTTTTTACTTTATTTCATTGTTAACAAAATGTTACCTAGCCTTAAAATGCTATGACTACTTGACTAGCTCTACTCTTATATACGCTCTCCAAACGAATGGAGGTAAATTGTGAAAAAATAATGAAAACCGAATTTAGCTGAAACAAAAAGAGTGTAAAACGAAAAATAAGAAAGTTTTTACTTGCTTAAAGTATTTTCGTAAATGAAGTATTTTCGTGTAAAGTATTTTCGTAAAATTCGACTACTAATTAATAATATATGTAATCTCCAAAGTTTATCGACATTAGGAAGTTATGAGATATTGGTAGAAAATTTTAAATACGTTCCTTATTTACTGTAAGCAACATTTTTTTCCATAAAACCGACCTTTCCAGTCAATTCATAGTTGATATCTTGTCCGTATCGATAATAATGCCCCATAAAAGATAAACGTTCTAGTGTAACGGAGGAGGATCCGTTGTGTTATGAAAGAAACAACAATCTCGTAAAAAATTACGTTCGGGCCACCCTAACAATTTTCATGATATAGACGTAGGTTCAATAAAGTTCCTAGATTCGATTTAATGAAAAATATTTTCCCCAGAAAATAACAGGGCCTGTTCAGAGTTAGGAAGTACAAATATTATTGCAGGGTAGGTATTTCAGTAAATAATGCCTAATGTGAGATAGTTTCAATTTGTTGGACACTGAATTTTCTGCTTTATATTTAGAATGAGCTAGTCGCCTCAGAATAAAATGTACGAAACAATTAATTATTTTTATTATTATTTTTAGGGCCTTTCCATGTTTTAATAGTTATTCTGTAATGGGGTAACTATTACAGGACTTTGTTTTATATATACAAGGTGTAACTTTGATAGTGTAAAATATTTTAGCAAATACATCAGTAGGTTATAAAGATAACATTCCTAAAGAAATAAATACAACTTGTAGAGATTATAAAATAGCACCACATTCTATGTGCGCGGTGAAATGCTACTGGGTCGTCTTCTTTATGAAAAATCAAACTTCATTTACACATTTATTTTAATACGTAACGTGAGATCGGTATGCCCTACTCGTACAACCCATACAATATTTTACACTATTTTTGTTACACGTTATATAGAAGATTTATAAGTTACTGATAACATATTACGAGAACGTAACCTGAATATATATATATATATATATTATAGAAATACTTATTTGTGTAGAACCTCCATCATTTCTCACTTGGACCTATTATGAGAGCCTTCCCCAAATTCCTTTACATTCTCAACTATAATAATAAGACAATCCGTCGTTCAAGTAATAACATTACAGTATAAAATAATGGTAAAGTTCCGGACGTTAGGCAGTTGCCTGTTTCAACAATGTTATTAAATAGAGGATACGCTGGAGAGTATGCAATAAAATACTTCGCCTTCGATGGCTCTCATAAATTGTTTAGTGTTTTTATAATAATTAAAATGTGTAGTACCTTTTAAAAAAGTTTAATTCATATGTATTAGTTAGTCAAATAGTTTGATTACTTCTGATTGTGAGCAGCTAAGCACGCAACTCAAGGGAAACATCTTGCCTCAACAATTTTAGGACGTTCCAGGTAAAATCGAGTGGAAATGTCAAGTACTTAACTAGTTTTTTGTGCCTAAGTACCTATTTCGAACACTAACAGTGGAACAATTGTTGAAATAGATCAAAAAATGAAAAAAGTATTGACGTCTAAAGCTTTGGATTAGGAGAACTTGCGAAGGGGCAAGGAAGGGCAAGGAGAAGGGACTGCCATGCCTTATGTCCATATAATACTATGCCATATAAACAATAATTAAACACCCTGATGCGAATATAAGTATCTCGGCTGGAATGGACGAATTCTGAGCTCTGAGTATTATTTTGTGTAAGCTGTATAATGAATGTACAGGGTGATTCAGAGAGGGTATAGCAAACTTTCCGCTTGAGCTTCTTTCGCACATTTGAAATTAACATGTGAATTTAGAATGTAGACATGTCGACTTTGAAGAATGAATTTTGTTCCCAGCAAAATTACAATTGCGATTTTTTGTTAGTATTTTTTTTTTTCTAAATTCTGACTTCATATACTGATAAAAAATGCGCTGAAGAAGCCGAGGTCAAGGTTTTGTATACCCTTTCTGAATAACCGTAGAACCATACGAATCACCAGACACAAACTAGGTATAACTTGCAAAACTAATATTACCGACATCTGTTATCTATTCTTTCAATTTACTTTTTACACAGATTCAGATTGGATCCAATATTAGACATTTCGGCATAATATTGCGCAGCAATTTACAGGTGAATTGGGCAGGGAACCGATTGATATTCTGATCTCGTTCGTGAATATTCTATCCAATCCACTTCTGATTTGTCTTCTGTATATAGAATATACGAACGCATTTTTTTTAATCATAGAAATCTTCTGGATGACCGGACCGGCTTTTGATGAAACTTGGCATGGTGGTAGGTTATACATCAATTAATTGGATAATTATAAAATAGAAGGGGTTACAAAGAATAGCTAAACTATACTCCAATATTTACTTGGTGGATTTTGTTGATACTTGATGAACGAAATAAGTTTTGGATTCAATGATAGATAATAATGTACCTATCGTTTATTTCTATATAAACTGTGGTAGAAAACAATTTCAATAGGTAGGCTTTTCGCCTAGAAATATTTACTGAGCACTCTGATTGTAGGCAGCTAGGTACTTATGATTCTTTTGTTCTAACTTTAACAAAACAAATAGCGATTCTGTAAAGGATTTTAGGGCATAAAGCGTACTAAGACTCATCCAAGTATTATCTGAAACAAATGTTGTATTGTACTGATATAAATGTTATTTATATATAACCCTGAAACAAAGGATATACCTACATAAATTATCGGAAATGTGACTTGTGACGGAAATGTGAATATTTATTTGATACTAAATGTAAAATGTCTATGTATTTTCTAAGCGATAAAAAGTATTCAAAATCTGATTTCATTGACGTTATTATCTGCAATATCGGTAAACCTTATTTCAATCTATGTGATATTGTTCTACTCGTGAATATTTATGGAGTCCATTTCCATATTAGATGGGAAGAGCAATCTTCTCCATGGCAATCAATTCGCAATCAAAACAAAATAGCGGAGAGAGCCTATATTTATTTGTTAAACAAACTTTTGACGTTCACTTCTGTTTTCTTGTTAGTTCAATCGTAATAGATTTGAAATAAGTCAAGAAAATCACCGCGATGAGACATTATTTTTGTCTGTTTGTAGTTAACTCTGCAAAAAGTTGAATAAAGAAAGAAAATACTCTAAATATGTATTTCCAGATCGATTCACGGACGTAGGATTCCGTCAATTGACATTATTTGGTCAACAATTATCAGGTTTAGGTAGATATACAGTGCTGCATGCAATGTGCTTAATTTTTATTTTTCATGAACATAAGTAGGTACTATAGCATCGAACTAAAGCATAATAAAAGTATCACAATTATGTCTTGTATTTATTTGTAAAACATTATAGCACTTACAAATTTGAATTATCTAAAATATTTTTCAGTTTCAATATAGAATATAGTACGTACTTCAAACAGACCTTTTCCCGGGGTAATTGACGGACTCGCTGGGAAATAGCAAATTTAATATACCTAGTGGACAAAGTTTGATCGCAGCCGAGAATTTTCAAGACGTTTACTTAGAAATACTGTCGGTTCTGAATGCTAGCAGAGCAATTTGTTAGTTTGCTTAGGGGTGCTCGCCCGGTGCTTTCCGAGAGAACAAGTAGTATTTTATTATCTATATACAAACAAATAAAATTGGAGTGTCTGTTTTTAACATTAAAATAACCGCTTTTTACTAAGTGCATTTGGATGTATACACGGTACATATACCAAAACAACATTTTTTACAATTTTTTCAGTCTGTCTGTTTGTTCCGGCTAATCTCTGAAATGGCTGGACCGATTTGGACGGGACTTTCACTGACAGATAGCTGATGTAACAAGGAGTAACTTAGGCTACTTTTATTTTAGAACCCCCCCCCCCCCCCCCCTAACCCCCGCCAACGACTTATTATCACAAAGGCTGCCGGTCGCGGGCTCAGAACGCGCGAGCGGGCCTATTGCTAACGGTTGTGGCTTTGTTAATTACCACGCGGACGAAGTCAGGTTTCCCAAACATGTCCAGTGTAACATTATCAGGATAAGCAGCTACAGCCTGAATGTCAGACAGAACGTGGCGTTCAAAACAAATTATGCAGTACATAGGAGTTTATGTGAAAAGTTTATAGCATGGTAAAGTTGTCCGGTTGCAGACGTCGTTTTATATGGCGTTCAATGCCATCTTCATTTATACGAGCCCATATCAATGAACATAAACATGATCATGAATAAGAATGCCGGTTTTACTGCTCACCCTATCAATCGACTCGAGGCGGTTACTAGGAAAAATGCATAAATTTATAGTTCAGGAAAAATCTTGGGGAAATGATGGCATTTTCATTAATGTGCGTTGGATTTTTTTGCCTATACTGATGTATATTATTGCATTATTCTTGAAATATGAGTCAATCGAATGGTAAAGATGTGATCTGACATATCATAGGTTAGGTGACCATATGATGGAATTGAACGCAACCTCAATTGAACGTGTTTGAACTTATTACTGACACTTATGTTTGCTTGTCTTTGTCTTCCCGTTTTCCCAAATACAATGTTGAGTTCTTTAATTAATAATGCCCATTTCATTTAATAACAGATATGTAAAACGGAAAATAAACGCAATAAAATCCTTAAAAATAGTTTTATTTCAACAGATATGTAGCTAATTCTACGCATTCACCATTAATTGCGCCCAAATTGACAAGTCCTGTCCATAAAATAACCGTGTAATGTCACATTGTCACATAGTAAAGAAAATAATATTTATTTTGGTATTTTAAGTCATCTCGTTATACACACATTGAATAATTTGATAAGTTATACAAGAAATTGCTGCCTTTTTGTGACTAAATATAATTAATAGACAAGTACGGAAAAGGTCAAGTTAAGTACGTCCACTATTTCCGCTAATGTCCTAAAGGATAGACTTGTTTTTCTTATGTGGCAATCCAAGTATCCTACCTAACATAACATGGCCAGCTAACGTGTTTTCAGCGCACCGTTTGTTCATTTTATTATTCAGGTTTTCAGTATTATTGTAGGGAGGTAGTATTTTAAGAGTTACCTTTATGATACTTATAGAGCCTATATCTTCAGTTTACTTAGGTATGTGCTTCCGAAAACTACGTACGTTTTCTGAATTTACAGGTTAAGAGTCAAGATTTTCCATACCTACAGTATAGGTACCATTGAGATAATGAAACTTCTCTAGGCATTGTATGCTATGCTGTTACATAAATATACAGTATATTATATTTTGGAGAGCACGAGTGCTTAGGTCTGCTTAGGTGTTGTTCCAACATAAATCTCAGCCGACCTCGTGAACTGAACGAATTGGGCCCAATGAATTATTCCGAATACGTTTATGTAAACACCAGGATTTCCATATCACAATCTTGTAGGATTAGCTGTTCTAGAATTATTCGTTGAAAACATAATGTAGGTACATTGAAATGTTTTGAGTGAAACATATGGTATAAATTCCGCTATACGTAGGGCAAAAGTAGTATGTAAGTCAATTCATATTTATCAGCGTAGGTAATAAAGGACTTCTATTCTAGGAACTATCTCAAAACTGAACGCCAGCTTTTGGTTTATTTCGATTGAGGGAGCAACTATATTACGTAAACTGAAATAAATCCGTCACAGAACAGGCCATCCTGTAAATTCTCTATCATTAAATTTAGGAGTAAAATCAATATTTATAACTGCCTTTATTCGAGTCTGTTTCATATAAATGGGAAAGTTTTGATTTGATAGACAAGAACTGGGACCAGAGTTAAGAACAACAACAGTGTTGTGGAAGCTTCCACTACTTGCCAACTTTCCGTTTCATCTGTGAATAACTGACTTTTTCAGTTTTATCTTCCTTGCGCATTCTTGTGCATTATTTTATTGTACAAGTCATTTTAAGTGCCTATGTTAATACGCAGTATTGGACGATTCACGGAACAGCTTTGATTTAAACATACAATTAAAAAATCCTACTTGTGTTTTTTTTGTAGCTACGGAAAGCGTCAGAATCTAAGTTGGTAAGTATATAATTTATATACTAAGCAGGTATTACCTGTATGAGCCTAACGACAAATTGGCTAACATTTTATAGTTACAGTAGCTAGTTAAGATATCATAAGCATTATTATCTAGTTAAACATAAAATAAGTACCTACCAAGTTCAATGTTATTTGCTATGAATAAAATGCGAGCAAATTTTACATAAATCCCTGAAGCAAATTGAAATGAGTTTGTTAGGGTTCCTAACTCAATCACTGGTTATTGGAAATCACAGCGCTACGGAATCAATTAGTTACCTCGTAATTGCTATTCCCAGTTCCGTTATTAAGGTCGTAAATAGAAACAGTTCTCAATTGTAACTGTATTTCAATGCATGTAAAATATGGAATTTGGTTCAGATGACTATGGCCCAATCCCCATCGCATTGATGGGAGGCCTAACTGTGGAACATTTAAAGGGCTGGTATTATTTATATACTTTCACCACCAGAGGATACAGCTTGAATAGTTAATCATAAATATCGCCAGACGAACACACCAACTAACTATACGGTCCCACCCAGGATTCGAACCCGGGACCCTCGGCACAGAAAGCAGGGTTACTACCAACTGTGCTAATCAGGTGTTCGAAGTTATCAGATAATTTGTAGTTATAATACAGAAACATGCCATTACTAAGCAATTTATTTCTGAAACATACCAACTTGATAATACCACTGCGAATGGAGTAAGGCTTCTATAGATTTAGGGGTAAGTATTTTATTATTTTTCATTATGAGAAGTGTTTTGAATGGTAAAGTGGTCGTCATGTGTAGGGTACCAATACTAACAATGGTAATCAAACCTGTCACTTAATGAACTACAGAAATTCAAACAGAAGGCAAATAGGGAGCAGCATATTAAGGTAAAAAGACGGGCCGCGTTGGAAACACAACCCTGCTCCCCATTATTCTGATTACAGACTTGGGTGAAAAACAGCAATGCTGAAGTGGGATTCTACCAATCACGTAGCATAGGAGAAAACCCACAAAGGTGGGCAACACCTGGTCGTCAACAGTGGAAGCCCGAGGCGAAGATAGTTGGATGATTTAGACACCCTTGCAAACAAACGGGTACACAGAAATCCCAAGACAAGCTCAGTGAACACGTCATCGAAAGGCCTGCAAAATATAGAGTCGAATCTTGATTCGATTTAAAAGAAAATCTTTAAAGATGCCGACAATCTCTGATTTTATGGTTGCGATTTTTCCATCACAGTTGTATAATTACATAGGTTCTGCTAGGTAAGTTATACATTGATGTTAAAGTATGCACCTAGGTAATAACTCGACGGCTCGGGCCGGAAGGCTTCGGGCGGAAATTAGAAGCGTCTGCAATATCCCGCAGCGCTCACCTGTAAAAATATAAATTGTTAACTTCGCCCGCGCGCACCCTTGGCAAATGCCGTTAGCCCTATATTGGATGTGCTCGGTTTTCGGGGAGACCTGGTCGTAGTGTTTGCTGCTTTAGTGTATCTATATTGACCTACTTGGATCTTGGATATATATCGAGTTAGCTTTATAGCGAGATTACGCCTGTGGGAACTACGACTTCAAATATCTTACTTATTAATTCCGTCATCAATCTATTAACATCCCTTCTCTTTTGTTAAAATACAGTTTGACGATATGATTGGCACATTTGGTATACTGACTGAGGGGTTTTTTATTTCGAATCCGATTTGATATGTATAAGAAATTAATGGGTACTGGAATCGCTCCCACTCCTTTGTACTCTTGATAGTTGCCAAGTTTGGGATTGTACAGTGTTTCCTCGGGCGATATTATATTATTATTCTCGCTCTCTCTATGGTCAGTCCCTCATCTCTGAAGATCGTGATCATCGTTGGATAGCCCACACTTGGATCGGACGGTTAACCTCCATCGGTTTCTGTTCATGGCGCTTCTGACCATCGAGCTGAATTTGGTTGAAGATGAGTCCTTTACTTGATCGGTCCATCTGGTTGGGGACCGTCCTCGAGCTCTCTTGCCCTCGGTGTATATTATTATTATAGATATAGTAATCAGGGCTATACTTAGCATATGAATATTCACACGCATGCCTACCTAACACAAACAGTGAGCTTTCCGCTACACTAAACAATAAATCCCACGAAAGTGAATTACATTGTTTGTTCCCTAAAGTTATCCCGAACTGTCGCAGCCAGCGCGCGATGGTTCGTTTAGGCGAAGTTATTTGTCACAGGATACATGAAGTTTAGATACGTGTTATGCAGCCTAACATTATGTAAACAAGTCATACCACCGAATTTAAGTTCAGTAAATACTAATAGTAAGTATGGTCAAATAAAGCATTCATAATAGTATATTAGCTTATAGGAGCGCAGACTATATGCTAAGCCATATTGACGCGAGCTTACTACTTACACAAGCATTTAAATAAGTAAGAAAGAAAATAATTGTATAAGACACCACGAACACCCACACCCACACCCACACCCACACACACACACACACACAAACATATAAAAGAAAAACAAATGTGGGAATCGTATAATTAACTAGCACACCAACCTTGTATACATTTTCGTATGGGAAACATAAAATTGCGATTGCTTTGGGAGAAGCTTTGTTGCTTAGTTGGAGGGTCTAATCTAATGTAATTATACTAGTAATGTGATAAACTTCTGATTGCATGGAATATTTGTAAAAACAAAAAAACATAGCCCTATTCGCATTACTATATTACATTGATTCGGGTTAACATGTCAACACCAGTTAATAAGGCCAAGGGCGTCTGTTCACTTCCAGCGGCAAACATCAAAGAGCCATATGTCGACTAGCGCGAAAGGGCCCTCGGAGCTAACGAACGACTCCCACTTGTGCTAGTTAGCAAATGAACTAAAATGCATTAGTCTTTACATAGATGTTGATATTTCATAGGTGCCTCAGTGTTTGCGGACTCTCACTTGAGCATAGTTCGCGGTTCAATTCGATCAGTATTGTTCGGCTATTGTGTGAATAAGATTGATAGTCCTAAATGAGCCAGAGTAATATATAATAGGAGCCATGAACTCATTCTAGTTCTGAAAAAGACATAATAAATCTAAATCTAAAAAATAATCATATACCTACACTTAAACTACAATATAAGAGTAGACGTTTTCCAAGATTGTAACATTTTATATGTATGATGTTTGATTCATAATGTCGGTTGCTACCTAACATTGTAAAGCTTGGTAAAATTGGTCTTATTCGAAAAAGAGAGACAATAAAATATAATCTAATCTAATATAATCTAGCTAACCTATATCTTGTTCACTGACGGTATAAACTTTGCAATAAAAGCTTTGATGTTGATTACCTACTCTCAGCTAAGACATGTCTTCATCTCGAATGATACCTATGTGAGGAAATAGTGACGTCGAGATGTTTATTATAACGGCATGGTTATAAAAGAGTAATATCGGATTGATGGCTGAAGTTGCTCGTAAAAGATAGATACAGGTAGAATTGATGTTTGCAGCCCGAGACGAGTAGTCGACAATTAAAATTGGACTTAATGATCGTGACACACGCCTTATTTTTATTACTCTTTACTCTATACTTATGTTGCGTTATTCCATTACGCCTTTAATCAAAAGTACATACTTAGAATTGGTGTGCTTATCTGGCGATTTTTGTTTGTATAAGAGCTACGGCAACTTTTAGATATTGTCACTCTGTAGAGGCTGCGGGCCCAATAAATAATCACATTTTGTATCTCGAGTAATGAACGTCTCCCCTCGAAGTATTAAAAAAAGTTCGCTCAAACGAAGGTGGAGCAGCTAGTTTTGAGATTTACCCCGAAAATCATAGAAGTATTAATCAGTTAATAATTACATATTACAAAACATTTGAAAGGAAAGTTAATTGTAGTACCATTGTAGATTGTTGAAAACATTCTATAAATTTGAAGGTAAGAGTGGGCAACTTTGGCAGTTTGTATGTAAAAGCTGAGCTGAGGCTGAAAGGCTGGCGCCGGCAGATGACGCGGACACGGTCCTTAATTAAAAACTGCAGCGCTCATTAACGTACCGTCACTACATGCGTGCGCCACTAAAACAATTAGCATATCAAAGAGTTGCACAATAGTTAACTACAACGATATTATAAGGAATTTGTGGCAAATTGCTATGTGTCTACTTAACCCAGTCATACATCAACAAAGTGTAAATAACCTTTATATGTTTTGTAATATGTGATTACTTAGTCGAATAGTACCTAAAGTCTTACCTAGCAAATGAATACCAACTAAATATTTTATAAGTCTCGTACAAATTTTGCAACAATGCTGCGGAACATAAATACAATTTATAGACAGTACCACCCTTTTTATGTGTTCACGGGACAAACTGCGTTATTCTGAATAAGTAAAAGCTTTGTAAAGAACTGGTGCGCAGCGGAGCCATTTGGTTCAAAATATTATGTTTGAGCTAAAAATTATGTTGGTAAGTGACTCGCTTCAAAATGGAATTTAGATAAAAATAAAACAAATTTTAAAGATTTTATCGCGTTTATTTTATGTATTTATTTGTCGTAACCCGTTAACTATACTGGAGATTTGAGTAAATCTAGTGGGTTTTAAAAAAAATAACTTTAAATTTAATAATAATATAAAATTAAATTATATATATTGATTCGAATCCTGAAAGTTGTGGTCACAAAAAGTACACTTAAGTTAGAGCTTAAACGCAGTATATTAGCTTAAAAACATATCATTGTGGTGCGACGTCGAGCATTGTAAGTGTAGGTACAAATAATCTTAATAGATATCTGTATTTATCGTAATATCTGGGTATACAACAGTCAATCATGCATTCGCATACACTGAGACATAAATGCAACGACAACGTTTCACGTTTGCAGCTAATATCGCACCTAGTTCATTTGTCAACGGTAAACATTGCACTTGCGCTAAATAAATTGTGTCAATTGCTAGAGAGCTACACAGTGCGATGAAACAGTTACTGACTATCATATCAATTGTTCAATTTCAACTATAGCGTCCCTCGTATAAACAAAATAAACAAAGAGGCAAGAAGCAAAAATAAACATGGTAGTTGATTTAAATGTTAGCGTTTAATTAGTCGAGTTGAAGAAGTTCGGCAACTACGATACGTTAGCTAGTAGTGTAGTTACCAAACTAGTTAGATGTTAAAATGTGGAGCTGGTGGAAATAGATAAAGGCTTGAAGTTAGTCCGAATGAGAGCTTGTTACTGGCGCCGTTACCTAAGTTTGGTCATTCTAAGTTTTTCAATGGTTTTAGCACTAAGTATACCTTCACTTATATAATGCATCTGTGGAAATTATTTTCATCGTCCTTTGAACACTAGCTCACAGCGCAACGTGGCCAACATAAGCTGGATTGGATTCTTAGGGCGTGCAGAATGTTACTATTGTCGTAAATTAGTATCAGTCCGCTGTTGCTTTCGAACTCCATTAGAGTAGGTCATTTGACGTAGGTATTTAGCTTTAGCACCCTATCTAACACCTAGAGACCTGAGATACAGCTTTTTTGATAGTGGTTGTTATAATATCATATAAAAACGATGTATACGTCGATGATAATCTTTTGCAAACATACTTGTTGTTTTATATCTTAACAAATGGAGATGACGGAGTAATTTCGTTAATGATCTCACCGAAGTCCAAGTAAATTTTAACCGAATCAGCAAATTGTTACAAATGGGAGAATCAAATTATTTTCTTAATTGGACTCAAGGAGCCAATGCTTGTTGAACTTTATAAAATAATTACTAGTTAAAATTTAAGGGAAATAAACAAAATATAATTACAGTATTAATTTGGTTTAGAATGCAGTTTGACGTAGTCGTTTCATGAGCGTTAACTCGGGCCAATTAAGGCGAGCACTAACGAGCTCAGATCCATATTCGTCTTTGCTCGCAACATTCACATAAACTAATATAGCGAACTTATAAGAATTTGGTGCTTAGCAGTGAATATATTTTTTTTTTACAAATATAGAGCAATCGATAGACCTAAAGTTATTTAAAACTCCAAGAATAATAATAGAATGAGTTAATCGCGTAGAGGTTTGGGGAGGCCGCCGCTTGCCCGGAGTGCTGCGCCAGATTAAAGGATTTACCGGCTGTAGCCAAACAAATTACCCATCTAATGTGGGAGACCTCGATTCGAATTCGGCAGCGCCACCGAAAATTTGAAACTGTTTGGAGAATGCTATAGTAGCAAATTATTTTCCGATCTAATATGGAAAAGTTAAATAGTTAGTACGTATATACGGTGAGGATATTGACAGTATTTTATTTTAAGTACCTACCTGAAGTGCAAAGTGTGTCTAAGTATAATATTATGAATTTAACTGAATGGAAATTGTGACGCCGTACAGTAGAGTTGTAAAGACAAGCAAAATAACAGTTAGGGTTAATCCACAGAGTAAAGCAATGGTTAATCCCGTCAGTTGGGTAGGCGACAAAGAACCCTGATCTTCCCAACCTTCCCGACGTCGGAACGAGCAAAAAATTATCCACACAGTTTCTTCCATATTACTGTCGGACGTGGTTCGTAGCTTTAACTCTCCAGTGAATACTAGCAATTACGAATATTCTGATTTTATGTGGCTTCTACAATTTGAGCACACGTTTTCAGTTATCCCTGGAGAGAAGAATTCCTCCGTAAACATACTGTAGCGTATATAAAAAAGAAAACATATCAGACTTTTGAACTCTGAAATTTACTCAGGGATTTTGTATGTTCAGAGTGTTCTCGATGTGATAAGGCGCGGTTCTATGCATTTCAATTTGTTTGCTTAACGGTTGGTTACTGATCAAATTCATCATGTATTATCTATAGGCCCGCAACTTCATATCCGGGAGATGACTTCTCCATCAGGTTACGTACCGTAAAATAAATAATAGATAGATAGGTAAGTCATGCGTACTTTTGTTGACAGTTTGAATATTCTTTGATATTTATTTCAAAGCTGTGTGATATTATAATCGAAATCTACTGTATGCATACATACATTCCTATCTAAAAATTAATACAGAGTATGAACGAAAAGACCATTAATTTATTCATTTTTCTTTAAACTGCCAGGAAATCTTTGTATATGCATACCTGAGTCGTCGTTATTTAATTTAAACGTTGAACGTTTTCTTATTGTGAATTTAAATAGGTACACAAAGGGAAGAAAAGTGGGAGCTCTCTACATGTTTTTTGCTATAAGAAGTTTCACAGCTTCTTTCGATTTCTGCTTGCATGTAACATCCATAGAGTAGTTATGTTAGCAATAGCTATTTAAGGGGAGTATAAAACCTAACGTTGGCTTACAAAGACATGTTTGACTGGACCCCGAACCCAAAACATTACATTGGGTAATACAAATGAAACTACATACGTACATTTTGTTTGATGCTACAGGCAGCCTGCGAAACATAATAAATACGTGATGTAATGCATTGTTTCTTCAGTTACTTTTACAAAGGCATATCATGTAGGTATGACTGGATGGTAAGCATACATAATACAATACCAGGTGGGTACAGTGCCTGTAAGCCGCAATATTATTAAAATATATTTTAACGTAACGTCGATTATATAATAATGGCATAACTCCAAGTGCAAAGAGGGGCAATTTTTTTTTTCAATAAAAAACGAATATTAAGTTAATTCAGTAGTATACGTTATAGAAAAATTTAAATTGGTTTACCGGATAGGAGTCTGCTGTATTATTCGCCGCGGTAACAGATCAGCCGGCCCGCGGGGACCATTCGCGGAGTGTTCTCAAAGCGACACGTTTAACTTTTTCTTGTGACTCGGTTATTGGATTATGGTTCTGCTATCATGAGTCGTCTATTATATACTATATTTCTATCAAGTACTTTTTAGTAAACTTATTTATTTTATTTCTTCTTGTCGTTAGTGATAAAGCTATAATCGTATTACGAAATATTACACCACCAGATATTTGTCTATAAAGGTCATGTAACGCATACGAATTCTATCATTTAATTTGCAATTAGCAGGAATTAATTTGCAACTATCTATTTTTAATTATACAATGAATCGTTTAATTCATTAGTTAATTTCTGAAAGCATTACAAGTAAAGCTAATATGTACATACGGAGTAATTAAGCGTTGGGATGTTCAATACATTATTACATCGAGCTGAATCGCAACTCCGAAGGCGTCTACAGGAAACACACTCACTAATGGGCCTCGTATTATGTGTTCTTTATGCAAATAACCGGCGTATTTACGATTGTATTGTAACAACATATAACAATAGTACATGTTGTAAATTACAAGACATTTCCTTCCTTGAAAACGCAAGGGATCTAGACAAATGTTGGTTAATTTAATCTGCGAGGAATTTCGATACAATTATTGTTGTTTGGCACATATTTCGTAATATTAAGTACTCCGAAACAATATTGATAGACATCAGTTTGTTTGAATTAAAATAGTGTAACTTTTGGGAGATGACAAGGCGGCAGCCGTTGCAGTATGTCGAGGGAAAGAACCGCTGCTTCTATATTTTTTTTATTTCTAGTTCACAATAATCTATTATGCGCTATAGCAATGATAATCTCATTCTTCCTGTCCGTTAAACAGTCCTCATATAATAACCTATGACAGAATATTTTCTCCTGAAACTTCTCTAAATATCTTCTAAACATAAACTATCATCTAAAGAACTAATCTACGATAAATTTTCAAAGGCGGTCGCCCTTTACGGCACAAACTGAATATACCTACATACCTACCTATAATGTAGTAATAGATGTTACAATTTGACTTTTAATTTGAAAATCAAGTAGAGCTATAAAATACAATGCCCACTCTACTTACTTGTCATCTAGTGCAAGACCTTTAATGACAAATATTCAGTCGAATGTTAATTCAGTTTTTATTAACTACTTATTATACCTAATTGCAATAAAACTATCACCCAACTAAAGTAGTATAATGGTACCGTTCATCCTGCGACCGTAGGGTTGTGAATTTTACGAGCTTTAAGCCCACAAACCAGCTACCAACATATTATTCTGTACAGAAAGAAATTTACGTCGTTTCTATTAAACAGCTAGGATTCCTTATGTTGTTAGAACCGCATATTCTCCCGTAATAAGGTCGCGTCTTCTTCGTTAGTATAAAACGCTTTAATTGTTTTTTTTTTGTTTGCAAACGCTTTGTCCTTGACCTTTAATGGCTGTATTACGAATCTAATCACATTTTTATTATCACGTACCGCTTGAAATTGCGACTTGTTGTTGTTATCTACCTACATTCCATAGGTATATATATCTGTAGCTCCATTAATCAGTAGTAAATATAGCACATGAGCAGGAAAGGATGAAATTTGATTTATTAATATGGATTGTAGCGGGTCGTCTTGACCGTATGTTGCTAGCGGGAACTTCGAAAATCCATAAATCTCCGAGGACTTCGCCAAATCCGAACGGATTGGACTCGAATGAATTATTCCGGATACATGCACTAGGGTTTACATGGCGTAAACTTGGTCCATGATAAAATATACGAATTTAAAATGATTCATTGTAGGTCCTTTATAAATCATCCTTTGGGATAGTGCAAGATTTATTTATTTAAATATCAGCGGCCAGACCTAATAAAGTATAGTCGAGACATAAAACTAAGCTCTTGTCAAAAGATGGTTGTCATATTCTAGCTCGATTCAATTAGGATTGGAACTAATATGTTCAACCAGTGTGTAGGCTTAACCCACTCGCTCATGTCTTTATTTGGCCATTAAATATTTTCATAACATAAATGCTTTTTTTTCTTACGATTACGTCATCGTAGATAAACATTTAACAAAACCTTTTGAAGTATCCACTTTGAATCTCCTCAATACAAAAACACTAAGAGTTGCGTAAAGACGTAGACTAAGGACGTAAGAAAAACAATCTTTTAAAAGTTTTCGCTGATTGAGAATGTTATCTTTGATGTTTCAAGAAGAATCCATTTGTTTATTCCGTTAAGCATGCCCTTATAATGGCGACTAATAGGTATGCTTCAAAATACGCCTTTGCTGAATAGAAGTACCTACCTACTATTAGCGTAAGCGGATTGGGGTAACTGGGTTGGTGTATTTATTTAGAATACCACCGAAAGGATTCACAGTTGAGACGTAGGGAAGTTTCCTATAAAACCATTAAGACAAAGACTTTGTTCATAGATCATACAATTTTCAACTTACAAGCTTGAGAAATGATTAATTACCTACTATCCAGCTTCCTTTTCGTTACCAGCAGTCCTCGCGGGGAATAACAGGAATCTCTATTCCGTTATACGAAGACACGGGGGAATAACATACTTTTCTTTTAATAACGTTACTGCCAGTGTAGTTTTCACTCTGGAGACTAACGGCGTTACTTGATCTTCCTATATTAACTTTTGAACTCCCAGGAGAATTACCTTATATCTTTTTGTAGAATATTATATTTTTTTAGGCATATCTCTATACCTATCTATTCTAACGATATTTGTCTAATTTTCTATGTATTTACGCCAGTTCATTGGTACTGTAGAGTTAATTATTGTTTCTGAACAGTTGTTTTTAAGAGTGTTTCGTCCTGTCTGCTTTGGTGGATATATAGCACAGCTTTAATATAGCATGATCAATTTGCTATAAATATCGAATGCTTCAATATTGACATTAAAGCGAACGAGGGTATTTCGTGCATTGATTAAAATAGAGTTTTATTTACCTTTAATTATTTTTGACGAGTAGTTTGTTATATATACTGACAACATTGCGAATCTCATATAGGTATCAGTAATAAATGGTAAATATACTTTTGACAACGTTTTTTTATATGAATCCCCAGCTAAATCTAGCAAAACTATTGTATGTTCAAGTACACCAAGTTTGTATGTTTTGCTGTTGATTTAACTTTATGTCGTGATGAAAAATAAGCTCCACAACTTATATAAGTAATGGTAACAAACAAATCTTGTTTGAAGTTACTGGAAAGGTGAGGAACAAAGCTTGAAAATCCACGAGATTGATATTGATACTCCTTGATACCTTCCGATGTTTCGTTTGATCCGTTTCCTTCGACACGCGCGGTATACAGGGTGTTATATCGAGACGGGTCAGTATGGGGACCTCCGAAACTATACTAGATAGAACATATGTTCAAAGGATTTTAGAGATAAGAAATACTGCATTCATAGATTGTCAATACAAACTCATACATGAATCGGGAACCGAACCCGGTTATTTTGAAAGTAAACCATGGTTATTTCATTGCGATATTAATTCTATAGGTTGTAAGGACTAAATGTTTCTATGAAATTTAGTTTCAAAAATGAAAAGAAAATCAATAATTACCTAAAGGAGTTAATTATTACGCAAGAAAATGCTGCTAATTCGCTTGCACACTCTCTAAACTTAACTAAACTAGCTAAAATTTTAAGTATAGTTTAGAAATCATTAAAATCAATTCTGTTGTCACATCGAACTTAATTTAAATATCGTAATTGACAGGACTAATTTGATTTTGACAGCACCTAAATTGAATTGAGGTATGTTGCCAGTATTTAAAAAATATATCTGAAGAATGAATGAAAATAAGGTGAATGGAAAAGAAAATCGAAATAACATGATTAAATTCTTTTAAAATAACCTTGAAATATATAAAAGTTTAATTTAAAATATATATCGGCGTCTAAATATTTTTATTGTTATTTTTTTATGATATTTACAATAATAAATTATAGAAACTTGTTCTATATAGTCTGTGGTTAAGTGTTCCATATCTATTGTTCTGTGGTAAATTCGATTTTGTATCTGTTGACAGTAGGTAAACAAAACACCGTTTTCAGATCAGACGGGTGTGCTACATTGTAGTTGTTGTAATAAGTTATCTAGTGGCTTGAATCTAATATGGAAGACGATAGGAAACGGTCTAATGAGAGACAACAGGAGTTGCTTGTGGAGCGACTCCACAACAACATCAAAATAGCGAGGGGTAAGCATTTAAAAGGATTCAAAGTTTTGTTTTACTTATAATCAATCAATGGTAATAATTACATCGGCGCGCGAGGACATCTACCTATCTAAAAATCAATTATATTTTCAGGAAACCAAGCAGATTCTGCCGTGGTAGATTTTTAGGGGGCCCTACCAACCACGACGAGCTCAACTAACTCGGCTGCAGAAGAACTGCACAGCAGTGGGAGCATGTAAGTTTTGTGTTCTGAATATTATGCATTTTTTTCGTTTAAATGGTTTTTATATGGTTTTTTTATCAACAGGTTTGGAGTGTGTGGGTGGCGAAGTTATAGACCAAGTCTCGCAAGGTGCGAACTTCAATAAGCGCCACAGGTGGCGGTCCGGCAGGAGGAGCCCTGACAGACATAGAATCCAAAATTTTGGATATTGTTGGGCATGCCTATGTGGATGGATTTTGCCGCCTGGAAGTGTACCATAATACTATGTAATAAGTTAGTAATACTAAGCATTTATTGCATAGTTGTTATCTTCGGTAGTGCCATTTTCATTGAGTGTGGGCAACAAATGGCCCCCATGTGCAGAAGCTTGTTGTTTAAGCCTTTCAAATTGTATTACTTACAAATTTGTTTATTATTTTGATTGTTAATTATTTTTAATGTTGATGTTTATTATTGATTATTGATAACATAGTAATAAGTAAAAAGCTTTATTATAATAATTCAGAAATTAAAGTCTTGTTTATGATTTGCCATACTTTTATTAATTTTGAGTAAAATAGTGTTTATTAACACTTGCCAAATGTGTCTTGCTTCAGCAAAGAAATCTGTTTCAATGTACTCTTCCACCATAGATAGCTTATCAGTATGATCTAAATCAATGGTATAATTCTCATCCGTATCTGCAAAAGTAGAAACATTTACATGTTATAACTTGATGTCAAGATATTTTTTTATGCTAATATTATAAAGACAAAAGATATATTGGTTCGACGGCCTGATTAACCTAGTGGTAATGACTCTGCTTTCTGCGCTGAGAGTCCTGGGTTTCAATCCTGGTAGGGACACAAGCTTTGTGTGATGAGCACGAATGTTTGTACCCGAGTCATGGATGTTTAATATGTATATAAGTATTATAAACTGAGATCACCCTCAGTCCATTGTACAGTACCCACAACACAAGCGTTAAGCTTAAAGTGGGACCGTTTGGTTATGTGTTCGTATGGCGATATTTATTTATTTATTTGTTTATAATGTATGAGCTCAAAAATTACTAAACCAATTTAGTGGATATGAAATGAAACTTACTCAGTTTTTGCAGATTCTTTCTCCGTCTGTGTTGTAGGGAACTTTATATTTTGGGGTGTCAATTGTTGCACAATTATGTTCAACACTATTCCCAAACATATACTCACTGCTGGTTGGCTCATTCCTGGTAAACTATCTTGGCCTACAGCAGCCTGATAGCTCCCATGAGCGTAAAATTGCAGTGCTGTTAAAATCTGCAAAGTGTCATGTTGATGTATTTATAAACATTTATAAACAAGTAAAAAGTAGGTATGTATCTGTATAAAATATTAAATCGCAAACCTTTATAATATGTTTTGGGATGTGCCCCTCCACTAAGAGCGGATCATCTAGAGTATTCAGTAATTGAAGTGCTGCAAATTTGTGAAGCCACAAAAGATTTTTTAAACTTCTCTGCTAATTCGAAGGGATTTGAATATCCTCTTAAACCTTTGAGGCGTATTCTTTCTTCATAGTTTCTACGGTTAGAAAGCAAACGCCTTAATTTTGTGTTTCAAGTAAGTACTTTGAAGTAGGCTCTGTTTTATTATTATTTTGGTAAAATTAGCACTTTCAGATGAATCCACAAGAGCCGCAACCACATATTCCTCCATCGTGTTTGATAAAATAGTTTTTCACAACTTATCTTAATAAAAACATCACCTGAAAAACTACGAACTAAATTTAGATGGCACCAAATTAGATGCCGACCAAATAAGGCGGATTATAGTTTGACGTTTCTAATTTTAGACGCAATTTGACGTAAAGTGTGTGTAACAGAATAGAAAAATGACCAACTAAGCTAAGTTGAGTAACTAAACCAATTTTAGGAGCTGTCAGACTAAAATTAGTCTAATCTGCTGTTAACAGAATAGCGAACGCCGTTTGACAGGAGTAAACTAAAATTTGGTCTAGTTTAGGCTAGTTGGTGCCAAGCGAATTAGCAGCATTGTTTTACTCCTAATTATCTACACAACAAACATCGTAATAATTCAGGTTCCTTTTTATATCAAACATGACCGGGTTCGATTCACGATTAATGTTTAGTTTTATTAAAAATCTAAAAATGCAGTTTTTTATCCCTCAAATCGACGACATGGTTCCTCAGAACATATTTTTCTATCTCTTATAGTATCGGAGGTATACACCCATACTGACCCATGGCAATGTTACGCCCTGTATAGTCCACGAGAGTGGAAAACACACACGTACTCCGCCCACACCGCCTTCTGGTACACTAAACAATAAATCCCGCGAGAGTAAATTACTTTGTTTGTCTCCAAAGTTATTTGCAAAGGGATTCAAGGTCACTGTGAAACTAATTCAAACTAGAAAAATACCTAGTCTGTTTGACAAAGTTAATGCCCGCATTTGCTTGTTCATTGATTTTTTATAAATGCCTGCTATTGTTATTCATGTTATATAGATGAGTACACACAACCATTACGCCTGTAATCGCCAAAGGAGTAGTCAGTGTGCACTGCAGTGCACACATATTTCGTTACATTTGTATAGGTCCCGATACAATATGTATGTGTGCGGCATTATGATCCGTAGATAGAGCAGATGGAAATGTGGGCATTTCATCCACAATATTATTACAAAACTACACCCTGAGCAGGTGTGTCTATCACCCTACTCTCTTATTATAATGTAATTAATAAACAAACAACAGTTAGCGGACGTTGAACTGTCTAACTGACCTATTGGTTTCATATAAAAAAGGAAATATAACAGTTTTGACTGACCTATTGGTTTCATATAAAAAAGGAAATATAACAGTTTTGAGAAACTTTGATGAATTTGTGTTACATAAGACCACGATACACTAGGTATTATTGTACCATGCATAATACTTCGTTTAGGCTTAACTAAATCCCCGCCTCGCAAACATTAAGAAAATTTAGTTCTGGTTTTCACGTAGATGTCGATTCTTTGGTACCCATTCTTTGTTGGACCGACCCACAAATCCCCTTAATAAATTTTAAATCCATTTCCAGTTCATTCATTACCGTCAAATAAAAGTTCTGGTAAACATAGCCCTTCTGAAACAGGTATGTTACAAGCACGAGTGCAGACCGCCGTTCCCTAGTCGAGATACATCTTCAAAGAGTAAAGTAATATTCTGTTAAATCTCTCAGGATGTTTGCAAAGACGGGGCTATGTATGAACTGAACCTACTTGAACGCGTGTTACCTAGCACACATTTAGCGTTTAAGTTAACAATATTGGCAAAGCTAAGGATTTACTTGGCTTGTTTGGTTGCCTGTTGCTTTAGACTAAAGATTAGTATTAACTGAACCGATCAAGTTATTCGTATTATACTTTCAATGATCATTGTACAGGAACTGAACTTGTAGCCATTATAAACAAATATAACTTTCCATTCTGAGTAAATTATTATATATTTTACGCATTCAGTCAATGTATATTTACATAATAACTACCAAAATGAATAACTACCAGAATGAACCTGTTTACGGGATAAGTTAGATGACCCATCTCATTGGAGGCGCCTCGCATAAAACAAGTTGGAATGCGCCTCGTAAAATGTACGTCATTACCCACAACAATGTCAACGCCAAGTTCATTCCGTTGTCTGTGAAAGTTTCAACTGGGTGATATAAAGGAACGAACTTATAGAATAAAAAACAGGCGCTATAAAGTTGGTTTTATCATCTCAAATAGTTGTAAGTGCATAAGACCTAATTACGCACATTTTTTTTTCTTATGCCTTTTTCCATTGAGTCCGACTCAACGTGATTCCGACAATAAAAAAAAAATGTACCGCCTATAGAAGATTTTGGTATGTACAGTACTTATTTATATATATTATTTAATTAAAAGAACAAATTAATTGCTAGTGCTAAGCTTTGCATATATTTTCGGAATTAATCAAGCGTATAGAATCTTTCTAAAGATCGGAACCCATTTGTGTACGAAATCATTTATAACATACCATATATAAGTGCACTTGAAGTGGATAGGGCTATTAAACAGACAGATGATTTGTTTGACGACTCATATAACCTATATTTATTCCCGATTTGGTTTGCATAGATATGGTAATGAAATTAAATAGCGCATTGATGTCTAATAAGATAAATAATTAAGAACCCCTTCAAATGAGTGGCTCTCGAATAACGACCCTCTTAGTAGGACGAGCTGGACCTTAGCAAACTAAGCAACGCTTGTATTACCTATGGGTAAGTCTATTATTTATTAAGTACTACGAAGTATTATTGAAATGCGAAATTAACCTAACTCTAGTTCACATCACTGGCCTGTTGACATTATTGAGGTGGTATTTACTAGTAGGTAGAGGAGGTAGTTTGACACTATTATTTAGTTAACTTACAATTATTAGTCAACATTTTTGATGATTTGTTTGCCCTAAGTCGATAGTCTACAATTGAAATCGATTGAAATACTCACTATATCCTACTTTGCAATTCTTATATAGAAGATTTCAATCTTATCGACTTCCCTCCGTATTTGCACTTATCTTGCAAGCGGTAACGAATTTTCAAGGCGATCCCCGCAACCCTTCCTAAGGGTTGAAGTTTATGGCGGCTCCTCACGGAATGCTCACAGTTTATCAGCCTTTATGACGAATATATTCTATTCGATTATTCCACATCGATTGTTCCTGCCAATTCTACAGATCCTTGGGCGTACAAAAGGATCTCGATGTAAATTATAGGTACTCGGAATTGAAAAACCAACTTTAAGATTTAGTTTAACACTATTATTACATACGTCGAGAGTTCATACGTAAATCAGTGGTAATAAGCAAATACAATTATATGATTAATTTCTCACACAATTCATAACATATTTTTTTCACAGGTATTCCATGCAATATGGTCGTAAACAGCAAATATCGTATTCGCATGACAATGCACTTACCTGCTCCGATGAATGCGCGAGAGTCTTTGCGAGCGAAATCTACCGGTTACTGAAACAAGGCTGACATCAGCTTTTTGATTGTCGACGCTTCGTTTGTTCGCTTGACGTTTGAAACAAACGACTATCCGCCATGTATTGCCGTTGACAGCGCGTAATGAAAGTCATCGCGACATTTATGAACTGCGTTTATTGGAGTCGTTGTGAATTGTAAGAGCGCAGCGAGGGTTATCTCTGTAAGTTGAAATAACGGAAATTGGAATTGCCGAGTCCGTTATATAAATCTTTGAAGATAGTTCACCGAAGTCCAGGTTTATTAATACTTAAAATATTTTGTTCAATTTGATGTCTGTTCTGTTAACATATTTACGCGAAATTTTTTAGTGTATATATTATAATTTTAACTTATTTGTTATAAATTAGTAAGTACCTAATCATATCATAATATCCATGGAATGCATTAAAATTAAAATTAAAGCGATTGGTTCATTTTGGCAATTTAAATTCGAATTACGGATTAGTGGATATGGGATTATATTGACTGAGACTAATGTTTAATCATGCTAAAGTTGTATTTAATTCCAATTTGCTACTAAAATGTAAGAGCTAATTAATATTAGACTTATTTTACATAGGAATGAGTGTGGCACGGTTTCCTTTGTACGTACGATTCCAAGCCCTCGTCTCTTTCGTTTGAAGAATCTCAACTTTGTGTCGGCGTCGCGAGTTCGCTGCACACTCACATTTCACCTCGGGTTCCGTGTACTCCTTGTTAATTACACGTGGCAGTAAATAACATTGTAATTACTTGCGGCAGCTACACAACCTTGACGCATATGTAGGTAGATGTATATACTTGCTTTATATGAGCGTATGCTTAATTATACAAAATTAAAACAGACACACGCAAGTAACATACATATCCCCAGAGTTGGCGGCATCTGTAGTATAAGTATAGGGAGTATATAGAAAACCGTAATACCCAAGTCGATAGCTTGTGAATATCATGTCTCCGGTTCATCGTAACTTAAGATAAGTTGAATTATAGTTATTAAGCTCGCTAACTAGTTTTGGCAACTCGTTTGCACATTCCGAACTTTGATTAAAGTTGTATTGCTGAAGGTACTTTTACTAACTTGATGTGTTAAGTATGCTACAAGAATGTAATAAATGTCAGCCCAAGTTACAAAGTACAAATACCTACAACACGATACAAGAAGCAGACCCATCAGTATTAAAATCAACCTAAATTAAATATTCAAAGATTAAGCAAATTGTTAATAAATATTTATACCGGTGTCAACGTTTAATTAAATTCTACAGTAATGGAAATCCTTATACAAGTGTTATCCAAACCTTTAGGAATCGCTAGAGTAAGTTTGTTAATGAATTTACCAATCTAAGCAATTTTAAACAGCCTATAAAATTGCTTTTAATAAGTGAATTCAATTATTTTATGAAGTGCCTGTTTAGTCTTGATCAGAATTAAATGCTTGAGACAAATGGGGGCCTAATAATAAAAAATATAGCAATCTAAATATTGAACACACGCAATTTTTAATCCACTGATCAATTTGACCTGCTGGTAAAGTCTAATTAGCCGTTTCTACATTGTTCTTACATACCTATAACAATGTACTGCTCAAGAATGTAAAAGATATTATTTAAAAAAGAGCAACCATGGAGTTTCTTGCCCGTTCTTCTCCATAGGAACGGCATTCCGAACGGGTGGTAAAGTAGTAGCATAGTATTTTGTAACTTTTGACGATTCATAAGTACTGTACTTAATGGTCTAAGTGAATAAAAAATATTCTGATATTCTTCATCTAGACAAGAAAAAGTGACATTAGCAAGATATATTATAACACAATTATTGTTCGTGTTAAAAATACTTTAGGAGTATTACGAAAGGCAATTCGCATATAATATTATATTGTAAACGGCACCGTCACAGCGCGAGGTCCTGATACTACTGCGTAGTAAGTCGATACCTATGCCTGCGACCCTCTTGATAAAGGCTTACAACGTATTTAATACGCCTCATTGAGTATTTCACCGACAATTTACATAAACCAACAAATAATCGCTCCCCTCGCGTTATCGTGAATAAGATTTTCGCAATGATCCCTTTGCCGCAGCATCTACGAGCGAACTTGTTTCATTAAAACTTAATTGAATTACGTATGCGCAATTGTATTGTATCGCCGGCTTGTATAATAATTGTACGCACAGTCGACACGTCGTCATTGCTCTGATATGGCGTACCTATAACGTGTCATACATAGGTTCTACATTGTATTACAGAATCTAAGTAAGCTCAATATCTTTAAATCTGTTTGAGTATATTTAAAAAAATATGTTCTGCTTTAGCGGGATAACTGGTTGTTCAGTTTAATTGCTAAGGTGCGTTTCTATAGATAAGTTGGTGCATGACTTTTTCTCTTGGCCCATAAAATTCTCGAATTTCAGGCTTTAATTCTCGAATTTCAGGCTTTCATTCTCGAATTTCAGGCTTTGTACATTGGGTCGGGAAATTGTTTGGAGTAACCCTAACACTCACTACACAATTATGACACCATGCTATTGGTATGTACCCTGTTATAAGTAAATCCATTGTAAATCTATGATCTACCGTAGGACGACAATCGGATGTTATGCGCCTAGGTGTATTCTGCGGCACGTGACGTAGATATTCCCAACGGAGCCTGTTGCTGGACCAATTATCCTGCTATAACTGCTGGCCACATGCAGTTTAATTATTAACAAGGTGACATATACTATATAATTGTACAAGTTGCAATAGTATTTCGTACTTCCAGCCCAATGAGGCACTGTAACTGGTTTATTGGCTTATTGATTGTTAAAAGGTTTCCGAAATTATAGCTAGGCAAGTAACATATAGGTATATCATTAAAAGAAAAACGGAATTTCATAATGTGTGCTTGCTGTACGTCTCCAATCAATACGTTCTGCTGGCAGCATTATGCTTGGGCGATGCGACGAACGTGAAACCAGTGTTGAGCACTGCTTTTCAGAGCGTCGCCATAAATTAATTGATGTCAGCCATCAGATTATGTTTCGAATGCAAATTGAGAATTTGAACACAGTGGACACTATTTATTCTTTGAAATTACTATGTCCATTACTTAAAATAAACCCGCATTACCGATATACAAGAAAATAAATAATTACTGCTCTCAGATTTGTACTTAGGTCTAAGTTGCGGAAATCCCAATGAAGCTCGGAGCTCACGCTATAAGCCGTCCAAACCTGCCCGCAACGTTCAGCTTAATCAACATTTATGTACGAGAAACCCACACTATTATTGGACTTTTTAATTTGAGTCCTTAATAACAAATGCATTTTTATATTTTCAATACCACTTCATGTAATTTCGTTTTATTGATTGCTCTGTTTAACACACGAGTACATGCGATGGTTGTACTTGTATCCTGATTAGTACAAACGCTCGTTAATTCGGCGCATGGCTTGGTCTGATCTTGAATTGGTGACCTCTGTACCTACTCCTCCGTGTTTTGGAGGAACGTCAAGCTGTTGGTCCTAGTTTTGATACTATCTTTGACAGTTTTAATAGGCAGTCTAAAGCCTGAAAAGTTCTGAGAAATGGTGTTGGCCGAACGTTAGCAGAAGTGCTACAAGTTAGGTCTCGGAGGGCGGATGGCTAGCGCTCCGTGTAAATATAGTCAGCTGAATCAGGTAGATTCTTACCCAACCTGATCCAAAACGAAATGGAACAAAGGCTAGGAATGAGTAACGGATGAGTCTATGAAGCTCCAATCCAATAAAATCAATATTGAAGTTGCTTGTATCTTTAAATTTCTAATAACAAATGGCAAGACAAAGTGTATCTAGCGCTCGTAAGTCACAAGTCTGCGACAACAAAGAAAGAGTCGCGCGACTGCCGCTCTTGACAGTGGCGACCTCTGTTGTGCTTCAGTTAATTTATTTGTGAAACTTCAATCTCCTTTGTACAATAAGTTCTTATAGAAATCGAGTCATAGTTCAACCACTCGAAAAGACAATATTGATAGTCAATATAGACTTGCGATTAAGGTTGCTGAAGATATTGAGACATGTCACGTCCAAAGGCGAACTTTACCAGGCATGGTAAGAAGAAGATTACTCGTAACGAAATAAATTGGTAATTATTAACCAGAACATCATGTTTCAAACATAAAGATAAATAAGCTATAAATATAGATGAGTAATAAGACATGAAGCTAGATAAGTTAATTCAGCTGAAATTTAAAAAAAATGCCTATAGCGCCTTAAAACTTCTCTAGTAAATGACAAAATGTCGCAATACTTCATCCCACTATACAGCTACAAAGGTTTCTTCGATTGAAAACGTCGTGGCCAGCTTTCAATGTCGATTTTCCAATTGCTTTTGACTTTTCAATGTCAGTGATTTCACACGAATTGTGTGACAGTATCGCACTCGCGATGGCTTTATGTGTTTACATGGAGTACTGATATCTGAATCTTCAGAATATGTAACCTTAATATGCTTTGATAAGTGGGCGCCTGACATGGTAGAGTAGATTTTTCATCGTGTGGTATCCAGATAATTAAAAACTCATTAAGAATTAACCAATTAATTAGTTTAGTTACTGTCTTTTTTTTACTTACCTACGTGGAAAGAAAATGGAATGAAAATGATTTATTCGTCAAAGATAGAGCGGCTGCGAGCGTGGAAAGAGCTGAGCTCGCGAATGTTTGTTAGCGGCAAACAATGAGCCTGCAATTTGCGGCCAGCGACAGTCGCTTTGTTGGTGCGAATCAAATCAAACCTCTATAAAGCTCTCTTGAAACAAATTTAAGTATTTCTGCTTCAATAAAAATTTTACTTGTTCATGCAATTGATAACGCGATTAGCATAAATTCTGCCGATGTAACATCCTCCATTTTTAACTCTTATTGTAGCTCGTTTTTGTGGCTAATAAATAAAAAAAATACTTACTACATTTTCCTCTAAGAAAATCCTTGTTGTCTCTCGGTCCCAAAAATTACAAGTAGTTCGACCATATTATTTCGCTTCTAAGAATCGTTTGACAATTACATCATTTTAATAGTGTTCTATTATACCTAAATTTTTTAAACAGTTTTAATTTTCAGTACTTAAATGATTACGGGAACTATGGTGCCATTACCATGAGAGGCTCGTATCGTGTTAGTTGAACTTTATACGATTTCCGGCAGCCAGGAAACCCAATTAGCAATATCATCCGGCCGGGAGTGTAACAGAGTGGAGTGGCAATAAACGCCGCCGGTGCAGTTAACATACTGCAAATTGCTGCTAAATTTACTTAAACTGTCTTGTTGCGTTCCGTATGAAGGACGAGTGATGATGCCGTGCTTTCCACGACTCCCGATTTTGTGCAATGAACATAGTTTGTCGTGCAAACATGTATGGTGGTACCGGTACAGCTCAGCTTTTATTTTTTTTATTGGATGAGATCGAAAAACAAAGGTTTATCGATGTTTTTATAAAAAAGATTCAGAAAGGTGGAAGAATAATATACAAGTATGCAATTAACTTTAAAAAAGATACTTATACAATATAGTACACACTTCACAGCTGCATTATATGTGTTACAACCAGATCATGTTCGACGTGTTTTAGTATAACTTTCAATGATGGATGCCAAAGTTATTTTTATTACATTACAAAATCGATTAGCTGTAACCGCATGTGGCATGGATCGATTATGGCCATAAAATAAACAGGTCATTGTGTACCTCTTTGTACTGTGGTAATCAATATTATAAAGTCTATGGAAAATAGTCACTGTTGTGTTTTTATTACAATCCTAATATTTTCTTGGTTCTAATAACTATAAAAAATGTTTGTGTACGGTGCTTACTACACGCTTTTACTTTTATGCTCCGTCTAGACGTTCTATAGGTTTAGTGGAAACAATATATCCGTCTGCACATTTATAAACACAACATTATAATAGGTAGTACTGTTGATGGGTGAAATTGCACAACGCTAAAAAAATATTGCGTACAATAATTAAAACTAAACTAAATTTGGTGAAGAATACATTAGTCGCCCGCCACACCAGGCACCTTGTCCTTTGATATTTGCGCGCGAGAGAGCGCACCCTTGGCCTAATTAACTGGCGTTGACGGAACCCAAATCAATGATCCTATGCAATAATTTACGGAAGATCCTAACATAGTACTATAAGTGGGTACAATAATTTTATTTATTAAATAATTTATAAGTTCGATATTTTTTGGCAAATATATAATATGATCCTATTTGTAAACATAGTTTCTTACATGTCATCTAGGATCATAAATATGATAGTATTCAACATGATTTTATCATTTACTATAAATGATGTACAATAGTTATTTACAAAGATGTCGACATGGAAAAAAAAAATATAATAAATCCTATTTATAAATATGTAATATTCCATGAATATCCCCTGTAGAAATCCAGATATTCAATGCATGGATGACGTCAGCATAAAGCTGAAAGATTGTGTGAACTGTAATTTTAGATATACCAAAATACGCTTATTTACTTACTCTACTCTTTGTTTCCCGAGTAAAAGTCAAATGCTGCGCTACGAAATTTAATCAAAACGGAACGATTTAAGAAGTTCCAAAAAGCAATAGGTACCCACATAAAAAGTTTGTTGGTTTCGTGTTCTTTCCTAATTGAATTTCCCTATGAAAACTCAGTGAACAGGTACCTGGGTAGTCAATATATTGCCAATTACTACCTACCATACCGCTGTACCGAATTCCGTGATTGTGAAATATATATTTTTCCAAAAAAAAACAATTCATGTTGTTACATACTCTATCACCTGCCAAACCGCATTAAAGTTTGTCAGCAGTGTAGTTCTTGGATTACATGGTATAGGCTTACACGATATCTTAAATGGGATAGGCACACTTCACGCGGTCTAATGGAAGTATGGGCATAGAGATAAGTGGGGTTTAAAAGTACATTTTAAAGCTTTATTGTGAATTTTTGCACGTAATCTCAATCAATGTTTTTTTAAGAAAGTCAGCCAGTAATCTTACAGCGTGGACTTAATATATGTGGGTATTTGTAAACGTATAATAATTTTATTTATGTAAAGAATGTGATCTATATAACCTACCGAGGATTTTATATTTTTTGCACTATTATTACCTTATATACTGGGATTGCGCCCAGTCATTGTGCAGTACACATGATACAACGTTACTTAGTTTGGGAGGGTGTGGTCGTCTGACGATATTCGTTTATTATTATGTAATTTGGGAGTGTGGTTACTTTTTGAAATAAGAATTTATATTTAATGATTTAAAAGTTTTTATAAAATCCTGTCTCGTTTTTTGGGCGCAATTAAAACTAAGTAACGTTTTAAAAATAAGCATCCGGTTGTAATCTCGCCAGTGCTACGAAGCACAAAATAATTTAATCTATTTCTATCAACGGTCTCAATTATGGAGCCCGAGTAGTAATTACCGGTTAATGGATTCCGTAGCACTGTAATTTCACTAACCTATGATTTATGAACAGCAACGGAGTTTCTTTGTGCTCTTACTCCGACTAAATGCTCATTAGGAACAAGGAACAAGTACCTATATTTCCGAGGCTAGTCTATGCTCGTTGCGGAAAACTTTTAAACTATATCAGTCAGTATACGGTGCGGATATATATACCGAATAATAGGTATCCATAATCTTCTTGTTTCAATACATTTTATTTTGGCGTCATTTAAATCTTTTGTTAATTTCTACATGTTTATCTTGATAATATAATTTGTGATTGAATTAAGTCTATTTTACTGTGATCAAAATATTTTCATTAAACTGACCAGCAGACGGAGATTATTCTTTTAACAATTTAAATATTGTATTAATGTTTTCGCTCATGAATATTTTTATACGCAGGTGTGAGGGATTCCTTGGTAATGAACAGGAAACATCTTATTAAACTTTGCCTTCGGCCGAGTTGAGCCGCGATCATTCCCGGGAATTCCCGCAATAACCCAAGTTTGCATTAAAGCGGGGGCTCTTGATGCTTTTTAATGCTTTGAACTGAGATTGGAAAAAGCCACATTTGAGAAATTGCTTGGAAATGGTACTTGATGTGGTGAAAGAGGTTCCGAACATACGGCTGGGAATGTAGGTACCTACTAATTCGCTATTTCTTTTCTAGGGTAGGTATCAAAGTTGTGAATAATACCTATTTTTAGTTTCGTACTTACTTACTAATAATGGATAACATTATTGAAACGTGTCTGACTACTACTTAATTATGTGCTTTTGTAATACTTATACCTAAAAGAAATCTTAATGTAATGTTTGTATGTTGTGTTGTTAGTCATATTTTAATTAGCTATTTTTAATTATCATTATATTCTCATTCGAAACAATGTCCTTATAATTTTAAATGCTATGCAAGTACGTTAACGGAACATATCATCAAAAGCTATATTATTAAAACGCGGAGACATTTCCGTTACAGCTTCAGTGAACACTTTCACAATATTGAACTCGTAAAGCATGTCTGTGGTCCACACAACGTAGCTCTAAGATAGCGTAAACTCTCACATTGCTCGCTCTGTCCCCGGGTCTGGTCTTTCAGAACACGTCTTTGTAACAAGCTAAGCCAAAGTTTCTGCAGGCGTTACAATTTGTTCACAATATTTATATTCCCTGAAGGTATCCTCTATGTAAAGGGAACGACGACTATCTCTGTAGGAAGGAAATTTATAGTAAATATTTTATCAGTCTATAAAGGTATTTTTTTTTCTTTCAAATAAAACAAAAATAAAGTCCATCCTATTTTAATATATTTTTTCAAATAACTTGTATAGCCCCTATTGTTAGCTTCTTTAGAGTTGATTTCTAAAAACAAACATGAGAGAGACCACAGGTACCTAAATTATAAAAAAAATTAAATCGGTTCACAGACACCGGAGATCACATACATAGACACATAAACATACAAAAAAACATAGGCGCCGAATAGATAACTTGCTCCCCTTTGAAGTCGAGAAACACGCAGACCATCATCTAAATTACAAGAAGAAGTAAATAGTGCTATAAAGTTTGTTGAGGTTATCGGTTCACCCGTATATCATATTAAAGGGCAAAATTACTCATCTTTTACGGGGTCATTATGAGCGTTTGGGGCTGATGGCCGCCATGGTTCGACAGGAAGGGCCCATTTGAAATGAAAGCCACTGGACGCCACGTTTTACGGCGCACGGCGTGCGACCACAACACAAATATATCATGTTAGAGCCTCGGTTGACATTTATTAAAGGAATTTTGACGAAAACACCTTGCAAATATACGATTTTGCGATAAATCTATCATGATGATGGGATCAATGTTTTTATGCGGTTACAGAATGTTTACGACACTACGATCTTACTTAAACAAGTTTATTTGTATAGCAGAAATTGAAAATAAGAGGAAGAGTATCGTATATATATATTGGCGAATAATTTAACATCACATTAAAAACATGTACATATTTGATCGGACGTAGAAACAAGTGCCTTAGGATTTAATCATACATCGCAGGATATTTAAATATTAATGTTTATTTGGAGATATCGTTGGCAGCATCATGTTTACATGTATCACAACCACGTGTATGTAAAATAACATTACTGAAACCCAGGTAATGTTGAAACATAAAAAGAACCTATCTAATCAATAAAAAACAACCCAATGTTTTCCTCCCATGTTTATATACTGTTTTTGTCTATATACCACGTGACATAAAGCACAGAAAATGCTTTGTAATACCAATGTAAATTAATAAAACTTCCATAAATATGGGGTTATATAAAAGTACCTAACAACTTCGTTACGAAACAATATAAAATCAAACGCTTTATTACAAAAAGCATTCATATCGACCAAATTAGGACAACTTAATGGGTCCGTTCATTGAACGGACGAAGGTTGTGAATTTTACGAGTTGCCCATAAAATTGCCGCCGGCCTATTATTTGTACAAAAGTAAATTTATGCCGGTGCAATTAAACGGTGCTAGGTCTTCTTGAATTGCTCGCAACGTAATTGTGTTCCGACTTTAATCAGGAGTACTGGCTTACCTCGTGAATATAAAGCGCTGCTTATTCCATTTTATGCCCTTTCTTACCTCAATAATATAATAACTGCCTTTTTATAAAACTTTTTGTTGACTCTTACAACTTTTTAGGAAAACGATCCGCTGAAACGGAACATTTTTATCTTCCATTTACGTAGGGAAGGTTATGAGAAAGAAAAGAGAAGAAAAGAGTAAAATATTCTAAGAGGTAATAACAGCACATACTAATGCACGGTGAAATGTTACTGTATAGCCCTGAAAAAAAAACAAATATTAATTCCACGTTTATTTGATAAATAAACGTGATCGGTATGGCTTATACTCGATTATAATATTTTACAATATGAATACCTTATATTATCAAATATTATATGGCCCTAGTATTAGACTTAGTACTAGACTAGAAACCGTAATGATTACTTTGTTTAGTTTATATTCTTCAAAGATTTTCAGACCTAAAATCTCCTACTTTTATTTAAGTCTAACAGACTTTGGTGACAAAGTCCTTACCAGATTTCTCGACAGGACTTGAAAATTGGACGTCTCCTTCTAATTAACGACGTACGATCATTTCGGCTTACCGTATCATATTATTTGTAGCAAGTAGACGCAAGTTGAACAATATGTCTGCGACCGCAGCAGTAGCAGAGGCCGTATCGCTAACGGAGCGCGCAGCCCGCATCATGTATCAAATGAGCTCAACAGTGCCTCAAGCACAATCTTTTTACGTAGCGAAACGTTACGCTCACACCACAGCTTTTATTAATAAGAATGACAGTGACGGCATGCTTTCTCGATGTCGTTATATGATTATGTAAGGCAATCCTGCTTATCCTACTGCCATACTCCGCAGAGGCAACAGTGTACAACTTAGATCTATAAGATGATATCCATTAGACAATAAAGATCCTAATTTCATTTTTTTTAGCATAACATGATAATTGTATGTACTAAAATCGTAATTATTACATAATTCACGCGAATTACATATTGGTACCACAAAGTCTGATTTAGTTGGTTTCGATTCAAATGGCGTAAACCGTTATTCAATTTAAATTTTGAATAGAAACGAAATGGATTCTCTTGCAGTGGCGTCCGAAAGTAAATTGAATTTTATCAAATGCGGTTCAAATTAGCGAATCAGCGAGTAATGTAGCTGAGTAGGCACAGTTATATTTAAGAATACGAATATTATTAGAACATTCTTTTAATGAAGTAAAAATATTCATTTAAATAAATTTATCAAGTTGAACTTGATATTATAAATATAAATATCGCCAGACGAACACACCAACTATTCGGTCCCATACTAAGCGACGCTTGTATTTTGGCTACCGTACAATGGACTGGGGGCGAACCCAGTATAAATTACTTATATGGATATTAAACATCCATGACTTGGGTACAAACATCTATGCTCATCACACAAAGATTTTGTCCCTACCAGGATTTGAACCCGGGACCATCGGCACATACAGCAGGGTCACTACAAACTGCGCTAATCAGGTCGTCGAATTAACGAATAAAATGATATTTGAGTGAAAGTATCACTATTATACCTACATAGCTAACAGCTAAGTTACCAATATATATGGACGGTGTGACAAAAACCCCAGCACCACGTTCCACGTCCATAAGTCATGATAAACGCAGGGATGTCACCGACCACTTGCTTGCCGCCACCGAGCACGTAGATTTATACACGTCACGTGGTAACAATTAATTTTGATACAATGTAACTTGTGTAACAGTTTGGTATAGAATAAAATCCCCATAGTCTATACTAACATCAACCTAAGACAGAGTTGATCTTTCATTTACTCCATCCTCCAATGTCTGATTAATTCAATAAAATTACTTATATTTTTTTACCGATTTCCTTGTATCAACAGTCGTGGAAAATACTTTTTATACTATACTTTTACATCTTCAAAAGAAGTGCCTCCACGGTAAATATGTACATTGTACCTTTACGAGAAGATCGTGCGCCTATCACCTATTCCGAATAAAAGCACACGGGTCATGGGATAGCCTTTGGTAGATTGGATCGTCAGTCAACCCTCAAGCAAAAGGATGATCTGTACTTACATAGGCCCTTTAATATATAAAACCGGTAAATATTTCACGAATCAAAAAATATTTAAAATGTTCAGGGAATGTCGTAAAATAAAAACTTTTAATGTATAGTTTTGGCTATTTACGTGCCATCGAAATCATCCACTCATCTACAAAGAATATATTATAAGCTATTCAAGGTTTTATTACGTTTAGTTATAGTTACAAACTGGGTAGTTTGTAACTATAACTAACTGGTTACTTTGTAACTATAACAATAGGGTAGGTAGTTAGAGTCTGGGTGTTTTAAGTCGAGATTGAACAGGTACCTTCTAGGCAAGTATGCTCCAACGTAGATCACATCGTCACTTACCATCAGGTGAGATCGAGATCAAATACATGCTTATAATGTAATAAAAAAAACGATTGTGATTCGTTAATTATATTATTAATCATAAGGGAAGAAGTACGGAGGGGTACCAATATCCTTTGTCGTTTGAATCAAGGATATTGGCCCATCCCCAACTTTGTCTTTGTATTTTATCGTGATATGAAGAAAATATACAATTGCGTTTCGGACATAGGTTCTAATAATAATACATTTTCATTGTAAAAAAAAAAATAGATTTCGTTGGTCGAGTGCTCGTATCGCGCTTATAATAATCAGGTGTGTAGATATTTTTTTTATTATAAAACACTCCAGGTGTTTTATCATCTGGATTTATCATTTCAACCGTTCGTAGGAATGCCTTTGAAAATTGACAAAAATCACATCTGTCAGATGAGACATATAGTAGGGGCGTCAAGATATTTCCAAGTGTCTCGCAGCTCGTCCTTATTACGTATCGATGCAATCACGTGAGCTTCTCGTTTGCGCCGGTGATATTACAAGAAATGTTTTACGTACGTATCTCGGAGCGCAAGCGTAAGTCTATTTCTTTTAAAGTTATAACGCAAATATTAACTAAACGCGGAACCCGAGTCGGCGAACAATTTGTATACTTTTTACTATTTATTTTATTGTGCCACATCAATGAAACCTTTAACGCTTGAAGTTTCTTCATGCATCTGTAACGTATAACCCCTACAATTTTTAAAATATTTTTCAACACCAATAGTGTATAGTAGTTACCCATAATGATGTAAAATAAAATATTTTAATAGGTACCTATACATATATCTACTTACTTCTCGGAAAGGCGGCTACTAAAATTACTATTTGAGCCAAAATTCTAGGATCCTATTCCGTTATCCAAAATATTTAATAACATTGAAAATAATTAAACTTTCTACAGATTATTTTATATGAACATACAAACATTTTAGATGGAGCCCGTTAATTAAAACGTAATTAATGTCGACAACCCTTAGAAGCATCGGCACTTGGAGCCCCATTTATAAAATAATATTGGATTCTCTGATTTGGAACGATGAGATTAAAATTGACTTAGACATTGGCGAAATCATTAACGAATTTATTCCGACATCTTACTTCGTTTGGATAACACTTCTGATATTCCATTGCCATATAATTACATTAAGCCATTAAACACTTCAATAATTCATGTCTGCGAAATGAAAATTCTGTCATACACCATTTTAACGTAGTCTGTAGATTAAATACACAGTTAAAAATTCTAAAAGTATCCTTGTATATAATCCAAAGTCGCGTTAATTACATAATTTATAACTCAAGAACAAGTGGGTCGATTTTTATTATCCTTGATTTTTTTAATTTGTCTTCGCGCCGAATTACTAATAAAACATGGGAAAAAATAACAAAAAAATAATAACAAAGATAATTCATTTTCTCATACATTTGTTTCGGTACGAAGTTTGCCGAGACAGCTAGTCTGAAATAAAACTAGAAATAAACGGAATTCATACATGGTTTCGATTTATTCGCGCACATATTAGTAAATAGCGTACAACGTCTCGCTGGTTCCTTTGGTAGACAGACAGCTAGCACTAACAGGTGCTTAGCAGACACAATGCGGAACAAGGCTACATTATCGTTACAGCCACAGAGATGCGAATTGTAGAGCGGAACTATACCTGTAATGAATAAAATATACGAGCGGTTTCGGAGATTAAACTTGTCTTTATAGTCTAATTTGGTTTGGGAGCATGTAGAGATCGTAATATCATGTTGGCGGTTCTGTATCACTTAAGGCTACAAGGAAATTATTGAGTGGATTTTCTGGACTACAACTTCAATGGGTCTTGGAAAATCTCGTTGTTGATGTGTCTGTAGAGATGAATATATACCGTCGGTGTTATGAAGTATTTTCGTTTTAACATTCCTTTTCAATACCATTCTCAAGGGATTTGAACTTCTATTATTTAGAGGTTTGTTTTATGCAATTATTGTTATTATTATTTCGCATTTTGGTTGCTGATGCAGTAGCTTTCAAATAAGAATTTTATATGTAGATCTAGGTACATTATATGAAATGGGGGCTTGGGCAGGGGGTCGGGGGACCACCTGCCCACGCAAAGTCCCTCGACGGAGGGTGCCTGCAAATAGGCACCCCTCCTAATGTCTGCAGCCTGGGGACCAACCTGGGTCGGCCGCCGGGGCGCCACAGTAGTATGCTATGTGCGATCCTGTGGCGCCCCACTTAAAGGCGGTGAAGGCGGACCGTGGGGTTTTAGTGGGTATACCGGCACTCTTCCGGGGAGTCCCACATACCGGGATGCGTAATTGTATTTCCCCACGTAAAAAAAAAAGTACATTATATGAAGATAGAAGATATTTGGGTATGGCAATGTCGGCAAGAATTGTGCCGAATTTCTACGTGCACTGTGTGATGCTTGCATTTAAAATGCTTTTCAACCAACTTACAATCGAAAGTACCTTCGCTACGCCGTTGGTCTGGCTTAAAGTTGTGCATATTTCATGAACTGAGCCACAGGTAACCGAGTTGGGAAATGCGGCAAGGTACCCCGGTCGCGAGCGCAAACTAGTTTATTCCCGTGTTTGCCGTTAAACCACATTTCAGCACCATTGAAAACATAATTACGAATGTTTCGGTCCGTTCAACTCTACTTGGAACAGCAGAACTTTAATATTTTTTTCTTAATAATATTATAGAATGTCTCTTCGAAGGATCGCTTACATAGTGTGTGCGGTAGGGGGGGGGGGGGGGGGGGGAAATAAGGCATCAAACTAAACTCTTATTTAAAGTATTTCTGGGTTTGAATTATATAGACAAGTAGGTACTACCGGGGACCGTACTTAACGTTATTTTCGCGTGGTAAGTTATAATAGCTGTAGCGTTACGGGGCGCCGCCGACGCGCTACGGCACGCTACGGTTTGCTACGGCCCATAGATCGATATGCCGATATAGATACAAATATCAACAGTAAGAATAACACAATAAAGTACAATTACCTGATGAATGAATAAAAAGGCATTTAATTGGTTCAATCGTCTCGATCAAATTCTTTATTTACGGAAATGCGACAACACCCCATGTCGATAGATTAGAGCGGTCTTCGAACAAATTAGGCGTTTAATTAAACAGTTGGGGGTCGCGACGGAATTACGCCCAAACGTATCAAAGTTGCGCTGAGCTTCATCGATCCTGCCTGACCTACAAGTATGTGTGGCGTTTGTAGCACATTCAGTATTACCAAACATCTTATTCTGTTCTTATAAATAGCAACACTCGTCAAATATAAGGAGAGATGTCTCTCAAAATGCAACATCGAAAACCTCTATATTCGAGTGAAGAGACTATCTTGATGATGTTGAATCCTGACGTCAGGTGTACGTTTAGGAATTTCATACAATTCCTCCAAATAAGTCATGACGAAATCTGTGTAACAAGGAACAAAACCACACGTAATTGTATGTACATAAGGAAAGGCAATTTAAAGTTGTTGCTTTATCATAGCAGTGCGAGTGTTTACGCACAGCTTGGATGTGAGCTCACCCCTCTTAAATCGCTCACTAACTTCTGAAGAGATTAAATGAAACTCGACACTTCACTCTTTGTATTCCATTATTGTTGAATAATTTTGGTAGGTAGGATGTTTTGACGCTTTTCTCGAGTGATTCTGTAACAATTTATCAATTAAAAACTTTTAATGCAAATGCAGAAACCCAAGTGGATAATTTTTGTGAAATTATTAAAACACTGTGTATTTTAGTCAAATCTATCGTAACGAGAATCGTACATTAATTACAATGAAGAAACAATTTTAGGAATTAAATTTCTACATATTATTAAGTATAATGTAGTTACACCTGAAGAATACATTGAAATTATTCGAAATTAAATTTGAAAACATCGATAAATATTATTATGATACTATCACGGTCTTGATTCTTGAATCAATAGTGATCAAGCAGAAATCGCACATCTACAATATTTTACCACGCTCCATCGGCCACAAAGCTCGTTGGATATGTGGAGCGGCTCGGTCAGCGCTCCAAATGTTCTCTTTGACATCCCTCTGATCGGATTTAGTTGTCAACTGAACACGATTACCTGGCCCTTGCTATAGCATGGTACAGATGCTTTACGCTTGATGATTTTGGACTTTTCGCTATACCCATCTTAAATTGCCCTTTGATTGAGTTCATAAAAAAAACATTTATTCCATGGTACTTTTTTCCATTCACTATTATATTTGCAACGACCAAATAAAGTTAAAGAATGTGTTACTTGATTGTGTGCGTACGTTATACTATACTTAAGATTCTGGTCGTGCTAATGTACTTTAAGTATAAGATTTTCAGCTGTAAAGAAATCCAATTAGCAACATAGCCCGTCCGAGAGTGTAACAGAGTCAAGTAGCATTAAGCCCCGCACAGCCGGCGCAGTTAACATACTGCAAATTGCAGCTAAATTTTGCTTAATATTGCCTCGTTGTAAAGCAATTATTGGTCGTTTTATGTGTAAATATACTGGAGTTAAAAAACAACATGATAAGTAATCAAACTGACGATCTAAACACATGCTTAAATAAAGCCCGCTGATTTTCATGCTGTATTCAGAAAAAGAGACGGTACGAGTCACAGATATATGAGAGGTACGAGTATTTATTTGAGCGTCCTATTAGGCTATTGCAAAGCTCGGGTTGACAAGCTAGTAGATAATTTAACTAAAGATTTTATGGATGGCCTGAAATTATTTAACAACATGTCATCTGAAAATACTTCTTTACTATCATTAGTTCCATTGATACTAAAATAATATTTTTACAAAGGTGTTTATTTTTTCTCACTTTACCTAAATTCATAACATATGCTTAAGGAAAGTGTTATTACTTGGTAAAAAATATGTCTGGAATAGATAGTAATAGTTATAACTCTTCGTGGATTACATCGTGAAATGGCTTTATCCGGCTGGGTGCCACCAATTACGGAGGTAGGTAGGACAAAAAAAATGTTCATTCGTTATCTTTTATTTACAAATGGTTGGGATTAGTTTGTGTTATGCCGGGTACACATTATAGGCCACGCGAACGAACGCACACAAAGGTTCCACACTAAGTTCTTTAGATCGTCTCTCTTTCGCTGCTTTTTCTACCAGCGAATATTCGTTTGAGTTCACTTGTTTTCACTATGTTGCCAACACTATTTTGTTAGCTTATTTCGCTTAGTGTGTACTCGGTATTAAAAAGAAAAACCAATCGTTGACGAATAACGACAGTTACCCGGTATCGTAAATCAAACGTGAAAAGCTGCTTAGTTTTTGCGATCTAAGCGAAGGTTAAATTAAGACGGCTGGTAATAAAAAGTTTTAGTGAGAACAAACGATACATGGACACATGGGAAATCAATTGAACTTTGATGTTTATGTTCTGTTACATTTTATGACAGTACAGTAGCACAGATTAAAAACGAATGGAAAATCAAAATTTGTTTCTAAATTCCAACCGGTTATAAATATTCCGGATTAACTCATGCATAATATACGTGGATTTTTGTAACTAATAAAAAGTGTAGGCTCCGCCCGCATAACAATATTTTATTAGTGGACTGAAACATTTTATACATATAGGTACAAGACTATAAGTTATTGTCTATACATTGGGTATATTACTCGTTTATTATACTATGTTATATTTATTATATAGTAAAATGTATTACTGCATTTTTAATTGATGACTATCGCGTACCTATAGAATGAAAATAAAGTTAATATAATACTTATATTGAAGAAGTTAAAACTCATTAAAATTATCTTAAATAGTTGTTTTACTATAAAATATTGCCTTAATATTCCCGGTAAGTGGCAACTAACTATTATTATTGCTTTACAATAACTTGTATTGTTCTCGTAATGTGAGTTGGAGGAGCAGTAATTAGATCGCATACGCTCGGGGCCGCGTGCCTACTAAATCAATTATGAGCCGCATTCTGTGACGTTGTTACACGCTTTGACAGTTCCTGGATGGCAGCCGATATAGCAATATGAGCTTCCTCCTCGAACGTAACAGAATTTAGTTTGAAGTACATACGCTTTCTGTGCGATCGCATCAATGGAATTTGTATAAATTACATTATGTGACGTTGAAAGGTATTTAAAAGCAATTTAAGGTCCTCTTATAATAATTATAGGCAATGTTATTTCCTTACGATGTTAACTATTCGATCTTTAGTGGCACGATAGATTATTCTGAACATGCCTTAGACCAAAACAAGTGTTTCTGAATCTTGTTTGTTCCCGGAAAAATCACGGAATAAATGCTGGACCAATTTCAAGTGGGTTTTACTATTAAGTAGCATATGACTACTTAAAATGTAGGGTAAAATGTAGGGCTATATATCCATTATTAAGCGGTTATTACGCTCCAGATGAAGTTTGAGTAAGTCCATGAACAAAAAGCGCTAATACATCAAATTCATAATAAAATTGATTCAATTAACCGTCCAGTGTCGCTGATGATGTTAACTGTCTCCAGTCTCCGTCGCCAAGGCCCTCGCAATTCAATTATGACCCGCCAATGACCGCCCGCCGGCGGAAGATGTTGACTCCCCGGCTGGGTAAATACGAAGGTCTCTGTCACAACTGACCGTCTTAATAGGATATTTGTTGCCGTAGATGTTATTTACATTTGATAGCTTTAATATTTTATTTTACAGAGTATTAAAATATCAACAAAATAAAAAAAAAGTGTCGATAAGTTGTATCTACTTATATGGTACCTACACTTTACATCGCAAACTCACAAGGCGATCAAATTTAATTTAAGAAATTCAATTTTAATTTAAATATCTTAAACTACGGTACTAGTTCTACATATTTATTACTTTCTTTTACACTAATAATGGCCGGTAGTTATAGATATAGCATAACACATTACTTTATCCTTAAAACAATCGCAATTACAAAATACTGAAATAACTTAACAAAACAATAAATATTGTATGTGTATAAATATATCTAATAGAATGCATGTCGCTAACGCAGAGAGGTACATAATCACGCACATAACGTACAATTTTACAGGAAAATAATGAACCTAATGAAGATTGGTAGCTAGGTGAAGGCCGCATTTCCCCGAGTCGTTATTTCTTGTGGAAAATGTAATTAAAATGAATCTCTTTAGGACAAAGCTTTTTGGACACGAAAAGTTAAAAAGGCGAAAAAGCTTACCTACGTACGTACATAATCAATTTATAGCACAACGAAATAGGTTTTGTGAATAAAGAGGAAATTCCCAAATATCTCACTGCTTGAAAAGCGTAAACGATTTAATTAAAATACTTCTTAAACTTTTAATAATATTAAGATCTAACAATAGCCGATCGATTATCCTCAACATGTTAGTAGTTGTATATTGCTTGCGTATACTGTAATTTGTTGTTTTCATAATTTGTTAAATCCCCTGAGTATAAGAAAACCAGCATTGCCGCAATAGCGGCGTAAAGCTCGGGCGACTTTGGCCACCGCCCACGGCCTCGCGGCTTGAAGGATTACCTAACTATGCAGATTTCTTCAATTGAGAAAACAATTTTTCTATAACCACTAAAAACCGTGATGTGGGATTTTACTCATCATAAAACTATAAATCCCACCGGCTAGCAAGTATCCACCCAATACTATAACCTACCACATATTTCGAGCGCTAAGATTGTGCTCTACTTCCACCCAAAAATGAAGTTTTAGTTTTTTTCCGAAAAGTTGTGATTTTGATTTATTGACGTCTTAATTTTTTTTTAAATTTGAACATATTGTCGTAATTTTTATAACTACTAAAAATAATGAAAAAGCCTGGCGATAAAAAAAAACAAAACCACGTAAATAGCGAATCGGGACGGTATGCGACAGAATTCCATACGAAAATTCCCAAACGAGATCAGAATATCAATTGCTTCCCTGTCCAATTTTCCTGTAAATTGCCACGGAATATTGTGTCGTGAAATATCTAATATTTGCATAACACCCATCGCGCCAAAAAAACCAAGGTGAAAGTGGGCCAGGAGGCTCAGTACGAATTCTGACAATATCAAATACCCATCGACTGATGGAATATTTCCATATTGATACATGTATCACACAGCAGTGCCTCTAGCGGAAATGTTACCTACAGCCTTCTTCGAATGAAATGGATACTAGTAATATGGATCAGTGTTTAAATACGTTTAAAACTCACACTAAGGACCCTGGTAACAGGTGTATGTATAGTTTCACAAGTATTTTCGTTCCCTATTGAAAGTACTACTGTGATGTCGCCGAATGAATCCTATCAAAATGATTTTTCAAAAGTGGGCGAGTCTTTTATAAATGGTGAATAACCCTTTCTTTTGGCTTAGCCGTGTCGGGTAAAAAGGCGGTTGATGGAGGTAGACTACCTTATATATCGACTATGGCAAATTTCGGCCAGGGGAAACATTATTATTTCTAAAGTGAAGTAAATCGACCAAAACTAAACGCAAAAAACCAACATTCTGTACTGTAACACCTTATAAAAAATTTAACATACTCGTATATACTAGAATTTCCCTCAATCCATTGTGCGGTACTCAGAATACAAGCGCTGCTTAGTTTGAGACCGTATAGTTGGTGTATTCGTTTATCAATATATTATTATTGGGTTCAATACCCATCAATGGAACCAACGAAAGCTGGTCTCTCTAATACATATTTCGAACTCTAAGTCAACATTAACGGTCAATTCATTTGTCACTTTGTGTCGAATTGTAAATGTGACCTAATTCCGCCCTCACATAATGTCATTGTTACAATGTATACGAATATCTAAGTTAGTTTACCAACCATAACTATGCCGAATACTATCCGTAACACAATCCCGTAGTACGTGGTACCTGTCTAGGTAACTTAATATTGTTGTGGAATATCTGTTGCTTATTGTGATCAGAGTCACACACTTAGTTTAATGTAGTGATCCGATCTGTAGGTAACTCACCCTATGTATAATTTGAATTATATAAATAATTGATTTCTTATATTTACGCGAATACTACATTGAAATAAAACTAATATAAGGATTTTATCACTTATTATATAACAAAATCTCAATGAAAATGCTTTTAATTGAAGACCTGATTAGCGCTGATGGTAGTGATCCTGCATTCTGTGCTTAGGGTCCTGAGTTCGAATCCCGGTAGGGACTAGCTTTCTGTGATGAGCACCAATGTTAGTTGGTATTTTCGTGCGGCGGTTTTTTATTTATTTAAGTAAGTTTTATCCCCGACTTAAAACGAGGGTTAGTATAACTTTGTCTGTTTGGTTGTGTATCTATGGAATCGCAACTCCAAAACGAATGAACCGATTTTAACTGTTATTTGAAGAATAGTTCAATCGATAGGTATAGTTCGCAGCCTTGTTTGATGGAAATCGATTCAATGATTTCTATATTAGTCCGCGGTCTGCAACCGCTCTTGCGACTGAGTAAAATGTCACTCGTAAAAAATACATCACACTTTTAAAAATTATGAAATAAATACTTTTGATTAAAAATTTAACAAAAGCTCGACTGAATTAACTAACTTTAAAAAATCGTAATCTATTTAATTTTGTCATGGAACGCCGTATAACAGAATAGTTAGCAAAATCGATCATCTTAGTCCACGAAGATAATTTTCACGCTCATAAAACGTTTTTTTTTTTTAAATTTCAGATTGCAAAAAAACATCTGGTCTTTAACAATATGTTGGCATGCTGCATCCGCGACGCGTCTGCAGAATTTATAACACTGTTGGGGCAAGTAATTGTCTAGCTAGCGTATACAGAACTTTGCTATTACTTCATAGTTAATGCTTTCAGCGCAACAAAAGAGCCGCCAGTTCAGATTATTATACTACATTTGCAATGAGGAACAATTAGCTGTGTTCAACGTTTGCTCTGAAACTAATTTAGTTTGCACTATGTGGGATCTAACATGTTTTCAAAAAGACTGTACATGAAGTCTGCACGTACAGAACAATAACGAAAACATACATTTGCCCAGTCGTGAATCGAACCCGCAACGACCCGGTGCAGTGAACCAAGCGGCCCACGCTATACGACGAAGGTTAATATAATAACAGCCAATTTTACGCCTTAACAAGCTGTATTCCACGTAGACGTAGCGCAATATTTGGATTGGACTGGAATTACGAAACCCAATAGGTACCCAATTATTCATCTTCTATAGGGCCATTATAAGGGGTATGGGCCTATAACCGTCGTGAGTCGACAAGAATTACCGATTTTATGAAACCCACTCGACAGCGTAAATACCGGACGCGAACGGCCAACGATACCACCCATCTATCACGCGGTTGACATTTATTAAGTCTTTGGCGTTTTGATTACTTTTACAAAATTATTTAACTTGTCAATACTTTTTACCTGACTGCAGGGGCAATATGTTTATCAATAATAAATAATAAAACAAATCATTTTTAGGAGCAAGCCTAGCGTTCGGCTGTGATTAATCCCATATTTCTGTTATTTTAGCAAAATTTTATTTACACAAATTAATTTCCATTGCAATATAGAAATGAAAATGCAAATTAATTTGTCTACATGAAGGTCAATGACATACGCGGAAACCTATTCTATTCCGCAAAAAAAAAACAAAGTCTCGGAAAAAAAACTGAACAAATCCCACGAAAACATTCGAGCCCGCAATTTTGGAATGACTTATAAATATTTTATCTTCTTTGATAAACATGTTATACCAATAAACGATTCGTTCCTCTTGAGAGTTAGCATAAATGCTTACGAAAATGTATATTGTACAAACCAGATAAAATCAGAATGTTCGTAATTGCCCTCGCACCCAGGAGATTCGAAGCGGCGCTCCACAGCCCGTCAGTGTGATACGGGAGAAAACTGAGTGAACTATTTTTTGTTCGTCCTATGTGTCAGACAAAAGGAAAGATGGATCAGGACCCTTTGTAGTTTAGCGAGCTGATGAAACCCGCTTCGGCTTCAACTACTTGCACCGCTATTTCCTATCGCATCTATAAGATATAGACGTCTGTACCGTATCGGTTGGACTAGACTAGACTAGCTTTTAACTGTAACATATTATATTTTATCTGATAAGATTTTAAGCTTCTAATTGCCTGGACAAAGAAAAATGTAGAGTTCGTGAAAAATGTGAAATATACTCGACACAATATTGTTTTACTTCCGCTACATCGTATTCGTTTCTCGCGATTGGTCTCAAAAAAGAGAAATCAAATAGGGATTCTGCAACTCGCAATTTCCTTTAAACATTCAAACCAATGAGTTACCCAGATGTTATCAGTAATGACGCGGGACGTGTGGTGGGGGGGGGGGGGGAGCTGGAGATATTGTCAATTGTCTCGCAGCTCGTCCTTTACGTCTCGATGCAATATGTGTGTCCGATTCATTGCGCAACAAAATTTTATGTACGATACTGATAGTATTGATTTCTTATATTCACGCAAATACTATACAATGAAATAAAATCCGTAAAATTAGTTTTATTTCAATGATACTGATAGTGTTAAGTATCTTTGAGTCATATACAGGGTAATTCAGAAAAGGTATACTTACTTTTGAACCTGTACTTCTTAAGCGCATTTAGTAATAATTATTTAAAGTAAGAAGTTCGTATAATATATATATAATATATATAATATTTCAACATTTTCGCAAAAAATCACATTTGTCATTTTGTTGAGAACATAATTAATTTTTGCAAATCGAAATTCTGACTTCACGTATTGTTTACCAATGCGATAAAGAAGTGTAGGTTCAAAGTTAGTATACCCTTTCTGAATCAGCCTGTAGGTATATACCGAAAGTGTTACATATTGGTGTGCGGATTGCGAATCTAAACAAGGATAACGGCAACAAGTGGTGGTCTAGATGCAGACGTAGGGAGATTGGTAGACCACCAGGTATGTCTGATGACATCAGAAAGACGACCGGTACATGCTGGACTAGACTAGAACCGGAATGTACCGAATTAAAGAAAAAAAGGCTTACCAAGCATGGGTTGAAATAGCCGACATAAAGAAGGTCGTTGTATCCATATTCAAGAAAGCAGATAATAATACATTTGTTTATCAAGCCATGTAAGTTCTTTATTGATTTTGCATGATTAAATATGCGAAATAACGAATCCGCTCATGAATACTCAGACTAATAACCCGGGCTAAAATTGTATGACTTTCAACTAGGCCAGCGGCCTATTTATTAGTTTGATCTAGACTCGCGACAGTAAGAACAAACACAGTTCGTATAGCAACCTAATGAAACTGAATAATCAGAGTTTGAAGCTCTTAACTGTAAAGGATTATCAGTGGCGCGGCTGAAACCGACACGACGCCAAAACTATCCTCCATTAGATGGGCAATTTGTTTGGCTACAGCCGGGTAAGCTTTTAATCTGGCCTGCACTCAGGGCAAGTGACGGTCCGTCCGGGCCTCCATGCGGTTCGGTGGGCGTTATTTTTGGAATATTAAACAAAGAGCCCCGATTGGAATTCCTTGATTCATTTGTGTACTTGAGTGTGTCGTCTTGAATCTATATTGTGTGATTGGGATTATTGTATCTTTGTGTGGATTATTTATAGAGAACATTGAATACTTTTTAATTTCGTTACAAGTAGTGTAAGTTTGATTCCTATACTTTACTGGTTTGCTATATTTTTAAGACAAAAGTAACGTATGCATGGCTTTTTTAATACCTACATAATATTTCCTTGAAGCAAAAAAGATTCAACTATAAATAAAATGATCACGACTCAGATCGAGACCAATTCGTTCGGTATAAATTAGTAAAAATAACTGGGTTACTTACATAATAGGGTACATGCAAACTTTGAGGGATGAGGGTCCATTGTTATTAAATTTTGGGAAGGCTGAACTCCTAACTTTAAATTAGATCCAATAATTGTTGGAAAAATACTTCAAAATTTAAGTAATACGAATTCATTAAATTTTGACGCGCAAACATTACCTAATGACTTACGACCATTTCAACTAAACAATTCAGAATTCCGAATATGTTTGAGTATCGAATATTATAACGCATCCAGTGAGATGGTCTGTGACCTGAAGCCTTCGTTTTTTTTTAATTATTGTTTTTTTTTATATAAAAGGGACGTGCGTGCCGGCTGACGGTCTCTCACGGATCATTGCCACATCGAAATTGCATCATCAACAAAGCAAACTAACCGTATCACAACACTCACAAGGAACGAATATAATCGTAACAAACAACTACTACTTTGCTCTTTTTAAATTTATACTCTATAAAGGATACCTGATTTCATTTCCGTCAATGTTCAATAGTCCTTTTTTTAGGCAAAAATTAAGCCAATTTATGGAGTACATGCAAATTACGATCTTACGTGTACACGCGAATTCGCGTTTTCCACAGAAGTCGGTTTGGCTTTATTGGCTTCAATATGTGTTCGCGACACGTCGTCTGTATTATTTCTTGTTTGTTGTAAAACCACCTTTAGCGTTATGTGTAATTTAGTTTAGAATCCCGGTTTGATGTAGCGAATAATAATTTGTTGCAATAATGACATAAGTAAATTAGTTTGTTCATTCTGTAGTCAGCTACTAGCTAAGAGTTACCCTCATCTATAAATATCAGAACTCCACGTGTAAGTAGATACATCAAAAAGGTCACAGTACCCACACAAAAGATTCCATTACTTTTGTTTATACAGCGAAATTGGTATGAACGGGCCGAATAGGCTATCAGAAATAACTATTATGAATGGAACTATACGAAGGTATATAATTACGTGTATTATTTTGGTTTAAGAGTAAACAAGTTATAGAAAGAGATCAAACCAATCCCTGCGAGGTTATTACACACGCAAATGAAATGAAACAAAATACTTCCATTAAGGTTATAGCTAACAGTCTTCGTAATAATTAATACACCGCGACTTTAGTATCTAATACGAAAATATATTTTTTAATATACAAGCTCAAACGAAGAAATAAAAGCCAAGCCAATATATGTAGTACGCACGAATTCGCGTGTAAGGACGGAAGTCGCGTGTAACACACAAACCAAATCAGTTTTTTGTTCCTAAATATGTATTGAAGATGTTAGTTTTGTTTATAAATAATTAAGACTAAGTATTGCAGATATTTTTTTAAACAAGTTAAGAAAAAACGTAAATCGTACTCTGGCAGACAATTAACTGCTCAAGCTTAAAATAAACATGACGGGCGGAAATAATGGATCTGTAAAACTAACTAATTAAATTAGCCCACTTGCGTATTTCTTTGGTTCATTAGCGAGCTGAAGTAGCTGAAACTGCGAAGACGGACTCCAATCCTAACGCCAATTAACAGATGTGGAACTTTTGCCTCGTCACGGGGGTGAATTAAGAAATATCGAGTCGGGAAAAGGACTGTATTAGACTTATTTAACTTTTGGTCACCGTATTAGGAAATATTAATACTGGCATGGAGATGGATGGTGAGTTTATTTCAGAGACTCACTACCTACACATTCTAATAAGACTAACGGGTGGCTACAAATCTACCGGGACAGTACTGACCCAGTGGGAATAAAGAAATGGTACGATCAAACGCTGGCTGTGTAGAAAGAGGGTGTAGTTTCGAACCCGGTTCGCACCATATTCGAAAAAGATATACGCAATATGCTTCTCAGCAATAATTGATTTGTTATTATTAAATTGGGTGCATATGGCAACGACTTGCTGTACAACATGTCTGCACAGACCAAAGCAAAGTGTGTGAATGTCGTTCAATCGTCGCAGACTTCAAATCTGAAGTCCACAAGTACCGGTCACCTCGATTAAAAAAATTGATTTAAAAATGCCTGTCCATGCCTGTCACAGCTGTCTACTGTTTATGGCCTTTTTCTGAGTCTATTATTTATTGTAGGATTTTTAAGCCGTCTAAAAAATTTGATATTATATTATCACAGTGTCTTTTCCATAATAATAAATCATTAAATTAGATATTCTGCTAACATCGCTATCCCATGATAAAGTTTTAATTATTTTCCGTTTCCTCAATCAGGGTATATCTCAGCATCATCCGTCTCCATGACTTTTAAACCTAAATATATAACTAAGTAACATTATGTTATATCATTAATATTCGCCCGAAACATTATTCTGTACCTATCTCTCAGTTAATTTATCTTTGTTAAAAACTTAATTATGGCGGCAATGAGCGCCAGTGGACATGGCGAGGCGGCTAAGACAATGCTACCATTGTTGTTCCATACAAAAGAGCTTCAGCAACTTTTGCCGCATTAAGTGTTGTTTTAAAGACACAATGTAATTTGATAACAAGAATAAAGTAATTAATTTGTATAGCCTTTATGGGATGTTTATTGATTTTTTTTTATTTACGGCCGAACACTCAGACGCTATCAAATATTCTAGTCCTACTTAACATTTTTTAAGATGTCGTTACCTTAATGTGTTTATGTTTACTCGTCGGAATTAAGCAGCCCTCAGATTCGAGTTGCGTTTGACTATAGAGATGAGTACTATTTATTTTAAATATTTGGCGTCATACTTCCTGCGTGCATGAAAATAAATGAAAATTCATAGTAGATATCTCTAACATTTTATCAAAATATGTGGCCCTTAAATAGTCTGATAACTATTAATTGGGCATTAGTTATATAATGGGAACATATAAAACAATATATAACCGTGTGCAATTTATCGTTATCTAGACTGGTAACATCAATCTTGCCTCAGATTAGTTTCCTACATAAATTATGAACAACGGCTCTAGGAAGCAACATGCAGTTAACAATCCCTGTCACTTGTCATGACTATCTAAAGGTAAATAATATTGTTTAGATGATAATTGTGATAATCGTTTGTTGATTCAACTCAATTCTTTAAAACTCGAGATCATTCTAATTAAATTTTATTAAAAAAGTTGGTAGGACTACAAGGATAATAAACACTAAACAATTATAGGTTGATTTATGAATTTATAGAGTTTTACAATGACAAAACCAAGTCATTTTCTTCTGATAAATGATTTGTGATGCCATTGTAAATCATATGGAATATAATTTGTTCGCTAATAATCCTTGGAGCGCACAGCATCCAGCATTGGTGCCCGCCGCGTGACCTCCCTCCGAGCCCCAATTATAGAGTTTTAACGAACTGCACACAGCTCACTAAAAGTTCCCTTTAACTCGGATTTGTTTAATTGTTATCGCGTAAAGTCTGGAACAGAGACCGTTGCGATATCATGCTTTTACCGAACTCTAAAATTCGCACGGAAAGAGTTTAAGGGAACGAATATTTGCCGTGCTCGCATGTAGTTTAAATTGCCTTTCCTTTGAGCAGAGTACACAAAGACGGTGGCTAGACACAGGGAAGTTCATCCACTGCCAGACTTTGCCGACTTGGGTCTCTCTCAGGCTGGGGCTACAAGCCTGGGACTGGCGCGATGCTAGCGATTCCAAAGCTGCCAAGTTACCATCAACTCAGCACTCGTCTTTGCCACGACTTCCTATCTACTTCATACTTAAGTTATTTAAGTTGTACAACAGATCTTCGTAAAGTTCCATATCACTTTGAAGATCTTTTACTTGTTATGAAAACGATTTAACTTTACTGGACTCGTATTCGCTAATGCGTTCAGAATTAATGATAGTAATAATTGTTGGTTCAATGGTATGGTACAAAGATGAAATAAATTATCGGCACGTGCAAACTAGAAACCAGATAATAGTTAACGGTGCACATTTACCATCATTAGAATCTAAACCTAATAACAAAATCCAGTTATTATAGAAATGAAATTGTATAGAACAACGAAGGTTATAGTATACTATGTATAACAAACGAAACTCTACCAACACAACAGACAGTATAATAGAGCAGAACTAACTTAAGTACCCACGCATAAACATATATCTATAATATAGAGCGAAAGCGAGCGAAGAGAGAAAATAAAATGACTAGTTTGGAACCTATAGTAAAACGAAGTTGCCGTCTTAGAAACCTCAAAGGCATGAACGGAAGTTTAAAGAAAGGCAGAGGCGAGCATTTCAAACGGAAAGTTTAAACTAAAGGCACTATCGGAGTGATAGAGCTGCGCTTCACTGTTTGCCTCCGTGATTTCCTTAACTTCGGCGCCGAAGATGAATTAAAAGACAAAGTCTGAGCAATCAACTCAAAATTGTTTCTTAAAATTGTCTTGTGTTGTGTTCGTTCATGCCTTTGTTTGAAAATGTAACCAATTTTTGGTTTGTGTATATTGTATATTTAATTTTTACATACTGCGACGGGATTACTTTTTAACTGTTGTTCTGTATATATGTATAGGTATTTATTACAGTTACTTATATTGAGTCTTGTCGTATAAGGGTAGAAATAATACACATCAGATGCATTCTTTTTATCTATTTCAGTGTAACAAACATTATTAATTATCTTATAGAATCATCTACCTATTAAAATTAGCGCTTCCAGTATACCTAATGAAGACATAGATTACGTCATCAATTAAGGTCATTAAAGTGACATATTAATGACGCAACCTTAGTCTAAACTATTTACATCTACCTAGTCTATATACCTAGATACATACGTGATATTTTTTTATTTTTATTACAAATTGCTCAATGTCAACCTATTTGAAATTGATGCTAAAGCTGATACCAAATTTCAACTCAGACGTTAGTGCTGGCGTAAACGGGAGACAATGCAATCGATAGAGATTGCAGTGGGTTACTACGTAGTCGTAAATGTTCATGACTAGAGGTTCTCCGAACGTTAGGTTAGGAGATGTTACTAAACGAACGTGTATATGCTGTAGGAACATACTTTCCCGTGAACTATACACGTGGTATACATTCAGATAACTTTGGCCACGATTTGTTTAACCTAAACGTAATAATGTTCAAACAAATGAGAGAAGAGGGACCCACCACTGACACTGGGCTTGTCAACGTTTCCAATTATAACCAAACAAGTTTAACGATAATTATAGAAGCTAACAAAACCTAACTCTTGTAAGATGCCAGTCGAGAAACTGCCTGTCGTGAGCCTCCCCCATTTGTTTAACAATGGATTACCGCTCAGTATTGCCTCATTCTACCAATTATTGTAATAATATTCCCTAACGGTATTGATCTAATTCTTGTTACCAACCAACATTTGTTTTTGCCTGCATTCAACCACTGCAGTTATATCCACTGCATTATGTCTCGTCAAACCAAGAAATACAATGCACGAAAAAAAAACAGCTAGTTCTTATTTATTAACCATTCTTTTATTACTCTTCAGGATGAGCACTGAATTACTCCACTGTAAATCTGAATTGGGCAATCGTGTTTATTATAATTGTATGAATTGTTATGTACTTTATATAAAACATCATACATACATAACATTAAGAGTTATGTATGCTAGAGTAACTTAACAACCAAAATATTAATGACGTGTACCATAATATTTGTGACGGTTATATACGAAAACCGGCCCCCTGATTACGTAACTTGCAATAGCCTAGCGATAGCAGTAATCGCGCAATGCTTGCTTTTAAATTGCTAATTCGTATTACGTAGCGCTGCGACGCCATACAAATCTGCGATTTAAAAGCAATAATTGCTAGATTATTGCTGTCGCTTTTCTTTCGCTAAGCTTGAAAAGATACGTAATCTGGGGGCCGATACTACAGACACGCATAGTGTTACATCGATAACAGCGAAACAATCAAGCGAGTGATGAAAACAATGCATTCTTAAATATTTCACTACGAATTTATAATTGACATTAAACAGTTACTTACCATATAATATTTAATTAACTACCTTATACTGAGGAAATTAAATAAAAAATATCGGGAAAATAAAAGCATAAAGAAGCGATATTTCCTACTAATCCGAAGTGTTTGGGGTTTTAATTTTATTTCTATTATAGATAGATATTCGTTTTTTAAATATTTTATTTATTATTCGTATTTCATTGCATAATGCCTTTGCTTTCTTTATTTACCTATGTGCTATTCTCTTTTTATTTAGCATAATGTAAAGTAACTTTAAACTTGTACGTATATGATGCAAAATTTCCTGTTATCAAAGTGCGGAATATGTGATTTTATTTAAGTATTGTTTTTCAGTGATGTGAGATTATATAAGCCGTTGATAATAGACAGACAAAGATTACAAAAAAAATATGTCTTCTTTTTTCAGACTCAAGCATTTCTAGATAATTCTTTTAAAATTATAAGTACCCCTGATATAATTGCCTGAAAGTTTTATTGAGATGATCAACAATGTTTTTACAGCACACGCAACATAGATGCCTCTACTTTCACTTTAACCAACGAACGGCAAGACGTTCAAAGTCCAACGCTCTGTATTCTTCTAAATACTATATAAACTCTACTATCCGTGGACGCATAGAGTATATAGCTCGTAAAGTGCCAAGCTATTACAGTTCACTAACTCACTTTTCCATTTTCTAAAGCACTATTTTCAGTCTTAAACACTATTCGCGAAACACACAGACTTGAGAGAAAAAGACGGATAAAAAACCAATTAAGTTATTCAAAGTATAATATTACAAAAGCAAACCTTCTCTTTTACTTTTTTACAAGAAAATAAAAGTCAGTAAGTAGGTATGCATAAACATAATCAAAGCACGCCGCTCATTGTTTCTATAATACCTACCTACTTTATATTTAACAGAATTTTCACTACGTCCAATAAATAGAAAACCAGTGTCACACACACACACACTCACAAATCTTAGAGCGTTTCCGGATATGATCTCATTATGTCACCACACTGCACCCACTAATTACCGCAAATTGTCACAATAAATTATGCAGACAGTTTAGGTCACTTTACTAGTTGCAAAGTCTCAATATCGCGACAAATAATACATGGTATAAAAGTAGGTGTGCCACCGCGATGCGGGTGGCGGCCGCGGAGGCGGCGGGCACCGGCGTCGGCGGACCCAGCCGGGTGTTCGCGCGGACCACTTGAGAACGCCACCGAATCGTATAGAGGGGCTGCTGCCGAGACAGTGCTACTAACCTGTTGGGAGAAAATGGTGATGAAAATGATGATGAACATTTGACGATTGGTCTAATTTGGCAGATAAAAGAGTGTTTTGAAAACATTCTATTTCTAAGTCAAAGTCAAATCATTTATTTCATATATGCCTACTACAATTACAATTACAATGTGGGGAAAAGGTCCGTCCGACTATATGTTTTTTCAAATTGTCAAGTGCTATCGGCCGCGATATACCTACCACCTTAACGGGCAAACCCGATAATGTTACACTTATTTAGGAATATTACTTATATTGATCATACACAATACTTAGATTTTATTCTACCGTCACTGCTACCGAGATTGTCCTAACTAAATCCATTAAAACAACATCAAAGTCGAGAACGTTTAACATGAATACCTGAATAAAATACCTGACGCACAGTCGTCTAAAAACATTTATTTACCATCCAGCGCTCGTCCAGAAATAACGTATTTGCGTCGACCTCCGGATTCATCGGTAAAGGTATGTTTTCACACATCGTTATTCAGGATTTACGAGTGGAAATGTCATTTCGGAAACACGCCACGTACCCTCTTACGGCTTCCTCTAATATGCACAAAGAAAAAAGATCTTTGTACCGAGAAAGTAGCTAAATAAAAACATGCGCTCTCATGTATTTGGCACGTCGCGCCGGTCGGTGTATTAAAGCTGAGGGACATTCATAAATAATTTATCCGGGCGTTTTTCTTTCGTTTGGAAATTGTTTAGGCCGCGCTAAAAGCTCCGCTGAAAAAATGCTTTTGACTTACGCGCGAGTTAGATACGTGGAATTGTATTAAGTAGGTGCGCAGAATTTTTGTGATATAACATTTATGTCAGCTATTATTTATAACTTACGTAAAGCCCTGTGTAAGTTTCTCACTTTATGAATAGCGCAATAGTCACGTGCTTATGCGTACTTCGAAGAAACAAAATGAATTGATTAGTTTTATGTTTTCTGCATTCCATAAAAAAAATGTAGTCTATATTTTTTGTATATTATCTATAGTTATATAGTCTCTATATTACTTAAATCGATACTCAAAACGATTTTGAATAGTCGAACAATCGAACTCAAAGTTGCGTCCATAATGTGTGCTTCAGGGATGGAATCTATACATACCTAATGACGACCGTGTTGAGCCGCCACGGCAGTGTGTAAGTGTGGTTCTTATGCCGTGCACAAAAGGTGTATAGTAGCTCGCCCGCGGCCCCTGCGAGGCCTGCATCGCTGTGCGCGCCGGAGCCCGACCACTCGTGCAATGTGATGTTCCATGAACCGCAGGACTTATCCTATGGAATAGTTTTTTTTATAGGCGTATATATTATTCGGGCCCCTATAATTAATCTATACATATTATAAGACTGTAACTTGGCCGTGCCTGTACGTTGAGTTTTTCTGGAAAAAATAATTTGGGGGCGACATTATTTTCGACACAGAAGCTGAATCCAGCATTTTTGTTCGTCTGTCTGTTCGCTCGCCCACAACCGGAAAGCTACTGAAAGGATTTTGATAAAATTTGGCTTTATATAATAGACCAATATATATACAGAATGATTCAGAAAAGATATACTAAGCCTTGGACCTGCGCTTCTTCAGCGCACTTGTAATCATTAAGCATGTGAAGTTAGAATTTCAATAAGTCCATTAAAAAAAATCGTTCCCAACAAAATGTTAATTGTGTTACCGATAGATGACGACATAGCTATAATATAACAAATATATCATATATAGCTTACCCAGCTATTAGTGATCTGAAAAATAAAAAAAGCTAACGACACAGCACGTTAGCCCAATAAGTCAATGTCCCACCTGCTCCGACGTGATGTCAATGAACAGCTGTCGCTCTACATTCGAGTCGAGTACCCAAGTACATTGCTGATAGAAAAATTCATTCAGGCTGCCTGTAACCGTCACGTTCCTCGACGATATCTCACCTGAGGGAAAACAAAGGCCTTTAATAGAGATACAATACATTTAAAATGCGACACTCAAGTGTATACGTGAGCAATAACACGATGCTGTCAGACTACGACTCGCCACAAAGGCGACGTTGTAATTGGAGCCTCACGATCTTGTTCAGGCTTTTTTCGATCCAGTGTGACCCTAAGCGGCGTGAAACTAGGTCGAGCCGCGTAATTTTCTCGGACGCGCCCCGCCGCGCTGCTCTCCCACCGAGAACAATACCCGACGCGTTTTGCCAAACGTCTGAGACGCGCGTCGAATGTAAAATAGAGCTGTTTGTTTTTCGCTTTAAGCGATTGGGGCCTATAGGGTTTATTCAAGATAAATCACCGAGTATCTACCCTTCGGCGTAATATCAAATTATGCTAATATAAATTAAAAAGAGTATGGAAAAGCTACTTAATATTAACAAAGTGTAAAAAGTTTGGCCCATGCGGTAGCGTGCCCAAGATGTTGGGCCGCATTTCCTGGCTGAATAGCCAAAACTACTTGCTAAACGAGGAAATGCCCAGCCCTTAGGTCGCCGGTTGCGTCGACCAATCTTCTTGAATTAATTTAATTATGCTTGGTTGTTCGTTTATGATTCAGAGGTCTTTTCGGTTTGACGTGGTGAACTTACCAGAGTGAGTGGTGTATGTGCGTTGACCGCACATAGAGTCGTCGTTGAAGCTGTACGCGGCCGCGTAATCAAACCCGCGGCTCGCATACGTGTAATGGGCAACTGAATACTCCAGTCTGACGCTCGTCCAGCTTCGCACTACCACCGGCAGCCAGCCCGCCTAGCGACAACGTTATCGTATAAGCAATAAATCAGGATAATATACGGGACAAGAATAGATAAAAACGGGTAATAACAATCTTGACAAATGTTATACATTTATGATCATACGTACACAAAATAGTCCATGATATTCACTAAAATCATCACTAAAAGTCTGATGTCTTTTAGACTTTCTTTTGGGAGAATATAAAAACAAAACCATAATATGCGTTGTCATCATAATAATACGTGCGCTGCGTAGCGATACATAAGGGGTGCAACAACGCACGCACGCATTGGACACACTTGGTCCGCTACTAAGTAATTGAATTTTTTGGGGCGAATCTCCTGTCGTCCCGAGCTTGTCGCCACTAATAACAGAGGCGGACGAATGACACGCTGCCCGTTAGGCCATATTTTACGAGTATACTAGGACGTCACCCTCTGCGCCGCGCCGCCGCTCTATCTATTTTGCAACGGCACCTCGAGACAATTTAGCGCTGACGGCCTCAAAAGTGACGGGGGTAAAGCGCTGTTAATAATTAAATTAAGCGCTCCTCGATGCAAGATAATAATACTGAATCATATCTCCCCTTTGCTGCTAAGCAATCCTCCGTCAGCAATACATCAATATAGATTGAATATGAATATTATACGAATCAAAATTGCCCATTCTGTTTAATAATTTTGTTTTCTGTGTGGCGGTAGTTACTATGTATTCAGTGTATCGATTACTTTAACATACCTTTAGGCCATACTTAAAGTAAAATAGATATATCAAATTTTATATCTATATATTTATTTATATTGATTGCCTTGATTGATTGCTTATATTTAGTGCCTAGCATAGTATTAATTTAAAAAAAAAAGTTCGTTACGCTCGCGCTTTCCTTACGTGTATTTATCTGGGTTCCACGCTAGGGCGGATTAGAATGCAGCATTTTAAGGTAACGTTGAAATAGACGCACGATTCGGGAGCACAAGTTACGGTACTAGGGGGCCCATGCGCGTGGAATTCTAAGTAGCAATATTTTTTATTATACATGCTAAATAAATTATTAAGCGGCATATTTGCTTTAACATAGGGGTCTCAATACGCTCGGGCGGTCGCTCTGCGCTTTATTGCTGTTACATACTTAATAGTAACCCTCTTACTTAATTATGCGGATCGCACCGCAACCGGGGGCGTCGGCGGCACTAGAAGGGTTGCCAGCCTAAAGCTGTGTTAGCATAAGGCCCTAGTAACACGATCAATTTATTTGCCGTCGTATATTCGCTCTCAATAATTAGATAACGCTTTTCGGTTCCTGTGTACAGAAGACCTCTTGTTTAATCTCTTTGAAATACAAATGTTCAAAATATAACTTACTCAAACGAAACCCAGTCAGTTGTTTAGAAGAGATTAAATTTCTCGAATGTATCAGGGTTCGTGATTTTTCCAGTCGATTAACCTCAATGTTTCCCTGAGGTAATAAATATAAAATAATAAATGAACCAATTAACGTCAATTTTCTTTTTTGATGGTTTTCTAATAATTTATTCTGAGTGATTTAATAAACGTCAATTTCAATAAATGTCACGTTGAACATTGAATGTTACTTTGTGACTTGCAAATTAAATGCTTTAAGTGGAGTTGTATAAATTTGATCATCCTCATTCATCGACATGCATATTTCTACAATGTTATTTTATTAATTACTTGTAATTGCTATTAAGAACTTGATAATTGGAAAAATACCTATCATTGAGTGAGTCCATTTTAATGGAAGGAATACAACGTTCTTTGTTAATAAAAAAAAACTTCTAAAAATTTAAATAAATCGTCATTGCGTAGTAATAAACAATGTAACGTATTGTATCTAGTACATATAAGTATTTATATATAATATTTATAAGATATTTTAGCTGTACCTGAAAATCACCACAGAGGCAGGAGAGGTGTGTTCCGTCCCCGGCCACCAGCGCTATGTGGTCGTGGTAATACAAGGGAGTTTGGGAGCGGCATTCGCAGCCCGCGTCGCCGCAAGCCGTGCGGCATCCGCCGACGCCCTGGGCGACCGCCCCCGTGGGCTCCGCGCTCCACATACGGTCTAGACGCTGAATCTAAAGCACATTACATTATCAGTTTAAATTCTGACCTTTGCAAAGCACTTATTAAGTGCGTTTTGAGCATTTATTAATGTGACACAACAATTAATAAAGCTAAGCATGATCAAGTTCGATCAAAAAAACATCACAACTCTTGCCGTAGGAGGAAGACAAATGATAAAAATACAGTAGTGTCTTTCGTGAACGAAGAACGTTTATTACATCAACAAGTGGTTTATTACTTATACATTACTGTCTATAGTCGTATGGCAAAATGGGAGAATAAAATACGAGAGAACCATAACAAGTAGCCCTTCATTTTACGAAATCTAACTGTTTCGATACTCATGATATAATAGGTATACCTACAGAAAGGGAGAAACCCTTCCTTGCGGAAAACCGCGCGCAGAGCAATGTTTCGAAATTTTTAAATTTTCGAAAAGGTACCTATTCTCGCTACGATTGAGCGGAATTTTTGCTAGATGTGTCCCTAGCCTGAAGGAAAGTAATAAGACGTTATAACTTATGATAAGGTATATGAATCATTAGGATTCTATAGAACAGCGTATAATACCTCTATAGTAACACTCTGATTAGCAGCGGGTATAAACCGATGCGAGCACAGCAGTCTCTCCTCTATATTCCAGAAGATGTGATGTTGCGCCGGCGCAGACACTCCGCCGTGCGCGGGCGCCGCGAGCCCGTAGTGCGTGGCGGCGCACGTCGCGTCCGGGGACGCGGTGCCTTCGTGTTGCTCTACATGAGATATCAATATAATTGTCCTGTCCTTTAATTCTTATCTTCATTTACAAAATTAATTTGTAAATGTAGCCATTAATTTGTAATTATTATACCTAGGGTTAAGTAGTACTTTTTAACCACCTACTCAAACGTGCCTAGCCGTTCCTACACAAAGTAGTATAGTAAAATTTATAACATATATACATGTATAAAAAGTATAAAAAGAGCAACCATGGGGTTTTTTGCCGCTTTTTCTCCATAAGTACCTACGGCATTCCAAACGGGTGTTAAAATTCATATAAGTACTGTAATAGTTCACATGAACAAAAAATATTCAGATTGTGATTAATTTAATAGGGCTAGCAACAAAATAAATAAAATAACACAACAAAACGCACAATATTATTAAGACCTTAAAGTAGACTAATAAATTCAATATTTGAAGATTTTGGGTCAAAGTAAATACATTATAAAGGGTCGCACAAACACGAACAATATTACAGGCATGTCACGCACTAAATTGCTTTATTTATATGATACCTATAAAATATAATAGAAGAGGGTGAAATGATGAAAAATTCGACGCCTCTCCAGTATGTGAGTCATCAATCATTTTATGAATAAGTATTGTGCACATGTAACACGCGAATAGGGCCCTCAATATATGTAAATATCTAACGCTATTACAAAACACAAATACTCGTATACGTACAATTCACCCGCGGCGAATTTGTTCCGCTATTCTTTTTTCACTTTTCATGCGTCATCAAATATCATTGTTTATTACGCGTCACGACCGAAAATATTATATTTTCTCTTCCCCTTTTACACTCGCACTTACATGAAGTTGTTTACACTCTGAAGGATATTACGGGACCATGGAAAACGCCTTCGAGGGTGCGTCGTGAACCCACTTGGAAAGTATTATCCTAATCCCTATAGGTACGTAAGCAAGAGCACAAGCTCGTTATTTTCGGACGTATAATTTGCTTTTTATTCCTCGTATTACTTATAATTGTTTACGGCATAAACAAATTCGACAAGCACCGGCTTTAATTGCTATAGTAACAAGGAATATTATTTTCAAAAAGGTATATTCTGGCGAGCATGTAATAAAAGCGACTGCATTTATAAATTAACTCACCGTCATGAAAAGCAAAGCCACCATCTACGAACTCCTCTTCATCAGCGGTCTGCGACGTCGCGCGCCGCACCAGGATAGTCAGGTTAGCACCTTTGGAAGTTACAGCCTGGCGGATCAGGAATCGGCCAGCTGGGTCCCGGGCCTCCCTCGTGGCGAGCCCACATACTTTGAGAAGATTTCGATCCGCGCGTTCAGACCTATCGCCTCTGTCCCCTCTACTTCCAAATTCGTGAAGACCTTCCAAGATCTCAATATGAGATCGACAGCTTGGTATCCTGGTAAAAACCAAATAAGGGGTAGAACTTTAATAAAACATTGCCGATCTTCGGAGCAACATCCATGGCTCTATTTTATAACAATCAACACAAGATTGGACCATAAAAGTTTGTTATTTTACGATTACTGTCTCTATCTAAACCTCTACAGTGATGTCTTCCTTATTAGGAGAACACTAAAACGCACTTACATTCCCCTATACATCCCCTCACCCTACTTAAGAGACACGGGATGCGGACATTGACTCTTAAAGGGGAGCGTGAATAGCATACTCTCCGTAACAACTACTATCTTTAACTTAAATTATTATTAAATACCGACACACTAACGGTGCGTGACTCGAAGATATAGAAGCCCAGGATATTCGCAATGTACACACGCAATGCACACGAAACTAAAGACATCTTTCTCGGTTGTAATTGTACTAATAACTTACCTTAAATTGTAATTAAATAGAGATACTTGAACTACATCAGTGGGCGCTCCCAGTAAATATATGACGCATTGGGTTCTCCACGAAGTGGCTCGGGTGTCGAAGTGCCCGGAGCGCGCACCGCCCGGCCCGTAGCTGCGGACAGAGGCCCCGCACCCGACGCGCCCAATGTTACCACTGGACACCTCATTTGTCATCCCGTTTCTCTCCATGGATGGCATTCTATCTGCTGTTGGACACAAAAAGTAATAACAGTGTCTGAAGAGAAATTGCTATGTCCAACGCTTTTAAATATACTTTTCAATAGGAATACAATATGGTTGACATTAAATAATGTTTTCCTCTGTATAGTTTTGTAATAATTCCTATGTTATTGTAATAGGTATTTATGTATTACATTTTCATTGAGTACTTTGAAACACTGTTCAACGGTTGAGTCATTTAAACAAGACTAAGAACGCACGGCGAATTGCGAATGACTGGCAATAGAAGCAGTTAGAGGCCCTTCCCAATAGGCACATTAAAGTTAGACACATTCTATAAGTAAGCATAGCGTGAGTAATAAAGTCATGTATATAAGTCTCTTCAGCTATTATAGGCTATTTTATGTCATTTTAACGACTTACGTATCGCAACCTTATTTAACAGTTAAACCGATAACATTTCGAATTAAAATAACGCTATTATACCAGCATGTGTAACTTCTACTTAACGTATTTTATTATGCAGTGAACCACACCACACAAATAAATAGGTATATTATGTAAACCCTTCGCTCGCTTTTGCAGTCTAGTTCATACCTGTATCTTGGAAACTGTGTTGCCCAAGGACTTAGTTTTGGTTTTCCATTTTCAAAGTCGAGGGTCTTGCAAAAATGCAAGACAAATAAGACCAATCCTTTGGGCAACGGTACTTGGAACACGTGTTCGTACTCCGTGTCCACTATTGGGCCATTCGGATGTATGTTAACCTAGCAGGAACAAAGGTTAATTAAATCGCATTAACACTCACAGTGCTGTAGATGATGCGTGAGCGCCGCGAGGGGCGGTGCGGCCGGCACCACTGTGGGCGGCGACCCACTTGCATCCATCCTCTCGATAAATTCCAGCTTCGCTATGAAACCGTTGTAATCGTAGGGCGGTACCAATGTACCAGAACTAGACAGAATAAGGTAATTGTTAGATAATGGTAGGCACCGTCAATAAAATTAAAACTAGTACCTCTATTTTTGTCGTGAATTTAGCTGCTTTCGCCTAAGTTCCAATTAATGAATCAGTAGGCATTTTTTGTCAGTTAGGCCACCGCAACGTGTGCTACTATTGAAAGTTGACGCACGGGCTAACTTGTTACAAACATACTACTTGTATATGTTAAAAAAGTGAAATAAGCGACGTTTATAACTAACTTCTCACAGTGTCATATAGCTAAGGTCTCGGTCCTGTCGACGATGAGCTGCTAAATTATAACATCTGACCTACGAACTTCAGTGGACCCGACCGACAACTTGGTCCCGATTGCCATTCACATCTCTGAAAAAGTTCAACAATGAGTTGGCCTTTAGTGGATGCCCAACTCGTTAAACTCTGGAAGCAGACAGCAGTCACGGCGTGTAAATATCGGTATTCTGTTAAATGAGAGTAGTGACTACTGACCTCAATACATATTGAGAAAAGGCTATGGATATGATGGGTACTGTGTATTTACATATAAAATATGGTGCATAAATGTGATTGTTACTTGAATTCTAGAAGGAGGTTCGGTCCAGGGTGCTCCAAAGTAGCGGTGCGTTCTGAACACAGCGTAGCGAGGAGCGACGCTGATGGCGAGCTACCCGCGCGTAGCGTTAGATAATCCGTCTTGCAGTGACTGCAACAATACTACCCTTTACGACATGTTACAAACAAGTTTTGTTAATTGGTTGATTAAAACCACAATATTATTAACAGCTTATTTTGGATGATGTAGAATTCCTATGCGGACACGTATAAAAACGGCAGTGAGAGAGAGCTTAATTGTTAAAAATGCAGTCTCTTTTTATATACATAACAGGCTAATACAGATACAGTCAACAGAATGTTTAAACAATCCAACGAGTAAAACAAGACAAAATAACAAAAACAATAAAGTATTATGCAGTTATCGTACACCCGCATTGCATCGGATCTTTTTATCATAGAGATCATAATCCCAGTGTAAGTATCTTTGCAAACATGTGGCGAATGCGCTGAATCCGGAGCTAAATCACACCGTTCTATCTATTAGTATGTAGAGAAACGTATTCCAGAAAGATAGCGCTTTTATTTCTCTCCGCTGGCACTCCTTGCGGGATTTATCGCAACACGAGTACCACTGAAACAGGGATTTTTCAATGTGTACCCACATTATCATTCCCGGAAAATGTTACACAAAATTTTTGTTTATATTTTCTAGTTTGAGCGCTTTTCCATTTGTACAAGGGCGGCCGATTGTGACAGCGAAGCGGATTACGGTGACATACGAGTATCGAGTGAATCCTTATCTATCTTAGAATAAATACAATTTCTTTTTCGTAAATATCCATAACCAGGTTTTACCCGCGGTTTCGGCTGCTTGGAGTTCAAGGAAAAAAATGGGGGAAAACAAAAAGTGAAGCTACATGTGTTTGTTTGTTAAATTATTCTTTAGAATAAACCGCTTAACTTTTTTCCTCGAACTGCTCTTTGAAACTTACAAACACTTTCTCATTTATTATACATTATTATTTATAGTGCAATCTATCTCCGAACAGATTTAAAAATAAAATACACACAATCGTTTCATAAGTATACCTCATTATGAATTTTAAATACCTACCTACCAATAATAAATATATATAATAATAATCTTCTAGAAATTACTTCCACGGTTTTTAATATTTGACAAGCAATGTTTTGGATGTTTGATCACTAAAAGCGATTATACGATATATTAAAATCAAGTTCGAAATCTTATGATACTAGATGGATACCTAATATAATTAATTAAAATGATATAATGAAGAAATACATTAACATACAATAACGTTAAGGTGCCCAAGACCATGCGAGAGCCTAACCACGCCTGCCCGAACTATTTGGTCGAGCATGCTTGAGGTATACACCGTGTATCTGCAAAGCTAGCTCAAATAATTGCGTGTGAAAATATCCCTTAAGAGACAGATGTAGGCGCTCAATGCGGTTGTACCAAGCGTCTCGAGTGGGCGTGGATTAAGTGTGGCTGGGATCACATTACCCGAAGCCAGGATGTAGCAATTATCCCTAAGCTGAGCACGCTACGCATGCTAATCGAGCTTATACATTATGTGTTGTCTGGAACTCCTTATTTAATGTCCTTCTAGTGTTTGGTAGACGGTTCAGGAAAATGTGATTTTGTGGCCATAGCAAAGCTTGAATATCTGTTATTTTTTGCCAATTATTGTGATTTTAATAGATACTTGTATCTAATCTATTAACACGGTAGTCATTTTATAGTATACGAATATTATGTGGCGATGTAAAGTCGATCAACAAACTCCATTATCACCTTAAGGTTGCATATCATTTGCACAACGTAGAATCGCAAGTCCAAATTTTGTCATTTGTTATTTATTTCATTTAAGTAAACGATACTGGTCACTCATAAAAATATGCCTAATATGTGAAACAACAATTGTTTTTATAAATTCACCACAATCCACCAAATTCCGCCACATAAATAGTAACGCAGACCTGCAGAGGTGGAAGGGAGATAGGGATGCTGGTCCTTTTATTTACAGGCACGTTTGTTCGCTGGCCTTTCAAAACGAATGGAATTCATACGGGTTGATAAAAATACTCTGAAGTATTCAGTCGTTACGTGACAGGTACCTATTGTTACGGTTCAGAGTGACTGGCTTCATCAGGATTGTGTATAAATTCTCACTCTGTTTATTACGGGAAGCATCCTATAATTTTTGTGTTCAAGTTCTATATTTTTAATAGATTTATTATGCAAGTGACTCACGCACAATAAACAATCCAACTACACCTGTATCTTTACTTAATTTTTACACCCAATTCAGCGGAAAGAGACGTGTGATATGTTGGATTTTTGTAAATATCTAGAAAGGATGAACCAATACAACCCTGTTTTTATTTAATTTTTTATTTCCTTGATTACTTCTTTATATTATGATTACACTACCTAATCCATACTACTTAGTCCATTTATTTCGGAAAATCTATTTTCTTATTAGGGTTAATGTTACAATCTTTATACAATAAAAATATGTTTCCTGATTTCGCAAGCTAAATAAATAATGTCCATAATAAACCGTAAACGGGAGGAAACTGCGGACAATCGGTGGTAATTAACACAAAATGTGAAACCGTAATAGCCATTACGATAATAGGTTTTACCTTTTGTGCCGATATTATCACCGCGGCCGGCTCATTAAGCAGCTAATTATTGAGTTTCACTAGCTCTGTCATTGCTACTTTTACTTCCAATATTGAATTTATTTTATGCTGTCATTGCTACTTTTACTTCCAATATTGAATTTATATATAACTAGCTGTTGCCCGCGACTTCGCCCGCGTGGTATTTAACAAAGACAACCATTGACAACAGCCTGCTCGCCCATTCTGAGCCCGCGGCACGCATTTCAGGTTGTTGCTATCAAACTTAACCAGGCGCAACGCTGCAACATTGGTTTTAATTTTTTTTCGTGAGATCCTATGTTTTTTTCTAAAATATAAGTAGCCTAAGTTACTCCTTGTTACATCAGCTATCTGCCAGTGAAAGTCCCGTCAAAATTGGTCCAGCCATTTCAGAGATTACCCGGAACAAACAGACAGACAGACAAAAATTGTAAAAAATGTTGTTTTGGTATAGGTACCGTGTATACATCCAAATGCACTTAGTAAAAAGCGGTTATTTTAATATTACAAACAGACACTCCAATTTTATTTATATGTATAGATGTATAGATAATGTTTTGTCCTCAGGACAAGGTTGACCGTAGGGGTGGTGTTGATAAAAAACCTTCCGCAAACATAATAAAGACCTCCTTAAACTGAAAGAGACAGATTGACATCATCATTGCGCAAACGCACAATTACTGACAGCAATGAACGTCGCTTGAACGTAGTTATCAATTGAGAACGAACAGAACTAACCCATCAGCCTCTCCCTTCAATTTAAGGACAGCGGCATCCATCCCAAGTTCGACCCTTATCAAAGCAGCCTCAATATGGTTGGTACCTTCTTTGTGAATCGTCCACATTTGTTAGGTATACGTGCCTCATAAATTTAATAAGTACCTTTCAGAGGACTGGTTTTAAGCTCATTTATATTGTGCGGTGGGAATGAGGTGAGTTTACGGAACGTGGCCGAAGGGTGAGGAATTTGAGCTCAACCGCCTCTTGACCTCGAGTAGTGTTGCGGTTTGGTCACTCGCGTAACCGCTAACCTAATTAAGTACTTAGGTTAAGTGACCACTTATTATGATGTGCCTTTTTGATTCATGTTTGTGTTATTATTTATAGATGTATTAACGTATCTAGAGCGCCAGACTTTACTAGAAAAGTGTATATATAATAGGTATATGCTTGAATAAAGATGTTTCTTTGAGGAGCTTAGAGGCAAAGATTTGTAAGCCGATCAACTAGTTCTTCGTACAATTTATTTTTACAGAAAAGGTTTTGAACGAGTATTTTTAATGAAGTATGATGATCTTGAAAAAAATAATGCAGTAAGACATGTTTAAATTCCATTCATACATATGATGTATGGTCTTTTCATCTACATAACTTTTTAATCATAAATAATTTAGCACTTAGGTAAATAAATTTCAATAAAGAAGTAAAATATTATACTGACAAAAAAATATTAAACATACTGCAGTTTAAAAAAAAGTAGGCACTTACTTTCTGGGCAACAGTATAGATGTGAATACAATCTTGACTCTGGTGTGCACGGAGTTGGTAGCAAAGAGGTATCTGCAGCGTCGGTGGGGCGGGTACAGGCCGGGGTAGCCCGGGCTCGCGAGCACGCACGCGCCCGCCCCGCGGCACGACACGTCCTGATACAGCCAGTCGCAGTCTGCACGATACACATACCTTCGTTATTTACCTGTATTTTTATTTTATTGGAGTAAAGCTTAAACCCCAAATTCAAAAATGTTTTTGAATTTGGGGTTTAAGCTTTTTACAATAGCATGACAAAGCTTGTTTCTACTAAAAATTATAAGTAATTCCGTGGTGAATAGATTAAAACTTCTATAAATTTGGGGTATAAACTAGTAAGTATAAAATGGTAATAAAACTGCCCCTGTATGGTGAATAAAGTATAGAACCTTGAATAGGCTAGTATGGTTAGAATACACCCCGTATTCATAATCAAGAGGTTTTGAGTTCGATCCCAACTCTGATCATTAAACTATTGACCTGAACTTTCTCCAAACACAAGTATTTAATCTTAATTAATGGGGCTAACATAACTTGTAGTAGTGAGAAATCTAAAAAAAGCTATAAAAATAAAATCTGAGTAGAACAAATTTCAAGAATCATGTTTCATCTTTCGGTATGATTGTTCTTTGTGGCTACATGATTCATGATTCTAAATGGCGTATCCTCCCCTCCCCCATGTCCCACTGTTTTTTGGACATAAAAACTTCGTATCCAAAACTGCGCCAGTACTCGATTGGACCTAATGTTAAGGTGGTGAAACTCTATGTAGAGATTTCGTCATTTAGATGTAAGAAACAATTAACATCATAGGCGTACCTACATTAGGTATGTCATATAGCTACATAAGAGTATCGAATACGCAGTAATTATGAGACAGTTGTGACGAGGGTCGCACCGCCGCCGCGCGCAGCACTCGCGCCACCTCTAGCTAAGTATATTTCCTGTCAAGACATCAAACTATAGCAACTTGATTTGTTACGTATGGAATGACATCATCTTATCGAAGACAGGATAGGTACCAGTTAAATCAAAACTAATGCCGCAATTGAAATTAGGATACTAAAACACATACTAACTTATCCGCACACCAGGGCCTCAAGTCTGCTAACACAATCGATTCATAATCGAACAGCAACCGCATAGTAACAGCCACTTTTTACAGATATTGTATGGGATATCTGTCAAAAGTGACAGTTACTATGCGGTTGCTGTTCGATTATGAATCGATTGTGTTAGCAGACTTGGGGCCCAGTAATCTTGGGCGGCTTTACTTTTATTATTGGGGTAGACGCCTCAAACAAAACATATTTGTGAGCGCAGTGCTAATGCGTCAAGTGCATGCGGGCGATGCAACTTATGAATTATTGATACTGTAAAATATTGATTGATTTATCCTGTGATTATCGGATCAAAGAATATGTATTCATGCAATTGTATATGTATTAAATTCATGCGTGACATGCGCAGTCCATCAGGGGTAGCAAAAAGCAAACGCCCGCTTTATGACGCCCTCCCAAATGAATTATTGATAGATGAGGTGGTCATGTTATCCTAGCTATCGGTATAAAAACCCATTGATCTATAAGGTAATCATATTTTATATTTATATAAGTATATATAATAGATACTAGCTGTCTTGGCGAACTTCGTACTGCCATATAATCAAATGTATGAGAATATAAATGAATAATCTTTATTTTTGTTTATGAATTAGTCCTATGGTTGAATAGTTATTCTGCTATGCGGGACGGAGACAAATTAAAAATAATTAGAAAAAAAAAATCCGGCCCACCAGTTCTAGAGTTATAAATGGTGTAACTAACACGACTTTGTTTTATTAAAGTAAACCGGTACAAATAATTACAGTAGATATGATTTATTAGAAATACCTACCAAGATCTTTTTACTAAGTCTATGAGAAAATTACTTGGTATAGTTTAGGTACCTGTTCTTAATAAATCTAAAGACGAAAATAAATATAGCTACTCTTATCTTGCAAGAGCCATAATTAGACCATCCATTTTCTTAATAAAAGGTAAGAAAATAAAACGAGAATACAAAGAGTAACATTACAAGTGATCATGTCTGGGTTCTTCTTTGACCCATTTAATTAGTAATTATTCAAGCGCGAGACAAAAGATGGCTAATAATGGGCGAACAAAAACTGACAGCAATATTACATTGGAGGTGAATGAGCCACTTAATTTCACTTGATAATTATAGGCGCATTCACTAAACGAACTTGTTTTTCTACAGATTGTAGGTACTTTGGCTCAGCCAAGATAATCTCTCGTTGAACGAAAATACATCGTATTTTTTAAGTAGTAGCAGAAAAAGTAATATGTGTGTGTCTATGGATAGGTATAAAAAATAGACAAGTACTTACTTCGGACGACGTAAATAAGGTCTTGCCATATTAATATAATTTGTAATAATCATGCTTATTAATTATAGTATTCACTATTCAAACTACTTAAAACTTGATGTGGGCTGGCTTGAAACGGTAACACCATTCGGACAGGGAACTGTACCATGTAGATATTTATAATTACGGAAGCATATGAAAATTCACTAGTTACTTTGTGTATACTTTGTATGTTTATACACGTATTGTCATTACCTGTGTGCGGTATCCGAAAGCCTCCCCTAGGATGAAACCCGACGCCCTGAGTGTTACTTAGCGATGTGAAACTGAAGAACGCAAGGAATTGCGATCTCACAGTCTTTTCTGTTATCCTGGTAACAAAAAAAAACATTTAATTATAGTTTGTGATTACTGTGATGTCAAAATCGTTGTATTAAATGGTATTATCATGGAATACGGTGCTATAATTATGGCTTAAATGTAAATCAGAGTTCTTCTATAAAAAAATATAATTCTATAAATTCGATGTTCGTTTGTGCTGTAACTTCTAAAGCAAGATGAAAACTTCAAACAGTTGCTGTAATATTGAACCTCCATCTTACATTCTCACACGACGCCGCATCGATTGCGCTTGGGCAACATAAGCACGGTTCATAAAATCACGCAATTCACCGTCGTCGGCTGACAAGAGCATTTGCAGCGCTGTCCGCCGACCGGCCACAATTCCGAATCGAGCATTACCGGTTCCGCTGTGACGACCTTTTGTTCCGATTCCGAGACCCGCTCCCTACCGGAAGTCGCGTTTCCGAACCGAACTGCAAATGGAGATAAATTCTGAAACGTTCCAGGCTGCCGCATAGTTTCTCCATCCAGAAATAATACCCATGGGAGAACCCGGCTACACCGTTTAGCGAACCAACATGTAATTAATTATTGTTTATTTCGGTTGGATTCATTACCGCCGCGATGAGCACGGATTGCTTAACGAGTTACATTTAATGATCGATGTAGGTACCCGCAGCCGGCGCGCACACAATCTCATCACGGAACTATATTATGATAATAACATCGGATTCAGATATTCGTTCGTCGCGGTTCACCGCAAATAGTGAGTTTATTCCGGTGCTTGCTATTATTATCATCCACGTAATTTGGTATAGGTTTTTCCGTGTTTATTGTATGGTTTAATTAATACGATCGGTATTAAAGGGGAACGGTGTCTTTTTTATCTATGTTTTGTTTGGGGTTTTTATCATCAGGATATGCCAACCCCAGGAACGGTATCTGTTCTATTAGTTTGCCAATAAAGACTATACAATATACACATATCAACTACACTGCGACACGTTCGACGAACCTACTGCAGGCGAATAATAGAAAATAACCACCCATTGTTTTATACTCCTAAATAAAAAAGGTGAATAGGCACAATAACAACCGTACAATGTAATTTAGTACGCGAACCATATAACGTGTTTCGAGCAAACAGAAAACAAAAGCGCATCACAATAATATCCACATTAAACAATTTAAATTAGCCAATGCGGTCGCGCAGGTCAAACTGTGATTTGATATTTAGATAACAACGCAATTAGTATTTAGCAATTATATTGACTATTAGTATTTAGCAATTATAGTATTTAGCGATTGACTTGTGATCGCGTACTCACACATTTGATATAATTTTATTAGTGAATATGCATGCTTAGTATTATACCTATTCATTATTCACGTGCAGCACCGTATTGTTGTAAGTAGTTAAAGTTCTGAACTAGTACATATATAAAACACTGACAAGGCAATTATAGGAGCTAGTTAATTATATCAAGATCTCAGAATATTATTAACCACATCACTTCGAGTAGAATGTTCCAATGTTTTTTCTATACTCTTACGCTTACGCAATTTTTCATCGCACAGTTTCCTTCGCATCGTAATTTTTTAGTGTCCTAGCCTTTAACCAGCAGGAGAGATCATATACTCACGTAAACTCTAGCGTGGAGGCCCCATGGTCAGCGAAGAGTACGACAGGCGGGGTGTAGCGCTCGTTGGCTCCACACAGCCTGGTCTCGACTGCGCCGCCCGCTGGCACCGCACTCGCACTGCCCAGCTGCAGCCATCCGCCAACGCAACTGAACAAATTACATAGTTTAATTTTGTTTTAAATGGAGCCACCCACTTGTCGGTAAGTATTTTGATAACATCAAGTATGGAAAAACTATAGGAGATTATATACCAGACGTAATCCCAAGACTAGGTCTAACAAACCCTCCGAACCCTATCAGTGAAGTGGAGGATACTTTACTGACAAACACCAGACTTTCTGGGTCACCTATAAAAAGTTAATTTCTGCTATTTATGTTAAATTTCTGCACTCGTGCACGTTTGTAAAATACAGTGGATATTATTCTACAAATACTGTCATATAATTCATCGAAACACATCATTTTAAAATAAATAACCTTTAATTCCGAATACCCTTAAAAAGTAATTAAATATTTTTGAACCAATTGTACTTAGTCATTAAATATCTATATATACAAAGCAAGGTTGTGTTAGTTACACCATTTATAAGTCAAGAAAGGGTGGACCGAATTTTGTGATCTTTGATTTTTTTTTTATTGCAATATTGGCAAGTGTTTGATCTTGAATTTTTGAATTCGTCCACGCCCCGAATAGCAGGGTAACTATTAAAACATAGAAATTACGAACATCAAACGAATCCGACTCTTATATTTCCCTTTCATCATAGAAAATTACCCAAAAGATATTAGAGAACTTACATCACAATAATAATATGGTAAGAAAGGAAACCACCATGGTTGCTGTAAAGCAGCCGTAACGTCTGGAACGTAAAAAACATAAAATAAACGCGATAAAATTCGTAAAATTAGTTTTATTTTAAGAAAGGAAATATGAACATTAAAAATGAATGCGTTTCAGAAGTGCTGGAACATAATGCTTATCATTTCTTGTAACGCGATACTCGGAATGAGGATAAAATTATTTCCACGGCCGAAAAAAATCTAATAATATCCCATTCTCATCATCTTAAAATGGTGGATAAAGATTTTAGGAGTGAAATTGCGAACGCCTTTTTCAATTCCGATGAAAAGTACGGGTTTTATGTAGGTATTTGTTTATATTTGAACTCGTATATTTTCATAGACAGACTTTTAATCTGACCATTTTTTTTAATAAATTGCTCGTAAATTCTGTGTTTAATTACAAATAAATTTCAAAAAATATATAAACACTTCCCACAAATTAAATAACTTGAGGAAAACCTCATGAATGTGATAGTAGGTAGGTTCTAATCTGAATAATTCGCCGCTCTGTCCTACCTCACCCGAGTACATAATATGCATAAATAAAAATCTTATTCGATGCTGTGTCAGCCCCCGAAGACGGACCGACCGAAATATTCAATTTGACAGCACATTGATCATAGCAGCGTGTGTATGACAACCTCGGACCTGTCACACCCGATTCTCTTCCACCATTCACATCCGCTCCATATATCTTTCGTGTCCGCTAACAATGAATACAGAAAAATATTTGATTTATTTGCATTATTCTCGCGTATATTTTATTTCGGTGTCAGCTCGGCACTTTGTGTGTTAGTTATGTGTTCGATATTCGGATCAAATGGACTATGCACTATTGCGCTCCTGGGATTATTTCTTTGATATTATATACTGAGGCAGTAGGTACATATGTCAATCTTGACAAAATCCTTTTGGCAATATTATTTACATCAGACTACATTGATATTTATATGAATATTCATAATCTAGTTTGTAAATCTTCTATGAGAAAAAATACCTATAGTTAAAATGATAATATCACTTGACCCTTACGAACGCAAGATGCTGCGTTCATTAATTAGTAATTTGGTTACTAATCAAAAGGAAAAAAATGAAGAATATTTAGTGAATTTCTTTTCATCCTATTTTCTTTTACCACATTTAAAATACGTTTTAGGTTCTTACTTGGTCCCATTGAACTTTCCCACAGACACAAGCCTGTACAGCTGTATCTCAACGCGCTGGCCAGCATCCGGCTGCAGGAAGTAGGAGCAGGAGGTCGGCCCTTCAATTGACGGCGACTTGATCTGTCCAAACGTCTTACCCGACTTGCTCTTGAGCACTCTAGAGTCTATGGTGATGTTGCACACTAAAAGAAAATTGCTGGTTTAATACATAATAAGGATCTTTTAATTAATAGCAAGTGAATAGAAGACAATATCATTGCCCGTTTCGTGAGACGACCTGTTCTGAGTTAAATGTTAACTACATGAAATTAGTCCTGCACGTCAAGTGCAAGATTATTCGTAAGCTAACCGTATACTTTCTAGTTGACATATTTAGATATTTTGTAGCGCTAGTGGCGCCATAAATTCTCCATAAGAAGTGTCTAAATACGTAGACTATAAAGTATACGGTTAGCTTACGAATAAGATCACACTTGACATACAGAAGCAGGGGTAGTCACACAATAAAATACAAGATATCGCCTCACCCTAATGTATTTTCAGTACCCCAAGGCCCGCCCATCTTTTTACGTACCGTTTTGGCACGTAAGCGTCATGTACCCCTCTCACAAGTCACACCACAGATTTCATAAATAAGTATGACAGTGGCAGCATGTTTTCTCGATGACGTTACGATTACAATAGAAATTCCTGCTTACCTTACATATCCGCCCCCCGATATACAACGTTATGACAAGTCTTGTATCGACCGATTCGGTTATTAATTGAAACTTGCATTATGAAATGTATGATGTAAACAAAGCAAGTGGATTACATTTCGTAATCGTATGGAATCTTAAATTCGGTCATGAAGAATGGCTCTGAAAGATCGACGTGGAAACAACAAAAATTCTAATCGAATTGATTCGGGTACTTGTCGAAACGTTCTGAATCAACACGCACTGGTCATTTAACTACTCCAGTATTATATATATTTATTTTCAACCTTTTATTATCTAGTGTACGCTATAGAATGCATAGCTGAAAATATATAAAAAATATTAATTTTCGACCGGAAACGGAAACATATCAGTTATAAGCTGGCACTGTGCCAGCTTTGTGGATGGGAAATAATTGAATTTCTTGCAACGAAGATACATCATGTCTGAACAACAGCAAGTTATGTAAGTTTGTGCGGGATTAAACAATAGAAGATACACTTCTGTGTGTTGCCCTTTATACCAATTCAGAAAAAAATAATATTCCAAACTAATTGCCAGTATATACTGATTAAGGTGCGTAATAAATACTAGTCCTCCCGACCGAATTTCGGTCACGCCAGCCAATCTCAACAGAGCCAATTACGCAAGGGATAGTATCAGAATGTTTTATTCATGTAATCCATTAAGTACAGTACTTATGAATCGTCAAAATTGTCACAAAATGCAAAGCTACAACTTGACCATCCGATAACAATGCCGCCGTTCCTATTGAGAAGAGGGGGCGAGAAACTCCATGGTTACTCTTTTTTAAAAAGATCAAATACATTTTGGAGCTGTACATTGTTATGGGTATGTGACAACAATGTTGGAAAGGCTATAGGCATGCTTCAGTAGCTGATTAAAAAAGTACTAGCTAAGTATATAATTACATGTTAACGGCTACATAGTGGCACATTTACAAAATTATTTTTAAATGAAGATATTATAGTACACAACTGTATTCATAAGGACTGCTGCTGTCTCTCTTCCCTCGCTCACATAGTCCCATGGAACGCCAAACTATCGTACTGTGTACTGTAGTGCAGATGTGTGTATGAAGTTTATACTGAGGTTATGTTGTGTGTGTGTTGTACAGTTAATAAAATCTCTACTTACTATTAGCACAATACTGTTCAAGGCCACACTGCGAACACCGCGCAGGCGCGACGTCCCCGCACGGGCACGCGCCGTCGCGCACGCAGCACGCGCAGTCCTCGCCGTCGCCGCCGGGGCATGCGCACCCCGACGACGACTGTGTCCATAGGTCCACTTGACCTACGACATATGCACATAATATGCACACGTTACGCACCTTGACATAATATCCTACAGTACCCGGACGTAAATATTACACATTGTCTTTTCTACTTTGTAGAGCTTCTTCTCTATCACCCATGCCTTGAAATGTCTCTTTTTAATGTCGATGTGTTATATTCACGGCCGGGTGCTGTACCCTTTTTGTGTATTCTGAATGCTAAGGGTCGTTTGTACTGTTACCGGTGATCGTTCACTCGCTGTGCAGCGGGACGTCACTAGCGGCGAAACTCTATGGTGACAGGAGAGTGTTTTGACAGTTCGTGTGTGCCGCCAAAATATGTAAAGTTTTGCCGCGATGAATAAAGTATTTATTTAATATTTCCGTGTTTATTATTCTATTTAACAGTCAGAAGTGGGATCGTATCTCTTGCCTGACATATTTACGTATAGTGTTTTCCAAATTGTGTGTTTTTACGTGTGATTGAAACGAAAAACCAACAAGTTTGAACTTGAACATTGTGTTGTACTTTGAAAACTATTTTATAATTCATTTAATGTGTATTCGCGAATTATTGACGCTTAAAAACTAATCTAGAAAGCTTCAGGAGTGAGTTGAGTGTTATGTTGTCTAATTTAAAACATTATTGTATCACCTACTATTGCTGGGGGTCAATAACTTCCCCGGTGAGTTTGTTGAAGATTATCATGGAGCTACCAGACCCTGTGGATGGCATTCAGGTACCTGTGTGTGTTGGGGAATGCTGAAGTGAGTGTAACTATTGATATTTACTGCTTGTCATGTTAAAATTTTGGTTTTAATTGGAAATTCTAATAACAGTTTGTGTTAGACTTTTTGCATACTAACATTGGGAACCAATCTGTGTTTGTTTTGTGGTTGAGAAAGCTTACCAGTATAATAGCTTCAGTTTAGCTAAGTTTAGTTAGCTTCAGTTGTGTACTAATGATTCGATGGTGTATTGACTAACTGTATTGACTTGCATACTAACATTGGGAACTAATCTGTGTTTGTTTTGTGGTTGAGAAAACTTACCAGCATAATACTATTAGCTTCAGTTGTGTATTAATGATTCAATGGTGTATTGACTAACTGTATTGTGTTTGTGGTTTATTGTATTTAAAATTTAAAAAAAAAAAAAGACTGGTTATTTTGTGTTTAAAAAATAAATAAAAGAGAAAACAATTAGGAGAATGAGTGGGCATAAGAGGAGACATTCCATTTGTAGCTCATCAGAGGAGGATAGGGTGGATGACAGTAAATATAAAAAAGAACTTCTGCAGAAAGAGAACCGGATTGGTGCGTTAGAAGGTTTGGTCCGTCAATTGCGACAAACCCAAAATTACTTCACCAGCCAACCTACTACCTCTTATGAAAGAGATATTATAACTTCCACCCCTAAAACTCATTTGAATGACACCACTGTGCGATATTTGGGACGGAGTGATATTGTTCCTGAGTTTGACCCAGAAAGAACTACAATATCAATTGAACATTGGATAAGAAATCTTGAAAGCATTGCATCCATGTATGGTTGGGATGAGCGGACACTAATCTGTAACTGCACTTCCAAGTTGAGAGGCTACGCAAAGGGATGGTATGAACGGCAACAGTCATTTGATGTTAGTTGGGAAGAGTGGAAAGACAGACTCAAGCGCGCTTTCCCATTTACTCAAAATAAATTAAACTTGATCCGTGAATTAGTAAACAGAGTGAGGCCCGCTGGAGAAGACCCAATTAAATTCTTCTATGATAAATTGGGAATTGGGATGACCTGTGGGATGTCAGATGAAGTCATAGCAGAAGCTATAATTGGAACGCTGGGTGATAAGCTGATGGAAGTTGGTGCGGTTTCAGCAGGTTGCCGGAGTTCATGTACCCTTCTCAAGTATTTGGGAACAATAAAATCTGTAGAACAGACTCAAACAGTCCACAGTGTTACAGATACCATAGTGAGTGTATCCTGTTTTAACTGTGGAAAATCTGGTCATAAAGCCAGAGCCTGTGCGATTAAGATGACTAAAGGAAAAGATGAGAAGAAAATTATTTGTAGATTTTGTAATCAGGCTGGACATATAGAGAGTAACTGTTTCAAGAAAAGAAAGCAGAACAGGTTTTGTTCATATTGCAAGCGTAAAGGGCACAATTTTGAGGATTGTTGGAAACGCAGACAGGATGGTTCAAAATCTGAATCTAAGGATTCATATGTAAAGAAAGTGCAAGTGCTTTGCCCGGAAAAATCTGATGAGAAGTACCACAAACAGGTATTGGTAAACAATAATATGGTCAATGGTTACATAGACTTTGGTAGCGCTTGTAATACAATGAAAGAGTCGATCCGTCAGAAATGTAATTTGGAGTTTACTGGAAAAGATTGTGAGGTGGTAATTAGGGGCTACGGAGATGCGTTGACTGTTCCTTTGGGGATGGTATCAGCTAGATTGACAGTTGATGGAGTGGAGAGAGACACTGAGTTCTTCGTAGTACCAGATAAGACTCAAATGATGGATATCTTAGTGGGGCAACCCTTCACTGAGGCGATCAACGTTGTTGTTGTAAAGACACCTACCAAGTTGACTATTTTTGACAGCTATCTTACATTAGAGCTGCCAGATCTTTGTGAAAATCTAGCGCGCATTAAGATTTACCCGTCAGAGGATAAAGTGATTGTGCCAGGTTTGAATAAAGTAGTAGCGACGACTGAACCATCGATAAGTGGAGTAATGAAGTTGGAATTGAGAGAGCATCGGTGCCCTAAATACGAAATGGATGTCTTGGGTGATATGATAAATAGTGAAGATGGGGGTGTTACAGTGAGAGTCGTCAACCGAACAACAGAAAATATTACATTGAACCATGATCGCTGTTTCGCCCGTGGCACACTTTCAGATATTGGTGTCAGTAATACCCGAATTGGTGAAAAACTTTCCGCTGAAGAGAAACTGGCTCTGGAAGACGTTCTTCAGCAATATGACCACTGTTTTACGGGAGATGGCATAGAGCTAGGTCAGTGTGATGTAGAGATGAGTATTAAACTCACTCAAGATAAAATGATCTACTACAGACCGTATAGGCTGTCTTACCACGAGAGACAGATAGTACAGAAAATAGTATCCGATCTGCTGAAGGCTGGTATCATAGAGGAGTCCAAGTCACCTTATGCGAGTCCGATCCTGCTAGTGCGCAAGAAGGATGGGGGTTATCGCATGTGTGTCGACTACCGAGCACTTAATAAGATCACGGAAAAGGAGAGATACCCTATGCCAGTTATTCAAGACTTATTGGATCGTTTAGTGGATAAGTCTGTATTCAGCTGTTTGGATTTAGCAAATGGGTACCATCAAATTCGCATTTCTAGTGCTTCGAGACCACTTACTGCGTTCGTCACACCAGATGGGCAGTACCAATACCGGATGATGAGTTTTGGTCTTTGTAACGCTCCAGCGGTTTTTCAAAGGGCGATGAATGAGATATTAGCCCCAGTGCTTCACAGATGCGCAGAAGTCTACATTGATGATGTGATAATATGGGGGGATAATGTATCAGACGCATTGGAAAATCTGCGGAAAGTCCTTGCGTTGATATCTGAGGCTGGAGTCAAATTGAAGAAAAGTAAATGTTCATTCCTTACTGAATCGGTTGAGTATCTCGGACATAAAATAACAAAGGGTGAAATCAGACCCTCTCCGGAGAAGATACTCGCCGTCCAGGACTTCGGTACTCCTAAGAACGTCCATGAAGTGCGCCAGTTCCTAGGCCTTGCGAGTTACTTTCGGAAGTTTATCAAAGGCTTTGCGATTACAGCCCAACCTTTGACCAAGCTAACCAAAAAAGACCAAGAGTGGATTTGGAGTGAAGAGCAGTCCAAGGCCATGGAAACTCTTAAGGAGTCCTTGGTAACCGATCCAGTTTTGACTATATATAGTCCTGATCGTGTAACACAACTGCACACAGACGCATCAAAGATAGGACTAGGTGGTGTGTTACTTCAAAGGCAGAATGATAATACGTTTAAAGTGGTAGCATATGCGAGCCGTCAAACGTCAGCCACAGAACAAAACTATCATAGCTTCGAATTGGAAGCATTGGCAGTAGTTTTTAGCATCCAGAAATTCAGAGTGTATTTGACAGGCATTAAGTTTGAGGTGGTAACAGACTGTGCTGCGCTGCGATTGGCGTGGTCAAAGAAAGATCTATCCCCAAGAATTGCTAGATGGTGGCTTGACCTACAGGAGTATAACTTTGTTGTGGAGCACAGACCAGGTACGGCTATGAGTCACGTGGACGCTCTTAGTCGGAATCCAATCAATCTGAACTACATTGAAGAACGTGATTTAATTGATGCTTTGCAAGATGGCGATGAAAGTATTCAGTCACTGATTGAAAATCTTAATCTAGAGTTAGTCGCGAATAAAAATAAAAAGGATGGTCTCGCCAAGCAGTACAAGATAGTAGGAGAGCGTATTCATCGGATTGTCGATAACGGTACTAGGCCAGTACTTCCTAAGAATGCGAGATGGCATATATTGAAGGTTTATCACGACAATCACGGGCATCTAGGAGTCGAAAAGTGCTTGGAAGCCATCAAAGCGAAGTATTGGTTTGCAAAGATGCGACAGTTTGTTGAGAAATACGTGAACAGCTGTATCGGATGCCAGTATACAAAGAAACCTACAGGTAAACAACCAGGACTGTTACATCCGATCCCTAGGGCTATGACTCCATTTGAAACCCTGCACATTGACCACCTGGGACCGTTTTGTAATAGTGGAGGTAAGCAATATATAGTTGCGATTATTGATGGGTTTACGAAATTCGTCTGGCTGGAAGCAGTAAAAAGTGCAAATGCCAAAGGTGCTATACAGGCGCTACAACGATTTGCACAGGTTTTTGGGTATCCTAATCGGATTATAAGTGATAGAGGCACTGCGTTCACTGGCAAAGAATTTAAGGAGTTTGTTAATGAGCACGGTATAAAACATGTGCAAAATGCAGTTGCTAGTCCTCGAGCAAATGGACAGGTGGAGCGACTGAATAGGACCATATTGTCCTCTTTGACTGCACATATGGGCGAAGAACAGAAAGGATGGGAAGTGTATTTGCCGCAAGTGCAATTGGGGGTGAACTCAACTGTGAGCCAAGGTACGGGGAAATCCCCATTAGAATTGCTCTGTGGATTGCAACCACGTCTTTCGGCGGAGTTACAAGGTCCTGTGAGTTGCCAAGGAAGCGTAGAAAAGGCTAGGCAGGAGGCTGCTGAAAGCATAAAGCGGAATGCGCTGAAGATGAAAACACGTTTTGATAGGAGCCGTAGAGCGAGTAAAGGATTTTCGGTTGGAGACTTGGTGATGGTGGAGAGGAAGATAATGAGATCCGGTATAGCAAGTGGCAAATTAGTCCCACGTTATGCAGGCCCTTACAAGGTGACGGAAGTATTGCCCCACGACAAGTATGAAGTGACGTCAGCCAATAAAGGAAAACGGGGATATAAAAATGTAGTTGCATGCGACAAGATTAAGAGGTGGCATGCCAGGGAATTTTCGTCTGATGAAGGGTAATGCCTACTGCATGGCTATGTTTATGTTTGATTATTTTGTGTTAAATACTGTCTATGTGTATGATTTATTACAATTGCTTTGTGAAACATTTACTGAATGGTGTGAAGGGTTTTAATATTAAAAGTGGATTGTAATATGTTTACTCACTCTGTTTTCTTTTGATCCCGCCATGCAGGGCTAAGGTGATGTTGAGATGACTTACATGACATTCAGCATTTGACCTTGTCAGCTGGGCTTTGGACTTTGGAAATGGAATAAGGTAATATTTGTCCCGCCATGCAGGGCTAAGGTGATGTTGTGATGGCTTACATGACATTCAACATTTGACCTTGTCAGCTGGGCTTCGGACTTTGGAAATGGAATAAGGCAATATTTTATCCCGCCATGCAGGGCTAAGGTGATGTTGGGGTGACTTACATGTCGTCCGGCATTTGACCTTGTCAGCTGGGCTTTGGATTTTGGATATGGAATAACGTAATATTTTATCCCGCCATGCAGGGCTAAGTTGATGTTGAGATGACTGTCATGCCGTCCAACATCTGACCTTGTCAGCTGGGCCTCGGATATGGGACATGAACTAATGTCTAATCTTGCCATGCCGGACTCAGGTGATGTTAAGATGACTTACGTGTCGTTTAGCATTTGACCTTGTCAGCTGGGCTTTGAATATGGAATGAGGTAAAGACTGATCTCGCCATGCCGGACTAAGGTGTTGCTGAAGGGGTTTGCGCCATCCAGCATCTGACCTTGTCGGCTGGGCTTTAGGATCTTATACCAACAAGATAATTGGTTCCGCCGATGTGTGGCTGAGATGGCTCTACAGTCTCTGATCTTGTCAGCTAGGCTGTGGATCTATTTCAGTTTTATCAAGGAGATCCTCTGAAGAACTACGCGGAGGTGCTCCTGCGGGGACCCAGGAGATTCGTCAGGATCGCCGAAACTGTTACCGGTGATCGTTCACTCGCTGTGCAGCGGGACGTCACTAGCGGCGAAACTCTATGGTGACAGGAGAGTGTTTTGACAGTTCGTGTGTGCCGCCAAAATATGTAAAGTTTTGCCGCGATGAATAAAGTATTTATTTAATATTTCCGTGTTTATTATTCTATTTAACAGTACAAACAGTAATTATACAAAAGTATAATAATTTTTTTTAGTAGATCGCGTAAGGTCGTAATTGGCGTGAACAATACAAATCGGCTTGGTCTAAGATTAGTATCAATAGATTCAAAACTATATCGTAAAGTAGGCACTCTCGTAGTATGATGCAAATTTTATAAAATATCCGGTGACTTGCACCGTGTAGACGTTCAACATGATTAAAAACGACGATTAATTTATTCTGAAAACGCTGAATCACTGCTCTCGGAAGCTTGTGCTAACCGAGATTACCTAACACGTAGCCGATAGTCCGAGCCGGCGCCGCAGCTACACGGTGTTTGCATGGCAAACAAAGTAAGCATCAGCTTAGAATGTAAGATTTAGTGTTATGCTGATCAACCCTATATGCACAACTTAATTGACGGAATTATTAAAAAATGATTAATAAGTTAGTCGATAGGGATTATCAGCACATTGTGAAACAGATCCTTAGTTGTAGCAAAATAATGACTCAGGAATAGAAGAAATCTTCTGATTAAAATAGTACCCTTGATTACATTGAATAATGAAAAACACGAATAAGTAATAGCATATACTAAGGCTAGTGACATTCCTGTAGAGGTATTATTGAGCTGTTCTCCCAAACCTTCTGTTAGTTCACTGCGGCTAACGCGGTGAATCTATTGCTATCCCACTCACTCACGCAATGTTTCTCACACATTTTCTCATTTAACCGCTCACCTTCAAAATGAGTTTAATTCATCACACCCTAGCTTTCAATAATGTTTTAAGTAATTATGTAGACTCACTACTGCCGTCAAGGAAGATTGGCGTCCAGGCGATCTGCGCAAACGCAGCGGCGCACGCGGCGGCGAACACCACCAGCAATAGCGGCGGCATAGTGCGCGCGCACTCACCGCGGCCCCCGCGCGCCGCACCACCCGCGCCCGCGCCGCCTGCGCATTGGCACCTGCCCACCCTCACACACACCGACACAAACCACCATCACCAACGAAACCTGACCCCATTCGCATGATTGCACACACACTCTTAAGTCGTTTTACTGTTATTTCACTAGTTTATTGCGGTTTTATTACGAATCTCCGCGATCTCCCCTTTTCCGTTTGATTGCGCGACGGGCCCCGGCCGTGTCGTGGTGTCTGCAACAAAATATTATCTACGTTATTGCGTATAACGCGCCGATGGGCTGGAATCAAAGTAATAATGCCAAATTGGTGATTCGTCTTTACGATCCGTACAGATTTAACTCGCTACGTGCGATCATAAATTAAATATACCTACCTTGTGGGCATAGGTACAGTGTGTACATACCTACAAGCTACACAGTAGAAAATAATGTCTACCTATAGTAACTACGGGTATAGTATAATTGAACTACAAATACCAGCAATTTTATTGTCTACATAACCAAATTTCTCAGAACATGGAACATGTTGCCTTACTTGGTCCAGTTTCCATCAGCTTTGCCTTGCCTTTAAGCTTGTAAAAAAGTAAAAATCTAACCCATTATAATGACTGTTTAGAACCAACTGTTGCGACCCTATAGTTACCTTTTACTTGGCGCATTTTTAATAAGTCTTATGAAAAGATTGGATAGTAGAAAGATATCAAATGAAGTTAAATAATCCTTTATCTTGAAAAAATATCTAAAAAAAAGGCTTTCATAGCGAACATGACGTAGTTATAAAACCTGAAGGAGGATTAAATTAATTTATCAATTAGAAAAAACCAAGGTGAATAAAAATACAATAATTGAGATAGATATAAACAATTTACTAATACAATATAGCCACCAATATGTTAGGGTAAATACAAAATAACACGCATAATTTAAATACACAGACTATCAAGTAAATATAGTCAATGTCAGCAATAATAACAACAGGGTGTCGAATCCACCGGCCGGGCGTACACACACTCCTCGTACTGACACTGCGGACTTGACGTGCAAGGCTGACAAGGATAGCACGGATTGCACGGACCGCACGGATTCAAAGACTGACACTCTCTCGGTTGTGGTTGCTGTTGATACGACGGTTTCTTTCTCTCGAAATGGAAGCAACAATTACCCTGTATGGTGCAAATGAAAAAGAAAAATAATTAAAACAAAAAAATAAATTAATTAAAAAGCATGTTGCAATTCATCCGAACTGGCGAAATTAAATCCAAGTCCGTATTCAAAAATGGCTCTACGAGAGGCAATGTCGTTATTTGCATAAGCAGATAAGTTTCTCAACTCGAACCTCGTAAATTAATTAACTTTGCAGGTAAAAAAGCAGAAATCGCAAGTCCAAATTCCTATCCAGAAAGTTTCCCTGTTTCGGATGATAACTACGCTTGCTGTTAATTACTGAGCTTAGACGGAGGGGGTGTTAAAAGTTTAAATTCAGTTAGGGGACCTGTTTAACTTTTTTTCTTGTTAAAGGATGCCAAATGGCTCGACTGTCAGTGCTAATCACTTATCTGCTATAAATGGCAGCTGAACAGATTTAGGTTTAATTAAACTGTCAAGAATGTCAAATAATAAAATGTTTGGCTAGTCAGAAGAAGGTAAGTGACTCGCGTACTGTGAGGGCCTTACTCTGCAACCCTTCGGATTAGGGGCCCAATCACGAAGAGCGGAATCCTGAGCTTCAGTCGGAAATAAATCCCCATCTGAACCCTTGTCGTGTTCAGCGAATAAACATCGAGGTCCACGAGGCGTCGCGATTGATGTCAAAAATATATCTCCCAAATAAGATTTAATCTCACGTAGATTGCTTGCAAATAAATGCCACCACGATTTAATTAGATTTTGGTTAGTTTCATTTTGAGTTTACTTATGATATCAGACGTGACTTTAAATTGGAAAGTTTAAATATTAACCGATATCGCATTTACCATTAGTTCTATGAATGTTCTTTCCCTAATTTCCACAATTTACTTTAATTATTGTTGATGAACCTATAAGAAACCTAAGATAATAATCCTATTCCTTGGTTTAATCTATACTTCTATACTAATATTATAAATGTGAAAGTTTGGATGGATGGATGGATGGATGTTTGTTACTCTTTCACGCCTGAACGGCTGAACGGCTCTGGATGAAATTTGGCACAGAGATAGATTATAGTCTGGAATAACACATAGGCTACTTTTTATCCCGGTAAAATGTATGGTTCCCGTGGGATAGATGTTTTAATTTTTCATACTTTTTATCGCGGGTAACACCGCCGGGCGCAGCTAGTGCTTGAATAAACGTAAAATTTTACTGTGAAGAGCGGATTTTAATCTTTGTCGATAGGGTTGCTGTCAGTTTCATTTTTCTAGCACTGAACTGGGCGCCTAATGAAATTGAATTTCTTCTCGGCGGCGTCACCGACGGCGTTTATTCGGCTTTTTGCTTTGGCTTCGGCCTCTAAAAGGATATTGCGTGGGAATCAATTCAGGTGGCGGTTCTCCAACCTCCTACTGAATATTAATTTTTCATAAAGTATCGCCGACTTCAATTGAAATTAAATGAATACTTATTTGTTGAGAAAACGTCATTATTCTGGAACTGAAGATTCTATTTTTATTAAGAAAAGTCTTTTACGAAGTCGCATCTAACAATATACATCACATGGTTTGAGAGCACTCATTATGGGTAGTGACTATTTTCTCATAGTAACGTTTGAATGTTATTCATTATAACTATGACCAAAACGGGTCTGTCACGCGTTGAGAATGTCTTTAAATTTAACTAAGTTTGATTTTGAGCTTAATGGTGGCAAATGATAGTAGGTTTGTTAGTTCATGTCGCTGGTCATTACAAGCCGTCTCACACTCAAAATGACAGTCTAAACGATCATACCCGATCATCTTCGGAATGGTATCGGCGCTCCTCCTTTTCCGGATCAGCGGCGTACGTAGACAAGACGAACGGCTTCCGCCGCGGGCGCGACCCGCAAGCGACCTCACATGCGCGGCGCATCAACACCGTAGGCTGGTTCTGTACAAACAATGCAATGGAAATACTTTAATATGACTACCAAGCGACGATGGTACTACACGATAGAAGTGCAATGCAGTGCAACAACTCCATTCGCCGATGGTATTTCGTATCAATGTAATTTGGGCGACGTGAGTGGGATTCGGGCCATAGCCCACCACACTGGCCCAGTGCGGGTCAGTGAACTTCACACGACTTTTGAAAGACGTTATCGTGATGTTCGCCATCGTCGTACCGCAAGTGATAAACGAGAGTAAGAGAGACAAAGCGCTCGACCAACTTGGCTATTAGTGTCGAAGATATTTTGTACCAAATGAACTGAGGATAAAGCATAGCAACTAATAAAGAGATGGAACATTACATAACCGTACTTTAGACTATTTTCCTATATGATTAGGTACCTACTATAAATTATGGAGATTCTTATAGTGATAAGAGAAATCATATATTCGTTTTTTTCTGTCTACATTTGCCATTCATCTATTCCTATATGATATTGAGAGCCTAAAAGTTTCGAGTGTAATCTCCTAAATTTGCTTGCGGAAATACGCCGAAGAGGCACTATGAAATCTGGAGCATGGGATAAGTGAAAAAGAATCTGATGTCGGGCGGTAATCCATCTTTTCTTCAAGCTCAATGCAAAATTCTCAAAAGTTTATTAATTGAAAAGTTATGCATGTGGAGTGTACTCTACGTATATGAACTGTGTGCTTTTATCATCCATTGTCATTGTAGAGTTAGAGCTTGGTATAGAAGAGGATGCAGAATAACTTAAATAGTTTTTTAATGTTACTAATAAATAAATAGACTTTGCTTTGTACATACAATAAATATTATTTTATTGATTGTTCATAGAAACTTTAACAACTATGCATATAATTTAGCGCAAACACAAATAAAAGTTAAAAACTCTACTATTACCAAAAACAAAACTTTACATAAATCATAATATCGAAATAAGTACGCGAGTTACACTTTGTCCGGTTTTGGTTTCATTACTGATTCGTTAACGCATTATTATCATGTGGTAGAATTAATTCCAAACTGACTTAAATTCTCGCGAAAGCACTTTCTGCTTATTGTTCTAACGTCCAAAATTTTCAAGATGTCTCAGCACTAATTTATTTTTCGTGCGTCGCATTCAGGAAACCTGTTCCTGTGCCACAATTCTCAGTCATCCAATATATCCTCGAGTGACACTTCAATAGGTTTCTTTCTGAGGAGACAACAGCCGAGCGGGCTGGACTTGTACGGCGGCACTTTTGCCGGATCGCCCACTTTCACGGGTTTGGTACACACTTCACATTCAATGGACACGTCTTGGGCACAACGAACGAGGAAGTTAGTAGTGCCGAGCATCTTCGAGTGTTCCTGGTCCTGCATCCCGTTGCGCTTGAACGCGGTCACAGGGAGTCTGCTCACCTGCAACGGAGCAGACAGTCGCCTTTTAGTTGCGCTTACACGAAGCGAATATCCAGGTATTTTGCAGCTCGTACAAAAATACAGGGGAAGAATTGTTCTGCGTATATTGAAGATGCATTCTATTGTCCTTAAAATAGAGCAATGTGGTTAACAGAACCGGTCGATGCTTCTCCATCATATAGCTATTTATTAATTTACCCACCAGAACAAGAATTACTCAGTACTTCTTTGAAACTATGGCGGCTAATTTCTTCATCGGTTTGACTGGTATGGCAATAGGATGGTAGCTCCAAGTCGCTTTATGCCAACACTTGCGAATATGCGAAATAGCGCCGCACTCTAGGTAGTGATGATCTTGAATGCCGTTTCTCTTTAGCGCGGAAGACGGTAGAGGTTTCACCTGCCAGGTGCATTCTTTATCATTTCTATGAGCAATTAAATAACTATGTACGGGTGAAGAGCCTATATGTTATTAACACTTTTTATCTTTCTTCTTTTTGATAGGTTGCACCTCCTGTGTGATTTTAGGAAAGATTGTACGTAATGGCTCGATCGCAGTGTGTACACAACGTCCACAGGGGTTGCTGCCCACACACAAATATCGCATAGCTCCACGGTACCCGTGAATTTGATCCTGCATTCCGTTGCGCTTGTACGCGGTCACGGGAAGCCTACCATGACGAGTCGGAACATACCGTTCCTGAAACCAACAACAAAACAATGGGCTCCACATAAGTAAAACTCCACAAAGGGACACGCACGTCTCGGTAACGCGGCAAATTCACTGAACAATTGAAATATGTTTCAAATATGTTACCTATACCAATTTATTCGGCGGCCGCGATGGGATTCTTAGAATCGGGTTTGCCCGAGGGAGAAAGGAAATACATGTGTTTGAAACAATGTTTGTAATATAATAATATAAAGCCAGCATTATCTCAAAAACATTATATATATAAAAAAAACGAGTTATATGCATGACGGGGCCGTTTTTTTATTTATATTATTGTTGGTTTCAGTTCGGAAAATTATGATACAATATCTACAAGAATAGTTAATAATGACAACCTTTACATGCGTTACAATAACTACAATGGTGATACCAGACCATACACGATTTTTTCTCAAATTTTCAACTATACATCGTGTATCGTCTTTTTAAATATTTTTATAATGAACTTACAATTCTGCCGTCTTCGTATCTATAACACGGTATAACGTATTTAGTCTTGACAGGCTTGCATGGTGGTTGACAGCACTGTGGCGAGTCTCTGGACGAGTGGCGGGCGGGCGGGGAGCGTGACCTGTGCTGTTGCTGGGAGCAACACTCCTGTTGCATGCAACACTCTTCACGAGTCGGTGATCGGGGCGGAGACTTTGATCTTTTCTTCTCACAGCAATACATCATTCCCTTCGGGCAACGGGGGAGGCATGGGAAACACATAGCCGGCTCGTCGCAACATTTTGTAGGGCAGGTGGGGGACACCAACATCGGGGTCACCGAGTACTCTCGGCAATCGCCCGGATAACAACATTCCATGTTTTTTTAATTATTTTAAATACTATCCTCTTCTTGTGAATTTTATTTCATAATATTTTGAACAATAAACTAAAATTTCTCAGTCTTTTCCGAAAACGTGTTTTTTATTTTTCTTTTCTTGTCAATTTTGAATGAAAACGATGCTCATTTTTTTAGACTTCAATTAATTTATTTTTAAACAAATAGTTTTCAAAAAGTTTGAGTAAGGTTTAAATACAAAATTATGACTTTGCTACGTCTCTGCCCACCGTCTGCCTATGATTATCAGCGTTTATCGAAAACACATGATAAAGTTTCATAATGCAAAAACGTACATTAGTGTTGGACTGTATGTATTGTGAACTTGAGCTCGTTTCAAGAGATTCAGATGTTATATAAGTAATCATGAGCCCCAAAATTAAATTACTGTAGTGTTATCGTCGGAATAATGTGAAGAGAGAAGTGAGCAGCGCGGCTGCCCCAATACTCTGTGCGCCGGTGACGTCATCGCCTGGAGAACTGTGGTCGCTGGCTCGCGCGTAGAGGAGCTCATAATTTGCATCGAGAACACGCCACGTTCTCTGGCTAGGCAAAACCCTTGTCCGTTAATCATAATTATTTGAATAATTATAAATCTTTATTGTGTTGTTTCGTTTGTTTTTTGCTAGTTAAAACTACTAGCCATCGCTAAAAATAGCATTCCAAAGCACTTTTCTTTTAAAATAAGTTTTGTAATGCCATCGTAAATTGATCAAAGCTTTTATGAATTTAGTGTATACAATGCATTATGTTTTGTTGCAAGCAATCTTCGATTTACTTTATTTGCTGTACATCGTCCTTTGCTGGCAACATTCTAAAGCAAGCTTTCGCAACACATTCACGGGGCCCGCCTCCGTGTCGCCGCCGATTCGAGAATGCAATTTTCCCAATGCAAATCGAATGCTCCAGACAGATTTAATGCTTTTTACTTGCCGATGCCGCCAATCATTTCCGAAAAGAATTGGAGTTGCCACCTTCCACCATAACTCAATATTGGAAAATATAAAACTAACTGAAAAATAATGTATATTCATTCTGGGATTCATAAAACGTAAGTAACGTTTGATTTAATGGAGTGAAATTGATTTATCGTTTGGGTAGATTACTCTTTAGTTTATTTCATTACTTTCCTCGGTCGTTCGGGGTTTTATGGGCGTATTTGACTATGTGTAACAAAGACGAAGACGACGGTTTCGAGACAACATAAACTTTAAAGAGCATTTCAATTTTATAGTGGGTATTATTTGTATGGCCTGAGCATTGGTGAGATTTTAGAGTTGTAACAATACCGTTGTTTTCACGGCGGATCCGTGCAAATGCACTGACGGTGCGTTTTGTTTATATTGGTTGAGTCTGGGAAGCGAACATTTTACTTACTCAGCGGATTGCGAAACGGTAAACGCCCAATATGCACTGAATATTTTCAGCCATCGATTTTCAACCAATAGAACGTTTATTTGCATTAAAAATATTTTCATTTCGTTCGCCGCTGTTTTTTAGAGGTTGTTTTGCTTTAATTGGCATTGTTGAACAATAGCATATGATAGGAATAGCAAATAATGTTCGTTTTTATTATGTATGAATACGAGAATGAATATTCCAGATTAACAAATAAAGATAGTATTTGCTAAAAAGTAGTCTCTTATGAAAAATTTGTGAACATAATAAAATTGGGTTGGTATCTCTGTATATTTTTTTATTTGTTCAAAAATCGCGGGAAATATTTGATTCGAGCGATTTCCTGTTGTATATCTATGGCTTATCCCCAAGTATTAGTCGTAAAAATATTGTGTTATATCAATTCACAAATGTTAGCATCGTACAATTTTATTTTATGGATTACATCGTGACACGACTGGTCCGTCGTTACCTTCCTGAAAATGGAGATTATTTCCAATCGACTTGAGCTTTTCACTCGGTCCTTTGAAGTGAATTCGATAGTGATACCCTAGTAGCACGTACTTACTGCATGATATTTCCACTTTATAGCCTTTCAATAAGAACATTTGTAACGGACCTTACGTAGGCATTTGGTCATGTTGACAATCAATCCTTTATGAAGATCGCGTTTTTTAATAAATTAAAAAAAAACAAACCATGCGTAAAATAATAGCCCATGGTTTTGTAAATTACAAAATGAATTGCTTTCCTTTTTTGATCATTTTACGTATTAACATATAAGAAAAATATCTTCTTGAATCAGAAAAATAGGCAAGCCATCACAAAACGATATCTTCCATTGTCAAATGCGGTATAATAATGTTTGTGTGATGCATATGTATCATTATGTACGTAAAGGAACTTGTAAGAGTTCCATGCGGCTCGAGGAGGGAAGCGTGTAAGAATGTATTTATTTGTTGACGATGGTGCTTTTGTCAATTGAGGCTCGAGTTCATTTGGGTGATTTATGACCCATCCCACAAAGAGGACTCGTACGTACTTATTTATCGATATGTAATAATTATTTCGACTGTATGGGATATAAAAGTATTGAAAGTGAGGATTTATGTATCGATACAAATAATGTTCGACGTATAACCTTTTTTTGTGTGGCTTAGCTCATATTTTATGAATACAAAGTGTTTTATAACAAATATATGCCGTACTTGAGTTTATTTTGTCCTTGTTAAGTCAGTAAAGAAAAGAGAAATGAAATTAATGAATAATCGTATGTCTTCTAAGGATTTTGTGTTATAGTCAAGATATTGTTAATGAGTCACCTACCTGTTTCTATATGTATATATCTGCCTAAAACTCGAAACAAGAAGTACCTAAAATACAACAAAAGCTTGAAAACGGACACTGGTGTAGCTTTATTTCAAACCAGTATATACTACGAGCACCTCAATACGGTTCTCAGGAAGGAATCTATTAGTTTATGATTGCCTATATAAAAAAGTGATAGGAAGTTAATATAAAAGTCTATGGCAAAGAAACAGGGTTTTGACGAGCGAGAAGCGACCCTATTTTGTCAATATCGTGATTTTTATCTGTAGCGTGTTTCCAGGACAAAATTTAACTGCCGAATACATGACTATTCAGCAATATTTGAATCCCAAAGGTAATTTAAGGTTAAGGTTATATTAAACGTTTAAGAATTCAGTTAACACGACATTTTGGGTAATTAATTTTTTTTTTATATTATGACGTTTCATATTACCTATCATAAAATAAATAGCTGACTTGCCTATTAGAAATACATATGATTTAATTTAATACGCAATTCAGCTATATTTTATATTTCTTATGAAACAAAAGGACCGAAAATACAATGGATACAACACGTAGAAAACGTGAAACGAACAATAAAATCCTGTGGAAAGCGATACAGTAATGTAACGAGCGATGTCATTTGTCAATAAGGGCGAGATTTAGTGTCCGCCGTATAACACATTCCCTCTACAATGATGCGGAAGGATCGGGGGACGACTCGTAATAACCTGAATAACCTGAGACTTTTATACACGGCTGCCTCCCGAGCGCAGATAATAACGAACTATTCAAAAGAAAATGACACCTTGGATTTTATGAAAGCGCTACGAGTATATTTCACCGAGTTGATGTGCCGCGGTCTCGCGGTTCGTGGTAATACTTAATATTATGCGGAAGGGAATTTTTACTCGATAAAATCACAGACACTTTTATAAACGTGGATGATCGCAATTATAGAACGATTGGACCAGTTCAATATTGGTTATTCGGTGGAATAAAAAATCCAATAATGTAAAATATAAACGATATTTTTATTACGAATCCGCAGCCCGTAACAGCAAAAGGACCACATTTAAATTTTGATAGGGCACTCCCTATCTGTGCATCAATACGAGGGCCTGTCACTGGGAGTACCCTCGGCTACATTGAGAGCCTTTATACCCATTGTTTTACGACATTTAATCGAGTACTCTTGCCCGGACTCTCTTACGTTTTTATTAATATAAATTGCGTTTTATTGTTTTAGATGATTAAAATAAGAATATTTATATTTTGCGACTATACTTTCTAAATGAGTAGTCAAAGGATAGTTGTGAATCACGTATGTTTTATATACAGTATTTAGAATAGCCAATAAAATCCAAAATTATTCATAGATAATCAAAAACGAATCAAATTTTCCAATCTATTTCACACTAGCTGTCCCGGCGAGCTTCGGATCGCCTCAGAATCAAATGTATGGGAAAATTAATTACCTTTATAATTATTTTTTCCCACGATTTTTCCCACGTTTTAATGGTTATTCTGCTATTTGGGGCAAAGGTACAAATTCCAAAAATCTAAGATCATGAAACTCGGCCCATCCGTTTTTGAGTTATAAATGGTGCAACTAACACAACATTGTTTTATATATATATAGAATACTTCCGCTCCCGGCTGTACAGTAGTTATCTAATATCGTGTAACAATCACGAGCGCGATTGTTGTATGCCAATATAAACAGAACAGTTATGTCCGATCTCAACACAGATTGCGAGCTTAAAATGTTAGCACTGAGCGAGGATTAGCTTTGGATATTCGTAATACCACAATACCTAGTACCTACGAGTACTTTAGGGTAAGTCCTTAATTTTCGTCAAATTTCACAAAACAATTATAAATATTTTAGAAACCATTTCACATAACTTGGCGTATTAAATAATTAATTTATGAAATAAAATGTATTACTTTAGCAATATATTTGACGACCTAATTTGCGCAGTTGGTGGTGACCCTGTTTTCTGTGCCGAGGGACCCGGGTTCGAATCCTCGTAGGGACAAACTATGTGTGATGAGCGTCAATTTTGGTACTCGAGTTATGGATGTTTTATAACTATATAATTATGTACTGAGTTCGCCCTCATTCCATGGTATGGCACCCATAATACAAGCGTTGCTTAGTGTGAGACCGTATAGTTGATGTGTTCGACTGGTGATATTATTATAAAAATAAATTATAATAATATATTGTTAAGGTTGGCAGTACATCAAGATTAAGATGCTTGCGACAACATAAGTAATTCTACAAGTATTGAAACCCAATAAAACAGTTTCAATAAAAAAAAACATTGTGTAGAAGTTGGAATGACCTTTATTTACGATAGAATTAGAGAGGACAAAAAAAAACAATTAATATTTATTTATGTGCTGGCTAACCCTCGAATGTCGAAAGAGGAGAGACCAAAACAAGAAAGATTTATGCCTTCTACAGAAAAAGGGGTTTTGTTTCACGTTAATGGTGTTTCTATTGCTTTTCCTCGCTAATTGCAATTTGGTTTTGTTTAGTTTTAACAGTTCAGAGGAAGGATAGCCTGCAAATTTCCACTGAGTTGCAATTATAGTGAAAACACGGAAAAATATGTTTAATCTATGTCTCGATAGGTAGGGATAAAAAAAAACATGATAGCAGATTTTGTAACTTTCCGCGTTAATTACTCAGTGTTGGCTACTCAGCCTAAGAGCTTCGCGTCCTCGTGTATTTCATCAGCAGGAGTTTTTATTTAAGAAGCTGTAACTGATTGATATACAATCGTATATAGGATACTATGTATGTATGTGAAATTACATTAACGAAACCATATCGTGATCTAATTCTGTTCTAGTGACATCTATCGTAAAAAAAATGCACTATTATTCCTCTTTTACACACATTTCATTTGCCGAGCTCCTACTTATATGTTATCTAATATTTTATACGTCTTTTACTACATCAACGACGTACTGAATATGATCCTCACTCTCTAATATCTGTTTTATTTTATGTTGAATGGTAATATTTTTAAACATTGTTGAATCGATTTTTTTTGTACTTCGTAAATGGTAGTGGATGTAAACGGAAAATCTCTGCAAGAATGATCAATTGCGATAATTTTTACCGTATCATTGGTTAGTACTTGTTAACGGTTTTTTTTCTGCGCTTTGAAATATTGTAACCCACTACGTGAATTTTACTAACCAGAAGAATGCATATAGTGTTGCCATTTTAATGAAGTTAGATAAGGTGATATAATAATTTATTCAGGATAAAATAGTATAACCATACTATGTTAAACAAATGGAGGAAGAGGGACCCACCACTGAAAGTGGTGGACGAGTTCGGTGGTGGGTCCCTCTTCCCTCATTTGTTTATAAATTATCGAAACATAACATCAAAAAGAACCATAAAATCATTCAACCATCGAGCATTGGCCTTCTTTACAATGAATCCCGCTTTCCAAAAGTAAGTTAGGTATACAGAATTAAAAACTAATTCAAACACGGTCGACGAGCACACAAAACATTTCTCGACATCTGAACAAGGTGAGTAAACTCTTTAAAACTCCTGCGACGTAAATCGCGAGGAACTTTATAAAGTTAAATGGAATCACCGCCCTAGTAATTGTTACAGAGACTGCATTGCCACCTTCCGCTACATGAAAATTATTACTTTCAGCTTTATGCGTTATTTTCAAAGATACCTAACCTGACCGGAGACCTAGTAGTTCCTATCGGGGACACAACTGCTTACATCCTTTAAAGTCATTTTCTAGTGGCAGTACTAAGTTTTAGCGCTACGGATTACTACGACTCCGTACCTTTACCGTTCAACCAAAAATGTTCTTAACAGGGCAGGACGTAAAGACTGTGACCGTAGCTACATCTGTAATTGTTTAAGGCTTGCAATTCGTGCCCACGAAGTCCTGTAACATCTGAAATACGGAACGGAACTTACCCAATATGGTATTCATAATTATTACTTAAATCAAGAAAGTAGTTCAAACTGGTTGGGTAGTTCACAAAACATCCCTCTGAGGTATCGGAACGAGGTGAGCGAGCCGAGCGCGCCGAACTCTTTGAAACTCCAGTGAGGTAAATCGCTAGAAACTTCACGAAGTTTAATGAAAGCATCGCTCCAGTAACTGTTACCACCGGTACGTAGTAATTATATTTTTCTTTGTCACTAGAACGCTTACCTCGGTAACGAGGATCGCAGGTTCAAACCCTGGCTCGCACTCTGGGATTTCTGGATTTCATGTGCGATTCAAATTTTTGAGCATGATTATCACTTGCTAAACGGTGAAGGAAAATATAGTGAGGAAACCTGCATGTCTGAGAGAACTCCTCGAAAAATGTGTGAAGTCAGCCAACCCGCACTGGGCCAGCGTGGTGGACTTTGGCCTAATCCCCCTCGCATTGAGGGGAGGCCGCCGGCCGTGCCTAGCAGTGGGACATTAAAAAGGGCTGATATTATTTATTATTATTTGTCACTGGGACCGAATCACCATGTTTTGGCCACTTATACATGGGAACGAAAATACATATAAAAGAAAATTCTCAAGAAAAGCTAGCCTCCATTTTTTGTTGGCCATTTACGATGGCATCTACTATAAGTTTTCATTTAGAAGAAAACTGGTTTACAATAACATCCGCAAAGTACCGTTAGTCTCTACAAAAGTATTTTGCAGATGATATTTCAGCAGTTTTCGGGAGTGGCTTTTACTTTTAAATTATTAGTAGAAAAATCGCAAAGTCATATATTTGCCACAACCTACGAATAAATAAGTAGCTAGTTCATGACTCATTTATTAACCATATGGAACACCTGGTTATTATTATTAAACTTGCAAATTGTCGTGCGACCACATAAAATGTAACTTCATGAACTTTAATGAAAATACGCCTTCGTAACTGTTGCCTTTGGTACTGCATTATTTGCCACGTACATACAATTGCTATAATTATTTGTCTCCACCGGGATTCGGACCCGGGACCCTCTGTACCAAAAGCCGAGTAACTTTCAACTGTGCCAATTAGGTCGTCAGTCGTTAATGATGTATAGAATATTTCGTAGCTATTACGCAGAGATACAATAGATGCTACGAAATATGTTCGTAGCCGTCGTAGGCTCGTAGCATTTTATCAAATGGAGCGCGTCAAATTTAAAGTGTTATTATATGGTATACTACACCCATCCATCCAACCTAGTGTAATCCCGCCAAGACAGTAATATGTAAATCTCATATTTTATATTTGCATGTTTCATAGCTTGATTTACTGCGTATCTTATATCAAAGTTTAAAACATTTTTTCAAGTGAGTTGTTAATGGACGTAGCATAAAAAAAGTAGTAAGTAAGAGTCATGAATTATTAAAATTTTACATTTTCACTTTTCTCAGCGTATACTGAGCTATAAGCATAAACAAGAAAATAACCCGGGTTTTATTAAGCTTAAGGCATTCAATTAATTTGTACGTTTTGATAGACAGTACAAAATATGTTTTCGGATGCAGAATCAAAATCATAATATTTTTTATTCATGTAAACCATTAAGTTAAATACTTATGAATCGTCAAAATAGTTACAAAATGCTAAGCTACAACATTACCACCCGTTTAGAATGCCGTTCCTATGGGGAAGATTCCGCAAGAAACTTCATGGTTGCTCTTTTTAAAAAGGTCCTCTACATTTTTGAGCGGTAAATTGTTATAGGTATGTGAGAACAATGTAGGAACGACTAGGCAGACTTTAGCAGCTGCACAAAAAAAGTACTAAAATAAAAGTATTGAAAATGCACATTTGGAAGAAACAATCGTATTAACTAGCACACGGTGCGATGTGAATGAGTAGGTATTTCATTCCATATATGATATCATTTCAATGAACAACATACCACCATATCTCCCCAATATTCACCTATTTAGATATTAATTAAAACACAATGTATTAACGAGATCGCGAACGCAAATGAAGCAATTACCTGCATTTGCAAACACGGCCATTTTGTTGATTTACTTTGTGTTGTGAAGTTTGATATTTGCTTGGTCCATAATATACTTGCTTTTAGTATACCCAACGGGAAGGTATATTTATGTTATTTCTTATATAACAAATTAAACGTCAATATATTTTATAGATTCTTTGTTCGTGTTTCAAGGCTTAATAAAAACTTTATAGTATAGAACAATAATGTGTATTGCACTGATTATGAGTTAGGTAAAGTACTCCAATGAGTGGAGAAATGTGGAACTTTGATTAAGTTGACGGTTCAGGCCGGCTTGTTATGAATAGACGACGCTTCATTTATAGTAAATATTTAATCATCCATTGACGAGTGTTTGGAATAAATTTGTAATCGAATATAACACAAATGGTATTTCGTTTCTTTTTAATATAAAGTTTCTTCTTATTGTATTTCTCAATTATTCTTGATGTACCTCACACTAAGGTATTTATAAGTAATATCTCTACATAAAATCAACCAAAAAAAAATAGTTTTTGATATTTCCATGAACTTAGTACCCTTTGCCGTGTTGATTCAGTGATCCAAAGAACAAATCAAATTCTCTATTGCATTTTGGGCACAATAACATTCTGTTTTATTAAATAATATTCTTCTTTAATACGTATTTAAAATGTACAATGACTGTAGTAACAAATTGTCTTCTTCAATTCCTAAGATATCGTCAAAACTTTCGAGAAAACTTCCCGCAGTCAGTTTCCGCTAGTCGCGTGGGAATAGCGCCGGCTGGGATACGCTCTATATTTTTCTTTCATTCCCAAATCACTGTGAAAATACTGTGTACGATATTTACAAAGACTTCAGCAGTACACGATGCGACGCGAGGTGCTCTGAACATTGCTGGTTTTTTTGTGTTACATGAATATGTATTTTATTTGACTGAACCTGCTGTAGACAACTAATGACTAGAAAAAAGTTCTTTTGACAATCAATTTGTATTTTATTATCTTATGTGTACATGAAGAGTACCCTGGCAAGTGGTAACTTATATTGAGTCGTAATTAAAATCATATTAATTATACACATTGTTAGCTTTCACATTTTAGTTTGAGTATAATTGGTCATTATCGATTTTGCAACAAAACAGAATTAGTACATCGATAAGAAAACCATAGCTATAAGACAGCGTTCTAGTGGCGCTATCTATCATGTATCTATGTTGTAATAGTCTACATGAGAGCTTCTATTTATGAAGTATGGCTGGACTGGAGGAAGTAATACGATTTAGCGAATGTCGTTCGTCAAGATTCAGCTAGGTCCGCAAGAAGACAAAATTATGACAGAGGCTTACAACTGTATTTCAGTGAGTGAGTCCCTTTAAGTGAGTAATATACAGCAGTTTACGTATTACCATGAAAAAAGGCGAGTCATTTGTAGTACACTTCTACTAAAAAATAATTTGGCCCCAGGGTTTATTCCTATTCCAGTTCCACATCCTATATTAAAAATAATACTGTACGTTTGCCTAATCGTTAAAAACATCCACAAAACTTCAATAAAATTGCACCGCGGTGAATAAAGTAGGTAACAGAATTTGAATTGGCAAGTATGTCCCATACATATTCAGTTGGAGGAAGCGACGCGGAGACGCATTGCGCAAAACTTTTGGCACTCCTGGTAGCGTACAAAAAATGAAAAGTACCGGCGGCCTCGCGCCGACGAAGTGGTGCACTACCACCTTTACATGCGTGCATCGCCTGAACTATTTAATCACGGAGTCTTCAAACCACTTGTGGACTGTGTTTTGTAGCATAAACAATTGATTCCCCGATAAACAAATTCTGGATGCACCTTATAACTTTTATGCAGTACAACACATATTTAAAAAGCTCCGCCCGCTGCTTAATAAGCTCTTTTTAACAATATACTTCTTGAAGTATTGGTTTATTCAAGAAAAATGTCACCCCCGTTTCACGTGCCTTTTTTCGATTTTATAATAATAACAAACTATATTGTGTATGTATTCGTCTTATAACTAACGATTTACATAACGTTTTGTGTAAATTAAAAGTTCCTATTTCATTTCGCCTAGAAGCTAAAAGCATACGTGAGACGGACGGGGGCACAACGTTGGCATAACAATATGGCTCCGTTTTGACACTTCAGGTACCTGTACGAAAAGATAAAGATAAGTTTGTATCATATGTCATTCATGCGATGAAATAAGGGAGGACTTTAAAACTGAATAGAAAAAATCATATGTCCTAAATATACTGATATCCACCGTGCTGGCAATGTCCTGGTGCTTAAACCGAACAATGTAATTAAAAATATATTTTGGTTCGGTTTTTTTTATATATTCCACGGGGCAAGTGTCTTTTCAAACTCTGTGGTTGGCAAAATCATCGACAAACAACGGTGGAAGTCATAATGTTTTAAAAAGTAAAGTGAGGTGTTTATCACAATATTTGTAGAATAGAAAAAATAACGCTACACTAATTTGTATCACAGAAGGCACGCACCATCGCGACGATTTAATAACTTATAAAATAATATGTTAATTATAAATATTAATTCTAATGTTATTTATTTATGTACTTGGGTAATAATTTATACATTAAAACCCCACAATAACAACCTTTTAGTCATAAAATAACCAAGCAATTAAGCGATCTCAAAGAACTCAGTCCCTACAAGTCAAGTGGTTTTTCTTCTACAAATGACGTGAATTATTATTTTTCGACGAACACAATGAATAAATATCAAAGTGAACCTAATTCCATTACTAAACTTAAGAGGTTTCAATATTACGTATTTGGCGTAAATTTAACCAGCGAGGGAGGGGTCCTACGATAGATTGAGAATCTCTTGACTGTGTACTTTGAGAACGATGACGTTCTTCAAAGCCTTCATGTATATTGGCTTGGAAGCGCAAATTGAAATTTTAATATTACTTTGGAATTCATGAACGTAAATTAAATATCGTTGGTACTTATATATTGAGTAATGTCTTAACAGTGTAATTTGTACACAAAACGTTTCGTCTTGTATTGCGTTTTTTTGGTGCAATATGTTTAATATAAATGTAATATTTATAATACAGCCTACCATACAATTGATCTAGGTATGATGTTTACTATAGAGGACATTACTATCTGCCCAATTGAAAGTCATTGTCGCGTGATAATACTTAATTCTAGCGTTACCGTTTGCTACAGCCTGTAGCTGAATCGTTCAGACAATTTTTATTTTCATTTGTGGGCAGGGATCAAATTACCCGAAAGTACATTTCATACAACTTCTATTTGACTTCATCTGTACAACTTCAATTGTTGAAAATGCTGGATGTCTTTCAAGTTGACAAGCAATGTATCTACTTTGAAGTAGGTATGTTTAATTATAAGTTAAGTAGTGAGCAAGTTATTGAGACACAATAAAATGAAATAACACTCACCAAGAACACCTATTTCAGACGGCAAAATTAGCACTTTTAATGTCAAACAAACACAATCATTTGTTCACTCACTACTCACTCACTCCGTTTAGTTTGACTGCGCAATGTTTTCTTTTCCACTTGGAGGCACAGATAGCCCTGGACTCCGAAATACTTTTTTTAAATATACGACTTACGTAAGTATGTACGCGGTACGCGGTGCGGCGGCGAGTCGCGAGCGAGCCTCGCGTCACACCGACTGCCAATGTGCCTCTCTGGGCTTTCACGCGCCCACCGCGCATGCCTCCCTCACAATAAACCCAAGCTCACATGAACGTCTAAAGGCATTGCACATGAAAGTGATTTTTATTCAAACAACAACCTTATCGGCGTCTGAATCTACAATGCTTTATGTAAGTTGTAGTTGGCTGTGATATATCGGAAATATTGAGTTTTCCGCAAATCCGTATGTAAAGATTTGTTGACATTTCCTAGGACTATCTTATAACTATTTATTAAGGTAGCTCTATCATTCGCAGTCCGAAAACCAGTTGGTTGATATCTTGCTATCAAGCTTTGTTAGATCTTATCAGCTCTATACTTGGACATCAATTGACCTAAATATCTTATGTATAAATTACAATTAAAAATTACACATATTTCAAGGAAAAACGTTACCAAGTTCATCAAATATAAAAAAAATACAATTTAGAGAGGGTACTTCATAAAATATTATGAAAATAACCCATACCGTAACTTATCCGCACTCAAAAATATTGCGTTACACTCACTAAAGATCCTCTCTTACACGGTTTATTTTCCATCCAATGATCGGCCTTTCCTACACAACATTGTCATCTCGTAGGTTGATGTGTATAGATGTGTTTACAACCTCATTGTGAGCGGCGCGCGTGATAAGAATTAAGTGGATGCCGAGTTGCCCGTTTTTGTACTGGGCCGATGTCGCAAGCGGGCTAAACGTCCATGTAAACAAGCCGTCCCACGTATCTTTCGCTTCTCTACTATTTTGATCGTTTGCTGTTTCCAAAAAAATTTGTCTGGCCACTTGCCGCGCCGCCTACTAACGAGCTGCAAGAAATATGAGAATGGAGGATTGCTTGCGAGATGTATACCACAGAAAACTTAGTATAGATTAAAATACGAGTGCGCTAAAATCTTTGACGAACTTCATGGGTTAAATTAATTTGAAAGCTAAATTATTTAGTAGTTGGAGTTATTGACTTTTGCACTTTCCTGGCTCTGCCAGGTCTCATTTAGACTAGGTCAAATTCGATCACACCAACAAGTCGAAATAATAGTCGATTCATTTTAACTTTTAATATATAATAAATAACCTATATAATTAACGTAGATATGTAGGTCGATCCTGTGTTAGCATAAACATATGACCTAAACATAACCCGGGCTGGGTGTCTGACGCCAACTTAATAGCTACCTACCCATAAAGACTCCCCTACGTGTCAAAGCTCTAATGGTTTAATGACATCAGCGAAGACACTCAAACCCGTTTTAATTATGAACGACTAATTTGTATTGCGTACGTAGCTGCTACCGTTTCAATGAACATTTAATTGTATCAACATTTTCTAATTACTTACATGTGCGATTTTCATTAAATATGCCGATCTTGTATCAAATACGTTCAACACCGGCATACTTTATTGTAGAATTATACTCTATGTATGGCAAACAACTCGACGAATTTAATCCAAAATTAATTAGATTCTGAATCCGGCATTTCATATAAAAGCATTGTTCAGATACCGCGGGTAGGTACGTATGGTAGGTGTTTCGACAAAGTTGTTGATATAATTTTAGAGCCTCCAGCGACAGCGCACGGCGGCGGCGGCGGCGGCGGCGGCAGCGGTGGCGGCGTTGATTCTGGAAATAGCCACAATCAATAGAAAACAGCGCGCATTATTTAGTACCCCACGCCCTCGCTGTATCTCAAGCGAGAAATTTCTAAACAAAGTTTGGTCCATTACGCGGAATCCGGTTTTTATCTTATTTGCTTTTAATTTCCCCCGATTAACGTTGAATAAATACACTTTTGTTAGGAGAATCGGATTTGGTGTACCTTTGTGCTGTGTTATAGATATAGGTACTTGTTGAAAATAATTATTAGATACCTCGTTACATTTACTCGATTGTATATGGATTAAAACGTGTATGAATGTTGGATAAAACGTTACACTGTACTTAAATTATAAAGTTTCAATTTAAATCAATAATATTCCAGAATATTCTATTGTGGCACGAACAAATCATCGATTGGCGTGAACGTACAAGAAAAAGATCGATGACCTCAGAGAATGTATGATCACGGAAAAGGTTTTGTGTGCGGCTTGGCCTTCCGGGGGTCGTCCGCCATTAATTAGGTCGGTCAGACGCTACCCCCCTGGTTTTTGCGGTGACAATTGAAGTATGTTTCAGTTTTCATGGTTGAAGAAATTTGGGTTAGTCGGATCATGGATACTTTTGTATTTTTTATCAAGATTATATAGCAATGATAGATATGTTGGTTAAATGCTCGCCTTGAAATCAAGGCGCATAATCGATTCAGCTTGCAGCTGGCATTTTGATTCGTGGAACTATATTTATTGTTAAATTAAATTAAAATAATTATTTTGTACAATGTTGTTAGTAATCATTATATGGCCAAACGAACACACCAACCGTACCAAACTAAGCAACGGTGGCTGCTGTACAATGGACATGGGGTGATCCCAGTGTATAATTACATATATACATATTAAACGGCAATGACTCGGGAACATGAGGATGATGGGTTCGCCTCTAATGCGATTCATACCCAGGAGCCTCGGTACATAAAGCAAGTTCACTAGCAACTGTGCTGTGGATCCTGGCTTACAGGAGTAACAGCGCGGGAGTTTGTAGCGGGCCTAGTCCTGCAACCGTGCCAATCTGATCGTCAAAAGTTATTGATTGTGTCCAGAACGCCGCAAGGCTGGCTCTTAAATATGCCACCCTCGACACAGCGAGGCACATTGACAGATGCCAGCGCTCGGGCAAGACATTGCGAGAGTTTGGCTTCAAAATATATGATAAATTACACCATAAACTCCACAATTCGCATTAGTACAAATAAAATCGCTGCATCACGTAATAAAAAGGTTAAGATATTCATCACTCAGCTATTACCATGAGAAAGCGGTCCATCCATCATTACCGCGCTGACTTTTCTCTCACGCTAAGAAGTGAGAGTGTCGACCTCAAAAAGGGTCTTGATACGTACGTATCTATGTATAGCGTATTTTCTTAACAAAAGCTCGAAAGTATTTTTTTAGGGTTCCGTATGATAATTAGGAACCCTTATAGTTTCAATTTATCCGTCTGTCCGGGTCACAGCTATTTAATTCAGTGATTATAAGGTGAGGCCGAAATTTTGTCCATTTATAGATAATTGTCATCGTTAGAAAAACATATACTTAATTGTATTTAAGGATTCTCCATGATATATATATATATATATTTATGCGGAAATTATATTGTATTGATATCTAAAAATGAAGTCTCATTTACGACCTATTATGTTGTAAACTGGTCATATTACGTTAGTTGCATTTCCCCCCTCTAACTCCTAAACCGCCCTTCAGAAAAATCTAAAACATTTTACATTACATGAATATACTAATACACTAGCAGATAGTACGATCCAACAAAGAAAAATATAACGACAACTTAGGGTCAACTAAACCACGAGCTATAGCCGAACAATTTAAAAGTTAAATCCACGAAATTTCTGAACAAGCTCAATATTATAAGAAATATCTACCTCGAATACAACTGAATTTCTCGTAATTCATAACATTGATTTACAAATTAGGTACCTAAAGTTATTTATTGGTGTCCCTGCAGAGCCCTACATTGACGTGACCAGAAACGCACTTGGCCATATTTTTATATTTAACATGCTGATATTCAGAATCAAAGGCCAAGAATGGATAATCCAAATTGGGTACTTTACATTGTTATGATCTGGTCTACTCATGCCACATACACACGGTAGTCCACAGTAAGCAGACAGGATGAGTGTCACGCGGTATCGGCGTCGGCGCATATAAATCGCGCACCGCCGCGCCGCCGCCGAGAGCGCTTGAGCAGTCCTCGCGCGACAGTGGCGCGCGCTTATCTTAATTGCTCCCCCTGATACGATCGCCGCGGAATTTATCCGCGGTGCCGGCAGAATAAACGCCACTTTCAGCGTCCACGCGGCAAAAACTTTAATGATAGTAGCTTAGGGCTATCAGTGAGACAGTTGCCTCTTTATTTTCCACAAATACAGTAAACGTTGTGTACAGTACCTACTACAAAATTTATGCGAATTCGAATAATTCCTCTCTATTTAGGTCACTGGTAAGGGGTTTACATTTTTAGTATCGTAACACGTAGGAATATCAGAATATAACAATCATTTATTAGTAGCTTGAGCGTATGGATGACTTCGATAGACTAAACTTTATACGGTAGCTTCCTACCGCATAAAGTTTGGTCTATTGATGTCTAATATTATTAACAAACTTAGACAATGTTCGAATATTAATATGCACCGTATTGACAGTACAGTTACTCTATTTTATTAAAAGTCGATCGAAGATTTAAATAGCTAAGTGCCATCTCCAAATATTTATTAAAAGCGTGTCGTCGTGGGCGGTTTTTCAGCGAAGCTTGATTTTTTTGTTTACCTATTGTCCCGCGAGCGGGCCTTAACGGACTGACGTAATGAATAATGCATTGTCTGAATCAAATCTGAATCAATCTTCTGAAGTTTTATCACTAATGAATATATAGGGATTTCCACATTCACTTATTTTTTATGATGATATTAAAAATACAGCGTAGCTTGTTATTTTTTCCCGATATCTCTTTTAAAGGGTGCCTACTTATCTACTATATATGTAGTGTATAAGGTTTAACATTTTTACGTCAAGTGTGTGACCTCATCTGTTATGACTTTCCATTATATATATAAAGCAACCACTCGCAATTTAAGCATTAAGAAATGTAGTGACCTTACTTATGTGAAGACTACAAGACACTTAAGTATGCGATTGCTGCGCGTGATTCGATCGCTTTTCGATTAATATTTTCAGCTCGTGGATACAAAGCGCTGGTTTAGTACCGTTTTACACTATGAATTATGTAAAGGTGAAAGGCAAATAGTCGTGATCTCGCCAGTTGGCAGCGAGCTGTGAGGGCTCTGTCGGCTAATGTGTCAAGTTAATGACTCCCACTTAAAATATAGCCAGTTTTCATTTTATTATATTCCAATTTCATCTCTTTAGTGCTGTGGATGAGAGATACGTAATTGACTCGAAACTTCCGCGATGTGCGCTACATACTTATTCGTATGAAAGATGTTAATGTTCATTGACAATTTGTAGCTGTTTTTTAAAAATAACATACTTGGATACATTGTTTGCAGAATATACACTCTTTATTACGTTTATACATTGAATGTTCAAAGGATTGCTAGCCACTAAAAAAAATATATTTTGGTATAATCTACGTCACCACAATATTGATGTAGGTACATTAAAATAAATGAATAAATATTTGTCCATGATAATTACATTTTATACTAACCTACTACTACAGAACCTGCTACTACTTACTCGATCAGTCCTTCGAACACGCAGCAAAATAGATTAAGTAGTCGGTATAATATGACCGCGTCCAATAACCAAGGAACTGTGCCAAGTTAAATATTCATAAGCTTTTTATTTTACACCGCAAACTAGTGTAGTTATTTTTCTTTCATGCGATTTTAATGATTTACGGTTTACCATAAAACGCAATTTTTATATCCATTTCTCACGCTTTTTTATACTGGACTAGCTAAAAATACTAACGTCAGTATGTCTAGTGCGAGGTTATTCGTAAAATAACCGTTTACTTCATAGTCTACGTATTTAGACATTTTGTATGGCGAATTGAGCGGCGCCTCTAGTGGGCGATATTTAAAGTTTTCAATTCTCCATATATAAAATGACTAATTACTTAAACTATGAAGTGCAGGTCACTTGCAATTATTTTCAATATCAAACACATCTAAAAAATCTATGTATATAATGTATCTCCGCGCAGTTTGTTTAAGTTAACTATTTCCTTGTAGCATTACATGTGATCCCAATAGTTCTACTACAAACAATTCGCAAGCAAATATATCCTCCTAGTAAGACATCGTCAAAGTCTCGCCTTTTGAATGTGAAATGTGCAATATTTCCATGACAACTCTGAGTTCATTGAAATGCAGCGAGTTCGCTAAAAGTAACATCACACGAAATCTCGAAGTCCGCAATCATACGAGCGTCTTCTCTTGGTAAGTGTTGTAGACTATTCTTGGTTGGAATTCACATATTTTGTATGTCATCTACCTAGCCAGTGTTATGTTGAGAATGCCGCAAATCAGTATCAATCGTGCAAAAAAAGTGACCTCTTGAATACTGACTTCTTTGGAAAATTTAAAACATGCAATCGTTCGCCACAAGCTATCTCATTTAAATGGTTCGCACTCAATTTGCCCAATCTGCGGTGAAGTACAACTTAGGAACTCAAAAAAATTCGTGACGCAAGCAATTTCGTCTTGTGGAACTTGGTCCCGATGCCCTTGGGAGATAACTCGTTCATTTCGCGAGCAGATTGAACCAATTCTCCACTTCAAGACATGAATTTAAAGCGTTCTATTTACAATTCCCCCTCGCTAACAAAGCAACCCCAACATTTTTGTTTGAATGTGTACCTTCGTAGCAAACGTGATTGGGGTTTCAATTATTTTTTTAAATTCAGAGCATGTCATAATATACATACTTAATGTAAGTAGTGTAAAAAATGTTACTAGTAGTTTAAGGTATACTTATCTAAAAGCACTTCAGTCTCGTCGCATGGTAAAGGCACCACCCTGACCTACTTATAAACTCTACCCTGCTTATAAATAAAAGAGAATGTAATTACCAGAAAAAAAACATGTGTTAACTAAACAGGGTGTAAGGTGCATAGTAACGAAAACTTTGTGTAAAGGCTACACTTAATGACTATAACAAAAATATAGAAATCATTTATGTCGAATAACAGGGGTTCGGGGGTACTTGGGTTATGTATCGTAAACCACGCGATGACAACACATCCCGCCGCGCGATAACCGACGCGTGCGAGCGACGAGCGCGCTCGACAGTATCGAGTTATAATTTACATTGAAGTTTCAGGCCTAAATTAGTAATTATTTCTTTTATTATAAATTACGTTGAGATAGACTTCTACTAAATACTGCAAAAATCAATTTAAAAATCCTGAAAAAATATGCATATTTTCATGAACTGAATCCATGGTAAATAGCTTTAAAAGTCTAGATGTGAAAAAAACAGCAGACCTATGGGGGCTTTCAGTAAAGACCGTTTCTGCGTTTATAGATATTATTGCACCCAACTTAGCAGCTATATTTAATAGCTGTGTTGCAAGTGGTGTATTTCCCGATCTCATGAAACATAGTAAAGTGGTTCCTTTGTTCAAATCAGGTAGTAGTACTGATCCATCAAATTTTCGACCTATTTCAATACTACCTACATTAAGCAAAATATTTGAAAAAATCATATTAAACCAGTTGTTATGTAATTTTAATGACCACAAGATTATTCATAAAAATCAATTTGGTTTTACAAGGAATCGCTCAACTATAGACGCGGGTGTGGAGTTAATAAAGAACATCTATGGTGCCTGGGAGAACTCCCAGGATGCTTTAGGTGTGTTCTGTGACTTGTCGAAGGCCTTTGACTGCGTCCATCATGAAATACTTATCCGGAAACTGCACCACTACGGAATTAGGAACAAGGCTCTTGACCTCTTGACTTCATATTTAAATAATAGGATTCAAAAGGTCGATGTCAATGGTATAAAAATGCCCGGCTCTCTAGTGTCAATGGGCGTTCCACAAGGTTCGATATTAGGGCCATTCTTATTCCTAATATACATTAATGACTTGCCTTACTATGTAGGGAATAATCACGAGATTGTATTGTTTGCAGATGACACTTCACTGCTTTTTAAACTCAAGAGACAGTTAGTTAAATATGACGATGTGAACAATGCACTCGCTAAAGTTGTTGATTGGTTCACTATAAATAATCTTCTCCTTAATGAGAAGAAAACTAATTGCGTAAAGTTCTTAACACCAAATGTGAGACAAGTTGGAACCAATTTACAATTAAATGGAACTGATTTGGACCTTGTGGAGTCAACAGTGTTTCTCGGTATTACCATAGATGCTAAATTGCAATGGGGTCCACATATTAAAACACTATCTGGAAGGCTGAGTTCGGCAGCTTATGCTGTTAAAAAAATTCGACTATTAACGGATATAGACACAGCTAGAATTGTTTATTTCAGTTATTTCCATAGTGTTATGTCCTATGGCATCTTGCTCTGGGGTTGCTCTGCAGATCTTCATACTATCTTCATCTTGCAGAAAAGGGCAATACGAGCAATTTATGGCTTGGGTCCTAGAGACTCCCTTAAGGATAAATTCAAAGAAATAAATATTCTAACTGTTGTGTCTCAATTTATTTATGAAAATCTAATGTATGTTAAGAAAAATATTCATAATTTTGAAAAAAGGAGTGATGTTCATGTTATAAATACTCGTAATAAGGACAAACTATCCGTGCATGTCACTCGTCTCCACAGAATAAATAATTCTTTTATGGGGCAATGTATACGCTTCTATAATAAACTTCCCAAAGGAATCCGAGATTTGCCCATTAATAAGTTTAAAACAACTGTAAAAAGTAATCTTTGTCGTAAGGGTTATTACAGGATCTTGGATTATTTGGATTATAAAGCAGCCTGGGACTGATCGCTTAAATATCAATATATATAATGTTAAAGTGTAGCGTGTGTGCGCCCCGCATGGCAACACACTGGAGCTTACTTTTATATTGTAAAAATAATGAATTTAAAAAAAAAGACAAGCCCGCTGAGTTTCTTGCCGGATCTTCTCAGTTGAGGTCGCGTTCCGATCCGGTTGTAGACATAAGAAAAAAAAAATGTAATGACAATTTGTAAGTGCCCCCGTAGGCCTATACGAAATAAATGATTTGACTTTGACTTTGACTTTGGTATCAGTTTTCGTTACGAATCCACTTACACCCTGTATAATATTATTCATTATTCAACCGCTAGCGATGTTGTTTACGTATAAACTATATCGGTCGTATATTCGGCAAAGCTCGATCTCAATTAAAATCCTATTATCTACTCAAAATAGTGGCACCGTGTGCCCGGAACTGCTATGTGAAGGTAATGAATACCAAATTATCGCTCTGATAGTCCATAAGTTACAGCGATATAGTGTTAAATCATAAAAGCATATACAACCTTCCTAATTGTTACGTGACATTTTATTGCTACTAACAATATTTTTAAAACAAACAATCTAAAGAACAATTTGTAGCTGTAGTCGAAATTTTTTTTTTTCTTATGTAACATTGTTAATTAATCGGCAACGCATATCAATAACCTTGACTTTGGAATTAAATAAACTAATAATATATTTGTGGTGCCTTATTAAACGAACAATACAATGATATCCGCCCAACACATTGCAAAAATAATTTATTATTCTTTGCAATCAACAAATAAATATTAGACTGTAATAGCACACTTTTCACGCGACAGCATAATTTTTTTTATTCTTTTACTAAAAATCTCCATAATAGCTCATGATTAAGCTTAAGTGCCAGGCCAGTGGCAGCTATATGATTATGAATGAGGTTGTTGCGCCCAGCGCTTATAAAACTCAAATGAACTTTTACTGGTGGTAGGCTTCGGTCGTGGCTAGTCACCACCAGTGGCTGAACAAAGCCATGTCGCGAAGCGGCCTAGCCGTGTTCCGGCATGATGTTCGGTGTTGCCATTCATGGATGGCGGGTCAGATCAGTTGCGCTGCATGTGCCTAGTGAATGTAGCGTCTCTATCTACTGCCGCCTTCCTACCTAGGCAAGTATGCTCCATCGTAGATCTCATCGTCACTTACCATCAGGTGAGATCGAGATCAAATACTTGCCTATAATGTAATTAAAAAAAAAATGTAATTAATTAAGAACGTTTTGAAATGTTTCAAAATAAATGTAGATACCTATGTATATGGTGACAAATAAATAGCAACATAATAAGCTATCCTACACCATTGGTAAGTACTTATTTAAAAAGGTGATTTAATTATCATTGAGACATGTAAGAACATTCGTGATATATCGCGTTATAATTAATACTTCCCGAAATAATATTCCACACACACATGTAATCCTAATTGAACGAGTTCAATACAATCTAATTAGGTTAAAGTAAACGTAAACATGGATATACGATATATCTAAAGACGGAAAAGTAATAGGTACCTACATAAAACATTGAATAAAAAATGTTTAATATCGCCTATGAATTCAGCCTTCTGTCCAAGAATATAGGGTCGACATTAGATTGTACATCTCAAGTTAATAATAGCAATTATCGTAGAGTAGGTAACGGGTTAAGAGAGGGAGCGCGTTAATGCATATGCACACGAACCATGGGTACCCAGCTCGGACGTCGAAATAAAGGTATCTAATTAAAAGTGATTCAAACAAAGATGTTTTGGTTACGAAACCGTATGTGAAACGTCAGCGGAGCGCTTAAAATAGTTAATTTCTTAAACGAAGGATCTCTGGTGGTCATTGCACTCATCACGTTTCCCAACATAAAAATCGTGAAGTCATGATATCACTTGCGTCTTAGTGCCTGAAATAGGTAAGTGATGACGTAGACTAGGAAAATTGAACTAGACTAGACGTACTAATAATCATTACGAAAATAAGGGTAGAATTGATTAGACTGACGTATATTGTTTTCCAATTAAATAGCGTGAAGTTCGCCAACAATGCGCCAGGGTGATGGCTGTGGCCCAAATCCCCTTCACATTGAGAAGAATCTAATATTTAGTCAATAATACTAAAATTAACCTAAGCTGTTTAATAGCAACTATGATAAAGACTCAATTTGCATTAGATAAGTTGCATCACTTAAGAAAAGTGGCGATTCTGTCGTGTAACATATCACAGAAATAGTTTTATCATGGGTACGACCCAATCTGGTCTTCGAGATGGCCGCAATTAATTATGTCGCTCAAGCGCTGGCCGCGGTTAAATTAATTTGTGTTAAATTAATTATTAAATATCCAAACAAATTGGGTTATCTAACTCCCGTACTACTTGTAGGTAAGTACATTTTAGAAGTACCCATTTCTAATAAAATAATCTCGAGTGAGTGTTATCTAAAATATATTTTGTTTATAAGATAACGACTCGGGTCTAATACAAAATATACATATTGTTTCTATTTACATCAAAAGGTATGTTCAATACACGGAATCAGGACAACTTCTTGCGCTCGTTGCCATGCGGGATTAATTCTATTTTTGCCTGGTTCATCCAATCAAAAAAGTAGGTTGGGATACGAACTCAAATCTTAAGGCTTCCGTCTTTGAAACTGGATAGCTGATGAATCTCAACATTGTTAGAAAAATAAATTGCGAACTACTTTAATACATTATTTTATAAAGATTTTCAGAACCCTATAGCTATGAGCTAATGGATAAATATTAGAATGACGATAACGACTTAATTATCTCATTAAACTCACACTCTCACCAAAAACCCATTATCGATGGACCGTGCTATAATAATTCGGTTATTACTAGGCGCAGAAGCAGTTACAGGTATATGACACTGCCATTATGTGTTGATTATATTTTCATTAAGTAGGAAGATCGTTCGATAGAAGACAGGTCCACAAAACTAAAACAATATAGCCAGTTATATTATAGTGAACATTTTGAACTTACACTAGTTACTTCTAGTTCTGTATCGGTGTGCTATTAGCAAACTATTGTAAATTCTTTCAAAGCGTTACCTATATTATGAGCTTATCATAATTTCCGACTACGCTACGCCGTATTTGCTACGCCGCGCAGCGTAGCACAAAACGTAGCAGACTTTATAGCCTGGAATCTATACCTTAATGACGGAGATCAGAGGTAACAAACATAAATAAAGGAAAAAAAAATACAACCGAATTGAGAGCCTCCTCCTTTCTGAAGTTGGTTAAAAAGGCTTCTGGAGGTGTTTTTGTTCCCATGCTCTTGAAGACAAATGTCATTGAAAAAAACATGGGTCAACTGAGAGTACCCTGCCAACAATGACTATGAAAAACCAGACCCCGACAGCAGCACTCGAATGATGAAATTGGAAGACTATAAAATGAAAACTGGCGATATTTTAACTGGGAGCCATTAACACGACACATTGACCGGGCTTGGGCGGCGCGAAATTAACGGAGCCGGCACAGCTCGCTGCCAACTGGCGGGTTAACGACTATCTGCCTTTCACCCGTTAAATATATTCATTCATTGTGTAAAACGGTATTAAACTAGTGCTTCGCGTCCACGAGCCGAATATATTATCGACAGTGCGCCTGTACAGCGATACGACCACTGAACAGAAGTGTGATTAGATTATATAAACAGATCGGTGTTGCCAGTGCTCACTAGACGCTGCACTCTACATTTTATAGGGTCTGACTTCACGGGTGTGTGCGGTTATTTTTATGTCGTTCCATTATTTTCAACGGTATTTATTTATATTATTGGAATCCATTATTGAGTTGGTTACTTAGTACTTATACTATAAGTGAAAATATAATAAAAATAAATCTATGAAATACAAAAGCACAGACATTTAAAAGTTTTATGATCGTAATCCCACTAATATTATAAATGTGAAAGTTTGGATGGATGGATGTTTGTTACTCAATCACGGCAGAAGCTCTAAACGGATCTGGATGAAATTTTGCACAGAGATAGATTATAGTCTGGAATAGCACATAGGCTACATTTTATCCCAGTAAAATGTATGGTTCCCGTGGGATAGATTTGTTTAAATGTTTCATACTTTTTAATCGCGGGCAACACAGCGGGGCGCAGCTAGTAATAAATAAACGTCACATTCTCCCTAATACTTTCTTTTAATTCCTTTATAATTACGTAACGCGAAAACTAACTGTATTTTCCTAGAGCCCATAAATGCGTCAAATAATCTTAGATATATCATTAAATACCTAGTATCATAGTATGAATTTATATATTTTATTGATACCCCTTTCACGGCCTTTATTCTCACTTTGCAACACGCGAGGAAAGCCAACGCAGTAATGATGAATGGACTGCTTCCCTCTGGATAATATCGGGATGATGAATATCCTACCCTTTCTTACAACTCTTTTTGGCATCTTATTTGTGTGAAATTCACGAGGTTTTTAACCTCAGAGTAACTTGATTTAAAGGGGCGTGTTAACAACACGACATTTTATTTAAGGCAGCCATTCTATGCTTACATTTCCACACCCACCACATACGAATATATAATATAATTAAAAATATTACTATATAAGCGTGTCTAATGTATATAAATATAAGCGTGTCTGATACAAACTGAAAACATTAAAATTGCTCTTTGAATATGAACTTTTTTTTTAATAAAATTTAAAACTAAACACGATTACAGAAAAAATGCACTGTAAATTTACAAAAAATGTAATAAAAATTCGGTACAGCAAGTTTAAAATTAATTACTAATTGCAATATGCAGACAAGGATTCCCAAAGCATGCCTGCTGGCTTTAGATTTCGCTCCTACCTTCGAGACATTAGACGGCGAAAAGTTAGTCGAAATCGTAGTCGTCGGTGCTCCCGGCTCCAATCACCGCGCCCCGGGTCGGAGGAACAACAACTGGGAGCGAGCTCACTTCATTCGTGCCTTCGCAAGTTGTGGAATAACTTAGGAATTCAATTTGCAGACGTTGAGCGCTGCCGCGGCCTGCAGAAGCCTACACATCGCCAACTTACACATTGTTAACGACATTGTCCACACTGAACTCAGTTCTCAACTCATATATTCTAGAATATGTTTATAGGAGGAAATCCATTGATAAATGAATGGATGAAAAATATATCTCAAAACAAAAAATGCTTCTATTAATACACTTCCATTAATTAATTCACAAACATCAAAAAGCGAAAATAAATTAGGAATGGTTCCCGCATTAATAAAAAACAAACGGTCGTTCAAGTGATTGGAATAAAAATAAACAAAAGAAAGAGAAAACATTGGACTCCTAATGAACTAGTGGAAATTGATTAACAAAACTAGAGATGAGACGCATTTACGTTACCAGGTTTTAAAACCACGGCTTCGCTACAAAGTAGGGAAATACTCGCAAGTATGAAAGTATTTGCAAGTCGCGCACAAGTCCCAACTTGCAAGGCTAAATATACTTGCATTGGAAATCAATTCTTAACATCATATTGATCAGGAGCTCAAAGTTCAAAGTTCAGAGTGTTTTTTCATAAAAACTATTGTAACACTAATTCAAATAATGCTAAATCTCGATTTCCAATCTAAGTATTTTAGCCCTGCAAGTTAGGGTCCCGGCACGACTTGCAAGTACTTTCACATCAACAAGTATTTTTTTTAATTTATTTATCATTTAAAAGTATAGTTTGTTGGGAAACATTTTACATAGCATGCAAAAACCACTGAGGTTATAATGAAGCTATACATACATAGTTTACATCAAGTTAAATAGGATTAATGATAACAATTTATTGTAGGTATATTTTTTTTTCACCTAGGTATAATCAATTTCGGAACTAGACAAGCGCATTTTTTAAGAGCATTCCATAGTGCTTAAGAAATTACTCTTTAATTTCAATTTTATGTTATTAGGTGTAATAGCATCTCGTAAGGTCGGAGGTAGATCGTTAATTAATCGAGGAATCAAATAGGATTTGCCACACGTACCAGGGCGGTCCGACGAGGCATGCGCATGTTGCGAGTTCCGAGCTCGGTAGGCGTGCCCGAAGTACTCCTAAGTCGCCCGAATCCATTAGACAAGTGCGACTCACAAAAAAAAGCTACTTACAAAAAAAAGGCGAAAGCTGCTAAATACTTTCGAGTACTTTAAAATTTTATTTTCGACCCTGGTATTTTTACATACTCGTACCTGGTACTGAATTTTACAAGTGTATCTCATCCCTAAAAAAAACCGCAGAATTAATAATCATAGTAAACAAATTTACTGATTTTAGGAAAATTATAAGGTCTCTTGAAAGGTTTTACACTACTTTTATAGACCTTATTTGCCTATATACTTACTTGTGAGTTTGATTTCACGTCTTTATGTGAAAACGTTTTTAGTCCAAACTCCTTAACCGCTAATAAACCTACCTTCCCAACACGAATTATCGACGTGAAAGTAATAAAATGCTGCCCTGCTTCCGCCATTTTGTTTACTACGAAGCCATATGCGTAGATAATTTAATTAATCTACTAATGATAAGGCCCTATCTGTTCATATAATTAAATGACATAGGCAATTCGTTTAGAATCCAACTCATTTCTTTTAAAACTACTCACTGCGTAAACCTATAGACGATGATATGGGAGTTCGCTTCTCATAAATTATTCAAAATGAACTTAACCAGCGGTTTTAAGCGAGAATAAAAAGTGTATTCTGAAATCGTGTCGGGTTGACTACCCCTTGGACCATCATTCTTATTTATCACCTGACTTTGATATTCTTTTATAATATTAAAGATTGTATATAGGATACTTAATGCATATATATTTTAAAACTAAGCTTTTCTAACCGCGATGTGGTTTATATTAATCACTGGGGTGAGTGTTAATCGTTCAGTGTCGACTGCAAACTCTCGTGTTGAGCGCCAAATAACTGGCTCTGAGGCAGTATCGTTTCTCTTTTGTGAATTTGGAAAACAAATAGCTGGAATGAGACTTAATTGTTGAGCGATAAATTCGAAAATTGTTTGTAGTGTTTAATTACTACTATTGTCCAGTATACAGCATATGTATATTAACGTTAATTGGGAAATTTGTGTACATTAAAAGTCGGCTGGTCTAGTCGGTCACATGGCCTGGACTGGGCATTACTAAAATTTGCCCTAATCGATTGTATACATAATAAATGCGTTGCCTAGGTGGGGAACATATAAGTAGTTGCTTGGTGTGTTGACAAGCGATATTAATTTATTTTTAATGTTTTTATGCTTTAGATAGATAAGTAAATTTTAAAAGTTAGGCACAACTATAACAAAGCCAGACACAGACAAAGAAAAAATGTTCTTCCAATTCCCAAGGCACCTAGTGCTGTGAGCACGCTGAAAGTTCGGAAATCGATAAGTCTGAGGTCTTGAAGGTGCTCTGAAACTGCCCACCGGAGACCGATGGGGATTTTATTAGGCTGTTACTATCAAACTTGCTGGTGTTGCCTTGTTATTATGTTTGAGGTCAAAGGTTAAGGTAATAATATTATTAACGTTTTTATATTTCTGTTCCAGCAACGACATTAATCGATCCATATTCCTATTTCTTACGGTACATCGAAAACCATTTTCCTTTTCGTTATTTTACAAAAAAAATACAAAACAAACAAGGGGCCATGCAGTAAGTTGACTGCAAAGTGCCATAAATATTATATTTCCTTGCAGTGGGTAATCGATATTGTCACCAAATTGCCTCGTAACCGCCATGATCGATGTTATGGCAATGAAAAGAACCGTCGCCTTGTTTTGTTTTTGGTGTACGCTTTTGTTTTTCCGCATAAACGTTATTTTTATTCCTTTCATGTTTTATGTACGGAAGACCCTTTTATTTAATCAGTAAGGTCCATTGTTATTCGCTTTTCTTTAAACGTTTAATCAAACAAAATGGTGCTTAGATTTAAAATGTACATCGAAATAGAAATACATTTAAAACATGCAAGTAAGTATTCCCTCATATCTTTGGTGCAACTTTTGTTTAATTTAAATACTTTCATACGAAATTAAATTTCCGAATATCACAAATATCATATCATATTTTTTAAAAATACACACTTATTTTTTCCCTGAGATGTAAACCACATAATTAAGTACAGCAAAATCGATCGATCATTAAATCCACCTGCTTAAAATACAAGGTGTTTTCTGTAATCCGATATTTATAAAACGCATTTTCTTCCCCTTGATATATGTATGTTAGAATAAACTGTTTTAATTTCCCCCGAGCCAAGGCGCGCCGGCAATTTGCTGCGTCTCATTATGGAGCTCGTTGGCTTGAGACAATATCCCGGCCTGGATGCTCCGCCCGGCGCCAAGTCAAATGCATAATGCTGCACCACTCTACCGAGACGAATCTCTTAATGCTATTTAAATACGGTCGCCGCTGCCATACATTATGTATAGGTCAAATGAGAATTCTCTCCGTGAGAACTTTTGACTGCCCAAGTCTAGTTGAGTTCATTTTATCATAGAGCTATTTAAAAAAAAAGTCTGACCATACTTATTATCTATGCTCACGTTATTCCGCGATGGCATACATTTTGATTTAATTGATGTCGAACGCTAATGCTTATCTCAAATTGTATGTACAAACATAAATAAATGCACCAGTCCATTTACAACGTTACATACTTAAAGAACATTACAGTTAATACAGTAATTCAACTATCGAGCTCGTTAAGTGGTACCTGTGTTAGCATTAGTATAGAAGCAGGCAAATACTCAAACGTACGTTGCTTAATTCACGCAAGAAGCCTTCGGTAGAACCATTCCCGTGAGTGCTGTCTAAAGACTTGCTGCGAAAAACTTCTAACCGCTTCGCCACTTACACAATTTATGACGGTAGTTAGGCCAACGTAGCGCCTCTGTTACCGCAAACAGGTATGATCCATTGTAACTGAACCCTCCCCGGCCCCCGCTCGTCCCGCGAAACACGACCACCGAGGGGTCGCACATAGGAAATAATGAGGATCTATTTTAAGCGGTAGGTTTGCAGCCGAGCAATGTACAAGCGAGCTGAAGTCGCGACGCGATGCGAATGCTTGATGAACTTTAATTACAGCGGCGGAACCAACGTGGAAGCAATTGCCTGCCTGCTGTATTAGCATAATCATTTTGTGGCGCTCCCGTGGCTAATTGATGTGAAATTGGTGATTTAGCGTGCCAATTTTAGATCACTACAGTATACACTTTAATCTCAAACATAATCAGGTGATTATATCATCGTGTAGTAGTACATATGACCGCTCACCCCTTTGCTATTAATAGCTTATCTAAAATTATTGATTGCGATAGAAAGATGGCCTTACTTTATACAATGTTCCCGATCTTTGGAAGCTTTAAACGTTAGTGTAAAAGTGAAACGTTTCTTAGGTTTTTGAGAAATTACGTGCCCGGCTCAGAGGCCAAGGGATAAAAATGTTAACGACGCGGTAGTTTTCCTTGGGATCAGTAAGATTTATTGCGGATATCTCTATAACATCAGACTTTTAAAGGTCGTACATTTTACGACTTGAAAGCGTGGAGCCATCTCTTCTGACCGTATCTAATTGCAGTTACATGAACTCGAATAGTCTGTTCGTTTGCTGTGCTCTTTTCATTCATTAGGCACTACGTACTCGGTTCCCTAAACGAAAAATTTAAACTAGATAGGTACCTACTTAGATTTATTTAAATGAACAATCTTGTGTACCATATCGGCCTGGTATAAGTCATGTAAATAAACCGTGTATATAAATAAACAAAGGCGAATATACTTAAACAGAAGAGATTTTGATAGGTCCATGATGGATAGACGCAAATATTCAGATATCTCAGGGAGAGTGATGGACGCCTCATTGTTCCCTGGGAGTATTTTAAATTCAAATCAGAATACGAAGAGTTTTGGACGTTACCTTGGAAAATAATATAAGGATGCTTACGCCAGTGAAAGTAGAGAGTTGTGAATTCATTTGATGAAATATTTTCCACTCCCTACTAATTGTAAAAGCATTTAAAAAAATTGGATGTAGATATTGTTTACCTAACCACTTTCATAATGCTTAGCTATCTACTAGACATTGCAAAAGTAGTCTTAGAGTATTTTTTTATAATACATACTGATTGTACTGAAAATAATTAAACGTCTTGTATAAAATAAATAAATAAGTGAACCACCCACAGCCAGACGAATGCATAATATTCCGACCGCAGCAAGTTTAATTTTTCAGCATTAAACCAAGCCGGAGCCATGAGAAATTGTCCTCGACAAAATTCATACATTTCCTTTCTTTCGTGACAGACAAAAAGATCACTTTAGCGAAGAACAGAAACCAAGATGAAACATCACCTATAGAATCTACCTAGGTTAGTGTTGATAGAAGCACTTCATATATTACGTTTAAATAAAATAACACTAAGGCATAAATAATTCCTGCAGTTGTTATGAAAATTTGTCTTGGTTTTTGTTAAATTGGCGGTGATCTTTTGCAATTATACTAATCATAAATATTCTATTTTGATGGAAATCACAACACCATACCGCGATTATTCTTTTCAAAGGTGTCAAACTGATGACGAAATAATGTGAGAATTTATTGCACGCGTTTAATTTCCGCTCAGTGAGGGAGCAGCCAGTGTTTGCGCGCATAATTTATGACATCGACGAGAAAAAATAAAGAAGCTTATATATTGACTTTTTAATATGATATACCATTAAAAATGGCTGTGTTCGAGGCCACATATTAAAACGAGTGTGCGTGAAAGCACAAAATAAATTAAGGGCGAAACACAAGAATCGTTTGTCTATATACTATCTTTAATATCAACTACAACAAAACATTTAATATATTTAATAATCGTGTATTAAGGATATTAATAATCATGTATTATATAAATTGGTATTTCCTTTTTTCACTTCATCTACAACCATATTATATCGGATATAATACATGAACATTTCAGGAATGTATTTTTTTTCATACACCCATAAATCAATGTCAAAATGTGATTTCAATCCACGGACTAATCTAACTCAATTCCCACCGGTGACATTGTCACCCGGCTCTTCAATATTAGCTCTAAGTTTATGAGACCTATCGCCAGACGATGCAATCCAATTTTATCTAGACCCCGGTAACATCTTATTTGAGAAACTTTTCTCTCCAATCTAAAATTGAAATCGGCTCTCTCGGACACAAGACTACGAATTGAAATCGGCTCTCTCGGACACAAGACTACGAATTGAAATCGGCTCTCTCGGACACAAGACTACGAATTGACCACATGCCACTTTTACTAAGTATTAAAACGTTTCCGGCTTTATTAAATTGTTGAGTGCAGGGAGAGGCATCATCATCAAGCCACATGATGCATTCTGATCATTATTATCCACGATATCGCGACAAGTGCACTAGATCTGAATTAATGTTTGGCAATTTGACTGAAAGCCGAGATAAAATCGCACGAATAGAAACTAATCACCGTTTCGAATATGTAACCAATAACAGCATCAGTTATTGCATTTGAATATAATAATAATAAACTTCGCCAGACGAACACACCAACTGTACGGTCCAAAATTAAACTACGCTTGTATTATGGGTACCGTACCGTAAAATGGACTGGGGCGATTCCTGTGGTAATAACTTTTTTAGATATAATACGCCCACTACTCAAGTACAAATATTCGTGCTCAGCACACAATGTTTTCCAAAGGATTTCAAACCCGGGACTCTGGTACAGAAATCAGGGTCTCTACCAACTGTGTCAACCGGTTCGTCCATCAATATAGGAAACTATAAAATTAATAAATATCGCCAGACGAATACACCAACTATACGGTCCCACACTAAGCAAAGCTTGTGTTATGGGTGCCGTACAATGGACTGAGGGCGAACCCAGTATATATTACTTATATAGATGTTAAACATCCATGACTTTGGTACAAACATTCGTGCTCTTCAAACATAGTTTGTCCCTACCAGGATTCCAACCCGGGACCCTCGGCACACAAAGCAGGGTCAATACCAACTGCGCTAATCTGGCCGTCTAGCTAGCTTTTCGATTTTGAACTGGCAATTATTTTGGAGTTATGTGATCAAAGGGCCCATTGACTATGGTAGAACAAACTCTATTACAAATTAATTCTTGGCGCGTCGGTGTAAACCGACTCCAAGTATCTAAGTTTAAAATATGACATCTGTATTTTCAGCCAGAGTTTTAATAAAATAATGAATAAAATAAACTAATTATTTAAGTGGATTGTTATTTTATCTTTGTAAGTATTTGTTTCTACGAATAATGCAATGGTAGTTCATTTTATTTAGGTACCTCGTCTAAATAGGGCTGGAGGAAATAGCCCAGATCAATACAGTCCAATCACAATTTAGTTCAGAGCACACGGCAGAACAAATGCTACCGTGCTCTCTATTCTACTGAAGTGCAATGCCCAGAATTGAAAGTAATAAAATGCAACAATTATTTGACTGACACATATACGTATTATGTAGCCTACCGGTCATTTCCCAGCCATGCTACATAAACATTCTGCTACTACTCGTCAACTGATTATATGTATATAGGCTTAATTTTGGTGTTACATAATGGTCGGGTAAGTAATTTGATATGATTCATCACCATATCTTTAATTCACTATCTAACAATTAGGTACTTACTCCACCACTGCTAGCAAATGGGTAAAGCCTTATGAGCGCAGCCAATAGCAGTGAGTACGTTCAAAATAAATTGTCAATTTGTGGATGTCATTATTGCAAATGAAATTTGGCACGCAAGTTCTGACTCTTAAAAGTTATTTTTGAGTGAACAATTTATAAAATAAATTTGAGTATTTTCCTTCACGAGAACTTGCGCTAACTCGAAGCGTTCGCAAGAGTTATTGACCAACTTGAATGTTTGTTTGAAAACTGTTTAGTTTACGTTTTTCTATCATTTGTACGGTTCTTTAAAACATTTTAGAATCATTGTAAATGTATTCCTAAAGCATATTATAGAGAGCTTTTTATACAAAAAATAATAATCAAGTTTCAGAATAAAGGTCGTACACCTTTGAATAATACTACGTATAGAACTTTAATACACTTGAATAATACTCGTACTACGCTGAATCGTATTTTTTTTTATTCTGGCCATTCGTCATAGACTGAACCACTCTGGAATATAAAAGCTTAATATATAAGAATAATTATTTCCTATACTATTGTGTTGTGTCTAATTTCTTAGAGCCTTACGCATACGGTTACTGCATATTATGCCATACAGTACAGGGCATAGAACCTCCGCTGCAAATACGTTCTCTTATCATATAGGTACACACCTTTATTGTTAATGACGCACTCAAGGGATACTTAATGAACCACCGTGAAATTGTTGGTGAGACGGTCGCAATAACTCAAAAGGGTCTTACAGTCGCCGCAGCAGAAATTCCGGTGCGCAGGTAATGCGTCGTTTGTACGAAGGTGACATTGTTGACAGGCAGCTGGAATAAATTAATGTGCTCAGTATTAGAGCGCCGCAGACACCGCGGTGCTACGTGACGCCTTCGAGTTGACAAATTCCACTAACATTTGCAGAAATAAACAACGCAACGTGTAAAACTGCACACGTTGACTGTAGCACTATACCATACTATACAGAATAAAAGAAAATACAGAGAACTTTCCGGAGTATTGCGCGGTAAGAAACAAAATATCATCTGTCGTTCGAAGCATTTAAAAATTAATACGTTACCTTAATACCTATTTAAAAATTGATAATAGAAAGATACACTGATAGAAACCCTGAAGCGCAAACTATGCTTTTATTTCCAACTTCAAAAGAAGCGCGGATACTATGTCGCATGGCCGCGGTGTCCACGCAGTGATACTTTTTATGAGATGAGTCTACACGTGTGATAGTCACAATGGGGTTGACCAACGAGCTAATAATACCAATGTCACCCAATTGCTGAGTCATCTTTATATTACTTGCTGCAGCCTCGTCTGACTCGAAATACAACTTTAGTGTACGTTCATAAAAATATTAACATTTCTAGGATACTTACTTATACTCAATTTTTCACAACAGTCCTGGAACAACGGGATCACGAGCCACTGTCCTTTGAATAATTTAAGTTGACATAATTTAAAAAAACCTATTGAATTGTTTTGGCGTCTCAATCAAATTTTATTTGTGGAAAACCACTTTGAGAAAGCTTTTAGTTAAGCTATTCTATGGCTAATGCTTTTGTAATGAAAGTAGAACAGATCTGTCTTAGGTAAACCTGTCGTTCTAGATAAATGTGTCTGCACGCGCGTCTCTCTCAAATGACCCAGGACTAGGTAAACTGTCTTTATTTGTTCTCTAATATTGGATCCATTTGTAGTAATTTCACTCAGGCTTGAACCAAAGAAAACAATATTGATTCCATCATTTACACAAGAGATGAACGGCCAAGAGAATATCACTTAAAAAAATGTAATCTATTTTATAAAATCAGATTAAATTCCTACATTTACTTTTACGATAAAAAATTGGTAACTCATTGAATCCATGTTTTTTATTTAGATTGAAGCTTAACATAGTTTATTATTTTCATATCTCAAATATGCTGCTGTAAATAATATTTTCGAAACCGATTTAAAAAATGAATTTAAATTTGGCTTAAAAAGAATTTGCATGATTTACGTATTCTAATCACGTGGTTATATTGGAACCTCTTGGTGTTCATACTGATCGTAAAGAAAATCCGTAATCGAGGCGAGTAACTAACGTCGGCAGACGGTCGGTGCAAGTATCGCTTCGAGCAGTCTATTTTCCGCTACGCTAACCTGGCAGAACCACCCCCCCCCCCCCCATCCCTACGGCTTGTGATGTAAGCTGACGCCTCACGCCTTTGTACCCCTTGGCACGATCTTCAATCAAATCAAAAGACCACCTGATGAGCTCAGTGGGTAGTGACCCTGCTTTCTGTGCTGCGGGTCCCGGGTTCGAATCCTGGTACGGACCAACTTTGTGTGATTAGAACTAATGTTTGTGCCCGAGTCATGGATGTTTATTATCTATATAAGTATTATATACTGAGTTCGCTCTCAGTCCATTGTACGGTACCTATAATACAAGCGTCGCTTAGTGTGGGACCGTATAGTTCGTGTGTTCATCTGGCGATATTTATTTATTTATTATTTAAATCACGGTAGGGTACGACTATATATATGTTCACGTCTGTATCTCACGACCACATGCCACGATCCAGAGATACCGCTTTCGCTACATACATTCATACATCATTTCATACACTTCCATCATTTGAAGATGCTACGGCCTAATCCGTTGTGGTAGAGACCATTATTGTGTAAGTTTTAACTCCCAACATTTCCACTCACGTTCACTCGCTATATTTCATCCAAACTCTTAATATCTTTATTAATTTTAGTGACCTCATTATCTTTCAGATTACTTCTGCCTCGTATCTCGATCCGGTAATAGAATTTAGAAGTCAACCGAGGTATGTCTTTATTTGGTATGTCTATATTAAAGGTATCTAGTTATCTTTGGCACACATGTATGTCACAGACAAAAAAATTGTTACTTTATATCTATGTATGAACTGTAATAAAATATTTCTAAGCCAACTACAAGTTTAGCTACCGTCGGATCAACATCATCTGCGGTAATTGCCATTTTCCTGATTTTGACAACCTTATCATCTTGTCAAACGAATATTCTACGTGTGCACAAATATTATATATTGGTTAATGTTTATGAAAAAAATATATTCTTGATATTGGTTGATAATCGTTTTTAATCAAATATTTTGTGACGTACTTATATGGTTAAGTACTTACTATTACAATACCCTATTAATTCCTTTTTTAATGACCTCGGTGCATTTCAATGGTATTTTCCAAAAAAATATCTAACAATTTCGATCACCAGCTAAATTATGTTTATTTAGGGATTGTTATATGATATTTTTTCATGTTCTCATATTTGGGAAATAATACTGATAAGCACGGGCAGTCAAACGCAGTCAGTCAGGGCCGGGAGTAAGTTTAGTAAGCGATAAACCCAGTTATGCGCGGCCCGGCGCCGCCGCCTGTCCACCCACCTAATCAAATATACCACAGTAAAGGCAATGAATTTACGAGCCACTAAGAGAATCCTCATTCACTGGTTTCATATGGAAACCTTTGAGATATATCAGCAATCAGGAATTACGATGCTAGGGGTGCATTATCGATGTCTCCCCCATGAAAAATGGTAGATGTTACAGATAAAATACTTACCTTAATGTGTTATGGATCTCTTCATGTTATTTTATCTTTATTATTTAAATAAACCTCCACGTAAAGCAAAAAATCCTTAATTTCTTGACGTTAAAATTAATATTCGTTATTATACCATTAGTTACACTTGCACCATCCTCACGGTGATTGGCATCTATGTGCTCTGACCCTCGTGCTGTGGCATACACGCTGGGTAACCCTTAATATAACATAAACTCTTCAATTTTCACATCAGCTGCCTCAATGATGCTCTCCAGATTGACAGGGACTTCTGCAATAATGACACAATATATTACTCAATAAACGTGGCTTCAACACTTCAAAGGTTTAGTTAGACGGTATATGCTGAACTCAAGTAATTGAATATCAATCATGTTATGCTTTGATCTTCATAGAGTTACTTGGTTTCGTTGACTGCCTATTGAATATTCGCTTCTAATTTATTATTATACGTATATTGTTGTGGTGTTTTTAAGAGACATTTCGTATTATTGGTAACGGCTAACTTAAAGGAAACCCTACAAAATAAATATTAGTCACCACCCACTGAACAAAGCCATGTCGCCAAGCGGCCTAGCCGTGTTCCGGCATGATGTTCGGTGTTGCCATTCATGGATGGCGGGTCAGATCAGTTGCGCTGCATGTGCCTAGTGAATGTAGCGTCTCGATCTACTGCCGCCTTCCTACCTAGGCAAGTATGCTCCATCGTAGATCTCATCATCACTTACCATCAGGTGAGATCGAGATCAAATACTTGCCTATAAATGTATAAAAAAAAAAATGGTGTAGTACAATAAAAAAATGTATATCTAAATTGTCGGGGATTTCAATCCCCGCCTAATAAAAAAAACCATTTGCCTAGTATATGATCGGGGCCGTTGTAAGCCGTGGCGGTACACTGCCATGCGAAAATTACCTTTAGTTATCCAAACAGTTTTTTTCTCGATGATACAGTATATCGTCAAATCTATTAAGCAATAATCTAGTATAATATTAGAAACGATCGAATGAGGTACTCACTTAAATTAAGAAATCTGCTCGTGTCGTATCCACTATCTTTTCTCGAAGCTTTTATGGCTTCCCTTACTGTGTCGACCATAACACGACCCAAGCAAGTAGGAGGTTCGCCAACAGCTAAAAGGATGTTGTGAATGGGTACATATACGAAATTGTGTCTCCATTTCGTATATGTACCCATTCACCATACGATGACTGGTATTGAAGTATTTCCCAAATGCTACACGTAACACATTTGGTGTATTAACGTTAAATATTCCAATTCCAATCCACAATGTCTACAATGATAAATATGTAGTGGTAGTTACCTTTTGACCCCATTATACCGACGGGGTTTGGTTTTCTTCGTCTAAAATACACTCTGAAATCATTAGGTATATCTTTAGCTCCTATTATTTTGTAAGTCCAAGTGCGATCTGTCAATATTTCTCCAGTGTGCTCATTGTACACGTTATTTTCCACTAACCACCCTGATATAGACTGGACGAATGCTCCTTCAACCTTTAAATGTAATAGAGTATTAATTTATAATTTATTAATCACTATATTTAAAATTTATACCATGAATGAAACCCATAAAAGTTTTACCTGACCCACATCTATAGCGGGGTTCAAACTCCTTCCAACATCTTCAAATACATCAGCCCTTACAATCCATTTACTACCGCTCAATATATCCACCTCAATTTCCGCAACAGCTATACCAAATATTGAATAATTCACCAATCGTGGATCATTTGGACTAGTTTGATAATTTGCCTGAAGTAATATGCCCTGTAAATCAGCAGTGAAAACAATTTCCTGCCATGTGGCCGTAGGCATTGCTGCTCTTACAGGTGCCAATCTTGCGTTAATCTGATCGCAACATCTTATGACCGCATAAGCGCAACACTCACTTGTAATACTGGAACCTGTCGTAAAATTGTTTGGTGTCGTGTAATTAGAGCAGGGTAATATAGATACAGTATCAACTGGTACACGAAATTCATAAGCTGCAACTTGGGCGACTTTAGTAAATATCCCTTGTCCAATCTCCACACCACCAATGGAAACAACAACACTGCCATCTCCATGATACACTGATACTAAAGCTCCATAGTTACCAAGATAAGCTGTAGGAAAGGCCATGTTATTTAAACTTATCCCACGTTTCTTCCACCTATTAAGACTGTTAAACTCTTTTATACGTTGTTGCCTCTCTTTAAATTCTACTCTTTCCAAAAACATAGGAACTAGCAATGGGAGGTCGTTGTCGTCTCTACGGTAATTTGCTATGCGGACTTGTACTGGATCTATTTTTAATTCTTCTGCTATATGTTCCATTATATGTTCTATACCTGAAATGCCTTCAAAGCCACCTGAAAAGTATTGTCGACAAATTGTTATATCTATTTCAAATCCTAGATAACAATCTATAAATTAAACTAGGATATCTTGGATTTTTTATCTGGTACCTGGAGCTCTCATAAAAACGTTTGATGGTGCATCAGTAATAACTCCGAATGAATCAACTTTCCATCTATTAAAACTGTAGCAATTTTTTAATGATTCTGTGGCGTATGCGTTTTCATTTTCATTCGATGAACTACCATCATTCACATAAAATATTGCATCCATATATTGAATTTCACCTCTATCATCTACTCCAACCTTAAAATAATAATTTTAAAAAACTGTAAAACAATTAAATTTAATCTATAATAATATGAATTTAAACGTACCTCGTAATCTAGTCTCGTATTTGGCCTTTTTCCAATCCCACGCATTATACTAGAAAGCGACATTGCCATCCTGCATGGTTTATTAAGCTTTTTTGCTACTAAAGCGGTTGCGCATGCGGTAAAAAGATGTCTAGAGATTTTACAACCAAACCCACCTCCACACCTACGTGTTTTAACTCTTATCCTGGAATAATGATAAACATGGATGATAACCAATTTGAACTTGATTATGTTATGTATTCATTTGGTTCGTTACTTACAAGGCCTCCGAAATATTTAGCAGCTTAGAAAGTGTGGCTTGGGTGATATCTAGAAATTGAGATGAACTAATAACTTCTAATCCGTTATCGACACACTTTGAAACAGATGTGTGCAATTCCATCATATTATGATATTGAAGTGGAGAAATAAATTTCCCCTTTATTACTCGTTGGGTATTTACTCCTCTGTCTGTAGGTACAATTCCAGGATAAGTCACAAATCTGTTTTCTTCTTTCGGTGCTTTTATAGCATCTTCTATAGTGAATATAATTGGCTTATTGGGTACATTCTTATATTTGACTTTGACTAAACACGCCATTTTATCAGCTAACAGCTGAGAGCTTGCAACGACAATAGCTACGGGTTGATTGTAGTATACGATTTTGTGACTCGCTAGGAATTCCTCGTTTTCATACATAAGCTGAAAATCAGGTCGGATTACGTTGTTAACTCCTGGTATATCAGCCGCAGTTAATATATCTAAACAACCATCCTCCTTCTAAAAATAAAAACATTTAATTTAACGTAACGACATTATGGATGTTCTTACTCTACAGGTTTGTTTACCTACCAATACTTCCGAACCATCTATAATTTCTATCTCCCCTTTAGCAACAGTAGATAAAACAAGCGCAGCAAATACTTCATCCTTCATAGTGGGCTCATCATCAGTATATTCGGCTTCACCGGCACATTGTATCATTCCTTCTTTCTTTAACAGTGGTTGTGTTATAGGATAGTCACGTTGATCAGTGTCATATTCTTGGTAACTACGACTTACAGGCGGTCTGTCGTCCGCAGGTGTTGTAGCCCCAGACTTGTAAATAGGCCTCAAAATATCTTTTGGACAAATTCTAAGTACAGTCTGTAAACAAAATAGCCTGTCTCAATACCACGAAATCATGAGCCTACACAGCAATTATGATATTTATATGTTGTATATTCTACAAATTAGATTATTGCAATGGCAATAAATTTAGATATCCCATACATTAAATAAATGATGTAAAACCTACCTTGTAAAATAGACCTAATGCTATTTTCTTCCTTACAGATGGCGGTGCGTATGGTGGCCTAATGTCCGTATTAATTTCAGACTCTAATATATACAGAGCTGATTGTAGTGTATCATTGTTGAATATATTACGTCCTCTTAAGTACTGCTCCGTCTTGTAAGCGTGAGTAAATGTTGGGTTAATATTACCGTACACTAATGATGCCTCTTGTATGAGATGTGTCTGAGGATCAAAGTTTAAAAGGCAAGCTGAATTTACTTCCGCTTGAGCATTTTGTTCTCTCAATGTAATCTGAAAATTAAATATAATTTTGTGAGAAAAACATTATTAACCTCATATCCTATTTCTATGAGTTATCGTTAATATAACAGCTGTTCTGAATATAATGTTTGTCCATATACTCGTATTCCATACTATAAGAAAGGTGTATCCACCTTATAAGTGACCAATTCATAGTGTCTTGATAGTGGCGGTAGTTTTATCTGTGTCATTACTTTTCCCTTTAAATCTGTCTTAAGAAATTCTGGCAACTTCATTTCTGTCTGTCTCATTTCACGATCAACTGAAATAAATAAAAGAGTCAGACCATGCAATTAATTGTGCATTGCTGAAATAAACTTTATTTGAATTTACCTAACGTAACAGTAGCACCAACACAGTCCAATAAGAGGAATACATCGGATTGAAAGTTTGGATCTGTATTTTTTAAAACCAAATTTCCAGCGAGTGTCCCAATCTGTAAATCATACAACTTAAAATGTTATACATTATAATTAAGATCCAGTTTACTTGTACAGGGCGCAAAGCTGACTTGCATCTCTGAGAGACATATAACTATGCACACTGGTGCGACACTCCTCACACTGCGCTAGTGCTCATGATCACTAACGTGAAATAGCTAGCTGCTAACTTGTTATGCATATGGCGCTATCAAATAAAATCCACTTACATTTCTGACAGGTATGTGCGCCACTTTTTCTAAATGCTCATAAAGTGTCTTCAGATACCAAAAATCTTCGTTTGTTTTTGTTAATTCTTTAAATATGACTATAGTATCAGTCAATGTGACATTAGCTGCAAGAACTAAATTAACATCCAAGTAATGTGTTGATAGTTCAGGTATATTGCTGATGTCTATTAGTATTTTCGGATAGAACTTTATAGGGCGGACACCTAAAATTGAAACAATATTTGAGATCATGATTGTCCTGTTTACTGTATATTATTAATTAATTACCACAATATCTAGGTATGCGCACATTTCGTGGTATAGCCACAACATTCTTACCTCTTGCAGTATTACCAGCTATCAACATATATGAATCATATCCAGCATCGTCCAGCGTTGAGAAAATGGATTGGATATTATCAACAGCAAACCAAACTCTTCCATCCATTAGAGATATTTTCTTGGGTAGATTCGAATTACGCTCTAATTTGTTAACATTTACTAAGCACCAATCTTCATTACTATCTTGACAAATTTCCCCACACGGTTTACCGGATTTAGGACAAACTTCTTTGGTAATATCCTCAATGTCTTTTATTTTGCTTAATACGTTTAAATTTGGATTTGCGGCAAAAGATTTAAACGCTTCTAAAATAGGTCGATATCCGGTACATCTGCAAAGATTGCTGCCAAAGGATCCTTCTATTTCCATTTCAGTCAGATGCCGATCACTCTTATGAACAAGACTGGAAATATTAAAACATTTAAGCAAACAAAATAATTTAAACATGCGCAATAATTTAGCCAACCTCATTACCTGTACATGCTCATCACAAACCCTGGACTGCAATACCCACACTGCGATCCAAAGTAATGATTAAGGCGTTTTTGTATAATATTGTAGCCATCTTTCCTATTACCAATACCTTCTATAGTTGTAATGTCCCAACCATTGCATGACATAAGCGCAACGATGCACTGGAAATTAGAATAGACAATATTTATTGCAGCTACAGCTATCTATAGTCTATTCAATTCTAAAGCAGCGTTTCGTTAGATCATAGATCAATGACCTATTAAATACGTTTTAATTAAAGACATTATTACTGAGTTAACGGAGAAACTGGTTAATTCCTGTGTAGTGGGGTGTACGGCACGCACGTGCACAATGCAGGCGCCGCAGCCCGCCTCCAGACACATGTATTTGGTGCCCCGCAGCTCGGCATACCGCCTTATGTACTCATTCAGCGATGTGTCGACCGAGAACTCTGAGCCGGCTGTAAGGCGAGAGATATCGTGTAAGCTTGGTACTGTCATATTTGTCATGGTAACACATGGTTCTGTAATGTACTGCTCAGTTGCTTCTTCCAGTCGCTTAAATTAGACTTCGACATGACTGTTACTTCGATGAAGCAAACTAAATTATAATGTTTTGTCTTGGCATTCTATGTTAATCTTCATATTTATCCTGATTTACGTATTTTACTAATGTTGTTCTTCTTCTTTATTAGCGAAATGAAATTAAATGAAATGAAATGTATATGAATATGGCCTCACCGACAACATAGTGGATATTTTGCCAATGTCAAGTAATTAATAGCGATAACAAATTCAACAAATGCACATTATAAATAAAATAATGGATGTGATATGAAAATATTAAAATGGAAGCTCATTTGCACATAATACTATGCCACGAATATTCAAAATTTTCTTTAACTTGCAAAACTGATAAACCAATTTAATGGCCGACTTTAACCATTGCTAGATTAAACAAGTTTTGTACATCATTTAAAAAAAATAAAAAAATAAAATAATATCTCACCGCTATATTTCCTTCCATTTATAGTAAACTTAACTCGATCCATTTTACAACAGTTTTGTTATAAATCCTATCAAATTACTTCATATAAGCACTAACATTATCAAGCTAATGTCTACATTCAAATAACCTATAATGGAATATCTACACTTGTATTAAACCGTGTTGTAATGAAACACACGTTTTTATAGCAACGTTCAAAATTGCTCGTTTCCGATAGTTTGGCCGGAGGTGTGTAATTTTTATAACGCAATCATGAAAGTCGATCAAAATACAATGTTAGCGTATATGTACCCACCTCGAATTTCATGGATTAGTTTATTGTTGTTTTTCACATAAATAGAAAGAAAATAAAGGGTGAAAAAAAAACCGTCGAAGGCGGGACATAAATATAGACAATAGCAAATTTTACTCAAAGGAAACATTCTTTTGTTTTTAAAAGTATGTAATACTGCGGATTTTTTTTAATTCGCTCGCCGTCTCAGCTAGAAATCGAACTGACACAAACGCAAACAAATATAATAATTTACGGTGTATAGTAATTTACGGTGCCAATGAATTAAATCAATATATCTTAAATCAAATGAAAATTTAATGTATGCATGTAAATCTACTGAATCCAGGGGAATCAGCAAAGTTATGCATGAATTACAATACAAATACGATTTTAATCATTCATGTAGTTAATTCCCAGGTGTGTTTTTTTTAGGTTATTTAATACCAAGGAGGCGTTTTATTTGTATGTACCTATTTGATTTGTAGCTTTTATGTGGTTATATTGTTCATCCATGAGTCTCAATATAACATCGTTCTAAATAAAGTGAGGCAACCAGGCATCTACTTGGCTATAAAAGCAAATTGAAATATACAGCATTTGAACAAAGTATTTCAGCTTTGCAGAGCCGTTGAAAACTAAGCGAAGTTAATCCCAGTACCTATAATTCATTTAAAGTTAAAGTGTCATCGTTTTATTGTGTTCCGACCACTCACCAGCTCTGCATTGCAGGAACATTAATTAATTAAGAGTAAGAATAAAAGTCGTGCTATTTTACGATGAGTAGGTAGGTATTTAATTTTTAATAAAATTATTGTAATGATAATATCGCCCGAAGAACACAACAACTAAGCAACGCTTGTATTATGGGTACCGTACAATGGACCGAGGGCGAGTCCAGTATATAATACTTATATAGATACTAAAGATCCATGACTCGGGTACCAATATTCGGGCTCATCGCACAAAGTTTATCACAACCCAGGACTCAAACCCAGGACCCTCAGCGTTAAAAGCAGGGTAACTACCAACTGAGCTAATCAGGTCGTCAGATCAGAGTATTTAATAGAGCTACCTAATTTAAGCAAAAATATTTATATTTTTATATACCTAAAATTTACATAAATTAAAATTAAAATTATATATATAATAATTTGATTTATTCCTTTTGGAATGTTAAAATATTTTACACTATTATTGTTACACGTTATATAGCTTTTATACATACCTACTTAATCAATTCGATAGCAATGTTCTACATATTGGTGCTACATCAAAATGAGGAATTAGTAGTTTGCTCAATGATTAGCCGTGAAGCATAGCAGCTCAGAACAGGTGGTCCCAGGACAATGAATATTATTAACATGAGGATTATCTCCTCGCAAGTTGGTTCAGCATACTGAGACTTATAACAAGGCTGCATGTTTACTCGTGTATTGGAGCATTACCATAAGTTTAAGCAAATTACTAGATGTGACACTCGTTTCACTTATTGATTTATGTTTACGCGAATACTACAGATTGAAATCAAACGTTTTTTTCGGATTTTATTGCGTTTATTTTATGTTTTTACGTTCCCGACGTTTCGGCTGCTTTACAGAAACCATGGTCACGGGAGGACCTCCCAGTCTCAGTCCTCCCGTCACCATAGTTGCTGTCAAGCAGCCGAAACGTCGGGAACGTAAAAAACATACAATAAACGCAATAAATAGTTTTATTTCGATTTAGTGTGTGTTGATTTAAAGTATTTAAAGATACGTATATTATTTAGAAAAAAAAACAATTAAATACAAGTTATAAAGATGAATAATAAACTGTTGTATATTGCCAGCCGTGCTGAGTATTTCATTTACGTTTCGCAAGCGAAGAGTTAATAGCTAAATACAGCAAGGCACCAGAGATTTAACTAATAATTGGCCTGTTGAATATTCAAACACTGACCACAGAAACGGCTACTTGATTAGGTGTTACACTTTAATTGTTTCCTTTGGATACCTACTAACTATACCATTTATTTATAATTCTGTCTTAAATCATATACGTGTACGTCTAGTGGATACCTATTTGTATCCTCAAATGTTAAAAATGTCACTGAAAGGAAGCTACTTTATACATATAAACCGTGTACATGAATATTTACTTTTTGCTTAGTTCGTATCATAATGATCTGTATTCATAGATTTTATTTTCATTCATTCCAATTGAAAATGTCATGCAATCTTTAAAAATTTAGGTGCAATATTAACTTTAATTTTCCTACATGTTATTGTCACTAACACAACAAAACCATTAAAAAAACTTGTTCGTTACCAGTCGAGCTACAACACGTGGACTTGGTGGAAAAGAGCAAAGCAACGGTAATTTACCCAGCAATTGCTCTTATAAATATTCAGGGACTGTGCCTTGTGATAGCTGACGCGACTACACGCCTCTGATTAGTACACAACTCGGCGTAAGTAGCCTTAGCTACATAAGTAGGTACTGTATAATACCTTACTAATTATGTGAAATATGTAACAGCTACGGATAGCCTTCGGTATGCTTAGAAAGTAATAAGAAGAAGGAAAATAACATTCATCAGTCAATCAAATTCAAATTCTACCGGTGCATGCAAGTGGCGTAAGACCTTGATGTGTAGATTCTTCACTGTGGAAGTCATTGAGGGACGTCTATGTCGAATAACGAACTTATTAGAACTCGATGAAGCAATGGATGAATGTAAATCAAAATCAACGATCGATACTAGAAAGTCTACATGTACTTATTGTCCATGAGACTGCCGCTTCTAAATTACTAAATGTGCTTCGAAATAAAGTGATTATAAAAATAACTTCTTATGTCAAACTCCAAATCGATGAAAATTCAATCCACGTTACGTGAATATAAAGCGCAAAGTTAAAAACATACATACCAGTATTAAAATATGTAGAACTTCAAGTAGTATAGTGGCTGACTTAATTGGGGCTTAGCTTAGCCAAGAAATGTACGAATAGCATTTAATCCGGCTAAACGAAAGAGCACCACGACATGGCCGCCCGTTCCGCTTTACAGTCGAAACGCTGCGCTGCCCCTATTTCCCGGTTTTATTTTCTAGATGTATTACTTTAAGTTAAAGTGTGTATCAGGTATATGGTATAAATATAATCAACACTAGTTTTAGAAAATAACTACTACTAACTAAGTTATTCCTAAGAAATAAACTCATACCAAATGAATAAAACTATAATAAAGCACGTATACAAATGCCATTATCACGGTAACTCGTTGAAATGTAATTGAGTAAAGGGGGGAGGAAAGTACTTCGGGATATATTTAATTATTCAGCGGAGCAGATTGTTCCTTGCGGCAGTGAACCGAAAAATTGTTTTTCTCGTAGACTCTGACTACGAAATAGCTTTTTCAATCGAATACTTCTTCTAATCTACAAGAAAAAATATTTTCGTGTGACTTCAAAGCACCACGTATAAACCTACATATATCCTAATTTAAAAAGGTTGTGGCCCTTTCAAACTTAGTAAGACATCACGTAACTATATAATTAGTTAGTTACTCCAACCGTCATTAACTCTTCTAGTTTATCTTTATTTTTATTGCACCTACTCTACGAACTTAATTATTAATACTAATTTGAATGCCAGTATAAGGAAAATTTAAACTTGTAGTCAACGGTACAACAATACTGTGGAAGTGGGTCAGCCATATTACGCCCATCTGAAGCATACTGTAACTGCGGCCCCTGAACAGGGAAAGTCAATTCCAACTGGCAACTTTTTTCAGAGCGCTTAAAACTGAGCGGCATTGAGTCGACCTTTTCTATTGATTTTTAACTCCACCGTGCTGCATTGTTTTTCTTGCGATTGTCACGGAACGTTAAATAAAAGATCTCAAATACACCATAAAATGGGTATGTTTTATACATCAGTCAATTCTGTATTCCGCTTGTTCTTGCTGGTGGAGGGCAACGGCTTAAACAAAAGACGTAATAAAGTTTAGTGAACCGCAAGTTGAGCAGGAATCAACGGAGCGGGGACCTCTAACCAGCGCGGCTCCTACGCCCGCGTAATATAATATGTTTATTCAGCGACACAATGAAAGTATGCTCATTACCTGCCTACCTAATTTCCTCAAGCGACCTACACTTAAGTTTCGTTCACACGACACAGTGTTTATTTCAATGCATGGAATCAAATTGCAGTAGTAATAAAACATAATTTGTGGATAAAAACAAATGCAGAAAAGAATATTTATAATCTTTTTGGCAGAAGTTGTGGGTTCCGCACGACCTTCGAGAGTCGGATTTCCAAAGACGAGTATTTTCCTATCAACCCCTAATAATTAGTGCTGACAGGTAAGTGATTACCAAGTTTGCTGTAGTTAGCTCGCGTGCCGCTTATTGAATCATGTTAGCCAGACTAACCACGAGATATTTTGCTACCACCCGTCGTACACTGAATTAGGTATACTTATATAGCTAGACATGTATATATATGTAGCTAGTTACGTGTAGGTATACTCTATATAATTAGCAGGAAGTTAGTTACGGCTGCTTGTAATTAGGGTACTCCCTAGAGATGATGTGTACTTAGAAAAAACATGTTTACGTAGAAATAATTAATCGCTGGGTATTATCGTAATTAAAGGAAACGAAACGCTTTGGGTATTTTCGTCATTCCTTGTAATATTTATTAGTAATTTACATACTAGTATTAACGGTAAGATAAATTTAGACACAGTAAATTCATGTCACCTATTACGTAGCTTCCATTTCACGTTAAAAGCACGAAATCGACCTGCATCATTAAATAATGTACTTTTCAATGGAAAAGCACAATTACACCTACTTACAAAAGCAAGACAAAAATCGGATATAACTGAAAACTCAATCGGAAATTCCATGACGGAAGTATCGCAAGTAAGAGTATCGAACTAAGCAGTTTGACTGTTCCCTGGAGATTTACGATATTAACAATTGATCCTATATCATCTAATTAACTACGTGGACCGACTACCTTACGCACTTATTTCCGAACGTACTTTTTTGCTGAATAATAGAAAATGAAAATATATTAGGTAGACTAGGTACGGATTACGTATCAGCCGTATAAGTAAAGTAACAACGAATAAATATATACAGATATCACCAGACGAACACACCAATTGTACGGTCCCAAACTAAACAAGGCTTGTATTATTCAGTACAATCGAGTGAAGACGGTCCCAGTATATAACACGTATATACATATTAATCGACGATGATTTGGGTACGCAATTTCGTGTTCATCACACAATGTTAGCCCCTACCGGGATTCGAGCCAGGGATCCTCAACTCACAAAGCACGTTCATTCCCAACTGAGCTAATCAGTTCGTAAAATATCATATATTATTTACCATAATATATACAATTTATTTTTAAATTCTGCGTAATAGTTGTTGGGTCTTATATCTTTGCCCCGCGGTGTTACCCGCGATTAAAAAGTACGTCTTTTTCCTCTATGTCCTTTTGCAAATGCACGGTTCCTGTATGCTATCCCATAGGAAACGTGCATTTTTCCGGGATAAAAATTAGGCTATGTCATTTTCTGACCCCTGAACTACCACTACCTATGCAAAAAATCATGTCGTTCCTTTGCTCTATGAAAAATTAAAACAAATCTATCCCACGGGAACCATTCATTTTACCGGGATAAAAAGTAGCCTATGTGCTTTTCCAGACTATAATCTATCACTGTTTATATTTCATACAGATCTGTTCATACGGTCTGGCGTGATTAAGTATGAAACATCCATCCATCCAAACTTTCGCATTTACAATATTAGTGGGATGTCAATGACTCTGAGTAAACAACCCCGAAAGCCAATTTACATCCACTCTATGAGACGGCCAATTTTTTTACATACATTACGTGAGTGCATGTTACAGATCATTACCAAATACTTTCATATATTAAGGGCTATTATTTCCCCAAGTATGCGCATATCGTAGCCTTCGTCGACAAAGCGGGGCATTCATAGCGGGATATATAAAATCCCGCGATTCTCGTGTCCCGGCAATATGGCTTGAATAATGAATGCCACACGACCCGCCATATTGCCCCGTTTTCGTTTTTAATTTTCCACTACTTACATGAATAAATTATGAATGGGAAGCTAGGCGCTATATATCTTTATAGCTCGTTGGCGCTATACCTAAAACGCGATATCGATTATTTAAATCTAGTTTAAGAGGTTTTTCTCGCCTTTGATGTCTTTTTGACAAGTGCGTTTGACGTAAACACTTCTCTTACTAAAGGTCTCTTGACAATTTTTCCTAATTATCCATACTATTTAAACAATGTAAGTGTTTGCATAGTTGCCTCGTCACGTTGTTATCGTAAGGTATTTTATTTTCTTGGTAAACATATCAATAGTAGTATAAGTTGATTTATCAACTAAATGCCTGATTTTGTGTTTGATTTTAATCATAATGTTTGCGTGATTCAACAATGTAATTTATGTGGAGTTGAAACAACGAAATAATAATCATTACACTTTCATTGAATCTCCATTAATGATGAACATTGTAAAAGTCAAAATAAAGTATTTTCATATACTAAACATAATATAATATTGAGGAATTTATTTTCAAAAATGGAATGGTGGAATAATGAAAGAGGCCCACCTCGGCCGGAAGCTATTCCTCGGTCGCACGCCGTTCCGGTGCGACGATATCCGGTGCAGCTCAATTTCCTGGCCCGTGGAAAATCCCGACGAGTTTTTATTTGTTCTGCGTTCGTGCCGTTTTATCTCCGCATGTTATGGCTAGCTTTAACTCGCGGTTTAAGGTTCTTATCTTTATTTTAGTTATGTTCGTTTTTCGGACTATACTTCTTATTTGATTTGGAAGGCTGGCTGAAATAGAAACTACTTATAATAATTTTGACGACGTCGCGTCGTTGTCTATCGAACTTTTGATTGTTGATTTCAGTTGTCAGATTGTGGATATTCTTTTTATTACATTTATTAAATAATTATTATTTATAATAAGAATTAAATATGCCGTGGGGATGGGAGTGTAGAGCAAAGCTTATAAAACAAGTGCCATGCAAACCGACTGAACGCCGCGGGGTCCGCGCCGACACTAGTAATCCTGCGCCGAATCAGTATGAAACGCCACCAATTTTTTGTAAACAATCTATTTCTTTAATTATAGTTATAGTTTTATATAATATAAACATCAGGGGGCAACATTCACCTAAATAAGTGCTACACATTGAAATGTAACTGGTTTCATGGAACTCCGAAATAAGTACTCAATTAGCTTACAATACTACTGTGTCCTTGTGGTCTCCTCGTACCTACCTATAGGTTGCAAAGCGGCTCAAAGTCAAGAACAAGTCAAGTACCAAATTAAATTGTTTCATTTCTTGATAACGTAACTTGTAACTGATTGATTAATAAAGTGTTATTTTAATATACTAACTTCACCTAGTAAAAGATTATTTTTCGTTTAAGTTTCGTAAATTGATAACCTTTTATTTTCGGTGTAGGCGGGAGAGGCTTTTCAAAAATAAAGCGAGCGCCAGCGTATACGTTTGGTCATAATACAAAGGTGAGCTTCAGCAAGCCCGTCACCACAGCGTATGCGCCGGTCTTCAATATTCGTGGATATAACAGCCATGGTAACATTCTACTGATATCAATATTGATTTTAAACTAAACATTCGTTTTACAAGGTCTATGTCTTCCTTATTATTGGCATATATGTCTTTAAAATTAATAAATGATTATAATAACATACCATTAGGCGTCGTTTTAATTGGCTTACGATCATACGAGCAAACAATTTGAATTCTTTTCACGCTATGAAATAGATTTCTGTGCTTGCGCGATGACTTATGAGCGTCAATTAGGACAGATTAAAAAATATTTGTGAAAACAAAATCGCATCGTTTACTTGTACGATCGCTAGCCAATTAGAACGACGCCTAACCCTTGTACTCCCCGATGGTACCAACATTTCGCCGATGGCATTTGGTACTAAGGGAGCGAGGCTAGTGTCATTATACCCGGCACTATTCATTGTGCCGGGGATTCCGGCCATAGTCTACCAGTGCTTGTTGGCAATTCACATTTCTCTTAAATTGTTTTTTATCAGGATGTGAGAGAATACCAGGTAGCGTGATAGGCAAATTGTATGAACCATTCAGCAAGTCCAAAATGCCCAGTCCCGCTGAGTACGCGCCGAGCGGCAAGTCGCGGTATAAACGCCAGCCCGCCTACAGCATGCGCCTGGCAGCCCGCCCGCCGTACCAGGCGTGGGACCAGTGGACACCCCCGCCCAACATGTACTGTCCCGACATATCCCAGAAGTGAGAGTTGTTTTTCTGATGTTTTTACAACATGAATCAGGGCTCTATAAACTGGTTATCAAACAACCGATTACAAAGCCTCAAACATCCAAATCATTTGAGTGACTCTATGTCGACTCCTCCTTCTCTAATTTCCTGACCAATAGCTTTTGAGAAACGTCAACGTTAATTAGTTACACCGGTCAAATTCACTGTCATCAATTGGTTAATAGCAATTAAATTAACCGGCTATTAACTCGGTAACCGTTAATTGTAATTGACACAATTTCGGTTTTGGATCAAAACCGGTTCAGATTTTGTATGTATAAATAGAGCCATGAATTATACACGTTACCGTCTGTTGATAAAAGGCATACTCATACTCGAAATTGGATCCGCGAATCGGATCGGGTATCTGATCCACCGATCCGATTTCAGAACGCATGGGAAGGACACACTCCATGCGTTCCATAACACAGCTCTAGCCCTGCCCCGGGATTAATTGTAAAATTATAATTGATTGAATATAATTCCCAATTTCATAGTTTTTATCGCTATTCAAAGTTGAAATTCAACTCGCAGCATTTATTGCAGCGATTGTGAGATTCGAGCATAGTGAGAAGGAAGCTTTCGAATGTCTCTTTATAACACTACCTGTCCCGGCGAACTTCGTACCGAATCAAATGTATGAGAAAATGAATTTATTGGTATTCTATGAAAAATTTAAACAAATCTATCTCACGGGAACTATGTATTTTACCGGGATAAAAAGTAGCCTATGTGCTATTCCAGACTACAATCTATCTCTGTGCCAAATTTCATCCAGATCCGTTCAGGCGTGAAAGAGTAACAAACATCCATCCATCCAAACTTTCACATTTATAATATTAGTATAGATTGAAATATAATTAATAATTCTGCCAGGAGTCCGCCGGCATACACTCTCGGCTATATGCCGCGGAAGCTAACAGCTGCGGATATGCCGGGCCCCGGCGAACACGACCCAAAATTTGAGTATGTTAAAAACAAGAAGCCCGCATTCTCTTTCGCCGGGCCCTTCAGAGCTCTGCCATCAACAAAGACTCCCTCGCCAAACACCTACTGCGAGAAAAAGGTACCTAATTAACCTTCGCTCATAATATTTGCTTTTGCCTTAATTAGATGGGTCAGTCAGGTGTTAATTCTTTTATTTGTTGAAACTGAGAAATAGTATTTATGAGAGCGTGATTGCTACAATGCAAATTAATTATCATAAGGATAATTGAAGTAGATATAGAATTCGTTTTCATAATTTTAATGAGAAAATTTAACTTGATAAAAATCACTATGATTGCATCATCTACGTATATCCCTGGTTGCCGATCGTGGTTCACTACATCGTCAAGATATCCATACGACGCACACCTTTGTCTTAACAACGGTGTCCAGTTTTTCTCGCCACCCAACTGATTGCATTCAAACCCTTAAGATGCGGTCAATAGTAAAATAAGCTTTGCTTATATAAACACGACGGCAAGCAAATTGATATAACAATCTTGCTTAATTTTTGTATTATTGACAAACTGTACCAAGCTTTGTTTCCTTAAGAATAAGAATATGGCATGGTATGGCAACAGCAATTTTTACTCATTTGCGAGAAGTTGTATTTAGTGCATTATTTATAAATTTAAAAGGTTGAAGTTTATTTGTTTTGCATTTGAGCAAGCGGACGTTTTGCTCGTACCAGTCGAGGAGGCCAAAACATCATGGCTGCTTTATTTATTTTTCTTACAGTTTATGGTGAGTAAGCGGTCTATACCAGCTCCTAGTTTCGGGATCCGTCATACCCGCTACCTAGGAGAGCAAGCAGTCTTTAAGAAACCTTCCAAACTGGAACTTCAGATCAAAGCGTACAACGAGGGCCAACAAAAACCGTTTTAAGTCGTAATCTTAAATAGACCTTTCGTAGTTGTTATCTGCTCTTTCTGTTTTAAAAATAATATATTACGTCTTGATAGCCCAAGAACTTTTATTTCGAAATGATGAAAGCAACTGTGAATTATTAGTTAAAGTAGTTCAATAAAGATGCCGTGGATATAAATTGAGATTTAATACTTTCACGCGAACGGGCGTATTAGGTATTATTCACACTAAGCGACGCAGAGCGCAGAAAAGTATTGCGCAACTTTTGAACTTATTTCTTGAATTATACATTATTCTAAATTGCTAACGGTTGGCAATTGTTAAGCCACTGATACACAGTTCAAGGTATCGCTGGAACCTGTCACTCTTTTCGGCATGTGCATTAAAAATAGTAAATAAGCCTTGCGCATTTCAGATCATTGATTGATGCAGTTATATAACATTTTAATAGAACCTTACCTTTATCTTTGTTAGAATATAACGTTCCCAGTATTTGCGTTCCCATTGGATTTCAATCCGCTCAATAAGGATTATGCCATAAACTTCTATGAAAATCAATTTCGCAAAGTTTCGTTAAGTCAGCCGTTGCGCTGATTTGTATGCAATGTTTTACCGACCGCAAGACGGCACTTCCCCTTCCTTTGGATAGAGAAACCACCTGAAACTCTCGTAAATTGTTTTTACTTGCGCGCGGATTGTTCAACATTTACTTAAGGCATGTACAGTTTTCTATTATTACGCCACTTGCTTACTTTTATCTTATTTAAGATTGTAGCGAACCCGTACGCGGTTATCTGTTTTTATATGTGTGGTTGGTCTGTTTCTTTCCATTTATGTTATGATATTCCTTTTGTTGCGTATAATCTACAAAAATAAAGCTTATCTATTCTATTCATCTTTTCTTCTTCTACCATAAGATCCCATTATAAGCCAGAACTGCAAGCAACAAAACATATATATATATATATATTTTTACAAGACGACCTAAATATATTTTTTATATAAAAATATACACAAACTTAAAACAAACCTATCTTGTAACAGTAACAAAAATATTCCAATAAATTAAACAAAGGATTGTATCCATTTGGAAGTCCATCACAGATAACCAATCCGCAGCAAAATCCTGTTCAATATTAAATCAAAGAAAAACGTGCAACGGATAGGAGCGTAGGAAAATCAACATGTATTCGTTTAAAACGAAGACAGATTAAAAAACGGAGTTCCATCACGATGACTGTACCGTCCAGACGTTTGGCACCCAGGACGTACAACCTCTTAACTCTCATTTATAAAAAAAAAAACTTATATTTAAACCTTTTATCTCCGACTATTCAGTTATTGTGGACATCGTCTACCGAGTTTTTTTTGGCCACTCTTACTATAGGTTTATAAAATTTCACTGCAGTAATCTGATATAAATATGTATCTTTAAAACATACTCGTTCATTCGACCATCCACAGTGGCAATGACGTCACTGGAAATTAAAATTCATATTTTGTGGTATCGACGGCCATTTAACTAAAATAATAATAATAATTGTTTATTTCCATAAGCATAACTACCAATTATTTGTGCCGCGGTCCGAAACTAAGCGTAAGCTTGTATCTTGGGGACCTGGTTATGACATAATATAAGAAACATACAGAGGTTATAGATAACTGGCTATGAATATATTGAACAATGGAGATATTAGTAGTCCTCTTGACCAAATTTCGGTCACGGTGGCTAATCTCAATGGGGTCTAGCCAAATACGCAGGACTATAGCGCACAAGTGCGTCTGCAATCATAGGTGCATTCTCTCAACCTTCACTCTTACATTCCGATGGGACGGCAATCCGACGCGAAGGAGAAAGATCAGGCGCAGGACCGACGGCTTTGCGTTCTCTCCAAGGCACGAGCAAGTCATGATCATAATTGAAAATGAAGTTTTGAGGTTATGGAGGTGCGATGTTTTTGATTCGTGCCGCCGCGTTGCAAGTCAAACATGGCTGGAACTGGAAGTGAGCTGTTCGGAGCCCGACCCGAGTACTATTGGTTTTGAATGATTAGGTTTGCGTTGGCCAAGTGATGGCTCTTGCTCGCTCATTATTTGTCTAGCAAAGTCATATATCACTCAGGCTTTCTCGTTTCAAAACCATGACTTTGCTTTTAATGTCCCTTATCGTTAAAGTTTGAATAATTTTTGAATCTTTATCGTTGCTTTCAATTTATATCTGCCCTTTGTAACTGCATTCAAAAAAAAAAATATATTATACTTACTAAGAATATATTTTGCAAGTTCATAGGTCCTTGAATTCTTTTGCTCATTATTCTAGCTCTTAATTAATTATATATTTCATGCTATCACCATTATTCCATTCTGATTCTTATTGATTAGAAAACATACTTAACCACACAAACAGAATCAGCTTATTTACAAATCACTGCGAATCTATGGAATAAATATCATTATAGCTAACGCTATTTCGCTGAAGGATTAATTAGCCGCTAGCCTGGTCGCCGCAGCTTAGCGCCCCAATAACCAAATGCCGTCAAATTGATTCGTTACCGACGCCTCTCTGGGTCCTTAGTATGAGTTTTGAACGTATTCAAATACTGATAGAATGATCGAATATTTCCATAAATTTACCAGTAAAGCTACGTTTCCTTAAATTTATTGAAAAATTTGATCACTCGATAGGTATTCGATACTGTCAAAACTCAGACTAAGCCTCCTCATAGTATATCCATAGAATTAGTGTACAATTGACTTTCTTTCAGCTATCACGTAAAAAGTTGTGCACCTAATATATTTTACAGAATAAAAGACGCGTCAGTAACGAAGGTCAGTTAGTATTGAAAAATGTTACGACCTACCCTAACCGCTCACATAATTTAAATACTTACCTATGTATTACGAAAAATAAAAGACAACGATTTCTTAGACATATTGATTTTATTCTCAGATATAAAGATGTCCTTGCTACAATGAAGCAACAGCGCTCTGTGGTTTTAATTTACATAATAATTGGCCATCGCCATATTCAGTGATTGATTATGAGGTATAATTAATTGGGCGTTAAACCAAGCGACCCCGGTGTCGCATCGGGGTGCTACTGGCGTCAAATTGGGACGCCCCAAGCGGTCGCTGGGAAGTACCTTATGCTCCCACTTCGATCACCCACGACAGATTAGCGGTTTGTATGCTATAACTGTGGCATATTACTTATAGTGAGTGTCTTTTTTTTCTGCGTATCCCAGCGAGTTTTAACGTATACTCCTTGCAACCACTTATCTCGAGACAGTTGCTGTGTTTTTGAAAATTGTTTTGATAATTAAGTTTTTACACCTACTTAAATACGCTTGGTACGCGAGGATAATTTTCCCGGTAAAATATCGTCAAACTAAATATTGGAAATACTTTTGATATTGGTACTGGTACTAATAAATCTAATGAAACATATTTTTTTGAATTATATTTATATTTTCTTACAAAAATATAATTGTGTTTGTGTAAAAAAATTCACTTCGAAGTTACGTTTTTCATGTTTGGTAGCTAAACTACCAACGCCAACCAAATATTGTATTTTTCGTGATTAATTTCAAACCTCCTATTGTATTTCTATAGATAATGGAGGCCTTTAAAATTGTTTTCGAGAATAATCGCGCACAATGATAAAACAACAGAGCTACTTTGAAATATGTCACTAAATAGGCATTTTCCCATTCATTTGTATGGTAATTAATCTTCTTCGACATTTAGCGACGAGGGCTTCCTGATGCCAAAGAGGAGCCGCGCTAAAGGGGTCATTCGAGCTTTGTTGGCTCAAGGAACAAGAGGCGGTTTGATCTCTTTGTTCAGTTTTGAAATATCATCCGGTATGATAACGATGGACAGCCAGAAAATTGTTTTGGTATTTACAATATTTACAGACAAAGCAAACGCTTTAAAAAAAAATTTAAGTCTTAGAAGAATGATGGTTTATTTATATGCAGCTACTCACGCACGTAAAGAAACGGTATTTAAAAAAGCGAACTTGCTTATCGTACGTTGCCACAACTTGCAACCAACAAGGTCCGCTTTTAGCACTAAGTAGGTATGTAACTTTTTTAGATTACACACTGCTGGCTATAACCAAATTTAGAATAGATTTCTATTTCTTGTTTACAGTTGCAATAATACCGACTAAATTATTAATCCGTCGGGAATTTCCCATTTCTCATCCCCTTCCTTGGCGCTTAAACGTCAAACCCCATAAATGGAGACCGGATTACATATCGGAACCACATTGAGCTCCATCTTTTGACCTAAATTGTTACATCCGCCTACGGCCGTATTGAACATCCCGGAAAGCATGAAAATGGTTAGAGGTCGAGGGTAGCGTCCCACATTAACCCGATATATAAAGAAATACAAACCTTATGTATGTATATAACACACTAGCTGCGCTCCGCGGTGTGACCCGCGATTAAAAGTATGTCCTTTTATCGGGATAAAAGTAGCCTATGTGCTATTCCAGACTATAATCTATCTCTGTGCCAAATTTCATCCAGATCCGTTCAGTCGTTCTGGCGTGATTGAGTAACAAACATCCATCCATCCAAACTTTCACATTTATAATATTAGTGTGATATCTAAAAATGAACAAAAATCTGAAAATTAATAATTTTGCACTCATATTTCTGTGTCTACTAATTATGTTGTCCAGTGCTTCATTTCCAGCCTATATTAAACATAATAATTTTCCCAAGGATTTATAAATGTTTTGGAATAAGGATACATTTCTACAGATTTTATAGCCGACTGTAAATACAGTTGGCTATAAAATCTGTAACCGAAATCGGTTGCAGAAAATATTCTACCTACGTAATTACAACCGGCTCGATTGTCACCCAAGACCAACTGCACTGCGTACCGCCCGGTGCCGTCCAGAAACTCTCCTAGATCCTGATTCTACATTCTGTCAGATTATTTAGGTATATTCACTATTCAGTTTATTTCGATTTCCGCCCGTTATTTTGACATTTCCGATGGCGGGACGCAACCTTTTCAATACGACAGGAAATTGAATGTTGACAAAATATACTGGCCGATCCATGAACGACGAACGTGGCATATTTTCATTTATAAATTCCTCCGTCGACGCAATAAAATTCTCATCGCCACTTTATTAATCTATTATTATATTTTCACTCGCGAGCGGCGCAATCGTGGCATAATACTATTTGTCAGGCGTTCACAGGCTTATTCTGTTCGGCGCTCAGCTCAACAACCTATTTGCATTTCTCATTTTCGCCCCTCTTCTTACGATCCCCCGAGTACAATTTTCACTCTGCGCCACACGAGTGTGTCTTAGGGTACCGCTAAAAACAAAACCCCTATGTGTAATTAAAAGTTTCCCCTTCAATCCGATACTAAAAAGAATAAAAACACACTTGATATTGCTGAACGGTAACTTTTACAATTTCTTATCTTCGAAAAATAAACTAAAAAATCACACGCCATATTTGTCACGGAACCCGAATTAGGGAATTTTGTAAAGACTGCAGATGTTATTAATTTAAACATATACTTACGAAGGAGTGAGTAAACAGAATTCTTGAAAGTGAAATGCGGTATTCAGTACCCCAGGTACCTACAGGGAAAATTCAAAGTTTATGAACATGACGCCTCAAACTAAACACTGTAAAACCATTTTATGCCAGCTTAGTTAAGCATTCATAACATCGAACAAAGTTTTAAGGGCTCATACCAAACGATTTAACTCTCTTAAAATTTTAAGAACGATGAACAAGATATTGATTTAATGGCCTATTAAAAGGATTCCCAAATAAATAAAACAAACATTAGAGCTATGTTTGATAATAATGTTCGGATAGTAAGCTGAATGTGTGTTATTTAATCCCAGCCCGATACACAATATCGAACATTGGCAAAGGAAGAAAAGCAATAAAACGCCTATTTATTTGAAAGCCAACAAGCTCGCTGTAATGAAATTCCTCGCAAAATATTAACGCATTTTTTTCAACAAAGAGGTGATGTATTATAAGGATGAGGCCAGCGTGGCCACTCCACTTTGTAGTATCGCAAGCTTTTTTTATCGGAAACCGCTTTGTTATGGAGCCAGCTTTAGCTCTATGAATAATTTCGATCGATTTAAGTACGTCGATTTAAATCGATACAAGCCTTTTAATGCAATATTTCTGATCGCTTCGCGTAGGCGTGGAAATAAACGAAACATTTTATAAATCTAAGCTATTTATTCATCGAAATCCCTACAAATTACATGGGCTGTAACTGGCATCGAAACAATCACAGCGGATGATCCGGGGCGTGTTATGCAAATCTGGGCTTTGCGCCTAACAATAGACGGAGGCATCTGACGGCTCAATACATGGTAACATCGCTAACAGCGCATTTTCGTTTCTATTGTTCGCTATTGATTCCGAACATTATTACAGACCAGTTGCTGTTTGGAATGTTACCTTCAATAGAGACAATTCGATTCACTGTCACGTCTAGATAACTTATCCCGACTTTTATTTATATGGCACGCGATCACCTTTTTGAACAGATGTTATAAATTGGCAATTACTTAAAGCCTAGAAGGCAGTAAAGCTGGATATTTTATTCCATATAATATTTTTGTTCAAAAAATCTTAGCGATATATTTTTTAACAGACTTTTATTGCCGGGTGTTTTATCTACCAGCAGTTTGCGCGACATCGTACGCATGATCTTTAGTTTCTTGTGTATCCCAGACAACCTTTCATTACTCGGAATAAAATTATTGATTCGCCCACTCTATCAATAATAACTACAACTAGGATTTTTTTAATTCAAAAATATCCACTGTAGGGGCATGGCTATGTTACAGTGTTATTATATGTATAGAAGGTATGGATAACTGAGAGTGGGTACATGCAAGGTACTTGTCGTGGAAGTCAACAATAGGGAGTAGTGGAGTGCCGCCGTCGCGCGCCGCAGGCAGTGAGTGTTCGTCACTCCGCCACAAATCACTAGCCTACACACACACCGCGCTGTTCAACCACGTCTCGAGGGGAGGTGGTTCTGAGAATCTTACAAATGTGCACCCTTCAACAGGCACTTTATCAATACGACAAGTTTTTTTTTAATTCTTATACACCGACCGACAAGAATACTACACACACACTACCACAGCAGATTAAATAATATCTACTAGGTCTTCTTTATATTACCCTTATGCGGCTAAATGTCACCAAAAACATTTTAAGTAAAATAAAAACCATACTGATTTGCGTATTATACGCAAAGTATGCATAAATTATGAACACAGATGCATTAAAAGCATGCCAATTTAAACGCGCCGCCTTTGTATACAATATTGCGATGGATAAAAGCAAGCATGCATATTTTTTAAACGCTTATAGAAGCGGACTCTCTAGCCGTATATGGCTTCATGGCATTATCATCATATATAACCGAAACAATCTATAGACAATCAGGTAAGTATTCTGTACAATAATAGAAACCTTCAGAGTTGGTTGCTTACCAGGTTTGGTATTTGGTTCAGCACGTCAAGTGCGAAAGAATCAAAAGTTTTTAATACCGCCCGCTAGAGGCAGTGTTCAATATTCCATACAAAATTTTAAAATATATAGACTATAAAGTATACGGTTAGCTCACTAATAAACGCGCACTTGCTGTCTTGATGTCTGACCCTCACATTTAAAAAAAAGCACATAAAAAAATAGCACCTACAAAAAGAACAGCATAGCGCAGTAAAAACTCATCGACCGCAACAATGGCCGAAATAAAAACTAACATGCAATTGCTTAAGGATTTCACTGACCCAATGGGAATCAACCGCTACATAAGTACGTTGCATGGATGCGCATTAACAATGTAGACGAAGCTGCAATACATACTCTATCAACACGAATTAAGAGCTACATGTAACATCAATTTGAGTTCCCACCCAGAAGACTACAGTCTATAGTACCCGAATGTAAATCATACGATGCACTTTCACGTCACTTCGGATTGCTTTTGATGTATTCATGGAGCATTGGTGCAGTCAGATAAAACTACAACGTAAAATAAACTTTAAAACTGAACCCACACTATCTATATTCACTTATCGATAGGATGTCCAATCCAGTCTCCAAATGTGTCGGTCTAGAGCAAGTTTAGACGTGAATACCCTTCTGGTTACTATTAATAGTTTTAATGCTGAAACCAATATTGCGCACTAACAATTTTCTGTTGTGAATGTTAGAAAATGTATGTACATATCCTTGCGGTATTTAATTTACGAGCAATTCAACCTGGCTTCGTAAATTATAATAATAATTCACGATTTATAATAATCAGCGTGTTTCAGTGGTAACGAATAGCGTTTAAACCTTGCAGTGCATATAAGATATAAAAAATATTTTAATGATTAATAAATTAAACTTTATTTTGCTTTAACAAAAGATTTTGTTTCAACACCACCATTTAACATAATTAAATTTACACACAATCAACCATATTCCATTTATTTTAAACAAATCTAAAGTCTAGAGTAGTCTATAAGTATCTCGTGCAAAAGTTTTAACTACTCCAATGTAAGCCCGTGATTGTAATGTGAAACTAATCCAGAATAATATGACAAGAATTAACTGGCTTTAATGGTTAAGAGCAACAAGTTACAATAAGGTTACAAGGAGATGAAATTCCTCAATTACAACAAGGTTAATATCTAATACATTTAATAGATAATGGCCTTTACTGCGGATAATTACTCGATTATGACTTTCTAAAACATTTGACATTGGACAAAAAAGGAGCTGGACTAACTGCAAACATTAGACCCTCATCACCGCACAAGTGCCGTTTTATTCAGCGTCCTTTGTAAATAAACGATCGTTTCGGGGGCTCTTAACGAACTAGTGCAAGCCGGGAAAAGTCGTCTCCAGAGCTTAGGCAGCGTGTTTACGTAAACAGGTGTAAAATGGATCGTTATGCGGCCAAATTACCATAATGTTTGTTGTCGAAATATTCGCTCGCCGAAACGGAATACGTAATGTTCAGGCCAAGTCAGCCCACCAGATTTTATACGTTTATAAGGCTTGATATTCGTGAAATGTCCAACAGTCATATTATGCACTCATAAGTTTAATTCACACTTTATTGTTGTGGTATGAGTAAGTGTTTTGTAACTAATATCCGCGGATCACTCGTAAAGTGTTTCACTCTCCGCTCGGGGACTGTATTTTTTCTCTCGAATGGTCACCGATTTGGGATCCTTTGAGACATCGAACATCGCATTTTTTATCAGAAAATGTTTGTTTCGCTATGCGTTTGACGATTGAAATATGGTATATAAACAGATGTTTGGACCATATTGTATTTCGTGGTTCGAAGTGAAACATTGGGGTAATTCCAAATTTTAGGATTTAATGCTAAAAGTGGGTTTTAATAAAAAATGCAGGCAGCCTCCCACGCACGGCACACAGGCACGCATTAAGGTCCTGCCCTAGCTCCAGCGTAGGTAGTGTGCGAGCCGCGAGACTCATCTGCCTAGTTAGTGTCTCTAATGTTTGCCACCATGTATCTTCATTTATCTGCCCATACATATAATAAGATTATGACTTATTCGCGTCTGTACATTAAGTTGTTGTGGAAAAATTAATCATCGGGGACAGCTACAATCCTAAAGGCAACGCATACAAGTCGCGGGCAATGCTAGTTAATAATTAAAGTGATAAACCTCTTTAATAATTTAACAAAACAAAATAAACCCCAATGACGTCACACATGAGATGAAAAAGAGAAAATCATTAAAAAGGAAGCCAATAAAACAAAACACACCTCAATTACGGTACGTAAGAACAAATGAGAAAGCTGTAAAAGGAAAAAAAACTACTTCAATAAAACCGAAAAGCAAACATTCTCCAATCTAAAAATCTACCTAGTCTGACTTAATGTAATACCTATGTAATGAATGTTGAGTTGGTGCCAAACAAACAACCGAATTGAGGATTACCGTCCGTGCCAAAGGCTATCTACAAATAATTTATCAATTGAATATACTTGATCTGCAGATTAAGCTACTATAGGTAATTATTACTCTTCTTTGGTTGGTTGTTTGGCACCCACATAATATGATCTCAAAGGGATGTGCTCACTCCCAAAATATTAAGTACAATACTAAACTCTATTAATCGTACATAATAAAGCACATAAGCATATCAGCTCTACATTTAATTAAAGTTGATCGAGAACACTTTATCCTTGCCTCGCCAACCATCGTATAGTTCGAACGAAACTTTTCTCAGATATTGTTGAACGTGTCAGCTTTACGGATCAACTACTAACACTGGCTATCGGCAAAATAGATTGCTCTCTACCAATGAGAAAACGAAAATGAAATCAACAAGTCCGAAACTCGTAATTACTTACTTGTGTAGTAACAGACGCTCACTCAGCTGACAATTGGCTAGTGATGGCACTTTATTCATTCGTAGGTCGACGTTGTTTTATCGCTCACCACTTTTTATTTGTGGCGTAATGAGAAACAGAATTATTTAGTTTGTCCCTCGAGCCGCCTGATATATTTTTATAGGCATTTGGTGCGCGTGAAGTGGTTTTATATTCTCCGATTATTTTATTAAGAGTAGGTACGTACCATTAGTGAAAACTAAAACGAAATGAGATACGCAAGGTATTAAGGGTTACATAATATATTTATCATTCTTATCGGGAACATCAATACCATTTCATTAAAGAATTAACATCAGAAAATGTTAAGCAATGATGTTCAAATTATATCATCCCAGTGCCTTAACTTGTAAAGTCCTCCCTGTTTCAACGCGGCACGCAATATCGCCTGAACGGTGTTAATATTGCTCCAACTCAATTTTATTATATACGGAAATAAAATTCTAGGAAAAAATGTGTTGAGGTATTGGTCAGTTTTCCTCTCGCTTGGAGCAAGCGGAGGAAAATACCTGCGTCACGTTAACTGCCGCCATAAATCTCGACGACTTCCGAGGAGATTTCTCCCTGGGACGGCCGCTCTTGGAAACTTTTAGTGCGCGTGCCCCAGACAGCCGTCCAACATTTTCAAGTGCTTCTAAGTATTTTTGCCAAATTATGGCCGAGACCTTTTTAGCTTTAGGTGTACGAGATATATACGGTGAGTAGAGATGGGGCGTTACTTGTAGCTTTTATTATTTACCTGTGAAGAGTTCGCTGATGTTTATCAAATAATTTATTCGATCAATTATATTATTTACAGGTACTTAATCCATAATAACATTACGATCTGAGATGTTTGAAAGAATTTAGGTTCTTAATAAATCAATTTTAGTAGGTATACTTTTTATTTTTACCGTGAGGAAACCGTGCTAGTTCATAAGTAGGGACTTACAACAAATGCAATTGTTTTAATTGAAATCAAATAAACTCGGAAACCAATAAAAGCTATTGTGAGGCGCTCTTTGTTTAATATAAAATGAAAGACTCATTACAAAGCCTTTGTAATCAGGCGAACAGTCAGCCGTTATTCCTTTTAATGTTTCTCCTCACCGTACATTTTCTGTACACCCTAATATTATGCAAATACGTGTTTATAATCTTTAATTGCACCCTCGCAGCCGCAGTTGGAAAATACGCTAACAAAAAATAAAATCTTACCACACTTAAAGTTTTCTTAGCGGTAAATAAAACGTGCGAAAACAATTTTGCACCTGGCTCCGCTGGAGATTTTGAACACAAATTCTGTATACAGCCAAATAAAATTATACACTTGTGCTCTCACTCTAAATAAACGTAAACGTTGTTCTGAAAGATAAAATTGAACAACATCGTGTAAATGCCGTATAAATAGGTGTAAATACTAACGACCTATATTGTATGAATACGCAACGAAACAATAGACAATAATAATTATTTTATAGGTTTAATGATCAGTCATTTATTCGTGTCTTTTGATCGACTCGTGTATCTCACTATATTGATCGCCCACCAATATAGTGGGAATCCAGCCAAATCCTTCTTAAAAGTAGGCAAAGAAACTCCATCAATACACAATTTCTTACGTAAGTTGTTCTTAAAGGATAACGGAACATTTAACGCTATTCCGCTTCAACTTCAATGCCGTCCTGTATTCAGCGAGGAGAATTATTTCGGGACCATTACCTCCCACAGCTGCCACACACTACTTTTATGTGTTTGCATCACAAAATGTAGCCACTGAGTATATAATAATTTTCACAGCGCCAACACTTTCTACAGTGCTACGTTTTATAATACCTACATACTTAGGACGAAAACATTTTGTGATAATATGATTTCATCTTTGTTGCAAACATTCAGAAGAAATAGAAGAGTGCATTGGCTCATAACCATATATGGCCATACTAAACCAAAATAGCTGGTTCCTTTTACATCTATCCATCCATCAGCTACTAACGTGCACTCCGGGACATAGGCCTCCCCCAATGACTTCCACACATAATGGCTCTCACATCTAACATCCACCTTGTGAGGAGCCGTCCTACACTATGTCTACCGGCTCGTAGTCACTATTCTAGAACCTTTCCGCCCAACGCCCATTGGTTCATCGAGCTATGTGACCCGCACACTACTACTTCAACTTTGCAATTCTTTGAGCTATGTTGGTTACGTACTCTAGTTTGTCTTTGCACCTCCATTTTATGTAAATACTTCTAATTAAAATCACATTAGGTTATTTCATAAAGAACATTTTGTACAATCTATGATGATCAAAAATACCAATTTAATCACTAAGTTAGATAGGTTCTTTTATATTAACATACGTTACTTATAACGCATAGTAAACTTTGATCTTATTTTGAAATAAAAATACAAATATACTTATATTGTCACAGAGTGTTGTACTTTCAAAATTTCGGCTCAAATGACCAGTGAAATATGCTTTCTCAATAAATTGAGGCAGTGCTAATAGACGGTTAAATTCCTGCATAGCTCGATCGATACGGCTTCAACAAATTTAGAGCTGCAACCCCTCTGCTATCTCGAAACCCTGAATGCTTGCTCATGCATACGAAATAAAGACATTTATTTTTAGTTGAGGACGAATCGATAATCTTTTTGGAATATGCTTTTTGGTAGAAATTTAAAGACACTTATACATTTAGTAAGTACGTATCTTGATAATGAAGTATGAAATATCATGTCGCTAAATCTTCTTTCTATAGCCTTTAATCCATTTCTTATACGATATTTACCCGGAGCGAAATCATCGCACTGCACCTACTCATATCACTAAATATAATTGAATTACTTATACAATTGGTATGCACCATACAACAACATTTGTTGGCCCTATCGTCGGTGCTTAATTGCCTAAATACTCTAAGATCAATTTGTTTTTTGATATTCTTTTCGATTTTGATATATTTTACTGGTGGTAGGCTTCGGCCGTGGCTAGTCACCACCCACTGAACAAAGCCATGTCGCCAAGCGGCCTAGCCGTGTTCCGGCATGATGTTCGGTGTTGCCATTCATGGATGGCGGGTCGGATCAGCTGCGCTGCGTGTGCCTAGTGAATGTAGCGTCTCGATCTACTGCCGCCTTCCTACCTAGGCAAGTATGCTCCATCGTAGATCTCATCGTCACTTACCATCAGATGAGATCGAGATCAAATACTTGCCTATAATGTAATAAAAAAAATATATATATATATATTCGAATTTTTGCCATTCATAGATATAGAAGAGATAAAGTTTCACAGCCTATGAATCCCAAAAAGGTATAAGAAGAAGCAAAGGTTTTAAAATAAGTATCTTACTACCAACTATACAGAAAAATAAAGTTTATTTTATTCTATTAATTCTATCAAAACGTTTTTAGGATAAGATGAAAACAAATAAGATAAGGTACCTATATAGAGAGACGGTTAATATAAAATTCTTTTGAAGTAGCCGTTTTATGTTTTCTTGGTAAATAAAGTTGCGAAAACGTTGTCTGAAATGGCACGTGGGAGCTAACGAAGCAGCCGAGACAGACACGTGATGGCCAGACGAATGAAAAACAAATAAAATGATATACTTGAACTGAAATATCCACATTATGTTAAAAGCTGAACGCTGAAATGCACTCAAGCTTCCCGCCGGCCCCGACGTCCAATAAAGAGCTTTTAATGCACATATAAGGTGACATTGTGTATATTTGTATCATATTTAAATCGATACCGATGAAACGAACAATTGCAGATTTAAACAGCTGGCAATAAAAAAAAATAACTATTTCTCCAAATGAGTTCAGTCAGTTATACTACAAATTTGACCAGCGAGTATTCTGCTCTGTCGAAGTCTTGAAAAAGGTAGTTTGCTTTAAGTATAATCCTGCACAACAATAACATACGAAAATAGTTCCTACCAATACAGACTTGACTATGTTTATGATCTCTACCATAAACAGCCGGATCCAGACCAACTGCTTCACCTTGCGAGGCTAGCTCGAGCTTTTATCGTGCACGGACTTACAGAGAGGCAAGTGACGGATGGCAGCGCTCGTCTGAGGCCACGCGAGCATTTTTTCTTCGCAAAGCTACGCGGTCAGTCTGGCTCAGGCCATTCCGGCAAACAATTTTAATGTGTAAGTAGTATGAAAAACTGCTAAAATGAATAAAACAGTTAATTTCAACGCTATACAATAGACTCAACAATGTATATAAGTTAGAGAGCAAGCATAATTGAATTATGAAGTAGGCGTTACATATTCATTAGCTTGATGTTAATTAGGTCTCGTCGCCCCCGCCGTCCCCGCCGACCTACCTAAAGGCGCATATCCGGAGCTCCACTCTAAATAAATAACATGATATACTTACGTTTTATATACATCAATGTTTACGCAATTTTCTGCATTTTTATGGTACTAATAGCATAGCCCTTGGCTCCACTTGCGTGAAATTCCAGTTTAAAAGAAGCGGGTATGTTATTTCAGAATAAAATGTTTCCAGCCTAAAATACATCTTTAGGGGACTGTAAACGCAACTACCTAGTTTGACTTCACAGGCAAGTGGGTAAGCTTTACAATTCCAAACAATTGAAACGCGTACTCCACACGTTGGCAGCTCAATGTTCTTCGCCTCACCTCGACCAACATGATGCGTGGAAAATAGATATAATAAAATCTGCAATATTGAACATATTAAGTCAGAGTCAAAAAAAACATATGATCCTCAATCAATCATAAGGCGAACCTTTGTTCTTGTTTTTGAAAATCACGAGTAAATCTCTGTTCTCCGAATATAATCTTCAAAGGCAATAAACGGGGAATGATTGGCTTATTGCCAATCACTCGACGACGAGAGCCCGAATCCTAATTCTGTTGCGCAGCAACTGCTAATGAGACACCGCCACTTGAAGATAAGAGACTGACACAAACCGGTTCATAGTAATCGCCACCCCTAGCCGACTAGTACAGTCCGGAAACTCTGAGGAAGTATGTGGATGGTATAGCAGTCACTTACTTACACAGCCAACGATACTAACTTACATACCTATCAAACAAAGTCTTAATGTTACACGTTAGAATTATTTGTAAGTTACACAAAGTACAACAGAGATGTCACGAAAAGAAATAATTATTATAATTTTCTTCAAATCTTCCACAATTTCAAAGAGTATACATAGCAACAAGCTTTTGCATTAACGAATAGAATTGAGTAGTGATGGAATTAGACATACATAATAATATAATGAAGTCATGTATAAAATTTAGAATGCCCAATCTCCAGATTTGAAACTTTCAATGTGATGAGTAGGTACTTTCCAAACTCATCGATTACACAGGAATACCGCTATTCCCGACGCCATGATTATGCCATTACTTCGAATGAATCGTTTGAATATTGGAATAAGGTTTTCTAAAAATTTAAACCCAAGATTATGCCACCTAATGGCTATTGGCTATCATTATCCTCGAACTCATCGCAACGAGTAATGTCGAAACTTCTCAATACGTGCTAACTATAGGTAGGGTACCTGTGAGGTGTTAATTAAATTAATATATTTAGTATACATACAACAAACGCAAAAGATACTATAACACACGGTCGAAAGAAATAGGTACTATAACAATATGGGAAACATATTTCCAACAACTCTCGGGGAAATTCAGTTTAAATACTCCTGATTCCTGAGTTGATCGCGTACAGGACCTAAGGGTAAAACTAGAACAACACAGTTACCCAACACTAATTTATTAAATGCATCAAACAGATACACATTTACAGACGAGATTGTAATCCCAACACCCAACGAGGTGGATGGAACTCAATTAGCAACAATTATTCCGAGGACGCGGCGACGTTACCCAAAAGTTTCCTCGACTATTTCGTGATTAATTTTGTTTGTAGCGACCCCGGAGCGACTTCTCGTGGCTCGTTCGCACCCTTAACATTTATATAGGTGTAAATATTTTCTGCGCAACGTTCTCTTGCGGCTCCAGCGCCAGCCGCCTTCTTGTGATCCGGTGATATATTGTATGCATCGATGTCCATTAAAAAAGATGTAGATAGGTTACTACGTGTGGAAATGGCACCACAAAACTGGGCTGCGCAGCGCACCTGCTACTCAGTCAAATCAGTCTGGCTACATCGCAACGACGCAGTGCAACATATATTTGTCTTAATTTTGCCCTTGGTAGTTCTCATGCTATCTCGTTTACACTAACATTGTACCGTTCAGTGTGTACAACCAAGTACGTTTTATTATAACGTTCACGTGTGTGCTGGGGTATTAAATAAGATCGCGTTAGTACTAGCATGACTTGTCTATGTAAATTATTTCAACGTCATTGGTTTTATGTATTGCTTCGTGCAAAGGACAAGGGTTATATTTGGTACCAATTTGTCTCTTGCATTGTTGTAAGTTTTTTTTTAACTTGCTTCTTAATGTCCACGGTAAAATGGTGGCACTCGCAGCTCGAAGATTTTTCCAATGTCTATAAAAAGTATCTATGCTAGTAAAAAGCCTAGACTGATTTTGATGCAACATGGTGCGGGGTCAATGCCTTCGTGACCACGTCCTCCTTTAAATCAATTTAACAAATTAAAATTGCCTCTGATTTCGAAATTGGTTGTTGTTATACTGTTTTTAACTACTGAATAGAGTTCAGCAAACAACACCGGACAAACCACGAATGCCAATTCTATATATTGTCTCATAATGAAACTGGTTTTCCTATCTGTAACTATTACATATTCGTATTGAAAAATGTAGACGAATAGCGTATTACTTTACCGAGTATATCTACATATTTTTTTATATATATAACTGGGTTGAAATGCTATTTCAAAACGGAAACACACCGTATAAGAATTATATCAAATGAAGCGATAAGCGAAACTTCTCAATGGTTTTCACGCCCGCTCCCACGTAGTGGACCATAACGACCATATAAGGCCGATTGCTTCCTTAAACTTATCCCATTTGTAGCCCCAGCGTGAAGGAATTGCAACTTCTTTATTGTGCCAAAGTTGCGAATGAGGATGACTATTTCCATTTCTATCGAGTTAGTGGAGCCGAACTAATAAATTATTAATATTATAGGTACACAGCTCTATAGACGAATACAAGGACGGACCGTTATGAAACTTTCGATGATAAATGGGACCGCAGTCTTCTCCAAGAAACTCCAGGAGTGTCGTAACTGACGCGAAGTTGGGCTGCGAAAATTAAATAAATCAAGAGGACCAGAACTCAGCGTTTCACTTATGTAAAACGAAAACTTTTGTTTTGTGGGAACAAACAAAGCAAGAGGTCAAGAGGTCCAGAGTACCTTCCCGAAACCACAGTGTAAACAGGTCCTAACCCTAATGTCATTTGGCGTAGGTGGTAAGAAATGAGTCGACATAATTAACAACTATTCATATTACAAACTGTTATACCACATTACTCGACCCCTACATATTGCTTGAAACAACGCATGAATTGGTCCGCTCGGTGTAAAGTCCCATATTAACATAGTAAGGAACCCATTTCCATTATCATCCCCAATTTCGTGCTCGGGAGGCACTTAAGCACTTAATGGATCTCGGCTCCCCGTAATTTACCGGGACGTTGGATTGAATAAAATCGTAAATCTTAACACCGAACGAGCGGAGGTGTTATTACCAAGAATGATTCGCACACTTCTTTGAGTGAAAGGATCATCGCGACGGACAAATTACCGCCCCGTGGATTGCTATCACCCAAAACAACGGCCGAAATGCTGGCGAAATGGAATACTTATATTCCTTTATCTCTGCTATTTATTTGTCTGCATAACTTGATTCATTGTTATGAGAAGTAAAGTCCTTTTTGAAGAATAGCAATGTTTGGGGTGCGCAACGCTGAGTGAGCAAAGGACCATAAAACGTGGCGATTTTTTCCCACGTCATGTAAGGTATAACTAATTATCCTTTGTATTTTTATTAATTATCGTAAAATACCTGTCCACTTCCACTATCAATTGAAAAAATAGCCTCAACCATTGGGGCCTAGCTCCTTACAAAACCCAGAATGTCGGAGTGCTCTCGCTCATCATCTGAGTCTAATCGGCATATTTAGCTCTGACTTGCTACTCCTTTGAGTAATACAGATACGTTTTTAACTAATATTTTTAGAGATTATCCTCAAAACCCGATCTTCATTCTCTTCATCATTTTAAGACATTTAGTGAGTGCCGTTTATTTCAGCCAATCAGGATAATGGTGTGGGGAGGGAGGCCGACAGACCAGTGTGGTTGAATGCAGTATGCCACAAATAAACCGAATCAATACGATTGCCGGTGTTGCTCGCACCACAGTTGACCTGAAATATAAACGAGTGGCCTGATTGTTATCCTATTAATAGAAAACAGTATTTTTATTTATTCTTGCCCTTTGAATTCTTAAGGGACAATCACATGAATATAATAATGTATAAGTATAGAACTTATTATGTAGCTATTTGAGATTTGTAGAAGTATTTATATTTTAAAAATGTCTATTTTTAATTTAAACTTAACTACACATTACGTCCGTGGAATATATGACATTCAACACACATTTGTGAGTAAAAGGGTTTGAAACAGACAAAACTATGCAGACGTTTACCAATTAAGTTTAAACATTGCCACTGTATACCAGTTTGAGTATGTACTCTACGTGATACTCCTCGTAAGGACCAAGCGTAGCGATGGGTTGACCGGTACATACCTACAGGTATAGTGTCTGGCAAATAATGTGGCTCATACCGAGTAGCTTATTTTCTATATACTATCGTGGTGGTTCATTTCCTAACTATGCCTGCTTCTGCCACTATGGAATCATTCGTTTCTGGCATGACATACGAAGATATTTTCTAACAACAAGGCCGTTATGGTCCCATGTATCCAAGGCGCCTAGTTTTGACTTGGCCGAAAACCTCGTATTCAAATCTTTCCATACATTTTACCAAGCCAATCCTCTAACTGAAACGGGCAGCATTCCTGATATCATATTTAAGGATTACAATAAGATACTGATTTTTTATTATTACGCGAATACTACACATTGAAATGAAACTAATCTTATCTACGCGACAAAATCCGTAAGATTAGTTTTATTTCGATTACAATTAGAATTGGTTTTCTTAAAGTATCAAAACTTCTACTAAGCAGATCCCACGTGGATGTGCCAAGTTAATTGTCGGGCATTAGACACACTTGTAATTGACGTTAGCATGAACTGTTTTGGAAATAGTTTTGTCGAATATTATTGGACCGCTCTGCTCTGAAGAACCACTCACGACGAAATAATAAATGCGTCATGCACAACGTACGAAATGCTGATGAGATATAGTGTACAACGAACTGTACCGGTATCCACAGACATAAGAACTTTGTTCAATAATAACATGATGAGCGTTACATTCAACAGAATTCGGTTAGCTAATGAGAGAGACATATCATTAGTTGAGGCATTAACTAATAAATATTTGCTTGAAGATATTTTCGCACGAGTTTGTGTTTTGTCTTTTTCGGGTGTAACCAAATTTTGCTACGTTACCGTTATTTTTCCACGGAGCTACAATCATCTGCCAACCAATACCCAACCGTACATTTTTGTAATTACGTTCATATTCTACTTCAAGCGCTTTATATTTTAGAATTTCTATGTTCTTTGTTGCTAGGCTTTATTTTAGCTAGCTCTATCTATCTCTATTTTACTAACAAGAACAAAGGCGATTAGGTTTCGCATTACGTTTATGGACGACGATCCATAGCGCATCGGTCCAATTGCAGCCAGTGGCTAATTGAATTTCCTTACCAACCCGATCTTATCCTAACTAGTAGAGGTATTATACAAAACGAAATAACGAGATGATGCTAGAGCGTCGTAATTGCAATTCGATTGCTGGTGTTAATAAGGTTTCAATGATTGCAATGATCGTATATCATTACTTAACATTTTCACATTACAGTAAAGTCTGCAATTTAAATGCAGCTAATGGTATTATTTTTATACATCCGTCACCACAAACTGGTATTATTTGCTTGTCATTTGAACCCGATGGAAAAGTACAATTTGCAACAATCCTTTGCAGCTTACGGCGGGTGTTGACAACCGTATATAAAAAGGCAATAAATTGTTAAATTTGATCGAAAATAACTTACAAGCTTATCAACTAAGCAGGTGTAGTGAAAATATTCAACCTAATTCCGCTTTAAAATAAAGATTCGAGCGATGAAGATTCCAGACGACCTACTTAAAGATACGATCAGTCAGGCAGCAAATAATTGCTGACTGACTCAAACGGTATCCGAATATATTCGAAACCCATACTACGTTGCACAGCTTTTACCAAAACACTCTGTATCAAAGACACTGGTGTTGGCACAAGTTCGCATTGAAATAGCCGTTAAGTTATCTTCAATCGTAGTTCCCAGGTGTGAAACAAACCGCAAGCAATACTTGAAGTTTATCTAAGGATATTTATACTTTTTATACAAGGTGATCCAGAAAGGCGCTTATTTAGAGCATTTGTAACCATTACGTGAAGCCAAAATTTCGATATGTCGATTTATATATATTGTTTCCAATAAAAAGGGCGATAACAATTGTGAGCAATTGTTTTTAAAATTTAAATATCGAAATTTTGGCTTCACACAATTATTACAAATTCGGTATGAAGCGCAAGCTCAAAGGTTCAGAGCACCCTTTCTAAATTACGCTCTTTACGGTCCTTATTAACTGCTTTTATGGATACAAATAACAACTGCACAATTGCGGTTGGCATGTATAAAAATCGAGATCTATGCCAATTCTTTGTAATACTTCAATCCGAAATATACAACCTTTGAATTCGTAACCGGAAATCTATTCCCATGCAGCCTTATAGTCGCCTAAGTTAATGTTTAAGCGAATGTTGGAGCCCAGTAGCGCTATGCTGACACCTTATGTTACTACACATTACGTCAAGGAAACCTCGATGCACGACTTGTCAAACAGGTTTCATATCGAACGTGCGAAACACATTTGAGAAGGGCCTTTGGGAAATACTCTAATACATTCAGGCAATAAAACATTGTTCCACGTGCCCATGTAAATCCCGTAACTACGTTTGTACCACATCCCAGGTGACATTAAGTTTCAACGTGGCGTTAGATATTTTTCTATCAGTGTGTACTGATATGACAGATGAGGGTTCAGCTTTGCAACTGTGCATACTTCTACATGTATAAATCTATAAATTTTGCGCACTTTACTTTTCAACGGCTGTAAATCAATTTGTAAAGTAAGTACCTACTACCTATTTTATCGACTCAGCTTAAATCTAAGTGTAAAATAATCAACTTTATGACTTAAATATCACTATAATGTACGCACCACACGATTTTCATTACACAAGTTGTCAGACAAGCTTTAATTTAGCTTTGAGATGAGAGCTCTAAGAACGTTTGGCACTTTGATTGGAAGTTTGCATATCCAAATCCACAGTTATGTGTTTGTATATTAAATATATTCGTGTTACCTAGTCCTAATCAATGACTAAACATAACCCCGCCCGAGGGCTTAGTACCCCTAATATTGACTGCTTCAAATACCGATAGAGTGAGTGAATACCTCCATAGATTTCACAGTACACACATAGATGACTGTAGCGGAAACGTAGAGCTTTACACTGGAAGAAATCGATCGCTTGGTCGGTATTTTTACACGTACAAAACTTATATACTAAGGGTCATGAATGATTGTGTAGTATATTAAAATTTGGTAAATTAATATTCTTCATTATAAAATTCTGAAACTAACTGATAAAAAATAAATTTCACCGCAGGATAATGAACTAACTTGAGTACAATTGGAATTCCCGTCATCTTGTTAACAGTTGTGCAACTTTGAAATGAAACGACACACACACCCAAATTACCTCCAACATACTCTAGCATGCTCGTCCCGGGCAATCCACCTTGCGATGGCGATATGGCACGCTGATGGTCAAACAGAAGCGAGGTAATTGAATTTTGTCCGGACACATGGACACATCCGGACATGTCGCTAGATACCTCGAACGCTGACACCGTGCAAAGCTCATGGAACGTTTTGTTCACTTCACCACTTTTAAACCTTTTATCAGTGTGAACGACAGTCAGTATAATTCTGATGCATAGAACGGCTTGAAATATTTTAATTGAATTTTATAGCGATCTTGATGAAACACTTTGAGTGTGTATGCTAAGTGGGTATAAGTGCCTAATTAAGTGCTACCCTTTGCTAGTCTGTTGCAATTATGAGTAGACTAAACATAATATATTCTGTTACCGGTATGAACATCAGTTTTGATGTGAAAGATCTTGCTATCACGTCTCGTTGCAGCCCATAATTTAGTAGAGTGGGGAATATATTAGCAATAGAATAGACATATGAATTATTACGAACTTATAATAATTGGGTCGTATATAACACACTCTTATGTTACTACAGAAGTCAGACTTCTTGCGACATAGGTATTTTTTTACTTTGGAACAAAAGAGCTGTTTAATTAGTTTTGTGCGAGGAATTTGTATTTGTGTGTGTGTGGGAGTTATTGTGGATGGGTGGGCGTATAACTGCTAGTACACCTACGTACAAGTTACAGCATATAGACACATCACAGGATACACAACTGCCGCAAGTAATCCGATTACACAGTCCCGTTTACCATCAAAAAGGTATGCGTCATTAGTGGCTCATTAGATTCGTCGTTATATTATTTGATACTACAACTGATGAGTACGAATGTAAGTTACCACCCATATGTTTTGCCATCATTCAACATTGACTTTATAATTAGGTACTAATAAGAGAAATAAAATGTAAGTACAAGTGACAATGTGAACGGACTGTGTTCGAATTGTAGTCATTGCGCTAAAGACCTAATCATGAGATTATCACCTAGGTGCGTGGTGGTTGTGGTGGTGATGGTGATTGCCTCCATAGGTGACAAGACGGCTAACTCTTTCCTTACTCAAGAAATCAGTACGATAATACAGCGAGGAAATGCTGCCAGCATTCTTGCTGCCATTGCACGCGAACAAGTCTATTTCATACTTATTTTACGCTTTCCTATTTATTTTATCTTTAAATAATTTATTTGATTAAATAGTGTTTGTTTTGTAAATATATAATTTTTATATTTATATTCATAATAAAACCATTAGTAATAAATAGCGGTCCACCTGAACCCCCGTATAATTTACTAACTTCAAAACTTATCCAAAAGAAGTTGTATCTTAACAAAGCGTAGCAAGTAGCGACCGCTATTGAAACGGCAGAACAAAGCAGGTGTGTAGTCTTTACTATTTATAAAAAGCCATTTTACATCTACGAGTAGGTAGTAAGTACCTATATATTTAGATATATAATTACCAATCGTATATATGTACTTGGTAAATCTCATAAGTAACGAACCACAAAAAGACTGATAAATTTAAGGAGTAAAAGACACACATCCCTCCTGTTTCTGGCTACGGGGTTCAAAAATGCCAGTACATTTACCGGTGACAGGAAACCGGTGAGTGAACATTACATGGAGCACTCCATTAAACCGGAGCAGCAAGTTTGTTTCGCGGATGTGTGTCGGGCCAGGGACGCCAAAATATTCAATTGGCGTATCCTCGGTTGGCCGGCGGCCAGCGCGCCGCATATTGATGTGCCAACTCCTGCCGCCGACTCAGCTCATCGGAAACTTCGCCCGCCGACCTGCCTGCGCTGAGCTCCCGCGATAATCGCGCCTGCTTAATGACCCGTGTGTTATGTATTACGATCAAATATTCAGAATGATTTTTTTTGTTATATAGAATAGGATTACGTAGGATAAAAAAGCGATCAACACAATTAGGTTAGATCTTCATGACACTTTAGCTATCAACTAATAAATTCACAATCATAACTTAATCACGGAGATGCAGTACATAAGTCATATGTAGTACCTCCTCACTTATCACCTAATCTCCAGATGTATATGCAGCATGCGATCCTGAAAATTGGCGGATGTGTTTCTCTTGGTTTCCAAGTGATATCTGAAAAGAAAATCTTTCGAAATTCAACCCCCAGAGGTCTAAAAATGGAGTCGGAAGATGTATTGGCCTCCTCACGAAGCCTCGGCCAACCGATGCTTCTTTATTAAATTGATCTTGCAACAACTTATTCAAAACAATGAATTTTCTACCCTGAAAAGTAAACTGTGGGTTTCCCTAATGGAACGAAGATCAACTTTGATTTGATGAATGAGCTCGGAACTAAATGAGTTTGTTTTCCAATAAAATACCAGTTGTTCAGTGGATTCACTGTACCATATAATGCTAAAGCAATTTCAACTCCTTTGTTTACATATGGAATACCTTTTAAAATATCTAAAGGACTTGTAACTAGAGATGTCTAAACCTTTTTTTAAGAACTTCTTCTATCCTATACGCCAATATTTCTATTACATTACTCACAGGTCAGTAAGCCATTAGTAAATGTGAATTAGTTAAAGTAGACGTAGAAAAGGAATATTTCAAAAGCCCATAGGGTAACTTTCGTGTACAAATGTGGATATCTTAGTAAACCAGTTGCCATTTTTAAAGTAAAGGGACATTACACATTTTTTGTTTAGCAACATAAAAAAAATATTACAAAGATTAACCTAAAAAGTTCACATCTGATATGGAAATAACTTATATGGGTAAATACTGCTGTATTCTGGCATTCTAACCGATCGCATATCCATTTAAGCTTATGTATCCAAATGCCTGAACACATTAATGTAACTATAGCATTTGGCAGCGCACCTCGATGTCTCGTATGCAGCTAAAGGTCGAATGTTAAGTACATCAAATGTGGGTAACGGTATGTACATTACACAGGGAGCTGACAAATCGTGCACATATCTCAAGTTCACCTAGCCTGTCTCAGCCGGTCGCACGAGCGCCCCACGAATATATTCTACCGTAACTTCGGGACGTTTTGACAAAATTCGGTACAGGTGAAGGATATTAGCGATACATCAAGGTGTCTGCGGGGCAGCTCACAGCGCCCCTCACAGCTGCCCGGCGCTTAATCCGATTACCGACACGCTCCAGTACACTTTCTACGTACTAAACAATTGCCTGTACACGAAATATATTATTAGTGCGGTCATAAATCTCTCCAGCCATTTTATTTTCAATTAATTTTCATTCATTATAATTTTTGTTAATTAAATTCGTAAGCCTTCGCATGAAAAACACTTCGACAAAGTGTCAAGAATTTAATAAGTAAGTTGAAAATAATTTTCCGTCACAAAACAAAAGTGTGAACGAAACGAATTCATTTCCATTCTTACTCTAATTACAGTTTTTGCGGCGGCAGCGCGTGGCGGGTTTGAATCGAGTTTATGAAAAACTTTGCTTGCATACAAACTAGTTCTGTTTGCGAATATTGTGATACAGATCCTGGTTCAGCCCATTTTCAGTGCGGTTCCGACTGGCGCCGTGTTCAATTAGAGTTTGCAATCGAAATCTGTTCCGGTGACTCACCAGTGGCCAATGTTACTAGCAACAACACGTTTTATTTTAACGGTTTTTATAACAGTTGCGAATCTCATTCGCCAAATGATTTTTATTGAGTTAGGTAGTTTAGTGATATAGGCCAACATTAAAAAAAAAAACTTGAGAGGTGTCAAGGGACACCCGGATGGAACGAAGTTACTTTATTATTTATTATTATTTATTATTATTTATTATGTACAAAAAATCAATAATTTTGGGAAACAAAAATATATCGCCCCCGGGTGGGCTCGAACCACCAACATTTCGATTGACAGCCGAACGCGCTAGCCAATTGTGCCACGGATGCACTTGTGCAATGTCTCGAAAATACTGACCAATATGTGCAAACGACGACGCATATGCAAACGACAAAGATAACAATTATTTTTGTCAGCGATAGATGTCGCTAGCATGTTTTTGAACGAGGTATCGTTATGTTCATGGGTTTTATATAGTAAACTATACTTTCGTTTATTTATGTTTATTTTTGTCAGCGATAGATGTCGCTAGCATGTTTTTTGAACGAGGTATCGTTGTGTTCATGTGTTTTATATAGTAAACTATACTTTCGATTATAAAAATACTTACAATTGGTCGTTTCGTTATAACTTTTCTGCTTAATTTCTCGTATGAATTTCTCGTATGAATTTTTTCAGATTGCTTTGTGATATCCGCGTTATACAACTGCTCAGCTACCTAAACTTGTAAAATCAAATGCCTACAGAAAAACCGCAAAGTGCTGTGGACTCAATATTTTACGTCTGTATAGTTTTTATAAGATACAAGGATGGAACATTAATCATATTGTCTTTCATTATTAGAAAATTCATGTCAAAAAAAACCTAAAATAGTGTTAAACTTTATTAAAGAAATATAACCCCTAAGAATCGTTAAGGAATCGTTGCTGTTAGTTAACTTTATGAAAGGTTCTCAATTGCGTTCAAGAGCGAGAGTAATGAATGAAATAGCTCGTTTATAGCTTCATCGGAACGACGAATATAATGAGAACAAAGAAATCGTTTGAACTTTATAAAAAAAACTCATTTAACGCCTGCCAGCAATTATAATATCAAAAGGGTCGACTTTCTTGCGACTTCACGGGCACGACTGTTTTACTGGCTTTGCGTGTATAGTGGTCTCAATAATTTGGTTATGGTATCGACCAAGTATAGATAAAACAGTTGTATCTTAAAACTAAGTAGGTTGGCCTTTTCGTATAATCTTACCAGTACCCTATAACTAACACCGGTGAAGTACTTTTCTGATTGTATGTACTTTTATTTAACTATCTACCCAGGCAACAATGGTTTGCAAAGAGCTCATTGCTATACAACACCCAATATTAATCACAATACCATAAATTAAGCTATCTAGAATAAATGAAATAGCGTTATTTTGAATTTAAGGTAGGGCCTTCCGATACCGGCGTTCGGTAGGTTTAGCTATATTTCTTGCAACGCGAGCCACCGTATAAACTTTCGTCCACTCAGCTCAATTTAAGCGTCCGCGTCGTGCTATCGCGCCCCTAGAGGCCTAACCTCTTTTCTTTCTAACTTCTCAGACGTCTGCAATAAACTATTAGCGACAGGACGTGTTAGATATCACGTAATGGTTTAGTCATGCTAAAGAGTTCTTGAACTTTATTGTTTACAAAGGTCCTGTCGTTATTTTCTGTTGCGCTCTCAGTTCTAACTTAGATATTATTCTGATTATATTAGTGAGAAACCGGTGACTCTGTATACGGGTGGGGCTCTAAGTAGGTGTTTAGGCTAACTGCCAAATACTAACCCATTCAAGGAAAAACAAAATGCCTTCACATCGAGGGCCAATAAGTGTAATTTATGTGAAAATCTTAATTTCGTTGGCACCATATGCACTGCTAATAGCCGTAAAGCGATCGTTAATAATAGGTGGCGACCTACCATGGAAACCTTGAATCAACATGCAAGTTTTTACTTACCAAATCTGGTACATACATAGTTATGACCAAACACTAATCGGGTACCTTGTCTAGTCATTAATAATTCCACAAATAATGTACAATTGCTTGTTTCATGTGTACGTATTCCAATTTTATAGGTAATTAGGTCCTAATGTTTTACGTGGGGTAATGTTTTATTCAAATACCTAAATTAATATTGTGGAGCTAGGTTAACTTTGCATGTCCTACTAACTCTCTAATATAAAATAGAAGTTCCAATCGATTTACAATAGAATTAGAGACTATTATTAACCACAAAAGGCTTTTGAAATCGCAGACAACTTTTGTTTAGGGCCTTTGGGAAATTAGATATTTTCCAAGATAGCAAAGAAATAACACAAAATTTCTTTGATCTATAAACCCTAAATAAAAAATAAAGCCTAACAACATTTTCTGAATACCAATCAAAATAGTTGTCCCCTCAAATTACCCAAGAAAACATGATAAAGTTGAATTTGAACAATGAAAAGGGAAAATAAAGCAGCAAAGTGCGTCAACAAGGGGTATCATCTCTTTTATTTGCAAAGTTTATATGATCCCGACTTCGTACCGACCCACTTCCAAGGACATGGTCACAATTAGATAAAATCAGGTCTTTAAAACGTACAGTACCTCAGACACAAATCGCGTATTAAAATAATCAGGTGTGACAGACAGACCTAGACGCACCATAAGGGTTCCGTTTTTACCATTTTGGTACAGAACCTAGCTTTACTCGCGACCCTAATCGCATTGACTTTAAAGAATAAAGACCACTTGAATATAACCTTTCGACCATTACCGACGAACTTCCTCCTAAAGTCTAAAACTTTTCCCAGTAATTAATTACTACCAAAACAAACTACGAAGAAGAAAAATATGACCAATATTATTTTGTAATATTTTTCTTCTCGCGTCGCGTTCGCGTTACTCTGAAATCATAATCCAGGGCAATAAATAACCCACACAACAGCAGTATAGCTTAATAAACTATGCTTGTTCATATATCATAAGCACAACAACAAACAAAACGATGTTGAATTCAATGGTGCTTTCTGATGACGCGGCGCTTAGACGCAAACGGCTCTCATAATCTATTCCATCAATGGCGTCAGATAAGATTGTTCCGACATTATTGAGCCGTAATTAATCTATGTCATTGTTGCCTCCGTCTGCAGATCTGTTCCAGAGAGATATAGACCTCTCTCTCTTTGTTACCCTCCATTACTTATTTTGCTTTATGACCTTCGCAGCTAAAATGCGAAACGTCTTCATTGAATTCAGTATTGCCAGTCATTATTTTCTTGAACCCTTTCTAAATGGACCATTCTATTCAGAACGCTTGATTAGTTGATGAACAGCGTTTTGCGTTCGTGTAATATGATTTTTGATTTCTTAAAACATTATAAAGAAATTGCTTCTACAAAATAAATTCGAGGGAATAGTCATCAATTTTAGTTTACAAAATATATTTTCAAGGGCAATTTGCTTTATAATTTCAGTGTAAAGGAAAAAATCTTTTTGTACTTAAAAGTGTTCGATAATGTACCTTATCATAGATAATGTATAGAACTCATAGAAAGTATGATCACGTATGATCACGGATAGAATCATTGCCTAAATTCTATCCGTGATCATATCATATCATAAGTATATGAAACCTAGTACGATAAATGGTAGTAATTTTATTTCACATTATAGGTATATTGTTCTACAATACTTTACACTCTATTGCAATAACATTGTATCGACGCAGGTTAGGTGTAGTAGTAAATCCATTGTAGGTAAGAGAAAAGAGACGATGGCGTGCGATTGCCGCCACCAATCTCCGATAGCGCCGCTGCATCGGCGCACGTCCGAGGCTCCATCCAATCGGTGATGCACGGCCGGTTGCCTTTTAATATTTATTTAGAATACAAAATAGTAGGATAATACACTTTAGCACTAACACTGATGTATAGACGCGTATCGAAGAATTTAACACATATTTGGTACGCATGTACTTAACAGTGTATATGTCAGCGCTCAACGGAGACAAACACTCATGCTACCTCGCAAAGTGTTTCGATCAAGCAGAGCACTTTATGGGCGATCGCTGTCATCTGTCTTTCGGCTCGTTCTTTCAGATCGAATGCAAATGCATTTAAAAACCAGAATAAAAAACGCAATCAGGTATTTTTTTTTATTACAAAACAACATTTCCTTACATATACTTACATCACAAATTATTGCCAGTCTGTCTTTGGTTTACCACCAGGGGCCTTCAGATACGATGTACGTACGTGTAGGGTAGTAAGACCTGAAGCAAAGATACATGTTTATCCAACATTAAGGTATAAATAAGACACAAGGCGAAACCTACTTATACAGAGTGATTCAGATAGGGTAAACTAAACCTGGAACCTAGGCCTCTTTAGCGAATTTGTAGACACTATGTAGATATGTCGATAAAAAAAAGCCCCAAACAAAATGACTATTCTGATTTTGTGCGTTATTTTTTTATAAAATTGGCCCATCCAAATTCCACCTTATCAAAGTGTTTATGAATGCGCTAAAGAAGCTCAGAGTCCGGGCTTAGTATACCCTTTTGGAATCACCTGTACAAGTATGTTTCGCCGAGAAACACAGATTTCATATATGGTTATTAGTCTTAATGTAATAAAGGCCGGGCCTATAGCAACATTCCGGACACGCCCCTCTCAACACAACGGGGATCAGGCCATAATCCACTACACTGGCAGTTACCAACATCAACGAGAACTAGAGTAATTTTTTTAGCAAGCCATATCAGTTGCCTTTACTCTCTGTTAAAATAAAAATAAATACTTTTTAAAACATTTTTTTCAAAATTAATATCTTTAGGTGCGTCGTATAAACTATCACTTGATTTTTGTTTCCTTTATAACTGTCACCCAAGGAAAATTTAATTTATATTAAGTACTTATGGTATCTGTGCTCTCACCTGTAACCACCGCCGTGTCCACCGTAACCGCCACCGTATCCGCCGTAGTATCCGCCGCCGTATCCACCGCCGTAACCACCGTATCCGCCGCCGTATCCACCGCCGTGACCACCTCCAAAGCTCCTGCCAGACAGCGCTTTACCGGCTAAAACACCACCGAGAAGGCCTGCCTTAGCTCCGACCAGACCTGCTGCGCCAACCAGGCCAAGGCCGAGGGCTCCAGCACCAAGACCACCTGCAGAACAAGAAAAAAAAATTAGGCATTGGTAACAAATATAACATGACGTACTGTTTTCGTTCAAATATTTGTCAACATAAAATGTACCTTATGTTCGTTTAGATTTTGTCAAATAACGTACGTAACCAAATTAAAAATTTACCGAATAATCTTAAAAAATAGACGTCATACCAACCTATTTTTTCATTAAAATTAAATTTCTCTTAGATTTACATTAACCGCTACCTACCGGACTACGCTCCACCCAGATTAAATCGCGGTTTTATTCCCTTTTTAGCCCGATTTTGGTTTATCTACAACTTGAAAAATTATTGAAATTATCATGATATTTGTATCCTGTTGCTAAGGTGGCAAATATAATACCGGATGTCACCGAAGTTCAAGGTCTATTCTCAAGATGTTTGTACATATTTATTACGTATATTAGCATAAATTATGGGGAACAAATAGTTCTCTCGAGGCTGGCACAAGATATACCTGATCTACATAACCAAAAATAGAACCTTTTTTCAATTTATAATGGTAATATAGAAATAATTTTTCAAATGAAAAATGCTTTTTAATATCGTTATAAATAAATTAATTCATAAAAAATCAGTTCACCCGATCCCGATACATAATTACCACAGATTAATTAAAAGTTCTTATTCATTAATTTGTCACGGTCAACATTCGAAAACCTTTTCCACTCATGGGGATATAATGGACTTTTGTGAGCAGATTTCGAGCAATAAAAACCGCTTTTCCGAGCGAGTTTGATGAAACGGTTATTGCTTAAGTTTAACCTATGTCGTGAGCCAAACTACATATTATAACTGTCACATAATGTGTAATCTCTAGGGCTAGAAAGTGATCTCCTCGGGGATCGGCAATACGTACCTATTTGTTACGCAGCTACAATTTCACACCTCTCTTGCTAACATGCTTAATGCATATTACCATTGGGATTTCCATGACTTTGTTTGCTATTGACGTAGACCTACCGCAAATATTGGATATAGAGTCGTTCCGCAACAGTGCTGTGCTATGAGTGATTCATAATTTAAGTCATCTTTAACAATGCAGAAAATGAAATATGTATGGAATCGCGACTGAACGATTTCCAACATTACAAAAACAATATTCTTTTAAAAAGACTTTTGTATCTGATAGCATCTCAAATATTATTCTTCGTTCAATAATTAAGGTAAGTACGTTATATGACTGACGTTGTTTTTTTTTAATCCGTTCACAATAGTATTACTTACAGTGATGTTTTCTTCCAAAAAATGACTTGTATTGCCAAAAACTGCCAAATAAATTAGTAAAAATGCCTTTACTTTAAATTCTTCCACGGATTTGGGGTCTATTATAAACGAGAGCACTTTATCCATTAATAATGTCGATAAAATAAATGTTTTATAATAAATGTTAAAAAGTTTATTACCTAATTAAGAATAGTCTCGATTATCATGGCGCATAAATTATCATATTATCTATCACGTTTAATTATTATTTAGGCGTATAATATTATTATCGATAATTATTTAGTAAAATCAAAATGTGTGCTATCTTAAGTCAGTTGGATATGCCGCAAACATAAAGTTAGAATGACGAATAGGAAGGCACAATGCAGCCGCGCAACAAACCGCCGCTCCATCTTAATGGCTGTCGGACTGTGCTCTTAATTCGCATCATAAACTCAGGAAAGCTTTGTTGGCAACGACTGATCGTAGCAGATCTATTACAACTTGGTCTTGTACTAATACTGAGTAAGGAAATCTCATTTTCGCTAATTCACATGCTCGGTTCAGATGCATTTATAATAAAGGATAATTTGTATATAATTTCTTGATTTAAAAACCCGAGGGCGCCAGTATATACAGAGTTGAAATACGCCATCTGGGATATACGTTTATCAGCGAATTTTAAACAGGCTCAAATGTTGCTTTTTTACCAATCACTTTTACATGTGAACATAAAAGCACCAAAAGGTTTTAACTCTGTTCTCGCTCTGCAATATTTCAAATGGGATGAAAAGGTACACCCTTCCACAAATCTTTTCCTGACTTTAAGAGGTGAGCGGGCAAGATAATGTACCGCACAAAGTATCCTGGACTGGTGCGATAGTGACCCGAATAGTTTTTATAGTTCGTACAATCTCTTTGTTAGGGTTCCGTACCAAATGGTGAAAAGGGAACCCTTATGGTGCGACTATGTCCGTCTGTCCGTCCGTCAAGTCTGATTTTCCTTTGATACTAGCTGTGTTTGCGACTTCTTAGAGCCCCCGCGCACTAGGCAGCCTGGCTGCGCAGCCAGGCTGCGGCAGCCAGAATATTTGCGTAGCCAGTTATCGGAGCCAATCGACGACTAATCAAGATATTTATTCTATTCGTCATTTGTTTTTTAAAGTTCGGAACCCAAAATACTTCTGGCTGCTACAACTAGTGCGCGGAGACTGACGGCAGCCACATACGTTCGCCTATACACGCTCTGGCTGCGCGCAGCCAGCTGGCTGCCGTGCAAACAGGCGCGTTCTATTGGCTGCCGCAGCCGGGAATTCGTGGCTGCCTAGTGCGCGGGCTCCCATACAACGTCATATGATTTACTGGCTGCCGCAGCCTGGCTGCCGCAGCCAGGCTGCCTAGTGCGCGGGGTGTCATACGCTGGTCTTTGATTTTTTTACTATCCCAGAGGAACTCTTCCATTTCCCAAGTTAGAAAATAAATACAATTGTAAAAACTATATGTAGACCCGGGTCATAGCTACATAAGCTATACAATACTAAGTTTGAAAAAAAACAATAGAGCGTATTTGGCCTCTATATAGAAAGCAATGTATCCTACGATTGGTTTTTTCTTTAACTATTTTTTTTTGTGGAAAAGCCGTTTCTAGTAATTGTGCTTACCAAGTAATAAACCCCTCTTCTCTCTGTGCCCCTGTTCGGTTTCAATGGCATGCTCAGGCTTCAGGGCCGTCAACAAGGGGCCCTGTTCCAAGAAGCCGCTGGCTGCGACGCATGCCACCAGGGCAGCGAAGACAAGGGTGCACACTTTCATTATTTCTAGAAGAAAGAATCTTAATCTATGAACGAGAAATTACACAAGCCATACATTATCTGCTAAACTCAGCATATCATTAATAGCGTTTCAGTTTTTATACACAATTGAAATATGTTTTTTTTTCACTGAAATTATCTCTGACGTAACCTTCTGACGTAAAATTTCACGAAACCGGAATTACAAGTTTTCAAGTCGAGAATCGATCGATCGGATTTTGGTAAACTTATGAGCCATGAATTATTGATTTATTTAAATTAGAAAATTTTATTTTCTATTTTATAAATCTACCTGTATATATATCGTCGTTCACGGACACTGACCGATAATCTACTGCCCGGTGGTGTCCTGCCTGTGTCTTTTATAGGTCGATCACACACACTTGAACATGAAGTATTAATGGGTCCTCGTGCGGTTATGTCACTGCTGCTCCTCGAGCGGTTAATATCTACATAGCCCCAATAGTTTCAGATATTCAATATTCATTAAAGGTTATTACAAACATGAAATTGTTGATGGGCATAGTTCGCAACTCAACTTAGTTGAGCGAGAAATTCTGTAGACATTCATCAAATGCTATTGTTACAAATACCTGAGGATTATGTGTCGCATGTAACATCATACTTGTATTCGTGCTAACTGTAATAATCAGATGAGTGTTTAGCAATGGAAAATAGCCTTTATTATATATGAACGTAAATGGAAACTCGTAAAATAAATAAGCCTTGTGTCGCTATTTTTGGTAGTTAAAATGTATAAAAATTAGGTATTTATGTTGGGAATAGTAATTTATTTAATGATATATCAATCTGTATAGCCTGTTCTATTGGCTAATAAACAAAATGTTATTTAATTTACTTTTAGGTTTCTACGTAATTATTATGCCGCCAATCTCACACGTGTACTAACAAATTTAAAAAAAACTTCAAACACAAAACATAAATCAACGTATCTACCTACTCGTACTATTGTGGTTTTTACTCTGTGGAAAATTCTCATGAAAGATCTTTTTCCACGGCCCTCTGGCTGAAGCAAGCCGTAGCACTAGCGATAAGTATACACGGTTCAATAACCTCAAGATTTCCAGACAGTATAATATGTCCCTTATATACATACCTTTCTTACGTCACTGTAATAATGTATTTATACATACGATCGAGTTCGATTAAAGGTGAACATACCCATCTTAAAAGTGTCGTCATGGCCAAAATACAAAATTAACCATCCTAAGTATACTAAGGGAATAACAAACATAAGCTTAAACCAGATTATTATAGCCGAATCTACGCATAAACATAATTAACCCAAGTGAATGACCTGAAAATTAAGACCTGATTATATTTTATTGTTTCTAAGTATCCACTTTGTAATACATGCGTACCAATTTTTTCTTTGGCAAATTAAGTTGAACGAAAATTGCCCAATTTCTTTATGCTAATAGTATGTGTATGTACTGTATGGTAAATAAATATCTCCAAACATAATACAAAATATGGTCTTTTTGTGACCTGTTTGAATAACGGCTTTGTCGAGAATAATTTTGGGAATTGTGTTGAATCTATATATTATATGTAGATACGTTAAAGTGACTAAAATATTCAAAAATTCTATTCATTTCAATAAAATATTCAAATAAGCTACGCCAAAAAAATCTACCACTAGAATTAATTTGGCATAATTCTTGATTTCAAAAGTTAAGTACCTACTCATTGTACCCAATTAAATTAATTAAGTACGTTATTTGCAAGTTCTTACCAATTTCAGTAGAAAGGAACATATTAAAATACTCGTACTAAGTAAATAACGGATTCTTGTAAAGAGAATTTCATAACATTTTTAAGAATTCTTTATTATTTTTAGTGATATCATATGTATACCAAAGACATACGATTATTTTATCTACATACCATCTTACTTATAGACAAATTCCAAACTAACTGAGGGCCCAAACTACTGAAGGTAGGGAATTAAAAAAAAACAATGGAAATTTCACCCATAAGACAGGCTTCACACCTTGCGATCGGCTAGGACGATTTCCCTTATCATTATCCGATTTCGTCCGATAACTAGGACCGGATAGGAAGGTGTGTATAGATAATTATATTTTAAGACTCGATTCGTCAAAAGAAATAATAATTAACTAAGGACAGATTTAAAAAAATGGATCGTCTTACCAATAAAACACTGTGTGACCGATGAAAGATATAAAAAAACAATATATATATATATATGTGTGTTATGAAGTGTTTTTTTTATAAATACTTTCGTAGTAAACTTGTTATCCGTTTGTTAGTGAGTTCATAAACAGGGCCTCTGAATCCTTCTAATATAATAATAAACAATAGAATATTTTAAAGAAATATATTCACATTATAGATTTTGCTAATATGTCTCGAGACATTAATATATTATCTTCAAATATCCTTTTAATAATACATTTTAGGTGCGAGGGCGTTCACCTTCTTGTCGTCTTCATTTTGATTAATTATCATCAATTTATTTTTTAACAGACCTGCTTACGTCTTGATAATAACCAGTTTTATCCTAAATGTGCTATATTGATTTCTTATATATCCTAAATGTGCTATTTATGTATTTGCAAACAATGATAGCCAAATTGGTAGAATGCTCGCCTCGGTATCGAGGGTCACAGGTTCAAACCCCGGCTCACACATCTGGGATTTCTGGATTTTATGTGCGAATCTGTTTTTTTAACCATGATTATCACTCGTTCGTGATTTGGAGAGCACGTAGAGCTGTCGGTTCTGCGCGTGCTCTCTCTCCGGTCGGGTCCGATTGCCGGCCCATCGGACTAAGAGAATGAGTGAAGAGAGAGTGCACCTGTGCTTGCGCACACACTTGTGCACCATAATACCTCCTGCGCAATAGCGCAGGCTAGTCTCCGTTGAGATTAGCCGCCGTGACCGAAATTCGGTCAGGATGACTATTACTATTATGTATTGGATACTTTCGAATTTGTAGGAAATTCTCGTTGGAACGGTACTTACCAAGTCGTAGCGGTAAAGTATGCATTGATATGTGCAGGAGCGGATATGGGGGGAGGGGTGAGGAGGGGGGTGTAATTGAATGACCTGATTCACTACTGAATAATCTACTTTATTGTGACCATACAAAAATTGCCGCCCGTTTAACGAAATCCTGGAAGGGGGTTAGAAAAATAATTTATTAGATCTAATGCCAAAATTAAACAACTATATTGTATTTAAAATCGTTTAATCATTAAAAAATCTAAATTACAATCATACCGGGCACTTAATGTTATAAATATTATAACAAACATTGCCTGATTTTATAAAAAAAAATGTGTCTATAATTTTCTAATTATATTAAATGACCACTTAATTATACCAGCCCCCCTTTCTTCAGAACACGTGCAATGCAAGGTTTTACATCCAATTTATTATATAAAATCCATGAAAAATCTTATTTGCCAATCCAAACCGATCCAAACATTTTTTGAAGGTTTTGAATTCATGTTATTTTAGAAAACAATTTGTATTATTTGTTCATATAGAAAGGTGATTCCAAAAAATCTTTATTTATCTACTATGGCATTCCGTAGAAAATTTGGATAAGCTACAAGTAAACAGAAAATCGTTCATAAAAACTATTGATTTTATCTTATTAAAACTCAATATAGGTACTTGTTTTAACATTTTCTTTGTGATGGAATAAATATGAATATTTTCACGGCTTTTGCACCGCTTGCTCCATTTATGACTAGCAACCAGTGACTTATTATGCAGCTATTCAAAAGCAAATAATGGTTAATTCATTCTTTTAATGAGATTATGGAATAATTTATTTGATATTTTATGACCAGTATATGAATAATTTTGCAAAAAACGTCAAAAGCTTCGGACCGAAATTAGTTCTTAAACTAGATTTTCTGTTTACTCTATGTATCCTATCACAAAAGCCTCCTAAAGTAATTATAGTACTTATAGTATACAAGCGATATCATTTCCTTAATACAGACAAACGTAACACACTTGATGTATCAAGAAGAAATCTTCTACGGTGGGGAATCACCATCTGTAATGAAAACAATACATATATAATATATATTTGATGGATTTTTTTTATGATTGAGAATTTGGTGTATACTCTTGTTATAGCCTTGTGCCATATTGGGCCACGAGACCATAGCATTTTTTTAATTTTTTACTATTATTTAATACAAATAAGATTTAACTAAAGGTATTTCATTAGTGCGTTTTGGTGAAATTGTTTACCGTGAATGGTATTTAAAAGCCTAATCAATTCACTATAGATAACTATATATTTCAAGTGTATTTTTTGTGCAACATGCCGAGTTCTACCAAATTAAACACACAAGGACATCCTTTATAAAATATATAACAATTAATTGAACGTAGTAGACCTAAGTATATAAATGTCTACTATGATCAACGAACCATCATTGCATAAATCATTAACATTAGAAGAAATTATGTAATATCTACGACGCTGACGTAATTTATAGAACAAGAAATGGCTAATTTTAAAATATTCGTCATTGATATTTCTGTCCATATAAATGGTTTAACGTTTTCTTTATTTCCATCATTATATTGATGAAATCCGCATTCCTGAACACCCATAATCCTGGTTTTATTTATCACTAAGTATTAGAACCGGTGGTGATACTTAATACATACCTATCACAATGAAGAGATGTGTGCTGTGCCGTGTCGTTTAGTGGCCGGTTTAGAGTATAATTTAAATAAGCGCGATTATTTGTAAACCATAAAAGATACTTTGTTCCTAGAGAAAATCAATTCTGGTAACTATACCTAACATCAGTAACTAACGCGGACAAGGTATTATTGATACATATTTTGTTGTCATACTATTTTTAAGAAAATTGTGCCTGGAGAGGAGAGAGGAGTATTTACCAACTTTTTCGGACAACATTTTCCCCCAAATAGTATTCCCTTAAGGGTCCAATTGCTAGCCTGCAGCTCTGTTTGTAAATACAATGCTACTAGAGGCTGTGTACAAAGCCTGAAATACCCATAAAACTCCCGATTGCCTTTCAATTGCCAGTACTGCAATTATATAACTCCACCACTATCCGCAATACAATGAATTAATTTCACAACACGTGTGTCCGACAAATTTATTTAATTAATGACATTGTACAGAGCACGACTGCACGTTTTAGAGGGTTTACTTAAACTGTAGTTAGCATTGTCCTATTAATAGTAATGTTGGATATGTGGCGATGAATATTTATGTTACAATTAACATGAATATAATGTTCTTGAAAATCATTCAAGGATAGTACAAGGTAGGTGCACTATTGAATAGATTTTTATTTCAGATTGAGATAGCAACGTTCCATACTATAGTGCATTAAAATCAAATTGCAAATACTGTAATTTTGAATTGCATTTACGTGTTACTGACCATAGTTCCTTAAGCATTCATATTGGTGTATTTGGTTGTGGGTGACTTGTGCAAAATAATAAATACATTTGAAACTATCCAAACATGTCAAAGTAATCGTGCCAGCATTCGGATTCTAGTGCAAAACTAGTGCTCGTGCATATTTGGCGTGCGTAATATTCTCTATAATTATTATAACATACAAATCAACGGGCATTTTGTTGCAAAGCACGCCTAGTACTTGATTATCAGCGGAACATCCCTGGGCATACTGAAAATACATATAAAAATATATTTTATTCTTGAAACATTGAGCGATGTCGATACTGCTGTATTTAAGTTTTGAGCGCTTTCAAATACCGAGCAGGGCCGCTTACCAACATGAGCAGGTAAGGCAAGTTTAGGTGAGACTTTTAAGGCTTGGTATATCTTAAGTTTTACTTGAAAATCTTAGGATTTACGGTATTGCAAGCTTTTAAAGATTTTAGTTTATTTTTGAAAAAAAAATATGATTACTCGATTGGTATTTGATAATTTCAAAACTCATACCAACGTAAATGTAAGCTATGCAAAGAAGTTAGTAAAAAAATAACATAATATCGACCCCACGGATTACTTTGATATCACGGAAAAAATACGGGATGCTATTGGTCATATTAATTTGCACATCTTCATTGCACGCTTTAAGCCCAAAAGGACTTACCTATGCAGTTCTACGTCCACCAATGTATGCGGAGCGTGGCTGTAAAATATTATAAATTTTAGCTCACCAAGCTAAATCTCTATTAGCATTTAATTTATGAAAAATTAAAAATAACAATCCGCATTATAGTCAAATAATATATTTTTGTCCAGAAATGTTTTGTATTGAATTTTACTTTCGTAATAGTAAATATCAGCATTATTGATTAATTTATGTATTAATAATAATCATTACTGTTTATAGTGTTTTAATTTGTAATTTTTACATTTAAAATTCACTACGTTATGTTTTATTCATTTATGAATTTCATTCTAAAAACTAGTTTATTATTAACATTTTTTGACGATTCTTAAAGGCGTGGTCGTCATCGCACTCGAAGAAACCCACAGAGTCACTAAGTAATTTTTAATGTAGATGTTTGTTCACAGACAAATTTACATACTTTGAACCCAAGCATTTGGTATATATGCATTGTCTATAGGTATTTTTAATGTATGTATTTCAGACAATACCCATAGATGCTTTACATATTTCCTATGTATTTACGTTTAATTAATAATATCCACTATATGTGGTTAAAAGTGTTAAAAACGAGATGAAATATGTCAGTATTGAGTTAGATGCTTAAGTTATTTACTTGTATTTGTTATTTATTTACTTGTACTTACATACGTATACTGATAGTGATGTTTAGACAATTAAAATGATGCATTTGCTATAATTATGAGTTATTAACTTGTTGCGGCTTAGTTAAGTACGTAAGTTGTAGGTGCCTTCTTACCTTAGTTTATTTAAAACAAATGAATAATGGTAAATACCGTCTAGCAAACAATACGGCATAGAGCTTTAAGGGGTGACAAACTTAATAAACAGTGCACAATATTGATATGCTTCTATTTTATCTCATCAATAAAATAATTTGCCTAGTTGGAACTTCAAATGTTATAGAATCTTATTGAATCTTCACTGAGAAAGCACGTTGTCACTGTCATATTTATTTATGAAATCTGTAGTGTGAGAGGGATGTGAGACGTTATGTTATCGAAACGGTACGTAAAAAGATTGCGCCTGAGCCACTGTACACTGACTCTAAAGACTGTATCTACAGTTATTGATAATTTACCATCATTGAAAAAATATTAAATGGCAACCTACTCTACTTTATAGTCTGCGCACTGTTCATTAGGAGTTTGTTACTGTGTTTTGCGAAACGGCTTAATGAATTGTTAATACAACAATTACCCATGATGGTGCTGATAATAGGTGTGTTTCCCGACTGACTTTGCTTTTCCTTTCAGAGCAAGCGCTCCTGCCAATCCGGCCACCGCGCCGACCTTCGCCGCTTTTAAGCCTAGAGCACCTGGATGAAAAAAAAGTTGGTATTAAAACAATATACATTTTTGTTCATATAACAAATACAATTTGTAAGTAACTTATTTTGTCAGTTCACGGGGGCACTACTCCCAGAAACAATCCCTTAAATTCGTAATGGTTTTGGTGCAATTTCATTTAAGTAAAAAAAAACTTGTGGTCAAATAATCATCTGAATTGAAAAATAAAAAAATCATGGTTCAAATTCTGGACCAGGCCGATCAAACCTGCTAAGCTATTTATGTGCCTGGGCTGAACTTAGTTTCAATGGCTTTGCCTATCTGCTAGATTCTAGCTCGCCTTCGGGAGCCGTTACATCCATCAGCGGATTAGCGCGCCCTAACGACCAGGATAATGATTTGCTAACAGGAACACATATATATCTACAGGAAACTCAGGTAAGTATAAAACTGGAATCTAGTGCATCGATTAAATAAAAAAATACGTAAAGTTGAAATTGAACTAAATAATCTATTAAAGTATCTATAGGAACATAGATAATAAACTTCGCGTGAAAAGGACCTCTCTTGTGTGAATGCTGAGCTAAAACTAAAAAAAAATTGTCTAACCACTATCTTTACAAATAAATAATATATTTTGTTACGATCAGTCGATTAGCTGACAAACATCAAAGTAGCCAAACATCTGGGATTAGCTACCACTGCCAGGTTTCAATGTTTGTAAAATAATCCAATTGGTCAGCGCTACTAATATTTTGGATAGATAGATTGATTATCGCTTACGATTCTGTAAAATTAGCACATCATTTTACGCCTTCCTAAGGACACAACATGAGCCTTGAAATTAAAATCTGCACCATCATCATGACTCAGAAATGAAGTGATTGATTTTTGGAACTGGTGACGTATTACTATGTGCAGACTATATATAAGTGCTCTTGAACTTTATCGGATTTGAGTTGTTTTGGAAAAAGAATAAGTAAATGTAGAAAACCTGATATTGTCCCTACATCAATAGGTCGGAAGACCTTCTCCCATTAAACAGCTAAAATAAGGTTTACATTTAATATGGTTTCCGACTACCTTGTTAATAAGTACTTAATATAAGATTATGTAATGTAATTATAAACAGATAAGAGTAATTAATCAAATTATTCGCCAAATCAATAGGTAATTACGCAACGAATGTATTTAATAATAATCACATAGGTACAATTGGTTCCCACAGACATTACTTCAATGCCTCTTTACCTTTAATAACTACTTATCACAGCAAATAAAACTACACTGTTTTGAATATCAAGTAGGTACTTTTGGACAAGTGAAATTTGTGTCAAAATTTGAATGAATCACGAGCATTGACTTTAAATGTTGACCCTATTATTTGAACGAGACTCTAATAAATAATGGAATATACAAAGCACACTCGTTAGTTACTGCCACAGATATATTAGAGGAGATATGTTATGAAAGCGGTGGGCTTGCGCTCACCTTTAGCCAAAATTACGCTAACATAGAGTTTTCGCCGTCAGTCGACTGCAACTGCACGTCGGTATCGGAGCTCTAACTTTTTTTTTAAATGCCGTGTTATTCCGTGGTTGTGTGCTAAAATACTAGCAGCAAAGTGAACTACGCGAAAGATGGAATCTCATTTCACCAGCCAGTATTAAGTATTTTATTTATTCGTCTTTAAAATCATTAAAAACAACAAATCAAAAAATATTTAATGCATTTATTATGTTATTTTAGTTTTCATGTAGCACAACGACTTTTTTATTTTTGTACAAAATACATGGCTCTTTAAGTACCACCTATGTTCGCTACTGAGTGAATGTACGAGGCAATGGATAGATCGTCTAACGATACTTTGAATAAACTGGTGCGTCGCGTGGTACGGCCGCTGCATGCGGCGACGACGCAGCACGCACCGAATTATTGGCACGCGTGTGTGTGTGAGACTTCGTATTGGTTGGTTTTATGTAATTGCATGTGTTTTGTGGCGAGTGGTGCGGACAAAACGGAGACAGCGAGTTCCCATACATTTTGAACCGCACGGCATATCTCTCGTGATCTGTGGTTACTGCTGTAGGTCACAAATTCAGGTTCAGTATTAAGTAACATGTTGAAACTCGGCCTAAGATTAATTCGAAGTTCTGTCTCGTCGAGTGCACCTACAAAAAAAGGTCTACAGCGGTCTACAGCAGTCACAAGGCTGATAACCTCTGTTGGCTATGCATAGGTCAAACAAATAACCTATGAAATAGTACAAATAGCACCATCGTCAAACGACAATGACACGATTAACTATAGATCATCTTTATTGACTGCCTTGACGGCAGGCTAAAATCAAATATTTGCAAGGACAAGTCATCATATAAAATATTTGGTTTATCTCAATTAATTTGTTTGCTCTTTGCTGTCCTTGTAGACAATGACGTGGAACGTTATGCAGTTGAAATCCGCGAATTATTAAACATATTGAATTTATAATCTTCGATCTGTCGGTCGCAAGATTAGAAAATCTGAGATAATTAGAAAAACAAAATCGAACAAAGGAGTTAATGTTTAAGCATAAATTAAAATAGGTAACATACCAACTAGTTTTGTAAGAGCTGATGAATTTTAATGTAATTACCTAATCAAAGAATAGTTTTTACTTGTTATTTACGATGCAGTGTATGCTTAAGAAACAGTGTATTTACCCAGAATCAACTTCTTTTTCAGTAGCAGCAGTCCTCTTTTCGTCCTAGGACTGTTGTCGTGTGTGGGAGTGTCGAGGAGTGACTCTTGCGCTGCGTCGATCGGTTGCGGCTCGTGGTGCGCCTGCGCAACCACAACCGCTACGAGACACGCAAGAATCACGATCGTTGATGTCTGCATTGTTGGAGATTTCTGGAACTGTAATCATTTCTAATTTATTATCACTTTTCAATTAGTATAATTTTAACTAATATTCAAATTTTAAATAATTTAGGTTAGAATATACTATCACATTATTTATTTTGAACATTTATTTGTGTTCAACAAATGCGCCTGCCTCTGTCCACTCAGCAATCATTCATGGTAAGTTTTTTCAAAACATTCGAATAGGTACCTACATAAATCCCTAACAATCGTACTCGTATCTCTTTCTTACTTATAAACTTTGTAACGTCTACTTTCTACCGCAAAGGAAATTTAAACATTTTCATTACATTCATAAACATCATTCATTTGATTATAATAATTATTATCTTCATTGTTTTCAGACAATACGAGCTGCATAATGGCATAATACTTCTTTGATCTAGCTGGTCAATACAAAAAGTATTTCATCCATAATCTATATACATATTATATGTAAAACAAAGTTGTGTTAATTACACCTTTTATAACTGAAGGATGGGTGGCCCTATTTTTATGATATTTTATTTTTTATGGAGACTAATAAATAGCAGAATGAATTAAAACATGGTAAAAAATCACAAAAAAAGAGAGAGAGAGAGAGAGAGAAAAATAATTAATATTACTATTAAAAATAATTTTCTCTCACATTTGATTCTGACGCGGTACTAAGTTCGCCGGGACAGCTACTAATAAATATAATTGAGGTTAATGAGGCAAGTAATATTGCCTACATTATCATGACTATACCTAATATGATGTCATATATCTTGGCTGCCATCGTTGCCAATGTAGATTAATCTCGCTTATCACTTTCGTGGGCAATAATAGCTAAAAAATATATATGCTACCTAAGGCAAATTGGTTAGGTTGTTTTGAACTACTAAAACATGTATTGATGATAAAATTCTGAAATAACAACGAGAATGCTCGAGCCAATAATATTTTCAAGGAATCAATTTAACTAGTAACTAGATCCGTGTTTTTCGTAGACAAATAAAACCAGACCCGGCCTTTATTAGTTAGGTAAATGATGTAAACTCTGTACACGCGATAAAACACCTATGTTGAGTGACCGTTACAAATGAATGTAAATTTTACCCACGACTTATTAGATACCTAGTAGCCATCGAACATTCGATGCTTATTGCTGCAGTGTAACTAATACGTACATAGCGAGTAGGGACCTAAATAATAACGTTAAAAACCAATACCTACCTACGGTACGGTACGGTACCTACTTATACATTTCCTTAACAAGCAGACTGACAAGCTATCTACTCGTATTTCGCTTATCGATCTCTCCTTAATTGGTTTGTTAATTAACACAGTCAGTAACATGAACTGGGATTATTGAAACAGACTGATAGAAATGAACTGAAATACCCTTTATGACGTAACAGGCGAGCCTAAAATCAAAATACCAATTTATGTCTACGAAAGTTATGATGACGAATTATTAGGAAAACGCTCCGTTCCGTTGTATCAATTGATATTACATAAGAATATTTCGGTGGAAACAGTTTTCAGTAAAGATAAATGTTGCGATTCCGCTAAGGAGAGTTCCAACGGAAATTGAGACATTTTCTATTTGGTTTTCGTTCAACATTTCCGGCCATCTCCCGATCCGGCTGCGCTGCGGCTGGCGTGCAGAAAACATTCGCTCCTGGCTATCGAACGACGAATGCACCTTAGGTAAGTTATGGATAAAAACTATAATATTTTTTACGCGGCTTCGCCCGTATTACCATCGAATTTCGATATTCAATATTAACAATATTCTTTGCAAACCTCTAGACAGCTTCTGTAATAGTTTTGTTTGGTGCACAATTATTTATTTAAGAAATATAGAATTAATGAGATCTTGATTTTTAAGCTACAAAACTAGTTACTATAGTAACTATTATTTAACATTCTACTATTTAAAGTAATCGATGTTATAATTATCTCGATTTTTAAGGAATAAAGTATAGCTTAATGTCTTTGCCATACAATGTGTCTGAATACGTAAAATATAAACAGTACAGATAGCTTACGAATAATGGTGGGACATTACGTGGTGACGTACTGAACTGTTATAAATGATCACATTGTAGATACCTGACCTATGTGAAATAAGAGATTGTTGTATATAATAATGTTCGATGTAAATGCGTGGTCAAGCACTCCATTAAATACTCTCTAGTCTATTTATGGACGGTGAACACGACGTTTCACACTTCATATTATACGAGCAGATATTTACGTTAAACATTGTAAATGTTGCTCTGACCCTGGGATATGAAATCATAACTTAATATTACCTAACGGATTCCGCTCATTTAAATTTCCTCTCTGTGAAATCATTAATTTGATAAAATATGAACGGTTTTATTGGTAATAAATTTTAACCGAAACACAAGTATTTTGGATAGTGCATTATTTAAATTATGTCATCTAATTATCTTCAGTTTTAAACACCGATTAAAAGTCTGTAAGCACAAAAGTGTAGCACAGTATTTTCTGTGCGGGGTTTTTTCAAGGAGAAGCATATTATGTCTGTTACTATCATAGAATAGGCAACTATAGATTCAGAGAACAAAACCGCCGCGCAATTTTTGAAATTTCTGACTAAAATTTTAAAAAAAAAACAGTACACACGTCCTGCGAAAACTGTTACTTCATGGTTTGTATTGGATCCTGGCACGATGTCAGGTTTAATATTTATGTTTTTTTTAACCGGGCAAACAAAAGGATTCCCACAGGATATTAATAAAATATAATCCACGCGAATTTAGTCACGGCAAAGTAGTAACATATATAAGTACCTTTGAATGACTACGTGAACACAACACACCACTGCTGCAGCCACTTAAACACAGATCACAATGAACTGATGTTCAATTCTTTTATAGATTGCAAAGCAATGCGACGGGGAGGGCGGCCGAATGCGTCAATCAAAGGGTTCATGAAAACAGACGTACTATAAATAAACCCAGGATATTCATTAAAACAAATATTTTTTTATGCAATTGAAAGTATTTTATTGTATTGCTCTACATGCTATAGCTATTAAACAAAATAACATTTATATAAATCCACATTTGTTAAAATACTTAACACTGCGTGTTTGATACCTTTTCACGACTAAATAGCTAAATAATATATAAATTTTAAATAGCTAAATCGATATATGTGAAATTTTGCAAGGAAATAGTGTGCATTATGAGAAATTCATAAAAATAATCTGGTTTTTTTTATATCAAATTATATAACTCACCATACATAATATGGCAATGAAATTAACATTTCTAAAAAAAAGTTCGCGATATAGCTTTTTAATTATTTTTATGTTGGTATTATAGGGCAAATTATTGGTTGCTGTTTAGGTTTATTTATTACGTAAAATATAATTGTCCTAAAAAAAACACAATTTCATCGTCACAACAATCTATCTTCTCTACACAGTGTAACGTCGAGAAGGTTTAGATTAAGACCAATAAGATATAAAAAAATATGTTCTAAGGACCCATTTCGCTGATTTTAGAGATTAAGAAAAACTAAATGCATGGATTTTCAAAATAACTTATGTACAAGAATCAGGATTTGAACCCGGTAATTTTGAAAAAAAAAGCATTGTTTTTTTATTGCGATATTGATTGCGTAGGTAAATGTTGTTATGGAACCTTGCGTCTAAATTTAAAAGAGGCATTCTCTTTTAATATTATTTTATTTATTTATACTTGTTCAAAATAACAGGCATTTTCTTGAATTCAATTATCAACTCGTTTTGTGCATAACGATTTTGTTTTTGCGTTTTGTACTTTCAAATGTTGAATTTATGTTAAAATAGTCTCTATGGCTGCTTCTCGATATTCAGCTGTATCGTAGCTAGTTTTGTTAACCTACACAAGCAATACCACAATAGAATAACGATGTTTTTTTTCATTACTAGGCTTGTATATCTATGAATTTCAAATGAGACGGTCAGTCCCTATGGGTGGATAGATTAGTTCGAAACTTTGAGATAATACTTCTATATTAGAATGAATTACTTAAAAAGGCGTTTCATGATTTTCCCGAATGACTCCCCCACTCGGTCGTAATGAGGTCCTAAAGTTTGAATGGAGAATATTTACTTAATAGTGCTATTGAGTTCAAATTTGGAAAATGGTTCTTGAACATAAATAATTGAACTCATATTATTTAGTTTTCCAAAATTCATTTTCGTTAGGGGGTCAATATTTTGTATCATTATTATTCAGTGAGGGTGTGAAGTAGATTCATCGAATTCTGATTCATCCGATTGGTATCTACGAGGACTTATAGTTGCCAGGGTCTGATGATGAAGCCAGAAAATTATCATTGGTATCTGTGGAGGAAATCGAGTTGACCCATCGAGTTAGGGTTCGTTTGATCCGTCCTGAAGAACACTTTAGTAACACATAATTGCCAGGTTCAATTTCTGATTATTATAATGTTTTACTTTCCTCCGAATGAAGTCGCGGACAATAGCTAGATTCATGTTAAGCCTCTATCACACTTAATATTATAAATGTGAAAGTTTGGATGGATGGATGTTTGTTACTCAATCACGCCAGAACGCTGAACCACTGAACGGAACTGGATGAAATTAGGCACAGAAATAGATTATAGTCTGGAATAGCACATAGGCTACTTTTTATCCCGGTAAAAAGGACATAATTTTTAATCACGGGTAACACCGCGGACGCAGCTAGTACTTTATGTGTACAGTAATCAGAAGAACCAAATCAGCCATAAAACGAAAATCCACGCGGTCGAACCCGCAAGCAAAAGCTCGTATATATTATATTTTCGTTGCAACATCGATGAACGAAACCTGTCTGTCTATCTATAAATATTTACCAAGTGCATAAGAGAAATAATTACGATATATTAAAACAATAATCAATTAAAAATTCAAAGTGATCCGAGACAATGGCTTTGTATTTTACGAGTATAACAAAATGACTGGAGATTCAAAGCCAGTGGTTACCAATTTCGGTGGATTTCAGTTTATTCAGTGTTTCACACTTGGTGATTACATAGTGATTCTAAGTATTACATTAAGGTCAATAGCAGTGTGTTTCTGAAGGACGAGCTCTTTCAACCTGATACAAAATGGATTGTTAAGAAGACAATAATTCAAATAATAAGGGCCTCATTCACAATGTACTGTTAATCCCTATCCGCAACTTATTTGTTAGAAGTCCCATACTCATTTGTCAAATAACTTGTGAATAGGATTTCAATAGCACAACGTGGAACAGGTCCTAAGTATATCGTTATCTATTGTCTAAAATCAGTACTTTTATTTTATTGTTCGTTTCTTTGACATCTTAGAACCTTTGTTTTCACAATACACTTGTATAAGGTGCAAGTCCCGTTCATTAATGGTAGGTACTACACATAAAGATAATTGTCAAATCAACGAATGAAAGTCTTTACAGCTGCACTAAACTACATATTATGTCGAGCGCGTTCTCAGAACACACCGACAAGAAATCTGGCTGCACTTTAGCCTAGGCCTTAGATAAGGTTAGGGTCAGGGGTTAGAGCCAGGGGGTCATGGAGAGCCATCCTACATGAAATTGAGCGGCTTATATCGTCGGTAAAACAAAATATGAAAGTAATCATAAGCCTTCCTTTTGGCTTTGCCGTTGTCGGGTAAACATAAGGACCGAATGTCGGCCAAAAAAATATTTGGTTAGCTTTATGGGTAATTATTTTCCTTCATCTGTGTTAGGTAGGTAAAACCAGTCGTTAAAGATCATAATATGCCCGGATGTAGGTCCGATAAAGAACGATAATTCTCATAAAAATCAGATCAACATTCCCTAATTTATTCTGTTATGCACTCATTCAAATTTCAATCACCGATACATGCGTGGCATTCGTACCTTCCTAAGCTCAAACAACATAAATACATATACGATGACCATTTGTGTATGTAAATGAACGTATGATGATATGTATGGACATATTCCATTCATCTTAAGGCCGGTAGTGGAGTGCGATATGTATGGAAAGCGAGCAGAACGACCTCCCTGTTGTTTGTCTGCCAATGGTTCGTCTGGCCATTGATTTCGCAATCCAATTGTGTAGACGCGCCCATACGCGGTCATGATCGCCAATGGTTGTGGTTCAATAGGTATCTACATAGTTTTTTTTTTGTCGAGCTTCATTTGTCAACATACACCTTATGACAGATAAGAACGACAAAAAAGATGAGGTTATCAATTCGACACGTAAGTATTTATTTTTGCTCCATTCTTTTGTTAGTCATCTAATCCATAATATAAAATATTATAGTATATATATCACCATACAAACCAACTCAGCACTTACTGTATGGTCCAAAGAAACACTTCCATTATGGGATCGACCTTTTCACTATCTATGTAGTAGAAAGGGGGAGATTCATGGTTGTTGCGGGTACGATTCCCGTGTGGGCAAATTGCGGAAATAATGTTGTCATAATTTGCCCTGGTCGGGATACTAGGATCGCCCGCAGTCCATTGTACAATGCCTGTAATAAAAGCGTTGCTTAGTTTGGGTCCATACAGTCGGATTGTTTATCTGGCGATGTTTATTATATTACTGTAAATATTATACAATAAAACGTATAACTACTTATAGTTTAATTGCACAATAGTTTCAGCTCATTGATTGCCACGTTCAAGCGCTTCCTCGTATCGCGTGGTTTGGTTGCGCATGCACATGTAATTCCTAATTACGTCACATTGCGTGGCCAAAATGATATAAGGCTATTACATTTACGCCTAACGAATGCAGGTAGGTACGTGGGCCAGCCGGGCGGACTGCTAATGAGACTAAGCAGCGCATACGCTGTACAAAACAGCGCGTGCGCCGAAAGAAAACACTCAGTTAAGGAGCTCGTGTGTAATTTTCACTCATCAATCTTATCGGCAACTTACACGTTGGCATATCAAGGTCGTGTTAGACAAATCACCGTATTAATTAAATACCTAGATTTGGAGTGAATGTCGTACTCGTACCTACCACGGTACATTAAATTTATACATACGATTCAATTCGATCTGACCTTACAATTCTTAGTATACCTGCCTTATTATACCCTTTCTGAATCATTCTGTATAAATCATATAATCATACCTGCACGGACAGCCAAAGATGGCGCGATTTTGTACAATCATGAATAAGTACAAAGTACACGTCACAAAGTACTCAGGTAAATTCATAGTGTTTTTTGCAATAAAACAAAAAGGAAATATTGAAATACAATCTACGTAGGAGCTTAAGTTAAAGATATATTTTTTCAACCTGTCAATCGAGTGGCCTCTTGGTCTAGGGGTATGATTCCTGCTTTGGGTGCAGGAGGTCCCGGGTTCAAATCCCGGAGGGGCCCTGTTTTTATCGTCTCACGTTGTTTTTTTTTACCATCACAGTAATTTTATGATTCATAATATCTACGTACAGGGTATCCTAATAACATTTTGTTTCTTAACAAATATATTGGTATCGATGAACATTATTGTTACAAAATTGAAAACTAGTTTAATACTATTATAGTTATACTTCAATACTAAATATTATAAGAATGTGCACAATGGTTATTTTTAGTCTACAACTTGCAATGAGTTATTCATTATTATAATAGCTTTTGTTTTATTTATTTATCAACTAAGTAAAAAGTATCAGAGTGCCATCTCTTGTACGATAGTCAAACTATTTAGTTAACTTATTGTCTATGGAGCTAACATTGTTACTAACACTGTTACGGTGTGACTATTAGTCATCAATAGATGGTTCTCTAGAAGGCATGCAGACCACCTAATATTACATTTAAAATAAGAGATGTCGCTTTAGTCATTAGTAGCTAGCTATAATATAATAACTTCACGTCGCGACGTGAAGTTATTATATTATAGCTACGCCATGCTCGGTGTTGCCAGTTGCAGGTGTTTTATCCGATTTCGAATCTTCTTGAACTGCACCAGACGTTCGGACTGTTTGAACTTCTTTTTACAATAAATCGAGCAAAATAGTCAAGTCATATGTCTAACCCTATGCTCGCGATTTTTGGTTATCTTAGTCAAATTAGAAACTTACAATATCGCTATGGGTTTTAAAAGCTTATGTACCGAAATCGAAATTAATATTATTATCTTTTAACGCATTTTGGATCTTTTCATGTTCGGCCGTATTGGCTGCCGGCAACACTGTTACGGTGGTGCAAGCTCTACTAGATTTTGGATTTTTGGACCTGTCGTCTGTTCTATATCTTGTTTGCAAATTTTTGAAAATCTCCGGGATATTGCCAATTTATTAAAATACGTACCTACCTTTTTGCTTAGAAAATACTTTGATCCCGTATTTGACAAAATCACGGCCCGGACAAGTCCGTCAGCGAGCTGCAGCCGGTAATCTCTTTTATTTATTCTCTAAGATTTGACATACCCATTGAATGACTGGCTTAATATGCGCTTGTTTCCTTCACCTCCTCGTCGTCGTCGTCGTCTTCGCTTCTTGAAGGGATGGCTTCTGCAATCCCCCCTACAAATGGTCTCTGCCACTTAAAAAAAATTTTTTGGGGTACAAATAATGGACGGTCTGTCATTAATTTTCGGCAGGCTGTTAGTACGTTAACTGTTTTTATTGGCACAAAATGTCGCTAATATTACAGACTGAGGATGAAAAGTAGCGTAAAATATTTTACTCTGTTTTTTTGGAAATCCTTTACTTTTTTTATTTTAATTACCTGTTTCCTTTATTAGGGGTTTGCAACACTGGACTGCTTACTCGCCAGTCAGTCAACCAATCACCCAAGAAATTCATTCGTTCGTTCGGTTCGTTCTATGTTCGATTTCGTTAGAGAGTTGAGTTGAGTTGAGTTTTGTGTGTAGGTGCTCAGAAATAAAATATTTTTGTTGGTAAATTTATTGACTTGCGCAATCTGCATTGTTTTTCTTACCTCGTTCGTTATATTTGTGTTCATTCTGCGGTCTGATTTTATTAATAGTGAGAGTCTAGTGTGTTCACTTTCACAAAGGATAAACGGTGAATTTGTTCGTGTTGTATACGTGCGCATTTCTCTGCACAGCACATTTATCTGCATATTGGAAAACGTAAGTACCTATTCATCCTATATTGCATTCTTAGCATGTTGCTCTTCTTTGATGTCTGATTTCTATAAAGAAGGGAATTTGTGGAAATTAGGTACAAATGCAACAAAACCTTAAATTTATGATCCATTTTTGAATATGTAATGCTATTGATTTATTTTTTGTCATTGTTAGTTTGCACAGCTGATTCTTCATTTACGGGCACGCAACTGACAGACAGCTGTGTACTGTAGGAGTGTAGTTACCAAATCAACTCATAACATTGTCCAGAAATACATATTAATTTATGATTCTTATACTCCTCAGCAATGGCTTAAGATGAAAAAAAAATATATACAGGATTTTGACATCAAAAAATGAGAGGCTTATTTCGCTTCTAGTCTTTTCTTACATATCTTGCTATCTTATTTGAGTTCTTACATAAATGTACTTACAAAAATACCCTAAGTAACTGTACCATACATTGTATCCAAAGATGTATTTTCTACATTATTGTGTTATTTTACAAAATGTCAACATTAATTGTTCCACATAATCTGTTAAGGTGTGTTCAAGATTAAAAAACAAACATCATGGGAGATGTAAGTTTTTAACCCAACTATCTTCTGTCTAAACTGGTGACCTAGCATGCCAGGCAAGACAAGACTTATGTCACAAATTATGATGCACTGAGTTGGTTTCTCACTTTCTTAATTCATAGGATTTATATAATATAATAATAATACCAGCCCTTTTTAATGTCTCACTGCTTGGAACAGGCCTCCCCTCAATTCGAGGGGGATTAAGCCATAGTCCACCACGCTGGCCCAGTGTGGGTTGGCGGATTTCACACATCTTTCGAGGGGTTCTCTTAGACATGCAGGTTTCCTCACAATGTTTTCCTTCACCATTTAGCAAGTGATAATCATGGCTGAAAATGAGATTCGCACATGAAATCCAGAAATCCCAGTGGTCCGAGCTAGGGTTTGAACCTGTGATCCTCATTACTGAGGCAAGCATTCTACCAACTTATCATAAGATATAATGTGACAAAATTTAAATAGCTCACATTTCAACTTGTCACTACAGGCCATCCTAAGTATGCTGGTCTATGTCCCATTTTGGTAAAAATTTGGTGTTTTAAATGTAATTATGTGGTTGCTCTGTGTGTGGCAACCCCTTCGGAAATGGCTGTGAAGCTATGTACTACATTATATATGTAATGCTTATGATTATCATCACCAACAGTCACATTGAATTATTAAATAATTTCATTAACCAACTCTTAAGTGCCAGAAGATTCTAGTACTTGTTCAAAATTATTATTTTTTAATAGGTTCTTATTCGGTTTTGTACAACTGTTTTTGCAGTCACTTTATTATTATCACTCATCAATATAGGCATGCAATTGGTACAAAGGTATATAAATTATAGCTTATGCCCGCACCAAATTGCACATTCTCTTGATAAAATAGTTACAATAATTAGATAAGTAAGTAGTAGTAGCATAGTAATTAATGTATTTATTTATATATATATCTGTCTGGAGATTGTTATCCATCGGGTCTACAATCGGTATTTCATTACCATTGAATATATACCGCATTTTTATTCCTACATACACCTTCAAATGTAAGGTTTGTGATCTAAATGTGTCTCCTTTGAATCTGTGATACATTCAAAATTAAAGCTAGCCATGATTTTTTTCTTAAACCTCAATTCAGTTGTGAAGTGTTAGAGATCAATTTGCATTGCAAGTTATGTAGATAGCAGTGTAGTAGGTCAGTATGCGCTTCCGTGTAGCGACAGTTGTCGCCGGCACAGAAATGCGCACCTCATGCCAACAAGCAACTTTGTAGGTTTATAAATCAGTAATGTCGGTCTCACTATTAGGCCTAAGCTGCCTTCGCGGTTTGATTTCTACCTTGTTTGATAAAGGGGGGTTTTGGACCACAGCTCACCTCCTCGGTCCTATGTAGTACTTGGGTCGGTAGACGTGTCGTGTGGACATTTCTTGACTCAAGACTGCTGAGTCGGCATGTTTTACCTTAAACAGTTGAAGGTTGTTCAGGTCTTTGAAAATGTAAGAATTTGATCATGTTCCGTCCAATTTTTAGATATCATTATTATCGAAACAGTTTTAATGCAGATTGGTTCGTCCTGCACGGCCACAAAAAATGTCTACCTGTTTTTAACTGTACATCAAACAAAAGACAGGTGGACCATGCTGCATAAGAGGGGTTTTTTACTGTTAATGATGTACTTCTGAATACTGTTGACGAAAGAGTTACCACAAATATTAATAAGGAGCGATTTAATGTTTGCCTAGTCTTATAAATGCTCGCCTGTATAGTGGGTTCTGCAGTCTGCACGCATCTTGTAATCTTGACCCAGATGAACGTGTCTAATTCACGTTAATTCAGTTAACCACACGTCATCATGTGTTGTTATTGTCAGCCGCGTCAGATAAACGTTGTATTCTTTGTTACGTGGTGACCTACTATCATTTTGTATTATAAGCAATTGAATACAATGAGCATTAATGGAATCATCAGTAATGTAGTCTAGTGTGTGTATGTAGTGCGACTACATATTGGACATTTTCAGTATCTGATGGTTGATCATATTGTACTAAATAAGGGTGATGCTATTTATTTAAATAATGTACGAGTATGTAGGAATTTACCCTAAATATCGATTCACTATCTACTGTCCAGCAGTATAAGATTTAACCAGCAGGACAAAGGACAAGATTAAGACATTGTCACGATGACTAAGATCAGAAATATATTTTGAAAAAAAAAAAGATAGCTCGCAGCGACCTATTTGTGTCTATCTTACATTCATCAGAGACATTTGGCCCATTATTAGCTGAATCAATGAACCAACAGATTTTTTCATTACAATTTATAAATATTAGTATTGCCTAAGTTCTTTACAAAAAATCGAAAAATACAATTACGAGTTCAAGCGCTGCTGGAACAGTACCCTGCTGGCGGACGCAACTGCATTGCGCAAGCGCAGTGCGTCCAGTCGGGTCACGTCACCACTCTACCCACTGAATCGTGCAGACACTTTTCGGCACTAGTTTTGTCATTAGAGGCATTAATGAAACCAATATACCAAGATTTATTGGAAAATTGTTTAGATAAATCATAAAAAGGAACCTGTTGACAACCATAAAGTTACTTGACCACCTTAATTCTTGATCCGCTAACCATATCGTTTCGCAATAAGACCACAAGATTTTGTTCGGTTATGAATCCAGAATCATAGAACTCCAAAGATGAAAAGGAAATATCACAATCATTAAACAATCCGAGAGAAGGGAAAGCAACTTATCTAGTTCCGCGGTATGACGTTTCATACAAGGCAGTCGCAGGCATAACACAGTCTACATGCGTTCGTTCCGCAAAGTTCATCTAACAAGGTCGCCGTACATCAAGTCACCAACCAAGTCGTCAACAGAATAACTACATTACACAATGAAGACTGCATTGTAAATTGTCGAGATGGATTGAACTTCTTTTGTTACACAATGATAACGTGATTTTTCAGTCATACTTAGCGGCTCTAAGTCGAATGATGAATGATTTATTCCACTTAAAATGGAGTTCATTCTGATCATTCACTTAGTATTAGTTCGGTGCTACCAGGACCTCTCCTTAATACGCATGAGACCTCCAGCATAATTTATTTGTTAGAGCCTTGTCCATTGACGAGGCAAGCCAGTCCGAACACTGGCAAGTGAAATTCACGTTTAATGTGGTAGGATCTTGAAAACCAAAAGTAATACATTTATCAAGGATTTCTGATTCATTAATAGATGGCATAAGAATTTCTCTAGCCAAGTTGCACATCCGAGACCTTGGCGACGACGCCAGCCAAGTCGGACTGACCATGTTCCTAATAGATTTTTTTGATAGGACGATCCGGATCCTTGGGAATGCATTAGAATTTAATGTGAACCGACCCACCATCAGATTATGATGAAGACAGGATTAATTAACCGCGCAACTAGCTACAGTTTCGAAGTTACTCGCACATACTTTGAACGTAAGTTCTAATTGCACGCGTAAATATTAACATGGTCGTTTCAAACATATACAAGTACTACCCTCCGCATACAGTTTAAAAGTAAAATAAACACGTGAACCCTGTGCCGTGCTAATTGCCTCGCTTGTTAGTAGACATCTATATTTCTTTATTAGTTTCTTGGTATCAGCTGTTGTTAAATTGAAGTCATAAAATACTGAATGCTATAAGTAATCGTGAAAAAAATACCATGCCACGCACCCGAGGTTATCATCCCCTTCCAAGCTCTAGTCCATTAAGAAATGGATTCGTTTCAGACAATTCTGAACGCATTATATGAATAAAATCCCAATAAATACGAAAAGACAATACAATTTTGAGTGATCTTTGTTCAACAGCACTACACGCAAACTGCTTCATATTATTAATATAATGTGTCTGCTGTTTTCTGAGTTTTTAGCCTCAGATTGAACTGTATTTGTGTATGCCTATTTACCCGAAATCTGATGAGAAAATTGACCATCTAAAAAATCCTCTCTCTAAGGCGTGGTAATTAAAGTACAAGTTGCAGACTAATTGAAACAACACACGTTATATTTACTTACATTATAAAACATTCATGAATTGTTAGAGAACATCTTTTCTTGAGTTAGTTATTTCTTAATGCAACTCAAATGTCGGCTTTTATCATCGGAAACGGAGAAACTAGTATCACAGATAGTTTCCATTCATGGTAAAAGTGGTAAACACAATAGGGTGGACAAGGACGGGCGACGCAACGAGCACAACAGTTTGTTTTGCCCCCTCATTGTCTCCTGCAGCATTGTTTAGCAAATATACATTACGTGGATAGCAATATCGTGAAAATCGATGCATAATTACAAACTGAGAAACTTCAATTAATAATAGATGCAAGAGAATTAATATTCCACTATAGACGAGTTATTCATAAGCCGGTAAACTTAATTACTTTTTAGGTCTTAAGGGTACCTATGTAATAAAGCACATAATTTAACAGTGCATCTGAGATTTGAGGGGGGCAATAGCGTCTGTGCGTCTGCGATCATTAATGTGTTTACAAAGCATTCTTCGGAAATACGAATTTCGGAGAGATTTACAAGATGTAATTTTAATATGATAATAGTCTTGCTTGTTCTATGTTCTTTTAAATCCTACATACATTGGGATTTTGCTGGGCAACAACTTTTTTCGTACTTTTCCCGTAAATTTTTTTTCGTACTTGGATGGGTAACAATTGACTTTCTAAACAAGACAGCGAAATATTACAAATAATGTAATAAAATTAAAAGTGAAACGAACACGAAGCGACCGTGAAATGAGTGTGGGGTGAGTAAAACTTGCGACCTCGCAAGGTCGTTGGCGCTGCTATGCCGTATACCGGGGTATGGTACCTACGCAACGCGCCTCGCTGACGACCCGCATTACCAATCCTTAACTCACAACCACTTTTTCTAGTGAAACTTTCAATGCAGTGTCTATAGAGCACTGGAGAGCAGCCAAGGCCTTGCAATAATGCTAACTAGTAGCTCTTTCTACGTTAACTGTGTTTGGAACAAATGATTAAAAATATTCGCGATACTGCCAACTATGCTAATCATCATTAGCTTTCGGCTAGGGAATGGTATATAAATAACAATTTCGGACACAATATTTTATAACAGTGGGAGTGGCGTTACAAATGACAGCAGATTGACCTTGTACACAAGTTGGCTTATCGATTTTCATGTAAGATCTGGTAGTAGAAGTATGTAAGATTATTTATTTCACATTAAACCTCTTTCTAAACATATCTTTCACTCATGTTTTGAATGAATAAATTATTTGGGAAGATTCATCATCAACCAAAGAAAACTATTTACCTACCAGGTAGAACTTGCTGAAGCCTTAGTGAGATTTTCTACTATTATGAAACAGAACAGCACCATATCTTCCAATGAATTTGTTATGCTCCATAATATGGTATTATGTGTCCATTAGAGTGAGCTAGCAGTAGTTTACCGACCAGCTGCGCAATGCGACGATACAGCGAGGTCATTTTCAACAGAACTGATAAACGTTGATTTTACTGGCCTCTATTGGAAGATTCTAGATTATTAACGCTAATGACCCTATTAGGTCCCGTATTTTAGGAAGGCAGGCATAACGTAGCCAGAATCCAAATATTGCTGTTGATAATAACAACCGGTTGAAAAGCCAAATCATTATAAGTAGAGGATAATATAACTCTACTTTGTCTATTTAGGCGACTTATCCTTTGTCCAACTCTTGTCGTTCGACTCCTTACAATGAGTCTTAACAATCGTTGTATAAGGATCTTTTTCGTTAACAAGCGTAGCGTTCTATTGTTCGATGTAGAAAGTGCACCACAGACTGGGATCACGGCGGGCATTCTAATTGCGCTTATTCTACGAATGAACTAGGTACTTGAGGCAAATTTTTTTGAAAGTCAAGTTGATTACGGTCACTCCGCCTGCAGTGTTTTCTTAGACTAAATAGACAAGCTGTCGTGGATGCATTATTACCGTTTTGTTATTGGAACAGTTTCTAAGGAAAAAAATCGAATTAAAATAAAATCATACAACCCTGTATCTAATCGACTTTATTCTTAGAGCCGTCAATATAATATTAATTGGCCCGATGTCATCAAAATTAAATTGGTTAGATAAGCCGTATACTTTTTCTTAATAAAAACAAACTGCCCTGATCTCGGGCCCTGACCTGACTATTTCTAATCAATGTTATGATTTTTAAATTCTCGTGTTGAAAACAGACACAATTTTATGTTGTGGAACGTACTTGCAAAATTACATTATTGGATGGTATCATAGGAGCCAGTGTTATCCGCCTAACGTTTGTCTAATGAGAACATTTGTGATGATAAAAGTAGTTGCAAAATGAATTGTATCCATCCATACATACGCGTGAGATTATGCATGTACAAAAGTTGCGTCATTTAATCATTGGGGCGGTAAATGACAATACCGTATTGTTCGCAGTGAGTAGTAGCGTGTAATATATAATTAAGTAGGTACCGCTCGTAACATACGCTTACTATTCTTTTAGATTCGCGTAGACTTTTTTCTTTACTATCCCGGTATGTAAGCTATCACCATGGGTATCAAGTTTCAATAAAATCCGCAAAAGGAATTTTGAGATACAGTTTTTGGCTGTCGCCATCACTATTTTGCGATGGATATGAATCCCGAGTTCATCTGCAATATCACACTTGACAAAATACAGTAGGTACCAAGTGTACTTGCTAATTAAATATCAAACAGTTAGCGAAACAAAGTGCTTAGATATCTCAAATGGACCATTTAGCATATTGCGCAATCGGGAGATGAATCAGAACAGGCGCGGCGCGGAGCGTGCGCGACGTTGACCCACCAGCCGGTCGCTCACCTCCATCACGACGTGTCTCTCCTGCAAGGAGATCTGTTGTAGGAACCTTATTACTTATTGATAGCTGTAAACTCATTGGCTGACCTCTGAGACCTTCATTAACTAAAGGGAAATAAATGGATAATGTCGATTTCGTTTTAATAACTCCGTTTCAATAACTCCGTTTCAATCTTGTGAAAAAGTAATGTTTTATGGCCCCTGTTAAAAGTAGTGGAGATACTTCTTAGAATCATGTAGCTGCACGTTTTAATACGTATTCATGTGATCGTTTATAAAACGTGCCTTTATTTACCTCAAGCTGTATCTCTTAAGCAAAATTTTTATGTAAACTGTAAATAGTCTTCGTGTTTCAATCTTACCTTGGCAGCAGTTAGTACTTAGTACCTAACAGATAGTTATTTTTAAAAGTTCACGGCCAGAATACACCAACATCCGGAAATCGAGTCTTCAGATGAAGTTTGCTAACTTTTAACAAAATCTATTATCGGTCTGTCTAATAATCGCGATAATCGTAATGATATATCTACCTAATACTAAATTATAAAGTGTTCTTAATAAAGTCCTGTAGGTGCCCATATGAAGACAATTACGAATACATTGCTAGTCAATTGGGAGTCTTTATTCGGTTTTAAGAACTATTAAATTTTAAATAAACATAATTGATTTTACACATTTTTACGTTAGACACTTTGACATATATATATTGCATCTTGCTTGGACAATATTGTAGTTCTAGATATGAAAAGAAGTTCACCTGTAAAATCGCCTCCAAGAAAGGAGAAACTTATCAACAATACCATAAGATCACTAGGTAGGTACCATTCCTTTGTGAGCGACAGTCAATAAGAGACAGTGAAAGTAACCAGCTATATGTTTTTTTTTTCCTAAAAACGGATTATGTATGATATGCAAGCCGCGTTTCTGTGTCTGTTAAATGAGGCCAAATGCCGAATTTGAGACCCGTCAATGAGCTAAGTTTGAGAATTTGGAAAGTATTATTTCCGGAGAACAAACTATCTCAATACATGACTAACATGAACATTTTTAATTTTATATGGTCGAGTAACACAAAATCTAGACTTTCTAACCCTGTGTATTTGACCACTTGCTTGTATGTGGGCGTAAACATCCGTCCGACTGTTTAATTTCGTTCGATATTGACTTCTATAGGAAATTCAACGTTTGTCTTCTTGAAACTCCTAACCTCTCCTAAATCTATACTATTTTAAAACTGTAACTGGTTGTGTCTGTACATTGAAGTCTATGAATCCAAAAAAACATCTAGTCCATTTGTGTTTGTCCAAGCTTCAATAAAAAACTAATGGAGCGATTCTAATGGAGTTTATACAATTGGATATCTTATGGTTATACATATACCAGGAATATATCATCATGCTGTGAACATTGGGGGTTGAGCAGCAAAAAAATTCATAAAAGCATATCTATAGCGGAACTCCATTTGAGTCAGCTCTCGAAATATTTTCCTCTAAAATAATCGATTTTATATAGCTGATATTGTTTGGTCTGTGCAGACAAAAAATATCTTCCATTTCTCGAGACTTATTGTGCTTGTATCGTCTTATCCCACGGAAGTATAGGCTGTTTATACCAAAATAACGGCATAATGGTGTGAATGGGCTCGCGTTTATGCTTTTATTATGTTATCATTGCACGTGAGCTGGAAAGTCCGATAAGATTGTCGTGTAGTGATGTGCTAAATTTCAATTTTACGATAAACCTCTGTAAGGTTCCCGTCACAGTTAATGTTTACTGTTATTCGTTCTTGTTTGTACTTTGATAACTATGGATGGAGGCGCACAACGGGTGTTGTACTTTAATTGTGTGTTTAATTTAATTACTTACACAATCTTTCACTATATAAACCTAACTATTTAGAAATTTACTTTTATCTTTCGTGCTACAATCTTGTAATGGCTTTTTATGGGATACTGTTTCTACTTTAAAAACACAAGTCTTTGAAATAAGCAGACGGTGCTACTCGGGTGCTACTGCTGCAAATAATTCACTGCTCAAACTACACACCGCTCTATAGTTTAATTCACCTATCAAAATGCTGGCTAGCAACTTAATTGATTTCTCGTCCAGAAGTAGTTTGGCTATCAACGGACAGGGCGGTAGCCTTCCAGTCCAAGTCGTAGCTTTGTATATATAGAAAAATACGCCATTTTCTACCAACTTCAAAAATGGGACCCCGTTCTCATTTTTATATATATTTCTCTTTGACTAAGAAACTTATTAAATGTTGAAGAATAGTTCCTTAGATAAGAAATCTTTAAAATTTGTTTCAGATTTTAGCATGCCTACAACGACTGTCGCAGGACAAAAGCGGTGAAGGTACATAATCCTTTTACTGTCTTTTATCTGGTTTTAGAGCATGAATTTTATGGACTCATAATTTTGAAAAATAAAAGAGCTAGCCAGTGAATACATTATAAAAAGCCCACGTTACCGTGTGTTTCAACCCCTTAGGAAGGGAACTGTTTTCCATCACCCTTCGAGGTTGTATTATCGTTTGGCGAGGTGTGCAAACAACACGACCACTCGGGATGCTTGATAGCGCCACTCGCCTAGAAAATGTTTTGTAATCATAGGCTTTTGTCAGACTAGCCCGGAACTACGGTTTGCGCTTTGATTTCTCTTCTCTTGTGTTTATATTATCTTTTTAATTTTCGACAGTGTCAATTTCTTTTGTTTATGTTTAATCGTATTTTGTATAATTTAATTTGATATCCGGTATATTTAGTAAATTATGATGTTAATTATTAAAAGTGACAAAATAAAGACAGTCTCACTCATCTTCACGTTGAATTATATGAATAGGTAACTACTTAGATCGCCTCAATATAGGTACCAAAGTTTTATTAAAATGCTGTTTATGCATTTTTATCGTCTAAAAATAAAGTTGCATCTCAATCTAAAATTCTTCCTCTTAGACCGCCATGTCAGTGAGTCATCATGCAACGTTATGGTTGACTTTGCCTGGTCGGGCGGGACCAAACCGGTCCTCCAGCCGAGTCGCGATCGTTCATTGCCTCTGCACTAAACACAGCTTCTTCACCGTACTTGCTTTTTCATTTGTTTTTGTCTAGTTCAAGAATATTTTGGATACTGCTGGCTGTGTCATGTTTCTGATAGAATACTTAAGTACTTACACGAAATTTTACCTTTCAATCACACACGAAAAAAAAACCATCCGAATAAGTATTTCTAGATAACGTCTGTATATTGTATAGATCGGGTAAAGCGTCCATTACACTATCCAATTTGCAGAGCGCTAGATTTAGTGTCACAGTGCGATATCAAAAGAGCTCACTCATTACACTAGACTAGCTAGCGAAGCTAGTTAGTTTAACTTCCTTTCATTTCGGTAGTGATCGTAGGCCAAACCGCATCTTTCGAAGAACGCTAAACGAATATGGCACCATCAAAGCACCAGAAAGTTGGCATTGCTTTAGCAATGGTGTCGAGTTCGAGTTTAATGATAATAAATAAAAAAAGACGCAGAAAATGTTGGGTCAAAAAATATTTATTGCTGAGCTGATGTCTTTGTTTTTATAATCCTTATGTTTTTTATCCCAATGAAATGGCATGTCTTTGTATAATTCTATTATATTTAAGAGAATTTCCCTTTCCTTAGTCGATGGTTGCGTCATTTTAATTTAAATCCAAAAATACGTCCTCCTGTTTGAACGCACGCCGACTGACTGACCGAGCCCAGCTAGTGTTTAGCACGCTAATCCGCTTTACACCATGCAATTTGGTGCGCTAGCTAGTGTACGGGATGAGCTAGTGCGGCAGAGTCCATGCAATCGCACTAGATTGGATCACTACCTGTCTAACAGCTTTTACACAATACAAATTTAGCACGCTAGCTCAACTAGCGCTCTGCAAATTGGATAATGTAATGGCCGCTTAAGCGTGGGCACTTTCATGTTCTATTATGGAATTTGGGATTAGGGAATGTAGAAAAGTTGAGAATCTGAGGTGTCAATAACGCTAAACAAAGAGTATCTCAAAACAACAAGTGAACATTCCATTATAATCACTCTTGTATTCTTTATGAAAGCTGAGTAAACAAATCTATACAATTGTTCTATGCAATAATAAGCAGTTTGATTTAAAGCAAGGTGGTTAATAAACAAGAGTTGTCTCGTAGTGAATGTAATGATGAGTTAGTCTTAGTATCTACTTACTTACGCTCCATTGTATTCACCCGCACCGTGCATGATATTGAAGAGATAATAAACTCTGTACCCAATATAGCACGTAGTTACACTTTACAATCTTTATATCATGTACGCATTCGCATTTTACCTACCTGAATTAATTTTAAATCAAACCATAAACAAAATTAATCACCAGTCTGTGAGTAAGTTCCCATGTTTGTAAAAAAATATTAGCCGGCCATTCAATCTATATAATGATAACGTATATACGAAATGGTCACTACTAGTAAATATAATAACAATTTAAATCAAAACTCCAGCACCAGATATCTATCAACCTTCACTTGTTATTCACATTTTGCGACAGGTCACGGTAATGCAGCGACCCGATCAATCTCATTACAAATAACTTAGCGCAATGTAAAAGCAATTATATTTCTGCGAAAGCTTACTGTGCATTAAGCACTTGCTTAGGTATGTATTTCGAAGTCTAGACTAGGTATTACGTAAGCAAAAGTGATAGATTAAACTAGTTATAATGAAAATAAACTAAAATTATTACATTTCTAGAATCGACATAATATGATCAGACATTTTGGAGTTTCATTTTCATCAAAACATGAAAGCATCCTTATGTTCAGACGCCGAGGCCCCGCCAGAAGAATGCGGCATGGATAATTTATAGATATTCCACATATTAAACGTCTAATTAAACCAAGTTCTCGAATCAGGCCCTTGGTATTAGTTTTAACGTATTCAATTCCCGTTCGAATCATAGAATATTCCATACCTTTTACTACAACGCCCCTGGCGGAAATGGACTAGCAAAATTTGTGGCTTGTGACATTTAAAATCGATCCAAAGCCTAGAGCGTCGCCTACGTTGGCTCAGTGGCCTCGGAGCCTTTCCCTTGGTGACGCGGCTGGAGGCCGAGCACGCACTAACACGGACCTGTCACCGTTAGCTCCGCTAGCCCCGTCGTTATAGACAAAACGCTACGTCTCTAAATAATAATATCTATAATAATAAATGTATTTATTTTGCCTTACATGGTCGACACTCAACAGTTCCGGGACACAGACCAGTTTAAAAATTTTGAAATAAGAACTTTGCTTTTTCGTGTCTCTGATGTTGAATGAAGTACTCTTTCGCAAAATTAACTATTTCTCCAGTGGGCGATCGTGAACGAAGAAGTCTTTTTAATGATAGTTCTTGAAGTCATGCGGATATGTTGTCAAGTTTTAACTTATCACAATTTCAAAGTGACGTCAAAGACAAGTATTTTTTCTTTTCTAGTGGATCCAATGCATCATGATTAATAATTAAAATCATCTTCTAAATATTGTACCTCAAATCGACTCAACATGATATTATAATTCAATAGTATTCGAAGCATGTATATAGATAAATTTATTGCTATTGAAATGGCTGTTCATAATGATTATTACATGTGTGGGTAAGCACCTGTACAATAGATATCTATCTACCTACACCTCTCATATATCTGTGACCTACGCTCCTTATGTTCTGTTTAGTCAGATTTGGCTTTGTTTAGTCTCCAGATCAGATCGGATGATCTGATCAGAATTTTTGTCTGATATGAGAGGTCACCTCTCCCATAAATTCCGTTGTAGACAATAAAAGTTGCAGATACTAAAACTGTAATTTGTCGTTATAAATAAAAATAAACAATGAAATAGATACCTAACTGATTTGCGAAATGTGAATTTTGTGCGATGCGGAAATCACTATAGCGTAAAGGCTTATCTTAATTATGATCGAAAAACTGAATAGAATGAATGTGTCGACTGTTTCAAAGGTGACAGGCAATAATATAATGTGTTCTATATTTAATACCGCACGGACGTGGTATATTTTTAAATGAGTGCCTACCACTTACCTTGATGGCCATAAATTACAAATACGTTATAAACGGTACTTTTTCACTAGGTTTTTCAACGGCTGGCCACGTACAACAAAACGCTATACTGCACGCTCTTTATCTATGTTTTGTAATATTTTCATGTTCGATATTAACAAAAACATACCTACTATGCCATACGCAAATCCTCCAAATTAAGATTGGAAATCTTTCTGATCAGAACATAATGACCAAAGAAAAACATTTTAGTTACATTGGTGTAAAATGTCATAGTATTTATCGTAGCCAAGATGTATGACGCATCCACGAGACCCGGACCTTAGCCTTGGATACACACCCACTTTCAGACTTTCACGGAAACGTCCTTCGTGCTCGTGAAAATACCTCTAGAAGATACCACTGTTTGTTAACACATACTTGGTCTCAAGGGAACCAACAAGATACCTAATCCAAAACAAAATAGTAACAACTATGAGAGGTAAATAATAGAAAGAACACTTATATTTTGATTCACTTCAACTGCTGTTTCAAGCAGATCCAGCGATGTTATATCCACCAGTTTCAGGAATCGGCAACTCCCAACTAGACAACAAATAACTCTTTTTCCCAATTTAATAGCTATACATTTCAGTGGTGAACTCCTCTTATAGTTCTCTCTTTTTCCTGCTATCTCCTTCATCATCAAATACGATACGACATGCACTTCTGTTTAATCTAGTTGATATGACTTTTCCTTCGACTTCCTGTCTCTCCGTCTATGATTGTATTCTTCAGTGTGCTAATTCACATACCCGATCATATTTCCTCTTCTTTTCTCTATAGAAGCTAACAGGCTTCCCTTTTCCCCCAAACAAAGCTTAGGATTTTTTACTTATGATTATTTTACAGTTACACAGACAAATTTATGTAATAGATGTTATCATTCGTTCGTGCAGCCTTAGATTTGTAGATATTAACTTAACTTTGTACCGAGTCTATTATAGTGCGATATATAATAACTTGAGAAACTTTTTCATTCAAAGATTACAATCTGTGTTCCTCCAACTGTTTAATTTGCATAAGCATGGTTTTAGTCACTTTCTCTGCTTTGTTTAGTGGATACTAACGTAAAATATTGTTTAAATTTTGCAATAGAAGCGCGATTTGACCTAGACATTTATAAATGAGGTGACTAGTCATGCACGTCGAATGTGTCGCTATGCACATTGCATGGTGACCGCCATAGAAGCGGCGAAGACCAGCCTTCGCCTTGATACTGAATGTTAAAGTTATTAATTCGGTTTAGATATCAATTTGTATTATCATAATTGATTAAGTTTGTATACATTTAAATTCTGAGTTCAATAATACTCGATACTGGTTAACTAACGAAAAGGGTTTCAGAAGAAAATAACCAAAGGTGTACATTTAGCCAATGACTGAAGTAATATGAATCCAGTAGCACACATTACACAAAACTATAATATGTATATACTCACCTACATTTTGCACTTAAACAAATTAAAATTCAGTTTCCTGTGTCGAAAGCGGAAAAATAAGTGGTTATATCATTAATTTGATGTTCATCTTGCAAGCACATATGACAGTGTTATCCATGATAGCAAGTATAAAAAAATGTTTATGTTGCGGTCTCGGTCCCGCAGTGAGTGAACCCGTTCCCCACACGGTAGCATTTGGCGCAGAGTGAAATTTTGGCAGCCGTCCTACTCTGCGAAACTGTTACATAACAATGCAGGTATACGCCCACATTGTGAGACGGGATGGTTTGTCAAATCACCATGCATACGAGTCATCGTTGCACGCAGCGATCTTGAGCAACCCCGACATTCTAATAATATATTATTCATCAAAATTGATGCCAAGATATACTTATTTATTCATAGAGGGGTTGATGAAAATAATGATTTAAAAATAAAAAAAAATCTTGTTTTTTTGCAGATGGATCAAGCCAAGAAAATGTTTGTTTGTATTTTAGGTGGTTTCTTTCTATTTGATTGTAAATCGTTTTGATTGCCTCAGAAAAAATGAGAGATTAGTTATGCTTAAAATTTAAGTCCTTTTTTTATTTGCAGTTTGTTATGTTTCCATTACAAAGACAATGAAACATGTCAGACTGATTTATTTATGGTTGAAATAAATCAAAAGGTTTGTGTATAAAAAACTATAGTTTGATTAAAATCAATGTTTATTTTTATCACTTGACTTAAATCAAAAACTATACTAAATCAATCAACCCTGAGTAATAATAACTTCCAATTGAGTAAGTTATTCATAAATCTGATCCGAGTTATACATTGACACTTTATCCTAGTCTAACACATAAATCAATTGTTTCCAGTTGTTTTCAGACCATTTAGCAATAAATATGATTGCAACCATTGATCTTTTACGTATTGTGTACTGTGTAGTAATAGTGGGTCAATGATTGCCACGGTGATATCGAACTGAAACTTGTGGAAAATTTCAAATAGTTCCTTTACATATGAGGCATGGTGCCATTAGTTTACACGACATTGTCATCGCATCGTCTTTCCAAGTATTCATTTTATGCCATAAGGTGAATGGCGTCGCAAAGCATCTGTTGTATAGCGCAATAGGGTTTGCCGGTGCAAATGCTCCCATTTAAGCACAGTTAACTGTTGGGTATACTGAGTGCCAAAACGTCAACGGCTTGTTGAAATAAAACATTGACAAAATATTAATTCAATTATTATGATGTAATTGCTCATCGCGTCGAATAAAATGCAGTTTTTGCCGTAGACAATGCAATGCTTATGCATGCGTGAATTAATCACCGGCATGAGTTAATCAAATGATTGATTTAACTACGAATTCAATTTCACGATAAGAACGATGTTTACAACTTGTTATGTAACATTGACGTGGTAAACAAAAGTGATTAGTGCAGATATTGTTGCGAGCCTGCCTCCAACGTGCGCAGGCGCAGCTCGTCCAGTTATATACTGTCGTAACACTAACCGTGGGAGCCGGTCGATGCTCACTCCGCTGCTCTCACTGCCGTTATTCACGCGTTCGTTACGAGCTAATAATAATGACGCCATTCCAATTAATATGATGCCATATTGGCATTGTTCAATAACTGATTATGAAAAGGTTGAACTGCTCCACCCACTTACTCAACCTCTTAAGTCCGTGAAAGGATATCACTTTGTCCTTCGCAGATTAATGTTAATATAAAGGTCAGTAACATTTTTAATTCTGTACGATATATTTTTTTATCCAACGTGATCTCTTAGTGTGATTTTGATTGTTATTAAGCACAATAAAATCGTCTAATGAACGATCGAACGAACGAAGGTTTGCTAAGTTAGACCGGTTTTAAATGCGTTAGAATTTTGGCACAAACAAGTCACCTTGGCTATTTTTTATGACACGTTTTACAAAAGTAGTTTTGGTGGCACGCCATAAACCAATTGAATCAACCGGCCAACAGTTGACCCGAATGTACAATATTTGGTCATAAAACTACTGCGTACCTATAAGTTAACTGAATAAATAACTCGCACTTTATGATATCCGCACAAAAATAAAGTTCAACTTCTTGTTAGGTGCAAAGCAGTATTAAAAGCTAGTCTTATTATGACTGTTCAGATTTTTTGAGTATATTTTAAAAATAAAAAAGCAATAGGTAAGTATATAGGTTGCCAATGGCGACAATTTTAGATTTATACGTACATGGCGACGACATAATTAATCCAAAGCCGTCCCAAAGGCAGTAGCTTTCCAATTTTATAGTATATTCCGTTAAAATTGCAGCCGATGACCCTAACGTTTTCACTTAAATACCGCCGTGCCGCGTTTACGGCGAATACCAATAAATTTTATTACGGCATTTTTGCTAACTGCACGATGTAATGACCGCGCATATTTCCAGAGTACAGTGTACGCAAGGATCACCGTTTGACCGCAATTAACGAATTGAAATATATATTCCTTGAAATGCGAACGACTTCCATTAACCGAACGACTCGGATGCCTGTAACACGCACCGAGGCCGAGGGGGTGTAGGGCTACAATCTGCAATATTTTCTGAATATATCAACACGTCTGTGGTTTTATCCAATAAACAAAATGTTATCGTCGTGTGACTAAACAGTCTGGATATACGTACTGACAGAGGTCACACTGGAGTCATCAGGATATAATGTGCGATGCAAGTTCCATCAAATAGGTTTTTTTCTTAATTGACGACATCAGGAGATGATGATTATATCATGATTTTTGTGTCCACCACTGAAACCACCGCTTGTAACATAAAGCGGTGCTTTTCTTGTAAAAAAACTGAATGTTTGTTTTGGTAACCATAGGGTGCCGTACATGTTGGGTCATGCAGGAACTCTATATTACAATGTCCATAACAGGCTAACAAATGTCGTCTTTTATGTATGTGTTTTATTAGGTATACGAACTTAGAAATACGGAATATCTTCTGCCTCTAAATAAAGCATTCGCAGTAAGTGTCGGGTGTGGTGTGCTCATTCATACAACGCTGGGGGTGAACTGAAACAAAATCAAGTTACCAATAATAAACCAGGCATCCCGCATTGCTTCTAGTCATAAACGTTCTATTAAAAGACTGCGTATTGTTATTGATTTCGTCATAACCAATTACGAACATACTTACCTAAATAATAAATATTAATTAAGAAGAAGGCATCTACGGGAAGAACACGGTAATATTCACACATTGAAGTATAATTCCACAAATGGCGACAAAAACAAAAATGATGATGACTTGTACATAGCTATCCTGAAATTGAAAATGCTGACCTTTTGTTTAAAATTCATCGTTGTTGTAGTATGATTCACAATAACTGCCAATACAGATGAAGATGAACTTGACGATTTTACATTTATGAACGACCATATGTGGTATACATATTGTCGTTCATAAATGTAAATTCAGGTGGCGCATATGTTGCTAACTGTCCCACTTTTTGTGACCATCTTCCATAGATAATTGTGTGACTGCAAAGCTGTTTTATGAAAGTTGACCATTGTTGTACTTATTTATGAGCGAAAAAATCTAGTGTAGATAAATTACAGCAGCTTCCACAGAAGATTTGTTGATTTCAAATGTTTCGACAAGTATTATGGGTCCTTTTTAATGGATTGAGCAACCCATTTTTACATATTCGGCCTAACTTTCTTTCACTTTTTAACCGACTTCGAAAAAGGCGGAGGTTCTAAATTTTATTTTTTCTCGGTTGTATTTTTTTTTATAATTTGCTTCACGATGTGTCAACCAAATTGTCATTAGCGCGAAGCAGTCGGCCTACGATATTGAGGTGCGGCGCTGTGACCTTGTTGTGTCAGCTTGATGTAGCGTTTTTAGGCTTTTATATTTAATTACTACTTACATAAGTAAAATCACTAGAACGCTATTTTAAAACGTGCTTACAAGTTAAAGCACTTGATAGGTATTTAAAGTAACACATGAAATGTGTCAGCTTCCATCGCTCAAATATCATAGAAGTCCATTAAAAGAAATGTAAACCACATTACACAAGATTTAGGATGTGTTAAGTAATAAATTAAAACTGGATGTTGTCCAAAGAAACAGCAATTGTAGCCCGTCAGATGGACATGTCGCTTCTCGACAGCCGTGTTATTGACAATCTCAACAATTAGTTGAAACTATATATAACGGAGCATTCCTTATGTACCAACCTAATTATAGTTCCTGTACGTACTTCTTGCCCGCCTTACATTTGTGTATTTTTTGTTCCGTGACACTTCTCTGTTACTAAATAGATGATTGCTAATCTATCCACGATTTTGTCCCAGGTGGAGGTTTGTGGTGACAACTGGTATGGGCGCGCGGTGAGGTCAGGAGTGCTCCACCAAGATGACGGAGGGCGAACGACAGCAGAACGCGGGCGGCACCAACGCCGCCCCAGAGCACAGGAAAGGCCACAGGTATTCAACCAATTACATAACACAACCAAGGTGTAATCACCGTTACATGAACGGGTGTTGCTTCTTTTCGTCCGATCGATAATCACCATTTATTCAACGAGCATCCAAAATACTTTTTACGCTTGCAAGAACCGTCGCCATAGCAAGAAATAGGTAGTACAAGATCGGATGCCAACAATAATATTTTTGGGAACAAAAACACGTATTCTATTTTCGTTCGTAAAACATTCAGCCAACCATAATTATCATAGTACCTACCTATTGGATACGTCGGTCTGTGCCGAATTGCAATTTGTGCGCTGTGAATGTAAGTAATCCAGACAATGTTTATCGATACTCCGTACGTACTGTTACTCATTCTATTTTATCAGCCGTATCAATACACTAATACAGTTGAGCACACTCACCGCAAACAAAATGCAATATTTTTTTTTCGATGATAGTTATATCAATTTTTTATTATAAATATTAATTAATTTAATCGAATAAAAAGCTTGAAATTCATTATTGTTATCACACGATGGCAAACAATTATTATTACAGAGCGTGATGTAAAATATATCTATACTGACGTTTAAACCCCCAAACATATCGAATGTTTTCATAAATTTACAATAGCATCAAAAAGCTCTTTACTGTGAATTGGATAAGTCTCCTATAAATTTGGAGCGGGCAGTCACTATGTCTATCCTATGTTGTTTTAAATCTAAAGTCACGTTATTTCGGCGCCATAAAAGGGTAAGACAGAACATTATTATTAGGTGATGTCTTTTGAAGTTATAGATCATGGCCGTGTTCGCACTTTTGATAACGAATAACGACCACACATGTTGAATCGTGTACGTAAATGAGCAAAGAGAAGTTGAACACAGTTCGCCACACTCAAGCACATCATTGCGAAATATCATTATCGATACCGCTTGCTGGAAATAATACCGTGAATCATGCATACTAATATTTTAATAATATAAGCAATCATCGGATTTTAAAGATAAATATAATTATGTTCACATACTGTATTTTCTCTCACGTGTCCGATGCCGTGCTCTTGGTTATATTTTCTTTCTTTGAATACAATTGCTTTGATTAAAATGTCTCAGTGCTTTGTAATACAATTTACAACAATCTGCACACAAAACCCACGCTCGACAGTATGATGCGTCGGTGCGGGTTCATACAGGTACATACTATGGTCTTATCTACGCAACATCGCAGGTTTTTCTAACCCTAGTATTTTTTGGCCCACCCTTGCCCGATAATTTAATTTCAGATCAGAACGTTTTTATCTATATCCAAAGCTTAATTATTAATTACGGCATCGTCTTAGTCTTTGGTAGTTTCTTTTTCATATTTTAATGTAGGCTGTTGAGGATTAACTTTATCAGCACTTAAATTGTATCACAACATTACCTCATGTCGGCCATGCGTCATCTGTACGAAACAAACAAAATTGGATGGTCTCCAGTGGTGATAAGATTCTTCGTATCGCAGATAACACGGGTTTGCAACATCTAGCCCATATTCGTAACTGATCGTGCGTTATTCAGATATCGCCCACCGCTGACAAAGCTTTAAGTTTATTCATCGTAGTGCAAATGTTTCGACGAGCCCGCGTGCTCCCGTTTTATGATAAATAAAATTTAATTCGGTGGACATCAAAATAATTATTCGCTCGCCAGTCTGGAGACTTGTACGATACCACAGATTAACTAACAGATGATGCTAAGGAAGTTGTATTATTTATCAGCTGTGATACATTCGTAAATGGAGGCTTTAGGATGGCGGAAAAAACAGAACAGCAACATTATTTATTAGAAAGGTATTTTCATTCTTATAAACTTGCGTCTCAGCTTATAACACAATATTTTCTGTATCCATGGCTAACTCTTTTACTGGGAAATCTATAGTAACAAACGTGTTCCAAGTATACGCTCTTCGTTTCGATTGTTTATGTGTTTACAGGCAAACAATGCCTACGGTTGCAGATTTTCCCACACTCTCTATTAGCGAACCACAAAAAAATACGTTGTAAATAAACTAGCTATTAATACCTTTAATGGAACACGGAACAGGAAATAAATCCTAATCCGGATAGGTAGCACTGGTTTATTTATAACCCGGGTTGCCCTACATCGTTGATCAGCACGTAACCCAAATTTCCCATAAAAATTTACATACTCAAATTCAGCGTCACCAAATTATTACTTTCAATTCCTTCTTCCTTCAATACAGAGTAGTAATATTATGAATCGTTCTTTAGTACAAGTAAACTAACTAAAAGACGGTTTCATACAGAATTGCATCAAATGCGCTCGTATATGTAGTTATGATTGTTGTGTTTGATCAGGAGGCAAGAGTCAATGTACGCGATGACCGGCTTGTACGCGGAGTCTGGGTGCGCGGAAGGCTCGGCCGACGACGCCGCCGGGCCGAGCACGCCGCCGATCCCATTCCATCCGCCGCGGGAGTCCATCAAGTGCCACAGCCGAAACCCATCGGCTGGCATATGCGACAGGTATACCAGACAAATGGTTGTAAGCACTTTTGGGGTCTTTTGCTAGCCAAAACGACTTCTCTTGGCTGTATTATCAGTATTATTATTTGATCTAATTTATGTTCAATTGATGGCCTTGTGCCGACTGTCGGCAAATTAACGCGTATTCTGATAAATAGGTACCGAGTGCGGTAATTTAGGCGTTTGATATACTACATGTTAGTTTTACATAGCACACCAACTACGAAAACAAACTAACATAAACCTCTTTTCACAGGGATCGCGACCGAGAAAGGGAAAAGCCCCGACAAATGTACCCAGAAATATTAGACATTCCTCATGACGCAAGAGATTGCGGTATCTTGTCGTGGAGGCCGCTATTCATTCAGAGTTTTTCCAGTATAAAAGTAAGTAACAATTACCTGAGGATGAAATGTGAGGCTTTGTTCCGGGCTCTGCTAACGGGTTGTGTGTTTTCAGGTGTTTGTATTTTTCCTTTCGTTCCTGGTGACGCTCCAACAAGCGTTGAGCTCCGGGTACATAAACTCTGTGATCACAACAATCGAGAAACGCTTCGAAATCCCCTCGAGTCTGTCTGGGCTCATAGCGAGCAGCTACGAGATCGGTAATGTCATTACCGTAATCTTCGTGTCGTATCTTGGCAGTAGGAGGCACATTCCAGTTTGGATTGCAGTCGGTAAGCCCATTGTACCATTTCGATTTGCAGTATTTGAAATGTTTTACAACAGTAATTTTAAACTTCTTTATATTTTGCTGGTAAAACAAATACTTTTTAATTTGTGTGAAGAAATATACAATAACCTCGTTGCTCGTGGCTTATTATGTGACGGGTAAATTTTTGCAGGACGCACCTAACAAATGACCTACGTGTATGCCAGTAAATATTTTTTCGGGCGGTAATATTTTACGATGATTGTTATTTTTAGGTGCCGTCATTATGGGCATCGGGTCGCTGGTGTTTGTCGTTCCACATTTTATAGCGGAAGTCAATAATGAAACCTTGGCGAATAAATCTGACGACAACATCTGTCGATTGCCACGCGCGTTGGAACAAGATATGGGTGGTTTGGGGCGACTGTCCCAAGGTCTCCCGCCGAGTAACCTGAGACCAGACAATTGCATTAAGGTAAGGAGTAATAACTTAATGGCAGAATCTTTTTCATCAGCCGATAAGTTGAATATACGACATGTGCCCGTATACAGTTTTCTTTATTAAAATCCGCATTGATATAAATCTTTATAGCCTGATGGAGTTAGGTTCAGACATAAAAGCGTGCGTGACGCGAAGTACAAAACACAGAGCCTTCGTCATGACTATTAAGGATTGCCTAGACTGGCACGAGCAGCAAGCGAACTATTCGTTCAAACCGATGTTCCCGCTGGCATTGTATAGAATACGAGCTGCCGAGCAGCTTAGGGTGCTATATTGTGGGTTTATCTGCAGAGTTCTCCGAGCACGTTCATGCCGGTGATGGTGTTCATCGTGGCGCAGCTGCTGCTCGGCTGCGGGGGCTCGCCGCTGCTCACGCTCGGCACCACCTACGTGGACGACCACGTCCGCCCCGAGTCTTCCAGCATGTATATTGGTAAGTAACTCACTTTGTTTACTATACACTTCAATCTTTTATCACCGTGCCATTTAGGGTGATATACACAAACTCAAAATATGAAGTTTTTTTTTTCAATCATTCTTCCATAAAGCTTTCTTAAACGATAAAAAATACACGTTTATACACAAAAATTCACAGCTATTTATCGCGATTGTAATGTGTCTGACGATGTGACGTGTAATTGTAATATGTCTGCTAGCTAAGGGATCAAAGAACTATACCGGCTTTTCCTTTAAACTACTACGGTTAATGTTGGCAACTAGCGGTCGAATACACACAAGACATACTAAATTGTCATAAATACAAATATTTCGTGCCGATTTTAAAGCCTTATTATTGACGACTCGTGAATTTATCCAATAACGGGTTGTAGTTATTAACATTTGAGTGGAATGGTCTCGGGCGACGTCTTCATATCTTTATACTCCCCGCGTTGAAGGTCTCGTCTCTTATGGTCCGAATGGTACGTCGTCGTCTGCGGTCACTGCCGACCGACGGTGGTAGCTGCGCCGTGGTGTCCCGAAACAAACGATTCATCTCATGTCACTGAAAAAAAAAACAGACAGATAATATACTTTTACAGATATATATCAAAACAAGACCACCAAAATGGAATGATTTTATGCATTGTCGGTAAAAAGTAATGCCATATTTGTTATTATTTTCCGGGATAGGTAGGTTCGTTATCAATAATAAGTCATTGAATGGTTTTGAAATTTAAAGAAGTCAACTTAAAGCTACCTATTTGTCTGTGGCTATTTTGTATTTTATCATATTCCCAAAATAAATAAACTTCTATTTTTACTTCTAAATATTCTCTAAATAATATTTTAATTATTATCAATCAGATATTTTATTATTTCACCAACTGGTGTGCGTTTTTTTTTCTTGTGTTGAAACTGCGTCATAGAAATGAATCTACATTATAAACAAGATAATTTTGTTTACAACACACGGAACAGATATCAATACAGACGTGCAGTATTTTTCTCGAACATACCTACTCATATTTAATATCATTGTACTTCGAATCCGTTGAAGTTCTATTAGACAAATTATCACAATGTTCATGAGAATAAATATCGTATAATTCATATCATACATAAAAGGTATCATCATATACCTATTACCTTTTGGGCAAGTCTGTATACGAGGGCTTAGCACGTCATACGGTCTCGTATCATGTGTGAATCATCGTCGCGGGACGCTATAAAACTGCAGGATCCATTTGATAAGTGAATTCACGAAGCGGGTTATTGACCCCGCACTCTTTGTCGCAACTTGCGAGGAATTTGCTAGACACTTGATTCTGGTAAAACCGTCTCGCCCCGTAGGGGCTTTAGTATGTATAAACTCATACTAAAGCCCCGTACGTATTCTAAATACCGATTGAATGATCGAATTTTCCATACATTTACCGGCAAAGACGCAAGTTTCCGCCTGGGGAGCTACTTTAGAATCTACGAAAGTATACCAGTGGTTTGAGCGTAAGGCGCTCTGCTCGGTGCATATGGAAGGTACTTATAATGTACCTACTTACTCAAATTTTGGGTAACTTAGTACTTACTTATTTATTTTCCTCAACTAGGCAAGTATAGATATCTATATATTGTGTAATGGTATACGTCGCTACCTCTTAAAATGTTGAATCAGTGTTATTTTTCTCATTCCTTGCCTTATTCGTTGCCTTATTAATTTGTTCATTAATATACAGAAGATACCTAAAGTTCAAGTAAATACACGCCGCATTGAAACATGGGATACCTACACTGTATTAGGGCTGGTGGTTGGCAATGTTAGTCCGTTCTCAATGCCGAGCCTCCGAGAATTCCCTCCTATCGTGAGCCCACGCCCTTGACACGCTTACTGTCTCGATGAACAATTGTTACCATTCAAAGAATAGCATGCACGGCAAATAAGCAAAATATATGTATAGGTATATTCAAAATCAAAGAATGCCTCTCTTTTTACGTAAGAGTTCTCGTATGAAAGTATGAAAATATTCAGAAATTATTATTGTACTGTTTGAATGAAAAGTAGAGTAGATAAGTACCTACCCATATTTTATTCTTTCTCAAAACAAAAACTCCAAAGAGTTCGCCGTCGTTGAAATGAGGGATTTTTATAAGGCCCTTATGCTTTAAGAGTCGTTACGGAGGCGTCCTGATTTCAAGTGCCTCTCGCATCGCCAGAAAGAGGGCTACCGTCGTATCGCTTCCGTTGCGTCCTATTTGTTTGAGGTTGTGTAGTGTAGGGGTGTGAACGGATATAGACAAATGTTTTTGTAACAAGGTTTTGTATCCGACTGTCCTCACATTGCTAATTGATTGTGTTTCTGTGAACGTAACTACTACCTAATCAAGACTGCAGAAATCAAATCGACTTAAAATCGAATGGCTAATGGCATAATCATTGCTACTTTTGACAGTTTCTGTATGGCAAATCTGTCGAAAGTGACAATCACGATGAGAATGCCAGTCGATTGTGTTGGCAAACTTGAAAAACTGGGTATTTGTAATGTAAATTTTCTCAAATAGAACACTTACAATTGTGTTAAGTAGTAAAGTATATGTCACATACGATATTGTTACCTACGAATTCGACACACACTTGTCTGAGTCAAGCTCGGTTCTTATCACTTCTTGACTAACCGGATCCGGATCGAGGCACCAGCCTGGAGATTTCATTTTCATTGTTTACTTTGTTTCATTGAACACAGCTGTTACCGAAAATATTGATCATTGTTACAATAATCATCGTATACTTAATGTAAAATAGGTACCAACCGCAAAATAATAATGAAATTAAAAGCGAAAACATCCAGCGTAATGTTTTTATTATATTATAGAATGAACATCACATATAAAATACACTGCAGAAAATAATAGCGTACTTTGAAATGACGAATAGCTACACCTTGCTACCTATATCATGCAAGAAATTCACCGTGAAAGGTTGCATCAAAATTCATGCCACGGATTTGTGTTCAATCACAACAATTTTCTTTTAGACCACTGTATTTATCGATAAAATAATGTCCTCTAAAAATACTGAACATTTGATAATTTTATTTGTGTGTGATGTGCGCAGACATGACTCTGTAATTTTTTTATTAATAGTCCCAACAAAAAAAATGTTTTTGTTGTTTTTTTGCCATGTTTTGTATATACTTACCTATTTCTAATTAAGTGCTTCCCAAATGAAGCCTCATTTGTACCTTACCTAAATACAACTTAAAGGTGTGTGAAATTCTCTTCATTCCCTATATCCAGATCCTAGTAAAAGCAGCAATTTAATAATTGTGTAGGTACGCTAAAATCGTCGTAACCTTTATGATATCTAGGTTGCGAACAATCATACGTTAACAATGGTAAATGGAGCGCGCATGGAAAAATTCTCACGCTCACCGATTTCGGTGGAGATTTGAGACTATAAGTCATTGATATTAGCCGCAAAATCCGTGCCATTTGCAGCCGTGCAAACAACGTGACCCAGTTTTAGCCGGCAATATCAGCCCGGCCAGCGTCCGTTACTGATAGGTACCGCATGGAAGTAACATTAGCAAAACAAATTTAATGGTATAATATGTAGAAATATTATTGAATTTTTCACCCAGCCGTGTACTATTTAAATCCCAAAACGGGATCACATCAGGATGTACATGAAATTTGCTACAAAACAGCGTGTCTTCTGTCAAGTCCTTGATGCACTACATTACAACTAACCCCTAAATCAATAGAAGTGACGATCCATTTTGATTGTATATTTGTACGTCTTAATGGTCTCTGAGAATAATTTAATTTAAAACTACGTATGTGTTTTGTTATAGGATGCATGTACAGTATGGCCGCATTCGGACCGGTGCTCGGATTTTTGCTCGGTGCTTACTTGCTATCTTTCCACATGGACTCATTCTCGGGTGCCATCATCTCTATAGGTAAGTTTCGTAAATATTTTGAATACACGTAAATAACATCAGCTTTGTTTATGACTTTCACGTCTGTTCATTGTATTATATCATCCGATGAAATGAGTGTCTTCAGCATGTAAACAATTATTTCATTGAGCACTGTGTTTTATTTGATTTACTTACATTCATCGCTAAGATGTTTTCAGCGCTGTTTTCTATGCCATTCTCTTTTTCCCAGATCCCGGTGACCATCGCTGGGTTGGCATGTGGTGGGGTGGTTTCCTGCTATGCGGGTTCCTGCTAATACTAGTCGCGATACCGTTCTTCTCGTTCCCGAAAGTACTCGTTCGTGAGAAGGAGAAGATCAGGCTCGTTGAGAAGGCAGCCGCTGCTAGCGGCTCCTCCACATCCAAACCACCTCCTAAACCGCAAACTGAAATAAAGGATACGGGATACGGGAAAGATATCAAAGGTATAATACATAGTCTTAATACAGCTCTTATTCTTGTGTTTATATGATTTTATTAGGACTTGCATTATTTATTACATAGCTCCAGCTTTGCTTGGGATTAATAGTCCTAAAGATGGTATTATTGAAATGTCTGTTTGCTGCCGGAGCTGTAAGCTAACGGGAAGTACTTTGCTTAGTTTGTGATGATCAGTCAGTTGGTCAGTATCGAAATATGCTTTTACAAGCCGTTATGATCAGGCCTAAATTGTAAACTAGGGCCCGAAGCCTACTAACACATAGAATCATATTCTAATGACCATGGAATAGAAAATGCCACTGAGTTTTTAGAAACAAGTTACGAAATATTGTTAAACTTCTGTGTCGCAGATATACCAGTCTCAATGTGGCGGCTACTAAAGAACCCAGTGTACGTTGTGACGTGTCTCGGGGCGTGCATGGAACTCATGATCGTGTCCGGGTTCGTGGTGTTCCTGCCCAAGTACCTGGAGACGCAGTTCAGCCTCGGCAAGAGTCAGGCCAGTGTGTTTACTGGTGAGTCATATTTTATCATACCATGTATGGCCAATATGCTCGGACGCTCGCTTTGGAAATAAGGTGTGCTGGGACAAACCCCGGCTCGCACCTCTGGGATTGTCGGATTTCATGGGTGAATCTCATTTTCGATAATGATTATCACTTTCTGTACGGCGAAGGCAAACGTCATAAGGAAACCGTGTATATTTCGCAAATCCGCATTGACAAGGCCCAGCCTAAACAAGGGGGAATCCTCATAGCATTGAGGGGGAGTGCCCAGTAAATTTGCAATAAGCCCTCTATTGCATTGCAAAAAAGTGGATGCAACTAATGCACCTCTGCGTACCCCTTCAAGGATTACAGGTGTAATATTATTTTTGAAGCATAAAATGGGCTGATTAAGTTCGTTAAATTATCAACAGAAAATCTGTCGGTACTGTAAGAAACAGGCATCAGTATCTATGTTTCGTGTAGAAATGTCCATCTGCTTATCTTTCCGTCGATAACCGTTGTAAACGTGAAGCACCCCTATGTCTTCAGTTTATACGCGAGACGTGACTTGACAGTATTCAATCCGTATAACCTGTTTCATTTCAAATGTCTAGGTATTGACCTCTCTTAAGAACGAGAGGATTCTAATGAACGTTATCTCAACAAAAGGTTCGATCGCGATCCCCGGGGCGTGCATCGGCATCTTCATGGGCGGCTGCCTGCTGAAGCGGCTGGAGCTGCGGCCCAAGGGCGCCGTGCAGTTCGTGCTCATATCCAACGTGGTGTGCCTGTCCTGCTACGCGCTGCTCTTCTTCCTCGGCTGTGACAACATCAAGATGGCCGGCACTACTATACCGTACACCAATAACAGGTAATTTGAAATTGCTCAGCCCGCGACATTGTACGCGTAGACCTGTCTGTATCTAACCAATATCTTAGTTTTTTGACTCTCCGTGGGAAACTTTTTTATTTTTAATAAGTAAAATGTAAAACAAGTTCATGAAAATCTGTTGAGTAGTTTCCAGCGAATGATTCAGTTGAACAAAAATTTAAAAATGGCTGATTCGTCTGTCTCATTAAAAATATCCTCTACGATTTGTATCGGCACAGTCCTTTGTCCTGGACAGTCTGGGAGTCGTTCCACCAGCGACTAATCTGTTTTTCCGTCCAGTAATTTGGAGCCGTTCAAAGTGAACTTGACGGCGGCGTGCAACTTCAACTGCCTGTGCACGGAAACGGACATGGAGCCGGTGTGCGGGAACAACGGCCTCACCTACTTCTCGCCGTGTCACGCCGGCTGCGCCGCATTCTCATCCAAGTCCAACTTTACCAACTGCGCATGTGAGTAAACACAATACATACGTCCCGTTGAAACGTGTTTTCATTTGAGAATGGACCAAACAGTGCCCTATCCAACCGACTGACACCCACCCGCTCATCGTGAAATCTAAAGAACTACTATAGCATAGACTTGAAATTTATTTTCAAATCTAGATACTGTGCACATACGAAAATGGGTAAAATTAGACCAGACTGTATCGACCTAGCTAGTCTATTCTTAAAAAGTTATTATCAACGAAATACTTTTTGTCAACTTCCGTATTAGACCATTCGCGTGCATGACATTTCGCATTCGACTTGTCCGATTGTGGCGTTCTGCATATTATAACCCGTAGTCACCTAGCGCCCGGTAAAAGCTTTGGCTAAATGCTAGTATTTATTGTGTAACTCTTACTTTTACGAAATCGCGGGTCGAATGTGTGATCATGGGAGTGTACAATTGAAGCGTACGGAGCCATGTAGTCGTAAATATGCATACTAAACGAAGTATCGACAGGCGTGCACGAAACGAGCGTGCGGACCCTGAGCGCGGGAGTGGGCGCGGGCGGCGTGCTGGGCGTGGGCGGTGCGCTAGGCGTGGGCGTGGGCGGCGCGCTGGGCGTGGGCGGCGCCAGCGCGGCTGCGCTGCAGGCCGGCGCGCGCGAGTACAGCGAGGTGACCGTGGTGCCCGTGGCCACCGCCGGCGCCTGCAACCCGCCCTGCACCACCATCTTCCCCTTCCTCGTGTTACTCTTCTTCATGACTTTCGTCGTCGCCATCACACAGATGCCGCTACTCATGATCGTGCTCAGGTGCGTGCAAACCAAAATCTGTTGTTTTTATTCGTGGGGAACACATAATTAACAACTCATATCATTGGTTTCATCTACTGAGAAAGACAGCTAGAAACTCATAAGTAATTTTATATCCCAATGCTGGGCAATCGACACCCATATTTGAATGAAAAATCTAAGATCCATACTTGTTTATTACGTTACCACCAGCAAAGTGTGACGTCATATCAAGCCATTTTGAACTTCCTTCGTCTGTTCTGTTATTACATCGTCGTGACGTCATATTGGCGCCGTGACAGTGCAATGTTGTAGAATTTAACGAGTTTTTGAAAATTAAATTAAATAATATTTTTCAAGAGCTAACAAATTATGATTGTTTTGCCAGTAACGCGTCTAGTCCCTATTCTAGGTCGGTGAGCGAGGAGGAGCGCTCGTTCGCTCTGGGCATGCAGTTCGTAATATTCCGGTTGTTCGGGTACATACCGGCTCCGATACTGTTCGGCAACCTCATCGACTCCACCTGCCTGCTGTGGAAGCAATCCTGTAACGGGGAAAAGGGCGGCCGATGCTTGCTCTACGATATCGAACAGTTTAGATACAGGTATGAAAAGAATAATTATTATTTTCACTAGTATGGTGTTATGTAAGGTTTCATATCGATATCTTTGTGCGATGCATCTTGTAATTAATTCTCCGTTCCAGATACGTGGGTCTCTGCGGTGGCATAAAAATCGTCGCATTGGGCATCTTCATGGCGGACTGGTGGCTGGTGCGCCGGCGCCGCCATCTCGACACCGTGCCGCCGCTCGACCCGCATAAAGACATCGCCGGCTCCATCATCAGCCTCGATAAACGTAAGACACTTGTTCATGCTTATAATTTTAGGGTTGCGTACCAAAATGGTAAAAACGTAACCCTTATGGTGCGACATGTCCGTATTTCCGTCTGTTACTATTTCTACACCCGGCACTTGTTCAAACGCTGTTGTATTGGCAGTGTTCGAGGAGCTACCGTCCGCGGACAACGCGAGCGGGTTCCGGTCCGGCGTGACGTCCGGCCTCAGCTCGACCGCCAGCACGCCCGGCTCGCCGGCGACGGGTGCGGCGGGGGCGGCGGGCGGCGTGCGGCGCACGCACTCGCAGCACTCGCAGGACTCGCAGGGGCGCGTCCCACCAAACAAGAACCTGCGCGTGCTGGTCGCGTCCCGCCACCTGCGCAACGACTCCAAGACCATCCAGCTCGAGCCGCGCGGCCGCCAGCGCTCGCTGGACGAGCCGGAGCGCGGCAGAGCCACGCGCAGCGACTCGCGCGGGTCGCGCGAAGCCTTCCCGCGCTCCGCGTCGCGCGAGCTGGCGCCGGCCGCGCGGCCCGACTCGCGCGAGCTCAGCCTCGAGCGCCTGCGCGGCCTCGCGCTGCGCAGCATGGAGAGCCTCGAGCGCAGCGCCGGCGAGGAGAGCAAGCGGCTCATCGACGGCGGCGGCGTGCTGCGCCACCGCCGGACCGGCTCGAGGGACTGCAAGCCGCCGGAGACCAAGCACAAGCGGACCTCCTCGCACCATATCACGGTGGAGCCGAACGAGCTCAGTCTGCAGCTGCACAAGGGCCGGAGCGTGGACCACTTGGCGACGAGGCTCGACCCGACCGTGTGAGGGGCCCGCCGGCGCGTGGCCGTGGACTGGACCCCCGAATCTCAGCAGTGATACATGAGCAGCTGATTTTTACCCCTGTGTGTGACCAAGTGAGATGATAAATATAAAATGAAGTGAAATCTGGTATGTTTAAGATTAATTTAGTTGTAATTTAGAAATTAGACAAATTTAATGAGTGATTCGAATCATATCTTGTAGTTTTGACGCTTTCATCGAATGATTGATGTTAATGGAGTCGCCTCTGCAGCCACCTAGTGATGACTCTTTGAAGCTGCGAGCTACAATACTTAAGTTCGATTTATGTTCAAGATCAGTAATTAATTAGTGTGATAGTAGACTGTTGTTGAAACACTTGTAAAATACTCGCAATAATTTAATACTTTTATTAATTGCGAATTACAAGGTAAGTAGTCCAATTATATTTTTTCTTTTGTTGTACCATTTACGTAGTTAGATAGATGTAACAACTACACATTAAAATGAATGAAATATAGATCTTACATAGTAGTATTTCATTTGCATATCTGTCTGAGTATTTATTCACTTTCATTTTTGTACTTAAATGTATGCTTTAACATTTAATATTCATGTGAAAAGGCATATCGTAAATCAAGGCAGCGGTTAAACATTATGATACAGCAGGACCTCCTAATGTAATCTTTACGTCATCGAGAAGATATGCTGTCACTGTCATTCTTATTATTAAAATCTGTAGTGTGAGAGGGATGGACGACGCTTATGTACCGAAATGGTACGTAAAAAGGCTTGTGCTTCAGGTACAGTAGTAAAAGTAATTTACAGAACTCTTAGCAAATTTAACACACAGTAGTACCTACATTGGGAGAATGTATATTATATTTTATGTAAATAACACTTTATTGAGTCTGTGATTATTTACTTAACAGCACAACACTTCTTATCTGGCACCTGCCTTTATCTGCACAAGAAATATATAATTTTGTAAAGGTCTTCACGCTCATATCACTCTTTTATTTCCTGATTTACATTTCTTTGCTATTTGTAATATGTGAAGCGCAACTTACCAAAAATATTTCTGTAGAATATAAAATTATTATATGGAATACCACAAATTTTGTGTAGAAAAATATTACTTTTTATTGATCTCAAAATAATAACTTTTTTAACAGAAATGTGTGAACTTTACAATGTAAGTAATTACTTTTTGAATGGAACTGCATCCTTATTAACTTTGTAAATATTTTATTTTTAATTTTATTATCATTATTGTTTAAATCAATTTGCTGACTTTTGATTCACTAATTATTTCATACAAATGGAGATTCTAAACAAATCTTTTAGGGTCCATGAAAAGTTAATTCAAATATATGCTTGTGTATTTTGAAAGACCAATATTAAGATCACATTATTTTATATAAGTATAAGGATTAATTTTATGAGGCATAAACTACCTTATGTATAATATTTAATAAAAGGTCACAGTATAGTGAAGGACTGGGGATGTAAAAATGCTACAAGTTTTTAACTGACTTCAATAAAGATGGTTATTGTTATGTCACAAAATTATTTGATATAGTGGAAATTTGTCAATTCATGTGAGAACTCAATTATTACTATATAATATTATTTTATAGAAAACATATTTTAAAGCAATATATTTATCTCAAATATTAAAAAAGACACAATTGTTGTCTGTGTAAATTTTTGTCACATATTTGTTAAGAGAGGTTAATAGTTTGATATGAAAGAGAGTGTTTTATGGAAAATGCCTTATTACTACAATAGATTTTAAGACTTGATACTGACCTTAGATGTATGTAAGTTGTTATCACCCAGACAAGTTTGATAATAGCAACTTTCTAAACTAATTTGTTGCATTTAGTGATTAATAAAATTGCATACTTATTTTGAAAATTATTTTATTTACTCATCAGTTTTTTTTAATCATCCTTTTTATATCACTGAGATTTCTGAATGGCAATTTCTTCATGGTAAATGCCTAAAAAACAGAAAAGACCTTTGCATTTTTTTGAAGTGCAATTTATAATCAAGCATAATATTGATTTCTTAAATTAACGTGAATACTACACATTGAAATAAAACTATTTTTTAGGATTTTATCGCGTTTATATTTTCAAAATATAAACACGATAAAATCCTAAAAAACAGTTTTATTTCAAAATCAAGCATAAAATATTAATTACAATGAAAATATTCTACTGAACATAATATTTTTAGATAACAACTGTATAACTACAGTACTTACTGGGAAAAAGGCACACAGGCCTGTTAATTATTTTTAATTGATGTTGCACCCAAAACAGTCAATACATATTAAACTGCTGTATTTTCATACTACTACTATAACCACATTATACTATATTACATTTTATAATTAAAAACAAATACATTTCAATTGTGATAGGTAACATTACCTATACCTACTATAGGTCAGGAAATAATACTACAAGCTTATCTACAACTCTATTGAACAACTTAATTTACATTACACAACTCTATGTACTACAATAACAAATAACCATGTAATTATATTAATCCAGCTCACCACATTCAGATATAACTACTTTCTTCAAAGGTTTTCCACTTTTAGAGCCAAGGCTTTCCATTTTGCTTACAACATCCATCCCTTCCACCACACTTCCGAAAACAACATGTTTTCGGTCAAGCCATGGGGTGGGTGCTGTTGTGATAAAGAATTGTGATCCATTTGTATTCGGACCCGCATTAGCCATTGACAGAGTTCCAGCAACAGTGTGCTTCGATTTGAAGTTCTCATCTTGAAACGTTCTCCCGTAAATCGATTTTCCACCAGTGCCATTATGGTTTGTGAAGTCGCCGCCTTGGCACATAAAATTAGGTATGATTCTATGAAAAGACGATCCCTTGTAGCCAAATCCCTTTTCGCCAGTGCATAGAGCTCTAAAGTTTTCAGCCGTTTTAGGAACCAAATCAGCGTCTAGCTTCATTACTATGCGACCAAGTTGTTCGCCGTCGGCAGTTATATCAAAATAAACCTTCTTCTCTGGTTGGGTAGACGCGAAACGCAATGCAGCAGCTGAATATAGTGTTCCATTGATTACCGAACGCCGAAAAATTGCCGTTAAAGCCATTTCTAAGGGGCAAATAAACACCTAAACCTATAAAAAAAACTTTGTAAAAGTCAGTAGGTAGATAAATATATATTTAATTTGAGTTAAAATTGCGTTAGCTCACCACAATAATAATCTGATGTTTTCGTAGTGGATAAAATAAACCGAAACACGAGAGACCGAGAGATATAAATTCTAACCTCTAATGTGCAGTGCACTTTTTCTATAATTTTGATTTACGGCCCTGTGTGCTAGCCTTTTGGAGCCTATCAGTTACATAACACATACTTGTTCTCTTATTAGTCTGTGGTACATGCGTGCAGCACTGACAAACAGTGTTGCCACCTCAATTTTTAAAGAGGGCCTACTTATTACGAAGCTAAAACGGGCTAGAAATGCTAAAATCAAGTTGTCAAGGGCTAGAAAGGACTTAAAAAATAATACTTACATTTATAATAAACTTCAAAAGGGACAAGAAAATGGTATTTAGTATTACTTCTACTCGTTTTTATTACTGGCTGTTAAAATAGGCACCTACTTTTTAATGCATTTTAAAACAAAATGAGGATTATTCAACAACCGTTTTGTTATTTGAGTATTGTTATTGTGAGTTCTCAATCTTATAGTTTTCTCCAAAGGGGCTAGATTGCCCTTTTCGGGATAAACCTCAACAGTGAAAACGGGTTCAAACCAGGGCCCGTATAAGTAATTCAATGAGCTTAAGTCGGTTAAGTGGAATCCTATTCATCGGGATTCCCTAAAATTTTACATAAACTCACTGGCGTATTAACGTAACTTTCCCTTATGAAGGAGTTTTCTGGATATTAGATAAGGCTTAAAATGTTTTACTCCACATTGGCAAAAATATTACTATTTTGTAGCCCATTTTGCTAACAATAAAAAGAAGAATAACATACATAACCTCAAAAGTGATATTCTTATAAATAAAAAGTAAATAAATTTGATCCAGAGAAAAAATAAATAATAGTCTTCTATTCATCTACAAATTACGTACGGACGGATCTAATACCCGAGTTAAATCTAACTTATATCCAACCAATTCAGAAATGTTTCAAATTAGATCATTAATTTTATCAGTTGTTCGACAGTCTCGAGACAAAATAATTCCTCCAAAATTATTTAAACATACATCAATTCACAACGCTACACCACAGCCACAGCGCTATTTTTGTCAATCTCTGGATAATACAGGTTATACCAAATGAATGAATACTGGATGTGTTTGTATCTAACATGACTTTATAATACGAGACAATAAACCTATTTCAGATCAAATGGTTCAAGAAATTAGTAAAGGTGATCCAGAATTGGAGAAACGATTAAGAATTTTGATGTTAGAAGTGGAAGTGATGAGACAAGATGGCCGGTATGCTCCCGATAACATGAAAAAAGATAACTGGATACACCTTTTGGAGCTAACAAGTAGAAACCAGAGAGCTAGCTATCTCCGATATTTATTCAAAACAGAAAAATCGAAGGAAAATGTGAAGGTGTGATTATAATTTGTTAAATCAAATTTATCTCCTAGGTACATTCTATGAAAACAAATTCCTTGCACAGATAGATGTCTGTTATCATGCTTGGTCTAATCTCTTAAAACAACTGAATAATTTTGTTCTTGTTTTCATTTATAGGATGATTCCTTGGAATGGTCAAACATATCTGGTTTTATAATTGATGTATAGTTAATTTTTTGTATGTAGGCTAAAAAAGAAGCCAGGAGACAAGAAACCAAGAGTTCTGAGTTAATCAAGGAATATCCAGATGATCTCCTGTATGGTATACAACATCAGTCCCTATTCCTGCGAATAAGGGACCAGTCAATCAACCAGTTTGATAACTATAGGTAATAAATTCTACTTTATTTGATAAGCAATATATACCATCATAATCTTGTATATATCCTATTGTCCTCTCAAAAGGGCACTATTGGATACAGTTAAATACACTAACCTAAATGATCTACATTATTTGGAGGAATTGACATAGCCAGTTTGTGTAAACCATAATACACTTTATCTTAGCAATGAGACTAGGTCATTTGAATAATATTTATTTTGGCGGGCAAAGTTAACAAACAAATGTATTTGCAGAGCAAAGATATAACTGTTCCCTTTCTTATTTTCAGAGCATTACAGGCTATATCTCATGGACAATCAGTTGTTATAGACTGCTCATATGAAGACAACATGGTTTACAGGGAGATAGTAAATGCAGCTAAACAGATGACATTTGTGTTTGGGGATAATAGGATTCATAAAGAACCATTTAATTTGCACATGTGCAATGTGAACATGGAAGGACAATTTATGAAACAGCTAAGAAAAAATATACCATCATTAGATGAGCCATGGTTTCCAATGAACACTCACACCAAAAGCTATTTGGATATATTCCCTAAAGAGAAATTGGTCTACCTTACCCCACATTGCCGTGAAGAATTAACAAAGTTTGATCATGATTCTGTGTACATTGTTGGATGTATGGTTGATAAGGTAACTTCTTTAACAAAGTTCAGTTGAAATGTTTTAAATAGAGACATTTACTAGTAATTATTAGGATAATACACAATTACATATAAAAATTGTGCCTCTGTAGGGAACTGATTGCTATCATAGAGGAGACTTCTGTCTTGAGGTCCTAGGATTGGTTTCTGGGAGGTGCAGTATTATTTAGATTCTAAGTAACCCATATTATTCTAGAAGTAAGCCATGTAAAATGGGGCCCCAGACCCTGCTGCTCTAGGACAATAATATTGGTGAAAAATGGTCACTTCTGTCTACCTCTTCAAGCAAAAAGCTTTATATACTTTTTATCATTGCAGGTCAATAATGAACCACTGTCACTGGCTAAAGCTAAAAAAGATGGCATAAAAATGGCAAAACTACCTCTCGAAAGGTATTTAGAGTGGGCTCCAGGATCAAAGAAAAATCTCAATATAAACCACATGTTGCCGATTCTTTTAGATTTGAAATTTACCGGCGACTGGGAGTTTTCCTTACGTCATATTCCCAGGAGGAAGCTTATGGAAACGAAAATATTAGCAATGCAAAAGAAATTAACTAACAATCCAAAATTAAAAAGTGAGATACTAAAAAACTTCAATATTTCTAAATTTAATACAAAATCTTTTAAGGAAAAGAGATTAAAATCTAGGAAGTCTTTATTTGAGGATGATGATAATGTTTAAGTAATAAACTATAAAGTACATAATGTAATTTGTCTTTATTTCATCTAAGCCTTGAAATAAAAAAAGTAAAATAATTGTGATAACATGATATATGTTATTGTTTGTACATTATTTTAAATATATGTATGCATGTATAAATGGGTACCTAGGTACAATCAACATCATGTTTATCTTTACATACAACACTCAATTGAACTTCAGTCACAATCGCAAACATATTCCCACTCATATAATGTCTGAGAATCCTATTGCACACAATTTCAAATTATGCCTTGCACATTTTGTGTATAAACTACTAGCCTTATAAATTTAGAATTCAAATAAAATCGAAATATGTAATGAATTATTTTAAATGTCATAAATCTACAAAAGTAGAAACACTTATTTCATATTAAATACACATTACTTTTATTCCTCACAACACAATTCAAACATTTAATGATAAAATGTTTCACATGTGATTAACAAACTGAAATAGCTTTTGCAGTGCAAAGTATCCTTGTGCTTACAGGTAAATATGATAATTCTATATGTACAATATTACAATTTATTGACTATGGTAAAGGCAAATTGCGCATGTCAACATCCGCAGCGTTCGTCTCTGACCGCTGTTTGATGGTAGCGAGGATCTCTTGCAAGTTCGAAGGCAGCGCGATGTCAGCGAGGTGATCCGTCGAAACCGGCGCGGGCGGCGGCGTCATAGGGCGAGACGGGGAGTATGCTTCATCCTGTTAGAAAATAATGAAGCATGTACTTGCTTGCTAATCTGCGATCGGCGGCAGCCGTCATAGAATTGTTAGATTATCTTTCTACTGGTTTTCTAATACATTCTACAGACCATATCGAAGGGCGATACTATGAATAAAATAAAAGCAGGTAGATACTTTACATGGTCACAACAGTGCGTATAGGTGAACCATGTAACTATTCAAGGACCAGAGCTGAAATAGTAGTTTTCAACACCTAATACACAAACATATTGCTGTTATAATAAATACCTCCTCTCCAACTGAAGAGTCCGCTTGCGCCATTTTGCGAATCTGTTGTTTTTGTTCTTCGATCTGTCTATTGAGCTCCTCCATTTTATTTTTCAATGTGTCACCGGCCATGCCCGTACCTGCTGCGGCCGGGGGTGCACTGCCGCTACTGCTGGACGAGCCAGGACTATATGGTTCTTCATCATCGGCTGATACTGGGAATGTAGATTTAAAATAAGTCCTGCTGATACTTCAATGCAGAACTAGGCTTGAAACTTGCACGTCTGTCAAAAGTCGTCGTTTACGGCCTAAATCCTCCTCTTATTGAGGGGAAGCCTGATTTAACCGGTGGGTTTAGGATTTATTGGTGCATATTATCGTGTATGCAAAACGCATTCGATATATTTATGGCTATAGAACAAGAAAAGGCAAGCTAGAATATATTATTAATAGGGATGGGACATCAATCCGCAGAAAAATGAAAGACAAATCTGAGACTGGCTAAATATTGTTAAAACTTAAGTTATTTAATACGTAAGTACCTAATGAAGCAGCAATTTTATCCTTCACGGAAGTAGAGAGAGCTTGCGAAGTGTAGGCGGCGGGCATCGGCATCGGCATCGGCATGGGCAGCGCGGCGCGGCGGCGCGGCGAGGCCGGCGGCGTGTACGAGCGCTTGCGACTCTCGCGCGCCACCTAGCGCGGAAACATAGCAATCATAACTCGTGCTGTCTTCAACCAACCTTGCTTTCGTTACGAATTCCCGCCCTATAACGAGATATTTTTGTCCTGATCTTTAGGTCTCGGACTCGAAGGTAATAAATTGTACTGCCGAATGATTTGTAAGGCTTACAATCGGTCGAGTTAGAAATAGGCACGGGATGCAATTAAGAATATAAAATCGAATAAATGTTAGCAAGTATGTTTAATTCGATTGAGTTTAGAAAAAAATAATGATAGGATGAGACAACGTCATAGGATGAAAACGTAACAACCTATACAATCGGCCAGCATAAAAATGCATTTCTGCTTGCCCCTTCGGAGACCAGCGTAATAGTATTCATTTTTTAATGAGAGGTACAATGCGCGCAACCACAGATGAGACTTGACGGATCACGTGGTTATACCTGCGCAGTAGATAGTTTTCGGGCCATTTTGGCGGTATGCGAGGCAAGCGGGGAGGGACGGGACCGTTGCGGGGTTAGACAGGAGCGTGCGGGGCGAGGTATGGCGTCCGCGCATGCGTATTCAGTCGTGTGTCGTTCCCCGCAGTCCGCGCACACACCGCTGTGGTCCAAAGTACTGACGAGTGCAAAAGTTGATTGTTGTGTTTGTATTTTTTTTGTTATAGTTTTCGTTATCGTTTTTTGTTGACTATGCCTCGAGGCAAAACTTTAAAAAGACAAAGTAGGAAGATGTTGTTTGACGTTTACAAGTTTATGGCGAAGGAAGCGGAGGACGGCGTCGGAAATTTGAAAGCGGTACAAAAACGTACCGCTGCTGCCACTCGAACATCACTTATCACGGTGAAGAGAATTGTGAAGGAAGCGAATAGTCGACCAGTCGCACCACAGCCTAGTACAAGTGGGACAGCTCGTGATAGTGGTTGCCATCGCACCCACGAATATATAAGTGGTGTGCGTTTTATACAAGATGACGACAGCGATAGCGATTTCGATGTTCAATAAATATATTATTAATCAGTACTCATTATTTTATTTAACTATTTTGAGCGCGACTGTACCTGCGCAAAATCCTCTCTACTAGCATCTGACAGGTCTCATCTTTGGCTGCGCGCATTGTATGCGCAACGAACGAACGTGACGGAAATGTTTGAGTTTTAAAACAATATGTTTCACCCCGGCCGCACGCTTGTTCTTTGCATACTTGTTTCATTCTTTCTATATTGGTAAATAAATAAATGCGCGATCATAAAATAATTTATTAACATATTTACAACTCTCATTCAGCGTCTAAACTAACCTTTGCTGGAATAGTATCTATAGGAATGTTGGTGGTCGGGCGTTTCTTCCTGATGAGAATCCCGATGAGGAGATGCGTTCTGACCTCGCCGAGGCCTGGCCCGTCCAGCGGCAGCAGCACCCGCGGCAGCGGCGTGTTCGCCGCCAGCGGCACGATGTAGAAATCTTTAACCGTCATCATGGTAGTCGTCTTTATTACACCTAACCTAAAATATAAATTTATATTGCAACATTTTCTTTGTAAGGGAGGAAAATAAAATAACAGGAATCGGGATTAGGGTGGGTTAAGTTTATTTTAATCAAAAAAGACATAGACAATACGAACCTATTACGACTACTAAGATAGCTGTACAAGGCAATGTATTGCATCTTTTCTTCATCGTTTGCAGTCTGCAATTTTAGTATAACAATATCTTTATTGCTGGTTTTTTTCATTTTTACAATATAATCCCATACGATGGCGGGATTTATTCTTCCCACGATATCTAGTTCTGCAGTAAGATCTTCTTCCAAGTCTGTTGGGCTGCCCGAAACCTGTAAATGTATAATGACCATACATAATTTATACATATGTGTACACAATATCTGATCTAGTTGTTTCTAAATAATCATTGGCATACCTCGTGTGCCGCGACGTAAAATCGCGCGACGTCGACCATGTTGATACAGCCGCTCCATACAGTTGCCGCGGAATTCTCCACCGTACTGCTCGGCTCCTGGTCACTCTCCGCTTCTGAGCACACAAAATCAATTCCATTTAATGATACTTAATTTAATAAAATTCAAGTGAATAATCAAAAATAGGTAGCAAGCGCTCCATACCTGATGTTTTGTCTGATTTTCTGGAAAATGTTGTGACAGGCAATATATCACTGGTGTCAATTAATGTCTTAGAGTGCTCATACTCAGCGTCATATTTTCCGATTTCATTGTTATAATTATCCGCAAACACATCTTCCCTGGACTTCCGCAAGTCTTCCTCGGATAACGCCGAAGTGATCATCGGCTCGTGAGGATCATATTCGGGGTGAACTTCCTTCAGTGTTGCTGACTTCGGCCTCTCTATTGAATCAGAATCTGTGGAACTGAGGAAAAAATACTTTAAGCCTAATATATATTAAAACGTATTCAGAAGTAGCAGGGCCCGCGTATTCATTCACGTAGACGTTAGTTTTAATGCTTTCCTGTAGGAACCCATCAATTTGCCGGCATAAACGTATCGTATATGTTGAGGGTATGATGATGAGGTATCACCATCCCAAGTTTCATCAAAATCCGTCCTGGAGTTTGCCAGTGCAGTGGAGATAGATAGTGAAAAATTAAAAAAAAATTCAGGTCGATAATTTTATCTGAAAATATATTTTAGGTTAATATTTACTCGTTCTTAGTCTTGGTGTAAGTGTTGTCCTGTGATTTGGAACGATTCTTGGGCGCGTGGTCGAGGCTGGGCCGGCGCTTGTCGCGCGAGCGCTGCCGGCGACGCGAGCTGTCGGCCGCCGCGTCGCGCGACTGCGAGCGGCGCCGCGACCGAGACCTCTCTCGTTCTTGAGATTTAGTTCGAGGGTATTCGCGCGGCTTGGATAGCCTCCTAGACTTTTCTCTCGATGAAGATCGGGGCTGGGACCGCTCGCCGGATTCTATTTTTTCTTTAGACTCTATTTTGGATCGATCTTTAGAAGGAGACCTCGTTCTACTGGATTTCTTTTCGGATCTACGCATTGACCTCCTGCGCTCGCTCCTTGAATCTCTCTCCTTGAGTTCCGATTTTCTCCTCGAAGATTTTGATTTTTTGTCTGAATCACGTTTCGAATCTCTTCTCTTCCGTTTGGAATGACTAGAGCTGCTGTCTTCCCGACTTCGTTTTTTGCTGTTATGTTTTTTGTTGCCCGCGTTCTTACTTGAACTGAAACAATGATACGCTTAAAAAAATTAAGACAGGCTGCATTTTAGTAAAAATAATGGAAGACAAACTATATTTCTGAACTTACGTATCCGGTGAACTTTCTTTCAGCACATCTGGTCCGACCGTCTCATCATTTAATGCAGTAACTACATCTTCTACAGGCACATTTGGATCCAATTCTGTTGAAACTGACTCCTTAGTTTCCATTACCTAAACAAAGATTAACATGAATGGTATGGTATCAAACACCGTAATTTAGTAATATTACAGCTGGTATAATAATAAAATAAGTACCTCTTCTCCCTTATGTGTTTTCAAAACATATGTTTTGCTGGCTGCTAAAAGATCCAATTCAGATTTTTTTATTAATTCTAACTGATGCTTAGCTTCTTTATCTCTCCATTGCGCGAGCTCTTGACTGGCTAATTCTTCTGGCGACAACCTGACCTGTAAAAATATTGATTTATAGTATACCATAATCTCTTTAGCAATGTACGGAAACAAATATATAATTAATGTATTTACCAGTTGTTTGGGCGTTATTTCTCGATCACATATTTTTTCCCAAAGTGTTAGATTCTTTCGATCTTTAATGTTAAACATAAGCGATCGGTATTTAGCCTTATACTTCATCCCGACATCTCTGAACAACTCGTGTAATTCATTCTCAGTGTCGTTTGCAAACTGTTGGATTTCCTCATCAGTGAATTTTGTTCCCGTATCTTCAGACATTCGAATACTCATTTGTTCTTGCAACGCTTTTCGCACATTATCACGTATGGGCTCGCCACTGGCCATTTTATTTTTATTATCAGTGGTATCTTTCCTTCTCGGCGTCGATGGCGAAACTGTAGGAGCCTGTTAAGTAATAATTATCGTAAACATGCCAATCTACACCATGTAATCAGAATACAAACATATTCAAGGTTATTGCTACTATATTAGACAATCTTCTTTTAACAAGTTGTAAAACCTAACATGTGTAATCCAAAACTATAAGGTACAAAAATATAATTTTAACAAGTTAACGGCGGCATTTCATTCGTGAAGCAATATCCGACAGGAACATTATATAATAATAATGTTTTCATTTGGGATGATCCAGCCACGAAATGAAACTGATAAAAGTAATTTATGTACTTCACTCGAATCACCACTGCTCAACAACGCCTATAAAAATAATCTAAAATATACTACACATAGATGCTAGTATGTGTACACGTAACTCCTGCAAGATGTTACCCACGAATGTCGTATACACAGTATAAATAGTAATAAACCGATGATGTTGTATGACATAATTTAGCTGTACACCATACAAGGAATTCTCCACGATAGGTACAAACTAACCTTGGAGATTTCCGATAAAGACGGAGTCATAAAATATTTCAACTAGGGATGCGAATATTAATAGGTACACCATGATATGTGAGTCTACTGGAGCTTGTTTTCACAAATAAAATTATCACGGTATAAATATACGTTGTTGATTCAGAAATGAGCCTTCAACACTATTCCTGTATTTAATAAATACATGCAATTGTAAAGTTAAAAACAGGAAAAATGCAAACTGGTCAGTTGAGTGATATTTGTGATATCAAACCCGTTCAGCCCCTAAGGATGACTAGATATTGAGCCATTACCCTTTACCTTACATGCATGTGCTTGATTTTTTCAATGTAAGCATAGATAATTTAAAATATTGTATGTTTTCCTTACATGTTCCAATTTATATTATAATAGGAAGTTAAGTCTGAACCTAATGTAACGTTGAAGATATATTTAAGTCAAACTAAGTTAAATCTGGAAATGATCAAGGACTGTTAGTGAGAAACGATTTATCGACTTACCTTATCATGCAGTGATTGTGATCGGCTCGTTGTGGCCCGCACAAGCTTTCTTGGTTCAGTCATAGGTTTAGCAGTTGATGTACTGGCTTTAGGCGTATCCGTAATTTGCATATGTGATTTCATCGACACAGGTGACTTCAGTTGCGGCGAAGGTTTTATTTCTTGCTTTGGTAATGGTATAAGTTTTGTTGTCCTTTCTCTTATCTCCGGTTGAGATGTAGAGGCTTTAGGAGTAATTTGTTCAGCAGATTTTCTAGGTATTCTCTCAAAATTAAGAGTTGTTTGTATTTTGTTTGACTCAGTTAAAGATTTTTTCTTTGAAGCTGAAGGTTTTATTGTACTCAAAGTTCCAGGGCGCACAACTTCAAAAGTAGGATTACTTTGTAACCATGACTTCAAATTTTCAGCAGTGGGAGCATTGGGTCCCGCCAACAACCTACCAGTTTTCCTTTCATAAACAATAACCTATAAAGAATAGGACTGATAAATAAATATTAATGTAGATGTAAAAATGCATGGTACAAACATATTATAGTTGAATTATATTTTAATTAGGTAGTGAATACCGATATGATTATTGCTGCTCCACTTTTGATATATACAGACTTTGTAGCTGTTAATTCCCTGTTATAAAAAAACAATTTATAACTTACCCTAGATTCAGCCTTTGGCTTTTCATTAGATTTGCCTGTCTCGTTATCTTCCTTAGATGGGGAACCCTGATTCCCTAGTGAGTCCTGAGCATGTTTCCATATGCAAGAATTGCTGCAGTAGATACTACTAATGCGCGCCGGCTTCTTGCACACAATACAACAAGTTTTCGATGGGGAATCCTTCCCGCCGCCTGGTAGTATTGGTGATTTCACGTCTCTCATTGGTGATTCCCTATCAGTTTTATTATGCAATGCTGCTACCTAAAAATCCCCATTTTAATGTTATCTGTATGTTAAATGGCCGGTAAAATATTATTGTGTCGAGTGTGTGTGCCAATAGCTGAACAAGTTTGAGTTATTTGAATTTACATATAAGAACATGTGCCACACACAGTCAAAATAATGGTCATATACATGTAAAATTATTTTGCATCTGTGAAGCTGCAAGACTCGCAACAAACACACTACAAAGTCTGCTAACAACTTGAATCATGTTCTGCACAATGGTGTCATACGAATTGCAAACACAATAATTGTGAGCATTTATATAAATGTAGCATAAAGTTTAATATAAAAAAGGGTTATAACTAACTTTACTATTTGTTTTGAGAGTTGGCTTGGCTTTCTTGATGCAGTTTGGACATCGCCACTCTATACCCTGTTCTTCCATTTGCTGGCCCATAGCTTTTGTAATATTCACACATTTTCCATGGAACCAATCCTCGCATCCATCACAACATATCATGAAACGGTTATTGTGTGGTTGTTTGCAAATACACCACAATCTGAAATGTAGAAATGATTAGCATACATGGCTTTGATATGACTTCATGTAATTAGAAGTCCTGAGTTTGACCATCGAACTTCTAGTTTGAGCTAAAATATGGTTCTTAATTTGTTTATTATTAGTGTGTCCTCATCCTTGAGATGGTTTACCTACAGTAAGCCAGGGTCAATCCCTAGTTTTCATCAGATGCCTTCTTATTAGTACTAGACTTAAATAATAGGAAAAATGGTATAAAGGATACACACCTGTTAGGATCATCTTCAGAATTCCAACTTTCCTGTGATTCGGCAGCTACTTTATCTATTATTGGAGATTGTAATAGGGACTCCTGTTTCTTGTGAGACATTTTTTTATTAGTATACTGTTTTGATACCACCAGAACTTGCGGTTCAGGGGTTGTGGCCATAGGTTGTGCTGGTATTGGGACCTGAGATGGACCATCATTACTAGTTGTGGTTTCTATCTGGCTTTTACGTTTAGAGGATCTAGTTGCAGGCGCTTCGATCGGCGGCAAAGTGATAACCCGGCCATCGCGTCGTATAATTTCAATGGGGTCCTTTCTGATTGGAATAGTCTTTGGAACAGATTTCAACAGTGTTTGTGTATAAAGATTAGATGAAGGAGAGTGCACAGGAGTTTTAACAGATACAGAATCTACTTTGCCTAACACCTGTTTGTCTATGACTTCTTGCAAATTCTCTGAACTCTCCACTAATTGAGCAACAGACATTAAAAAATCTTCTGTGAGTCCTTCCTCTTCAGGCTGTAGTCCACCTAGCAAGTCCAACGTAGGTGACAAAGGCCCTGCCAATCCAGGACTATTCATGGTGTTAGCAGTAGATATAGTAGGTTGTGTCTTGACTGGATTAGTTGATATACCAGTTGTGTCTTGGAGAATTTGGGCCAAACTCACATCATCTAGTTGAGGCATGGGATCATAAGGTTTTGTACTCTTATCAGAGGTATTCAACACTTTATCTTTCAATTTCACATATGTTTTATGTATGTGGCTCTTGGATTTTTCTGCACTCTCCATTTTAGGATTATCCATTAATTTACTATCTCCTACATTAGAAACTGTGACAGGTTTTTTGTCAATGGGTAGGGATTCTTTTTCAGTTTTAGAAGGTAGTTTAGTATCAGTGGATACTCTTCTTATAACATCTGGTGTAGAAAATAAGGAAGTCATATCTGACAATAATGCAGTCACATGGGCAGGTGTTTTCCTTTCTTTCTTTACAGGTTTTGGAGTTTGTTTCAACATAGTCTTACTGAGATCATTGCCAGGCGTAGTAGAGGTTGAAATCTTAGATGAGGGCAAAATGCTCTCCAGATCAACATCTTCATCTTTTCTTTCCAAAACATGTTGTTTCTGTTGTGTTTTATCCTTGATTTCTTTCTTAATTATATTTCTAGCAGGTTTTAACCTAGATATTATTTTGGGATCGAGTTTCGTTTTTGTTGGAACACTTTTCAATATTCGAGGTTTTAATTTGTTCTTTTTAAGTCGTAGTGAACCTGTTCTATCTTTTGAGTCTTTGTAGTCAGAATCTGAATCTCTATCAGGAATGCTATCACCTGACGAGCTTGTAGATGATGATTCAGTACTTTCCTCTGACCTTTGAAGCCCTTCAAAAGATTTCTCCTCTCTTGCTTCCTTTGACTTTACTATAGGTAGAGGTTTATTTAGTGCATCATTATCCTTTAATATTATAGGGGTTTCACTGGGTTTCATAATTATCTTTTTACCTTTAGGAATAATTTGTTGTTCCAGAATGGTAATTTTCTTTGAAGTGGGTACAGGCTTTGGTGGTGGTGTGTGTGTGATTTCAATAACGGACTCATCATATGGTGAGAAATTGTCATTTTGTTGTGGTACTGCCTGACTCGGTGACCTCAGTGGTGTATAGCAATGATCATTTTGGAAACCTACTAGACTATTTTCTCTGGTTTCTATTCTCAAAGACTGCAACATCTCAGCACCACTGTCTAAAAACAAAGATTTTTTTAACATATAGCTAAATAAAAGTATGAGATTCAAACATTTATCAATATTCTTACCATATTTTATGATACTATTAGGTTCATCATAATAGCTATCAACAGAAAGTGTTACATGGGGTACTTTGTCATCTTCAGTTTCGGAATCAGTAGCATCATCAGGTTTACCTTCATGGCCAACTCGGACCACACTTATACCAGCACTTTCGGAACTATCCGTACCTAAATATACATCAGTAAATGAAATTAAAAATTTAAAATACCTATTTGCATAATGTACAAAGTTATTATTTATTTTCTGTAATTACTTAAGTTTGGCGCCAAAATACGATTACGTTTTTCTTTTATTCTAATGCTATAAATCATTACATTTATAACTCTAATCGCCATAAAACAGAATTCATACATTTATGAACGGATAATACTGTTTTTTTTTACGTATTTACCGGGGAAAATGCTAATAAAGTAATTTTTTTTGCAAACACTTAGTAGACAATTGTAAACCTCTAACGAAAAGTAGGGTTAAATAAATAACAATACTATTTCTCTTACTCTTTAGTGCTGCATGTAACTGCAAGATTATAGGTAGATACATACCCATCAAGGTTCCGAGTAATTTCTGATCAACAGAAAGGGATCCATCCTTGTTTACAATAACAACAACAGAACTATCAGCCTTTGTAGAGGGTCCATTTAGGTCCGTGTAATTAGTTATCACTGTGTTTGACATTTTCGTGGCAATTCATGCAATCATTGTAATGCAAGTCCTCTATTTTTAGCCATTCGAGACACATGCACCGCGTCTATTTATGACGCACCCAAATCCAACACGCCAGACGCCATTTTGGAATCCACCATTTGAATGGCCGCACCGCGGTCGAATTGTTTGACTATAGGTACACTGTTCGAAACAAAATAAATTCACAATGAAAGTAACAGTTTGGCTCCTTATCAGAAATATACAATAGTTTGCATAAAATTTGTGGAAATCAGCGAACGAAACACGGTGGAATAACCAACAATAGTAATGCACTTTTATTTTAATCTGTCTGCGGACTAGACCACAGAGTACTTTGTATATACTAGACCACAGGCTGCAGAGTCCACGCCACAGAATAATAATACTCCAGTCCACAGATAAAAAAATAGAAAGAATATATTAGTTGCTTCCTTGAGCGAATCAATAATTATTGCCAGCAATATTAAACAAAATTAGTTGGTAAACCTGGTTATATAATAATATTTTAAATGTAATTACAATATATTTACTAATTTAATTTCTAGTTTTTGTGGCTAATGTTTCTATAATCGAAATGGGGCCTTAAAATGTGATGGTCGTGAGAAATGGACACAGTACGTTTTCGATTTTTAGTATACCTGCTTTTTAATTTATGTTATAAATAATTATAGTGTATAATTAAACTTAATTAAAATGTATATATTTGTATGCTGTAAAGGATAAACATGTGTGAACAAAAATTTGATCTGTCCATCTTGCATACTTATGTATACATACTCATGTTTTACGAATAAATATGTCTTTATCTTTATCGATAGGTACCAGTCTGTCGTCAAGTTAATGTTCCATTTCATCTTCTTTCTTTACGAAATGAGATGCGATGAAATAAAATGGACATGAATATGGCATCACCCTTACTAATCCTTGGAGAAATGTCACGACACGACACGCCGATCCACTATTTCTTTTGAGGTTATATTAAAATTGGCAATGTTTTATAGCATTAGAAAAGGATAAAGCTATACATTTTACTTTTGTATGTAGAGGAAAGCGATGAAATAAGGCTCTAAAGAAATCCTTTAATTCAACGGTTCGTGACGTGAATTGTAGTAGCTGTCATCAGTTGTGATCATCTCTTTTCTTTCATAATTAGTTTCTTTCACGATTTGTGTCTGTAAAATAAATATCGTATAAATTGTTTGATGAAAAACTGAAGATGAGTTATTCAAAGTTTGATTTAACATTTAAAATAGGTCAATATTTAGACCGACACTTGGTGTTTCCACTGCTGGAATTCTTAGCTGCTAAAGAGGTAGGTGATTGGTACTGTTTTACTGATATTATCCAATTTTTTGTACTATTAATCAGTTTGTAATACAGATATGTAATATCTCACATATTTGTCACACCAAATTTCAGACCTATGACCCATCAGAGCTGCTGCAAGCTAAGCTAGAGATTCTTAGTAAAACTAACATGATTGACTATGTAATAGACATAAGAAAAATGCTTTATCCTGATGAAGATACACCTGAGGTATGTTGTATTTATTTTCACCTATAATAATCTAGTTCAAACCAATTAAATAACAAAGTTGTGTGACTATATATTTTACACAAAACTTCTTGGGTGTTTATTTATTATATTCTTGGCGATAGTTTAGTTTATTCAAATTGGCTTGGTGAATTTTGAGATACGGTTTTTTGGCTATCCTGCATGAACCCATCCATGACATCACCATGCCAAGTTTAATCAAAATCTGTCCAGGAAGATTCCCTTGATGCGCTGACAGACAGAAAAAAACAAAAATATAGAATGGTTGCTGAGAAGTCAGGGCATTGATTAACTGCCGTAGAGATACAGCATGAGTCATTACAGCATATTGGGATGTACTTGTGTATGTTAGTTTAGTTGCCTTTAAAATCGGTGCCTATTCTGTTAGTCCTGCTCATTTTGTATGGTCATAATGTTTGAGCAAGACATGAGTATTATTAATTTAGTTGTGATTTGTAGATAACAGAAGTAGCATCTATATTTAAGTGTGTCAAACTACCTTTTGTTTTCAAACATACAGGAAATCAAATCAAGGAGAGGAGTAGTTTTGTCTCAGCTGCAGGAGCTCCAAGATGCTGTGGAACCTGTACTAAGGCTCATGCAGAGAGATGATGTCATGAAGACAATTGAGACCATGAGGGACCCAAAAACTCTTATTAACCATTTGACAACTAATAAAGAGTTTGAGGTAAACATACATATTAACTGTTAGTATTGTAGTTGTTAGCAGAATAAATTTATGAGTGTTTACTCCCCTAAAAAAAAACCCTGCATAAGAATTGTTGCTAAAATGGCTTTAAACTACTTCAATAGGCACATTAATAGCTTTTTTTTCTTCACAGTTCAAAATTGAGATGATAGACAGCATGTATCGTCTGGCGAAATACCGATACGAGTGTGGTAACTACGTTGAGTCAGCTTCATACCTCTACTTCTGTCAGTTGGTCATGTCCCCTACTGATAAGGTCAGTAACTTGGTATCATTACTTGCTCTTGCATCCAGCTCTGGTATTCCTTTTATTTTATTTTGCAACTTGACTTAATAGTATTAAGGGATTTGCCTAGTAACCTTTTGCAACCATTTTGTCAAAAGTAGTTTTTATCTACTATCGGGTAGCAAAAACCTATCCTATTCAAACAATTCATAATTTACAGAAACGGCTTCACTTCTTCTGTAGATGGATTCTGGGCAATTAATTTCATACACAAATGCCCATGAAGTACCCTCTATAGCTTGCAGTGTAGACATAGACAACAGTTTCATAAGTGAACATTTATTAAATATTAATTTATCAACCAACATACAAGTATGTATTTAGTGTACTGTTTGTATTTATTGTTCATGGTATTTAGTATCCTCATTTTGCTTTGCAAAGTATTCATTTTCAGCTGGAAGGTAGTAGTTTAGATTTTCTTTGCAGTTCTTGTCCTGAAATGAATATATCATGTTATAATTTACCATTAATGGCTACAGCAAACATGTGAAGTAACCACCATGTATAGGCTACAACACTGCACATATTTACAAGACAAATTATAATAATTAAAGTTCATAATTGTCTGCATTCTAGGCAATATTCCAAACTGAATATCAACACTGTAGTAGCATCTACAGCATTACACTAAGCTTGCTCTGTTTGGCAGGACTGTACACAGCATTGTTGTTGCTATGTATTTTTCCGATCTTTTTCTTTGGTTATGTACACTCTATCAAAAGAAGCATTTTCTATTCTATCAGACTAGGGTAGGACGTCCGCAGACACGTGCCATAGGGTATAACCCTACGCTATACTATCTCTAGCGCCGATTAGTGAGACTGTACACTACATATAAACTTTCTAATAATACGATACTAACATTATAAATAGGTAAATTGTGTTAGTTTCGATGTAGCGGCTTGTCTTCGTATCTACTGATCAGATTCAGAAAGTTATTTCACTAATAGGAAGTTAGTATATCCCTGAGTGCTATGGGCTATGTTTCATAGAGGTACCGCGGGCAGAAGCTAGTATTAATAAACACATACCATCCTGCATTGCATTCCAATGTCGTGTCTCGGATGATATTGGTTTTTATGGGCCTTAAGCGGTGTTATGGAAGGGAACCACTGAGCACACATTTCACATTGATATACTAGAGTACCCATCGACTTCACAGTCCCTTGACTCCAATGAGTTTTTGTCATAAAATGGCCAACTTTGTGCCTGGAAAAAAAACAGTATTCGTAAAATAAACATTACCATTTGTATCTTTATACTCCAAACATGTAAGCAGATAAAGTCAGATTCATGTTAATAAAGAAGGACTGTCTTACCTGTGATTATACAATTGTTCATAATTCCTAAACTTGCGATCGCATGCATTACAAAGCAAAAGCTTTGGCAATGAAAAACTGTAGTACATCTTTAGCCATGCACATAGTGTCCAGTGCTGCTCAGCCATTTTATAGGACGAAAACGTCATTCCACATGCGTTGCACTCATAATTATTTTCCGTCGTATGCACTTTCGAATGGCGTAATAGTCTAGGAATGCTAGTATATACTTTTTCACAAAATTCGCATTGCAGTAATGAAGAGGTTTTTATCTCCCTAACGCAATCAATGTTGTTTGATTTGCAACATTCACTAGAATGTTTTATGGCTTGATCCTGAAGAGGCCAAACCTGAAAACACTGAATGCATGTCCATACGACCTGCCAACGTTGCTGTATCTCTGTCATAGCATGTCTCATAGAATAATGCCTTCTTAAACCAGTTTCATAAACGAAACATTTTCCACAGGTGTTACAAGGGTGTGATCTCATTGACTTTGGGCAAACAATGTCGAGTATCTCTTTCTTTTTAGTATAATTTAGGGTTCTATTTAGCATGTGTATGTTCTCCATTATACGAGCATTGTTTTCTTTAACTTTTTCCAGGCTCTTTTCCAATGGGCTTAAATAATTTTCTTTATTACATTGATCTGATGTTCCTTTTGCAAACAAATTGCTCTCATAGTTCACACTGCTTTTAAAGGTAGTCGGTTGACTAACCAGTGTTTGATCTTTTTCATCTTCATATTTATCATTATAATCACCTACTTTATAGAAAAGTTCATTCAATGGTTTATTTTGTATCGCACATTGTAAAGAAGTATTAACCATACATCTGTCTGTAGTATCTATCTCTTTTGCGCTACTATCTAAATTAAATATATCAAATTCGTTTCCTGAGACAATTTTGACGACTAAGCGTGATGACTTCTCCGAGACTTTCTTTTGCTCTTGTAGTTTACCGTCTATCCATTCGCCGTATTTCATGTGAGGAGAACAGTTATCCTCATCTTCTATTGTAACATATAAATATTTATTACTTAAACCACCACCTTCTATTTTATGAATTATTAATTTAGAAGCTGGCATTTTAAATTCCGATAGTCAGTAATCAGAGATATTATATAGTAATATGGAAATATACACTTCACACATGACATCTGTCTTTTTATTTTTCAAAATGCCATTAAAATTTGTTAAATGTATATCGTAGCACAGAGATTTTATAACTCAATATAAGCTTATTGCTTTGATTAATGTTTATGTAGTTGATTATTGATAGAATCTGGGTTTTTTACATTGCAGAACTACCTGCCTGTGCTTTGGGGCAAACTGGCTAGTGAGATCCTGGTCCAGAACTGGGACAGCGCCTTGGATGATTTGACAAAGCTGCGCGAGTTCATCGACAACGGTGGCGCCGGAGCGAACGCCACCAACATGCAGGCGCTCCAGCAACGCACCTGGCTGGTCCACTGGTCACTATTCGTATTCTTCAACCATGTCAAAGGACGTGACCTCATCATCGAGATGTTTTTGTACAAACCACTGTAAGTAGCGTCAAAACTTTAGTACAAGATTTAGTAGGAATGGCTTAATAATACTAAAGCGGGGATCCGCAAAATCCGGGATCCGCGACATTCACAGACCACGTCTTTAATTTGCAGGTACTTGAACGCCATTCAAACGATGTGCCCTCATATACTTCGTTACTTGGCGACTGCTGTCATCATAAACAGGTCGCGAAGAAACGCACTCAAGGATCTTGTTAAAGTTATACAGCAGGAAGCCTACACCTACAGGTACCAGGCTTGATATTGTACCTAACATTCATTATACCAAAATATTAAAAATCACTAGGTAATGTGTTTAATTTATTTTAATCTAGGGATCCTATCACCGAGTTCATTGAGCATCTATACGTGAACTTCGACTTCGAGGCAGCTCGCCGCAAACTGAACCAGTGCCAAGCAGTCCTCTTGACTGACTTCTTCTTGATCGCGTGTTTGGAGGAGTTCGTTGAGAACGCACGTCTCATGATTTTTGAGACTTTCTGTCGCATCCATCAAGTGATTAGCATTGGGTATGTATATTAAGTGGTGTGAATGAAGCGTCCGTAACAGAAAACTAAAAAACAAAGCATGTGACTAAAAGAGTAATGAGTATAAATGTGACCTGATACACATGAAGAGGAAGAGCTAAGAAAATAACGATGTATTAAGAGCGATATCACGATTGAGATCGGAGAGGATGTAAGTTAGGTATGACAGTAAATCGGGATGAATAGAAGAAAAAGACGTCGTGTGACCCCAGATACTAAAAAAAGATGAGGCAGATTGATTGAAATTGAGTATGTTTGCTGATATTAATTGTTAGTCTACCCAAATTTCAGGCGACGGATGGCCTACTTACGTGCCTTTTCCATTAATTATTATTTATTCCGTGTAGCCGTCGCTCGTGGAGGTATATATGTTTTTACTCTTTCTATGTTCAGAATGTTGGCTGAGAATTTGAACATGCAGCCGGATGAAGCCGAATGCTGGATCGTAAACCTGATACGTAACGCACGACTTGACGCTAAGATCGACTCCAAGTTGGGTCACGTTGTGATGGGTGCCCAGCCGCTGTCCCCGTACCAGCAGTTAGTGGAGAGAATTGACTCCCTCGCTGTTCGGTCCGAAGCGCTGACGTCGTTAGTAGAACGCAAACAGAAAACCCGCAATCAAGACGTAAGTATAAAACATTATACTATCGACATTTGACTAACTTTTGGTTTTATTTTTAATTTAATTGTTATTTTTTTATTTATTGAGATAAAATTATTCTAAGTTGGGCAGAAAATCTAACCATTAACGGTTTTACATATTAATATCAGTTAAATAATTTCTAAACAAGCAACCACTCTCACATTCAATTACATTTTATTGTTTCAGATCCGTTGGGGAACACAAGAGTTTTAGTAATTTCGAAGTAACCACGTAACTTTGAATTTGTAATTCTCAGTAAAATTAACTACATTAAAATTATTTTCAGACCATCTATGAAACCATTCGTATTAAACGCCGTACATATTTACAAATTATGTTATTTTATTGCCCCAACACCATTACTATAAGTATTTAAAATTTCTAGATATTCATTATCAGTTTTCAAATAAAACAACATTTTAGTAAGTACCTATTTATATTAAATTGTTCTTTATTTTAATATGTTTATAACACTATTCGAATTATCTAGTCTACAGGCTTGATAGTAATGAATCTTGATAGGATAAATGCAACCAATATTGTGGACAGGACGAAAAATGCAACAAAAATGTAAAATGTATCTTCTGAAAAGACATCAGTGAATGCTGGTATTTGGTTGTAGATTTCTTCCACAACATGAAGGTTGCCTTTACTTGATCGAGTCATGATCACTTCTTTTTTGATTTCTTCTTGTCTGTTTTAGTTAAAGTGGCAGCCGGCTGCTCCACAGGGGCTAGAGATGAAACGTGTTTGTTTAGCAACTGTAGAATCTCTAAGCAGGTTAGGTTACCACTTTTCAATGTTATCTTCTTTATCTTAGTAGTTTCTGAAAATGAATTATTACATATAATGATAATTTAAGATTTGGTTTCACTACTAATGGTCAATTCACACATAAATGGCAGCAAAACAACAATTATTTAGCATATTCTACTTTCATAATCTACAATGTTAAAGTCATTGTTTGTTATGATTAAATGAATGTTGAATGTGGAAAAGCATTTGGAATTAATTGCACCAGGATGTTACCTGTAACTGAAGGAACTATAGCAATATCAACGGTGGGCTCACTGCGGTCACACACAATTTCAGTTTTCAGGACACAGATAGGGTTGGTAAGACCGACTTTGGGTGAACTTATATAGTGTAGAAAGTTCCTGGAAATAGACAACAAATTACAAACTTACCAGTTATCTAAAAAAATGTAGATAAGTATAGTAGTAATAGGCAGGTATGTTTTGGCCCTTATGGGATACAAATCACCTATAAACTTATATTAATATCGCCCAAAATTAAATATAATTATATTAACTCATGAAACATGTATACACATAGCCTGCACTACCTGAGTGCAGTGTTTTTTCTGTGGTGTTCCCTGATCGCAAATTATAACCACATCTTTTAAGAGCATCCATTTTGCTGCTGTTCTTGATATAACCAACCCTGCTAACCAGTGGTAGATTCACTGATTAGGAGGCAACTATTTGACATTGTTTTACAAAGTGAGTCTGCTAATTAGATTTTCTAGGTCTAGTTAACCTGTATCGGCCCAAAGGTAGGTAAAGGATTTAGGGTTACTTGGTTGTTGGTGGAACCCAAACATTCAACTATCTTATATGTACATTTATTAGAATTGTTTTAGCGTAACAACAAATATGGAAAATTGGAGATATTTATTTATAGCGTACATGACTTGGTACGTGAATGCTTACCTCGTATGGGTAACATTGTCACTAAACGGATCGAATTTTACAGTAATTCTCTTAGCAGCCTTTAGATTCACGCCTTTCAACTGTTTTCCAATTGCAGAAACAACTCCCCCTGATCTTCGAAATGTACCACTGTATGGGATAGACATACCTATATAAATAAATTTACCAAAATAAACTGGTCGACAGCAAATTGAATCAATATTCTAAGGGTACGTTCATATGATTGATATAATGTTTCCATCAAACAAAGTATGATTCTCTAACCCTCTTTTAGTTATTCACAGATTAGATTTTTTTATTATATAATTTATGATCGGAATATATAAATATATGATCGGAAATAAATTATTATTTTTTAACAAATTTTGAGCATTTCTAGAATATGAAACCAAAAAAATAATATTGCGAATGACTAATATTAAGGGTCCCAGACACGGTCAGACTCACAGACTACGTCCGATTCTATTTGACCCAATAAAGCTCGCAATACACTTTCGTGTTCTCGTACAAAAACAGACCAGTAATTTGAATTATTACTGGAGTATGTATGTAAAATACACGTGCAACTCGGATGTGTATTTTACTTTGGCAGACAGATAAAAGTACGTCAAGTACTAGGTAGGTAGGTGGGTGGCCGAACACTTTTGATTATATGTAAGACGTGTAGTTGACCGTGTTCGGAGCTCTTTATATTCTCTTTGGATAGATGGGTGCATCGGTGCATCATTGAGAACTTTCCCTAATGCTGCCTATTACATAAATATGCTAATATTTCCAATTCTTCCAGAAAGATTTTGATTTGCCTCGCAAACGTGTTTATATAGAAAATGAAATCTTAATGGTTCCATTCTCCGACTATGAATCTTAGCGTATTTTTTGTTGCAACGCTTGAGTTGGCATTACTAGATCCAAAGATAATTATTAATGCTCTGTCGGCTTTGTCGGATTTTCTCTGTGGGCTTAACCATAGAGTACATTAATAGAAGAGGTACTTCCAAAAATTCAGTCAGCAACATGGCTGTCTGTCAAATGTTTCTGGATAAGCTTTACACCAACCAGCGAATTCAGTGACACAATTAGATCAAACAGTAACAAATACCAACGAGGAATCGGCGCATAAATACGCTTTATAATATTATTTGAATCGGATCACCCGTCGATATGTACCCCGTTGGTCAAGGTAGGTGCTCATGAATGCGATCGGGGGCATCGCTCTTTGTTCGAACGCCCCAAATATTATCACAGGAAGCGTAATAACTAAGTTCGTGTGATGGGCTGATTAACTATGTACCTATTTACATAATGCAATAAGAATTGTACATATTTACCAAAATAACGTGTTCTGAAAAAAAATTGGTTGTTGTAACATGCTTTAGTTGGTGCAATGGTGGAGACATACTAGCTGGATACATAAACCATATCAAGCTAAATCCGCCTTCATGTAAAATGAATAAAATCTATAGATAGATTATTTAATGGAATAATAATAATCATTTATTCTTTAGACCAATAATAATCATATATATTTGCTATAAATTATAACCTTTTTATTTGTTTACATGATGATTTATATTTTTGCACGTACAGTAGTTTACAATTTTCGTAATACAATCGAACAACTAGATGCTCCTAGACAATATATTTTTAGGCATACTTCCAGAATAATTCTATGCTTCCAGGATCATTCATGTTAATGTTAGGTAAGATGCTGAGGATTGTGTTCATAGCTTTTCTCTATTGATAAACATACCTTCTTTATGTAGGTCACTGTTGGACCTGAACTATAACCTATAAACCTAACCTAAAAGTAAACATAAAAAAAAATACAAGCAGGCGCCTATTTTGTTAATGCTGGTTCTGCTGGATTCTGGATATGGGGATGCGAATAATAGCTTCAATCTTGTATTGCATTGTATGGTATTAAATCATGTAAGAAAACTATTTGATTCTACACACTACAGTTCCATCTAAATACTATACAATTAAGTTAAAAATTAATTTTATAAGCAATAAAAATTGGTTTAAGATAGGAGCAAAGCTATCCTTATAGTGTTTGGTCCTGTGTTTAACATTACAGTTCTGCAACAATTTCACATAGAGCCTAGGTATGAATGTTTCAAATAAGTCTCTTTCAGACCTCTTCATGATAAAATCTTTGAAAAATTTATTGTCTATCAGACACTATTCTCCCAATTAATAGAAAGTTTTCATCTATTAACTATAGGTTCTTCTGAAAAATTATTTATAATGCAGAATACAATCTAACTGGGCTATTTGTAGGGCACCTAAATAAAAACAATATCCTGTAATACTACTTTCTGATGTTACATTATGTATTCATATTGACATTATGCAAGTCATTGCAAATTACTATCGGAAAAATATGCTACTAAATAATAAATTCATTTTTAATTGGAATTAGTGCAGTTGTATCCACTCCAAATTTTCTGACACTGTCCGTGTATCCCAATGAATATCCCATAATTAATTCTCATACTCGAGTGTTGTATTTTTCAAAGTATGAGATTGAACATGTGTTCACAGGTGGTTATAATGGAAAGACGATTAAATGGCTGTAACTAAGTGCCAATGGATGGATAGGGCGACAATGGTGTCATCTGATGAAGCTGATCTTCAAGTTGACCAATGTCATGGATGGTGCAACAATCGTAAATTCTATATATCTTATTATCTGATACAAAGAGCAGTTAGAGATTGTAACACCGGTCCCAGACCTGTGTGCAAACATTTGCAAAGCTGCAGCTATGTCTGGAAGGTACTTTGCAAATACTTGTACAAATCTTTGCAGTTTGCACCTCCTCACAACTTACAAATAATATGAGTGAGTGAGATGAGATTACTTTGCAAATCTTTTTGAAAATATTTTGTACAAAACTTGGTACAGTCCTGCACATGTGTGTGACCGGGCTTAACAAAACTGTTGGTTTGTTGGCAGTTTGACCTCTGTGTGAATAAGGCTTCATATGTAAACGCCCAGTGCCCTTTTAAAAGAGCTATGTTCATAGTTAAAAGATTTTCAACAAATTGAATTGACTTTCAATTTTGCATAGGTTATTGATTGAACTTTCCGATGTACAAACAACCAAATATTATTTAACTTCAGTATTCATTTTTAAAGTAATGGTTGGGTGTTTTGGTAGTCACCCTACCTACATGATAAGGCCTGTCCTTTAAAAATGACGCTTGGGCAGATATATATAAAAAATATTAATATATTGCTGGATTGGTAATGCTGCGTACACACGCTGGATCAGGGTTCGGTAATCCGGCCAGCACTTCTAGTAAGTGGTGAGTGGGTAAACTGATATATGGGATGCATTTCCCTATTTAGCGCGGCTAGCCGAGACAAGGGACACGTCCGCATGTTGGTGCAGAGCTATTTTCCCGATCTATGGCCCGACTCGACCAGCGTGTGTAGCGTTGTAAAGTTTAATACCGACATATTTAAATTTTTGACCGTGATTCTGTTTCTGTAAAACATAGAAAAACATATGTTAATTCAGAATTTATGCAATGTTTAATTCAAATATTTTGAGTCTTGGAGATGATATCATAACAATCGTTTTATAATTACCCATTTAATGTCCCGCATTTGGACACTGGCAGGCCTCCCCTCAATGCGAGAGGGATTATATTATGAGTTAAAAATGTTATAAATATTCCCCATTCCTGGAAACATGTAATTTATATTATTTTTTCACGTATGAAAGCCACGTAGGCGTTAGGCTCATTGTTAAAATTTTAAAACTGTCAAGCTGAAATCTTAGTGCCTGTATCATTGGTTTTTCAGTCCATATTATTGTAGCACTTTGACTGAAAAGCTCGGGTACCCGCGTTTAGGAGCCCAAGGCTCTGCGCTCACAGCGACTAGGGCTGCGAGTCAACTACCACAATCGACTCATAATCAAATGACAGTGGCTTCGCAATTGTCATTTTTCGACGGATTTTTTATTCCAAAACTGGCAAAAGTTGTGTTATAATGCATCCGATTGTGGGTCGGTTATTAGCAGATTTGATGCCCAGATCTAGCGTCAAAATAAAATATACCTATGTACTTGTGACTTTTCCGTGTGATCACTGCGAGAGCGTTATCCGCTAGCAGTGTTATTCATAGAATAAGATCCCGCGCAGACAGAAGAGCTTTCGGCGATCTGCGTTATTTGTAATTTATGGGTGTCATAGCGCCCGCGCAAACAGCAGACAGTCAGTATCCTATATATTTCAAGGAACGCGGAACAATGAACGGTCTTCAGTGTGTTTGAGCTCTTTTATATCATATTGATGCTCAAGTCTTGATTACAGGTAACGAGTAAAGAGGCGAGCGAGGATTCGGTAGATGTCAACAGTGCTCGCTACGTGTAAACCTTGTTTACGCGGCCGAGCATTCGCCCGAGAGCACTGTCTCGCCATTTTATTCGTTACGTGTAATCAAGGCATCATTGGATGGCGCGGAGTGTCGTTTCTTTCTCTTGACCTTGGGGTTACAGAGCGTTGAATTTGTGTGTCGGCGGCAGGTCCAGCGGGGGAGACGAGCGCTGGCGCAGTGGCTGGCGTGGGTGCGGCGGGCGCGGCGGCTGCGGCGGCGCCGGCCGCGCCCGGCGCAGCGCCCGCCGCCTCGCCCGGCGCCGCCGCGCCCGCTGCGCTCGGCCTCGCGTCGCCCGGCACGCCCACCGTCGACCTGCCGCTGCTCACCTGCCCGCGCCGCCCCAACCTCGGCCACGAGGGTCGCCCCATCATGCTACGGGCGAACCATTTCCAGATTTCCATGCCGAGGGGGTTCGTGCACCACTACGACGTCAACATCCAGCCGGATAAGTGCCCCAGAAAGGTATTGATATCTACAAACTAAGCAACGCTTGTATTACACAATCCATTCATATTCACAATGGACCGAGACCGATCCAAGTACTTCGACCAAATACCTAACTCGGGAACATACAAAGAGACCATTTTAGAATTCGTCCCGCACAAGAATCGAACTCCTAGTACGAGCCAAAAGTCCTACGCATAGAATAGTAAACCCTGCGGCCGTACTTCGAAAAACTTTCAGACTGATTTTATCTTTTCGCCCTGTCGAGAAGGGCACAGTTCCTATGGGACCTGCGTAGTGATAACACAGAAAACATCTTGTTTCGATTCACATTGCCAAATTATGCCATAATTTGTGTTATCACGTGTAAACGTGGCCCCTGCCCGATGTCGAGCGGGTAGTGTGGGCGATAAATCAAGTTTTTCCTTATTAAACGTGTGTAACAATTTGAATTTTTTAGGTGAACAGAGAAATAGTCGAGACCATGGTACACTGTTACAATAAGATATTTGGCGCGCTGAAACCCGTGTTCGATGGTAGGAACAACCTGTACACGAGAGATCCGCTGCCCATCGGCAATGACAGAGTCGAGCTGGAGGTGATCTTGCCAGGAGAAGGAAAAGATAGGGTATTCCGTGTGACCATCAAATGGGTAGCTCAGGTAAGCGGTAGTACCAATAAAGAAATCATATTTTTGTACAGTTTGTACTATCAACTATTAGTTTCTTGAATTCATTAGTTTTATCCTTTAAACTTGATATGCGACACCATATTGCATCAATAATTATTATCATCATGGTATTATTATTATCCAGTTGTAACAGTTTTTAATTAGGTGTTGTAAATGTTGTCCCGCTATTATGAGGATAAACCTCACTCAACGCACACGTCTGCCTCGGCGGCTTTGTGTGCGTGCGTTTTAACTTCTATTAAAAAGATAGCGTCCGCTGAGCCCAAAGCGACGCGCGATATTGGCACCTCACATTGCCATTTGCTAAGCGATAATCACTCCAATTATTATATCACATAACTGATTGGCTGGTCATGAGGTGGTTGCCTATTATACGTTAAACCAACAACGAAATATAAAAAAACGGTAGGACCGTCCATACGTGGATTGTGCCCATGGTATAAAGAGAGGTGATATCTCAATTTATATGTAGCCTCATGGGGTAACTTACATAGACTTATACACTCCACTTTATTTTGCCACGCTTTTGAGCCATCAGCGCCTGAATCCTTAATACCCCTCAGACTATCAATTAGATACGCCACAGAAAGAGATATATACTAACAAATAGGCAGCTGATAATGTTTTTTTTCTCTATTAGGTATTTGCATAGTCTGTTTTTTATTAGATATTTGCATAGGAGAACAGGTGGTCTGAAGCGGCAATTTATTATTCTAGGTGTCACTGTTCGCTTTGGAAGAGGCCCTCGAGGGTCGAACTAGACAAATACCATTCGACGCTATTTTAGCTCTCGATGTGGTGATGAGACACCTGCCCTCAATGATGTACACTCCAGTTGGTCGTTCGTTCTTCTCGTCTCCCGAAGGATATTACCACCCGCTCGGTGGAGGTCGAGAAGTTTGGTTCGGTTTTCATCAGTCTGTGAGACCTAGCCAATGGAAAATGATGCTCAATATAGATGGTATAAGACTTTATCTTCCATTTTGATTGTACAATATTCATCTAGTTGCTTTTTTTAACTATGTTTATACATTTCTAGTGTCGGCAACTGCATTCTACAAGGCCCAACCAGTTATAGAGTTCATGTGCGAAGTATTAGATATTCGGGATATTAATGACCAAAGAAAACCATTGACAGACTCCCAGCGAGTTAAATTTACGAAGGAGATAAAGGGACTTAAAATAGAAATTACCCACTGTGGTACCATGAAAAGAAAATATAGAGTTTGTAACGTGACTCGGAGACCTGCACAGATGCAATCGTGAGTCTTTTCTTTCTTTTCTTTTATAATGAACATAATATTCCTAATGATTTTTTGCACATGGTGAAGAGAGCCAGACAGCAGAGTAAGACCCACTTGCTGCTTCTGGTTCTTCCATATATCTTTGTGCTCCTCACTGGATCTGAGCCAGATCCAATCAAGTGGGCGGTAGAAATGCTTATATACGCACTTTAACCTTATTGTTGGATGCCCAAATAAAATGCTCTGTTTCCGTATTTCAGATTTCCTCTTCAATTAGACAATGGACAAACAGTAGAGTGTACTGTAGCAAAATATTTCTTGGACAAATATAAGATGAAATTACGATACCCGCACTTGCCATGTCTGCAAGTCGGTCAAGAACACAAACATACATACTTGCCTCTTGAGGTGTGTAACATTGTTCCCGGCCAGAGATGTATAAAAAAATTAACTGATATGCAAACGTCGACCATGATTAAAGCGACAGCGCGCTCCGCACCCGACAGGTAAGTTGTTATATAGTAGGTATAAGCAGTTTCTCGTCGTTTACGTGTTAATATCTGTTTAAAATATTAATATTCAAATACGGGAAACATAGTGTGTAGGTACTTGTATTATTGTGAAAATGTTTGTGGTACGATTTCACAATCGTTTTTATTCAACTAATTTCCTTGTTAATTTCTTCTAAGTGATGATAATTATCACATTACACAAGTCGACTATGTTATTCGCATTTAACTCGGCATATATGGTCTTCATATATTTTTAATGAATCCAGATTCAATGATAGAAAAATCAAATATTGGTAGGCAAAGTACAAAAATATGTTTTTTTCCTCGTTAATTAGCAGGTTGAATAATATAGTACTTATAGTATACTCATAATGTGGGTGGTTATATTTTATAAGACTTATTCAATCATTTTACAATGACATTACAAAGCAAAATAAAATGGCTTATAATACGATTGTAAATGCATAAAGCCTTCCCATAAATCTGAAGTTATGTGTACATAAAAACGAGGCTGAGTAAACCCTAAGAGCAGGCATTGGCGGTCACTCGCATAACATTTTTTTGAGAAATTCGAATTTGACCATGCAAATGTAGCGTTATTTTCTCACCGCACGGTTGCTAGACTCGGGGCGTTAACAAGGGCCCTAATTATAAGTAATAAAACATAGATTCGCGTGTACCGATCAGTCGATTCATTGCGGTACACCGTCAGATCGCGAATTTATTTCTTGTTTATGCTAATATAGTGATGTAGTAATAATGATGACTTCAACTTATTTTGAAAAGTGGTGCGAATAATGCATGAATTTTATAGTATATTTATTTTCATCCAGGGAACGGGAAATCAACAATCTCGTACGGCGCGCGAACTTCAACACGGATTTGTACGTGAAGGAGTTCGGTCTAACAATATCTAACAACATGATGGAAGTGCGCGGGCGCGTGCTGCCGCCACCGAAGCTGCAATATGGCGGCCGCGTGTCATCACTCGGCGGTCAAGTAATTATCTTCTTTCTATACTTGGTAGTATACAGCGTGTTTCAGAAAGGTTGTACCTACTACCATTTGAACTTGCGCTTGCGTTGAGAAAATTAAAAAAAAAATCTCAAATGAAACACTATTGTCATGTTGGGGGCAATTTAATTGTCATATTGCAATAGTGAGTTTATATAATCACTACAAATGCGCTAAAGGGGCGCAGGTTATAACGGTAGTATACCCTTTCTGCATAATGCTGTATAGAATTGTTGTAGAAAATAAAAGTTTTGATACTGTTAAGGAAAATATAACTCATAAAATGTATAGAAAATAGAAATAGTTGTTATTGTAAATGGATTGTTACTTTACGTTATGAGTTTCATCGATTTACGAGCTCTTTATAATTACATGCACTGTTTTATTGAATTACAAACTTTATTGCCTTGTATAAATTGCCCTATAGCAGGCGTTGCCGAATCAAGGTGTGTGGGACATGCGTGGGAAACAGTTCTTTATGGGAGTCGAGATACGAGTGTGGGCCATTGCTTGCTTCGCGCCGCAGCGGACTGTCAGAGAGGATGCGCTCAAGTACGTTGTTTTGTTAATTCTAACCGACATTCTATTTTGTGTGGAAAATTATATGTAATTTTAATCAATCTCCCTTTCATATAATAGAACCCGTTTATCTATATTACTATACAGCGTGAATCAGAAAGGGTAAACTACCATTGAAACCTGCGCTTCTTTAGCGCATCTGTAATAATTTTGTGAAGCCATAATTTCGTTATATCAATTCTGTATTGAAATACTTTTTCAGGACAATTGTAATTATTTGTGATCATATTTTTTTTAAATGTCCCAAGTTGTGACTTCACATGCACTAAAGAAGCACAGGTTCCAATGGTAGCATACCCTTTCTGAATCACGCTATATACATTAAACTATAAATTTAATAACACTTCACACTAATATTATAAATGTGAAAGTTTGGATGGATGGATGTTTGTTACTCAATCACGCCAGAACGGCTGAACGCATCTGGATCAAATTTGGCACAGAGATAGATTGTAGTCTGGAATAGCACACAGGCACATACTTTTTATCCCGGTAAAAAATACATACTTTTTAATCGCGGATAACACCGCGGGGCGCAGCTAGTAGTAAACTATATAGTTATTTACACATTGTGTAGGAACTTCACACAGCAGCTCCAGAAGATATCGAACGACGCCGGCATGCCCATCATAGGGCAGCCGTGCTTCTGCAAGTACGCGACCGGGCCCGACCAGGTGGAGCCCATGTTCAAGTACCTCAAGAGCACCTTCGTGCAGCTGCAGCTCGTCGTGGTCGTGTTGCCGGGGAAAACACCGGTTTACGGTAACGCTCTTATTTGCTCACAAAAAATAACAATGGTCATTTTGTCAATTGCATGTCTGAGAAAACCAGTTTTACGAAGTCGTGTAAAGTCCGCCCAATTCCACTATGGTATTTCGTCTGTATCCCACTCGCATTGACTGGAAGTCCGCGTTCACATTAGGGCGATAAATGTGCTTATGACATTCAATGGCAGCAATATGGTTTTTTTTTGAAGAACGGTAATTCTAAATGTTGATACAAATTGTTTATGGTTCCTTTCGGTTGGAGCGAAACTTGCGTTCGCCAAAAAATCTGGTGAAGTTTGCATCGGACAACAGCGTAGATATATAATAACAAATGTGGTTTTCCAGCTGAAGTGAAAAGGGTGGGGGACACTGTGCTCGGCATGGCGACGCAGTGCGTGCAAGCTAAGAACGTCAACAAGACGTCTCCTCAAACTCTAAGCAACTTGTGCCTCAAAATTAACGTGAAACTCGGAGGCATCAATTCTATCCTTGTGCCGTCATTACGTCCTAAGGTATGTGTACAGTTATATTTTGATTTGCTAAAGCTTGTGATACAATTTCCACTGTATGAATCGCATCACACACTAGTGTTAAGTGTTGTGCGTATTTATCCGTCCAGCGCTTGGAGGACCGAACCCCAGTCTCACACTCCTACTTTTGCCCCTCAGTAGTTGCTTTTCGAGATTGTCGCCTTTTTTGCTGGCGATGTGGCCAAAGAACTCTAAAGATACTTAAGAAGACGAAGAAGATGGTGAAAAGTGCTCCAAGAAATTTCTCTAGTACTTAGTCACCGAAATAAGTATAGGTGTTCCTTTAAAATAAAGCAATACATCGGTGTCAGGTGTTCAACGAGCCGGTGATCTTCCTGGGCGTGGACGTGACGCACCCGCCGGCCGGCGACAACAAGAAGCCGTCCATCGCCGCCGTCGTGGGCTCCATGGACGCGCACCCGTCGCGCTACGCCGCCACCGTGCGCGTGCAGCAGCACAGGTATGCACAGGACTGGCGCGCCGGGGACGCGGTGGATCGACGTCATCTCTCTACTTTATAACTACAATAATACGGGGAATTATGAACATTGCCGTCACTAGCCGGTCAGTGAGGAAGGGATTCAAAAATGCCGTCGCGTCTTTACGTCTCGCTTGCACATAGCGCTGTCTAAATTCACACCTACAGGCTGCTAAATGTAGAATTTAATTGCCTGTATTTTTTATATTTTTGTTTTCAAAGTTCTAAGAATATTATTTGAACATTGCGGTACCCATCTACAATAACATTTCATATTTAGTTGCAAGTAAAATTAATTGTCAATCAGAATAGTCACCAAGGTAACACTAATAATGTAATAACGAAAAAATTCGTTGCCGCATATCCGTAGTATGCTGGCAGTACCTAGTACCTACAGGATCGAGGAGCCGCTAATTTTAATCCCATTCTTCATCCAGCCGGGTAGTACGGTGTGTACGAAATTAGCGTTCGAGCGACCAATCGCGAGATTACATCGTACTTAGATATTGCACCATAATATGATATAATTATCACGTCTATCCACCGTGTCTTCAATTATTACAACCTAAGGGCTACCGGTTGTATCCTAAAAGCTTATGCCTTAATCGTTAGATTCATATTGATTTGATACTTTTAATTAGATCATGTTTTAGGCCATATTTTAGTAAGAAACATTTTTTAAAGTTTTTTTGGAACGACCCGTGGGCTCTTAGGTTATGAAATTTGTTGATTTTTCCCTTTAAATTATTTCTATAGTATATACCTAGTTCCACTGATTCCAGACAAGAGATAGTTCATGAGATGAGCAGCATGGTACAAGAGCTGCTAATAATGTTTTACAAGAGCACGGGCGGGTTCAAGCCGCACCGTATCATCATGTACCGCGACGGCATCTCCGAGGGCCAGTTCATACACGTGCTGCAGCACGAGCTCACCGCCGTCAGGGAGGCGTGTATCAAGGTGAGGTTAATTAGTCTGTGCGTGTTAATGTACATACCGTTTTCCTACCGATCAATTCTTACTATAGCGGAACAAGCAACGATATTTTTTTTGTCCTAAATTATCGTTTTGGGGGGCTGGGCGTATTTAAAAAGCTGTAATTTTAGTATTATAGTACACAATGACATATATTATGGCATAAAAAATGTGAAATAGATAAAAGTTATGATTATGCATAACTTTGTATTATTACAAGTACACCATTTTGTTACATTTGCGGATAATTTAAATGACTATAACAGAGTTATGACTTTTAAAAAAGAATTACTATTACTAGCTCCAATCAGAATTAAGGTAGGAATCCTATTGGAACCCGATTCTAATTTCTACCGTAGGAATAGAGGGTATCGTCTGTTTCTGACTAATGATGCCTGTGAAGGAGCTCGTTCAGTGACACGTACACTTCAAACGGTAGACGAACGGATCAAAGATTTGCGGTACAAATGATTATGAGCGTATGTGCAGTTGGAGGCGGAGTACAAGCCGGGCATCACGTTCATCGTGGTGCAGAAGCGGCACCACACGCGCCTGTTCTGCGCCGACAAGAAGGAGCAGTCGGGCAAGTCCGGCAACATCCCCGCCGGCACCACCGTGGACCTTGGCATCACGCACCCCACCGAGTTCGACTTCTACCTCTGCAGCCATCAAGGCATCCAGGTGAGATACCACGGGGACTTAGCAGAGACAACGTTCTCTTATCCATTTCTCTCCGTGAACGAGAGCGTTCTCGCTCTGCGTTGCAAATATTGGGTTGCAAAGTGAATGATTAGGAGCAGTCCATTTATTAAGGAAGACGATTGTTGGGTACTTTAGAATCTCTTCCCATTTAAAAATTAGGAAATGTACTCTTATGTACCCTGTCTCTTCCTAATCATAGTCAAATAGAAAATAAATCTGGAAATAATAATTAGTTTATAATACGAATCAATATTATTACGCTGATATAAATTGAAAAAATTGTTACGCAAAGTTGCTTTGAATTGAAAAAAATGAAGGTACTATTATAGATTCTTATTTAAAAAAAATCAACTGTTCTGGTGTTGACAATGTATGTCGTTCGGCAGGGCACGTCGCGTCCGTCGCACTACCACGTGCTGTGGGACGACAACCACTTCGGGTCGGACGAGCTGCAGTGCCTGACGTACCAGCTGTGCCACACGTACGTGCGCTGCACGCGCTCCGTGTCCATCCCGGCGCCCGCCTACTACGCGCACCTGGTGGCCTTCCGCGCGCGCTACCACCTCGTGGAGAAGGAGCACGACTCGGGCGAGGGCAGCCACCAGTCCGCCTGCAGCGAGGACCGCACGCCCGGCGCCATGGCGCGCGCCATCACCGTGCACGCCGTCACCAAGAAGGTCATGTACTTCGCGTAGGGCGCACCCCGACACCGACTTCACTACCCACATGCACTATGCCATATACGCGTTATGACACATTTTACGTTTACGTTCATACTTGACGTTTCGTTTTTATGACATTATGTGAACTTAACGTTTCGCCTTTATGTCATTACGCGTGCTTAGCGTTGTGATGTGACTGATGCAAAAACATGCTCACGATACTTCGTACATCTCGATTTGGTTGATTTAGATTGGGAAGAGCAAAATCCGGAATGATGATTACTTTGAGTATGGAAAAAAACAATATCTACGCTCGTTAACGTAACGATAACTATATTTGCGAGTAACCTAGCCGAGGAGCATGTTTCTGGCATTCTGTGTATCTGACATTACGCGTAAATATATATTTTTATTATTGCCTATATGGCAAACTCCGATTTTAAACCATCCTTTCGACCACCTTAGCCTGGCTCTGAGCCCTTAGTATGAGTTTTAAATGTGTTTAAATACTGATCGAATGTCTCATACTTTATTACTACAGCTGCAGGCTTGCGCTAGCAGCGCTCCTGTGAAATGGAATGATAACTCGATCGGTATTTGAAACTGTCAACTCGTAATAAGCCTACAGGTGTTTTTCGAAACGCGGCCACCGAGCCGATCCCCGGGTATAGGTGATGCTCAGAAATAGCGTTTCGATGAATATCCAGCTATCGCAAAGGCAGACTTAGAATTATATCGTTTTTCCGAACAGGAATGTTGGCGTCTAAATGAAAACTTAAAACGTTGTCACTGGTAGTTTTCGCGTCTCGTTTTATTTTTTAAATCTAGGAACTTCATTTAAAGAATGCCCAAACATGGTACCTACCTATGTATTTTATTGTTCAATATAAAAAATATTTTGTTATTTTTTCTAAATTTTATAAATCCATTCGCCAAAAAAAATATTGAATTACTTATAGGCGTTAATGTTCTTGTGTAAGATATAATAGAGGGCATGGTTAAAAAAATACACGTATAAAAATACCAATACATATCAGAATTTGTATGTTTCACAAAAATAGTTCCATTAAATATAGTTTCGTTTCATATTATTGGAGAAGTAGCTATGGCTATGTAGCTTTATACAATGATTTCCCAGATTTACCCCCAAATTTATCAGACGCCTTGCGAGAACTGAAAAGGTCAGGCACACTCGTGCATGATATGAGTAAACAATGGTTAATTTCCCACCAATAATATACATTATTTACTAAAAAAAAATACTTCACACTCAAAGTTCCCACAAAAAATTAGGAGGTCTTCTGTATAATAAAAAAACAAGTAAGTACTTGTACGAGAAATAAGCGATTTAGGTCACGGGGTTTAATTGCAGTATTGATACTTTAGCGGAAATGGGAAGATCTTCCAGCCAGGCGGGTAGTATGCCCCTACGGTTATTGTCGGGATCTTGTATATGTTGCGTGCTCCGGAAACTCTCATAGCGCGTTTCAGGATTTTATGGAGAATTGTCAATTGTTCTGAATTTCGTCTGCAGCGCCATCTGTGTAGCTTGCGGCGAGGTTGAAGAGGTCGCTACAATACGAATGATAATAAGTTAATCGAACATTCGAGATCCATAGATCTAACAGTCGATTCTATAGCCGTAAAAAAATAATATGCAGTCTCAAACTTTATCGCATGTGACCCAAGAAAGCAGGGTCGATTGTTATCTGGATGACTAACTATCGGGCATGTCGAGGCGCATACAGTGTCTCCAACCATGCCGTAATTACGGTAGAACTACCGTAATTTTTGTAGATCTACCACCTACCGTAGACATGTTATTACGGTGACACATTCTACCGTAATTTCGTCCGTGTCCATATTTCTATAATGAACACTTGATTTAGCAAAATATTACTGCAATATTGCATTGGGATATGCGTAACGTAAAAAAAAAAAAGTCATTCTGCTGCTTCTGTTTGGAATGCGCAACGTAAAAAAAAAGTCATTCTGTTGCTTCAGTTTGGAAGAGCAGGGATGCGCAACGTAAAAAAAAAAAAAAAAGGTCATTCCTGCTGCTTCTGTTTGGAAGAAGCAGCAGAATGACCTTTTTTTTTTTTTTACGTTACGCATCCCCACTGCATGGGTATTTTATAGTATCATTTTGGAGAAAAATAAGCAACACTGGTCTGCCGTAATTTTCCACCATCTACCGTATTTTGAGACCAGTCAACACCGTAATTTTGACAAAGAGAGTTGGAGACACTGGGCGCATACATCATTTTTGCTCATTCGTTCTTGGCGTCAACAGTTTGACGACGTTCCGTCTACATTATATAATAGTAATGGCCATGTGGTATTATTGCACATCATGCTTATTTACAATATTCAGATGAAACAATAAATATAAAAAAATCGTACATAATTCATATCGCAAAAATGAAATTTATACACTGAGCAGCAACAGCTACAGAGGTTTCTCAAGTTATATTGAATACATTTTAAAGCTATTGTTATCTCCTTTATGTACTAGTTTAAATCCCTCTTTCTGTATTAGGTAACTAGTAAGTTGTATGAAATTAAGTACACACATTGCTCGCTCCTAATAGTCACCTAAATTGAGACAAAAATATGAAGTACGTCCTATATATTTGTGTAATACCGGCGTTGTGGGCCCTGACCGTATAGAACCACCTAGGAAATAAAGGTCGCCGCTGCTGGCCGTATATCTGTAAGCGAAAGCTGCAAAATTGACATTTCACAATGGCCATGGCCTTTGATCCGGTAGATCTATGCTTATATTATTATATTAAATTCCCGCATTGCGTTTAGTCGTACTGACTACACTGATATACCAGACAGAGTATATTATCAGGCCTCGTCGTGTGCGTGTCCCCGAGTGTTTTATAAAGATCAAAACAACTGCTTTAAATGAGGTTTCGCCATTTATTTTGAGTAATATTTATTCAATCTTTGTTCAAAGCTTGCATTTGAACATTGAACGTACGGATAAATTTAAGTATATAATATTGTATAGTGTTATGGTAACATAAATAATTTAAGATCTAAACAAATAAGTGCTTTAAAAGAGAGTGGCGAGTTCTAAATTAAAAATAAAATGATGAAGACACGGAAACGGTGAAATAATGAAATTGAAATCTATTAATTTATTTTATACAAGCGTTATTATGTTTTTGACAATGCTCATTATAATTTTTACATGTAAGTAATGTGTTTAAAATATTTCGGTGTTCAACTGATTGGAACATTGATTTCATGACTTTATTAAGTCCAACTAAGTGCTATTTTATAACACCATAATTACTCTGTTGCCGTAATAATATAGATAACTATTTTCAGCGTTTAGTTGAATGCCCAATTAGCGAAATGTCCAGCTATCGCAAAGCTTCCAATTCGCAGAATGCCAATTCACGTGTAAACGCAATCATACCGGTAGAATACTTACTATCTTTGGAACATACGTTTGGATAAAAATAAATAGGGAAGGAAACAATTATGTATTATAATAATTATTGTGTTATAGTTACCGTATACCGTACCTTTAGCGACCAATGTGCAGTTTTTTAGAGGTGCATTTCTATAAAAGTATACTTATCGTAAAAGTGTCGCTGCAACAAGTTTTAGAATTTTAGACGTTCTGCGTATTGGAAATTCCGCGAATTGAACATTTTCCGTATTGGATTTTTTTCGATTTGGATGCGACTAAATGGTAAGAAATAATAATGAGCTGGAAATACTAACGCAGGTATGCCTGTCGCAACTCCAACCCGCCGGACAGGCAGCGGGGAGGGAGACCCATGACTTCACCAAACACGGACGGGACGTGTCGGGCGGGCATACCTGCGCGTGTATTGCTAGTTATTATGATGTTTTATTATAGTGTTGTTCTGCCTCAACCACAGATCACGAGAGATATGCCGTGCGATTCAAAATGTATGGGAACTCGCTGTCTCCGTTTTGTTTCCCACCACTCGCTAAAACCAACCAATACGAAGTCTCTTCGGTGCGTGCTGCGTCGTCGCCGTATACAGCGGCCGTACCACGCGACGCACCAGTTTATTCAAAGTATCGTTAGACGATCTATCCATTGCCTCGTACATTCACTCAGTAGCGAACATAGGTGGTACTTAAAGAGCCATGTATTTTGTACAAAAATAAAAAAGTCGTTGTGCTACATGAAAACTAAAATAACATAATAAAGGCATTAAATATTTTTTGATTTGTTGTTTTTAATGATTTTAAAGACGAATAAATAAAATACTTAATACTGGCTGGTGAAATGAGATTCCATCTTTCGCGTAGTTCACTTTGCTGCTAGTATTTTAGCACACAACCACGGAATAACACGGCATTTAAAAAAAAAGTTAGAGCTCCGATACCGACGTGCAGTTGCAGTCGACTGACGGCGAAAACTCTATGTTAGCGTAATTTTGGCATAAGGTGAGCGCAAGCCCACCGCTTTCATAACATATCTCCTCTAATATATCTGTGGCCTCAACCGATGGGTACGCGTGTAAGATATGTGGTAGATCGTGTTGTATTGTAGTATAATGTAGGTGACTGTTATGTTGTGGTAATGGCATCTGATTTTTTTTAATCTCATAGAAACTCGTCCCTGTTGCCTTTAAACGCCGTTTGAATAATGTCGACCCGATCACCAGATCATAGCTTAATTAGACTATTCCAAGAAACGGTTACGCCTATTGTTTAGGGAGCTTTATTATTATTTATACTTGGTATTAACTTACGACACAAACGTGTACGCGTTTGAATATCCTTCCCACATGTACATTGTTTTAATGATAAGCTTTGTGCAACATATGTGTAATAAGCTATTTTTATCAAATTTTATTGTGGAATAAGCTATGTTCATCAAGATTTATGTGTATAAGCTATATTAATATAATAATGAATCTAAACAAGGGAAACAAATGCAGTGAAACGTAAGTGCTTTTTTTAAAATCAGTAATCATAGTAAGTATACATTTTGAAACCGCCCATTGAGGCCAAATAGTGTAGAGGTTGTTTCACCGCCTTTTAATTTTAAGTAGGTATTTCTTTCGTTTTTATTTTTGATATTTAATATCAATGTAGTTATGTAGAGGAAGTACGAACAAAGAACATATTTTATTCATCCATATTTTAGATAAGTGTTTTTTGCTTCATACTGGTCCAACATAAGACAATGTGTCGTTTGACCACATTATCAGCAATAATAAGGGACCTGAATCGTTATAGAACGATTTTAGGTGGATTTCATCCAGGCAATAATGTTAGATTTAATATAATTATCATTCGCCTTTGTTTGTGCTTCCTTATTTAAAATATTATAACAAAGTAACTAGTAACAATCATGGTGTTCCCTCTGAACACATTATCTAATGTACATTAATTAGATAGATCATCATAACACATGCACACCGTGTTCACGTTTTGTTGCTATACTTTTACATTATTTTAATTGTGACACTACCAAATAAGGTTTCGATAGATAATAACATAGATTCCAAATTTCTTCGTGCAGGGTAATAACACATGAACTTACGATAGAAAAAAAAGTGGCACTGTCTGTTAATATTGTCAGGTAGCGCTCGATTTGAGTTTATATACTATGATTGTGTAAATAAAGTTATAATCTTAATCATAGTGTTTTACTGTTAACGATCTCCTGAAACGGATGCATCCGAGAAGACATCAAATGGCCAGTGTTGAAATGATAAACATACATTAATACATAAACTTTATTTACCGTTTTTAGAGGTATTGTAAATAGTGAATTTTTATAAGTAAGGAAAGCTAAGCATCTTATAAAAATATCATTTTTATAGTAATAATGGACTTAACACATGGGCAAGTAGTGTTACAATCATTACACATAATAACGATTTACTTTGTTTAATTTTTAACATTTACATCGTGAACATTTTAACTGTTACCATTATTCATAAATTGTATATTTTCGAAATCACGCGACTCGGAATATGGAATGCAATAAAAATACGAATAGGTATGTGAAGCGGTCTGGTCGGCAGTCTCATATGCAATCGATTTTTAAACTCGACCACGCACGTCGCATTTTGATTTCAACAACTCAAACAAAAAACTTACAATGTAGTATCTTCGCGCGATACAATTCATTGAAGTTTTACAAGTAGGTAGAATATGCAATATAAGTACATAATTGTAAATACAATTTTATCTAACAGCATGGTAAAAATGGTGTCTCGTGTTCAAAGTATAGTGCGTTATAAACTTTCAATACAATTTCCTCGTACCTAGTTAATGTTGAAAGCAACCGAACCGACCCGATGTTTGATACGAAGCACACGAGAAGATCGCGACGCGGCAGAACATAGCTCCACTAGGGCAGGGTTTTGTTCTCGGGGATGGTTGGCGAGGTGGCGCCGCTAGCCGTCCGGCTGGCGTCGCGCAGAGCTTCGTCGAAGCTCTGCGTCGAGCCAGACCTCGACGACACCTTACCCTATAAATCAGAAAATTTGCTTACAAACAGTATCTTTAACCGAGATAACCACACGTCAAGATGTACAGCGCACTATGTGTGCTTATACAACTGACTTGTAATTTGATGGGAATAGAATATCTATAGACTTGGGGTTCAGGTAACCATTGAATATTACATTCAAATTGGCTTGCCACTGTTTCACCTATAATGTCTACATCAAGAGCATGTATTGTCAAATTATTAAGTAAGTAAGAGTAGCATTTAGCGTGTCGAATCCGCAAAAAAAAATACGGCAAAAAGTGGGCAAGATGACTACGAAAAAGATTTCTTGTAATTTGCAAAATCCGGACTACATTGTTATAGTTGACAACACTCACACAATTTTGCATAGAAACTTAAATTTAACAATCGTTAATAAAAAAGTATCATTACCTTAACATTTTCATATGCAGTGCCGACGCGTTCCTCGATGGAGCGGAACGAGTCCGAGTTGCGCATCTGGCCCAGTTTGCTCGACACTCCGGCCGTGATGCCGCCGAAGATAGAGGTTGTTTTCTCGGCAGTCGATTTTATCACAGATTCAGTTTTTTGGTATCTATCGTATCCGAAATAATAGTTTTTAGTAAGTATGAAAACTATATTCTGCAATTCACTAAACGTTTTGGAATTAGCGGGTACATAATGTATATAAACAAGTATCTTATTATCATCTATACGAGCGACTGTATATACGAAAAAAAAGGAAATCAAATTTACTACGCAGTTTTGTATTTTACTAAAGTAAATTAACTAAAATTTCAAATATTAATGTTGTTTACAACATTCTTATATTTCTTTTTAATAAACATAGTTAACAATGTCCTATTAAAAGTTACAGGTTACACTATCTATAGCTGATAATTATGTATTGACATTATATCGCAATAAATTATTGATAGTAACTTGCTTTCAAAGCTGACATTAAAAACATTTGATAAGGTTTTGAATGGTCTTTTAGCATTCCATTTTACGAAGTCTTGATATTATATCAATATCAATATTATCACGTAACGCCGTAATTTAGGTTCTATATTATGGTGTTAATTTATCGGTCTAAATCATACCAGTTAGTATTTAGGTATTCATTGTAAGATGCAGAAATTATCTGTTGATAAATAACTAAAATATGAGATATATAACAAAGGCCGAGATCAGTTGATGTTATAAGACGTAGTGGCTATATCCTCTTTGGATATAAGTATGTTTTCTTTCGGGTTAGAACTGTTTGAAAAATTTATCTAAAAGCATTTTATATTGTGTTGTCAATTGATTAAAACCAGTAAGTATAATACATAGAGGTGCTTATCAGGCAAATGTATCGTAGTGTTATTTAGTGAAATAATGATAGTCATGACCATGCATTAGTCTACTAAGTGTTAGTTTATGTTACATTAAATTGTACCTAAACCTCTACTTACATGGGTGCCTCAGTCACAGCCTGTGTAAGCGCAGCCACGCGAGTTTCTATTGATTGATAGCTGTTGTAGAATAAATTAAACGTAACATCAAGTAACTCTAAATAAAACGCCACCAAACAAGCTCAAGCGAAATGATAAAAGCAACACCAAATACTAAACCAAGCCATAGGAGATTGTTCTAACCCGACTAGAAAAAGGATTTTCATTTTTATTTATTTTGAATCTCAAAATGTGTTTCACTATCTCCCAAATTTTATATACGTTTTAATTCATGTACAATGATATACAGCACATTTCACAGGAAAAAAATGTGATTTTTAATGACATTGCAAATGGATGAAAACTTTCGACTTATTTGGGGGAATGCCTATAAGAAACTGGTGGTGTACTCACACTTGGCTCTCCTTCACATTTTTCAAACCCTGATTGACATCCTCAGATATTTCCTTCCATACGGTAATGCCAAGTTTTCGCTTCAATTCAGAACTCTGACGTATCTGAAACGATCGGTAAATAGCGTTAAAAATAAAATCAGCGTTCAGTCCACTAACAATAGCAGGCTTTAATAATGGAACTTCGAGATGAGGCATTGACATTATTTTTTACCGCAAGAGATGCTTGTCATCACAGACGATATTTAATTTCAATTTATTTACCTTGCTTTGCAAAACTGTGCGCAGCGTAGCAATCTCGTCCTCGACGCGCGCGAGTTCGCGGCTCCACTCAGCGCGCAGTTGTTCGGCTTGCTCGGGGGTGAGCCCCACTAGCTCGTCGGGGGTGTGCACATCGCCGCCAGCGCCAGCACCAGCCATGGCTTCTTCAGCTGCGGGAAACAATTTACATTATTTAAAAATTCTTCCAGATCGCGTCAACATGTATTTTTTTCAGGATCAGAAATTTTGAACAAAATTAGTTACAATATTATAGCCGTAAAGGTTTATGTTTGTATGCGGGGGCAAATTCCCGGAAATTCTGATCCAATTCTGAAAATTCACTAAGGCTACAAGGGCAAGCCGCGAGCAAAAGCTACAGTAGTTATAAATTTTAAGTCAAGTTAAAAACCGATCAGGAAATTTTATCCTTAGAGCATTCAGAACAGCTTACCCTCGCCCAAAGTAACATCACCCATTTGAGTGAATCAATCGATTCTTTGATTAAAAAAAAATGGTCAACTATAACCGTATAATAAAATTATTGTTACACAAACTTTTTTAAGTATTGGATTGGCTGCATCCTGGGCGGACGAAGTATAGCGATAAAAAAAATCCTAATTACTTATCGATATTATAATGAAACTGTAAATTAGGTTTCTGTACATGACTATTTTACGACGTTCCTGAATTCGTGTTTTTAGAATTCATATTTGTGTTTATTTTAATATCACAGACAAGACTAACAAACTACTTGACTAGACCAATTACATCGAGGATGTCACAATAGAATATACTCAAAAGATAGGATACATATCATCACGATATATACATTGGGAGCTGTGCTGCAGAACAAAACCGATGCTTGCGCGGGCAAAGCCGCTTTGTACTTTATAGTAATCGCGTAGATACTGGCAATATATGTTTGTGTGACGTGACGACCATTATTCAGCCTCAAACGTAAATATGGTTCTAAGGGTGTAGAACTTAAGGTCTGTGCTGATCGATCAGAGCTCAGTGGATGCTTCGATAACTTGTGAAACTTTGGGTGCAGACATGTGGTGACCAGAACACTGTTACTCATTTTGCAAAACATATCTATTTCACATGAAATAGCTACTCCGCCAGCATTCTGGACAGCCTGCCGCCCGACAGTGGTGGAGGGTTGTTGGGTGCTTTTTGATATTATTTTATTTCATTATTTATATCTCTCACCACACGGGTTATACCAGGATCTGTGGAAGGCTTGCACGGGGGCATGGGTTAAAAACGTAGAGGCCCTTTTGAGAATGTTATGTTAGCCATCTGAAAATGATAGAATAAACAGGGAATTGACCTCAGCACTAGCAGGAGCTATTGCAGGAATATGGAAAGATAATTGGGACTATGGATTGAGATTTGGATGGACATAAGATAGGACTACTGGAAGGGTTGCGGACACCAGCCATAATCAGCTTTTATCTAATTACTTTTGGCAGGTGGCGACTAGCCGCTCTTTAGGTGGGCCCTCTAAAAAGGCATATAAGACGATACGACGGCGTAACATAAGACGATACGGGGCATGTTTCATTATGGTTAACTTTGTTAATAATTGAAAATACTCTATGTAAACAGTTCAATGAAATAGGATGATCAAATTATTCGTTTAGTTAGGTATACGGACGATCGTTCCGAGGTTAGCAGTGAATGGAGCGATGTAAAGTTACAATTTTAACTTTAGAATGGGATTTGAGCCGAGATGACCATACATAACTTTGACGGACTGATTAGCGCAGTGGTAGTGACTCTGCTTTCTGCGCCGAGGCTCCTGGGTTCGAATCCTGGTAGGGAACAAGCTTTGTGAGATGAGCACGAATGTTTGTACCCGAGTCATGGATGTTTAATATATATATAAGTATTATATACTGAGTTCGTCCTCAGTCAATTGTACGGTACCCGTAACACAAGCGTTGCTTAAAGTGGGACCGTATAGTTGGTGTGTTCGTATGGCGATATTTATTTATTATAACTATTTCGATAAACCAGATCCGAAACCGGATAAATCGGTCCCAATTAGACATGACGTGATCAACGCATAGGTACTAGAATAAAATTATGTTGGCTGGAGAGATGATATACTATATAGATATACTGTAGAATTATGTCGGCTTCATTAATTTATAAATCATTTTCGTAAGACCCAAGTTGAGGAAATGTTAAACCGCTTCATTCCGAGACTCTTACTTATTACGATATATTATGTAACTTATTCGTACAATTACGTATCATACACACTTTACATAGAGCCATTGTTATATTTTGTATGAATAAATACAAAATATAGCGATATAATAATAGTGATTGTTTATATTCTGATTCCGTTTATACTGAATGATTCATACTGTATTACTGACAGTACGAACATAAAATAATTTGGCCCCGTTCACCTCGATACACATAATCGAAACTGGTCCAGTGAACGCATCAGTTTTGATTCGAAACTCCCAACTTGAAGATCTTCAAGCCTATCATATAAAAAGAAAAACGCACTATTTATTGCGAATCATTGTAAGAGTAGATAAGTAAGTAAATAACGAAAACGATTCATAATTAATTCTGCGTAGTTCGGATGATTTCTCGTTGTAAATCGGCTGAAATTGAATAAACAAAAACAAACCTTTACGACAATGACAGCGAGATACTAACTACTAAACAGATAATGCACCTATGTATACGTACAATATACATTTTTATTCTGTAACCTTAACATGAACCATATGTTACGTGAAGAATGTATATTTCAATGCTTTGTTTAGTTGTAGTATTTGTATAGGCACTTGTATATAGGGTAATACAAAGGTTTCATAAAGATTGTATGTCAAACTTCACCAAACCGAATCGTATCTATTCGAAATGTTTATTTATTTTTCATTTTTACACTAACCTCCAACAGCAATACCTAAAAACTTCTTGTAATTCGTGTGACTGGACATCTTGGCAAGATAAGGCTTTGATAAATCCTGAAAAGTAACTCGTACTTCTCGCATTTTTTTTCTAAATATTCGCAGACGGCGGCGTCGATTGTCCACGTAGAATTCTGTTTCAATGCATAAAGCGGAGTCTGCAAGGTCGGGCAGCGCACGCCAGTCTGCCTCAGGGTCGTTGTGTGGCCAAGTCGCCAATCCCTCTAGCTCGTCCAGTTCATCCACTGCTACGTCGAAACTCGGCGTAGAGTCGTCATCCGGTGGAACAAAGTAAGGATCCTCCATGTACTCCAAACTCATCGGCTCAGCGCCGCAGCTCGACGTTCCATCACTTGCCATTCTGTCTGCCTCGTCTTCCGCGGCCATTAAGCATATTTCGCGTCTAGACAACCGAATAGTTGGAGGCAAATGTCCTTATATCACGTGGCGATGTGCGTATTGGCAGCAGAGATGGCACTTCAATACGTAACTGTACATTATTACACTTAAATTATAATCACTTTATAAACACAGTATTTTTTAAAAAAAAAAGCACGTTCAATCCGCGATACGTGTATGCGTGCACCGCCGGCGCGCTATGATGTCGTTTCTTCCGCCACGTCAAGCCCCTCCAAGTGAACCAGCCCCGTCGCGCGCCGTTGCTTGATTGCTTATGTTCGCCACTTTCACCAATAACGCGAGCTTCGCGATTTTTATTAAATTAAAATTTTGACCTCCAAATAGTTACCTATACAAAATCGTTATTGGTATGTCAGCACAAAAAGTTAATTTTGCTTCGAAATATATTTTAATTTGAATACTAGACGGCGAACGTTTGAGTCATACAGGGTCTGTGACCAAGCAACGAGTTTTAAACGCGAACAAAACAACAAAACTATACATACGATTGAGCTCACCTTGTGCCGCTAAAGTTTATTGACAGTGCCGCAGGCGAGCGGGCGAGCGGTCCGACCAAAAGTGTTGCGTCACTTCACTCGTTACTTGTTGAAATACCACAAAAAATCTGTAGATTGCACGACCAATGACTCACTTCTCGGGCTTAGTTGACCAGTAATGTCTATTAAAATAAAGACCAGGCGGTTAACTGCCTTGGCTCAAAGAAACCTAATTTATGTTGGTAATATACCCTCTTGTCTTGTCTACACACCGTATGGCTTAACATCTTCAATGTACCGGGGAGGTCTAGCTCTATTGCTGATGTAGTGAGATGGCTCGAGATGGTCGACATCCGAAAGACGAGATTTAAGGGAGGAGCCTAACGGTCATATATTATATGTAAACAAATCGATAAACACGCGTAAACGCTTCTCTATCGCCGTACTAAAAAGAGCTACTACACGGTCAGATTAACCGCCCAACAGAAAAACGCGGAGCTTAAAATAAAGAGGCAGTGGCCTATCTTGTATCATATTTTTTCTAACAACTCTGTCTCTTTATGTGGGAGGATTGAACCTACCATGTAGACGTTGTTTAAAAAAAAAGCATAGCTGTGTGACAAAAGATACCCTATTTTTGTGCAAAAAATGAAAGAAGGAAGAATCTGCAAATGTAGAGAAAAAAGGCTTTTGATACTGTTCTATTCAGTTATTTATGGCTCTGATTTTTTTTATTTAGAACTATCTATTTAAAAACATTAGCAAAATAGTAATAAAGCTATATCAGAGATGTATCCATAGAGTAAAGATATTATTTAAAGTAATTTACTACTGTTTTGTGGTTACACTTAAAAGATGAGAATGTAACTCATGTCTTTACGAATTGACTACTGGAGATTAAGCTGCAGCGGAAAATCAACAGTGGTACTGGCAGTACTACTTGGTGTAAGTTAAATATAGATGTTGAAACACATGAAACATGGTTTAGTACCTATATTATATGGTATAATCTCATATGAAGATTTTGCCCAAGCCATATATTACATATTATTTGAATATCAGCTGATATGATGTAATAAAGTATAACATAATGGCTAGTTGTATTACTTCTATAGGCTATAATTATATGTATGGTAAAGAATATAAGTAAGTACCTATTTTACAGATTTTATCATGTTAATTTTATGTTTTTACATTCCCGACGTTTGGGCTGCTTTACAGCAACCATGGTCGCGGGAGGACCATGGTGACCATGGTAAAATAAGCTTTATTTAAAAATAAATTTGATTTACATTAAGCAAATTTGACTCTCTCCAAATTACCAGGTTAGTAAAAAACAATTTATTGTTGAAGCAGCATTATCTTTAATCTTCCTATTAAAGCAAGAGGCTACTCTGCAAAGCCAGATTCAGGTGTTTTAATTAAATTAAGTTTAACTATTGAAGTTACTAATTTGTTTTGTTTAAAAACATGTCATTTTTCTTCATATGCAGCATTGTCATTCAAACCCAATACTAAAAATATTGTAACTATATGGGCCCAACATGAAATGAGTCAGCTTAGTATCAGTGATGTGGGTGTCTTATGCCTACTGTTAATTCGATAAAGTTAAATGGCTTATGTTTAGCACTCAACGTTGTACCCATGTATTGTAATTCTTTACGGAAAGGTAACGAAACTATTTTACCTCATTATTTTTTTGCGTAGTTGCAATAAGACGTACACATACAACTTACCTGATTTTAAATTTTTTTGTGAATATACCTAGGTACATAGTTTATGTTTACAAACTTAATTACGAAAATATTTATTAATTAAGTAGGTACTAAAAACAATAACACATACCCGTTTGAACTCCACTCATGTCGATTAGATACCGCAAAGCGATCTAGAAAATATACGTATTTACTAAAGTATACTTAATGATCCTAAACACCTGTATTCAATATGCACAATAAATACAATTATATCGATTTTCGTAATAATACAAATAGTTTCAATGGTAGAAAAACCACAAAAATCACCCTTCGATACTAAACTAAATAAAATTACACACGTCACTTGGCCACTTCGGCAGTGTTGCCCTAAAAGCACAGCCACAGCCCATAGATAAACTCCTATGTTATATAAGGCACAGATCAATTATCTCAAAAAGTAAATGATTATTTTCTGTGACCAGAGCAATGTTGCCAGATCCAATTTTTAAAAATCCGTAGGGCTACGGCACTGACGTCCATGATACAAGTACGCTAGACTAATGATATCCTTTAAAATGACAGCTATCTATTGTGCCTATTTGAAGCGCCCCCAGCGTGGGGGAAAGGAACTAAATCTGACGTAAAATGCAAATGGCCGTTGTTTTGTTTACATTGTCTCCGTGTTTATAAAGTGATTTTGAAGGTTTAACGCGATTAAACTTGTTTGTTGTGTCGTATTAATATAGTTAATACATAAATAAGTGGTGTTAGTTAATAGGTAAACCATGAAAGAGTGCGTGTTATGCAAAACTCTTTACCAGAAGGGAAGTGGGGTTACATTCCACAAGTAAGTGAATTTACGGCTAATATTCAAGAAATTAAAACTTCTATTGATATTATAGGCACTTAAAAATATGTTACTAATCTTATTTATACGTGATTACAACGCATTTGTCTTTGTATTATCGGTTTATTATAAACAATAAAATTCAATAGTGCTGTAAAAGTTCCTTGTCGATAAAATTTATCGATATTTTTTCTATCAATATCTTAAATAGATAGAACGCTCAAGAACGTAAAAATCGCCGAAGACAGATTTGTATTATCAAATACATATTATTTTAAAACAATGTTTACTAATTCACAGGTTTCCGACTGACAATAGAAGACTAGAATTATGGCTCAAAAACATTGAAAAGCCTAGTTGGCGTCCGAAAAAATATGATTACATCTGTTCAAAACACTTCTCTGATGACTGTTTTATTAAACATTACTCATGTACTACTTTGATGATTTTTATTTTCTATTAATACCTTACCTACTCCATTGCTTCCCAAACAACATTACATTACCTCATTTCTAATTAAAAAACGATCCTTATTTAAGTAGGATCTAGCTAGTCACACACCACCCTTTAGTCCGGTTTCGGCTTATCCTAAGATTACCTACCCTACCCATGAGCGATTCGGCTAATCATTATCATTATTTGCTTCATCTTAGTATTAACCACTCGACTATTTTGGACATTAGCCATTGTTAAAGGAATGGATCATAATTATTTTCATTTTACTGCATGGGTGGGTTTAAGCATAAACATTTTTATCGATGTATCATATCACTGTCCCATCTCTATTATTAGTTCCATTCCCCCTCACTGCCGCTATCAGCGCCAAAATGGCGAAAATCAAATAGGCACACGATAACCGGACTTATGATTAGTCCAGCGATGTATACCATAGAGGTCAGTGGGCTACGGACATTTTTTAAAGCTAAACCTGACTATTTATAGATGGACTAATGGACCTTAACCCAAATTCCTAGCTGGTAAAGAAATTTAAAAAAATCTGCGGGGAAATCGAAAAAACAAAGGTAAAGACATTTTTTTAATAGTAGTTTTTACTTTTTTTTTTATAAATTTAATCATTATTACTGTCGAAACGCAGGTCGCTATTGTTCCAAGTCGCAGGACTACCTTTTTCTGGAGCTACGTTTCGTTTTACGCAAAATTTTATTAAATTTGAATATGTATACTATTGTTTGGATCGGGTGGATGAAATCGAACAAAAATCCGTAGATTTGCAGCTAAAATCCGTATGTCCGTAGACAACACCTAAAGTCCGTAGATCTACGGACAAATCCGTAGGTCTGGCAACGCTGGACCAGAGAAAGAGTCAAGCGGACTAACTAAAAGTTGAACCGAATTCTCTATAGTATCGAATATAGTATCACTATAGTATCGAAAAATCTAGTCGGAAGTCAACAGCTGAGCTGGTAGCGCGCAGCGTTTTAAGACGGCACAGGAACTTTACTCGCTTTGTACGCTTTTTACTCACTTTGTTAACGTTACGGAGTTAACGTTTTAATGAAAATAGGGCCGTATATAGCTCGCTTGGCCCTAATGCCTGTATAATTTACGCGTTAATAGGTATAAAATATCAATATTTTATGTCGATTAATGCGTTAATTAACAGCATTAGGAGAAGTGTGAATATAATATTTATAATCATAGCGTAACGTTATTTCCTGCATGGTATAAGTGATTGTCTGTGGGTGAGTGACTATTATTATTCTGTGGCGTGTCTCTCTGTGACGTGTATCTCTGTGTGCGTGAGTAAAAAATCTCGAGTCATTTCTTTTCTTCATTTGAGTCGATTCATATATGTAAATTTTCTCAATTTAAATTAATACTACGCTCGTTTGATAATTCTCAATAGTATTTTAAAAGTGAAGTGTATTATATATAGTTAATTGCGGAAGCAATAGGAATCTACCAAGAAATTAAAATTAACCAAACAAGGTAAAATTGCAACAGTCATGGGGAGACCGCTTAGAAGTGACAATCATTCCACACTCTTATCAAAAATTATATTTACAGCAGGATGTCGGCCACTGCGTTGTTCGGTAATACTTCAGGGTTGGGCGGCAGCTCAGGAGGGAATAAGCACCTGGTTGAATTTCGGGCTGGAAGAATGACTCTAAAAGGAAGAATGGTACACCCTGACAAAAGGAAGGGCCTTTTATATGTGTATCAAGGGGAAGATTCTTTAATGCATTTCTGTTGGAAAGACCGCACAACGGGTGAAGTTGAGGATGACTTGTTGATATTCCCTGATGACTGTGAATTTGTCCGCGTCAATGAATGCACAACGGGCAGGGTGTATGTGCTCAAGTTCAAATCTTTTGCCAAGAAGTATTTCTTCTGGTTGCAGGTAGGAACCATCTTGGCATTGTCTGACGACAGATTAATCTAGTACTTTGAGTGTAGGCTGCTCGCTTCTGAGTCTCACATGGGCAATTTTCGGAAATATTATTTTTGTTATTTTCAAAGAAAAGAAAGTAAAAAAGAGATTATTGGATGATTGAAAGAGAACTGGAGATGGCCCTAGTAATAACTAACCAACCTCAGTTCATTGTAGTAACCGTAATACAAGTATTTCTTGGTTTGGGACCATACAACTACATAGGTACATTCATCTAGTGATAGTCATATTTATTTATCATTCAGTTTTATCTACAGCATACCTTTTAATTGCAATGATTTTCTTTATAATTGTTTAGTTTTGCTCAATGTTATTATGTTTAAGGAACCTAAGACTGATAAGGATGATGATTTCTGCCGTCGAATCAATGAAGCATTGAATAACCCCCCAACATCTGGAGGCCGTGGTGGTGGCAGTGGTGGTGCTCAGGATGGGGAGCTGCAGAATTTGCTAAATAACATGTCACAGCAGCAGTTGATGCGCTTACTGGGAGGAGTCGGTCAGATTGGAGGACTATCATCTCTTCTTGGAACCATGGGGTAATTTTATGTTCATAAGTACTGCCAGTTTATTATTAAAGGCTAAAATACACCTTATTGTAATATGACATGCTAACTAACATTAATCAAAGCCCTGTTAACAAAATATCAAACTCCATAGTAGCTTTTTTGTGAGTTGCATAAAGGCAGTACAAAAATGCAACAAAAATATCACAAGTCAAAAGTCAACTAGATCAGAGCTAACGCCAACCTAGTTAATTCTAGGCCTAAATAAATGATTTCATTTTTATAATAATTATTAAATACAAACTGATAGCAACAACAGCAGCGGTGGCAGCGGCACCGCGAGCACGCGGCCGTCCGCCGGCAGCGGCGCCAGCTCGCGCGGCGGCAGCGCGCCGCGCAGCGCCGAGCCCGCCGCCGCCGCGCGCACGCCGGCGCGCGCGCGCGACTCGCCCGCGCCGGCCGCCGCGCCCGCTGCCGCCGCCGCCGCAGCCACCACTGCCGCACCTGCAGCGGCTGCCACCGCTACCCCGCCCACCACCACCGGCGCTGCACAATCACATGGTAAAATTTTGCTTATGCGCCAGCTCGTGTTCCGGTCGTAGTAAATTCGCGAGTTAGCTAATGAAAACGTCAAAAGTAATAAAAGGGTTAATTGAACAAGTCTCTAATTACATTCCTTTTGAGAATGAATGCAAGCAAACCATTAAGGATTACAATTTAAGTAATCAAATTAATATACAAATGTTGATATATACTCGGCACAGTCCACATTTTTATACTACACGGGAATTGTATAAAAAAAAACAATAAAAATAGGTATGTTGATAACATTCTCACCTGTTTTAACAATCTGTGACAGGGTCAGGTGGGCAGATTTATTTGTCGGACCTGCAACGCTACTTCTCCGGTCTGGGCAACGCGCCGCCGGAGGGCGAGGCGGGCGAGGCGGGCCGCGCGGCGGGCGGCGCGCGCGTGGACCTGGCGGCAGCGCTGGCGGCGCCCGAGGTGGCGGCGGCGGCCAGCACGCCGGCCAGCGCCGCGCGCCTGGCGCCGCACCTGCCGGCCGCGCAGGACGATGTAAGGACCACCCTGCTCTCACCGCAGTTCGCTCAGGTGAACCTTTGACTATAGCGCACCGCTACCGGCCGCGCGGGGGCGTGCCGCTGCCTCCGCTTCACCTTCAATTTGTTCGCGAGCAATTTGCTCTCGGCGCACTTTCGCTCCAGTAACTCTTGCGGATGGTGCATGCCGCTTATCCTCGGCTTCTGACCTATCCTCCCGTTCTTATCTAGCCATCAGGCTGTCGATGGTCTGTACGAATAGCATGTGCAACCATAGTGGCATGCTTACCACACATAATATAATGTGCCTCAGAATATAATAATTAATTACTAAGGCAAGATAAGAAGAGTGATCCAAGAAATTATAGTAAGCATGTATTAATGATCCTTTATGTGGTTTATATTAATGTTTAATACTAACGTTTTATACTGCAGGTACCTGTGCTTTCTATTCTTTTTCACAAGTTAAAGTTATTATTTTTGACTCTGCCTATATTTTTACTATAAATTTATAGGCATTAATATCCTCAATGAATATTTGTAAAATCAATCGGGCCACAGCTGAAATTGAAGACTAAAATCACTTTCAAATTCACCCTCTAATTCAAAATGTCACTCAATTGTGCTACCAATTTCAGTATTTTATATTTACTTTCTATATCAAATAGTTTTGGATAAAATCGGCCGTGACAAACGGAAAGATAAACAAAAATGTGGCTTCCTAAGCTTCCAGTTGTTGTCAGTTTGGTATGGAGCCCTAAAAATAATAGTAAGTTGACCGGAACCTAAGAATTCACGAAAAAATATCAAGTAATAAAAGCTCAGGTGCCTACAGTTGTATGTATCACCATGTACCTTATTAGCTTAATTTTTCAGGCAGCCAATCAGTTCTCATCGGCTTTGACTTCTGGCCAAATGGGACCTGTGATGGCGCAGTTTGGATTGCCCTCTGAAGTGACCTCAGCTGCAAACACTGGAGACATGCAAGCCTTCTTCAAAGCGCTCGAGAATGCATCCAACACTACTGATAACAGTGAGCCCAAGGGTGATGACAAAAAGAAGGATGATAAACCTAAAGATGATAAACGTGACAAAAAAGACGATGATGCTGAAATGTCACTCGATTGATTTGAGGTTTTATCTATCGGTCATACATTTTATTTCCCGTACTTGCAACATGTATGTTTTATTTGCTATTGTTTGAATTAGATATTGAATTATATAGTGTTTCCTTTCTATTTTGTTTTATTTGTCCATTAGACAACTTCATTATTTGAATAGGTTATTCCATATATAAGGTACATTAGAATAGTCTAGTCATTGGAGCGTATACCACCCGGAAAACTGCACTGGCTGTGGGTTCAATTTCCATCTGGACAAATTTCGGAAATTATCTTTTCCTAATTTGCCCTAGTATGGGTGTAACTGGGATCATCCCCAGTTAATTATTTTGCGCCAATTTAAACATCGAAGACCCGGAAAGCAGCTTAGTAATTACAGAGCCAATCACTTCTGAAGGTGACCGGGATGGCGTGACACACCCGCGAATCAAGTTATTTTCTAATAGATGGCACTAGCTGGCATCGGCGTAATCTTCATTCTCGCATAAATAGCTATTGAGCGGTCCCAGCTCGTTTCAATGCCTAGATGGCGTTATACGCAATCTTATGTATCTACTCCAAAAGACAAAAATGAGATACACCTTATCATTATTAATTTATTAAAGTCATCGCATGGCTCTATAAAACATGATAAGAAAGTTTTGTTTATAGCGCTGAAGCGTTCAATTATTTCTTTTGATATAAAATTGCATAACTTACAAAGCACAAGTACGCAAGTATAAAGAAAAAAAGATCAAAGAATATTTATGTAAAATCCCAAAACCTGTCTCATAACTATCTGATATGTATTGATGTTTTATAAAATCTGTAATATAGCGTATTGATAACCAGAATTACATACGTGGCTAACTGGGCCAGCCAGGTCTATCAAAGAGTCAATTTGTGTCTTCTATGTTTAGGTGGATACGTAGTCAGCGTAGTATACCTAGTTATACCAATAATAAATTACCGTCAAAACAAAGGAGTATAAACCTTATTCACTAGAATTAAAGATTACGCCTACGTGTTGCGTAGCCATTGAAGACCTATACAAACATCAGCTAGCTTGATATTTTGTACGCGATACCTACTTTCAATTCGGTAGTAATATTCATTCTCTGTCAGAGTTTAGTGCGTGGCGGTGCGCGCGTTCACATGTGATAACAAAATACGTACAGATGATTTTTTACATTTATGTTATTTGCATTAAATACCACGAGTCAAAATAGTGAGTCTGAGTGTGTTGTGCTCCTAGCTATGTAAACAAACGTTTTAAATTGGTGTAATGGATCGGGTACAGGTTTGGCAAGATGTATGAGTAACCAATGACCGCAGGACATCCCTGCGCGGGGTGGATACGGTGGGGGGAAGGGAAGACCAGATTTCCAGCTACACTGGTGGGTTCTCGATTCATCTCGAACAGGATTATAAGAATTTTACAAGTGAGTTTGCAACTTTTTTTATTAAGAGACAACAAAAGTTCCATGACCATAATTTATTTGTACGTTTATTCATCTTTTTACCTAAGCAATAATTATATTACCTATATATATTATTCTTAAGTAATATGACATTAAACTACCATCAAGCTCTGCTTGAATAAATTTTTACGTGGGATGACTTGTAAGGTGACAGTATGCTATTGATTAAAAATACAGATAGGTAGGTAATATTGCCAAACGTCCAAATCACATCAAATGATTCTCTTAAAAGAATATTTTTAACGATGCTTTCATGAATAAGCAGTAGATTAGGTAGGTATTTGGTGTCGCAAAGCGAAGACACGGGCGCACGGTGACCTCGAGCGATGGCGCGGGGAGTGCGGGGCGCTGGGGAATCCTTCTGGCGCCAGACCGGCATCGGCGTCTACCCCCGCCCCGCGCCCCGCGCTCCTCCGCGGTGCCCACACCCGCACAGGCCAACTCGAAATAGATGCACGGTGATTTACGCCTCGGGCGTATGAGTAAATATGTTGCTTGCCTGCCTGCCTTGGCACGTCCGCCCGCCCCCGCCGCATGCCGATCTCCGTCCCATCTCAGACCTAACGTTCACCAAACTCGGATCATTACACGCTACATAAATACGCTACATCATTTTGCAAGCTGATAATGTATGATAGGTACCTAACTCTTTTCAAGAATTTCATTTGCACGTAGTGAAATAAAATAAGCTTTATAATAAAATAAGCATCTAACTAGCTGTTTTGATTATAATCTACAAAATAATATCTTCCAAATCGTATAAAATCAGCTGTTGATCTATGAAACAAGACGTGTCGAACGGATGGTCAACAAAAAAAAACGGTAGTAGACTGTTACACTAACTAATTCGGCTCGTGAACGAGTACGGAATGCGGACTTTACAATGACGTAAACAAATGTTTGTGTGCCACTGTTTCAAATACTTACACCCAAATTTAAGTACACCATTCCAGTTCTCAAACCTAGAGTCCAACAGTAGCGGCATTTTTATCTTGTGTCTCAATTGTCGGTGGAATATTTATGGAATGGAGAATTATACGATACGCGTTTAGTAGTGAATAATTGAGAAATCGCAAAACTACGTTGGCTTACAATAAGTTCTTAATGAATATATTTGATATATGAAATAATCTTCTGCTTCGCGTCTCCGCTGGTATCTCAATAAAACATAGCCTACCTTATAGCACTCAGCGAAATGTAGCTTTCTATTAGTGATATTTTTTTAGAGAATCTGATCATTATTGGAAATAACCCCCTACATTCAAACTCACAAACTTTACCCACTTTATAATATTACTTACTATAGATAAGGACACAGATAAATTGTATTCTTTTTAAGTTTGTTAAAAAAAAGTATGTAGTATTAAGTCAACCTTAGTCGTTAATAGTCTACGTAATGGGTCATCAGATATACGTGAATCTCACATGCATGAATACCTTTTTACCAACTCGAATTGTTTATTTTTGCGCATTAATCCGGACTTACCAAGCAAAAAGTATTGACTGAGCAGTTACCTACTTAATAAGATTTTTGTTTCAAGATAATGGTTAAATTTAAGTAGGTACGAACTTGCAACAAAATAGGATAAAAAGATTTCCTCTTATCGTGTCTGCTGATACATATTTATTTCTTGGCGAATTCTTATCCTTGTGCATAGCCTTGTTTTCATTTTAGTCGATAACAAAATTAAGTTATTATAGACGTTTAATAAATAATTTTTGCGTTACTTAGGTTCTTACTTGCTGACACGTAATCCATTAAGTATCTTCATTCAGCAGATGTACTTGGTGTGCCATGGTTGGCGACAAAGATCGTTGGGGACGAAAATGTAGCCGCGGGACCGGTCTCACTGGTTCCCGCCAGTCTTCTCAGTCTCCCGCCATGTTTTTCCATTTCATTCAAACACTTAAGAATGGGTTTAATTTTAAACTGTACCTACATATCTAATTGTTGGATATATATTTCGAATTCCGTACCAAACCTTTTCGTGTTACGGTTACTTCTGTAAAGAGTAATGTCTCAAAAAATATGCAGTTTTTCGAATCCAATGCGAGTATGTCCGTATCAATGTTTTGAACGTATCTAGCAATGTGAATATTTTTATTTTATGTAAGTTCATATATACGTACCTTAGGTAGGTTATGATCAAAAGCTCATAGTTGCTGCAGACACCTGCACCGATGTGGTGGTGTAGGGTGCAATCGACAGGTGCATTTGTGTCCTCGATACAGGTTTAGTCAGTTGGTGGAACTGCATTTTATATCAAACGTACGTGGATATAAGTAGTCCTTTTTAATGAAGATTAAAATATTTCGCTTGACTTAATACTTATTAGATATAATTGCGTAACATAATATACTTTATCTGCACGCGACTACTATTAATGTGGTACCATATCGCTAACTGTACTTAACAGTGTATGTTACATGGACACGTTTCCCAAATGATTCGAAGTTCCTTGTGAGCATTTAAGTACTTTATAGGTACTTATTTACATGTTTTAATTTTCAATACAAATTTTCTTCACCATTCGCATTGCAATTTTATAATACATATTCAAAGTTCTATGTTGCCCTTACAATTATTTTGTGGTTCCAGTTTTATATAACGATTAAAAAGACGTGGTTTTCAAAGTTGGGTACAACTCTTTGCTAAGAAGAGTGTATCTTTCGAACCATAGAACTCATCGCTAAGAAGACGGTAGGTATCTTAAAAACTGCAAAACACAATATATTAATAAACAGGAGAACACTTCTCTAAAATGATTGTTTCTTTAAAATAGCAGAACACATCGTTAAGAAGTATATATCTTAAAACGGCGGAACACATAACTGAAAAGTATGTATCTTAAAAACGCTAGAATATATCGCTATAGAAAAATGTATGTAAAATATGGCAGAACACAGCTAAAAAGTATGTAGGTATCTTGAAAATAGCAGAAAACATCGCTAAGAAGTATGTATCTTAAAAACGGTAGAACTCATCGCTCTAGAAGTAAGAACATAAATCATAAAAAACGTTGAAGTCGATTCATGCGTTCTAGAGCTACGATGCCACAGATATACTAAGGTAAAAAAAGTTATATCGCCCTTATTTTCCTTACATATAGGGGCCTAAAAAAATAAATCAAGACATTTTGTAGTAAAATGGCCGCCCATTTGCTGGCACATATGCATAACACTTGAAACATCGAATTGAAATGAAGCTAACGCAAATGTATTTTATAAGTTAATTAATTTATGTAAGTGTCATGAGGTCATCGGGAATAACACTGGATAGCCATTTCCTACTGAATGAATCTTAATTACATATTTATTATTCGTATTCACACACATTTTTAAATAATGACGGACTGCAATATTAACAAAATAAAAATTAATGAAGTAAATTAATTAAATTGTAGATATATTTTGCTTTACTTCCGCTGTTATACCAGCCTGCACATGGGCAATACTTATTGTATATTTACTAACGTACAGAATTTTATTGGTATCAAATAGATCGGTACATACATAATTAAATAATGAAAGGTAATATACGCATTATTTTATTACACGTAAAATCTAATGCACAAATTTACATTAACATAGTACAGGTACCTTACCCACTGTATACATAGGTACTTATATATATATTGGTAATTACGATGAGTTAAGCTGAACGAACAGACATCGTAGCCTACATAGGTGCTGTGAAAAAAATATCATATATTGTTGAGGTGATTTTGTTACGTGTTAGAATTTAATTATGCAATTAAAGCGATAAGTTCACTGGAAACTCTAATCAACAGCAATATAAAAGCCGTCTGGAACTTTTTAATCGTCATTTCTTTTTGAAAACGTTCAATTACTTTTTTGATTCAGTTACCTGGAAGTTAAATTACAAAACAACGCCCCTGCGTATTAAAAATAACTTGCTTTTAATTGCGAGGGCATCGAAGAAGTTTCCTGGAAATATAGTATGAGTGTTTATTTATATAGGTAAGTTGTTGCGCTGCGCCACCCGCCCGCCGCGCCGCGACGCCGCCATCGGGCGGGCTACGGGCGCGTGCGCGAGGGTATTCCGAGAATTGCACACTGGGCGGCTGACTGAACACAACAGTTATTATGTAGAATGCTAAAGCACAACTTGGGTAGGTATACTCGCCAAGTACCTACTAGCAGCAAGCTCTAACTTTGAGTTGTTTTAAGAAATACCCAGTATGCGCATAGGACACAAGTAATTAGGTAAACTACTGACCAATTAGACACTCTTTGAATACTAGCAATGCTCGCGACTTCGTACTCGTACCAATTTAGTTTGTTTGTGCATCCCGGGGAATCTTACAATTTTTCGGGACAAACATGTGTTGATCTTGTTGCGGGTTTTCCGCCCAGTAGATCGTTTAAGTTTATCCTACGAGAATCCATCCATTTTCCGGGATAAAACTTATCCTATATCACAACCCCGCTATCTGGCTATCACCATGCCAAGTTTTATCCAAATCTGACAGTTTTCCTATGATACGGTAACTCAACGGCAAACATTACAAAATGTGCGAATTCGGACTCACTACTTCGACCAGTAAAAACACAGTCCCCTACTTTTTCCAAAAAATATCAAATGCAGACACGACCGTTCCCTCCGGTCTCTTTCTATCAAATATACACAAAGACGCAAAGGCGATGTATTATATAATAATATATGTATACTAATGTAATATTAATATCGTCAATCGTTGTGTGGGCAGGAGTTATATTATTGTGTCTAGCAAAGATGTTTGTTTACTTACAGGATAGGAGGGTTGGTAAATAGGGACAATATATAATATAAGATAACTAAGTAAGGGAACTTTAAAGAATTGTAAGAGGGCTATGTAAATAGTCTAATATAAATTACGTTCGAAGAATTTTAATAGTCTGAATGAGTCTTCACGATGAGTACACCTACTTATATCTGAATATGTTCTTGTTATCATATCGTGGAGTGATATCGGCAACTTGTGTGAATATGAATAAGGGACAAACTGGAGTTTGATAATATTATCAAAATAAAGTATTTTTGCGTCAGCGAAACGAGATTGATAGTTTATTATCGATGTTTTCATCAAACGCCATATTGGGTTCCGGAAATGTGATAATCTCTTAGACCTAAAACAAGTCCATACTGTACGTTGTCATCACATTGCTTCATACATAACTCGTAGTAGGTACCTACTTTATTTCACAGAGGTCTTACCGTAGTAAATATACTTATCATAGCGCATAGAAACTGCAAACGCAAAGAAAGTATTTGATTGAAGGATCGAAATATGTTATCTAGTTAATTTGTCTCGGTGTTACTAAATGAAGATAGATTCTCGTCGATATTTAAAATATCTCTCCCATAGTACGAAACAGAAAATGAGTGGGCGCGTAGAGAATGCACCTCGGAAGTGGGAACACCTCTGGCGGCCCGCTGGCGCGTGTCCAAGTGACGATCTCTGTGATCAAGCTTGACGTCTTCAACGCACTACCAAAACCTCATCGATTGCGCGATACAATACAACGGAGGACACAGTGCCAATTCTATTTTCGCCATATAATACTTACCTCCACAATAACAGTTCTAAGGCGTCCGCTATGTGCGACATAAGTGTATACCAACTAAAAACGCAAGCTTAAAAACTGGCTAATAGCTAGAGGTGTTTTATATTGCAAAAATCTAAGTGAATTTATTAGTTTTGTTGAATTCTATCGCGGTTACGTAAATTAAGTAGGTACCTACCTACTTGATTGTATAAATTGCTACCCACTCGCAAAGACTACATGCAAATTATGAACGTCATTGAGGAAAGACTCGAGAACGATGAATAGTTATTTATTTGGTCAAGTGCTGCCCGGTTCGGGGTGACTCACGAATATTATTGTCGCATTCATTTTTATATATGGCGTATTTTGGTCGTTGATACGCGAACTCCGGAATTTGCAGGAGAATGACGCCATTCTCTTAATGCCAATATATTCTTTTGATACTGTCTCACGTAATTATGTAGGTACCTATTTGTATCGTAACATTTATATTTACGTATAATATAGGTGATGAAACTTGTATAAAGTACTTATACATGCAGTCAATTTCATTTTTAATACTTCATTCATTCTTGACTATTAGGTACCGTACATCCACAGTATTAGTCAAGTTTGTTATACTTATCGCATTAATTGATATACTTGATATTTTGTAAATCCCAATTCCCAACCAAGATCTGCTATTGTGACTGTGATTCAGAAGAGATAATGATTGCGACAAACTAATATACTTGAGTACTTAGGTATTATTATTCCGATCAACAAAGCGTAATAAGCGAATATCTGATGTGCTGTTATAAGCACACGGAAAAAAATATATACCAGCTAAGTACCTTTTTGGCTCGGCTAATAGCATTTATTTATTTTTAACAAAGTCACATTTACAAATCTCGAAGTGAGCTTGGCTATTAACGGACACGAGCACATTGCTAGAGTTGATTATAAGCAGCACACAATCGTTAAATTTAAAATAAGATAATCTGTTAATTTTATGGTTATAACCAATTTATGCGGGCTATGGTATCTTAAGAAAACCACTAAATTATATTAATTAGCGTTTATTCACGTTCAGACACCAACACAGATTCACACACAATATGACAGTATAAAAACGTCAGATCGGTCGAGTGACGGGAACGGCTGCGTTCAGTATCCCACACTCTCCCCATCTATTTAAACACAACATACTTATATCTAACAATAACTTACTAAACTTTCTATTAACAATAATCTAAATTACCTTATTCTATTTCAACTTCTTCTAATGACTGTGAGCAAGACAACATTTGATTAACATGACGTTTCCATTTTAAACCTTCCACATCAATTATGTAACTTACTCCTGGTATAGAGTCTTCTACTATCAAACCTTGAACCCATGGCCTACCACCCTTCCTGTAATCCCGAACCATAACTTTTTGTCCCAATTCAAAATTTAACTGTCTATTCCCTTTGTCTCTCTTCTCCACTCTCTCGTGCACTATATCAGATATGGGTGATGGTCGAAGAAAACTAAACCTATTCCTAATTTCCCTACCTAACATTAACCGAGCCGGTGACACTCCGGTAGTGCGTTGGGGTGTGCTTCTATAATCAAACAAAAATAAATTAACTGCTGAAACCAAACTGTGACCACTTTCTTTTATTTTTGTTATTGCTGATTTGAATGTTTCAACAAATCTTTCCGCTGCTCCATTTGTTGCAGGATGATATGGTGGTGTGAATGTCTGTTTGATTTGATTTGATTCGCAGAAATTCAAAAATTCTTGACTAGTAAAGGTGCGACCATTATCAGTAACTAAATGTAAAGGATACCCAAATCTAGTAAATAATCTCTTAAACACATTAATTGTATTGGTACTAGTTATATTTGTCATTTCATATGCCTCAGGCCATTTTGAGTAACTATCTACTATCACTAGAAACATTTTGTTATAAAATGGCCCTAAAAAATCAGCATGTATCCTATACCAAGAAGATGGAGGTACGGGCCATGGTTTCTGGGTTTGTGCAGGTGTTTTACTATTTTGAAGGCATATTAAACATTTTTTTGTTATATTATCTATCTCTAAATCTAACTTAGGCCACCAAAAGTATGATCGTGCAATCTCCTTCATTCGAACTATACCAAAATGACTCTTATGCAATTCAGTCAAAACGGCATCCCTTATGGCCTGTGGAACTAATATACGATAACCCCAAAATATACAGCCTCTATCTAAAGTTAATTCGTTTTTTCTATTATACAATGGTAATATTTCCTTATCTAATTCTTTTTTTTCTGGCCAACCATCTGTTAAATATCTAATTACTTTTGAAAATACCGTATCTTTTTTAGATTCTATTTGTATTCTCTTCCAATTTAATGCTTCCATTTCTGAGTCATTAGTATAACTAACCACACTCGAGTTTGCATTGGTACATATGGAATGTATTTCAATTTCTTCACTGTGATTATCAACTATTCTAGACAAAAAATCTGCTGGATTTTCTGATGACTTAATATGACGAACCTTATAATTGAATGCAGAGAGAAAAATGGCGTAGTGTTGTAATCTCTTAGCAGCCATTTTTGGTATGCTTTTAGTTGGACCGAAAATTCGTACCAAAGCTGCATTATCCGTCTCTAGTTCAAAGCACCGTCCATAAATGTAATTGTAGAATTTCGTTATTCCAAAAACAATTGCTAACGCTTCCTTATCTATTGTTGCATATTTTTGTTCAACTTCATTTAATTTTTTACTCGCGAAAGCTATTGGTTTAACTAAGCCACTTTTATCTCTGTTTGACAGTACTGCACCCAAGCCTGTATCTGAAGCATCACATGTTAAGATTATTGGCAGTTGTGGATCATAATGTCTTAAATTCCCTGCTGATGCTAATTTTTTTTTTATTATATTAAAAGCCCTATCACATTCTAATGTCCAACTAAACCTATTTTTCTTGGTACAATCATAGAGTGGTGTTAATACAGTGGCCATATTTTTTAAAAAACGAGCATAGTAATTAATTTTACCCAAAAATGATTTAAGTAGTGTCAAATTTGTGGGAGTTTTTGCATTTAACAGTGGTTCAATATTGGATTGTATCACACCGATACCATTTTTGTTTACACGAAATCCAAAAACTTCTAAATTAGTTGTGAAGAATTTACATTTCTCTGGCTTTAATTTAAATTCACTTTCTTGTAATTTTCTTAGAACCTGACACAAAGTTTCATATGTATCCAGTAAATTTTTTCCTTTAATATAAATATTGTCAATGAATACAATTGTGTTAGGAATCTTGTTGAGCTTTTTCATCATTAAACGTTGAAATGCTCCTGGACCAGAACTGACGCCATAGGGTAAGTAATTATATTTAAAAGTTCCGACTTCTGTTACAATAGTCGTGCAGTTTTGGCTTTCAATATTAAGAGGTGCCTGCAAGTAGGCCTCTTTTAAATCTAATTCGCAGTAATATTCGCCCTGTTTGAGAGTATTCAAAATGTCATCCACATGCGGTAGAGGGAAGTGATCAATCTCTAGACACGGATTTACTGTCAACTTGTAGTCACCACATAGTCTGACGGAACCATCATTTTTCAGAATGGGCACTACGGGCGTGCCCCATTCACTTTGTTCCACTGGGGTTATTCGACCATTGTTTAATAATCTAATAATTTCATTATTTACCTTTTCCCGCAGTGCAAATGGTACTCGCCTTACTGGTAAGCATTTAGGCTTGGCATCCGGTTTAAGTTTTAATGATATCATTTCTCCTTTGAAATTCCCCCAACCCGGGCTGAATACTTCTGCGAACTGGGTCTTAACTAGTTGTTGTGCATCTGAAACATTTTGTATTAAATTAGATCCAATATTAAAACTATTGCTTAAAGTTGGAGGCCATAGCATTAATTCATTTAACCAATCACGACCTATTACTCTGGGAGCATTATTTTTCACTACAAAAATGTTTAAGTTCTTAACAACCCCATTATATTTAACAGTCAAATTAGTTAAAATACCCAGAGGCTTTGTAATGCTTTGGTCAAAGTTTCTAAACAAAACATTACAGTCCTGTATTTCTAATGTGTCAAAATACATATTTTTGTCATTTATTGACATAACTGTTACATCTGAACCTGTGTCCAACTGAAAATCAAGATTATAGCCGCAGATGTTAATTGTTATGTAGTGAGGTGGTATCCTACTTACGCTTACACTGTATGTTTTATACTCTTCCTCAAATAGATTTTTTACAGCATTTTCTGGTTCATCGATAACCTCTTCTGGTTGTTTCACCTCCAGGGTATTTATTTGGCGTTTCTTAGAACACATCCTAAAAATGTGTCCCTGCTGGCCACACTCACTACAAAATTTTTTAATTAAACGACAGTCTGCTTTGACATGGTTATCTTTCCCACAGCAAAAACATCCTGTATTTATCTGTTTACTGTTTTTGTTATTATTCTGCTTTTGTTTTGGTCTTGTGCCAGTATTTCTTGGTTTCTGTTGATAGAAGAATACATTTTCTGTCAATTCATTTGACCCATTCGCATGTAACAGTGCTGCCTCGACTGTTCTTCCAATTTCAATGCATTTTTCTAGTGACATTTCATCTTGACTTTTCATCAACTCAAATTTAATTAATTTTGAAGACACTCCCTCCATAAATTTTTCTTTTACTTGATCATCAGCATCTTTAAATTGACATTTTGAGGCTAATTTTCTCAATTCCAGCACATAATCTTGAACTTTCTCATTTGGTAATTGATTCCTTTTTCGGAACTCTGCCCTTTCCAAGGTGGTAGATAAAGGTTTTGCATATTTGTTCTTGAGTTTATCGCACAACTCTTCATAGGTTAATGTCAATGGTTTGAGTGGTGCACATAAATAGGTTAATGTTTCAAAAACTCTTGGAGACAGTTTAGTCACAAGCAGCGGTACCTTTTTTGTATCACTGATGTCGTTGACTACAATAAAACATTCTAGTTGTTGCTTGAATACCTCCCACTTCTCTCCCTCAAACTGTTTAATTTCGCCACAAACAGACATCGTTAATTTTGTTCTATCCGTGCGTTTGCTGGAGACTGGTATTGCTAGCGTCTTGTAAAAATCACTCACGACTTTTCTTAATGTATCTAAATTTGTGTTTAGAGGGACACCAATTCCTTCCTCCCTTACAATTTGTTGTAATTCTTGCTTGGAACACTTGTATATAAAAGTTCTTTTTCCCGCCTTAACTTGTGCAATATTATCAGACTTCTCTACTGTTTCCTCATCTGCACTTTGGAATGAATTTTCGTTATCCGACATGTATATTGTAAACACGAAAAGTGTAATGCAATCGATCAGAAGCTAAATAATGTATTTCATTACTTTGATACAAAATGAAGCCCGCGCAAATCTCAATGACGTTTGTCAACTCAGCGGCGGCCGGGCGGCGTCGTAAATTTTTTGTGATTTATATATTTATTTATTGATCTGCACTTTAGGTTCCTCCTTAATATTCGTCGCCAATTATGGTATCTTAAGAAAACCACTAAATTATATTAATTAGCGTTTATTCACGTTCAGACACCAACACAGATTCACACACAATATGACAGTATAAAAACGTCAGATCGGTCGAGTGACGGGAACGGCTGCGTTCAGTATCCCACACGGGCAATATTGATCAAGTGAAGTTGGCAAACTTGACATATTTATTTTTAACATCTTGTTATTTTCAGCAGAAACTTATTTATTTATTCATGTGACATATTTGCCATGCATTGAAATATTTTGGCAATGATCAGATCACACGCGACTTAATCTTTATTAAACTCTTCGAGCGTTTATTTTAGTAAAATTAACGTTTGTAAATGATTTGAAGGTCGGCAAGTTCGGCACACACAATATATAAATGATATTTATTATTTTATACCTGTAAGTGCCGAAGCCTAAACATAAATTGGATAAAATGTATATTTATTCGTAGATTAAAAATAATAAGTACGACTTAACTGTCAATTACTTGTTCTAAAGGTAAAAGGATACTCATTGTATCGACTCATATTTAGCAATGAATGATTTTCAATTTGAATAATGAGTATTTCTTTACTAAATATAGCTATGTAGATGTATCTATAAGCGGTTAAAATTCTTGTTTATGATTTATGTGTATTTCACATAATTCCTTTCAATTTGATCATACCTAGAATTATGTCAATTCGATGAAATCACGTGTACAAATTCAACGAAAAACCAGTCATCGGTGATTGGGAAGGTGCGGTCCGTCTCGGCTGCGTGTGAGTCGATCGTTGGAGTAGCGGTCGAGCAAGTTAAGCGATGACCTGGTTCTGAGGGAAGCCCATGCAAGGTGGGGGACAACGCGGATGCTTCTGCATTTGCGGTGTTACACTAACTTGTTCGAAAGGTGCATGTTTTTTCAAGTATACGTTGTTATACGTATAGGTAAACAAAGCTTTAGCAAAAATATCCTAGGTAACTATTTCTATGGAGTTAACCTTCACACATCTGGGTAAATACCAGAAAGAAGTTTGTTCAGAACATATAATAATCAATTTATTAAGTCCTTACCTACCTAATTATTAAGTAAGAAATCTGAAAGTACTTTCAGCGATTCTGTACCGAACGTTCACTAGAGGCGCCTAGGATTTTATTTTAACAATTTAGGTAGTTTATTAAAAACGTATTTTGAAGAAATGCGACGTATTTCCCTATCTATTATTATTAAAATGAATTCGTAGTGGCATATCTTGACTGGCTCAGTTGCCACCAAGACTGGTTTCATGGTTTCCCGCCCACGCGACTTCGTGGCGCCCGGGTGAACTAACACATTTGATTCAGACCTACCTATAGGTACAGCTACGTTGTCTAATGCAGCCTCAGATTAAATGAATTGTTCCGTGACTACTCCTTTATACATTTTTTTATTCATTTATTTTAGCAACAGACTGTCATTATAAGGATAGATATTATACAAAAAAAAGAAAAAATGAGCAATTTATAGCAAGTAAGTGCTTATACGTAGAAAGTAAACAAATAGGTACATACTTATATATTTATGTTGACAATCAAAATGCAGGAGACATATTGAAACAGACACTCCTTGTGCTGCGAAACCCAAGGTCGTACCGTGACGTGGGTACTCGGCAACAGGCGGCACCTCCGCCAACCAAACAACGCAACAAGTGCCCCGCGCCCCCGCGCTTCACATACCATTCGCCAAAACACCAGCTGTTATAGAAGCAATGTTTGGTTTACCTAGGGTTGACACTTCTCTTCTTACAACAGGACCTGTATTCTGCAGTATGGTAGCCGATAGACTAAAAACTCTTTTGAGCCCAACTTTCAGTTCAGACAGCATGTCAACATTTTTTCTGTAAGAATAAGATTGGACTGCTCCTTATAGGTTCGTGTAACGCACGCTAAAATTGTGTCACATTGATCCGTTACTTGAGAAGATCAAGACGGGATCACGGGACTTATGTTGAGACCACCTCAGTTGAGGCGCAATCGGGATGTTTCTCTGCTCTGCATAATACGGCGCAAACGAATCAAGCTCGAGATTTTAACACTTCTTTATTCAATCTTATAACTTCGTGAAAAACTACATAAGAAGGATCGTTTCGTTAACCCTATGTACATAGACTACATAATTAAACCTACAGTTTTTAAATAGTAGAAACGCTACAATATATAGTTAATCGGTGATCGCTGTATCACTTTGCTTCCTCGCATAGCGATCGAACGACTGCGTGCTATCCTCGAAACGCGTGCGTCATCGCCTCTGCAATACTGATAAGCACCTACCAATTATCATTGCAAATAATGTGTTTATATTATACATTCGTATCTAGTCTGACCGCGCGCCCTGAAGTTCCTCCACTGAAAATTATTACATCCTACGCAGCTTAGCGACTATACTTCTTATATATTATCGATGAATACTATACATCAGCTTTTTATGTATAGCTAAAGGTATTATGTTTATTATTATAGAATTTCGATAAAGAGGTCTTTGCGATAATAAGTTCACCGAGATAAGTTTAAATATAGGAAAATACCAACGAAGTACTCGGCTATTAATTCATTTTAATCAAGTAATAGTGATTTAAACTGTTTGAGGTTTGATTCTGAATTAAAATTTTAATAAAGTCGTATCTATGTAAGTGTTGATGGCGCTATGTAGTTTCCTGCAATAGAGAATGGCAGTGGCCGGTGGCACATAAAGCCGATACCCGTTCTAGTCGAGCGCAACCGTTACGAAATCAGCGCTGCATGAGAATTACATTGCGTTGCCTACGGCCAAGTGCCGACACAAAAGTGATAACACAATTTTGATGCTAATGCCGCGATTAATTCGCGAATTCGCGAACGCCATCTTGACCACATTATCGCAATGTAATGAATTTCGAACACGTGTCGTATTAAATTCCATATTGTATTTAATCTTTTCAATAGATAAGTACTTACGTGTATCTAATTATGATAGAAAATGTTTCTTTATTGCTATCTTAAACCTTATTATTATTCAACCCAGAAGATAGGCATTCTCTTTACATGATAGGCATTTAACCAGGAAGGTATCTACAGTAATAAAATCACATAAATATATTTTCATAAGTAGAAACGTATAGCATACTTCAATTAGCCACGCTTGATTGTATGAAAACTTGAAGATGATACTGTAGGTAATTGTAGTTAAAGCGCAGGTTAAAGTCCGTGCATATTATGTAGATACGTATAAATAGATTACGAAGAACAACCGATCCGGTTGCGGTGAAGGAGGGAGATAGATAAAACGCGACATGAATCACTACTTACAGCGGGCGCAGGCTGTGCGGTGCGCGGGTTGGGACGCGGGCGGCGCGGGGAGCTGAACGGAACGAAACGAACAAACCAACGACATTACAAACAGTTGAACAGTCATCCACGGTGAGGCAAGGCAATGTGCGTTGTCCCTTTAGCGAATGTGATATAAACGAGACATATTTTGCTAGTTACAGACAAAACAAATAGATAATAGAATGTTTGTAATTGTTATAGTTCACTGAAAAGAAAGTGGTGTCGGAGTGCGTAGCGCGAGTGAGACTTTGTGACGAGAATACAGGTGTTTCTGTGTGTGTGTGCCGTGTGGCGTGGATCGTCGCGCAATTATTAACGATGATTCACTTGCGCGCGGGTGAAATGCAGCCTATCGGACTTGTTGACATTTGTTCTGAAAGCGTCAACAAATGATACCAAGACAGCATTGATATAATGGTGGACTGATCAATCATACCGCGGTAAGATTTGATAACTTTTATATCATAAATCATAGATACCTACTGTTAAATTGTACTACTTAAGTAGGTGCATATGATGCAGCCCGGGCACATAAGGTAGGGATAAATATATATACCTACCTTATCAAAACATGCCATGAGAAAACAATATGACTATAGGTGTTTGGGTGTTTCATCCGATCGATAGTAAGGCCATGGAATGGAATTAAACGAGAACTCGATAAAATTTTCACATTTTATCTATACCTAGTAAAGTACCTATGTACGTGTATTAATGATATTTTAAAATAAGTCCATTGTACTTGAGGTTAATTTATTTAAGCTAGCGCTCAACAAAATATAAACAATAATAAACCTTATAATTTTATTTTGTCTTCATTCAAACAGTATGCGAGGGGTGTATTATAAAAATAAATACTTATGGAATTAGTAGTTACTGTAGTACTTACTGTATTTTTCATGTGAATATTATGAATGTTGTTTATTTGTGTATTTATACTTAAAAAAATCCGAGATTAATATTCGTTAGTAATAATTAATAATTTGCCTGGCCGGCAGGCAAAAGTTGATCTTGTTACCTATCAACTACATCAAAGTCACTTAAATGCTGAAAATAGCCTATAGTTCTCTTTTAGGTATCTAGGCGCCGTTACTATATATTATTTAATTTAAATTGTTAACTATGCCTTAAAATGAGCCAATTCGAACTAGCGAAGAAAAAAAATTAAACAATATTGTAGGTGCTATGTATGTGTAATGATAGTCTGAAGCAATGGATGCTGGCGGCGTGCTGGCGGCCGACACAGGCGTCGCCAGGGCCGCCTGGCTTGGCGCCAGGCCGGCGGGCGGCGGCGGCCGGCCACCGGGATTCCTTTGTTTCATTTCAAAGCTGATACCATCCGCGCTTAAAATTTCTACACAAGATTACTTCAGCATGAATTATATTGAGGAACATACACCTGTCATCTGAGAATTATACCAATTACTTAGGTATTTATTTAATCAAACATACAATTTTTTTTGTTGAATAAACTGAACACAATAACGATTTACCAAATCTTGGGACTGCTCACAATAACGACATACCAATATTTGAATTGTGCCAATCATTACCTGAACAACATTCCTATATAAATAGGTAGATATTTAGCAATAGCCGCTTACATCTTATATCATAAATTCACAACAAGCCCGCCAGTGGTTATTTATATAGGTGGCATGCACACACGGAACTTCTTATACACTACGTAAAGTGTGAGCGTGTGTGTGTGTAAGTGGCAAGTGCGTACTGAGCTTATTTGCTTGCCCGTTCCTAAACGAGTGGAGCGGCTTGGTTGTCTCTCAATTCTCAGAAATTGTAACGCCTTCTTGGAACGTACCAACAACGCGGTCGTCCACGAACGACTCAAGTGAGCGCAAAGCGAGGTCGCCCGCCATCATACTACTACACACATTTTGACTGTGTAGATAACACACACTTACACACGCTAGATTTCTCATTTTGCTTTGTATAACCCCACGGAACACATTTTAAACAATATTTGGATATTCGCTGTTCAATGAAAGTTAAAAAACAACTAGGTAAATATAGATAGATAGGATATGTAGTTTTAATTTAAAAAGTGCGATTCGCGTTGTAACTAATTCACCTAAAATTAAGCCCTTTATAGCAAGTATGCATCCCTATTCATTTTTATCAAAACAGAATCACTCGTTCAGGAAATAAATATACAACAGAAAGCAGCAACCACTGGGGATATCCTCGTCTATTAGCGTGACGTCATGGTGATGTCACACTACACACCAATAGAAATGGCGCGGCACATGCGCGTTGCGTCAACTCGTTCACCGCAACGCAACGCAGTCTTGAGTCGAGTGCTTTTCAATTATTTGAAAAATAAATAGTATTTACATAGTGTTAGATTTTTTCAACAACTTTTATCCACGTTTCTTTGTATATTAAATAACTTTTTTGTATATTACGAATTTGTCTATACGGGAGAGAGTATAAGTTACACTTTATAACTATGAAATCAAAAACGTATGTATCATATTTCTGAAATGATTCGTTTTTTAAATAATTGGTCATCACCTACTAATAAACTCCTTTGTTTATCTTTACAGGTACAAAAGTCGCGGGTACGATGCCGCTTACACAAGAAAAACGTTTGGATAGTAATTTCTCCAATAACAATGATCACAGTTATCTTCATAAGAAGTTTAAAAAAATGGCATCTCCAATGTCTGTATTTCCCGGGAATTTATCCAAACCGGGAGAAACCAGACTTAAAGATACAATTGTATCTGCGGCTCCTAGCGGTCTTCCAATTCCTAACGGAAGTATTGCCGCGGCCCACCCTGAAATAGAGAAAATCAAAATAAAAGAAGATAGACAGCATTTATATGTCCAGGAAATGGAGAAAATTGTACAAACTAATTATAATGATGAAAATAGTAGATTAAGACATGTAAATAATATTGTTCAAGTATCTGGTCAGACCAGTTTTACTGAGGAATTTTCGAATAAGACTGAAAATCTTGAAAATGATTTAATCAGAGATGCCTACAACGTTGGAGTCAGTGGGCGTTATGTTTGCCCATACTGTAAATTGTCTTGTGCCAAGCCTTCAGTTCTTCAAAAACATATCAGAGCTCATACGAATGAGAGACCATACCCTTGTGTACCTTGTGGATTTGCTTTTAAAACAAAGTCTAATTTATATAAACATAGAAAATCAAGAACACATGCTCTACGATTACAAGGAGCAGATGTATCGGCCACGTTAAATGATGAAGATATGTCGGGTGGATCCGAAAGTGATACCTCTATTCCACCAACATCTATATCAGAGACAGGTTCTGATGCCTCAATTATACGTGTAGAAAATTTTGAATACAATGATTCTCAAGATTTGACGAATGACATGGCATCGACAAGTATGACTTTGTTTTTAAGTGATAGCAACAAATCAAAATCAATTTACAAACCTAAGTTCAGAGCAGCTTTGTATCCAGACGGTGACGAAAAGGAAAAGGTGAAAAAATCGAATTCGCCTAATGCGGACTTCCTTAACGAACATATCTCTAAGATTATATCGGAGAATGAAGCTATCGTTGATGTTATAGAAACACCTCTTCAAAAGAAGTATGGCAAAATCAAACAAATAGCTGAAAGTAAACAATATATGACTGATTTAGTAGAAATAAAATCTGAACCATCTCCGTTAAATTTGACTAAAACTAATGAAAATGAGAGTTCTTTTAGGAAAAGATCTCATTCAGACAGCTTTTCACAAAATGAAAACCATAAGCATCCCTTAAATCCAGAAGGTTCCATTATAAAAGATCTTCTTCTCAAAACCAAAATGAATGGAGCCCCTATAACAAGTGAATTAATCGACGGGCCTTTATTTATCTGCCCTTTGTGTCAAATAATTTACCGCAGCGCTGATAACTTAGAAACACATAGATTATATTATTGTAAAGGAAATATTGGAAATAATTTTGTCCAAAAGGAAATAAAATCAGTGAGGCCTGATGTGTTCGTAAGAAGTAATTCTGTAAATGTACGATTACCTGAAGCTCAATCAAATATTTATCAGAAATCTAGTAATTCCAACAAGTCGCCATCCAGAACTAAACCTGATAATCTTATTATCATGAAACCTGAATCAGCTGATATTGTTACGCCCTTACCATCACCAGGGCCATTACTAGGACATACAAGACTAGTTGATACGAGAATACCTTCTGAATATGCGAGAAAAAGTGAAGGTTTGAAAGTCAAACCATTAGCAAGCCCAAAAAGAAGAATTGACTGTCGAGCTGACACATATAGTCCAAGATTGATAGAGAATATCTCGCCCAGATCCACAGATTTATATCCACAATCTAAGATAAGGTGTATAGATGCAAACTCTGCAGCTCTAAGATCCATGGACGAAATGTCACAACACATGAGACATAATTCAACTTCTCTCCAAATGTTCGGAGGAGAAGTAAAAATTGTTGATTATTTAGGAAGCACAACCACCTTACGTATTGAACCGAGCAAAAATCAGCTATCACCTATATTAATACAACAGAATATTTCTCCATCAAAATTTGCTAATGATGCAGAAGCAAGCAGTGTTGTTGTAAGATCTGGCTTACATTCTGGCGGAACTATAATGCACAATCCCCCAACGCCTAAAGAAATGATAAGCACTCCGCAGCCGCAAACACCTCGAATTACAATATCGACGGCATCAGCTACTCCAAATTCGAATTTACCTAATATTCATGACATGACACATTTTCAATTTCCACCTCTTAGTGCTATTACAGCATTTAATCCCTTAACTTTACCTCCACTCAGTCCTTCATCATCGCCGAGTGGTGCCACTACAATATTTCACGGTGGAAAGTTAATACCTCATGTACCAGGTATGCCTGGACCAAACACACCAGGTGTTTTCATTGGTAGTCCAAATCTTCAAATGAAGAATATGCCAAACAGTGATAAAAGTAATAGCTCGGTACAATGTATGCGAGAAGACATCCATGCAAATACATTTGCAGTAAATATTCAACCTTCCAAAGGAACTATTATTAAGTATGAATCACAGCAAATACGTAATAGTAGGAGTCCAAATTTAAGGTCCTCTCACATGGAAGCAGAAAAACATACTTTAAGTCAAGTTCCTTTTAGTAAAGATACTCCACATTATATGTCGACAGTTCCTATAATAAAAATAAAGAATGTGGACGAATCAAATTTCAATTTACAAACATTTACAACGAACGGACCAAAAACAAATATCAGACAAGATGGAGCACTAAAAAGAAATTCAGAAGGTGTACCTCGAACACCAGTTTTGAAAGAAAACACTAACCATCCATTAAATAAAACTAAAACCAGGGACAAAAGTATTGACAGTCTTTTGCCTAAGATTATGGAGTTAAAACCTGAGAAAGACTTGCGTAACTTCAATTTTGAAAATTTAATAACGAAAACAGAAATATACAATAATCAAATACTTAGTTCATCAGAAGTGCAGAAAAATACTAATGCACAGGATATGCCAGTAATCTCGGTTCAAAATGACAGGTCAGAAACGTCTTACTTTCTAAAGAATATACAAACAAAACCAATATCAGACGAGAGGAAACCAAAATTTTTGAGGCCCTCAACCTTACCCTTGAAGCCTGGCACATTTACGCCGAAAAGACATCATGGAATTACACCAAATGCAAATACTATGCCATTGGTATCACCTGAGACTCCACGTCCAGCAAAGGCATATGGCCAGCTATACTTAAACGGGAATGCGTATACATACTTAGGACTTAAGTGTTCAACAAAAGTATTTTATTGTACTATCAATCGTCCTCAGCCAACGTATGTTCCAAATCAGCGATTTTTATCGATGTACAGTAATTGGCAGGTAATAGCTCATTCAATGATCCGTACTATCTATTGTCATAATTTCATTCCGAGAGTTACGATGTTGATGGTATGATATAATACATGAATATGTTTACAGTTATTATCTGAGCTGACGCCAGACCCGCTGGGATTGTCAGCATCGTCTGCAATGTCTCTATATGACTCACGTCATCGACCACAAAGCGTAGCTGTCGCTGTGATTAAACAGGATCTCATACTGACGCATTCGTCACAATGGAATAAATTTAAGGATAAACAGGTAGAACAACTTTTCATATTGTAACCATAATCTAAATTTTAAGATCAACTTTACCTTTAAAATACCTCTGAGTTGTAATATACACACTTAACATTTATAGCGCCAGACTTGTACAACAATCCAACCTAAGGCCTCAGTATTATGAATACCCTAAAATAAGACTGGGGCCATCCTAGTATCATTACAAAACGCCATTTTCGAATTAAACATTGCTCTATCTTTCATTACTATTAAGATACTTAGTTGCATACTTGGCTGCCTTTTATAATTCCAGTTTAATTTTACAGTCAATACAAACCGAAGACGGTAAAGAAATTGAAGAAAATAAATGTTCAATTGGTGATAGCGGCACAACTCCCAAAAAAGAATTAACTGGTGGATTTGAAAGCAATGAGGAATATACATATGTACGCGGTCGTGGAAGAGGACGTTACGTTTGCTCGGAATGTGGAATTCGTTGCAAGAAACCTTCGATGTTAAAAAAGCATATCCGCACTCATACAGACGTCCGTCCATATACATGTGTACATTGCGCCTTCAGGTATATTTTAATTGGGTTGTTACCTAATGCTTGTTGCATAATTATATCATTTATGTTTTACAATTATTAACAGTAAAATAATGCATGAAAATCTCAAAAAAATAAAAAAAAAACAGTACAAAGTTGCAAGGCCGTGACAGACATTACCGTCTATAGTCAGCTACGTGCTACAGATTAAGAGCACGTCCTCCTCTTCATTATGTGCTTTTAGCAAGCCTTATTAGCTAATATCTTTGAAATTATGTCACATAATATTCGGGATAAATCAAATATATTAAATTCAGTTAAAGTCTACCCTTTTATATAATACTAGCTTTTGCTCTGCGACTTCGACCGCGTAAAAAGTAAAACATAATTATCGTTTAAAAAGTTTAAGTTTATTAGATGCGATTTTTTTAAAACCCTTTCGTGGCATGTGTTATCAGCACTCTTTAAACACACCTTCCAAATTCGTGTGTCTAAGTCTAGTGGTTTGGGCTGTGCGTTGTCTGTCAGTCAGGACAAAGCCTTTGATATAGAGGGTGTAAGTGGCTTCGTAACGAAAATGTATGGTCAGCTTATGATTCTGGACCACCCGAGTTGGAATTTTTCGACTCTCTTTTCATGTATATACGATTTTTTTTATTGACTTTAGCTTGAAATCATTATAAAAGTTCATCTCAACTTGATTAAAAAAAAACGATGATAACTTATTTAGACCTAAAACTGCAATGTAAATAACAAAAACTCACTCGCACGAGTCGGGTATCGCGCGGAGCGTTGTGTTGTGATCGCGTGGTTTCCGAGACATTGCGCGAAATATTATAACAATTGTAACCCATGAATTTCGACATAAATGCTTTCTATAATTTTGTTATAGGCATAAGTTTTCGTTACCGCGCCACTAACATACTGTATATATATAGAAGATATAAATCTACATAATATGACGGGTACGGGCCACGTGTTTACTTTATATATAAAAAAGCATCTGAAATTATTATCGACATAGAGACCGAATCTGCTACATTTAGATTTTTTTGTATCTCTGTCCGATTGAATCTAGAGGGCACTAGTGACAGTTTTAATTAAATTAGGTATGGTGCTAGTTTAATAAACCTTATATTTTTACCCTTATAATTAATAATATTTGGACATTTCAGTTTTAAAACAAAAGGCAACTTAACCAAACATATGAAAAGTAAAGCACACTATAAAAAGTGTTGTGAGCTAGGAATAAATCCAAATGAAGGAAATGACAATGAAAATGGAGAAATGGCGCCCTGTTCAGGAACAGATGACGACACTGAATCCGAAGGTGATGAGGGAAATGAAGGCGAAACAGAATCAAGCGGTAAGAATAGCTATATATTTTTGATATATTTAATGTATCTAGTATATAATAGACTACGCCCACGGTACTTCAATAAAATATAACTTATAGCAGTCATGGATAATGTAGCTTACTATTAGTGAAATAATTTATAGCATCGTAATAATTAACTAATTTTTAGCAATGTAGACCCGGAGAAAAACCCCCTACATCCACACTCACAAACTAATAAATTTAACCTTTTTATAATATTAGTATCGAAGTATAACATTACATTAGTATTACATTCTTTTATATTCTAATTTCAGACACAGAAGTATACAAGTCACGACTACCGGAACATGAGGCTGCCCATTGTTTGCTTTCTTTAGGATGTTCGAGGCCAACTACATCAGCTACGCCTGGTCTCATAACTAGCGCCAGACCTTCAACTTATCCCTATACACCTCAAGGACTAGATAACCAAGCAGCAGAAAATAACTCTGAAATAATACCAACTGCAAGGAGTTCCTCGATTGATTCCAGAGCCAATTCAGAAAACGAACCTATAGATCTCAGTAAAAACGATGTAAAGTCTCCTCCTAACATTCCGGAAATACCTACTGCAAGGGAATCTAGCGTTTTGGCGTCGTTGGCTTCAAACACTGCGAAACTTCCACATCATCAGACACAATGGTCCAATGGCGAACCAATGTTACACACGTATTTGACAGAAAGAGCGCTACTAGATTCTAAAATAAAACAAAGTCAGCTCACTACTAACTTGTGTAAAATAAGGAAAATTGATCTCGAAAAATCTGCATTTTCCGAAAGCTGTAACGCCACAACAACCGTAACTTCTACAATAAGTTCTATTATGTCAGTTTCGTCGTCTCAAAACGATTACAATGATACGAAAATAGATGAAATTGTTGAAAATGACATTTCTATAAAACCTTCAAATGCGTCAATGGATGACGTTGTCAGGGATTCTCCTATACCAACTAATATGGTTTCCGACACAAAAAAAACGTTGAATAACTCTAATGCAGAAAATGCGAAACATGTAGTATCTGAATATTTAAAACAAGCTAGAATAAATCATATTAAAACTCACGATGAAACTACATTAAATCAAAGTGAACATTTAAAAGATGACAGTAGCAATGTTCAAATGACCCATGACGATAATACAAATGTCGAAGAAAGTACAGAAGCAGAATCCATTAAATTACCACCTTTAGACCATGATCCCGTTGCTAGAAAAGTGGTAATTGGTGCAGGAGGTGTGGCTTTCAAAGTCACTAAAGGGAAAGATTTTGAAAATATATCTTATCCCATAGGTAGACTTATGGAAGACGGACGTCGAGTTTGTGATTTTTGTAATAAAACTTTTACAAAACCCTCGCAATTGAGATTGCATCTTAATATACATTACATGGAGAGGCCTTTCAGGTGCAGTGTCTGCGCTGTAAGTTTTCGAACAAGAGGTCATCTTCAAAAACATGAACGCTCAAGTACACATCATAACAAAGTTTCAATGACATCAACATTTGGAGCTGCGACATCTTTTAATCCTAGACCTTTCAGATGTTCAGACTGTAATATAGCATTTAGAATACATGGACATCTTGCCAAACACCTTCGGAGTAAAATGCACGTAATGCGGCTGGAATGTTTATTTAAATTGCCTTTTGGTACATTTACCGAAATTGAACGAGCGGGCGTTAGTTTAACGGACATCGATACAACAGATTGTGAAAGTTCTTTAGCTAGTCTACAGTTGCTTGCTCAAAAAATTCACGAGAAGGATCCATCTAAACTTGAATATCGAGAACTAGACGGTGCGGCGATACCAGCTCCTCTTGCAGGCAGGGAGTCGTCCGAAGAGGATGATGGCGACAATTTGTGTGAAAGTGATAAAGATAATGAAGGAAAAAGTGTTGAATCTAATGAAGGTCAGGCTAAAGACGCGAGAGTTAATTATAGTGCCACAGATATTTAGTGCCAAAATTATTTTAAGTAGAATATTTTAATGTGCAATTTTGTTTTGTTATTAATTTAAGGTGTAATTATTCATACTGGGGTTTAACTCAGAAATGTGTGAAACAAAACGAAGCGCTTTGATTATATTATTATACATCGCTGTATTGTCAATGTAACTGTGAAAACTGTCTTGTAAATATCTCAAATTTAAATAGTTTTGTAATATTGTTACATTTGCTTCCGTTCTAAGGCTTACGTATTGTATTCGTTATTATTATTAGTAACTCTTACATAAGAATAGCGAGAATCTGTTGATTTTCATACAGAACGATAAGCTAGAAACTTTAATCGTCGAATTGATTCTACTAGAAACTTATCTACAACCTTCTAACATAGATACACGTGGTCCATGTTTTAAGTGAACTACGCTTTAAATATATCAATGACACATATTAAAAATCTTAAAAGGTAGCAAGTTTATCTAGATAGGTACCATTATTACTTTTTGTATGTATTTTTATAAAATATATACGTACTTACGATGTATTTACACTGTGTAACATCTACTTCCAGATCCTTTATCTTTAAATAAATAATTGGCATATCAACTTCCATGAACTACATTTAGATATACTTACAAAATCATTAGTCTTCCATATCAAAAATAGAACTTGTTTTAGTAGTTTGCTTTTATAAATCCATTCTTTAGGTATGAAGCTACACCTACCAACAGGCATATTTCCAGATAAATTCCGTAGTTGCGATATATATATTGTAGTTGTGTATTATATAAGGTCTAAAAATAATGGTGTATAAAATATTTTAAAAGGTTATCAGGTAAGTAGGTCATACCGATCACGTTTATGTATAAAATGAATGTGTAAATAGTTTTTGTATTTTTTTAAATACACTCGTCAAACGATTTAAACTTATGGAATAATGTTAAAATTTAAATTAGGTATCTATATATTTTTTATTGTAAATATTTTCTTTACTTACCAATATTGACCTCTTAAAATATTTTAAACAATTTGTTTACACCTTATAATATGTGTAATTAAATTCAACTAAAACATGATATAGCTGAATTATGTTCGCATGATTTGAATTGTAAATAATAATTCATAATTACTGTTAAATAATCATATCATGAAAAGTTTTACATAGAAAACACGTGCTACTTTTTATGTAAATGTAGAAATCCAGTGTAATATAAAGGCCTGCTTAAATATTTTAAATACATGTTTTAAATTTTTAAACTGTTGGCCATTTTAGGATTTCTATATTTTATAGTTCGGTAAGTGTTGCTGACGTGTCACAATGCATTGTAACTCGCAAACCTATACAACTTTTGTGTATATCCTGGCATGGATACAGCGTTTACCACCAGTCGCCTGGGCGACACGACAGTCACTATAAATGTATAAATCTGGTGGTACTCTGGTATAAATTATAGCAACTGAAACAAACTATTTTTACAGTGTACTATCATTGTGGTGTTCAATGAATTTGTTCTTAATTTTATGGTATTATGAGCAGTTACAGTAGAGTCGTTCCACCGACAGCACCAATATAAACTATCCAGTCGCTTAGACGGATGGCACATTATAGTTGTCTTCAGTCAGACAACCATAACCCTGACAATTACCTGCCTATGGTATCAAGAAATAGTTTGATGGGATACACTGCTAAATTATGTTGCAAGTACAAAATATGTTTTGCTATGACATGAGTCAATAGCCTATCTATCTTCTTGTTTATATTAGGATATAAATGAGTATGTTTTATACAGTGCGTTTCGATGAGTTGGCATTCTGTCGCAATTAAGTAACTATTATATTGTAGCTATTATACATTATTGGAATGATGATATGTTTGAAGGATATGGTTTATTCGCGATTATTGTATAATTAGTGATACATACATTTTCTGATGTTTATTATACGAAAGGGGATTAATTTTACTAAAATTGTTGCAAGAACTTTGTATTGAAGGAGTTACATAATTATAATACATTGAGTTATTTACTTTTTGTCATTATTTAAATTACAGATACCTATAATAAAGATAAAATTCCTTCTTCCCGCACATCACCCAGTTTGATTATATGCTAAATAGCAAAAAAAAAACATGTCGCAGATTTATAACAACCACCTACCGACCAGCAGGCCTACCTTGTGCCAGCTCGTTTAAAAGAAGGGGTGCAGGTTCAGGTCTCGCCTGGGACAGTCGCGAGGGGGGAGAGACACCAACGAAATTCGCTAAGCAAACGGGCATTATAACCAGGTAGTCCAGACACAATAAAGAGCTGCTATTACCAATAATCCAACCTTTTTTATAAACTTAGGCAATGATTTGGACCTTGTGGAGTCAACAGTGTTTCTCGGTATTACCATAGATACTAAATTGCAATGGGGTCCACATATTAAAAAACTATCTGGTAGGCTGAGTTCGGCAGCTTATGCTGTTAAAAAAATTCGACTATTAACGGATATAGACACAGCTAGAATTGTTTATTTCAGTTATTTCCATAGCGTTATGTCCTATGGCATCTTGCTCTGGGGTTGCTCTGCAGATCTTAATACTATCTTCATCTTGCAGAAAAGGGCAATACGAGCAATTTACGGCATGGGTCCTAGAGATTCCCTTAAGGATAAATTCAAAGAAATAAATATTCTAACTGTTGTGTCTCAATTTATTTATGAAAATCTAATGTATGTTAAGAAAAATATTCATAATTTTGAAAAAAGGAATGATGTTCATGTTATTAACACTCGTAATAAGGACAAACTATCCGTGCATGTCACTCGTCTCCACAGAATAAATAATTCTTTTATGGGGCAATGTATACGCTTCTATAATAAACTTCCCAAAGGAATCCGAGATTTGCCCATTAGTAAGTTTAAAAGAACTGTTAAAAGTAATTTATGTCGTAAGGGTTATTACAGAATCTTGGATTATTTGGATGATAAAGCAGCCTGGGACTGATCGCTCTAATATCAATATTTATAATGTTAAAGTGTAGCGTGTGTGCGCCTCGCATGGCAACACACTGGAGCTTACTTTTTATTATTATTTTTTTTGTAAATATAATGGATAAAAAAAAAGACAAGCCCGCTGAGTTTCTTGCCGGATCTTCTCAGTTGAGGTCGCGTTCCGATCCGGTTGTAGTATTAAGGAAAAAATGTAATGACAATTTGTAAGTGCCCCCGTAGGCCTATACGAAATAAATGATTTGACTTTGACTTTGACTTTGCAATGCTTATCAAAGCTTTTATCCGATGCATTGTCGTTAGTTATGTTTGATGAGCTATATTATACTAGACCACTACTCTAATAGTCGTCACTGATAGTTGCAAGAGGTTTTTTAATACTAAAATAGGATATAAAAGAAACATTCAATACTTTTGATACTTATATTACATTTAAAAAATAATAACAATAGCTATGTTAGCACATTAGACTGTAAACAGGTTGTTCTGTATTCTTCATCAGCGAGCATCGAAGACAACCACTGAAAAGGCAGTTAAGGAAATTTATCTTAATAATAAATTTATTAATATGAATTAAAATAATCATGCAACACAATATGTTGTTACTTATCTATAAAAAGTAAGGGCTAAGTACCTAATATGATATACCTATACTTCCTCACTTATAAATCCTTAAAGTAAACATAATTAATTATTAATGGTGTTAATACTTATATAATAAAGGATAGAAAATTTACTTGACAACCCTTACCATCAGGCATGCAGTGAGAGAATAAAAAAAAATACAATTAAAGTGCAATAAAATAATTTTATACCTTACTCACCTTCAGCATTTTCACTGATAAAATTCAAACTATGGTTAGTTTTAATCAATCAGTCTTAATATTGAGAAGTAACATATAAATATATTGTCATTTTATTAGATTTTTTTAAGAGTGCTCTTAAGTGTGCACTATGGTTTGAGACTGATTCATTAATACTAGCCTGAGCCGATTATAACACCACAAATAGCAGCATGACAAAATAAAAAAGCATGCATAATGCATAAATATTATGCTACTGCTTTACCATGCACTTCCACAATTGTAGTTCTTAGTTCACCGATTTTGGAAATTAAACAAAAAGTTATATTATTTACAGTGGTACATACTCCGTGCTATAATGGTTAATTTTAATATGTAGTATGCACAATTTATAAAAAAGCAGTGCAATGGCAAAACCCTATGACAAAGTAAGAAAATATAAAAGGATACATCTTTTTGTCCTTTTCTTGTACATGATCCTGTAACCACATTCCCTGCATCTGATGGGGTCTCTAGGTTTAATTTCATTTTCTCGGTGACACTCTAAAAAACGTAAAAATTGCCATTAATATAGGTTGAATAGAATTAAATGAGAACTTGTTACCCATTAGTGGGTACATTGTACCTATTTGTAAGTAAAAACAAGAACAGAACAGACCTCCGCAAACGTAGATCATAGGCACTTTTGTGACAGACTGCTCTCTGTTACTTGTATCTGCCATTACGTCTTATTTAGTTCGCAATAGAATTTCTTTTATTTTCCTGGTTCGGATTGAGCGTACTTTTTTCTTTGTCGTCGTTTCTTAGGCAAATAATGAAGTTATGAAAAAGCATGCACACACAACAAAACAGCCAGACAAGTTAAGTCAGGCCAGTGTTACCCAGTGTTGCCAACCCCGAGAAACTAAAAAACAGCAGCTCACCAATAAAAAAACGGGAGAAAACAGTAGGTATAGTAATAAAGGCAGATTTCATACTTTCCTCATATAATTAAAACAATCACCTAGTTTTATTAGTTACCAGGACTCACATACATTATTATATTATAATATCGATCACAACATAATAAAAAACAAAAATCAAAGTAAGATTATTATGCACTTTTATCCTCAATTGCCTCATCTTTAGCATTTTCCTTTTTAAAATCGTACATATTTTTGTTAAATTTGTCATTTGCCTTTTTGTGGCTTAAAATGAGTAGCAATCAGTTATTTCGGATTTTGTGTGCAATGCTCCTTTAATAGATGTAGTCGATATTCTGTTGCGTAATTTGGTTTGCATAATATTTATAGCTGAAAATAATCTTTCCACGGTGGCGCTGCTATATGGCAGGCACAAAGGTTTCTTCACCAATTCACACCGTGTGGGGAATCGCTTGAATCCCGAAGAGTAGATAGATACTGCCTTCTAGTGTCATTGCGTTTTATTACATATAGTGGTTATTATAAAATTATTTGCATAGTGTAATAGGTGGCGCTGAACGCTAATTAAAAAACAGTAAAAATTAGGAGTGAAACAGAAAACAGGAGCATCAAGGTGAAAACAGCAAATCTACTGTTAAAACAGTAGGGTTGGTAACACTGGTGTTACCAGATGAAAATTTTAAACTACCTTGTCTGCAGACCAAAATTACCGTGTTTTAAGTATAATTACCTTGATTTTATTTTAAAATTACAGTGTATATGACAGCGAATGTTTTTTTTTTTTTTTACGTTGCGCATCCCTGTTCTTCCAAACAGAAGCAGCGAATGACCTTTTTTGTTTTTTTTTACGTTGCGCATCCCTGTTCTTCGAAACAGAAGCAGCGAATGACCTTTTTTTTTTTTTTTACGTTGCGCATCCCTGTTCTTCCAAACTGAAGCAGCAGAATTACCTGTTTTTTTTTTTTTACGTTACGCATCCCTATGCAATGTTGCCCTAATATTTTTTTAGTATTATTTACACGGTAATTAATATTTTAAAATACCGTAGAAAAGAACACGGTAATAGCTCATTACCGTAGACCGTGTTTTGCTCAAAATTACCGTGCATCTACGGTAATTACCGTGTATCTGGTAACACTGAGTCAGGCCAAGTTTGTCAGTTGTCTATCTGTGAGTCAGGCACACACAGACTATAAAGAAAATAACCAGAGACTACAGCCAGGGACAACCCACGCATGTATTTTTTTCTAATGTTATTGCTACACCTGCGTGACCTGCGCCTATCTTATACCGTGCAGTAACGCACTAATTGACATAAAATGTAGGTATAATTTAATTAAAATAAAACAGTATAGCTTGACTTTCAAGTTCTCCCAAGATATCTGATATTTTTTATGGTAGGTAATTCATTTTATCATCATCAATGTCATTGACTTCATTATTATTATCAGAAATACTTATACTTTTATAACAATTTTATTTTCAAGAAATATTGGCAAAATTGGTATATATTTACCCGATTGCCAACCTACAAAAGAAGAAGCATTCTTTTTTTTAGCTGGCGATCGGCTACAAAATAGTGCGATTTTTGCCAGTATCAATGGAGTAAAACATCTTTAGCGTCGTTTTAAATCTAGAAATGAATCTATGAATAAGATACACGGTATTTACCGTAGATGCACGGTAATTTTGAGCAAAACAGAGTCTACGGTAATGAGCTATTACCGTGTTATTTTCTACGGTATTTTAAAATATTAATTACTGTGTAAATAATACACAAATTCGTGCTCAAAAACGTGTGTTATGAGTAATACTTAATTAGCAACACTGGCTGTCGGTGCTGAGGAAATCCCTAACGATTTCATTACTGGGGAGATAATATAATCGGGGAAAATTAAAAATATTTTTTGGTAGATGCATTTCAGCATCTACGTAGAAATTGAAATTTCTATCCACGTTCTTGTTAAACGTTCTGTCATTGCCCCACTACCATGCTGCCTGTGAGAGGCTTATACGTATACCATATGATATGGTTAAAAAATTACTTCGTTGATTTATGACCAAGAAGTAGAACTTTTGGAAGAGTTTTTAATTGTAAAGTGTACCCTTTTTTTTTTTTAGATCGGCACCTTAATATGCACTGTAATTTTAAATTAAAATCAAGGTAATTATACTCAAAACACGGTAATTTTGGTCTGCAGACAAGGTAGTTTAAAATTTTCATCTGGTAACACCAGTGTCTCCAACCATGCCGTAATTACGGTAGATCTACCGTAATTTTTCTAGATCTACCACCTACCGTAGACATGTCAAAATCTACCGTAATTTCGTCCGTGTCCATATTTCTATAATGACAGCACTTGATTTAGCAAAATATTACTAGTTTATAACGGCAACATTGCATTGGGATGCGTAACGTAAAAAAAAAAAAGGTCATTCCTGCTGCTTCTGTTTGGAAGAAGCAGCAGAATGACCTTTTTTTTTTTTTTTTACGTTACGCATCCCCACTGCATGGGTATTTTATAGTATCATTTTGGAGAAAAATAAGCAACACTGGTCTGCCGTAATTTTCCACCATTTACCGTATTTTTAGACCAGGCAACACCGTAATTTTGACAAAGAGGGTTGGAGACACTGGGTAACACTGGCAGTGATTGACATCGTTGGACGACCAGTACAGTTCCGAATTCGGTGAAAAAAGTTATCCTTTCTTGATTCTTCGCCGCAAGAAAAGCAAACGCAAGGACAGGCAGGTTAAAACAGGAAAGCCTTAATCTTGCTGGTTATAATTAATTACACTGCGCCCAGCTTTGACTTATAGTTATACTTGAATCTGGTCTGGTCTGGTCTGGGCGCCCATGGTGACCTGGTTTTAAAAATAATAGTTGTTGCACAGAATTATTACGTTATACTTGGTTTGATAAATTGGCATTGTTACATCGGTTTCAAGATTTCTTCCTTATTAATTACCTATCTATAAATCTTGCAAAATTACACAAAGCATAGGGAGAATGAATTTCTTAGATAATTTTGATCCTGAAACATCAGCCCGTGAGAGGCGCAAACTTAATCGCAAAAGTTATTTTATGAAGTAAGTGATAACATAATCCACTTTTTAATGCATCACAAATATTTGGCCATAGATAATGTACAAATTATAATTTATAGAATAAATCACATCCATCTACAATGACATTACAAAGTTACTTTTGAACAATATTTTGTTATTGTAAATTGACACCTAACTATCAATTTGTGGGTTTACATACCATGTAGGTATTACTTTGGTAATATTTTATTGTAAAATTAGGAGATAATTTTATTATATTTTATTTATATAAAATAAAGTAGATAGATAAAATTACTTACATATTTCAGCCGGAAAAGCAAAACTATATACAATGAACGTGGCCAGATTGCTGCCACTGGGAAGGACCTGTGCGATTGCCTAGATGAGACATGCCCAGGTTGTCATTTTCCCTGCTCCAAGTGCAATTCCAACAAGTGTGGGCATGAGTGCAGGTAAATTCCCATATCATATATTTAATTATGTTTATATAAATCACATTCCTTAATTACTAACTAGCTGTTACCTGCGACTTTGTCCACATGGTATTTAACAAAAAAGTTTAAAAGCAGTTATTTTAATATCACAAACAGACACTCCAATTTTATTTATTTGTATAGATAGTTATATCAATAAGTTTCTGCCTGTGTGTATGTTTTCTATTCAAACTATTCTATTCTATTTTCCAGAGTAAACAGAAAATGGATGTATGATAAAATTGAAATAGAAGGAAACGACTTTGTAATTAAGAATGATTACAAATGTAAATAATTTTTTATTATGCTGTGTCAAAACCAAAAGGTACAAAATGCTTAGTCATTTGATATGAGCTTGAAAAAATATTCAACTTCATTTTCACCATCTTCCGGTAGATCTGTACAGTGCACCGCATTGTGTAATATTGTTTTCCCATACTGAGCTCTTATAGAATCAGGATACAATTGGCGAGATAAATCCTGTTGTAATTAACTGTTATTATTATATAATAATTATGAGTGTATAGTTGTATTATTATGTGATAAGTAAATAAATATCCTTTATAAATTTCAGTGTGTAGCAAATTTAAGATATCATCAGGCTCAGTTTCCACCAAGGCAGGGAGGGGAGATGTTCTGTAAATATCCCTTCAGGTATCCTCATTTCCACATCTCTGCGTAGTTTCAGTGGACACCATCCAAGTGTGCAGGAGAGATGGTCTTATTGTCTAGTGAGAGATGTGACGGCTGTGCGGCAAATAGACGGGTGGCGCAGGGGGGGCGTGAGGGCGGCCACGCTTCCCTCCCCGCTACCCGCCTGCCGCGCCTAGCTAGCTATCTTCTCCGCTCTGCATTAGTGCAAACAAGGCCTTTTACAGAACAGTTATTACCGGATCTCGTGGTCCACATAATTTTCTAAACTCACATACACAGTTTATATTTGGATCAGTGGATTTAACCTCCAGAACAATGCACTTCCCTTCAGCTAAGTGTATGCACATGGCCTGTGAAAAACACAACTCAGAATACAAGAATAAGATACATGCCGCGTGTAGAACTACCTATTAAATGACGCCCGTTAAAGTAATACCATTTTAAACACAGTGTTTCGATAGCTGCGATCGAAGTGCTCATTTGACCTTAACAAGTTATTTTGATTTAATATGCATTACTGTATAGTAAAACAGTGTAAAATACTTCAGCCAAGCATAACAAAAATACATAATACTAGCGAGTCCCTTAGGATTTCTACATGCACGTATTTATATACCTACTTCGGAAATTAAGTTGTCATGTATCGTATGTGACTTGTGAGATAGATCTATAATAGATACCGCATTTGGCAACTTCTATGAATTAAATGATAATACCCGATACACCCAAGTGTACGGTCCCAAACTAAGCAACGCTTGTATTACGGGTACCGTACGTACCGCAATGGACCAGGGGCAATCATAGTAGGTAATTACCTAGTAGATATTTGTCATCCATCCATCCCCGACTCGGGTACAAACATTCGTGCTTATGACATTACCCAAAGTTCGACCTACCGGGATTTGAACCTGGGAGTACAGAAAGCAAGGTCACACCCAACTGTGACAATTGGATAGAAAGTCTATCATATATAATTAATTGAATGGTCTGATGTCTCTCTGTAGTACGTAAGTATAATAAAACAATATTAACCTCATATTCAGGTAAAACTCCTTTGTATACTTCATAGAATTCTTCAGCATTTGCAAGTTTAACCGAGAACATTGCCATAGCAGAAATATAGAATTTTCCCGCAGTAGAGATTTGTTCAAGAATAGCACCGACGTTGCCATCTATTATGACGTGTGGTTTGATGATACAACACGTACAATTCTTGTATGTGGCCCGGAATGGAACCCGAGGCAGTCCTTTTTCGTAACCGAAAAACAGCTCCAACATCTAGAGCGTAATTATCTTTATATTATATTGTCGGTCCAGTATGTACCCGCAAATGTACCACCAATGATGATTTCATATGTATATTACTGGGTATTACCTGCGTGGCGTCTTCAAGCGTGTTGCAGCCGTGCGCAACATTTTTAAGTACATTTTCTCCATACAGTCGCCGTAGTGTGCCGGGCGCCGCGTCCTCAGGGTTGGTGGCACCCAGACAACTACGCCACTTTTTGACTGCCTCAGGTGCTACTAGTTCCAAGCCGATAACTTCACCAGTAGTGATATAGTCAATGATAATACTGTTAATGAAATATTGAATTAAATGTATTTACAAGTACCTTAATCATAAAACCCAAATTAAAACTCATTCATAGGCTTTCTGGATCCGGGCCCTAGGGACAGTCATTACAGTTTTATGAGTAGGTGAGGCAGAAGCGGTAGTAGGTATGTTTTCTTACTTACGGGAGCATTTTATTACCACCAATGCTTTGATAAAGAGTCATTGCAAAATCTTTACTGATTTTACCGTTCTTCATGCGGACAATACGGAAACCTTTCTTCATAATAAATGTTATTATTTTTCCATGGGCACTTGGTGGTACAGGCTTGATCATTGCAAAGGTGCTTTAAAAACAAAAAAACTACATTAACCAAAGCGCCTCTAACGGATGATATTCAAATAGTTTTAGACTTTTCTCCTCTCCAGGGACGATTTCTATACAACATTATTTGTGATCCACTTTTGCCTTTATTGTTATTTTATTCACCTTTCAACTTTGTTAAATAAAGTTCTACGTGTAGCAGGAGCACAATCCTTAATGAAAAGTAATTTAGAAAATATGTTAATTATGTTCCCAACTTGCAGCATTTGGAATTTAAGAGCTGGTTGATGTACTCTTCTTAATAGGGTTTTGCCTTTGGTGGTATTTATGACTTGAACTGAATTGTCAAAAGGAAAGAAATTTAAAACCAGCTCAAACACTTCATCGGCGTCTTCGTCATACATTTCACATAAAAATGTGAACTTATCAAAATAGTCGTATACCTGTAAAAAAATAGGCATAAATGCTAAGGTTGTATGTTTGTCTGCCTGCTAATCTTTGCTGGTGATGATGATGATCTATGTTTTTATAAGAAGGTATAAGTGCAATGTTATTTGAATATGTACTATAAGGTGATAAATTTATTTATACGAAGGCCTTTTATCTAAATGTATTTCGGGTTTACCATTTTCATAGATTAGTGTTTATTAAATTAATGTAAATTCCTATGATACAACTTTTTCTTCCTATTTCTTTACGAAACGAAATGCGATGAAATAAAATAGATATTCTAAATAGACTTCCTACAATCAGTTTGAATTGTCTGGAATTGTCAAAAAGATAATGGAAGTCTATTATTCATTCTCTATGTAAAGTAGGTAGAAGTAAACTTTCTTTGTATAAAAGTAAAAAAAAATAACATTGAACTAAGGTCTTCCATCAAATTGTGTTAAAATTATAGTTGGAAGATGTCTTCATAAACGGTTTAGGTTTGGTACGTTCCCCTCTAAATAGATGTGGGCCCTAAAATATATCTGCATATTTCCGCCGTTCTTAGGAAGCCTAGATTCAATTCTATTCAAAGTTTAAATGGCTCCACAGATGCTCGGTGGTTTTGCCAGTGTAAGACAGGAGGTATGAAATGAAACGTGTTTTATGTCTGTCAATGTCATTTTTTTTTTTTTTTCGCCCTTTCAGGCAGGCTATAGTCTATTGACCATACAGCCTAGTCTTCCGTTTGGCTGTCAATGTCAGTCACTCTAGTCGTTATTTTTTTTTCTATATGTTAGTCTTTGGTTGGCATTGTTATTGTTTGGAATTTTGAGAATTTTATTGATCGATTTGATATTTATATTGGTTCTAACCACGCTCTGAATATCGTATGTAATAATGGTAAATCATCATTTATGAATGAAGTATTTATTTACGTGTTTAGGTTAATAAAATATGATAATAATTATGATATTGTTCATTGATCTAGGAAGGAGCTTACAGAGACAAATATTCATTTATTGGAGAATGGTATGATAACCAGGCAAGCCTTATTCGCCGGTTTAACGTATTCTATTACCCTACTGACGATACGCTTGAGATGTATGATCTGAAAAATCGAAAAACTTTTGTAAGAAGAGTCAAAGTAAATGGAATTACTTTAGATAATTTTTACATTGGTTGCACATTATATATTTTGGGCCGTTTAATCAAAATAGTGGACTTTGCCTGTGAAGATACAAAAAATAAATTGCACAAAGACATGCAGGTGTAAGTAAACCAAATAAACATTAAATTTAATCTCTTTAATATAAGTAGTAAACATAGTCAACTTTTTGTTTTTTTCAGAACTTTTGCTATGATTAAACCAGTTCCAACACATATAGCAGGTAAAATTGTGACCCATCTCCACAACCACGGGCTTCGTGTTTCAAAGATGAAGAAGACACGCCTCACTGCTGAAGATGTAATTATACTTTATCAAGCATTATCAACAGACCCAACTTTTCCGTAAGTATAGTAGCTGTATTTAAATGAAGAGCATATTGGTTATAGAACTGAAATTTCACCAAAATGTTGTGTTCAGTGATGTTTTATAACTACCACTATTTCTAGAAAATCATGGGCCAGCTTATCAAATAGAGTTTTAATGACATTTGTATAAGTTAGTTGAGTTGTTTATTACTTTTTTGTGTTGTTCTTAATAAAATAAAACTTAACCACTTCAATTATTTATTGATAAAAAAATCTGCATTTATATTTCCCGAATTGGTAGGCAGAGGTGCACTGCAGGGCACTCTCATATCATATTATTTTTTCTACAATAAGTGCATAAATAAATAAAATTTAAAATGTATGTATCTGATTGCATAGGTTCCTACTAGAATTCCTCTCTAATCAGCTTGTGTACGGTCTGGAGATGGTTGGCAAGGACGCTATATCTACAAGTATAAAAGTTATTGGTGACAAGGATCCAATGCAAGCAGAACCAGGCACCATAAGAGCTCTGTATGGGTCAGATCCTGTAAAAAATTGTGTGCATGTGTCACTCAATCTAGAATCTGCACTCCATGTAAGTCCGAATGAAAATACTTAATTTAAAAAAGAATTAGAAATTGTCTAATGGCTTATATTTAAAAGTATCTGAATTTATGCTAGCATATTAAGTGTTAAGCATTATGCATTCTTTATTTGTAATGTACTTATAAGTTATACTGTTGGTGCAGTTGCTACCAACAGCTGACAGTCAGCATCCCATACATTTCAAAGAATGCTGAAAATTACATTAAACACTGTCTCCTCTGTATTTCTGCTCTAAGCATGGTAATCCATAATAAGTAACATTCATTTTCACAGGACTTAGATTACTTCTTCCCACCACCACCATTGCGGTCGACTCGTCTTCGGCTCACAGCAACCCTATCTAACTGCACCCTGTGCATTGTGAAACCGCATGCTATTCGAGAGGGCAAACTGGGTGCGGCGTTGGAAGCAATAGACGAGGGTGGTTTTGACGTCACAGCACTGAACATGTTCATTGTCGAGAACATTAATGCTGCAGAGTTTTATGAGGTGTATAAAGGGATTGTGCCCGAATTTAAGGTCAGTTTCAGTTCTTGTGGTCCTAGACTAGGTTATAAAACATTATCAGGCTGTAAAACCTTAATATTTTCATCACAGAAGTCAGTGCTTTCCATTGTTTTACTCCAGTGCCACTAATGAAAACTGGCATTCCTTGCATATCTATGGATGGATAAATGAAATTGGTTTTCCCAACCTGTGTAATTTCGCACAGGTACCCAGAACTGTAGAGAATGTATTAATCCTAAGTCTTCACATGAACTTAAGATATGTTTTTTTTTTATCACAGGGCATGGTAGAGGAATTATCAAGTGGGCCTTGTGTTGCAATGGAAATAGTATCTAAAGACAAAACCTTGAACACTGCTATAGAATTCAGAAAATTAGTTGGACCTACTGATCCAGTAAGTGTTATATTTTTATTTTGGTAGAGTTCATTGTAGAGTAAATAATATTGCCAATTAAGAACATTGTATATCATCTGAAGATATCCTGGCAGTATAGTTTGTCCCTAGTCCTATTTTAATATGTTATGTTCTTTTCTCAGGATATCGCGAGGTTATTGCGACCCCATACAATGAGAGCTAAATTAGGAAAGACGAAAGTGCAAAACGCAATCCATTGTAGCGATCTGGCGGAAGATGGATTATTGGAAGTTGAATATTTCTTCAAGATACTAGACTTATAAACAGATAGTATTAAACATATTGTGGTACTTAATGAAACAAATTGTCCTGTGTGTGACTGTCTGATCTTGCATTTACTTAGTTTGTAAGTTAAGAGTCTGCCTGTGCTCTTGTGGTGATCGCAAAGGCTTATGTCAGATTATAATCCTAAATGAATACCTTTGCGAATGCAAGTAAAAAAACTAAGCAAAAACGCTATATTATTTTGATCCTGAAGCATGAGGCAAATTGGTACCATGTGTGGGGATTGTCCTTTGTTCGAAAATTCTTATGTTTAAGTTGCAGCTTTACGGAAGGATGTAGCTACTATCCCGCAATAGTACAGTTACGGCAACTGAAAAGCCGCGGCGCAGGAACTATTGTATTGCCATACGAAATATCTTAATGATGTCTAGGCAGCCCTTGTTAGTACATTTGAATCATATAATAATCTAAGCCTATGTTATGTGACTTAATTAATAACATAAATTGTGCGTCGTACGTACGAGTTCAACATTTCTCAATTAAAAGACTGATACCTACATACCTATAATAGTTTATTATTAGTCGGGCCGGCCCCATATTGATAAGAATTCTTTTGTAATAAAAATACAAATTCGCCAAATTCATAGAAGTTTTAATGCGTCCTTTGTAATGCCATTGTAAAGTGATTAAATCATTCTTTGAATTTGGTGGTTAGGGCTATAATGAATACCTATTAACAACTTACCTAATCTGTTGCAAAATGGATGTATATGTGTGGCCATATGGAATTCGTTGCATTGACGACCTGATAGCGCAGTTGGTAGTCACCCTGCCTTCTGTGCCGCGGGTCCCGGGTTCGAATCATGGTAGGGAAAATCTTTATGTGATAAGTGATATACTTGGTGTGTTCGTCTGGCGATATTATATACTATTATTGTACCACACAAGCTGCGCTGATTGCGACTTTAAGGCCTAAGACTCACACTACTTAAATTTGAAGTCCTATATATGGCCATAGCTAGGGTTTGTTTAGTAGTTAGAAGCAAGGAAACTTGAATTAAACCATCATATTTTCTTCGTCAGAAAAACTGCCTTCAATATGCTTTTTCTCTGATATGTCACTGCCCTCATTTGCCAAGATACCTACTATAGATATACGCATATAATTTCATGTAATCACATGAGATAAGATCTATATTATAATATTCCTTGGATATCGTGTTATATTTTTCGCTTGACTCCATGAGCCAGTGAGGGGCAGTTGTGCCAGTCTGCCCCACTTTAGCTACGCCGATGGTCCTATACCTTACTGCTGGTGATGTCGCCATCTTGTATTTTTTGTATGGCGCGTTGTGTTGTTTGTATGAGGCAGTCCTCAAATTTGAGTATCGTGCGAGTATTCAGCGGTTATAAGGCCAGAATGACGCGAGCGTAACGCTTCGCTCGCGACATCCTCGTGGGTTAATATATATACGCATTTTTTGATAATATGATACTGGTTGTTTCGTATTAGTACTGGTAAAATACAATTTCGTTAATTGTTTCTTTTTTGTTGCAACCTTTTTTGTACTCCTTACAATTTCTCGTCAGCGACAACACTGAACTACTTTTTTGAAAAGAGAACAAATCCGATTCCCGCGCGCGACCCACACGCTTTTTCGTTCGTGTAAATAATTATTGAATTTACGTTAGATTTCGCAACCCCCTGCTATCTATTTATACGTATTTTTGAGCCCTCTCCATTCCCTCGTATTTATTTATGTTTGTGTGTGTATTCGCCCCCAAAAATCTCCCTTTAGAGTCATCCCCGGCTAGGAAAGTGTGGTGCGGTGATATCCTGGAGTGCTGCTACTACCCCGAGTCAGTAAGTACCTCTTTTCCCTTGAAACCTCCTAACATTGAGGAAAATAGAAGGTGAAGCTTCGTGTAATAAGAATGCCAGCATCGTTAGGGTAACTCAAAAAACCCGCCCCCAATCGCAGTATTTACAACATTGCGCACCCTTTGAAGTTGTCAGGGTGGACACAATCTCGAAACTTTACATGGTCCTTCGAGCCGGATCATTCTTATTTCATCTTAAAATCCTTCTATTTTCGTTAATTACGTTCGGCAGAAACGCATTTTGTTTTCACTCCAACATACCCACATGTTGAGAAAAAAAATGTTTGTTTAAATTTGTACCCTATTGCATCATCCTCGTATTGTTTTCCCGTAATATTTGCATAAAACCCGATTTATGTAAATGTAATTTGTATTTAATTTAATTTTTATATAAAATTCGAAATTCAAATTCTATCGTAAACTTATGACGACTACGCGGTCACAAGCGAAAACAATGGCGGACGAATTATTACGTTCGAAATTTAAATTTTGTAATTTATGTAATTCTCTCGTTAGTTTAAACGAAATTACAAATCCTCTACCATCCGATCTATTTCGTATTCAATGTGAATTAGATAGATATAATGAAGTCGAGTCATTATATTATGATATCTTAACGCAAGTCGCACAGCCCGCGACCGGTGTTACACTGCCCATCTCCGAAAATGATTTGTGTACATTATTTAAAAGATACGAAAATAATTTCTATAATTTAAAACAAATACACGGTGCTCAGCCCTCCTCCTCGGCTAAACCTAAGAAAGATAATAGTTTTGATGATGGTTTGAAACTTCCTCGTATTTCCCTGCCTACTTTCTCAGGCGATGACGTCACACAGTGGACAGGATTCTTAGAATTATTTTCATCTCTTGTTATAAATAATGATAATTTAAGTGATGTCCAACGCTTGCATTTTTTACGCTCTTCTCTGAGCGGAGAAGCAGCGAAAGTTATTCAACACTTGCCCCTATCTTCGGCTAATTTCCTCGTCGCTTGGAAATTACTTGAAGAACGCTTTGATAATAAAAGACACATAGCTACTATGCACTATAGGCACATAGCTAACGCTTCCGTCAATAATACTTCGTTGAATTCCCTTATCACGTTCCTAGACACTATTGTTGATAATATAAATGCGCTAAACGCATTAGATTTCCCTACAGATGAGTGGTCATTTTTATTGCTTAACATTGTTTTAGATAAATTGGATTCCGAATCCCGTCGGCAATTTGAACTAAATAATGATAATCAAATCCCTACGTTCGATGAACTGATAACGTTTCTACGCAAACGTTGCAATGCGCTCCAGGCCGCCGCTCCAAGTACCGTTGCACTCGCGCCATCTCACTCGAACTGCCCGCTATCAGTGAGACCTCTCGCTCCAACGGTAGCTAAGCGCTCTCCGATGCACGCCAAACCCCGGCAACAAGTAACTTTGTCCGTTACCAACTCCGCGCGCCCTTGTGTTTTATGTAAAGCAACCCACGTTTTGTCTAAATGTCCGAAGTTTTATAAATTAACACCCAATGAAAGATTGCATACGGTGAAAGAATTAAAATGTTGTATTAATTGTTTAGCTACAGATCACTATTTGAGAGACTGTAAATCGACTTTCTCTTGTAAAACTTGTTCTTCTAAAAAACATCATTCGATGTTACATTTTGATCGTTCTCCCGCTAGTAGTACAGCACCCCAGGACACGTCTCCGTCGCCTCCCGCGCCGATGAGTGACGGTTCGAATGCTGATAGCACCTCCTCGAACGCCACGTATGGTTCCGCAGCTACGCAGATCAGCTGTTATGCTACTTCGCTACCGAATATCGATTCACAAATCATATTGTCGACAGTTTTATTGAAAGTTCGCGACTCTCGTGGTCAGTTACACGATGCTCGAGCGTTAATTGACACGGGCAGTCAGTATAGCTTCATAACAATAGATTTAGCGAAAACTTTAAATTTACCCAGGCGTAAATTAAGTACTACAGTACACGGTATCTCCGGTGTCGCACTTCAACTCGAAGGCGGTGTCGTCGATCTCGATGTATCCTCGTACTCAGGTACACACAGATTACGGATGCAAGCTCAATGTATTCCAAATATCACAGGCAACATTCCCGCCGAACCTCTCCCAATTTCGTTATGGCCTCACGTGGGCAAACTCACGCTCGCTGATCCCACGTTTGGTATCCCGTCTCCCGTTTCCATGTTGTTAGGTGCCGATGTCTATCGTGACATTATTCTCGGTGGCCTAATAATCGGACCTCCCGGCACACCCGTCGCTCTCGAAACCATATTCGGTTGGTCACTCATGGGTCACACTTTCGTGCACCACAGGCGCTCGGTCTGTGCGAGTAACCTCGCTCGCCGTGACTGTTACTCATTCCATGCTAATATTGATACAAGTCTCGATAATATCGTACAAAATTTTTGGTCTTGCGAAGAGCCTCCATCCCGCGAAGTTCTTAGCGCTGACGATAAAATATGCGAAAAAATGTTTTCTGAGACAGTTTCCCGCGACGAACATGGTCGATATGTCGTTTCTCTTCCTTTTAAGGAATTCCCACCCGACTTAGGCGATTCCCGCGCAGTCGCATTTAAACGTTTCGAATCACTCAAACGTAAGTTTAATCACGATCCCTTATATCGTGAAGCGTATAATACATTTATGTCGGACTATCTCCAGAACGGCTACATGTATCTCGCTCCCGCCGATCTAGTTTCGCATTCGCTTTGGTGGCAAGGACCACGCTTCTTACACGTTCCTGATCATCAGTGGCCGTCGCAACCCGCCAACGTGATCACCTACAATGATCAGAAATGTAATCCAGTATTACTCGTACAGGATCCCCCTCCGAATATTATTTTAGATTTAATTTCGAAGTTTTCTCAACTCAAAAAAATGTTGCGTGTACTTGTATATGTTTTTCGTTTCGCTTACCCATCGCTTCGCACTCTGTGTAAAACTTCATTCACAACTCGTGAATTGAATAACGTTCTCAAGTCGTGTATTAAAGAAACGCAAGCTCGATATTTCGCTAAAGATATTTCTTTAATAAAAAAGAATGAGTTGCCCTCAAACTCACTTCGCAAATTGTCTCCGTACCTAGACGCTGAAGGTATAATTCGTGTAGGTGGACGCCTACAATCGTCCGATTTGGTTTATGAAAATAAACATCCGATTATTTTGCCCGCTAATGCTCCACTTACTTTGCTTATCGTTCGTGATTATCACGTTACTTTTGGACATCCCGGTTCCAACGCATTACTTGCGACTATCCAAAAATATTATTGGATTTTATCCGCTCGACGTGTCGTCCGTACCGTCAGCTTTCGTTGTGCCGATTGTTATAGACTTCGACCTAGGCTCATGCAGCCAGTCATGGGCGAGTTACCGGTCCCACGTATACAACAAGTTAAGCCTTTCGCGAAGACAGGTGTGGATTATTGTGGTCCATTCTTAATTAAATCGTCACGTCTACGCAAAGCACCTGCAATCAAATGCTACATAGCAGCGTTCGTGTGCATGAGCACAAAAGCATGTCATCTCGAGCTCGTTAGTGAGATGACAACGGCCGCGTTTATAGCTACAGCGTTTTATTTCGCGACGCGGTAGGTGCTCAGATATTTTCTGTGACCAAGGTAGAAACTTTATCGGTTGTAACAACGAACTTCGTCGTATTGTGAAATCGCACGTGCATGATTGCGCTACGAATGATTTTTGTGTAACACAAAACATTCAATTTCACTTCAATCCTCCATTCGCCAGCCATTTTGGCGGATTGTGGGAAAATCTAGTGAAGCAAGTGAAAACTCATCTGTATCGCATTATAGGATCCCATTTGTTAACATTCGAAGAATTTTATACTGTTCTTACTCGTGTCGAGGCGTGTCTCAACTCGCGACCGCTGCACCCTCTCAGTTCAAACCCGAACGATTTTACTGCGCTTACTCCCGCACACTTCCTCACTATGGAGCCTTTGACTTCTCTTCCCGAGCCCGCCCTTGGTGATGTACACATGTCATCGCTCAAACGATGGAACTTAATCCAAGCCATCCATCAAACGTTTTGGCGCCGTTGGCACCGTGAATATTTACATACGCTTCAAACTCGCGTTAAATGGCATCTGCCCATGAAAAACGTAGAAGTAGGTTCTCTCGTGTTGCTCAAGGAGGAGGACTCAGCTCCGCTCTACTGGCCCAAAGGTCGCGTCGTGTCGGCCACTCCCGGTCCCGACGGTATAGTTCGCGTGGTAGAGGTGCGTACAGCTAACGGGGTCTATAAACGACCAGTAGTTAAATTAGCTCCTTTACCTTATGTAGAGGACTAATCTCATTGTTTTTACTCGTTTTCGCGTATTAGTTTTAGTTGATTTCCGCTCCTATTCCCATCCTCTCCTATTTTTTGTGTTTCTGCTGATCACGGTGGTTTCAGGGGCGGGGGTATGTTTCGTATTAGTACTGGTAAAATACAATTTCGTTAATTGTTTCTTTTTTGTTGCAACCTTTTTTGTACTCCTTACAATTTCTCGTCAGCGACAACACTGAACTACTTTTTTGAAAAGAGAACAAATCCGATTCCCGCGCGCGACCCACACGCTTTTTCGTTCGTGTAAATAATTATTGAATTTACGTTAGATTTCGCAACCCCCTGCTATCTATTTATACGTATTTTTGAGCCCTCTCCATTCCCTCGTATTTATTTATGTTTGTGTGTGTATTCGCCCCCAAAAATCTCCCTTTAGAGTCATCCCCGGCTAGGAAAGTGTGGTGCGGTGATATCCTGGAGTGCTGCTACTACCCCGAGTCAGTAAGTACCTCTTTTCCCTTGAAACCTCCTAACATTGAGGAAAATAGAAGGTGAAGCTTCGTGTAATAAGAATGCCAGCATCGTTAGGGTAACTCAAAAAACCCGCCCCCAATCGCAGTATTTACAACATTGCGCACCCTTTGAAGTTGTCAGGGTGGACACAATCTCGAAACTTTACACTGGTTTATAAAAAATCTCAACTGTTTAACTGAAATGATTTTTAAATAAAAGATTTGAGCAATTTCGTCTACTTCCTTATTGAGCATGCATCCTACGCGACACGGTCCAACTAGTACATCATACCTACACGTAGAATCAGCGACCCAAAATTGTAATGTACGCCGGTTGTACGATAACAAATATAAACTGGACAATGGCTGCCTATTTATGAAACCTATGATGAAATTAACAGATTTTTTGTACTTACACAGACCATTATCTGATTACACAATAGACCATAGCATCGAATAGGTATCAATAAGATGCAAGTCATCTCATTTTGGATTTCGTGTACAGAATATGCAATCAGGTATTTAAAAAATGCATTTTCTTTAGTTTGCCGTATGTCATTACTTTCCAGAATATCATCGGATGGTGCAATAATACAGTATCTTGTTTTTTTTAAAACGTTGATTTTTATTATAAAATCAACGTGTTCAATTTTAACCATACGATTTTTTTTCAAAAATCTAATAATGCAGTTTCCGTTTTCATCAGAATCGTTCTCCAGAGTCCTTCAAAAATTTTTCGCTATTCTCTAATAGTCTTAATATCAACTTTGTATATTGTATGTAATATGTAAGTAGTGTCTATCTACCTATCGATATAAGCTGCGGCCTCTGCCTTTCTCTGTACAAGGCATGCAAACGCCGCCGTCGATGCGTACCTTATTATTGTCGATGTATGAATGGTGTATGAGCGGGGAGGTGCGTAGGGTTGCGCCAGCCAGTACCGTGCAAACTTTTCTACTTGCGGACGCGCGTGCGCTTCGCTTCGGAGTCGCGTGCGCAATTCACATATACATTTATCTATAAACATCCGTCCAAACTCACTACTTGGCCTGAAACAACATAAAATCTACAAATAAAAATAGCAAAATAAAAACTGTGACAGTGGGCCAGAAACCCTAGGTATAGTTTGCTAACTTGCTGTTTAAAAAAAGTGTGATAAGGTTTCTCAATTTACAACTGCGGTGAGTTGGATTATAAAGTGCCTAAAGCAATTTTTTAAACGATAAAAATGTATGCACATATGTAAGTATTACAATAGACATTTTCTTTATTGAGTTTATTAAAAATTAACTATACATACTATTAAAAAATATATCACATATAAATATTCGAATTCGAATTCGGAAAATTCGAATTTATGCGATAGATAGTTAACCTAGTGACGAACCTTAATGACGAGTAAGTTCAAATGATGATGATGAGGTTGGTACCTATACCTGATCTTCATAATGTCTTACGACTTGGAGCACTGCCATGCCCGGATATTAGTTCCACACTAATTTAGGACCTAAGTATAAGTCTTATAAGGGATGTTTTTGAGTAGTACCTAGCCGAATTAGTTGACCTTTCAACACCTTAGTTAAGTATAGTGTAGAAAGGTCAAAAGGCTGCGACTTGCGTGCGGGAGCGGGGGCATGTCAGAGACCTTTCTAAAAACTACCTATGCAACATATGGATTATACCTACTACAACGTATGGACTAAATTTAAATATTTAAATTTAGATAGGTACCTATACAAACATTGTGCCCACCTTTATTTACTTTTTAACACAAGTGTTGGAGCACCATACGTAGAAATACATATGACAAATAAATTAGTATGATACCTATAGGCTTTGACAAGTACGTGTTCGTTCTCAATTAACTAGCTATTTAAAATGTATAACAACCTAACATTCAGTCGATTCGGAAGGAGCCTCTACTTAACCAGCCCCTTATTACCACATACTTATGTTCTTAAATGCTTGCGGCGTTTCTTTCGCCCCACTATTTAGCTCGCGGATTGATTTCCTCTCCGATTCCCACACTAGATGTTCGTCGCCTGCTACAATAATGTACCATAAAAAAACAGTAAAATACATACTTACTGCTACAAGCTACTACTTATTTTTTTTGGGAAAATGGTGTCACCTTCTAGTATTTTGCCAACGTCACGTAGGAATAAGGAGACACACAATAATTTGTAGAAAATAAAACAAAATTAAAAACCCTAGATCAAAACAATGCAAAATTCGAATATTAGTTAGCTGTCATACGCTCCTTCATTTCTGTCCGCATGTTTAGTTGGCCTGGTTAATATGCCACAAGTCATCAGTTAAATTACGGTACCGTCATAAGAACGGTTAATAAGAATACTATTAGTTAAGTAGTTACATATGCATAGGTAGGTAGGTAGGTAAAGTTGTCTTACGATGCAACTTTTACTTATATCTAACCGTAAGTCGGTAAATATTAAGGTGGAAGCTCAGGGTCAGGGCGCGAAATTCAAAATGTCAATGGTTTTTATTTTTTTACCAAAAATTTGGACATCTTTACGATGTAATTTAGTGTTTTGCGATATGAGCATTCTGCATTGAATGTCTCGATGTATTAAGTTTGCTTAAAAAGTACCTAAAGCGATACAACACCATTAAGTTAGTAAAAGTAGCGGTTTTTACAAACCTTATGGTATTGTATCGGATTAGGTTCTTTTTTAAGCAAACTTAATACATCGAGACATCCAATGCAGAATGCTAATATCGCAAAACACTAAATTAAATCGTAAAGATATCCAAATTTTTCGTAAAAAAAAAACCATTGCATTTTGAATTTCGCGCCCTGACCCTGAGCTTCCCCCTTAAGTAGGAATTTGTTTACTGGCAAACGCGAAATTAGGTATGTTGTTATACTCCCCCTATGATTTAACATATTTATATTTGGCACGTTTTATTTCGCTAATCATGGGCCACCAAAGCTTGTATATCAGTATGGTCATTGTGTTTTTGTAGATCTACAGTGGATATAATGTATAGGTAAGTAGGTACCTCATGTATTCATGTACAAAGTTTTCAAGTGTGCGAAGAGTAAGTGTTTTCAGGTACCTAGTTGTGTATGAGTTGGTAGTGAACCTGCTTTCTATGCCGAGGGTCTGTGAAGAGCACGAATGTTTGTACCCGACTCATCGATGTTTAATATCTACATAAGTATGTATTATGTACTGAGTTCGCCCTCAGTCCATTGTACGGCACCTATAATACAAGCGTTGCATAGTTTGAGACCGTGTAGTTGGTGAGTTCGTCTGGCGATATTAGTATTATTATTATACGAGTGTCCGAGTTTATGCCTCTGTATCGTAGTGTTACAGCATGAATACATATTGTGTGTACGTAGTTAATTGACCTAGTAGTTAAAAAGTGATAAGAGCTAAATGCATACAAGAGAAGAACAAACGAAGGTCCTTATCAGTGGCTATCTTGTTGGTTTGGATGTCAGTGTTTTTTATGTCTTGTTAGTAACCAACCAGGTACTGATTTAAAAGATAGGTCATACGGGCACAGAGTGAGATGATATTGTTTGAGTTATTCAGGAGGTTCCTACTTTATAGTTATAATAGTACAAGCAGACTTGTCGTCAGTAGTGTTCAACTCACATTCTAACGCACGCGTGAGATAGGGTAAGTGTACCAGTGAATGAAACCTTAAGGAAATTTTTGACTTTGAAAATTAATATAAATATGTTACCACGGGAAATTAAAGTACATGGCTATGTTTTTGTATATAGCAATCATTCAAGATTAAGAATGTATTTAGTTATTATATAAATGAAAATAGGTTTAATAAATATTTGACGATAAAGCGAAAAATCCGCAAAATCACCAGTGAATGAACGGTATTTTCCAGTAAATAAACGAAATGAACCCAGTAAAAGAACAAAAATATTATTTTATTTAATTAACTATAAAAGGCATATTTTAACGAAAATAGGTAAAAAATATATTGTTAAAGTAATACTCCTACAATGAATAAAATTAAAAAAAGTGTTTCCTCTTTTTATTCTTAATCTCTTCTTTGTTTTTCTTTGAAGATATATTTTTTTGTTCTTATTTTTTTAACATAATAACTTTACGCTTGCCCAAAAGCTTTTCTACTGCTTCTTCTTTTTTTTCTTCTCCTATTGTTTTTATAGAATATGTTCTATGTACCGTTAGTGTAGATCCTGTCCTACAGAAAACTTAGTTCTGGGACTAGTCTCAGTGTCATCATAGGAGGCCGCTGTAGATCCTGTCCTACAGAAAACTTAGTTGTGAGACTAGTCTCAGTGTCAGCATAGGAGGCCACTGTAGATCCTGTCCTACAGGAAACTTAGTTGTGGGACTAGTCTCAGTGTCATCATAGGAGGCCGCTGTAGATCCTGTCCTACAGAAAACTTAGTTGTGGGACTAGTCTCAGTGTCATCATAGGAGGCCACTGTAGATCCTGTCCTACAGAAAACTTAGTTGTGGGACTAGTCTCAGTGTCATCATAGGAGGCCACTGTAGATCCTGTCCTACAGAAAACTTAGTTGTGGGACTAGTCTCAGTGTCATCATAGAAGGCCACTGTAGATCCTGTCCTACAGAAAACTTAGTTCTGGGACTAGTCTCAGTGTCATCATAGGAGACCACTGTAGATCCTGTCCTACAGAAAACTTAGTTGTGGGACTAGTCTCAGTGTCATCATAGAAGGCCGCTGTAGATCCTGTCCTACAGAAAACTTAGTTGTGGGACTAGTCTCAGTGTCATCATAGGAGGCCACTGTAGATCCTGTCCTACAGAAAACTTAGTTGTGGGACTAGTCTGAGTGTCATCATAGGAGGCCATTGTAGATCCTGTCCTACAGAAAACTTAGTTGTGGGACTAGTCTCAGTGTCATCATAGGAGGCCACTGTAGATCCTGTCCTACAGAAAACTTAGTTGTGGGACTAGTCTCAGTGTCATCATAGAAGGCCACTGTAGATCCTGTCCTACAGAAAACTTAGTTCTGGGACTAGTCTCAGTGTCATCATAGGAGACCACTGTAGATCCTGTCCTACAGAAAACTTAGTTGTGGGACTAGTCTCAGTGTCATCATAGGAGGCCGCTGTAGATCCTGTCCTACAGAAAACTTAGTGTGGGACTAGTCTCAGTGTCATCATAGGAGGCCACTGTAGATCCTGTCCTACAGAAAACTTAGTTGTGGGACTAGTCTCAGTGTCATCATAGGAGGCCACTGTAGATCCTGTCCTACAGAAAACTTAGTTGTGGGACTAGTCTCAGTGTCATCATAGGAGGCCACTGTAGATCCTGTCCTACAGAAAACTTAGTTGTGGGACTAGTCTCAGTGTCATCATAGGAGGCCGCTGTAGATCCTGTCCTACAGAAAACTTAGTTGTGGGACTAGTCTCAGTGTCATCATAGGAGGCCGCTGTAGATCCTGTCCTACAGAAAACTTAGTTGTGGGACTAGTCTCAGTGTCATCATAGGAGGCCACTAGATCCTGTCCTACAGAAAACTTAGTTGTGAGACTAGTCTCAGTGTCATCATAGAAGGCCACTGTAGATCCTGTCCTACAGGAAACTTAGTTGTGGGACTAGTCTCAGTGTCATCATAGGAGGCCGCTGTAGATCCTGTCCTACAGAAAACTTAGTTGTGGGACTAGTCTCAGTGTCATCATAGGAGGCCACTGTAGATCCTGTCCTACAGGAAACCTAGTTGTGAGACTAGTCTCAGTGTCAGCATAGGAGGCCACTGTAGATCCTGTCCTACAGGAAACTTAGTTGTGGGACTATTCTCAGTGTCATCATAGGAGGCCACTGTAGATCCTGTCCTACAGGAAACTTAGTTGTTGGACTAGTCTCAGTGTTATCATAGGAGGCCACTGTAGATCCTGTCCTACAGGAAACTTAGTTGTGGGACTAGTCTCAGTGTCACCATAGGAGGCCACTGTAGATCCTGTCCTACAAGAAACTTAGTAGTGGGACTAGTCTCAGTGTCATCATAGGGGGCCACTGTAGATCCTGAACTAGAGGAAACTTAGTTGTGAGACTAGTGTCAGTGGACATAAAAAGCCTAGTTCATTAACTAGGTTTTTAAAACCAATAAATGAACACACCTGTTCCAATATTGGCCAAAAGATCGGAAATCTATTTTAAAACAATATATCAGTGGAAAAACTTTATTAACGTAATAATAAGTTACATTATTTAACAAAAACATGAAATCTGTCATGTTCCAGTAAATAAACACTCTTTCATTCACTGGATTTTTTCCGATTTCTTGTACCAATACTGGGACCCCTAATATTTTACTAAATTCACGATAAAATTGGCATAGAAACGGGTTAAAAGTAACAATTTAACCTATCTTTAGTCAAATAACTATAGTACTAATCGCAATAACTACCTAAATTGATACAAAATAACATCAAAAATATTTTGACTTACCTGTGTCCTTAATTCCGGCCCATACAAATCTGGACTACAACGAAACGGAAAACTTCAAATGCTCGTCATTTTGAAATGAATCATCGATACAAGAAACAACTGCTACCACAATATTGAATAAATTGTTGTCAATACAAAAAAAAATAATGTGTATTATAGATATGTTCAGATTTCTTAGTATTTGGAAAAAAGTGGGTTTTGTCCATTCACTGGGGGGTGTTCATTCACTGGTACACTTACCCTATGAGATTGGCGTTACAGAATAGCACTACAGATGTTAGCAAATAAATGATTAGAGTCCGATAAATTATAGACGAATCTATATTTAAAAATGGTGCAATAGGCGATGTAGATGTCCCTGAAGCCAATACAATTGCAATACAAACCAGTACAAGTTCTTCTTCAACTTTATTACGACATCGGTCCGAAGTCATCCGAGGATCATAGTTCTAACTGGAATATGGAGATAAACAAAAGACAACATAGGACATTATCTGCATATGTAAATATATGTTCATTTCAGACCTGATACCCAATTTTCTTTGCCTCTAGAAAAGCATTCAGCAGGAAAATGGAATTCAAATAAATGTAAAACCAGCTTCATGTCTGAACAGGACAGTAGCGGGTGTTCCTTGACGGTTAATCTACTTTATATAGGTATAAATCTACTGTCGCGAATTTGTGCTCAGATAAGAGAAAAGTTGAAAATTTTCAATCCATTAGAGATTTACGCAAAGCTTGTATCATAATATTATTACCCCACGCAGGGTTTGCTGTGCGAGGTGTGGATAGAACAGATTCTATGACTTCGAAAAACTTGGTAGAGCTAAGTATAGTAGAGTTGAGCATAATTGTTACATACATTAGTGGATGTAAACGGGATGATTCAGAAAGTGTAGTCTAAGCCTTGAAACTGCGCTTTTTAGTGAATTTATATAATCATTATGAGAAGTCAGACATTTAATGTCGATTTAAAAATATAAATGTTGTTCCCAAAAAAAAAATATGTGATTTTTGTGAGCAATTTTATTTTTAACCTGAGACATCAACATTCTTACTTGAAATAATGATTATCGATTCAAGGCTTACTACAGATCACTCTGTATAAAACTGTAAGGTTTAACAAACAAAGTGTAAAATATTTTAACAGATAAATCTGTGAGTTATACGAATCACGTTGATGTATAAAATAATTCTGTAAATGATGTTTGTTTTTTTTTTTCAAAGTAGCCAAGTCAGTAGCGTTTGGGCAAGCGCTCAGTACAGGTGTACATGTCATTTTGTTAAATGTCTAGTAATTTGGTGTATTTCTTTGAGAATGCTATATTTATAACCTTCTGCTGGCCCTGTTAAAATGTTTTACACTTTTTTTACACCTTATATAGTAATAAAAAAAAACATAATTTCCATACCTCACACACATTATTAAGTATATTGAATTCTAGATTTCTATATTAGTGCCATCACTTACTGCGCTATGATCATGGGCAGGTGCCTCTTGCTTATATTTTGTTACAAACGGCCCATTGTACTCGCTCATTGTTCGCCAAGCGTGCCACTTGTGCTTGTAACCTACAACTGCATTGTGGGCCCTTCGAAATGCGTCACACACTGACACATAATGATTATTTTCCCTTTAATTATAAACAATATTTTTTTATGCGAGGTTTGTCCGCTTATCCGTCGATTAGCAATAATCCATTATATAGCTAATGAAATTTTATGAGTGTGTTACTTAGTATTTGACGTAACCAACCATCACTTGGTAATCACGTCGTTTGGTAAATAGTACTATAACAAGATAGGTAAGTACTCATAGTGACATTATATTGAGTACAAGATTTAAAACTGGAAAAGAACATCAATCATTTTTAAGACTAGCTGTTGCTCGCGATTTTGTCGGCGTCTTTAAATTTATATTATTTTTTTATTTATGAACTGATTGAAATAAAATGAACATTCAATTTTAAGTGAATCTTACCACAATAAAATATTTAAAGTAACAGCCGTTTCTGAGATTAGCGCCCATCAACACACCAACAGTTAAAGAGACAAACCTTGTAACAATTATTGTTTTGGGTTCTATTGCGTTTATAAAGGCCCCCAATAATAGTTTTACTCATATATTTTCTATAATTTATTTACATTCTATAGAAGATAATTGAAAAGGAATACCTATCCTGTACGTAGTTCTGACTGTTAGTCAACTGTAAAATTTTGTCGAAATGTGAATCGTTGAACCAAGAGTGTTATTTTATAAGTAGTAGTATATTTGACTTGGCGGCGGCGCTGCCGTGCCGCCAGATAGACACCGCAGATGATAGCGACAACTACTTATACGCACGCAATCGAAAAGGCTAGGTAAATACGTAATTATTGTGATGAAGCCTTTTTGCGACACGTTTGTGACTTAAATCATTAATAAAAGTCATTGTGTTACCAACCTACAAGCGTCTGCTTTGACTATAATTAAAGGTAATATTTAAACGCCTGTATTTCTTCTTCTTGCTTTACAAAATGAAATGCGCGGAAATAAAATGGATATGAATATGGCCTCATCCACACCTTAGTGGGTGTTTTGACAATGTCAAGTAATTAATAGCAATAACACATTCAAAAAATACACATTATAAATTAAACAGTGGATGTGTATTTATAAGTACATAACTGCCTACTCGACTGATGTCAATATATTTATTAACCGACTTCGAAAAGCAGGTCTCAATTCGGTTGAATTTTTTTATCTTTGTTACCTCATTGAATACCTACTTAAATTTGTACTTCGAATTTTTAAACATTAGTAGTATTTTTTCGTTCTTGTAGGTACGCCTCAGCCACCATTATGGCAGTAACAATAAGAAGGGAAAATAAAGAAAAATACCATTGATAAAATATATTGTCTTTGGAAAATAATCATAATATTATTCTCGCTGGACAGAACAATGATGGCGGTTTAGGAATGTTTGTGTAGCGCGTGTGTGACATCTCCATTCCAATACTTTTATATATACTTACTAATGCATAAAGTTTATACTCTCCAATGCATACGATGTATTATTTTCTTTACATTCTGTCAGATACATCCAACTTCTGTTAAAAATGAGATAAGGGCCTGAAATTCTCACATAACAGCATTTGTACATAAAAAGAAAAGCAAGCCGAACTAAAAAAATATATAAGGATTGCACATACTGTATATCTGCTACGTGCAAAAGGGGTATCTCTAACAAAAGTTCAAAAAAAATAAACGTACTTATTTCATGTGAACTGCAATTTTTTTTGGCTTAAAATGTTCGCCTTTAATTATGTGCTGGTTTGAGATCCTCAATACGCCAGTCCTTATTGATTTTGGCCAGTGTTTTTTTAAATATAATTCGTTCAAAATAACCACGAAACCAATATCCCCTATAAGTTTAGGGGATATTGGCTTCATGTATATTTGATTATAACTAGAATTAAATCAAATACTTATTTGCACACGATTGTTTCAGAAACTTACAAAGGTAACCTTCTTCCATGCCTCACGAACATCCGCGAGCAAGCGCAAGTGAGGGAGGCTGGCCTACGAAAACCTTCCCGACCTAGAGTCCACTCACGCGGCGGCTGCACATCTTCACGCCCGTACCAATACTTATAAACCATCATCATGCAGTTTATACGTTCCTTCTTCAAGCGGATCACTGATGATCTCAAACAGAAGAAACTTATACCGCTGAAGATATTATTTTTCGTTCATGCATCCAGTGAGTATCACATATATATTCAGATATATATGTATATAAATAGTATTCTATAATACAATTCATTTTGTAGAGCAAGTCCCTTTACAAAATGAATGCGTTATGTAAAACCCCGTACTATTTAGGAATCCAGCTGCGACAGAGACGCTACCCCTGCCCGTCAAGTAATTGATTAGGTATATTTATATAGTAGTCAACAACTTAATGTCAACCCGTCCTTCATCGTCTACTGCTTCCATCAAACAATACAACATAATCCGTTCTAACTAAACCCACATCTCCTGTCTATTTATTTTATTCATTTTATATTTGTTCTGCACACTTAGTCTTCCCTATAAATAAGTTTTAGCCGATTCTTACCAGCCTCCTATTACAAGCACTAATTTAAAATACGAACTACGAATTACTACACAACGAATAACTGCTAATAACGTAAAATACTTACGTAAACTAGAGACATGTAAATATAACTTTCCTTTTTTCAACTTAACTTTTCTTTTTAAATTTATTAAAACAAAAACGGAGGAGGAGATGGAAGAAAATCCAGTTGTCGGAGACTGTGGACAAAAATGGCAGTTCTGCGCATGCCTAATTATTTATATAAATTAGACATGAGCTGAGACGCCATTTTTGTTGAACTTATTTGCCGAGCAGTGTATTAAACTGAGTCGGACATAATCTTGTGAGCTGGTTGTATTTCATTCCCGCATGGATATGGTAAAAGCGCTTGAGCGTACAAAAATTGTCACTGAGATATGGCTCTTAGCCTAATAGATGATAAGATGTAATTTTCAATATACTTTTTTTGTAGCATTGTTTGTACTGTACCCGTACTTGACGATACATATGCGCGAGCTGGGCATCAGCGTGGAAGAGACAGCGATCATGTCAGCGGTGACGCCGGTCGTCTCCATCGTGATGCCCCCCCTCGCCGGCATGCTCGCCGACAAGATCGGCAACTTCAGGGTGCGTATTTTAACTGTTGATGCTCCAGACCCTCAAAGGTTGATGACCTTAGGTTGAAATCATTATTACCTAGGTCCAATGCTCACAGAATTAAGTTTAAACTTTGTATGAATGTGTAAGAGTGAAAGGATGTTGAATTCTTTAAAAAAGTTGTTGTATTGTGATATTACTGACGCTATGATTAAATAGTTTATTGAATTGTTTATATACTAAAATCACGTGCCTATTTGCTCTCATCACCAAGATATTTGCAGTGATCCACACAAGGTTAATGGCTAATAATGGATGGGCTCTCGATTTTGGTGGAATTAATTTTGTTAAAACCTTGTTAAATTAACCTTGTCGTCATATACATATGACGACGATGCACAATCTATATGTACATTGAATAAGAAGTGCCTACAAAATAATAGTGACGTATAATGCCACTGGAAGGTATTATTTGGATACTACCTACCCATGGCTGATGGTGTGATCATTAAGTTGATTTTACAATAACAATTTGTAGACTGATTTCTATGTGTACGGTATTTCTAGCAAGTTTGCATTGCGATACCTATTTAGAACCTCTGGTATTCGAATTATGTACCTATAGTCAATGCTCATTGTGTACTCTTTCCGGTTCAATATAATCAGCTTAATCCACAGCGTCCGACGCAAATTACGGTCAATTCTGGCTACAATAACCTTTACCTTGCATTGTGGCGGCATTGGCGAACAATCGGCTGTTATGCTACTTACATGTAGGGATCGTGCGCGCGTCACTGCGCCCGCGCCTGTCGCGCCGCGCGGGTCTCCTACCGGAAGCGCCGCGACTACCATCGCCTTTATCATTATCGACGAAGGTAACGCGATCGTCAAAACACAGAAACTTCCTACGACAATGCCTGATGAGTTAATGGCAATGGCGATAATTTGTTGACCAATATGAAGGCTGAGCCAATTTTGCGCAAAAAATCGGCACAGTTTTATATTTTTTACCTTATTTAGGTATGGTAGATTTTTGTATTAGGTAGGTAGAGAAATAAGAAACTAAAAGGCTCAAGTAACTGAACAGACACAGACTTAACGTGACAGCTCCTTATAGTTGTTAAAGTAATAAAATATTGAAAACAAATCAGCACAATAGCCTCACAATAAAACCATGCGAAAGGAATGTGTGATGGTAACGAAGTATTAATTTTGAATCTTAACAATACATAGTCCGAATGTGCTTGTGGCTAAAACATGCAGTAATCAAACATTATAGCTGTATTAATTAAGCCTCAGTACTAAGAATGTCTTTGTCTTAGCTAAAACATTCAATATAGAAGTGTCGTAGGAATTTAATTGCACATTTGCGACATACAAGTCTGCACACAATGATTGTGGGCCCCTAATGTTTCTATTGCTCACCTATTCCGCTCGCGAACGTGTCCTCGAACATCTCCATTATCGTATGACATTTGTTATTGCAGACTACAATTTGCATCTAAAATCGGCAATTTGTCGCAGTTTTGCTGATCATCGTCCTTAAGTGCCGCATCCTGTTCATCCACCGCTGATTATAATTTCCATTTTAGGATCACGTTTGTTAACGAATGACTGCTTTAAATAATACACGTTTCCTGTTATATTAGGTACGCTTAGTTTACTTTCATTATGAATTTCTAAAATTGTAGGCGTGCCAGCTAATCAGACCCAAATCACACGACGGGCCATTTCGAATTTGGGGGTTTATTTCCATGTCATTTATTATTGCAGCTATTGTTGGCGCTATCGTCGACTCTAGGGGGAGCTTCGGCATTGCTGCTGCTGGCGGTTCCCGTGGGCCGCCTCACGGTCACCTTCCCGCCCGCTGTAGAACTGCTAGCCTCTTGCGATGACTCTGCCATGCGCTTGCGACTGGTGCAAGACTACCCGTGTCGCCCACTACACCCATACTCCTTTGACATTAATCTAACGTGAGTTTGGAATTTGCAATCAAATATGTTAATAAACACCGAAAAACAATACCATCACATAATTATGTATTATTCCAATTTTAGCGCTTTGACTTGCGGCTTCGTTTGTGACGTGCCCGAAGATTTTTCATCAGAAGACACAGATGCCTTTGTTTACACCAATTTCTATGACGTACATTTACCCTCGCAACATCTCGTGTATCTTCATACAATGTCGTCATCAACATCAGAAACGAAACCAAAGAAAGATCAAAGTACATCACGAATCATGACCAACGACCCTTATTTCAATACGACTGTGACCAAATTATCCGACCGCGAAATATTCTTCCCAACACCGCAGTTGTACCAAATAGAATGTACGCGCGATACGAGTAATGCGACCTGCTTATTCAGAAGAGACGATGTTTTCAATGAAACGAAAAATAGCGTTGACGATACGAAATTACGTATAAGGATATCGCACGACGCGCAAGGAACGCCAACCGATGTCAGAAACTATTGGGTGAAGGCGATATCTGCTGGTAATATTACGCAATACGACGAAGACTACGGTGGAGTTGATAGTATTACATGCAAGGATAGTTTTGTAAGTAGTTTGCCCATAAATAAAATAAGTCCTGCTGTTAAATTATTATCTGATGCTCTGAACTCCGAGGTCCGAGGTTGCAATGACTTATCGCTACGAATTTAGGCTATTGAACGCTGTAAGTGGCCGTGGAAGGAAACTGAGATGCAAACTGCGCTTTCAAATGAGTTTTAAAAATGATTTGACCTTTACTAAGAAGAAGTTCAATAAGTCGAAGGTCTAATGATGTAATTTTTTGTTTGTAATAGGAACCTAAAGGGGAAGTGCGTGTACAGACAGGATCGCGCACGCTGTCGCGGTGCAATGTGGCGTGCGCCGTGTCGACACCGCGCAACGGTCTCTGTGAAAACTCCCAGCAACAAATAGAGCTCGATCCTGCGTTTACGTTTTGGGCCTATCTTGCTGTAAGTACCTTCCTACGTGTTGAATGAAACTCCCAGCTCCCTAAAACTGATGCGAGCTAGCCTGAAATCTGACTGCAGTGAACACTAGTACACAAACACAAGTAGAACACACACAACAACACAAGTACTTTATTAACTGAGTGATTTGCGTGTGTGAATCGTTCGCTTGTTTGCAACAGTACAGCTGGTCCTTCAATTCTCTTTTACTTTATTAATCGCCCAATACTTAATCGAAACTCAAATTTAAAAGTAGCTTAAGTTTGCACAACATTAGAACAACATGAATTTTTTGTATTACGGCGAAATAACAAACCACTCAAACGCTGCACAAATATGTAGGACTTACATATTTGTGCAGCGCTTGAGTATTCGGCCGTTAGTCAGTATAAGGTTCGTAATTGAGTATAAGTGAGCTATTCCATTATGTTAAACTTATTCTCTTACCCTATACTTACTGTGAAAGAGTTTTCGAAACAATATTTATATGATTTTTTTTTTTTTTTTTTTTTTATACATTATAGGCAAGTATTTGATCTCGATCTCACCTGATGGTAAGTGACGATGAGATCTACGATGGAGCATACTTGCCTAGGTAGGAAGGCGGCAGTAGATCGACACGCTACATTCACTAGGCACATGCAGCGCAACTAATCTGACCCGCCATCCATGAATGGCAACACTGAACATGATGCCGCAACACGGCTAGGCCGCTTGGCGACATGGCTTTGTTCAGTGGGTGGTGACTAGCCACGGCCGAAGCCTACCACCAGTAGAGTTGTCACCTGGTTGGCACCACCCAGGGTCACGTGTAGGGTATCTCGAGGGTACTTAATTCTCCTACGGACGAAGGTGACTCGACCCCAAAACTTATTTTTATGCAAGCTAATGTAGAGCACGCACGACCCTATAGGGTGGTGCGTAAACTTCGTCGCGGTGATCAATTAGCGACGTGAGGGCGCGTAGAACACCGCAGCGAGCCCGTGGAAGGTTAACGCGAACTCATACGGAGTGAGCGATGAAGCCGCTGATGGGAAAATTGGCGGCTAACCGCCTCTAACTGGGTAATGACGAGCCGGGCACGGCGGCAGTGGCGCGACATAGTGGTCGCATTCCCATTCCGCGCTGTCTGCCGGTTCGCGGCCAGCACGCGTCCCATTCTAGTTTTTACACTTCTTACAATCGGAGAGCAGCAACGTTTTCATTTTTTGTGATGAGAAAAATGAAATTTAATGCAAGCCAGACTCGCAAGGCTGACTCGAGGGTATTCGCGCGCAGGCTAACAGCAAGGCAAACGGCAGATGTCGAGGCAAACGCTCATACGGTCAAGCGCGGTCAGTCTGTTCTGTAACTATATGGCCACGGGTGGTAGAAAGTAGAAAAATTCCAAGTTTTCTAGAAATTGTAGAGTTCTTGGCTATTTACCTATAGGGCTGGTTAGTGTCAAGTATTCTTACAATTAATAATCGCGTATATCATATATCTATACAACATTGTATACTGTTGTTATTCCCAACGCAACGCATAGAGGGGTGTTTTAAGTCTCGCCCAATTGTCTATGACATTGTAGCTTCCCAACGCATGGGCCTATTTCAACATAGAAAAAAAAGCTGAGTACTATATAATGTAATTGGATTCAGCCGTGCCATCTCCATGATACATGCAGCTGGGGTTGCGAAAAGTGGTTTATTTCTCTTAAAAAATGTATAGGTATTTCAAATTGGCCATCGACATTTGACTGAACATCGTGTCTTTGTTCTCCGTTTATTGTATTTGTCGCGGTATCATCGATGTTCACTGCTTCATCAACAAGCCTAGGAACGGATATTCAGTTTCTCATAGATCACTAGTTGCGCAATGGTGAATGCGAGTCGTGATTCGGCCTTGTCCCCGATGGGTGGGAGCTTAATGTCAAACATTTATTATGTGCATGAAGCGTGCACACACATATTTACATAACTCTATTGAACATGGGTTTGTAAACATTTAAAAGTATAGGGGATATTACATAAACATATTTATGACATCAATGTACGATCATATTATATGGTATCATGTCCAAACTATATATATAAACCGATCGAAACGCAAAATCATACGTCTAAATTACATAACTTATATATAATATAAATACTTCCTGTATCTATGTCGTAGATATATGATAACATATTACCCAGAGCAAAAAAACTTACTTAATAATTCGATAATAAGTTACGACCAACTAACACATTATAGAATCTCCTTCAACTATTTAATTAATTAAGTTTCCCTACTTAATACATAATGTCAGGTCACCTACTTATTAAGTTACCCTATTGATGAAATACTTTCTCCAAGCTACCCATATGAAATTAAGAAAGCTAATCGACCTTCTCCGTTACATCTTACAAAGACTACTCTATAATATATGCCGATGTAATTGGTCCCCTTGAATACGTATAATCTGTTCAGCTAGATCAGGGGTTCCCAAACTTATTTTGTCTACTGCCCACTTTGAGAATGAATTATTTTTTAGCGCCCCCCTTTATCACCTACTTAAAAACCAATTGTAAGCCTCTACATAATGCCCCCATTTTTTTTCTGGCTCTCTTACCGCCCCCCTTTAGGCCTGCAGCGCCCACAAGGGGCGTTATCGCCCACTTTGGGACAGGCTGAGCTAGATGTTAGCCCTGGCTCCATACTCCATTCGTGTCTCGTTCGCAGGTGCGAGTGTTCATCGGCATCATCGGAGGCACAGCGTTCGCGATGTTCGAGGGCGCCGTGATCGCCATCGTGCGCGAGCAGAAGGCGGACTACGGGATGCAGCGGGTGTACGGCAGCATCGGAGGCATGATCTCCTCACCGCTGTCCGGAATGCTCATAGACTATGCGAGCAGGGGGAAGGGATATACGGACTTCAGGTAGAACAATAAATAAACAAAACTGGACATTATTTCAACAAGTCCATTGGTAGATCAACTAGGTTAGGACTTTTAGGTTATTGACTATCCCGAAGGGAATCCTTTAAATTTTAGGGACAAAGATTAGATAGAGATAAGATTAGTTCAAATAAAATGACTCGTCCATTTTTTTATTTTATGCTTGGTTACCGAAAAAAAATACCGACACATTTAGCGATATGAAGTCACAAAAGGGATAAAGACAGATATATATAAATTAGTTTAAAACAGAATTCAGGCAGGTGCTTAGCGCCCACATCGGAACTCATACTGTACAGATAATTCGCAATCAGACTAAATAATATTAGTCTTTATTATGCATAGGCCATATCGATTGCCGGCTACTACAGCCACACTGGCCATGACCTAATGTATGCACGTATGCCTTGAGATATCTAGAACTCACCGATTGGATCTCACTAACATATTTTACCTCATATTATAGTGCCCGGCAAATATATATACCAAGCAACAATGTTTTGTAAATGTGTATCTCAGTCAATATTGTGTGCGTAAATTTTGAACTAACTACATACACGAGATCAAAAAATTTAAAAATCAATGAACCCGACTCCGTAAAACTCAAAAGGAAAAACGTCTGAACAGTCGGGGTATTGGGAAAATTTGACCCGGTTTTGATTTTTGTTGGGTCTCGACTGCTAAACTACTAAACACTTGGATGGACTTGTGTTTTTCTTTATAGTTTTACACATTCAGGTGTTTTTTTATTTTTTTAAATCAAGACGGTATTATTATTAATACCTCGTTGCCTATTATACGATTATAAAAGATAATGATCACAGCTTTATTATAAGAATTGAAAATTTTAGTGAGAATTCAACAGCAACCATTCACCGATAACGATTTAAAATTAGTGCTGACAAATTTTAAACCGTTATCGGTCCTTGATGGCCATTCGAGATGAAAAATGATAAGATAAACCTAAATATTATTTTTATACGCGATATAACATAGGTTGTCGAAATTTTTTTTCACAAAAAAAATTGTGAGAATTTTTTTATTATTTTTTTTAGCCCCTATCTGCTTACACAATTGACTTATAATGCAATTGCCAATCGCATTGTAATTGTGTAGACTTAGAGCCTAGGTTTAATGGATTGACCTTACCTCAACTCAATGCACCAGGTGGTTTTGAGTTTATTTGTTATTGTAGTTTAATGTGCAACAATATAATGCAATACGATCACAATATTTTCTATGTATCGTACCTTCCATGTTCGGTCGAGCGAGACCGATTCGCAACAACTGTATCACACACACATTCTTAAAACGTATGGTATTTTTTTAAAATAAGCGTGTCATGTTTATTTTTTTTTCATATATTTTACAGGCCTGCGTTTTACTTATACGCTGTGCTGAAGGTCGCGTCCGGCGTCTTGATGCTGAGCATCGACCTCGAGTTCAAGCAGCCTGCTCAGAACCTCCTCGAGGATGTCATCTCAGTGTTCAGAAACATCGAGATTGTGGCCCTTTTTATTGCTTGCTTTATTATGGGTCAGTACTTTTTCCGATCAATGTATTTTTAAAAACATAAACATTATCTATACATATAATATAAATGTAACTGATCGTTATTTGTACATGGAAGATATATGAGAAAAACTATTATTGGGGTCCTTGATCAACGCAATACAACCCAAAACAATGATTGTTAGAATTATTGTATCCTCGTTTGTGCGCGCTAATTTCAGAAACAGCTAAACCGATTTGTGTTTGAACCGTTTGGGTTTGCGATTTTACTAATGTATTGTGGTAAGCTTCACTTAAAATGTTGTGTTTGTTTTATTTCAATCAGTTAATATATAAAAAACGCCGCGACTTTAAATTTATATAACTCAATTTAAAGTCGCGGACGAAGTTGCGGGCAACAGAAAGTATTTTATAAACTTAATTAAGTAAGACTGAACTTAATTAATATTTATATTTTATTCAAAATACCATTGTAAGGACTGGCCTTTGTTTTTCTATCAAATATAATCCACGTATTTTACCTAGGCACTTGGATTCTTATCTTAGTGATTCTTGCTTGTCAAATGACATAAAAACGTGTTACTCATCTTCCTCAAGTTCACGCACATAACGTCATGCTATTTCCAGGCACTGCATGGGGCTACATCGAGAGCTTCTTGTTCTGGCTTCTGCAAGACCTTGGCGCTTCTCGTTCGCTCATGGGGATCACTATAACAGTGGGCGGAGTGGCCGGCCTGCCCCTCCTGGTGCTCTCAGGACCTATCATCAGGAGACTGGGCCACGCCAACGTGATATTCATCGGGTTCATATTCTACGCTATTAGATTGCTTGGTGAGTGCTGCAAAATAACACATATTTCACAGAGCCTTAGGTTCTTATTGATAACAGCCTACTGCCAGAATATATAAACGTACTGTGGTTTCTACGGGATCAATGAACTTATGCCGATGTTATAAGAAATATCTTCTTATATTGATGATTTATAGTGATCCCATACACTTCACTTCATACGAGTATCTTATGCAAAAGATGATCGTAACCAGTACGAAATAATTACGCTTGCGTAATAAGGATCTATTTGGTAGGTATATTTTGGGCTCCATGTATATACACGATATCTTTCTTAATCTTTTCAATTCATCAAAGGTAGTCACGGAATTCGTAGACCATGGAATATAAAAAGAGGACAATCCGATGTCTACATCAGCCTACCTTCCTTGACCTTACCGAAATTTGTAGGTACTAGACACTAACGGCCGTGAAATCGTTCGCAGTCTGCATACCAAAGCAATTGTTGGTTAGTATGCTCTACGGATTTGTATGTCCGAATTGAATAGAAAACCAAAGACCACTAAGAAATACTTTTAAAATTGTGAAAGTAATAGACTTGTTAATTGTGATTGCTTAGATAGCACACGTGCACCTCCCAGCCATAATCCTCCGAACCCGTTGGGTGACTCTACAAGTTGCAAGTCCACTTTCGCTGCCCTCAACCCTTTCCTTTTCGCATGTACTATTATATTTTCCCGTATTTTTCTACATATTTTATGATATACACAACGGATATTGACATTATTAGATTTCTACCTGGCTTTATGTAACGGTGAAGGAAAAAATCGTGAGGAAACCTGCATGTCTGAGAGAACCCCTCGAAAGATGTGTGAAGTCCGCCAATCCGCACTGGGCCAGCGTGGTGGACTATGGCCTAATCCCCCCTCGCATTGAGGGGAGGCCCGTGCCCAGCAGTGGGACATTAAAAAAAGGGCTGGAATTATTATTATTATGTATTATGTAAATACCTACCTCTACATACTTAAATCCATTGAAAGTCGCTTGTTCCAATTGAGTAAGTTTTCTTTCCCATAATGAGGAAACCAAAAGTCACGATGGTGAATATGCTATGGTCTAGTGTAGTAGAACAGAGACTATAGTTTAAATTTAAAAATAGAACAACATCGTCATTTGTTTATTTGTCATTCCATCGTATTCTGCTTCAGAAGATTCATCACAGCGCAGACAACTTAATCGTGTTTAACGTTCTGCAGGTTACTCTTTGATCTACAATCCATGGTTGTGCCTGGTCTTCGAGGCGTTGGAGTCGGTGACGTCATCGCTGTCGTTCACCGCGGCGGTTACGTACGCAGCCCGACTCTCCTCTATGACCACCGACACATCGGTGCAAGGACTGCTCGGCGGATTGTACTACGGAGTTGGTACGTACCTCTTTGTTGATAAATAAGTAAGTAGATTAAATATAATTATGGTTAATCTCAATTAATTTATTTCGTATTAAGTATATCAGATCTCCGATACCGACCCTATTGCCAAACTGAGGCCTATAGTCGTCCTCTAGGAAAGGAAAAAAACAACTCTAGAAAGATATATTTCTCCTATAGGTTCCAGCATTTCACAATTCGCATTAAATAGTACTTAAGTATGTCATAATCATGATTGACAAACTACTGTACAAGATCCAGTATTTGCGAGGATAGTATACCTGTAACAAAAGAACTTAAATCCTTTCAGGCAAAGGCGCAGGAAGTCTAATCGGCGGTTACCTTATGAAATTCGTCGGAACCAGGCCGACATATCAGATATTCGCGTGCGCCACACTCGTCACCGGCTGCATTTATTATTTGTTCAACAAATTCTATATACGCAAGAGAGCCACCAGCGACGCTAACGACATCTGTATGAAGAAACAGTCACCTTTAGACGTGGAATGCCGAGAAATAAAGAAAGACGACGATAAATTAAACATGATGATAGATGCCGCCAGTAAAATCGAAGCTAAACTCGATGAATCGACCACAGATCATAAAGCTCTCGAAACAGATTCGAACTGCGTGAAGTTAAGTCCTGAAAATGTAGATGGCAGTAGTGACTCGGGCGTGGATAATCCAGCTTACAATGAAACAGAAACGGACTCGAGGAAAGATGAGAGCAAAGTAGCGCCTAAAGTGTGATAATGACAAATGTATTAGTAGCTTTTAGTTCTATTAGTGTTCTGCAACAGCCTGACCATATTGTCATGAGCATGAACAGAGTATGGGCATGAGCTGGTAGGGACCGGGTAATCATAGGTCTTAGGTAAAGTAAAATTCAATTAGCTGTGTACTGAGAGATCGCGTAGCCTCGCAAGGCTGGTTAAGGCATAAGTCGCACGCGGTAGACTCAGCTGCAATCTGAGCAATCGGATAACGCGATGTCCGGTTTCCGGGATGACAGCAGTTGGGCGAGGCAGCACAAGCGTTTATCTCGGACGAAATATACTAACGGATACAGAACAAGGCAAGGATACTTCGTGACTCAGCTCAGTTAGTCAATACACGGCTCGTTACTAGAATGCTACATATTATGTACTTGCTCTAATATTAGATACCTACAAACATTTCAAGCGAAACTTTTGTACTTCAGATATTGGCTAGTTAAATAATCATATAAAGTACCTACCTACATAGGTACATACAAAATACCGCATCAAGTATTTTGGTAGCCACGTGGCTGTGAGAAATATGACAAATTAGACTTTATTTATCATGGTTATAAGACTACAGCGATGTATAGATAAATATTTTAATATATATTTTTGTGTAGATAGTTACAAAAGAGTATCTGTTATCGTAAATAAGAGTGCAATAATTTTATCTTTATACCTATTTCGGCTCCCGACAGTAATAGGTACAAGCGAGGCGAATTTCCCATAAAGCCAATGAGCTCGCGAAAATGCCAGGTAATTATTGGTGGCGACTAAACTGCGTCCGCGGCCGGCAACACTCGGCAAATATCAGCTGAAAGGGACGGTTGGTACCTTGGGAGGCCAACACTTCTAGGTGTTCTTAGGACACCAGCGTATGTAGTTCGATGGTTCTCTGTTTCTAATGGACAAACTGACATGCAAAGACATTGTGTTTAGGTATTTAAATAATGAGACATTGAGCGTACCGTCGCGCCGCGCCGCACGGTGGAACGAAAATCGCTTGTAGTGGACTTAGCGGTACTTGAAAATAAAATGTCTTTTCTTGGATATCTAATGATGTCATCGGATTCTACTCATCAATACAAGCAAAAACTATTATGGCAGTATTTTGATTAGATAAGTATTTTTGGAGTTATGATGATTTGTATTTTTTTTTGTATGGAGACCAACTCAAATTGGCTTAAATCTCGCAAGTCTCAAGTTGTTTCAAAGAATCATTTATGGAGTCATATAGCTTCAACCATTAGCTACATTATGTATATAGCCCCAATGCTCGAAAATTCTCGATTTTAGAGTATTTAATAAAATAAGATTTTTTATTACATTGACGATAAGGTAGTCGTTGGTTTCCCTTTTCTATGTGTACTACGAATGAGGTAGAGAACTAGGAGCGCTTTTTTAGAGGTTTCCCCATTAGGCCGAATCCACATTAACAGAAAAATAAAGTCATAATTTCGAGAATACTTAATTACCGTCTAATGGGATAAGATAATCCAGTTTCTTGAGATTATTGCTATACTAATGGCAATAATGGGTGTCATGTCGTATAGGGAGGTGAAAGAAGCTGCTCTAGATAGAGACAGGTGGAAAGAGCTTCATCAGCTACACCGACAAGGGTCTAACCCTTAAATTAGAAGAGAGAGAATGGCAATAATTCGACGAAATAATTGAAAAGGTGACAAAGGAAGATATGGTAGTGGTAAAGTAAATTAGTAAGCCTCCGGCTCAGATGCTTCATCCTCCATGTTTTGATGAAAGCCTGAACATGCAAATTCTAACTTCACTATTTCTTAATCATCATCGAAACTATCAGATGATTAGCAAAGTCTTGGCTTCATCTGAAAGGTCTTTGTGTTTGCGTTGTAATTTAGCGCGTTTCACTGAAATGTATGGGTCTGAACTAATGAATAAGTTATTTAAAATGTCTTGATTGGTAGTTTTCCTACAGAATTTTCGTAAACGATCTAAGCGAAATCGTCTGAAATCTTAGTTTCTAGATTCAGAAGCTTCTTCGGATAATTTCCCAATTGGAATAAGCCCGAAATTGGCTATTATGTCTGCTCTATGAGCAAGAACTTTATGTACGCTTAAGGGCATGTAGAATAGAATTGTGGATAGCATAACTGTATTGCTTTTTGTATTTGAAAGTAGGAAGGAAATGATTTTTCTTACACACCTTCTTCTTCTTATTGTATTGCCACTTTGATAATTTTACCGACAGAAGTATTCCTAAAGCCTCATCTCATCTCATCAGTTATCAATGGTTTTTGGGATGTATTATTAATATAATCTTTTACTTTTTTACGTCTTGTGGATTTTTGACCACGTAATAATTTATTTCCGCGATATCAGAAAGACCCTGAACTCTTAAATTCATTGAATAAATGTCTGATATTTCATCAAATCTTCGTATTTTCTGATTTTTCAGCGCGTCTTTTTTTTGTTTAGACCCTAATTCACGGAAAGGATTTCTTGGGCTTACATTTGTGTGCGTAGTACCTATGCTTATTTTGAATGGTGATACAATTTGAGTTGATCTGCTGGGTGGCTTCGTGTTCTGTTATATCAGCATCAGATGTTCCTTCTGTAGCGTCTCTAATATAATCAGGCCACAAAACTGATACATCCAACCATTCTATATTTTTAGTTTTGAATATATCTGCATTACTATGAGCACTAACCCATCTCCTATGAAGGTTAGAACAATAATAACCACAAAAATGTTTTAGCTTTTTGGTGTTTTCTTCGTTTAATTCGATGTTTAAAGCAGATATTCCGATATTATATAAACCCTCGCCAAATTACCAGTACCAGTTTGTTTTAATTTCACAAACATATCTAAGTTACGTCACCAAGTCACGAACCATTTTGACCGAAATTCAGATAAAATACTTTTTATAATATTCCAAAGCAAATGCGCGTGCGTATCTTACGGAATGTAACCATGTTCTGAAAATAATTTACTCAAAATAGGAATAAGTAACCTAATTATTATTACCTGCTGTCAATTTGACCACAATTGCTTACGATATAAGCACCTGTTGTTTACACCATGTATTGTTATGTTTGAGATAATCCCCCATTGTTATATTTTCTATTTTTACCAAAACAAGTGACGTCTTTAGGGTGGTGTGGATGATACCGACTACCTGCGCAGTGACCTTACCGGTAAACACAATCAAAACATGACATGATTTTCTTAAATTACATAATTATTATTGTTAGTATTACTTCCAAGACTGCCTAAAATTTACGTAAGCATGTTTAGAGGTCATAACTAATGTGCCTAAGACGTTAGCAAAATAAATAACATCGAAAAAAAATTACATTTTTAAAACTGGTATAACTCTTGAAATAATGCATATACAACAATATTGCTTAGAACATAAATGTTTTATATTGGCTAGTAGAATCCGAATCCAAAATTTCAAGCCCTAAGTCCCAAATTTTAAAAACCAGCCCACCGTGCGCCGTGCCGCTCAGATATGCAGTATTTTCATAATGTTCAAATTGTAATGAAATTATTTTTGTAGTTAGTTATTATTGTGATGTTGTATTTGTTTAGTATAAGCGGTTGACGTAGATGAAAATTCTATTAAAATGTGGATTTTATATCAAAACTGAAGCAGTAATTTTGGAGAATAAAATTACTGATTTTAAATAAATCAGCATTATTTATTAATAAAATATTGTTCAATCAATCTTACTTTTTAATTGTTTCTTGTACATATACATATCATTTAGGTAGTTTTATTAATTAAATGACGTTACGGGTGGTTAATTCGTTATGTTTTAAAACCCTCTAGTAACGGTTAGTTATTTTCCGCAACAAAAAGTATCCTAGATCGTTGATCTTGTGATAAGCAATCACCATGCCGAGTTTCATCAAAATCCGTTCACATGTTTCTTTGTTGCGCTTAGAGACAGACAAAAACTGGAAATGGCGAATTTTGCCAGTGCATTAAAAAAAATATACTAACTACGATTGTTTAAAAAATATTCAATTTACAGACATATTTATCTATACGATTTTTTATACAGTTTAGTTTTATAGATGATCTAGCATAATATGTGGCATATAACTTTCCACTTTAGGTGTGCCGAATATTTTGAACAAATATGTAACACTTTCTACAAAGCCTTACCCGGGGTGCGACATTGATTATCTCGCTAACAGTGTAAATTGTAACTCGACTTGGGGTCATCTGAGTCGTGCCTGTAGCGTTCCACATACTGAAATACCGCTACAAATTATCATAACTTTACACCCGAAGCAGCCACTTGACCAAAGCTCTGTATTTGAAAATATCTAGCCATAGGTACCCATCACTTTTTAGTCAGTTGTCGTGAAGACCACTCGTGTAACCCGATGTTAACAAATGTACCGAAAGTAAATTCAAAATGAAACAAATAGTAACACTCTTTTTGTTCATTTGTTTGTTGAAATATGGAGTAAATTCGTTGAGCTTACCCGGGCCTAGAGTGTACGTGGTGACGCCATCTCCGAGAACGCCGCAGGCCAACAGCGGGAGACCGGTACCCTTCTATTACCGCAACTGGATCAAAAGGATGGATACACTCGGGAATGCGACGACTACAACGACCACCACGACACAGAAGACGAAAACACCTGATTTAATATTCGCTGAATTTGAATCGGGCAACAACAATATGAAGTCGATCAGAAAGCTGCTACAAAAGGAAAGTATCGATACGACAACGACTACGACTACTACATCAAGACCAATATATGTTCCTGATGAAGAAACTGAAGAAAACAAACCTCATTATGGATTACCTATTGCTGCAACTACAGAGAAACCAAAGAAGACTGACATGACGGATTATTTTGCTTTGTATAACAATGTGTACAACACTGGTCCACTTCTATCTCCTGTGTATGTGCCTGCGAGTAGGTCACCGAGTTCTCCGCCCACCAGCGCTGTTCCGCCTACTACGTCGACGACAATGCAAACTCCAGTGAATAACGTGGAAAATATTTGGCACATAATTGATAGTGAGAAAAATGATCAAAATAATGGTATGTGGGAAGAAGAATCTATAAGCTCCGAACCATCTAAAATGACTACTGAATCTGAGGCTCAGGATGATGATGTCACAACGGATGAAGAAAATAGTGAAGGAAACGCAGGTGTAATAGATGCCAATTTCGCGATACCAGGGTAAGCTTTCAAATGTACCAAACCTAAACAATTCATCTCACATTTTTTAATTATAAATGTGCCCGTGTACTACATACAACTTTTTAAAACAATTATTTTTTATTCACAGATTCGGCACTAATCCTGGCAACGGAGCTGAGAATGAATCCCGAGCAATTCGCACTGAACCTAACTTCCGCTTTCCTTACGTCAATTTGAAGCCGTTCCAAATGAAATCTTCCAAAAAACCACTTCCTAACAGTTTTTCTAGTAGCAGTAAGAATGGACAAAATATGTTCACTAATTTAGACAGTTTCTATGACTTGAAGAACCCCGTAAGAGGTGAAGCTCAGGATATAGTAGTTCCTATGCGTCAGCCTGTAGACCGATATAATCCTGCACAGCCATATTTACCTCAACAACCCTATGGTCCCAAACCAAAACAGTCTAGTCCGAGTGACTTACCTCCGCCGCCAGCTGTGGCCCCGCCCACGACACCAATTAGAGCCGTAGCGAACTTGGTACCACCCCCACCACCTCCGGCACCCAAGCTTACTGCTGACGATTTTCCAACGCCTAGCACATATGAAGCATTCCCTCCGTACGCACCTGCAGCGCCTGCGCCGGGACCGTTAGCGGACTCGGCTCCCGACTCTCCTTCAGACGACAGTGATGGACCACCCATGGACTTAGGATACAGATACAAACCACCATCTCCACCTATCCCACAGTTTTACCCTACTATTCCTCCACCTAGCAAGCCATTTTCTGGTTATTCCTATAATAAACCAACGGTTTCTGACGTTAGTCCCACACCGATGCTGAATATCGGAACTAAGCCCGATTTTCAGGGATACCATTATAGTAGGCCTGAGCCTTCGTCTCCGCCACAAGATCACCCGCCAGTTAGCTACGAGCATCACGACACGCCACCGCCGTCCTACCAACCCGACTATCCTGATCTGATCTTTGACAAGCCACACGGAGGAATGGGTGGTATGAAAGGCGGAAATGACATGAAAGACAGTATGGGAATGGAGCCACCACCAGAACCTGATATGAAGCCTGATATTCATCCTCATACCGCCCCAGGAGATGACAGCGGCTTTCCCCATGATTTTCCTGGCGATTTCAAGTTCCACCACGATTTTGACGATCACGATTACCATCATCACCACCATACGACGACGACGACGACAGAGATGCCTCGTGTCAACAGATACAGTTACTATTATCTGGGAAAGAAACTATACTACCTGCCTTTGTACTTCAGTGTTTACTTTATTGTTTACGTAGGGGCACTCATCATCAAGGCTGTATTGCGCCACAAGATTGTCTACCCGAACAGTTGGAGACCGAACGACCAGACAGCTTCGTTCTTCTCAAAGAGATCGATCGACTCTCATCTTTCAAATGATAATTTACACGAAATTACGGGCAGGGTGACGCGAGCTATCGCAAGTGCTGCTGAAAAATACATGGAGAAGAAAAACAAGGAACAATAAGGACTAGTTTCGTTAAATGCGTTTTATAATATAGATTTAGTATTATAAGTGTGTACATAGTAACGTACATAATAAGACAGTATTGTTGTGGACTGGGCACGTTTAAAAAATAATAAGATTATTTGAACGATGTTCATTACCACAACGAAGATTGGTATGGAAGAACCGGTTGACCGATGTTATTGCTCAATAAATATGTTTAATTATTATAACAAATGAAATAGTTTCATTTTAATTAAAGCCTCACACAATCTGATCTAGATATTGTTTATGTGGGTATTTGCTTAAGCATTTCTGTGTTCAATTAGACGAATTGTTAATGAAAATAACTTATCAGTAAAACTCATATAACATTATGTGATAACTAACTCTGTTAGCAGTACTGGGTAGGTTCATTCAATACACTCGGAGTTTATAGGGCAGACGGCAGGTATACGACCAAATCGGTTTAGGAAAAAATAAGAACAGATTGCGACGACAATATATCATCATTCATCATATTATTCTTATAGTGTTATTATGAATTTGAACACTTTATTTTTTAAACAGCTATGCCCACACAGAATCTAATCTCCGAGAACAATCCATTCATAAAAGCATATCGAATATCTCATCATCAAAATGGATGCCAGAGGGAGGTTAATCGTAGGTATCCGACTAGATTCCCAGACACGGCGGATAATTTGCTTTATCGTAAAATATTGCTACTGAAAACTATATACTTATCGATGAAGTTATAATATTGTTAAAAACGTAGATATTGAGTATGACGTAAGCAATAAATAAAACCACTGAACAAAGCCATGTCGCCAAGCGGCCTAGCCGTGTTCCGGCATGATGTTCAGTGTTGCCATTCATGGATGGCGGGTCAGATCAGTTGCGCTGCATGTGCCTAGTGAATGTAGCGTCTCTATCTACTGCCGCCTTCCTACCTAGGCAAGTATGCTCCATCGTAGATCTCATCGTCACTTACCATCAGGTGAGATCGAGATCACATACTTGCCTATAATGTATAAAAAAAAAAAACCACGATATGAGATAATGTTGTTTATGGATGCTACGACGCGGTAGGGCTCCGGATCTTTTCTAGGTTGGTAGGTACTAGTATCCCGAGTGCAAGTTTATTTGTAAGTTAACTGTACACTTTATACTTAGTCTACGCATTTTGCCATTATAGGTATATGGAGAATTTAAAGTTTAAGATAACGTCTGCTAGGGGTGCTGTTCAATTTACATACTGATAAATACACAGAATACGCAGTATATGTTTAGCTTATGAAAAATTTTGCAGTAGGTACAATTTGTAGTATCGTATGAATGAACTAGGTACATGTTTAGCGTTAGTGAAAATCGAGACCAACTCTAATCGATTTTATAAACGGAATCGCATGAATTTTTTTTAATGAGAACATTAGGATGAATGTGTTAACTATTTGGTACAATCGTCGCTATTTGTACAAAAGACTGTAGCAGACATATTCAAATAATAGAGAGAGAAATGTAGGTAAGAGTTTCATTGTTGGAACGCGGGACATATATTAAGTATGTGACAGGTAAATGTTTGGGGATACAGCAACATATGTATATTCGATTACCTTTATTTACACACAATATATAGGTTAGACATTTCAAATAATATTTAAAATATATAAAGAAAACAAAGTCGCGTTAATTACACCATCTGTAACTCGAGAACGGGTAGGCAGATATTTATGATATTTTATTTTTTTAATTTGTCATTCTGAGGCGGTAAATTTGCGCCGGACAGCTACTAGAGGTATATATATAACACACCCCTGTCGCATTTTCAACCATGATTATAACTTGCTAAACGGTGAAGGAAAATATCCTGACGAAACCTACATGTCTGAGAGAACCCCTCAAAAGACATGTGAAATCCTCCAACCCGCACTAGCCCATCGTGGTGGCATTGATGGGAGGCCCGTGCCCATCACCGGTACAATAAAAGAGCTGGTATTATTATTATAGCCGGAAATATATCGATATATACTATAAATGTCTATTTGTCTACATATGCTTACTAGTAGATAGCTTAGGAATTTTCACTTTCCCGATATCCAACTTGCGACTTTTCGTTCAATTTATAGAATAAATCCCAAAACGCCATTCTTTCCTTAAAATGTCGTTGTCCGATATTGACGTTCGAATCTAGCTCTAGGTAGTGAAGTGTGTCCTCGGTAATCGGCAGCCACTGCACTGGTAGCAGATCCGTTGATTCCGGGATGGGATTCCTAAGATAGAGAAGAGTAATATATATAAATGAAGGAAACAGGTTAGTACTTAAAAAATAAATAAAGCCTAGACTAGTAAGGCATGCGACTTTCTTACGCGTGGACGTTAGTTTTTTGGCTATCCCAGGAGGCGTTTTCCATTTTCAGGGACAGAACTCATCCTAGATGTTAATCTTGCTATAAGCCATGTGTATGTGCCAAGTGTCATTAAAATCGGGCCAAGTATTTTGTGACTTCCGCAACCTGTTGGCTTCCCGGGATAAAAAAATATCCCGAATAATGATCTTGTTCTAAGCTTTATCAAGCCAAGTTCTATCAAAATCAGTCTGGTAGTTTTATCGTGATGTGCAAACAGGTAGACGAAAACAACAAGAAATGTGGATTCGGCTTCTGTATTGAAAATAATATGCCCCAGATAATTATTTTTTGAAAATACTCAATGTACAGACCCCACCAAATTAAAGCATTATATGTACTTATAGGAGATAAATTGGTACCTACCCGTATTTGACAAAATTTGTCCAAATAGTTGTTATGCGATCGATGGCTTGTTGATCGTCGGCCGATGGGACATCCATGTACGATGCGTCGAAGAGATAACCCAATTCATCAGCGTGTAAAACCCCCTCACTAGTTATATTCAGTTTTTCCTTGAATAAGTTCCTTTCGCCATTATATGAAAACACGAAGTAGAAAATATTTGTAGCACCATTATCGAGATACCTTTGAATATTCCTGACAGTTGGATAAATAAAATAAAAGTCCGATTGGTAGTTAGCTAGTTCTTGACTGACAGCATCACTGAATTGTTCATCTCCTATGTAGAAATGTCTGATAATTGATGACATTTCATCAAGGTTTTCGTCGTCGAATTTAAAGAAGTTTCTTAAATTATCTTCAATAATATTCAAATTCTTATAATATTCGTGTTCCTTGTTTACAAATGATGAAAGGCATTCATCGCGGTTGTATGCCAGCAGAACAGACTTACTTGCAACATTCAAGTCTTTAATATTAGTCGGATAATCATATATAAATCTTTCAACATTGTCGAATTCATTTTCAACACACGGATAGAACTCTAGATTTAGTGCTGCAGCCGATGCAATAACTAGGTTGGTGTCCACTGAAGCGAGGAATGATAGAGCATCATTGATATCCGTTGTAGAGTGTCCGAGTTGCTCGGCTAACTTTAGCGGCGCCAGAGTATCCGGCTGCATAAAAGCTATAGGCACAAGAGCGTTACCACTATGCATAATGATTTTGTCGAATACATTTTGTACCCCATAAGTAAGTTGAAAATCGACTGATGTACCTCCAGCGCTCTCCCCGTATAACGTTATCTTATCTGAATCCCCACCGAATGCTTCTATATTATTTTTTATCCATCTCAAAGCTAACTGTTGATCCTTGAGACCCTGGTTACCGGGCACATTAGGGTTATCAAGACACATAAATCCGTAAGGTCCGAGCCGATAGTTAAACGTCACTAATATTACGTCGTGTCTTACTAAGAATTTGGGGCCATAGACATATCTTCCCGAATATCCCAGGTAGAAGCTACCGCCGTGCACCCAAACTAGCACAGGCATTTTATTCCTAGAATTTGCTGAATTGGGCACGTAAACGTTAATATGAAGGCAATCGAGATTTCCGACGATGGTGTTGTTAAAATCCTCGATTTGTGGACACATCGCCGAGTCGTCGTATGCCTCGAAAACATCATCAAACACTGGCTGAGGTGAAGACGGCTGAAAAAAAAGAAATTAGGTAAGTATATGTTTTTTTTTACTATGATTTATGGTTTCATGTACAAATAGATACTTAAAGGTTGTCGGAGCTAAGTTAGTAGGTAGGACCTCGGCGAAATGTATGCGACTTGGTTGGGATTGGATATAAGTAGATTTAGTGAATTATAGCCTAACCTTCGCAGGGGCCATTAATGGGGTCGGCCAGATAGTAGTCCTGATCGTCATTTTAAAAAAAGTTGGTCCTACCAGGGGGATGACACACGGCAGGCGCTTCGTGAAAATATATAATAAAGATTGGGAAAAGACTAGGAACAATGGTAGTTACTTACTCCAAAAGGATTGGTCTTATCGACTGTAGCGTACGGTATTCCCATAAACATAGAATAATCGCCATCGGTTGCTCTCAAACCTCGAATTAAACCAACATTAGTTTCAACTAGCGGATCGATCCTCACCGATCCCTCGCTATGTCTCATCAAGCAAGTTACTAATGTTATCAAAATATTGAATTTCCATTTCCACATTCTTGCAAAGAGGTATTGATCGTATAACAAGCACTACGGCTGACTAGGCGAGTTGTGCCGATTTATAGAAAATTTAAGAAAGATAAATAATTTGATAAATCATTTATCACGTTCGCTATCATAAGTGTTACAGAAGATGCTGGGGACATTGCAGATAACGAAATGTTGTGGGGGTCATTTCACGTAAACAAATAGCTACAACGTTAGGCAATAAGGTTATCCATTAAATATCGGAGACGCTTTTTATGATTTTAATAAACCTAAACAAAAAAATGTTCTTCTTCTTTCTTTCCGAAATGAAATCCGATGAAATAAAATGGATATCAATATGGCCTCACCCACAACATAGTTGGTATTTTGCCAATGTCAATTAATTAATAGCCATAACAACATTCAATAAATACACATTATAAATAAAATAATGGATGTGACATGAAGATATGAAAATGGCGTGATCCCAAAAATGATAATTGTCGATCATTTCTAAATTTAATTTTGAAACATTCCACTAAAACGTCTTGGCGCCAAAATTACGTCACATCACTACACACAGACAGACGTTTTGTAGACAGCCGACAACGACATTGTTTGTTACTCGTGGTGAAAGTGAGTGTCTAGTTTGTTATAGAATAGTTACTTACTATTAAGTCTCATGGCATTTATAGCGAAAAAAGTTTTCCATCTATTTTAACCGATTAACAGACTGTTGTTATACACTTTACTGGCTGTTACTAGCATAAATTTTGTAAGATGATATGATTTTTAGTGATTGTAATAGTTACTTAATGTAATATAACTAAAAGCTTTAGTGTTCTTAGACTATAAACTATGAAAAGATTACACTTATTTAAAGGATATGAACTTATTGATATATTCGCACTAAATATATCTTGTTATGTGTTCAAATACGTGCACGACTTTAGAAATATCAAATTACTTGAAATTTCATGTTATCCCAAGAAGTCCGATTATTTGTACGTAAAGTAACCTCGATTTTAGTTTACGTTTTTACATATCGACGGGTTCTCGTTCAATCTTTACTGTTCGTATCCAATCATCCCTTTTGCTCCTTATTACATGAACGATTAAAATAATTTCTTTCTAGATATTCTCTAATTAACGCGAAAACAGGCTAAAGCCAATCCTGTGGTACTAAAAACATTTTTACTATCATCTTGCGTTACGTATGTACTTATTGTAATAATTATTTGGAACATTTTGTATGAAGTCATCGTATGTTGATGTCATTCTTCATTCAGTCATTGTTATAAGCAGATTGTAGGTTAACGTGGGCTGAGGGAATATAAATATAAGCACGTGCCTCGCACCTTGACTATATCTAATCAATTAATCATCTTTCGTATTATCTACTGACAGATTCGCTTATCATTGGAAACGGCAGCGGATTTTTTTAAATTCTATTAAAATTAAAATAAATCGGCGAAAGTTTACTTTCAGTTTTACCATAGGCAGCTTTGGTTTAACGGACCATAGCAGGGTTCACGCTAGGATGATATATAGCATGCTAGATTCACTGTCACCAAAATAAATGAGGAGAGTTATTAAGGTAAATATAGGTCGGTAAGTATTTCAAAACAGAAATAGCGTTCCATTATAAGTTTTTTAGTTTTTTCACCTATAAAAATATATTGATTTCATATATGTACGCGAATACTACACATTGAAATAAAACTAATCTTACGGATTTTATCGCGTTAAAATCCGTAGGATTAGTTTTATTTCAATCTATTAAAAATATGTTACATATTGATACTACCTGCAAAATAAAAAGTAACTAAATAAAAACAGAAAACTATACTAATTATAAACCTCCCCACGTTGCTTCTACGCATCTCTCCTTTGGTATTCAGGGAGAAAAGCTTATCCCGTGTACTGCTCTTAATCTGCGATCGTCAAAAAATCCCTGTGAACTCTAAAATGTTGTCATTTTTCAATATATGAAACCTTGTCCCTAGCCAACATATTGTTAAAAAAAACAAGCCTTTGATCACATGTGGCATATAGATAGAGAGAGAGAGTATAGACTTATAAATTGTTTCAAATATGTGATAACTGGGTACTTCCCGCCCCGTCCGACCTTTTCACATTTGAAAAATGTCGGTTCTGCGGAATGTGGCTTGTATGATTTATACAATTCAATAAGTCCTTCCTTATTCAACTTTAACATTTATTTTGTACCAACATGAAAAATAACACATTAACGTAATGTTAATTTAACATTTAAATGTAATCAATACACAAATCTAGCTGTAATTACATAAGTATAAAAAAATACTGATTCAGCTCACGTCTCGAGCTTTCACTAGCATGTCAACTACACAAATTAAATTTACACTACACTTAAGACCAATACACGCATGGAATGTTTGCAGTATTCATATTTCAGTTCCTCCGTTTGCGCTGTTAACCGGGGCGCAACTTCACCCATCCGTCAGTATTTCGTTTACCATCGAACCATGAACATCAATCTTGAAAATTAAAACATAAACTCTCGATTATTGACGGAAACGTGAAACTGATATTAGGGAATAATAAAGGCAATAATAGAGGGGGTGGTATTTACCTTTTAATATACAATAAGGGGTTAGGATGGTGTCTAAGTTGCTACTGACATGCCACGGGTTGGTGTGGGTGGGCGCGCTGGCTATGGCGCTGTGGGCGGGCGGCGCTCGCGCGGCCCTGCGGTACGACACCGCTACGCCGTACACTCCGCCTTACAACAAACACAAGTACATACCGTTGCAGTAAGTATTATTGATATTAATATTAAATATTCTCATTAATTTATGATATTGAAATTGTCTTTTATTGTGGTGGGGAGTGTGGGGGGGGGGGGAGTGGAATGTCGCTTCTATACTTCTTTACCTACTTAATATATTTTTTTCTAACACGCGTGTTTGTTATACAATTATTAGAAAATCAAGGCCATAATGATTAGTTATTTATTTCAATGCTTATCAGATTGTTTGTTTAACCAATTCTATATGTAAAAATTACTACTAACAATGCGCCTACAAATATTTTCACAGTAAAACGCTTTCGACCAACTCCGTAGGCGTTAAATAAATATACTATTTTGTTTCCAGTTCTAGCGACAGTTATGAGTCGAGTGATTCCATGTCTCCACCGATGGAGGAGGCAAGCCCATCTCACAGTAGAATGCCGATTTCTGAGTTCATCCTGACAGCGCTGCGAACTGCCCTTGACGTGGTGAGGAACACGAACAAGCAGCGTGCTGCCGCCGCCGGCACTACCAGTCCTGCGAGGCCTACCAGTTCTTCGAACACCACTGCTATAGTAGTAAGTTGCTTGTTTTGTTTAGGCAATACATGTGTACCGACAGACTGAATTGCGAACTTTTTAAAACAAATTTTGGTCTGCTGTGACTACGAATCTTGTGGGAAATGACACCTAGAACATAACAGTTTCCTTTAACACATTTTATTTTTTTATTCCCTAATGATTTCATGAGGACATCTTTCTAAATGTTATTTGAAAATATAGTAGTTTTTAAAAGATCCCTTAGCTGCATCAACGGTATCAAGGATAATTACTGCATTTTCGCGTTGCAAACTTACAACCTGGGCCCCAAGTCTGCAAACACAATCGATTCATAATCGCACAGTATCCGCATAGTAACTGTCACTATTGACAGATACCCCATACAATATCTGTCAAAAGTGACAATTACTATGCGGTTGCTGTTTGATTATGAAACGATTGTGTTAGTAGACTTGGGGCCCTGTACATACTACTTACTTTCTAGATCTAACACCTCAGCTTACTAGACAATTGTGCCCGTTCACAGATTAAATGAAAATTTCGTTAAGTGGTCAGGAATCCCTACTTATAATAGTAAACTAGAATGTAATTCCAGTTGATTATTATCATATAAAGTATTTTTCCATAGATATATTTCTTATCATAGATACTCTGAAATGTGTATGACCTTCTTTTGTCAATTTCCGTTCATCTGAACGAAAATTAACAAAAGAAGGTCATAGTACGGTATCCCCTGAACTGGGTGACCGGGTGTCCATGGCGCTAACTGACCAACCGGCGTTAGTTTGTACAACCAGGGCCCAAGCTGACGAGCGCGTGTTAAACCAATTATATGCACACGTACTTAATATTGTCACATAATCCAACAATACAAGTAGGTTTTCGGGTAATCTGAGGAATAGTTTTCTTAAATACTACGTTTTCATCCAGTATTTCATTGAATTGTTGATTGTTAGGTACAAGGCAATAAAAATACCAACATAATAAGCAATGGACTGTAATAGGATAAAAAATATATAGTAAAATTACACGGTAACTTTACGCTCCATCATTGATGGCCAGCACAGATAGAAGTAAAATAAAAAGTAATGTTCAGTATTGTACATATATTGCCACCACAAGCAAAAAACAAAAATAGAACCAAAAAAAGAAACAAAAAATAGAACTAAAAACAAAAATTCTACAACAATTAATCAGTTGATGGCGATATTAATATACTCGAGATTTTAATCTAGGTACCTACATTAAAATGCCTATCTAGAGTACATTAGAAACGTAAACCAGGTATTAAAGCTGTGGACCTCATACATTCTTGCCTTCTCATATGAACTATACTTGTTACTGTATATGTTTTATTTTCATTTCTTGATATACATAAAATACGCCCTATTTAGGCGAGCTTTGTGTCTATTAGTATCGTTCAAAAAGCTGGATTTTTGGTTATATTTGAAGAAAAAAAGTCGAAATTGTTTTATTTATTTTGTAATAATTGTGTTTCTTTAATTGTTAATGTTTAATTTTGGTCGAGCATAAACAATTGTGTGTTCATAGACGTGCACGAGTGTAAAATTTGCCTATTCATGTAATTCGAAAAAAATATAATTTGTAGAATGTCACATATACAATGTATTCCTATTTATTCCTTCTTGACACTGGCAAAATACCTATTCACAGGTCTGTGACGCCACTTCGTAAAACATGCATATTTATATCTACATTACATCGATGAACGAAACCTTTGCCCAGCCCAGGATATATGCCCAGGGATGGATAGTTGTAATGTCTTTATTGGCTGTTTCAGCTAAGACGCACGAAATCTGGCAACGCCACATCAGTGGGGAGTGGACGAGGCTTCGAGGACTACTATGACGAAGATCACCACCACTACCACGAGACGACTACGACCACAGCGAAGCCCATGAAGCAGGGTCGTTACACTGACCCCTGGGCGGGATACTACGATTGGATAATTAACGAAGGCTCCTTCAAGTTCTGGAGCGTTTTCCAGGTAAGATCTGAGATCAATTCCCCGGTTGAGCAATGTCAACTCTATTCACTCGCAAAAGCATGTTTTATTTTTATACAAAATTATATTATTTGATATTAATCCGGTAAGATTTCCCCCCTAAAAATATGCGGAGCTTTATGAATACCTCATAGTTTGATTGTGTTGTAAAGAAATTAAAAGTGGTACGTAGTTTTATGCCGCATAATGACATTTATAATTATAATAATAATATCGCAAGACGAACACACGAACAATGGACTGGAGGGGAACCCAGTATATAATACTTATATGGTACAAATATTTGAGCTCGTCACTCAAAGTTTGTCCCTACCTGGATTCAAACCCGTGACCCTCAGCACAGAGAGCAGGGCAAGGAATTTTTGGCAAGACATTGGTAAAATGTCAATGTAAAAATCATCTGCCAACACTATACACATTTTAATTATGTATCCTATCTTTATTTTAAAGATGTCGTGTTTATTTCCCATACACAGAAGCCATTTATAAATAATGTATAAAAATAGTTTTGACCTCAAAACCAACGTAGCGCATCGTAGCGCGAAAATTATCGTCGTTAATTATTTCGTAAGAAAAAAAATCGTTATTACTTTGTCATTTGGCGATCGGACGGCAGCTAGGAGACATAACATTGACACAGTTTTGACTGAATACCAGCGCCACAGGATGACGCTTCCGCGCCACCTTGTGAATGTCGTTACTTTACTCCCATTTCCTAGATTTAAGGTCGTGACTCTTGACAGTAGGTACAATTACATGGCGTATAAAATTCAAAGTGTAACAAAGATAACACAATTTTTCAGTCTGTTACGTAAGGTAGGCTAAACTAGAATTTTCTTCACCGAATGCTCTGAAACTTTCAGAATTCTATTACTCGTAGGCAAATAGTACGTACCTATTACGTATACAAATTCCAAAGGAAAATCTTTTTCCAGTAAGCAGGTCATTTTTAGTGTTGTGTGCATTATTTTTAGTGCATTTTTTTTTGGATTCATTGGTAGTATTTATTGATCTCACCGTAAAGCTGTAATAAGTTTATATTGCATTATAAAATTAGAAAAATGTAATTTTAACACTGTAATGTGTTTATATAATACTTTAAATTAAACTGACGACACGAATGAATGTTCCGGAACGCGATATTGTTTCCACGGCCGCGAGATTAAGTGCTTCTTATTTCAATTGCTTCCTGATTTTTTTCTTAAACTCAATCATCATAATGGGCAGCAGGGTTCATATTGGTCCAAACTTCTTGTAATTCGGTTTTGGTGTGAATATGCTGTATGCTGAAAGTATAATTAGAACTTTGCCCGGCAGGGACACATACAATAAGAAGCCGTCAAACAAAGTAAACAAAAATCTGCATATTTGCATATTAAATAAATTATATTTATGATAGGTAAATATACTTAACAGTATGGTGAGGTTTGGAAGACATAGGGTAACATTGACACTATATTTGGCCTAAGGTATCGCAGTATGCTGTCACATGTATAATCAATCTTATCGCCTTAACAATTTAGTATACTTTTGAGCCTTATTCTGTAAATACATTTTGATCAAGATGGCTGTCACGCTCTGCGCCGCCCAAGTAGGATTGGATGGTTGCAGTTCCGGCGCAGGCGCGTGTCGAGCGTGGGGGTCGCGGTATTGAACTCTGGCCACCTGTTGATTCATATTCAACTAAACCTTAACAAAACTTAGAAGGATAATTTTGTAAACAGATGCAGTATGTACGTCTGTTAGACATCAATAGCTTTAAAATTATTAATCATTCTTGAAACACAGTTAAATTAGGAAGTGTTAAGATAAAATAGAATATTATATTAGTTAGCTTACTTCCGAGTTTTTTTTATTATGAATTATTTACTTCATAATTTAACTTACAGTTTGTCCTTCTTTCACGGTTTAACGATTGCGGCAAATTCACAAAGTGTTTATCTCGTTCAGTCTTAGGTTTATAATCACTTACACCTATTTCATTATTCCACACCCGATTAAAAAAACAATTATAATTATCATAAAACATTTCAATTCCAGCTTTTTACGGCGGCTCTCCTACTCTACGCGTGTCTATCAGCCATTTACTACGCGAAATTCAACCCTGTGTTGCCGGATTACAGTATGGAATACGATGACTATTTCTTGGAGCGGACAACCGGCCGCAAGGCTAGCAGTTTGGAACCTAGTGAGCTGGCCTCAGGCTCGAGTTGGATAAACCCTAGGACCTTCCAGTTTATAATGGATGCTATATCTAAGCATTACGAGGAATAGCGTAAGAGATTAGAGGTTGTACGTTTAATACAGGGTAACGACGAATTGATATAGACTGCATACCTATACCTCCGTTGAAACGCAAGGTTTGTGTCCTGCTGGGAATATTATATATATACTTTGGGTATGGTATGTGTACTAGGTCTGAAGTTACCTATAAATTCCCTATTCCGTAATAGAGCTTATACAAGGATATTGGAATTAATGCATACACAGAGAAGATGCCTAATTTCTATTCAAAATCGCAAGGTGTGCAGGTTCTAACCCTGGCTCACACCTTTAGGTTTTTTTAGGAATTGTGATTAAATACCATCGTCAAAAAGTAGCTGTTTGGTAGGTAGGTCCTCTCTTTACCTTACTATATACGCAATCTTACTTTGTATGTCCCTGGGACTAGGTATCTTAGCATTATTTCCTATGGTATTATATCTTTTGTGTACCTTTTTGCACCTGTTATAGTTACGAATAACTATTATTGAAAAATATATATAATAATCAATTATCTTTGTTACCCTGTATTGAATATTCGGTTGTAGCAAATTAGACTGAAAGGAAACTATTGCTCATACGATTTTCGTTGTTACGACCAAATACTACTCGCCGATAACGGTTTATATAATTAGTAGGTACTAAAGTAAATTATATTTTAACGAATAGGTAACAAAGTCCTGATTTGACAGAACTTAAATTTAAGTCCTCATTGAATCGGGTCTTTGAATTAATTTAGATTAAGTATAAGGAACACTTAGCTCAATATAAGTTCCTAGTAACTTCAATTTAAATAAATCTGGTGTATGATATGAGAAATATGTACTGGATACGTGTGACCCATAAATACATTGGCATGGAACACTAATTTTATAGGAATATGGAATATAAAATAGTGTATATTGTGATCTGAAGAGTTGTAATGTTTATGTGATATAAATGTTACGTCCGCACCAAATCTCAATGGTATAAGCGCAACGTGTGCTCCGGTAAAGATCATAAATAAATGTTAATTTAATAGCAAACATTTTTTTTACTCATCCATGTCAATAATGTTATAGGTACTATATGTACAAAAATGGCTGAATTCAGTTTATTGTATCTTCCTAGTCTGTTTAAGGAAATGTCTAGTTTAATTACAGATCACGACATTATACTTCACCGCGAGCAGATTCTCGCGGAATCCAGCGATTTATTTTTTTACCAGTATTTTTTAAATCGTGACTGATTTGTGTTTCTGTGCGCGCTTGTTCGCGCGACGCGGCGCGGGCGCAGCGTCCAGGGTTCGATGGCCGGTCGGGCGACCACTCGCCGCCTAGGATATGCACAGGATGTCGCTATTATACTACGTCCACTCCACTGCCATGCTCAATGGTTATTGGTGTTAAGAATATCGAGTTACACTCGCGTAGAAGAGGCGTTATAGTATATAAGATTTATTATGACACGCATGACTATTAGATTGTTTCTTGATATATATGTAGGTTGTATTAATATTATGTAAAGTAATTTTTTACTGTTGATGAATGTCACAATTACATATTTTTTATTTATGTATGAAAAATGTATGACACAGCATTACAGTCATGTTGTTCAGCCTCGATTATGAGCACTATATATCTATGAGTTCACCATCGCTCAAGTATATTGCGTGTGCCTCTATTGTCTACTATATGTTAATGTAACAACCGTGCTATGTATTTACATAAGTACCGTGGCCTTGTATCGTATGCTACGGTTTTAATTCGTTAATAATTATCATTGTTATTGTTGTGAGGAACAGAAATTAATTATTTATTAATTATGTTAATCAGTGTTACCGTATTACAAGAATCTTATTTATATTGTGAGCTTGAAAGATAGCTTAGTTATACAAAATTGATAAATAAATTATATAGTTTATTGTGTACCCATTGTTAGCTTTTATATATCAAATTAAAAACATATTTAGGTACACTGAAGTTTCATGAATCATTTATCATCAATTTATATTGATGTTTAGGATTGATTTATTATTTAACCAAGAATGTTGTGTTCGCCAGTATTTATGTCACCGAATTATTGTAGTATTGACGCGAATGCTGATGCTCTATTCAATTTCCGGTTTGCCACGGCCATTATCAATGTAGAGCAACAACAATTAGTTCATATCTATTAGAAACAGCTACGTCCGATAGATAACGTTACTCAGATCGCGAGGATAGCTATTTTCTGTCGATCAATTAAGCTGTCCCCGGCACCGGCCGCAGTTTTGCGGCCGCTCACCGCAACACAGTTTTGGAAATGCTTTTGCGGTTTGCTGTCCATCGGCCGCGTTCGTATTTTGCGCTACAATTACTTAGGAACGATGTACGTGTTATGATATAAACCGGTGGAGTCAAGTTGGCTGTTTTTTGTGGTGCTTCTAGTCAGCGCGGCTACCGCCTGAACTCGTCGGTGTTGCGTCCTCAGTTCAACGATCAAGTGCAGCGCAGACGCACATCCGAAGAGACCGTAAAGGCGCGCGGGTGCGCGCACGCAGATGCCTCATCGCGGCTCGTATACGAAATCCGAACGAATTATTAAATACAAACTATTTAGTACACAGTTGTGTTAACGAGCAGACGGTACACAGACTTTGCCCAAGTGTTCAGAGTGTTTGTTGAGACGTTTCGTTTGAAGCTGCTCGTCCCGAACGCGCGGCGTTCTTTTTGGGGTCGAATAAGAAGGTAAATATATATTTTACAGTTAAACCCGATACAGCTAAGATACTGAAAACATTTTTAAATGGGGAGATCTTCTGGTTTTCACTTCACTTTATGCAATGATCACAGGTTTATGGAGGTACAGATACACCGCATTCTGTATGCGATAAATATTTCAGTAATCAAAAAAGGAATTTCTTTTTTTTAGTTTGTAGTTAAGCAGTTAAAGGACTCTTTATCAAATATATATTTGAGAGCCATGTGCTTAGTCTCTAGAAATAAAAGGGATATTGTATGTATGTAAACAAGTTTATTATTTATAAACATGACCACATTACGATATAATTTTACGTGGCATATGTTTTCCTCATTGAAAAGACATCAACGGCGTTCAACGATGCACATACCACATGCCTAACGTTATAACTGACATTTCAAGGTATGTACATTATGAATGGACCACATGATTATAAAACGTATGTTAAAACACAAGATCTCGCTACGAACAAGATTAGAAGGCATGAGAACATTATTTATAATGTCATAAAATCACATTCCAACAAACTCGATGACGACGGTATGATTTGTATGACAAGCCACAAAAGGCACCGTTATAATGATTGCTAATGATGGAAATAAACATCTATCGTTAATTATAATTAGCTTTACTGTTACTTTATAATTTATAGTCTAAGAACCTGTTACTCGGGTTAAATGATTGATTCGTACATTTCATTTATTTTAATATATAGTATTTTGATCTCAGTGCATTCAGTAAGATTATAACTTGATCGTGTTTGTGCATTTAATCTTTAAAAAAAGGTCATGGAAAATTATTTTCGATGTGAGACTACTTAGATCAAGATTTTTTTAAATTGTGTTAGCCGTAAGTAATTCTGGTCAAATAGGATACCTTTTACGCCAGGAAATCGATCAGTTCCCCTGGGATAGCCAAAAAACTAAAGTCCACGCGTAGACAAAGTTGCGGTCACTGCTAGATTCTGAACTAAAAATACAGCACCTCATCACACCGGTGTAGAGGTATCAGGCGCGGCCTATCAGTTTTGGGTTCAATTCCCCGGAATTGTGCTCTATTATTTGGATGTCCCTTTAGAATTAATTGGTTACAGCGCTTGACTGTTATTTTCAATGTTAAGTGGCAAACGACACCTGCGGCCTGGGGCTGCATTATTCACAGTAGCAGTGATATACCGCTACTGTAGCGCGAGTTATGTATAATCGTGTGATAATTTTATGCAACGCCGCTTCATGTACATAAACTCACGTAATCTGGTCTGTTTACCTGCATCTGCACTTGGCGAGTCGGTATGTGGTGTGAAATACCTGATATTTAAATTTTATAATTAATGGTAAGCACTACACAATAAACATAATTCATTTTATTATTACTTCCCTGTATCGCGAAGGCATTGCGAGGAAACCTGCAACGTTGTGACTTTCGAAAGACATGTGAAGTTCACCAACCCGCTCTAAGTCAGCGTAGTGGAGTATGGCCTTAATCGCTCTCGTGTATGGCAATAACTTCGCCCAAAATTACCTACATTGGGACCAAAATACCATCGACGAAATGTGGTGGTGTGTTGTGGTGAATTTTAGTGCATCTCTGGTAGGCAGAGAAACACTTCGCGTAATACAGGCGTTTAATTATTGATGTTTGAACATGAAAGAGTGCTCCTTCAATTAATAGAATATATGAGACATATCAAACTTATAACATTCGGAAAAATCCTAAGATAAAAAAAAAACTTGAGAGGTGTCAAGGGACACCCGGATGGAACGAAGTTCCTTTCGATTAATTAGTGAAGGAATTGTAATAAAATTTAATTTTTTTTAAGTTATTTATTATGTACAAAAAACCTGTATACACTCAACAAAAATAATCGTCGCGACACCACACTGTTCAATGCGAAATAGAAAGACGAAACGAAAATATCTGGCTTGCTTTCTATAAGAGAGAGAGAGACAGACAACAAACATGCGCACGCCGCACGGCTTACAAAAAGTGTCGTTACAACTTTTCGTCTTAATTTTTTCCGTCTAGCCCCCTTTCGCAACGCGCGATAAGGAACTTCGTTCCAATAAATGCCTTAGCGCACACCTGTCTACTTGTTACCTTTGTGAACATAATTATTTTAGTAAGTATATGAATCAATGCAAGCGAAATAAGTATGAAACTATTGTACCGAAAAATGGGCCTGCCAACTAGATGACAACAAGTTTCCGTGTGCTCTACCTATTCATGGTGCAACAAAGCGACTGACGATACGATCGGCTGAGCGACCGCGTGCACACTCTTCGTTGTAACATAATTAGCGCTTGAACCAGTCGACTACAAATGCAATAAACTGTGTAAATATTCCATTGTTTACATTATCGTGTTCGGTATATTATATAGGGTATGGAAGCTTTGTAGCGTGTAACCCTTATGAATGGTTTTGTATGCCATCTTTTGTTTTAGTTACCAATGAATAATTTAAAACTAAGAAATTGGTACGGTTATGAAACCTTTACTGCAAACAAAAGTTTTATTTGTTTGTTTTACACAAATATGGTGGACGAAAAAAAAGAGTTAAGGATGAAGCAGCTTTAATAAATTACCCTCTTTCCTTGAAACAAAACTGACAAATAAAACGTGTCGTTTTCCCAAAAGTGAGTACCTTATTTTTATGGTTGGTATGTGCAGTGAAGTTCTGAATGATGAATCATGTTTTACACATAGAAGGACTAATATGTTTATATTATTTCAAAAGATAACATCACTAAAATACGTCAATTACATAATTACATACATTATTCAATAGGAACACTAATTAGATGAGCTTCACAGTTAAAAAAACAATTAAACACCATTTAAACATTTATCTTAGACATAAACGTGATCGATATGACCTATTCATTAACCTCTTAAAAATATTTTACACAATTTTTTGTTAATCCTTAATTATGTACTTACGGCCACATACATCCTTCTGGTTGCTTTTGCTTCAAGAATTTTGATCATAGTCCATCTTCTAACCAGAAAATGGACTGTTCATTGCAGTGGTATTTTTACTTTAATATAAAACAAGTGCCAGAATAACGGCATGCTAAACAGTTAAGCTATAGGTAGATATCCTAGAGCGTACAACTAACGTCAGAACTGAAAGAGAAATTTAAACTCTTAAACGAGGTTAAGAATCCATGTCTTGCGGTTTACACTTTACATGTCCAAAATAATGTATTATCGCGCTGAGATTTGTGTTGCGACATGGATTTTTGGTCATGGTTTTACTAATTTTTTTATGGTTTTCTTTTTATTTTTTTTCTGTGTCCATTCAAATGCCGAATACGAAAACTTCTATGTCACCAGGATAATTCTCTCACAGACATTTTGGTGAGTAGTTGAACCGTGAAGTTGTCAATTTTGTTTTATTTTTCATGAATGTGTTTTATTGATCATATATAATGTGTAATATTCGTGAGATATTCACCATTATGTGATCATAAACGTGCACGAGAGATGGTAATTCAAATAAAATAGTATAACTTAACTTTTCAAGTTATCCCAAAACTGTCCGGTGAAACCACAGCTTTACTGTAAGGAATTCATTTTATCATCATCATCATCAATAGCATCATTGTCTTTAGGCAGGGGTACTTATAATAAGGCTGATGAAGTATTAAACGATACTGGCAATACTGGCACTATTTTGTAGCCGATTGCAAAAAAAAAGAAGAAGGCTCTCTCACACTATCAAATAATATTAGGCTAGTTTTAGGTATCTGGTATTTGCTATATCGAGTCTTTATGTATACCTATGTGTACCCATTACGTTACGGTGGTGGGTCGCAAGTCCTAGATATTTTTACTGTTACACCGGTTACACGTTACGCATGTGTTACAACAGTGTGTTAATGACGTATTGCATTCTATTCTGAAGTGAGGAATTACTTGTCTTATCACACCGAGGAATAATTAGATGCATTGGCAAAATACCCGCTAAGTTGTGGGTTAGGCCATATTCATATCCATTTTATTTCATCGCATCTTATTTCGTACTGAAAGAAGAAAGAAGTATTCTGCCACTAATAATTGATTTTCCAATGTACCTGATTAGCGCAGTTGATAGTGGCCTTGCTTTCTGCGCCGAGGGTTTTGGGTTCGAATCCTGGTAGGGACAAGCTTTGTGTGATGAGTATGAGAGGTAGTGGCATGCCGGTAAGTATTTTATTGTTCAGTCGATCATGTGGTCCGACCGTTACCATCACTCACTTAAGATTATCTATGAAGCGTTAAAAATAGGTTATAATGTGTTGAGCATTCAGTTGCTAGCAATAAAACTCGTAAGAACATCAATCAGTAAAAAAAACATCTATACGAACATTTATCCAATAGTCAAAATGACAAAAAATTATAAAATAAAGTGGTATTTGTTTAATGTTATATTAATAAAAATAAGGTATATTTTATTTATGTAACTATTTATATTCTATTAAATTATAGATTTATTATTAACAAGCGAATCCAATTTAACATGCAGGCGCATTATATTACAATGCAATATGGCACTTACAGCATTTAGGATTGTAAAAAAAAACATCCATATTGTCTATCAAATTAAACATAGGTATTATTGTTACGGTCGTGATTAGCTATTAGATAACAGCGCCACTGCTCGAGTGAGTTAAACATATGTAATTGGTGATGACGTCACAAGGCTGCGTGCAATCACGGATCCACCCTGAGTGTGATGAGGACGCCGGGTGTCGTGTCACGATATCTCGCAATCATCATCTCGGCAGCAGGAAACACGGTACTACTGCCACCGATTAAAATAGAAAAAAATAACAAAAAAATGCCGACCCGAAAAAAAGGGCATAAAAATAATATGTTAATGCTGGTTCGATAGCTCAATGGAGGGTGAAGAAAAGGGCAATAGGAAAGAAGCGAAGATTTTATATGCGAACATTATAATGGACAGAACCAAACTCAATTATGACAACAAAAAAACATATTTAAAAAATTATAAAAATATTGAGTGACATATTTAAAAAATAATAAAAAGAAACAGAACAGTGAACGTAAAAGAAGATCCATTACCCACAAACAATATAAAGTTTACGTTTTTTTTTCATACCTAAAATATGCCATTTTAAGGCATTGCTAAGTTGTAGCTAGAATTTCTACAGACGTAGGCTTACAGTTAAGTCGTTTTATGTGTTGAGTGAGGCGCGTCGCGTGAGTTTAGAACGCATGTCGTGATCCGTTCTCTGTCGGCGCACGCGCATTTACCGTACCCAGCCGAATTCCTCCACTTTTCACGTTACCTCGCCCATATTTTATACATTGTGACACTATTTATAAGGGTTTATAGGTGGCCAACAAAAAGGCGACTTATCAACGAATCAATTATTGTTGTAGGTATAATGAAAAGGTCTCAAGAGGTACAACTAATATAAATTCAAGTTTTTATTTTTTCTTTCTTTTTCAATAAATGGCCTTGTATTGGATCCTTCCTACATTTAGAGCATTTGTGCGTCCCATCCGTATTTGTTTTAAAGTTGGTACGTACACATATTTGATGAAAGTCTATCCGTGAAAAGACACGGATACAAAGAGATTAGGAATGCATGCCTTCATGCCCTTAGTACAATAATATTAATATTTTTTTAAAAGAAGTTACCTAATGATTTCCAAAAGACAACATAGTCGCAATCATAATACAGATTAATAAACTTTCAATTGACTACAACTACGAAGTTCCTCGTCTGCTTCGCGTCAGCGCCCGCGTCAGTCAATGGAAAGGTGACATTGACATTGAGGTCCACGCTGAGGCCGCCTGCGCAGGCGCAGGGATACATTGAACTTGCATTTTGTTTACTAACACACGCGTAAATGTTAGCATAAGGAACTATGTTTGTTAACACATTTAGTTTTTTTATACCCAGTAGACGTATGATAACGAATGCATTTTTAAAAAAGGATTGGTAGCTAATGTTAAAATTTATTTTTAAACTGCTGGTTTTCTGAAAATACGAAAGGAAACACTATTCTTATTTGTAAAATAGTTTTTATTGTGACATTTGGGTAAAATACCTAAACTAAATTGTACCTGGCGTTTCAAAAAAGTTGAATAAAAAGTAAGCTACAAGTGCGAGTACTTTGTGAGCAAGAAATGTACTGCAAAAAGATTTAGTGTGCCTATTTATTATTTTGTTTGGTAAACTGTACAGCATATCTAGCAGACGGTTCTAACACTTTTAACTATCCATACCTAGTGGACGAATAAACTCGCTTAAGATATTCAGATATAAGGGCATAATTCTGACGTCACGAGTATAATAATGTAATATTAATATATTATACAACTAACGCAATTGTTCTAAAGCGGTAGTGCGATAAGATTGTACCATAGATATTCTATTCTCTGAGGATAATACCAATAATGTGGATAGTAAAATACTTAGATTCTCTATTGTTCCTTGATCCGCGCAAAGGCCTGCTGGTAAATCGATTCCCACGGTGCTCGCAACCTGGCAGCTGTGACTCAGCACGCGGCCATGCAGAGCAAGGTCTACGCACCGCTTGAGCAATATATACCCATGTATACGTGTTAACGACGTCTAACTACTCCATAACGACCTGCCGCGAAAACACTAAGGGCACCATACCCAGTTAGATGTTACGGTAGCCAACGATACGTGACACCACCGTGAATGCAAATTCATAAAAACAAGTTACAAGAGGAAGCAACGTGCAAAATAAGTTTGAATAAAAATAACAATTTGCTTCAATGTTTATTTATTTTTTGTCACCACAGTGGTTAATACTTTTTTGAGTGCATTCAGTGTAGGTTATCTATTTTCGTAGTCAGGTATATATTTATAATCTCTTTTGATATCTGATGTCATTACACAAATATAGCATAGGTTTTTTTTTAATATTATTATTGTAGCTTAATAGTCAATACAGATTGTATACTATTAATGTAGCCACGCAATAGCTAGGTTTTTGCCACACGCTTCCACGATTGTAGTTAAGCTACTGGTCAGTTAACGAACAATATAAAGCGTAAAGTATTATATTTTTTGTTAATTTATTCGTTATTTTAATAACCCAAACAACAAACGTGATGTCGATGACCAGCTTCCTGATATTAAGCAACAATTATAATTTCAACATCGCGGCCTTTTTTACAATCGTAGGTGCCTTTGTGGAGTCGTGAACTATGCGATACATCATTCCGAGAAAAACAATATTGTATAATAGACACCTAATCATCCGTGCTATCGATAATGTAACAATTGCATCGGCGGCCCTGAGCAACCACCGAGGCCGAACCTGGAGCATTCAGTCAATGAGATAAAAACTTTAAACAAAAACAAATATTTGGTATCACCGGACTCAGTGACCACTGTCATAAAAAAACCGTGAGAACTGTCACATCTTTAGTTCAGCGGGTCCATTCAGAATGTTTCAACAAGTATCCGAAACGGTCAGTTAGAAATCTTCTCGTTTCGACGACGATCTTTCGGAGCCCTTCTTCATAACCAAATCGAAGAGTCGATACGACTACGCAGCTGAACTTTTCGATTTGACAGCTCCTTACATTTACATAGTAAATTTTATATTGCATGTTTCAAATGGGTCGATAGAAGACTTGTCGTAAGGTTCTGAATTGGGGCCTAATTATGAAATGGTACATTTTAAATTATTGGAGCACTGCCTGTCTGTCTGATGATCTATTGAAGATTCATCATTTCCATTCTAGGTAGGTTTATAGATTATGCATTTGGTACTACATACATAATGTTAATAGCTTCATTAGGTAGGTATTAACTGAGATACGTTACCTATACTCTTCGTAGTACCTATATGACCACACACCATGCAAGTGTTTCAACGCAATGTAACCAAATTTTTAACACATGTAGTTACATCAAATATTCCATGAGCTAAATATGGGCTATAAGGTATCTACGAACTACGAATGATACCACCATAGATGCTAATGTCAGACACTTCTATTTCTACAAAGTTTGTTTATCAAAATATATTTAAACAGTTTTATTTATGTGACGACCATAAAAATACTAATTTCCCAATAGTTCGACCAATTCCGATGACCACCCGTTACGTGTTAATTCGGCAGATTTTTGTCATTACGTAGGTATTTACCGTTACAACGAATCGCGTCATAACAACGCGTAGTTCGAATCGTTAGTAATTGACTTTAAACGATTGTTAGCTTTGTTTTCGATTCACAACAAGCTCGAGCCTTGCCGCGGTCCGTTCGGGGTTTCTGACACTATGTTAATATTGGAGGTGTGAATTGAAGTCGTAACCTTGCTCGTCGGAGTTCCAATCCCGTTAATTTACTTATGGTATTACTTAAATTGTTTTCTGTACATTGTTTAATATAAAGGTTTTTTTGAATTGATACAATTATATACACAAGTTGTAACGTTATATTTTATAAATTGTATCCTACTTATTTATGCGTAACGCGTCATCATCCCGTGTTTTCGATGCCAGGCATGCGCTCGCGCCACTCGAGGCGGCTATCCCGCCATTCGCCCGGCATAAAGAAAGCTTTAACAAGAACTACGACTTATAAGGTGTCATAAAATACTAATATCCATTTTTTTCTTTGTTACAGAGCAAAGCAGGCGATATGTGACTCCACGCGATCTTTTAAAACTTAAACAGACATTCAAAGAAATATAAACTTAATTGTGACAGTGTGATGGACTAGTGTTGGGCATCATGCATACGATGGATACGATGGGCTACGGCCACAAAAAATACCGGCCGCCGCTGTCACCCACCAACTTCTACCATCACGATTACTACTCCAGGCACACCACGCTCCGTCCGCAGGTATGTGTCTTTACAATTATATTAAAACTAAATATTCTATTTATAACAGTGCATAGGTTGTATCAGTAATCTGCCCAACTATATAGAATACTTTTTCTTAGCATGTCGATGGCAAGCTTATTTGACCGAACACTCAAATAGAGATACCATTTGAGTGTTCGGTGCCGGTACTAAACGCCTTTTTTTATGGCACGCTAGAACCAAACAAACCTCAAATTTGAGATGCATTTGAGTATACGGTGGCTAGTGGGATAAACTTACAGAGTGCGATTAGTAAAGCACAACACCCCTTTTACGATCGTATGACGTAGGTAAGCAAAATTGGTAATATTAACTCTACTTGCAGAGATAAAATTTTACCATTTGAATATTTTGTGGATGCAATCATGGTGGAACCATGAAAAAATCTCAAAACTGTTTTTTTTTTTAAATTAAGGAGTTCCTACTTGGCTGCTACTTAGATACGCTACAACAGATCAGAATGAAAGCTATTGTACCTCTTTGTAAGGTCATCGCCTGTAACTCATTTGCGCCCTTTCCAATATCGGAGTGGATCAAAGCGATCCGTTGGTTTATTGCTATGCACGCTAGGGTCTGTTCGTCGGTCCCGTTAACGGAGGCCAACGGTACCTGCCAATGATCGTTATTGTGGACTTACACCGTTCCACTGTTAAAGTTTTCTTCAAAAACAAAACTTGAAATTGAGCTTACAGTTTTATAAATATTAATAAAAATATTGAACGGTCATACTGCAATGTAGAAGTCAGTAATATTTTGATAATACCTCGAACAGGACGACGATTATATATTTGACTATACGGCCCGATTAATACCCTAAATTAACGATGTATCTTATTGATGCATTGGTAACTGGCTTAAAATTTATATTATATAGCAATAAGAACTTATATTTTACATCAGGGAGACTGACAGCTGAACACTCAAACGTCACTTAATATTAAGGACATTCTAAACTATTTGAGACGCTGTTATCTTTAATATTCGTGCTCTCAAACGTCAATTAATCGCCTACCTAAAATTTATGCAGACTGATTTAAGTAGCCATTAAATTGAAAAACATATTCTGAAATACATATAAGACTCAATTCACTTCTAGGTAATAAAGCTTTGGTTACGATATTCGAAATCACTCAATATATCTAATTACTTTAACATAGTTAAATAGTAAATATAGTTGAATATAGCCTAGTGCAATCGCCATATTATATGACTACTTATATCATTCCTTTTGATAACGTAGAGACATGAGCATCTGTATTGTCCTCGTCGACTGTTTCGGAAGGCCGAGGGATATGTATCAAATTATAGGAAGGCACGAATTTTACTCCATAATATATGGCTTTTCGTGATTATGCTCAAAATTACAGCTGCACGCTTCCACGGTATTCTCGACATTATGATGTAAAAAATTAAGTTAATAATCGCGCGCATGCTTTTGATTGATAATGTAATTAGCAGTGTGTAAAGACAAACGTCAGTGTATCGTGTAACAGGTATAATGTTGCCGGATGTCTGTTCCTAAGACGATTCATCTAACTCGATTAGTACACGATGTCGCATCTAAAGGCACGTCTAGATGTAAATCAGTGTACCGATCCGATCACAGTATATCCATCATCGTGTATTGCCTCTCTGTGGGACCGTTTATCAAGCCAGCATATGACGGCGCTTCCACACTAGCAATTAGGTATGTCAAGCGACCGCGATATCGATACAATGATCGGATCGCTACAAAGATACACATGAGGAACAGCCTTAAGATACAGATTTAATCGGTGAGCCACGACACTTGCTTAAGATGCACGGCAAATAATTAGCAAGTACAAGTAGTACAATACAGTTTTTCTTAGTCTATTTATCATAGCAAAGGCTATGTCAACTGGTTTGTTTAGTATAAATTAAGGAGTCTTTGTATGTTAAGGATTAGTGGTAAAGCAAATATTTTAGGAATTAATAAAAGGAATCTATAGCACGGAAAATTAGTCCATTTTATATTTGCATAACAATAATTTCAAGAGCATTGAGTATCTGTAACATCTTATACTTATAAAAAGATTCCTGCTAGGCTTATGGATACCCACTCTAATTATCTGTCTTTTACCTAAGTACTACAACTATGCTTCTGCCTTTATAATGCAAGTGTTACATTTTCGGAGTCGATCTTACTAACTAATAGATCTATAGCACGTCGATATTGCTGCGTGTAATTGCATTACGGTAGGCTGCGCCGGCGCCGATCGCACGGTGTCGTTCACCGTCGCCGATAACAACCGTTATGTATCTGTCCGCTGATCGGATCTCGATTATATCAAATTTCTTGCTATCGAGGTCATACATTTATTTCCATGCTTTTTGATATTATTATTTTGTGTCACAATTATGCTAGGTTTGGTATCCACGAAGTACTCTGCAATTTAATATTCGAGCTGATACACATTTTGCGATGCCCGTGTCTCCTATTAATTTAAGTTAAAAATTAAAAAAAAATTTAACAGGTACATTTTTATATTATAAGCTCTACTGTGGAGATGACAGAGAAGAAATTAGAGATAAAAATAACTGTATTTTATATAGTTTTCCAAACATACCTAAGTATCGATAATACATAATCGCGATTCATAATGACATGATAGTTGCCACTACATTATTATTAATTAAATAATATTTGTGAATTTAAATTGTTAAGTTGTTGAGTTACCGTTAGATATAAAGCTCATGCACTGAATCAAATGCTATTCCGCGATGATTAACAGTCATCGTTTCTGATGTAAGCGGCGCGTGCGCGCACGAGCGCAGCCGCGCGGCACGCCGACACGCATCCGTCTATGCTCCCGCGCAGAAAAACCTAGGAAGCGTGCCCGAAGCTTTAAAGTGATGCTGCTAATGAATAATGATGTATGGACTTCCGCATGTTCGTTTAATTACCACCTACACCTTTATTCCCATAATCATAGGTAGGTAGGTAGTAGCTACTCGTATCTCGAACTACAACTACTTCATATGTTGCGCCGCCACGCGTCACTGGCAGTGCAGACACGTGCCGGTACTTAGCAATGTTATTAACCGCAATTACAACATTATTAAAGCTTTAATAAGGACATAATCGTAGTAAGAGCTTACGACTCGAGGTATTTATGATCAATGTCTTAAGTATTATAAAAAATACTTGCTGCTTATGTTCTGCGCTTAGACTTCGCAGCAGTTAATTGCGAGCAAAATATGGAGAACCAGCTTCACGACATTAAATAATATATTCATGGGTGGTTAAAATATTTTATAAATATGAAATAAAAAAATTCAAGAATGTGCGTTACCAGGAAGCAGATATTTTAAATAGTCTGATTGGTGTATTTCTCTCCTTTTCGATAGCCTCCGCCTCAGTGGTAACGAGTACACGTTAGCAAGTTTTCACACAAAATGTATAGATTCGATACCGCTTCAGTTTATCAAAACATGGTACGACACATAAGTAAAAAAAGGTAAATTTGTAATGAGCGAAAGATCTGCCAAAGTAGGTCTTAAGTTTATTGCCATACATCTCAACTCTAACGTGAAATATATTGTGTGCAATCACGGCTATAGGCCTGAGAAAACATCTTTGTCCAAATGTCGGCTGACCGCTGAACTAGAGCCGGGTCGTGCAACGGTAAAATACACGCCACGAAATATTCTAATCCAGCCTCATATCACTTTTCTGTTTAAAAACAACCACGACAGTTATTAATATATCCACTATATGAGAAATTCGAATCAGGTATGTCGAACCTGTTCTCGATGAAACATATTGTTGGTCTTGACGACTTTCTCTATTATTTACATTGATATAATGAGATAAAATTCCAAACAGTCCCGTTATGACGCGCACCTACACAAGGTTGGATGTTTCATTATAGAATTATGTAGAGTTCGGCTCTCTATAGACAGGCAAAAGTAATCATTTTATCAATTACTAGTAGGTAGGTACCTGGATATATTTCGTAAATAGTCTAGTGCAAATCTCGTCTATGTAGTAGGAAGTCCTAGTACAAATAATGGAAAAAGATACGTCTAACTTAAATTATAAACTTGATTATACAGTTATAATAATCTCCATCTCATCAACAATAATATAGCGTTAACCATTGTGTTTTAATTTATGAAAATAATGGTGTAATTTCTCACGACAACTAAGTACCGGCTTAATGATTTTTTTTATGTATAAGTAAGTAATTCATAAAATAGCATACGTTATTTAAATAATTCGTTTGTATGTATAGTGCGAATTTATTCGTAAGCTAAAATGTTTACTTTAAAGTTTACGTTTTATCTTACTTTGTGTTAAGAATTGATAGTTTTAGAACCGCTAGTCCGCAAATATTATTTAGGGTATAAACCCTATGGTATATGTACCTATATAAAACTTTAACTTTTATTGTAATCTCAATTTGGGTAGATAATGCCCGATATGCTAGGCTAGACGGTGTGATTATAAAAAAACGTCGATGCATGTTGGTATTCGTTGTCGTAACAGCGACTGGTGGGTTACGTGCGCAGCTTACCCTTGCACCTGGCGCGTAGGCGCAGTCGGTGCAACATCCGACCTTGAGGTTTCTTTTAGTAGCCAGAATATAAAGTTCAAATGACAATGAGTAAAATTATATGTTCCTACTTAGCTAAGCATTTAGATGATATGATTGAAAATGATTGCGTGATGTTTTCTGTATAGTTTGATAAAGGAAAGTGCCCACATACTTCAAATGTTGCAGGCTTCATAGATCGTTTTACAAAAATCTGATTAGGTATACCATCTTATTAAAAAAAAACATACGAAAATGAGCTCTAAGTGGTTTCAGAAGCGAGACAGACGAGTTGGTTTACAACTAAATAATGCTGCTATTATAGAGGAATTAATTCCTAAAGAATATCCTTTAATATTACAAATATTATTTACAGGAGATACCGAAGCAGCCCACAATATATCGTATGGTAACTAAGTAGTGGTCGTTGTAACGAGTTTTGTATTACTGTTGTGGTTTGCCTTGCACTTGTCGGAGCGTCTTCAGTGCAATAGCCGACCGTGACGGAACCGGGCCGGTCCGCTCGCCGGCACACCAGCTGATTAAATACCAGATCAGATACCAAAACATATACTAAAGCATGAAATCTATACTTATATATACTCTAATTGTCTAAACTAATTTCGGCTTTTGTGAAACTCAGAAGATCAAAATGCGACACGTGTTGTAAATTGCATTCGTAAAAGCAAAATTACAATAGTCCCAACCCATTTCAAATTCCTTCTCGTTTTTGTAAACGTCCTTTAGAGTAAATAACGTGTGAGAAACACAGCTTAGTTGGCAGCTCTCGCGACCGGCGTTTACATACGCATTGCTCGAATCGGGTCAACAGATAAAATGCCGACGCGGTCCGGTTCTACAACCAGTTGCCAGCCGTCCACCAACGATCCCAAAACCATTTGTAAACGTCTTGCTTATTTTATAATTAGAATTAACGTTCGTAAAGTATTTGACTGAATATTGGTATTATAATAACTTAATTGGTTTTCATCATCAAAATAAATGAGGCACTTGTTGTAATTACGTAGACTTGATAATCTCTGACGCAATAAAATAATATTTATTATGTACTTATATACAATAATTACAAAGAAAACTTAAATATTTATAAACTAATATAAATTAAAAAGAGTATAGAAAAGCTACTTAATATTTACAAAAAGTGTAAAAAATTTGGCCATGGGGTAGCGTGCCCAAGAAGCTGGCCGCATTTCCTCGCTGAATAGCCGACGCAATCGCTGATGCAATTGATACATAAAACATATTTATAATCTCATTGACGATAATGATTATCGCTCGCTGTAGTACAAGAAGGTAAACTACATAAGGTATATATATATATATATACCTGCACATCTTGAGAATTTTGTATGAAATTATAGCCGGTCCGCACTGGAACAGCGTAGGTGTGTCCAGTCTAATGGCAATAGACTCACCCTCTAATACATTGGGACCAAATACCATCGACAAACTTGAGTGCACACAACAGTGCATCCAAATTTTACAGTAACCAAGAGTACAGGCGAATTGGCGTTTATGTTCACAGGTTAAACATTTATTTCTGCTTTAAGCTTTATACAAAGGTTTATTAATTGCGCTACGTATAAGTGGTTCATAATAATAGTAGTCCATACTTGACTTATCCGTCGGTGTAACGAACGATGGGTAGTCATCAAAATACTCGCTTTTTATCCATGGTAACTCGTTAAGCGTTTATATTTAGCTCTGGTGTTACCTGACAACCAGTCCCACTGCGTCCCGACTGGTCGCACTTACAACCCCTTTTATCCGAGCCTCTATGTGCAATTAAAGCGTCTCGTATTTCATTTCGAATGCCATTCTATATTCAAATAGAATTCATCTCTAATCTGTGATATTAATGTTCAACCATTTTCTCGTGTATTTCTAACGATCACTGCCTTTTTTGTAGTTTAAATTGCTTGTAATTTGCAAACTTTTTTAATTGGTGAGCTTTTATTATGTGTTTTAGGTTCAAGGTAAAGTATGATGTCACGTTTTCTTCGATCTGAATTCGATTCTTCTGATTCGACGTAGCTTTACGTCTGCGTGGCTTGCACGAACTCCTCATGCAATCGTATCGCGTCATCGTGAAGGCATGCTGTTTATTTTTTATTTATTAATATAGCAGAGGATGAAACTATATCATGAATGCCTTGCCATTATATGGCTAGAAGTACAGGACAATTAACGTTAATTAATTCTATGTAAGTATTTTCTAGTCTCTTTTACCAAACCCCTATTACGTGATGGGGCTGAAAGGTCACTTACAAATCGATACGAACAATTCGTAGAATCATTGTGGTTGCGCTGGTTTAAATTTAGTTTGCCCGTGGTCAAATTGCACGCGCTTAATTGTTTAAAGATTAGCTCTAACAATGAAAAACGTTTGCACGACAACAGGGGTGGAAAACATAGGAATTGAAGGGAAAAATACACTCACCACATATTTACTGGTTAACCGTCTTGTCCAATACTCCGGGAGGCCTCCCTTGCTTCACACACTTATATTGTACACAAATCACTCACAATTTCACAGTAATTTTCTTATTTTAACACATATTTCACCGCAGCAATATCGCCGCTCGCGCCGGCCATTAGGTATTGTTTTTTCTCGCGTGGTGGCGCTCGAGAGCGCTTAGGTGACAGGAAGAGCGAGATGGGACGTGTAGGAATGCACGAATGCGAAAGGGATAGGAGCTGTCGCCGTGCATTACGTTCCATTTCAATTACATGTTAAGTATTTATATTATGTTTATTTTTATTTACCTTTATTATTAAATGCAATTTAATTAATTATAAATAGTGGTTTTTTTTGTCGCCTAAACATCTCCCCCGGCTTGACAGGATATGATCCTTCAATATGGCAAAGAGAGAATAATATTAATCAATTAAATGAATTTATGTTACGTTAGTTAAGAATTTATTTTTTATTATAATGCAAAATAAGTTAACAAAAAATATAATATCTTGGTTCTTCGTATTATAGACGTTTTGTATTGAATATATTATTTTATTGATGGATTTTAACGATAATTGTGGACTGTATGATTATATTATTGATTGGGAATATATTTATTGATTGGGCAGTGGAAAAACCTTTACAAGAGGTCTCCGATAGACCCCAGACTTAGTTCTAACGTCTACGACGCGTATGACACCATCTTTTCCGGGATAGGTCTGTTCAATAGTACCTAATGGCCAATCCAAAGGGGCACTATTGTCAGATTTAAGTAGAACAACAGCACCTTGTTCTATGGGAGTAGTATGTGTTAGCCATTTATTCCGCACTTGCAATGTGTTAAGGTATTCTACCCTCCATCGCTTCCAAAACGATTGCACTAAATGGTCAACTATACGCTTCCGTTGTAGAAGAGTGACCTTCTCGTTACTTAAATCTTCCGAGGGAAGGGATCGAAGTGGTGTCATTACTAAGAAATGAGCAGGTGTCAATGCTAGAGGTTCCGAAGGGTCGCTGCTAAGCACTGACAGTGGACGAGAATTTAATACTGCTTCAATTTGTGTGAGGACAGTAAGCATTTCCTCAAATGTTAGCAGTTGAGTACCAACAATTTTAGCCAGGTGGGTTTTGACACTTTTAACATTTCCCTCCCAAATACCACCAAAGTGGGGAGCTGATGCTGGGTTAAACTTCCAGTTAATATGGTTATCTCGTAATTCGTTAGCAAACTTATCTTTATATTGTTCAGAGTCTAGTAATTTATACATGGAATCTAAATACGCCTTTGCGCCAATGAAATTAGTGCCATTATCGGAATACATTACAGAAATAGGACCGCGCCGTGAAATAAACCGTTTGAGAGCGTTTAAGAAACATTCAGTGCTCAAGTTAGAGGCCAGTTCTATGTGCACGGCCTTAGTAACAAGACAAATGAATAAACATATGTATGCCTTTTGACTGTGCACTCCTCGACGACGATACGGCACTATAGAGAGAGGGCCTGCGTAATCCACGCCAGTGTGATAAAATGCTTTGGCTTCGTGAACCCTACATGTCGGTAAATCAGCCATTAACGGTACTGTATTTCTGGGATTAACCTTGAAACATGTGTTGCATTTTTGGACGCGGTTACGGACAACATTACGCGCGGACAGTATCCAAAATTTTTGTCTCAACAGGGACATCAGTAATTGTGGCCCTGTGTGAAGGTATTTCTGGTGGTAATAATCAATAATAAGATCAACTGAGTGATCCTTTCGAGGTAATAATAATGGATGCCGACTATTATAATCTAAATTGGCATTATTTAACCGACCACCAACGCGGAGGACCCCATCTTTCAAAAACGCATTGAGCTTTAAGAAAGCAGGGGGTAATTTACCTCCACTTTGTGCCGCCTTGATTTCACTAGAAAAATGCACCTCCTGAATGCTCTTGATTACAACCTCTTCAGCTTGATCTAATTGAGAAACTTCAAATTTCCGTGGAACTTTCTTAATAAATCTGAGCACGTAAATGACTATACGTAGCAATCTTGGCCATGACGAAATTCGAGTGGCGAGTTCGTAAAGCACAGGCAACGATTGTGGTGAAGTGGTTGTAGACAAGACATTGACTTTCATTTCTGGCACTTCGACATTTATACTAGTGGAATCAAATTGGCAAATTGGCCATTCCTGGACGGGTAACTGAGCGAAAGAAGGCCCATTAAACCAGAGGGGGTGCTCCAGCAATTGAGCCGGGGTAAGCCCTCTAGATAGGCAATCCGCAGGATTGTCTTTCCCAGCAATGTGATGGAAGCATCGCGGGTCTAATTCATTTTGAATTTTAGCCACTCTATTGGCGACAAATGTCTGCCAACGAGTTGGGCACGCATGAATCCATGCTAGGGCCACAGTACTATCAGTAAACGCTACAATGTTTGCTAATTGACAGCGTGTCGAATAAGTTTCAATTACTATACGCATAAGTTTAGCTAATATAAGGTTAGCGCATAACTCCATTCTTGCGAGACTAATAACAGTTTTAGAAGGCGCTACTCGCGATTTAGCACATATTAAATTCATTACCGAACGGTTTTCAATCGGAAAGTACACGTGTAAATACACGACTCCGCCATAAGCGCGCTCAGACGCATCTGCGAATCCCACTACTGAAACAACGCAGTTACTAGTAACGCCTATATGCCGTGGTAATTTGACATCTTGTAATAAATGCAATTCAGACTCAATTTTTTGCCATAATACAATTATATTAAGAGGGGGGCACTCATCCCAACCCACTCCATTATCCCATAGCGATTTAAGCACTAATTTTGACAAAAGAGTCACAGGGGCAACGAACCCCATTATATCCCACAGGCGTGCAATCGTAGATAATATGTTACGTTTAGTACACTCTCTAGGATCTGAATTCACATTGAAAGTGAATACGTCTTCGGCCGGTAACCACACTAACCCTAATATTTTTAGTTGATTTTCGGGACTAAACTCGACCTCCTCAGCAACACGGTGTGCCGTAGGAATGTTAGACATTACATCAGGTGAATTACTTGAAAATTTAACTAACTCAAATCCTCCCGCCGCAAATAACCGAATCAGTTGATTCGACAGTTCGACAGCTTCCGGTACAGATGAACAGCTAGTCGCCAAATCGTCAGTGTAAATATCCGCCTCAGCCACGTTGGCCGCCGCGGGGTACCGTTCACGTTCATCTTCCACCAACTGTCGGACCGTTCGAATGGCAAGGTACGGACTACAACAAAGGCCGAACGGTACGCGTGTCATTTCGAAGACAGTTATTGGTTCGTTCGGCTCAAATCGGTACAGCAGTCGCTGGAACCTAGTATCATTATTATCGACTAGGATACGTAAATACATCTGCCTAATATCGGCACTAAGAGCAATTGGTAACAAACGAAATTTCAAAATTATTTTAAATAGATCGTTCTGTAAATTAGGCCCTGTATACAATAAGTCATTTAACGACTTGCCTGTAGTTGTGGCATTACTAGCATCTAACACTACGCGTAATTTCGTAGTACTTTTGTCTTGTCTGACAACGGCATGGTGCGGGATCACATACTGATCATTATTATTACCTACTTCCGAAATAAAACCCACCGGACGCATATAATTTTTATGTAAATATTCATTGAAAACTTTATCGTACTCTTCCTTTATTTTTGGATTTAACAATAATTTACGTTCCAAAGATACAAATCTACGCTCAGCCGAGTGCATTGAGTCTCCTAAGGCGGAGGTTACACATTTGAACGGCAATGAGACAACAAAACGTCCGTCCGAGTCCCGGCGCGTGGTATCACAATAATATTTCTCACATTCTTGCTCGTCTTTAGTGAGGCAATTTGGCACATTCGGTACCTCCTCTAGTTCAAAGAATTTATTCAACCGAGATTCAATTAACTCGTCAGTAGTAATGTAAGTGCGCACAATATTGCACACTGGGTTTAATATCGGAGCTTGTCCTACTATGACAAACCCTAACAATGTTTCAATCGCGACCGGCTCATTTGGGGCGCGGGATATTGTATTGGGGCACAAAATGCGTGCGAACAAGTCAGTACCAATAAGTAGGTCAATATTCGCGGGGGTGTCATAGTCACTGTCCGCCAATGGAATGTCGGTCAAATAATCCAATTGCGAAGTGTCAATATTCGCAGAAGGCAACGCATTCGTAATACGGTTCACGACAATCGGTTGGATCGTGAATCGTACCGAATCTTTGAAGCGTGAGCGGATAGTGAGACAAGTTGTCCCCTCAACGGGATTACTGATATCGCCTACACCCGACACATATTTACTTTGTGGCTCGTATAATTTTAAATTTAAACGTTGACAGCATTCAGTGGTTATTAAATCCCTCTGTGATGCACTATCCACTAACGCGCGCAGGACATATATATTTCCCTGCGCATCAACCACATGACATTGCGCGGTACCGAGCAATACCGACGAAGTTCGGACCGCTCGCGGGGATGCGGCCGCGCACTCGCCCACTGCGCACAACGATACTGCAGGGCCGGGCTCGGGCGCGGATATTTGACTCGCAACCTCCGTGACTACAGCAGTCTGAACAGTCGGGTACGAGTTACCACCCGAACTATTATTATTTGATAACACGTTATTATTTGGGAAATGAAGCAAGCTATGATGCGATCGATTGCATTCCTTACAACGTCTCGAATCCTTGCAATTAAAAATATTGTGTGTATTATCCAAACAATTGACACATAATTTATTTATTTTACTAAATTTAAAGCGATCTCTAGGGGTCATTGACAGGAATTGGGGACACTGAGACATATTAAGATGGCCACTCTTCCCACAACATAAACAGTTGTTATGTTCCTGTACATTAACAAAGGTTTTCACATTATTAATTCGTGAATTAGAATAACCGACCGACGATGACGCAACATTATTTCTACGTGGTTGAGTACTGCTACCCTTTGTAATATTATTATTACTAGTATTTACGCTCGCTACGACATTATGTGCACGCTGCAAAGTATGAGATTGATTCCTCACAAAGGTAATAAAATCTGAACACTTTGGAAAAGTATTGACATCACTATATTTGAGTTCAAATGACTTTACCGTTTCTATACCTACTTTTTTACATGCAATATAAATAAAAAGAAAATCTTCCAAGCTATCAAGTTTCAATTGTTTTAATGCTGAATAAAGTGACGCGAATTTGTCAATAAAATCCTCTAAATCCGACGGTGAATTATTTTTTACTGTAGGTAGGTTCATTAATTTATCAAGATAGGTAGCAGCAAGTACCCGTTTGTCATTATATTTAGTAAGTAGCGCATTCCATATTACGCTGTAATTCTCGGACGAAGGTAAAATACCTTGACATATACCTAGGGCCTTCCCCTTTAATTTGCCCATTAAGTACTGAATTTTCTCCCCATTAGTGAGGTCAGTATTCTCATGAACGGCAGACTTAAACATTTCGTAAAAGATGGGCCATGACTCAATATCGCCATCAAATGAGCAGAGTTCTAATCTAGGTAATAGTAAAGGTTTTTCGTGTTTTACCCGTACGTCCGGACTCGCATTGCAAGCCATTTGTGATAATTGGCTAACTTTATATTTAATTTTAGCATATAACTGTTCGAATGCAGTGACTGAGCTATAAGATGGTACGGGGCCTTCCGGTAGTGATAATTGAAAATCATTACGTTCTTCAATCGTGTTTAGGAAATCATGGCGAAGCGTATCAATTGTGAAACATTCGGCCAAAAAACTCTCAATTTGAATAGGATCATTACCTATTTTAATACTTGAATCATACAAAGTTTGAGCCCGCCCAAACAAAGCCGCTAGTTTATTATGAAACTTTTGCAACTTACGTTCGTCTTCATCTTTTTTCGACGTCATTTTTGCGAAAATAATGTAAGATTGAAAAGATGGCGGCGCCTATAAAATACGATATTTGTAACACGAAATTTTTCGCGATCTGGCCTTTAAGGACCAAAAATGGTTGCGCTGGTTTAAATTTAGTTTGCCCGTGGTCAAATTGCACGCGCTTAATTGTTTAAAGATTAGCTCTAACAATGAAAAACGTTTGCACGACAACAGGGGTGGAAAACATAGGAATTGAAGGGAAAAATACACTCACCACATATTTACTGGTTAACCGTCTTGTCCAATACTCCGGGAGGCCTCCCTTGCTTCACACACTTATATTGTACACAAATCACTCACAATTTCACAGTAATTTTCTTATTTTAACACATATTTCACCGCAGCAATATCGCCGCTCGCGCCGGCCATTAGGTATTGTTTTTTCTCGCGTGGTGGCGCTCGAGAGCGCTTAGGTGACAGGAAGAGCGAGATGGGACGTGTAGGAATGCACGAATGCGAAAGGGATAGGAGCTGTCGCCGTGCATTACGTTCCATTTCAATTACATGTTAAGTATTTATATTATGTTTATTTTTATTTACCTTTATTATTAAATGCAATTTAATTAATTATAAATAGTGGTTTTTTTTGTCGCCTAAACACATTGATATAACTTTCTTTCGTCTACGTCAACTTTCACGACACCCAACATACTCTATATTATTTTAGCCGTTTCGATTTCAGCCTCCGATCCATATTCGTGTATAGATTGGTCACATTATGAAAAATCTTAATTTTTTTTTTAATTCTTTGCCTACTTGCGTTATATAATGACCGCAATTTTGGATGGCGTATAGAGTAAATGACATCCCAACTGTCTGCGTACGAACTCAATCACTACGCTCTACATTTAGCAATTCTTTGACAAGTTGATGTAATGCTTTGAGCGTTGCCCGCTCGGTATAATTCACCGGGTGGTAGGGGGTTGTATTCTCTTCCTATAAAATCCTCGGAATTGAACTTTTTGCAGTCTATTGTACAGTACCTAAAATACAAGCGTGGCTTAGTTTGATTGTTTCTATGAAGATATTTATTTTGTATTTTTAACTCCAAATTATTTTCAGCCCCTCCGTACCATTTACTACTTCTCATTATTTAAAACGAGTCACCTGTTAATATACGTGCATTTATCATTTCTTATATGATTTTGTTAATATTGCCCGCAAGGAGTGTGGTAGTCAGGAGTGGGTCAGTGGGGCCAGCCGCCCACCTTTCTCCTCGGCCTTCGCAGAACAAAAAGTATATTCTTCCAACTGATATCGTGATTTTGTATCGTCGATTGCTAAAGAAGAAAGTGGTTTTGTTATCGCACAACTGAATTTGTTATTGTAGTTCTTTGAATGGTAAAAGTGGTTAACATAATGTAATAGTGAAGGAAAATAACTAACTTAAAAAACCGACACTCCAGACTCCATTAATTTTTGATACATACATAGATTGTATTCATATTTTTTTTGTTTTCCTATTTAATTTAACATTAATTATTAATATTTAATCGTAACGGCTGAAGGCCTCTGTGAAGTCCATTTGAGTTTAAAATGTTTCCAAAAGTGGTATCCTATGAAACGAATATAAGTACTTGAGGTAGGTTAACTAAAGTTCTCTTCCATTCGACCATATTAAGCAGAAGCCAGAAAAAGTTGAGGATTCGAATGGAGACTCTGTGTTCTTATGATAATCTTTAATTTTATATGTGGGCTAATATCGTACATAATGTTACTCAAGTACGATTAAGTTAAAGCGCGCAACGAATAAACATTTTAAGCATAGCCAGACGAGGTTTCTCGGTCGCCAAATGGGCGGCATATCCCGGCCCCAGGATGCGCAAGCGCACAGCTGCGCATTACAATACTCACACACAAGGTACTTATGCGTTGAGAAAATTTACATGCACTAATAGCCCTAGAAACAAGAAATATTTTCAAATGATACGTTTAATATATTTTTTATGCGATTGACAGCCAACATTTATATATATTAGCACGCAAGCGGATGCAAGTCATCCGAATACAATCAAAAGCTATGTATACTTTTCTATCATCCTTTAAGATTTCGTTGTCTTATTTTAAACATTCTGATTTAGATAGGTTAGACTGCTTTAGAATCAGATTGTTCAAAATAAGACAACTAACCACCACCACAGTTTTAGGGTTCCGTACGTCAAAAGGAATAAACAAATACCTCATTATTGTAGTATTTTATAGATAGAGCTATTGCTTTAGCAGTACAACATTTTATAAGCGTAGGTATTAGGTAACATATTACAATATTTCCGCATACAAATATGACTTCTTTGTGATGTTAAGATTAAGAAGCATTATAAAAAAATTTAAAAAAATATCACATAACTTATATCCACAGACTAAAAATAACACTGAAAAAATTACACGACTCGTATACTGTAGCCGTAACTTTTTTAACATTCTCTATTTTTATCAACAATTCCTAACATCGTTCAGATGATTATGATCTTCAATCGCATAGCCGAGTTATAAGGAAGACTTCACCCGGATTCAAAGAACTTAACAATTGGACGAAGCAAAAAAATAATTGCGGAGATGATGCCAAACTATTCATCAGCAGATACCTACCTAGCCGGGTATACTTATAGTTAGAGGTATTTTATGTTCGCGGTACTTGACCCCAGTGCAGAACACTTGCTGCATGGTTTAGGTATATTACATTAAGATCGCTGACATTGTCTGCAGACACCGTCGCAACAGGCTTTATGGCGGACAGACATTTTTTTTATATTCATTACATCGGCCCTTTTCGTCTTTACGTAGTTATAATTAGGTATTTCAAAATTAATTTTCATTTATTGATAATATTGCTTCAGAAAACAGTTGTCGAAATATTATATGAGTCTGTTTTAATGACATTCTTATTTTCCGAAATTAATGTTCAGGGCTCAAGAACAATGATAACGTGGCGCTTCGGTATTTATATATATAACGTATATGTATTCCCGCTTACACCACATATTCGATTAATAAGAAAAACAGTGACAGCATGCTTAGCCTATGACGTTACGATTACATTAGGAGTTCCTACTGACGTAGGTGGATCCTTAAAATTGTCACCTCTCGTTGCCGCGTCGACAATGCTTACAAATCGCTAACTATAGTGGCCTTAGCAAACACAATATAACCAAGCAGGTCCTTCGCTCGGCTCCGAGAAGTCAGGCAGGCAGATGATGTTTGAAAATAAACAAGGGTCTCATAAAATTATATTAGCAATAAATACGCACCGGTCGGTGGTGGCGGGCGCTTGACCCGCGCGCGGTCAACGATCGCGCGACGACCGCCGGGGCTAGACCACGTATTGGCCCATGATAATTACTGTTATTTCCTAAACAATTATCTAAATTAGAAATTTCCCATTAATTAATCAATTATGCTCACTATTATTAATTTGTGTATTCGTTTCGCTCTCCTGTCAATAACGAAAAGTTAACCCCCTTTTTAGCATGTTTAAGCCATGGCATTAAGCACAAAGCACTGTTCTTCTAAAACCACTATTCATCCTTCTTTTTTATGTTGATGGAAACTTTTATAAATTTGGGGGTAATTGTCTACATTTGGGCGTAATCGTTTACATTTCGGGATAATTGGGGGTCTGGCTAAATGTATGATGAAAACCTAATCTATTTCGCAGGTAGGCTTATCTATATTAGTTTATCGTATCGTTCATGATCAGCATAATAGCTTATTTGTTTAAAACACAATACTGTTTTTATTAGTTAAATAAACGAAATCTAAGGGTTGCAAGGTGGTAGTATACGATTTTCACTCGCTTATTGTATTGAATATATATATATATATATAGTATTGAACTCCAAATAGTTGGATTTTAAGTGCAATGTGGAATCCAATTTGGCCCTCCCATTCACGGGAGTGACGGAAACCCATTTATCATCCAAGTCACTGAACATGATGGATCGCGACTCTAATCACATACCCTTTCAGGACAACACAGTCCCTGCATGCCCTAAAGAGTGAGACAAAATTAAATTCTTGCAATATAATGCCTCATAAATTTCCTTCACGCAGGTTTTTTTATTTCTTGTCTTATTACTACCACGAAATTGTAAATGACCAAGGCTCCGTTAAAGGAAGCTGTATTAACGAACACGCTGTATATACCTATATATTTATACATACATAATATGATCGTGATTTACACGATATACGTGAAAATGTATACGTTGCTAATTGTGTTAGTTTACTTCGCATATATATGTATGATTTATCACTAGAATATAAATATAATTGAGCAGAAGCATAACATATTTCGTTGATTTCCGGATAACTAATTGTATTTAATTGATACAATGCAAACATCTATCAAATTGTATACAATGTAGTGAACTTTGCAATTTATAATTAACATTATTGATTGGGCATTGTAATTTGTGCTGGTAATTTGTAAAAGATGCGTTAATGTTTTTTTTAAATCGGTATAAATGAAAATGAAACACGTTAATCTGTGTAGTCTCTACTTTTGTAGAGGAGACCGAATGTGGAATTTCCTCATTCACAAAGACGCGCTTTCGGTTCGGTCAGTGTGTCGTACAAACGACATCAACGATCGTGTTGCGCACATGCCCACGCGCATAATTTATTAATTAAAATAAAATGGATGTCTTCTTCCTTTTACGAATTTAAATTGCTAATAAATGCCGCGGAATTAATTTTAGTAATGTATATACTTACTTCATTATTGGGAAAAGTGTGCCTGAAAATAAAATAATGAATATTAAATTGTGATTTTTAGCAGCTACGTAATTGGTATCCGTTAAAAATACTTTTGATTGGCTAAATACATTATTAAAACAATTACTTACCATTTTTGTGTTACATTCCGATGACAATGTTTTAAATCATTTATTCATCGAGTAAAGTACTAAATATAGGTCCCTCACAAATAGTAATCGAGCCCAGTGTTCGTGGGAGCGGGTGACTGACCGAGTCCTTGACCCAGAGCCGAGGGCCGAACACCTAGTCCCCCATTTATCAGCCTCCAATTTTACGAAATGGTTTTGGAGGTTGGATGGTTAAGAGGCGGTTATAGTTTGGAGAAAGTCGTTTGACGAATGACTTTCGAGTCGTTAAGTTTTGCCGTAAATAAAATATTTTCAGAACCAGCATAATAAACATAACATAACCTTAATTTCGCCTGGATGTAAGAGCTTTTAAGTATTATAATTTAAATTTTTAATTTTATAATTACTTATTTCCTTATAACAATGCAAATGATCAGGAATATGCAATACAACTACCGTTGTTTATATTATCCCATGCGAGATTGTCGATTAATTACATAAGCGCTCATAAAGAACTTTTTGTGTATACGTGTGATCTTGGAGACTGTGCGATGCACGGTGATATGAAGCCACAGATTACATACAGCTTACAAAGTTCACACATACAATTCCGTTCAAAATTCATACAATAAAAATGTCTGATAATAATGGGCTCCCGACATTATTAGTAGATTAGTAACATTTTTTCTAGGAAATGTTTTATAGATTTTTATACACAAAAATAGAATAAGTAGAGCAACGACTGATGTTCAAAATAATTTGCGTATTTTAATAACATACTACCAATTCTACGAATACCAAGAATCTAGTTAACCTACATAAGCTTCATAATAACGCAGGCTGGTAACAGATATGTAGAGTCAGCTCTACAATGAAAAAAATCATACTTTTTTATTAGAATATCATACTAAGTTATAAATCGTAATGTCTATTCAAGGTATATACGATATTATGAGTAATAGAAGCATATAACAAAAGGAGCCCCGGGCGTGGAGCACAGCCTCATCTGTGGACGCGCCGAGCCATGCGCCCGCGCCGCCGCGCCAGCCGTGACGCGACCGGTACCGTTAACCGACACACTAGACAGCGGTCGCCTGCGATGTTGCTGCTTATCCTGCTTTCTATTTTATTATCCTGAGTATATATAGTAACCATCCTTAACATCTTACATCTATCGTACGACAACTTTAAACCTTTTACATCTCAGAATTAATAAAAATGGCCAAGAAAACAATTATAATCCTGTAATAAATGGTCGCTATCTTAAACTATTAATCTATGACCGCTATTAAAAAGCTACATGATTGAAAATCGACTTAATTCGATTCTACTTACCTACTATACTGGCCTATAATTACTTACTTGTCTTAGGACCTGTTTTACAATGTGCTGATAAACCCTACCGAACACAACTTGTTTGACAGATGGCCCATATAATCATATAATCTTTGTAAAATAAGTTGTAAATATGCATTATAGATACTTGTAGATATAGTTTGACGTCTTTATTAGTGCAGTTGGTAGTGACCCTGCTTTCTGTACCGAGGGTACGGGCTCGAATCCTGGTAGGGACAAACTTTGTGTGATGAGCACGAATGTTTGTACCGGAAACAGGGTGTTTAATATCTATAAAATAATTGTATACGAGGTTCGCCCCCATTCCATTATACGGACCCCATAATACAAGCGTTGCTTAATGTGGGACCGTATAGTGTCTTCGTCTGGTGATATTATTTATCAGAAAATTGCAAAATGGGACCTAAACCTACTTCAAACTATGTCCATTAAGCTTCAATTTAATCAATATCTGTAAAGCACTGCAGATAAATTCATTAGATTAGACGTAAGATAAGTTCATTGTGTGCCTGCGAGAAGGAAAAATAAAACTTATTGTACAGTCCTGTTAACTATCTCATTTTATTGGTAGTTCAATAAACTACACAACTGACCTGCAATTAATTTAAGATTAGGTTCATGAGCGAACCTAATATTTAAATGTGTGAAAAACAATAAAATATCATTTGACATCCTAATTCCAACAGAAATTTATTTGGTTAGTACGTAGGATCCTTATGGCTTCAGGACCAATATAAGAAAAGACAGCGCTTAATATATAAGGAAATGTATCTCCTAAGTCCTAATTACGCGAGCACCTAACTTTCGCTAATTATCACAGCCTTATACGTGCTTAATAAAATATGAATGAGGGCTGTATTGATTTTCTTCAGGCCCGACCTTCGTAAGCCAATATTACCTACATCTCAAACATATGTAGGTACATCCTTTATATAGCGTATTAATTCCCTTGGTTCACTGAAATCATACAAGTTTCAGTTGGAATACGCTTCAGAAGATGATTAGTTTGGAACTAAAGTTACTTTAGTGACAATGAGTGTATTACGGTTGAGATAAAAACCACCGCTACACGACATTCTTCGATATTATTATTGGCCGTGTCAAATTGATTGAGAGAAGTGTATCATCATAGAAACGAGGAAATCTATGTTGCTGCGTCAGCGTATGTGTTATAAAATAGCAGGTGATATAAAAGACTGGGGACATAGAGCAGACATCAGAGAAGTTATACGAAATTTAATTGACCAAAGATAAGTAGCAACCTACGCGACAAAAAAGAACCTTAGACTATCCCCGAAATTCAAATAAATTTTAATACATTTACAAAGCATTTTGCAGAAGGGTTTTGTAATGCCTTTTCAAAAGGAAATACTTTTTCTACGAATTTAGGGTTCTATTAGTACGTTTAGAAGATCACTCCAAATCACTTGCTTAGCATTGATTTTGACGATACAGCAGTGCTTACACGTAAAAGCTAAACAACCTCTACACGAGATTCTCTATCGTTACCTTATTACCAGTCAAAAGTGGTATCAAATCGACTGAGCAAATGACAATCACGAGTTGTATCGGCGCGTCTTGATGTCCATAAAGGTCTCAGCACACATATGGGATCGGAAAGGGATCGTCACCGTATCGCCTCGAGCCGTTCAGAATGGTTTGTATTAAACTCCCTACTGCAACGCACACTAATCGGAATAATAACGTAATCGCCTCGCCTCGGAACAGGCTCCGAACTTGAATTCCCGCGCTTACGGCTCATCGTCCCCGCGCTTACGTTTCTCCGTCCCCGCGCTTACGTCTCTCCGTACCCGAGCTCACATCTCTTCGTCCACCCTTTCCCCTTTCCCCTCCCGCGACTTGCCTGCTTTCTTTTTTTCTTGCTATTTTCTTTTTCCTCTTCATCAAGTGCTATGGCTATGATAGCCAACTCACGTATTGTAAACCAAGACATAACCGTGCGCTACACTTAACGTTTGGATTCAAACTGATCTGGTGCCAACCAGGTCAGCCAGGGGGCGGCGAGGCGTAAGCGCGGTGTCGCCTAGCCGTAGCCGAGTTGACGTACAGGCGCTGCTGATACGCTTTCGTTACGTGCATACGGTAGGTTGACGCCTGGTTGACAGCGAGGCGAAAGGCGTTACGGTTACGATCCCTTTCCGATCCCATATGTGTGCTGAGACCTTAAATGTGAAAATGCACGCAGCTCCCGTGGAATGTGCCCCGATACAGAATCATCATCGCCAACAGCTGCACTCAATGTGTTATCTTTTGTGGCGTTGGCGCGATCGTCGCGAACGCTTTGCAATTCTAGCTTTATGACTGCATTCCACTCGTGATGACAACCACCTAGGAGTTATAAGAGTGTGTGTAGGTCCCTATAGGGTACGATGAATGTGCTTTTATACGTTGTGAGCGCTTTTCTAAAGGATATTTGTTTTATTTTATATATACTATACACAGCTTCATCGATTATTTTGTCACCCTGCACTGTGCAAAACACAAGTCCAATTAATCCCTATTAGGTTTGCCCTCAAATATGTTGTATTTGATATGATATAAAATTTATGAGACTTCATGCTGGAGAACACTAAAAATGCATTCGTGGAAACGTCACTTTCTTATCAATTTATGAATATCAATTATGGAATTTTAAAACATTTTGCCCCTTGGATAACTAACTTGCTGACCAAATACTCGTAGATAAACTTATCAGCTGTAAGGATAAAATAAAGAAATCCGTTAATCAACACTTTAAGATATTGGTAGAAGTATATTTAGAACAAACATGTTTGGTAATTAATTACATTGCAACTTTCTACTGCTAATAACCAAGAAGAATAGTTCAGATTGTATGTATAGGTTGGGCAAACTGAACGCAGCATCTATTTTTATTTTCTAAAATTTTGTTAAAAGTGCTTCATTAATTTTAATTTTGTTCTTGACGCTTCTTTCAGAATGAGTGACCTCACTCCGCGAGAAAGGTTCTATCGAGCGAAATTGAACTCAACAATAACTAATCGCACTTTCATTATTTGACAAAAGCAACTAGCCAGGCCGTCTTCGCTAAGAAAGTAGTAATTGCGATGCTCTGTCAACTAATGAGTTTGGCATTCAGACTATGGATCCTATGGATGAACCCTCAGAATGGAATGCGAAAGTGCAAAGCAAAGAGATAGAAAATGAGGAGGTATTTGGTTAAGATAAGAAAATGTTGGACTTAATGGCAATATGCTAATGCCTGTGTACAGCTAATGCAGTAGATTGTTATCTAAATCAATCTTAAAATACCACAATACAAATAAACACAACTCACAAAATCTTCAATGTAGAGAAACAAACTGATCAAATTCTTGAATGTTTTGTCCAGGCTATGAAATAGAATACCTAGTACCTACTCACAGTTGAATTTGCTGGATCAAAACGATTTTTATCCTACACATCTTTAGCTCAACCTTGATATAGTTCAAAGCCACTTCGCCAGTTATGTTCATGAATTTTTTCGTGAGTTATTAGCAGCGTTTACGTTCGCATGTCAAGGTTTTTTTGCCAGTCGGCACTGGCCAGGCCATGTTAATTGACTGCCCACCATCGGACTAGGCCGGGCCCAGCCAATGATTCAAATCATTCCCATAGACATTTCGGCGATCGGTTTTAACTTGTTGTTCGTCATAAAAAAACATGTTATTTTTTCTAATGGTGGCGATTTGGAGATACAGATATTTTGATTAAGGTTATCTAATTAAAAACAAAAATGTATCGATTGTGTTATTAAATGTAATCCGATTATTATTTAATTATTATGCATGTTTACTGACATGCCGAAGTTTTTTTTATTCTATTTTTAAATTATTCAAGTCCCTAGCTTCTTAAAAACAAATTCCAACATTTTATATTTATGATACTATAAGTTTGCAGCGCCCGAAGGTTTTCTCAAGAAAAAAACTTCCTATGTCAGATACAATAGTTATAAATAATAGGGGTTATTACGAGTAATCTGTCGAGGAAGGTTGACAACTACTTCGTGTCAGGACTTGGCTCTCGTGCAGCCAAGCTTAAAGACATAGCATAAGGAAAATTAGACAAATTAAAAACATCAACTAGGACAATCTGACGTGACTGACTGTGTTGGTTGGTTTTATTAAAGTCATTACAAAAACTATTAACGTGACGCGACTTTGCCTTCGTACAATCTTGAACATCTCTAATGTTCAACCGAGAGGTAATTTTGTTATATTTGGTAAAATAACTCGTTATATCTTTACATTACTATTATAAAAGTGACCTTTTATTAAATAAAGGATATTATGATAAAGAATTGCTCACCCTACAAATATTTATGTTTCATGTTTTAAGGAACAGCAAGGACTTCATTTATTTAAGAGATTCGAATTATTTACATATCTATATATTCGCTTAGCTGTATGTCCTAGGTTTGAATCCCGGTAGTAACCAACTTCGTGTGATGAGATACTTACGTATGTTTGTACCTGAATCATGAACGTTTTATATCTATACTTACTGTGCCGGCAGACTTCGTTCCGCCCCACAATCAACTTTATGAGAAAATCAATCAGTTTTTTTATGTGAATTTACCCATGTTCCCTTTCTGCTTTGGGGGCAGAGACAAATATATATATATATATATATATATATATACGAAGAAGATAGATAGAGAAGATATATACGAAGAAGTTAAAATTGTATATATATATATATATATATATATATATAGCAGTAGTATATAGTAGCATAATATTTTTGTAACTTGACGATTCATAAGTACTGTACAATAATGGTCTACGTGAATAAAAAATATTCTGATTCTAAAAAAAAAAAAAAAAAAAAAAAAATATTCTGATTCTTATATATATACAATTTTAACTTCTTCTTTCTTTACGAAATGAGATGCGATGAAATAAAATGGATATGAATATGGCCTCACCCGCAACTCAGCGGGTATTTTGCACAATGTCAAGTAATTAATAGCAATACAACTTTCAATAAATACACATTATAAATAAAATAATGGATGTGACATGATGAAATGAAAATGGCGAATCCCCAATTTTAACTTAGATATAAGTAAGTATTATATCTTTGTCTAGTAGCCAGATACAAAAAATGACAAGACAGACAGACAGAAAAACAAATCTAGCATAGCGTGGCGTTCTTAACAACTGATTGCTTGCTGATTGAGCGTGATTTATGACAATAGTCGTTTTTAAATCACATAATTGTCAACAAAGTTGACTGATTACAATTAACAGCACACTTACAACCGAGATTACGCCGATCACAATGAACAACAATTAATCATACTTGACGATCATTATTGTCATTGCAGCTCGTTCTGCATCATACAACATGAGAACTGTTCAATGTTGCCATGACTAACAAATTAGTTCCCGCGTTCATTCAGCTGCGGCCCATGACCCACGAGCCACGTACTGCGCAGCCTTGCCCATCAATTAAGTGGGCAAACAATGTTGCATTAAGGAAAACTCGATAACAGGGCATATGCGTATTTAATTAAATATATATTTCTTTTATGATATACTGAATGCTTAAATATTTTCAAAAATATTCACTATTACTGTCATTTTTATAGTTATTTTAAAAATGTCCAAACTCCAAGTAAGTCACAGACCAATCACACGAGGAGGGTAAAAGTACAACACTATTAAAAATAAGCTTCACTTCGCTACGCATTTCAAAAAAATATTTAAATAATTTGCCAATAACAGAGTTTGAAAAAACATTTGGTCAGTAAAAATAAACAAATAGCTTAAAAAGAGTACGAATAAATCAAATTATTTGATTGAATAATGAGAATTTATTTACATTATTTTTCCATTATCTATACATCTATACAAATAAATAAAATTGGAGTGTCTGTTTGTAATATTAAAATAACCGCTTTCTACTAAGTGTATTCGGATGTATTCACGGTACCTATACCAAAACAACATTTTTTTAAATTTTTTCTGTCTGTCTGTCTGATTGTTCTGGCTAATCTCTGAAATGGCTGGACCTATTTTGACGGGACTTTCACTGGCAGATAGCTGATGTAACAAGGAGTAACTTAGGCTACTTTTATTTTAGAAAAAAAAAAGGATCTCACGAAAAAAAAATAAAACCAATGTTGCAGCGCTGCGCCTGATTAAGTTTGATAGCAACAACCTGCAATGCGTCCCGCGGGCTCAGAACGCGCGAGCAGGCTGTTACCAACGGTTGTCTTTGTTAAATACCACGCGGACGAAGTCGCGGGTAACAGCTAGTTAATTATATTGCTGTTAGACTACCTACTTAGCTGGAAGTCATCCATGTAGGTACTTACACAATAAATAAAGATAATATATAGTTACTCGCATAATATCAATAATTAAATAAGATAAAATTAAGACTTTAAGTAAGTAACATTTTAATCATGCACACGCAATGATATGTAGGTTAATACCCTGTACCTACTACATACTTGTCATAAAAGTATAATGCGGTGTGTCTATACAACGAAGATATTAAAAAAAAACCAATAAGCTCTTTGGACGTCTCCGAATTCAAAATAAGTGTTTTAAGAATTCTTATCCGTTCGTTCAACAATCAATGCGAAACAACTGGGCCCCAAGTCTGCTAACACAATCGATTCATAATCGAACAGTAACCGTATAGTAACTGTCACTTTTGACAGATATTGTATGGGATATCTGTCAAAAGTGACAGTTACTATGCGGTTGCTGTTCGATTATGAATCGATTGTGTTAGCAGACTTGGGGCCCTGGATTGATTCCATTGGGTCCTTTTCTATTTGAGCTATACCTACCTAATTGATATAATATGGTAGTATCATCGCGCTTAAAACATTCGGGGTCGAGCAGAAGAGCAAGATCGATGACTACGCGTGTGGAGCTGCAGGCAATAGCTAGTAGGGAATGTATGCCGTCCGATGCGTAATATCCCGCGTTGTGTGTTAGGGCGTGGTATTGAGTCAGTGGATCATCATTCGCGTCAGGCCGGTTGTAGGCATCGTATCGGGACCCCGGTCAGCGTGTCATCTTATTGTCCATTCCGCAAGTAATTGTGTCAAACTGATTACCATTGATTACGTCTAATGCGTGCTCACAATTGTAATCGCAAAGTATCAATATTCATGTCAAATTGTGACAAATTGTGGGAACTGTTGTACGGTGGCATCAGAATTTCTAGAATTCTATTTTAAGACTACTGTACGCAGGCTACTTTTCGTTTAGGTATAATTTTTTGACAAAATTTACAGAGCCTTTGCAAGTGAAAGTAAAAATATAAACTTCTATATTTACATTTATTATCTCCTTTTTTTAGTTATCCATAATTTCGCACGTAAGTTTCAACGGTTCCATGGTGTAACGGTTAGCACTCTGGACTCTGAATCCAGCGATCCGAGTTCAAATCTCGGTGGAACCTGTTCTTTTTGGTTGGTGATAAATTTTGATCATAATTATTATTGAGATTTAAATTACATTTTGCGAACTTACAAGCTACGAGATGAACATTATAAAACATTTATAATTAAAACTCCTATAATTTAACTCTCTCCAGATAATGATGTTTTAAAACGTAACCACCAAATTTATAGAAAGTTTTCATCCATTTACGAATGCAATACAAAGCTTTTTTATAAATAATAATTCCATTGTAACTTCAGACTCATCTCTTTATTATTGGGGTTTAATATGTCAAATTTGATCTTAATTGAAAAATAAGCTACCTAAGTACATATCTACCTAAATTATATAAAATAAATTTCGTAATACTTTATAGATCAATGAACCAGTAACTACGAAGATAATTATTAACTGTAAATGAATCTTTGTAAAAAGGGTAATGGTTAATTTTTAAAGGTTAATTAGTACCAGGTACTTTACTGAAGGCACAGTTATGCAGTTCGGCTGGGTTCAAAGCTCTCATTACGTAACGTCGACGTTTGAGTTGCCGCAATTATCTACCTGCTGAATGTTGGTCCTTCCGCTAAACAAAAATATAATAAACATCTTTTGCACGCCGCTCTGCCCCCGTAACTCTCCAGTGTACTCTTCTGCTAGATCCCTAATGGTCATAGCGTGATAACATGCAACACATCCCAACAACATCCCTATCTTTTTAATCTAACTATAGGCTATACAACACTGAAAACCCTGTAACAAAACAGATATTATCTATTTTATCTTGTTATCTCAATATTTTCTATATTTGTCGTACCAACAGAATTGCAGTTACCTTCAGATTTTAATACATTTACCGTATGATATTAATGCGTACACGACTGTGAGATTCGCCAAATATACATAGGTACGTACCTATACCAATATCACAGTATTACAATCCATATAGCTATGCATTATAGTCCCTTGCAAATAGCCCAAGTCCCAAACGTGTACCTACAGAGAAAATTCTAAGAAATGTAAAATAATGCTAAAGGATTCAAGGGGACAAGGGTAAAGGTTCAAGGACTTGGACCTACAACTGACGACTTTTGGGAATTGTTAATAAAATCACAAAAGTCCATAAGTATTCAATTTATTTGTTTATTATTTTTTAAAGATACACTTTGATAAGATCGTAAATTCATTTTAACACACAGGAAAGAAATTTTGATAGATTAATATTATTGATGAATAAAATAAACTCAAAGATATATTTGTTTTAACGATTACCTAAAATATAACTAAATACTCACCCTCAAATTTATAGACAGTTATAATGGATTATAATGGCATTATACTGAACTTTTCAGAGGAAAAATTGCGTTATGATTGTCTTTATAGTCCATTATAACTTTCTATAAATTTGAGGATATGGCTTTAGACTGTTTGATATGCATATTATTATATCAAATAGTCTTCTATGTAATTGCAATGATAAATGTACCACTTTCTAATTTATAAATAAATAGGTACATAGGTAGTCACTCAGTACTTACAGTGCTAGGTATTAGAAGATACCTGTTTAAACTCCCATTAAGAGAATAATTAATACTTTTAATACCAATACCATTTAGAAAAAGAATACTTATACCAAAGAAAAACTTCCAGTAAGTAGGTATCATTTACAACATAGGGTACCGAAAATTCTTCGGGTTTTTAGACATATGTCAAACATTTTATAAACACAACCACTTGCCGGGTATAATTATCTCGACCAAAAAAGGAGCGGCGAACATTTTTGCTTCATCGTGATTCTGGGCCCGCTTCTGAAAACGATGCGGTAATGTAACCAAAAACTCAGGAACGCAGGAGATTAATGGCAAAGCATTTTAAAAGCACCGAAACGACATTTAACTACTATATGACGACTCATTTTATATAACCGACACAGTGAGAGGGATGAGGTTCTTTGACACGCAGTACGGTTGTACGTTGGATTATTTCGCGACGGTAGCGTCGTGGTCGATGGGACACGTGTCAACCTTGGTGGGACATATAAGAGATCCACAATTTGAACCTACATTCGATCGATAATAATTGGTTCGTCTGAGGCAAATTTGTTTTGCGTCCCTGAAACAACATTCTCAGGCGTTTCGTTGTGATTGGTTCTGCGGAAAATGATTAACGGCGCGTAGTGACAGGTGAAGAGTGAGGCGAGAGGCAGGGGCGGAGTGTAGATGGATGGCCCACCGCGGGCGGTTCCCGTACCACGGCCGTGTTCCCATCGTACATCAACACGATAATGATCGTGAATTCGCAACCTCCCAAATTACGGGTTCGTACGTTGTACGATTTACCTAATTAATTTAATTGCGATTACAGTGATATTTGTTTAAAGATATAACAGCTAAACCCAGAGGCGCATCAAAAACCCTATTTTGATTTAGCCACGTAACTAAATATACTTCAGTGAAACTTTTAATTATATAGTGATATAAATATCGAAAGGTATTAAGATTTCTCAGGAAAAACTAAATAGCTCAGTTACGCCTCTCCGTTTTGATTACCAACACCCGGGCTGGTGTCTATTCAGGTACCTATATTGTAAAAACTAAACCTTGACAACTATCATTAAAATTGTATCAAACATCGATATAAAAACATAACCCGAAGCCTACGTAGTTATTATATTATTAGCATACTAAATCCAGTATGTACCTGTAATAACACGTCTGATAATCATACTTTTAAAATTGCTCTATAGAAGAAATAAAAATGTTTCGGCGATGTTCGTATTTTTCTTTATAATCAGCAAAATAATATCGACGATATGGTAGACGATAACCTTGCTTCTTTTTCGATGACTTTCATGGACTTTACTAGCGGTTACTGGCCTGGTCAATATCTGGATAACGTAGACTTTATAAAAATATTAGTTAAAGGGTAGAAATTGACAAACTGGCCACATACACTAAACTAAAGAATTCTTACCGATCTATATTTGCTCGTCCTACCAACATTTGAGTTTGCTTTATATTCATTTATTTCATCAACATTTATGTTAGCATTGCCTTATGTTCCTGTATTTTGTTCTCAGAGTGAATACCGCTTTGCTGGCGGAGGGTACCCTCGAGTCAGCAGCAGTAGTGGCCGGAGCGGTGGGATGTGCTCTGCCGCGCTGGTGGGCGGCGCCTTGCTCGCGGCCGTCGCAGTGTTGGCTGTCGCCGCGCTTGCCTTCTACATGGGAGCACTGAGGCCAGATAATGGAGAACGTAATAACTAAAGCATCTCATAACACGATTATATCCGATCACAGATGGTCTATGTTTCCGATGAAACGACGAACAAACATTATCATTAATGGTGAAGGTATTGTAACCACTGAGTTGCTTGCAGGATTCCGAATTAGTGGTAACATTCTAAGTATTCATAAACGTGCTTTTTTGGCTTTTTTATATGAGTTAAAATAAATATTTATATTTTTAAAAGACTTGTACCAAGGTGTCAAAACAATCTTTAGTCCTTGTAAGTCCAAATTAAGAACACAAGCTTCTGTTGCAGCGATCATATCGTTCGAGGGAACATTCCGGGTGACGCGAGGTGACGTGTACGGCGGTGTACCGGGCAGCCCCTCGTGGCGCGAGCGCGCGCGCCGCTACAGCGCAGCGCTGCGCCAGGTGTATGCGGCCCCGTCGCCTCTGCGCCAAGCCTTCACCGGCGCACTTGTCACCGGCTTCGGCGACAGAAGACTAGATGTACATTTTAGACTCTACTTAGATAGAAGAAAAATACCCAGGTAGTGCTAACATATTTTTAACACCCGACGCACGCGTAGCGGTGTTAATAGCTTGAGGCCTTATTCTGTAGCACCCAAACGCTTATACCCATTTCAACGCAGTTTTGTTTTTAAGTCTGTTATTACAGCTGGTGATATTGACAAAATATTTTTTTATATTTCCAGTTCCGTGTCAAACATAGAAGAAAATTTAAAGAATATATTAATTCAAGATTTAAATTCGAAAAATCCAGCTATTGGACAAACTATAAAAGTAGACACATCCAGTATAATCATCAAAAGAGATTTAGAGCACACGTATCATTCTGAATCTTACGTAAAGGAAGCTATGAACGAGAGTATGGCAGCTTACAACCCAAAACCTACACCTCCTCAAGCAGGAATAGATAAGAGTCTCCAAACTAGAGTTGGTGTCGTACGAAAGACCACAGTGAAACCCAATCAAAAGAAAGACCCGGATGAACCCGATATCGACACGGAAAATATTCCAGTATTGCAGGGATCATTTGGATCATTCCAAATCACAAAGACTGAAGCGGATATTACGGAAAACAAAAAACAACATTCTAGCCCAGTACGTCACGATGATAAATTAAATCATAAACAACCAGCTGCAAAATCGACCACAACAACTAAAGCACCGAGCACAAAAACTACAGCAAGAAGTACTACAACAAAGCGGGTTCTTACTAGCACACCAAAGACTCGACCATTCACAATTAAATCGACGCTAAACATTAAAACAAAGACCGAACCCACACCAAAAAGGGAAACTGAAAAGAGTACGAGACGACCAGCTAGCACCACATCTTTAAAACCTTCCACAAGTACTGTGCAAAGTACAACGAATAATGTATCGCAAATCTTACTTGACCTGCTAACAAACGAAAATCATTATAAAGATTTGCCAAAAATTGATACATTATTTACAGTACCACATGTTATTGATAATGAACCATGGCGGCCTATAACACAAACATATTATGAAGTATCGAGCAAACCCACTCCAGAGGCCATAGAAATTACTAGTAACACAAATGCTGAGGATAGAATGGGCGTAGCTGAAGTAGTAGATGATGCATCGTTATTAGAAAGTATATTAACGCCTTTACCCCCAATACAGCACCAGGATAAAACTACACTTAGACCTGTAATCTTACATAATATAGATCCAAATTTGGCTGCAGAAATTTATGTCCCAAGTCCAGTTTATACGAGTTTTACATTACCTACATTTGCTACACCTCCAAAGAATATGGAAACCTTAGGTTCTAATTATCCTAAGCCACATCCTATACCAGTTGATAAAATCAGCGGGGTAGTTGAAGCTCTTGATGAATCAGATTTTAACGATGAAGATGACGGCAAACCCGTTGAACGACCTCCCAAAGATAAACAGGCAAGTGTCACTATTAACGTTATGCAGATCGATAGTAAAGATAATGACACAGAAAATGTTTCAGTCGATGGAGGTTCAATATTGAGGAAGCATAATAGTTCTACTACAAGTACAGGAAGTACTCCTACCAGTACAAGTACAACATATACACCATTGGAGATGACAAATATAACTGTATATGAGAAGAAAGATGAAAATGACACTACAAAAGAAAACTCAACTCGGCGTCCTAATAATAAAGTATCCATCATTCCAAGTACAAGTATGCCATATCATACATGGGAATTAGTAAATACCTCTACCGTCGACAACGACACATTTAGTAAAAATTCTCCAGAAACATATTACAATGATACTTTGCAGGCTATAATTACAAGGAATGATGATGTATTTCCCAATACAACGCCTAAATTCCCCGGCAAAGTTGCTAATATAAGAAATTCTACGGAGATCATAAAAAAAAAATCTCAAAATTCACCTCAAATGGTAGAAGAACATATTAGTTCTTCTACTAGCTCAACAAATGTGGTATTTGGTGTTGAGGAACGTCACAATCATGATAAGGTAACTGGTTCTGTTGAAGTTGTGCCTGATGAGGACTTAGAGATAACAACTGCGGGAGTAATAACCTTATTACCAGCGAAATCTAATTTAGGCGTAAATAGGCCACTAAGACCTCGTCCTACAGTTAAAATTGAATCTCAACCGTTAAAAGAACAAATACGTGGTTTTTTTCGTAACGATCCAGAAACACAAAAAATGGTAGATGATCTTAATACGGAAAATTATTTCCAAATTGACGATTCAGGTAAAAGCATGTCTGAAGAATATGTAGATACCGATATAGAACAACAGGGTCACCAAGCTTCTACAATCGTCACCGAAAGTGTCAAATTAGGCGAGATGCCAATGAATAATAGATTCCCAAAGTCTACTGATAATTTGAATATCCCTAATGAAAGCGATGGTACCACTAAAACTACAGAAACTGCAAATACGACTAATGTACCTGAAGGTACATACCGGGTATCTTACCATGTAACTGGTAGTGTCAGTAGTAAACAAGCAAACAAAACTCAAATTCTGCCTGCCTATGAATTGGCCTTAGAACCAGACGTAGTTCTAGAAATACCTATCAACCAAACTAATCCTCTCACGATTGATAAATTGAAGCAACTTGCAAATCTTGCAACAATATCAGATTCGAACAACAACACTTTATTTCGAGCACCAGGCAGTGTGATTTCTACAAAAGCTATCCCATCTAGCTACACACTGAATCAAGCAGGATTTAAGATATTAACAAAAACGTTTAATAAAGGTCAGTCATCTAAACAAGATGATAATAGTTTAGATAAACCTGAAAAAACCTATAGCAAACCATTTGTGAACAAAGCCCAGAAAGATAAAGAAAACGCTAGTGACGTGAAAGAACTTAGCAAAGAAGGTATAGTGTAAAATATCTCTATAAAAATAAAAAAACTTCTAGATTAAGTGCGTAATGTTGCTAATTTTTTTTTATTATTTTAGAGGAATGTAACAACGCAACATCTTTTCATTGTTCGAGTGGAGCATGTCTCCCGCTGACGTCACGCTGCAATCGTCTGCTCGATTGTCCAACCGGCGAGGATGAGCGGGCATGCTCCTGCGCAGATTACTTGCGAGCAGATTTTTCTGATGCGAAAATATGCGATGGTGTCGTTGATTGCTGGGACTATTCGGATGAAAATAAATGTGGTACGATAATTAGCTGTAGTGATACAAATATTTTTTTTCTAATGGTTCGGCCACATCTGGGTTAACGATAGTGTCAATGTTAATGCCAATGTACACCTTAATTAAGGCATTAAAATTACCACGTTAAACGCTCGTCTATATTAAATTAGTTCTGCGGGTCGATTCAAAACGTTTCGGAATATATCCGAATCTCATAACCTAATCGAAGATTCGACACAAAGACGCAACCGAATGGTTCGATTCGGACATTCGGTGTGTCTACATAGTACATTTCATAATGCAAGTTTTAATAATAACCGCATCGGTCAATTTAAGTCTTGTCGTAAGGTTGTGAATCGGAGGGCGGCTCTTATAGCTTAATGTCTAACGTCTTTAGTATATTGATGTGTTAAAGTGGCATTGTTATGGCACTAATTAGTGCACCATGGCACAGTCGTGGCCAAACCATAATATAATCTAGTTTCAGAAAGCAGCAACATAACTTTAAACATTTTGTAGAGTGGTGCAAAGAAGGGCAGTACGTATGTGCGAACGCTCGTCAATGTATTGAAATGATACGCGTCTGCGATGGGACTCCAGACTGTCCACTTGGCGACGACGAGAAGAGCTGTGTAGCATTAGCCGATGAACTTGAAAATAACGAAGTCGTTCCATATAACGAAGAAGGTATTATAACGTACTTATTTCAGGCAGCTAAATAATATTTATTTAATGTATTTGGGGAGTACGCAACCTATTCTGTACCTACACGTCCATGTAAGTCAGTTTAAGCTATTTCAAGTATCCTCAACTTTGTCTACTCACTATTGTTTGGTTTCTCAACCATTGATTAAACACAATTTAAAACGTGATCGTGATCATTTTAAGTGCTCACAATATTGAATGTTTCAGGTTACGTCATGGTTCGCAAACGAGGCGTGTGGGGCCGGCTGTGTGTGGAGAGCTTCGAAGATGTGGTGGAGCAGGCGCACAGCTCGCTCAAGCTGCCTGACCTGGGCAGGGCGGTATGCCGGGCCATGACATTCCAGTAACAACCGATTTAGTCTTCGTAAAATTATATCATATAAACGTCTCAGCTAAATGAAAACTGCCCAAATCGATGGTTTATGAATTACCTACTTCGAAAATAAATTGTGTTGTAGGGACGAGATAAACATTATTGGCACGAACGCAGAGGTCGTGGGTTACAGATAAGTGTGAGTGATGGAGGGAATTGTAGTGTTAATAAAATGTTTTATCGCATGCAGCGAGGCGGGCTGGGCTCGTGAGGCTCGGGAAGGCCGCAAGGCGAGCGCGGCCGGGTACTGGGAGGTGTGGCACAACGCGGCGGCGCGCGCGCACGACACGCGACTCACCTTCCGCCGCGCTTCGTGCGCAAAACGACGGGCGCTGCGTGTGCGTTGCACTGGGCTCGATTGTGGAGTTAGACCACACGCAGATGCCCAGCAGCCTAGGTAACTATGTGAACCATTAATAAATGATGTAGTGAAGTACCTACCGAAATATAAATTTAGTACATTTTAAAGGCTTCTGTGTAATTAAAATCAATATGAGCTTTGAACTAAATTATCACTTGCTCGCGCCTCAGAGAGTACGTAAAGCCGTCGGTCGTGAGGCTGATCTCCCTCCGGTCGTATCTGATTGCCGTTCCAACTGACTATAAAAGGGAAGAGAAACTGCAAGAATACTGGCGTAAACACTTTTGCACTATAATATCTCCTGCGTAGTTAGCTATACTACGATGAGAGTTGCCGCTGTGACCGAAATTCGGTCAGGAGGACTACATTATTATTTTAACTGAAATGTTCAACATAATGTTCGCAAAATGTTATCCGTACCGCGTACTTGCACGTTTATGGCGGGCATGCGGCTGCAGTGCCGTGCTAAAAGTGCCGAGGTCTTACCCCGGCACTTTTGGTGCGTCTGTAGCGTGAGTGACGAGCACGTGCGTCGCGGCAGGGTGGTGGGCGGCGAGGGCGCGGCGGCGGGCGCGTGGCCCTGGCAGGCCGCGCTCTACCGCGACGGAGACTTCCAGTGCGGCGGCACCCTCATACACGCGCAGTGGCTGCTGTCTGCGAGCCATTGCTTCTACCAGTTAGTGACCTGTTACATTTATTTTCAATTGTTACAACAGCTACTCAAGGACAATCTTTTATGGGATACTGGCAGCTTGATTTCTCGAAGACGTTAAGAGTTCTTGCTTACCCTACTGGTTTGGATAATTTACGTCAGTGTGAGTCGAATATAGCAAGTGACAAGGAAGATATAAAAGGCGATCGAACCCCCCGAAAGGATTATATCCATAATGTTTATTTATTTTATTAGAACACCAATAGCTACAATAACAGCTAATGAAAGGTCATCGCTAGTATATGTATTATGTAATATCATTTATCCCGACACCAGGGCCACAAGCGCGCACTGGGTGGCGCGGCTAGGCGCGCTGCGGCGCGGCGCGTGGCCGCGCGGGCCGTGGGAGCGCGTGTCGCTCGTGCGGCAAGTGGTGCTGCACCCGCGGTACGCGCCGCGCGGCTTCCGCAACGACATCGCGCTGCTGCGGCTGGACGCGGTGCCGCTGCACGCGCGCCTGCGCCCCGCCTGCCTGCCGCCGCCGCGCGCGCAGCCGCCAACCGGTCACCACTGCACTGTGGTCGGTTGGGGGCAACTCTATGAGCATGAGCGAGTTTTCCGTGAGTTTTTACTCATATTAAAAATATATTATTTCTGTTCAATAATCAAGATTTCACCTATTAATTACCTACTACTTTTAACAAGACTAGCTCACCCGCGGCTCCAATCTTGCAACCATCTAAATTGGTTGGTCGCTAAACCCCAAACGTTACAGCTTGACAATATTACCCAATTATGTGTCAAACTAGAAGCTATTTAATATTGTAAACTCCGTTGAAATCAGTCCAGTATTTCATTGATATTTGACCCAACAGATAGTAAATAGGTACCACCACCGAGTTGAGCTCTGGACCAGAGACAATAAGCAACACGGACACCTGCCATAATCAATTACTTACCTCATTGTATTACTCACCTAATTTACAGCGGACACGCTGCAAGAGGTCGAGCTTCCAGTGATATCGACGGCGGAATGCCGGCGACGCACGCGGCTGCTGCCGCTGTACCGCGTCACCGACGACATGTTCTGCGCGGGCTACGAGCGGGGCGGCCGCGACGCCTGCCTCGGCGACTCCGGCGGACCGCTCATGTGTCAGGTGAGTTCTTCGATTCATACACCAGAATATAATAGTATGATAGAAGCATTGATAGCCCAGAGGGTCTTACGTCCCTGGCTATCATGTGCAAATTTATGAGCGTGCTCGTTAATCGGAGAGCACGTGAAGTCGTCGGCCCTGAACCTATAATAATCTTTCTTTTATCGGTCTTTGAGAGTCAGAGTTTGAGAGAGACAGTGCAGCTGTGCTTCATACGCTAATGCCCATTCCATGCCTCATCTAGCTTCAACCACATGTTTGCGACGGTTGACTAACCTCTACCTCTAAAATACTCTGAATGTCTGTAACCATTCGGAGCATTATATAAAATAAAAATTCTAATGTCGATGAATTGTCTTATGTCATTGCGGTCCATTTATTTTTGTATCCTGAAGTTTGGTGAGCTTTAAGAACCAAGAGCAATAATGAAGTGCTTTTACAGGAATCGGACAAATGGTACGTGTACGGGGTGACTAGCAACGGGTACGGGTGCGCGCGGGTGAACCGGCCCGGCGTCTACACGAAGGTGTCCCACTACATAGACTGGATAGACAACGTCATCACAACGAACACGCCACCTAGCAACGACACGAACTTTTCTACCGAAGACTTAGAGACGAGCGAAGACTTCTACGCAGATCTAGAGGCCGCAGAGAACAAAAGAGCGAGTAGAGTAGACACCTGCAAAGGGTTTAGGTGTCCTCTCGGCGAATGCTTGCCCGCCTCTAGCGTTTGCAACGGCTTCCTAGAATGTTCCGATGGTAGTGACGAGTGGCAGTGCAGTAAAATAGCATTCAATAGCTCCAGTATAGACCCCGACTAGGCGGAGTGTAACATTAAATTATTTGTTAGCCAGTACTTAGGTTGTATGTACGAGTAGTTTATTGAATGCCCGCGTAGGTTTTCCGAGGGTCCCTACTCCCATCGCCCGGATATTACCGAACGAAGTACCAAGACTGCTAATGCTGTAATTTCAATTCAATTATAACTCAATTGTGCTCGCAGACTTGGTGCTCAGGAGGTATACTCATCGGCAAAAGCTTCTGCGCGAGTGCTGTAGTAAGGGATACGCTCTAAATTCGACTGATATTTTATAAGCATAATTATCTTTAAGTCTTTAATCAACGTACAGAAGTTATAAATTCATTTCACGCGCGAGGTCTTTTGCTACGCCATAATATTATGTAATGTTATTCGGGCTTATATGTACATATAGACGTTAATATTAATGCCCGAGTTGTTTTGTTTATCACTGCACCATTTAATAAATGTGTTTTATTTATTAAAAATCTATGGGCAACCTTTTCCGTTTGAATTATTTCCAGTTCAAATGGACGACGTAGTCCATGATGAGCATACAATAAAATTGTAACAATCACGATTTGTTTTTCTGTTATCATATCCCACATGACTCAACATACCTTCATGTCCGGGCCACACCTGCGCCTAATGCCGTGAATTTACGCGATAACCGACATCAAAACAACATTTATGTGAATTAACGCGTTAATTAACGGCATTAGCACCGGTGCAGCAGGAGCGTTATAGAATAAAAATGTAAATGAAAATCGCCAAGTCTTAAAAATAACTTTAATCTCTCGACAAATAAATTAACAAAATGCAAAATATTCAATACAGTATTCTTCAATATTAGGATGGTATAATAAATAATTATTACAGTAATTCTTACATATTACAAATTAAAATATTTTAACACAAATTATACTGATCGACTTGTTCTTCATATGCAGTTTTTAATAAACATGATTATAATCATAAAATAAAATGGTAGGTCCTAAGATAAAATTATTCTCGGTACCTATCTTTCCCTTTACTTTAGATAGACATTTATCTAAAAAATAATGCGAGCACACAAGAAATAATACAAGGAAATAAGACCTAGTTGTGGTCGCGCTTATCGGGGTTATAGCTCGTCGAATCTTAAGCAACAGATAGTGAAAATTCTGAATGCAAATGTAATGTTTCTTAATGAAAACTCGAGACAGTCACACACCTTATAGCTAACTTAACTTAATCCCGTACCAAGTGGTACTCCGAAAGCATGTTACATTTTGCACAATGTCAAAACAAAAATCTCAAAACATTAGTGTAAGGAACATCTTTAAGACCTTGCGTTGACAGAAGAGCAGTCAATGTACCGCGCTATTTTGAGCATGCGTTCAGAATCCCATACATTTTAGCCAACGGTGATCACTCTTCTGTCTGCGTGAGGTCTAAAGTACACACAAAGGCCAGTAAATACTTGCGTTACAGTTATTTCTACGTCATATTACATTTATTATATTTTAATACTACAATCGAGCAATGAGCAAGAAACGAAGATAATTCTTATGATGATCGTTACTAGATTATAACGAAATCACATCGAGAACTCGACAGCGTATCTTCTAGCATAACATACGATAGATTTTAGATATTTTGTGCCTTTATACTAGTAGCAGCGAGGCGAGTCGTATCGTAATACGTGAACTAATATTGAACTAGACCGTGCAAAGTATTATTTTAATCTTAATTAAAAGATGGCTTGCCTCGCCTCGCGCGTCGATCGATGCCCGATGGCGATTCTCGATCGACAAGATACTGAACGAGGGTCCAGTTCCCGTGTGCGGCGCAGCGGCCGCCTAGCCCGTGCTCTCCACGGGGGTGGTGGTCAGGCCGGTCTTGTTCAGCAATGTTTTGAATTGCTCCGGAACCGGGTGCTCCGACTGTAAAAAAAAATAAGGTTTATATTAGCAACAACTAGTTTCACATTCAAAAGCCCATGAGTAAGTTGCGCCTCCCTCTCCACACCCCCGCCTCCTTAGAGCTATGGCTGGTGAGCAAAAGCCGCTGACCATCTGATCCGCCGAAGTCTCAAAGGCCATTTGCGGCAGCAAAATGATCCTTGTCTCACAAATTTACTAGTTGTTCAAATAAATAGTAGGATTATTGGATTGTGGCTCGTTGAGCCTGTACTGACAGCATATACTACTACTACCACAATTTTTTTATACTAGGTACCGTTAGTAACGTAAGTATACATACATAGTCGCCATTGCCTTTGGGTATAAGCACGTTCATCTCCGAAGATTTAGAGCTGACAATTTCAACGTTGAGGGACTCGGGCGACAAGTAGATTTGGCAGCCGTCTGTCTTATCGATCGATACGGTCGGCACCTTACCGAGCACCTGCAATAATACACATACATAACATATACATCTTTGACATACTGAATGAAATATTAATGAATTGGTAAGATTACAATTAAGAGCAGTTATTATAATAGGTAATTACAAAAACGTATTTTTTTTGCCAAGAAAGAGACCGTCGTCTTTCTTCGTTTAAAATAGTCTCACCCACTCAACGGTAGGTATTTTTGCAATATCAAGTATTTAATAGCAGTAATCATTCAAAAATTCAAATGATTTAATAAATACCCATAAGAAAATGGATGACTTATGGCTATCCAATTTCATCAATATTTCATCAAGAAGAAAGTCACCAAAACTCTAATAAACCGCGAAAAGAATGACAAACTTTAAAACAAACGAAAAGTCGCAAAAAGTTTGGTATGTGAAGCTCAACTTATAAAGAAGTTGGAAACTGAAAGAAGAATTTAAACCCTTTTAAAGATGGAATCGCGTCCCGGCTCATTGTTGACACATGATGTACTACTGTCTATGACAATTTTGTCAATTCGTTTCCAAATTAGCTTTTTTTAAAAATTTATATGTTCTAATGTGTAGAAGATTTTGAAGTAAATATTAATAATATATTCAGTTTAATTGTAAAGTTGTACACGATGTTTCGGCATATGGTTAGGTTATGAATGTGGGTGATGCTTCACTCAATATTCACTATAAGTGCAATGTTGACTGCGATAACGACAATTCTACATTTGAGTAAGGTGATGAATGTGGGCGACGGTGCACTCAGTACGGAAGTAACGGGCGAAACAAAACTAGTTTGGCCATTCAGCGATAATGTACAGTGGAGCCAGTTTTGGGAAACCTTCACAGACGAATATGGAGTACCGTTCGCACAGTATTGCATCAGTGTTATGTACTCTCTTTACTTGCATTTCACACTTATCAATGCGGTATGTGCACTACTATATATTGTATAGATACTGCAACTGTAATGCCAGCAGCCGGAGGAATCACTCTAAGTTATTCCTGTTCACAGGCAATATTTCTTCTCAAGTGCGTACCGACTGGAATCTACATGTATAAGTTTTTAAAAGACGTTTATTGTACATCACGCGACAGGATAAGGCAGAAAAAAATAATGATGGAGGATATTCAACTGCAGGTTGTGTTTACACCAATATCGTTGTTAGGTTGATGTAATTATAAATTGATTCAGCGCGTTAACGCTAATAATCGCGTGATAAGATTCAGATAGTGAACACAAAGCTGTGCGTGCGAGACTCGGAATTCTCGGAGCGAGCGGACCAGCTGCGGCGCGTCGCCAAGCGGCTGCGGCGCGTGCGCGCGCGCGTGCGCGAGGTCATCGCGTCGGACGAGGCGCTGCGCCGCGCGCTCGACGCCGCCTCCGCCTGGGACGCCGACCACGAGCTGCACGTGCAAGACGCCACGCAAGAGGAAGGTGACATTCCTCAAATTACCTATCAGCTTAAAACAAAAATAACTCCCTCAATCGATGTCGCATGTACCTTTTCATTACAAGAGTGATGTTGACATCGTTTCAAAATTAACACTCAATAAAACCGACATCTGATCAATATATTGTTCTATTCATTACACTAAGGTCAGGGAGATATTTTTCAGACTGCGAATTCATAGTGGAATTAATAAAGGAGCTGAAGTACGATCAGGTCGCGGTGCCCGAGTGGCCGCCGGGGAAGATGGACTGTGGCGAGCACGCGCCGAACGAACCGAGCACGTCGGAAAACAGCGTCTACTCTTCTCTCAGCGATACTGACGCCCGGCAGGATTGTCGAGTCAAGATTGTCAAAGTGACCAACGTGTACAAAGTCGCCTATCTTAAGCATTATATCAAGCAGAAACGTCTACGAAGAGCTAATAAGCAAGCCTTGTTGAAGAAAAAAGTTAGTATATATTGTATGTATGTGTGCTTTGCTAATTTTAACATAAAACGTCACCGAGCTAACGAATTATTTTACTTTTTTCAGATGGAGAGTATAAAAAAGCTTTTGGATGATTGGCGGAAAACTCTAAACATGGTTATAAACAGCAAATTGACAATATTGAATATTGACCCGCATCCCATGGATGTTGCTTCACAAGATGCTATGGGAGACTATTCTAAGCCCCGCGAGTATTCAGATTCGGACAGCGATTTTCGGAACAGCGTACCGGACCTTTGTTACGACGAATACAGCCTCAGCTGGAGTCAGAATCCTTACCGACCCTACTCCTATAATTATGAGGTGAGTCATTTGTATTTACCATTTAGCGGTAATATAACCGGCGAATTGCAGAAAGTACTCTTTTATTCTTGAATGTACCCCATTTTTAGAACCAAATAGCAGATTATGCCGACTTATAAATATTTATAAGCATACTTATCTTATTTTCAGGATGTTCCGGAAACCGCCGTATCTAGAGAATACTACGACTCCCAAGACTTCGGCGATTTGAAGTATTCCTACAATTCACTGCAGCAATGCACGTGCACTTGCACAAGTGGGAACATCACGTCGATCGTCGAAGAAACCATCAGCCAAATAGCCATCGAAGAAACACAGAGCGAGCCAGCGGAAGACTATGAATACCAAGACCTCATTTCGCTTTGATATTATAGTTATTACACCGCATACATTGACTTTCAGAAAGCAATAAACGTGTTTTAATTCTTATGCTTTAATTAATAAGCTCTTAATGAATTTTAGACTCACTTCATTTCGCGGATAATTGCATATTAATTAGGGTCCCGACACACTCATGAAAGACAGAGTCTCGGCAACCATCGCAGAGTTGGATTTTGTTGCCTATTTTAATTATCGGTCAACTTGTTTGGTTCATAATTGGAAAAGATGACAAGTTGAGATTCGTCTCGGTAATGTCGGCGTGCTGCGCGCCGATCACACAATGAGAATGACAGCAAGGTTTCTCGAGTGGTCTCCAGGGTGACGAACCTTTCCATTCACCTACTGTACACAGCTGCATGACATGTAAGCAGGAAGTAAGGCAGCTATCAACCATTTTATTAGTGGCTTTTGCATAAAGGTGTTCAAGTTTCATCTCTTAATACGAAACCAACGCAAAACGATGCAAAGATCCAAGTCAATAAACTTTATATGTGAAGACCAACGAGTCTTTCAACACTTTATGGAAACGTACAGACAACATCCGTACTATACTTTTTCTGCCAATTCTTGTGGGACAATCCCATTAGGAGTTCCGGCTTACCCTACTGAATAGTATGACCAAAGCATAAATTTCGTATTCGTGACGAAAAATGGGTATGATTCGTTAAATAGAGCAGTGTTACTAGCCTGCATCTGCACGGACTGGCAGTTGACGAACTCGATGCTGGAGACGAGGTTGTCGAAGACGACGGCGCACTTGGTGCACGAGTCGAGCACCACGCCGTTCACCTTGCCCTTGACGGTGAGCGCCGAGTCGCGGCAGCGGAACATGTACACCACGTTGTTCATGTCCGCGTTCTCGACCACCAGATTAGGGTTGCCCTTCTGGTACTCCTGAGAACAATAATTATATAAATATAATAATACCAGCCCTTTTTGATGTCCCACTGCGCGGCACGGGCGTCTTAATAGGTAACTTAAGACCATATGTCATTTAATAGGTACTATGAGCTCACCACTCACCACTACTGTCGTAAGCTGATACCCTTAAGGTACAAAATGTACGTTCAAAGATGTATCTCCGTTGAAAGTCGTATCATTAAAAGAAGTTAAATGTTTAACAATCTTCTTTGAACACCGTGTTTATAATAATACCAGCCCGTTTTATGTCCGACTGCTGGGCACGGGCCTCCCATAAATGTGAGGGAGATTAAGCCATAGTCCGCCACGCTGGCCCAGTGCGGGTTGGCGGACTTTACACATCTTTCGAGGGGTTCTCTCAGACATGCAGGATTCCTCACGATGTTTTCCTTCACCGTTAAGCAAGTGATAATCGTAGTTGTAAATGAGATTCGCACATGAAATCCAGAAATCCTAGAGGTGCGAGCCGGGGATTGAACCTGCGATCCTCGTTAACGAGTCAAGCGTTCTACCAACTTGGCTATCACTGCTATCACAATAAAACTAGCTAGCACATTAAGATGTAAGTATAATAAGTAGCTGACCGGCAGATGTTTTGTGATCATACAAAAATAACATTGAAAAAAAAACACTCAGCACTTTTCCGGAAAATGGTTTCAGTTTTTCGTTTCCTACACATTTTACTGGGATAAATACGAACATTTAAAGAAAAAAATGACAATTGGGTCCAGCCGCTCTCAAGTGATGCGTTTACCAGCGAACAGCATTTAATTTATATTTACATATATATTTTCCAATGAATATCAGTAACGATATCAATTAAACTTTAAACTCCCATTTTGTTGTTTGAGCAGTTGCAAATAAAGAGTTTCTAACTAATTTAAATGGTACCGAAACTGGTACCGTTTCGGTTAAATTATTTTTATGACATTTGTATGACTGAAATAATCATATTTTTCACCGCAAGCTTCTCGGAGTAAACATAATTTATTTTGCTTTACGTGAAGAAACACAATTATTTCTACGCAATAAAAAAGTAAATCGTATAAATTTTTAAATCAAGTGCGCTTATTTCTCTACCGCTCTCGCATAAGGTACTTAGAGGTGTTAATGGTGGATATTCTACGAATCGTGTGGTGATGAAATGTTAAACCCGCGACGCTACGCTACACATTACAGTTTAATCTTCCGTCAGATTTTTTTATCTCAAGACGATAATCTTTTCGCGGCATGTAGGTCTTTTAGATTAAACTATTCATCAAAGATGATGGTCTGACCGCGGAATACACATCGCTACTTAGATTTGAGGGTTTCTCAAACCGTAGAAGCCCAAATACACATGGGTGGTTTCTAACAAATGTATGCTCGCTGCATGCTGTTTGCGTACACAGTACACTATCAAGACAATCTCCTATTGTTTTAAGTATTAAGCTGGGGCGGCTAAGTGCCGGACGCACGCGCCGTGACGATAGCGGTATTGTTCTGTTTACACATACATTCGCAAAGCACTATTAGCGCAGTAATGTATTGTGAATACATGAAAGTAGCATCCCTAAGCGCCGTAATTTGAGTGAATTCTCACCTTCGGCGTACCTTGAGCCATTGACAACATTTTAATTGGCTAATCCTTCAACCACAAGAAAACACTTGAGAAGATTCATAGAAGAACAATAGTGAAGGTATTGGCAACTACCGAGGTTTAAACCTACTTTAATGGTGTCATTGGAACTAATGAGTAATAAACAACGCATAACTGTGTGTCTCCGGACGCGTGTGTGTCGGTGTCTGTGTGTGTGGGTGTACTCACAATGAGCCATTTCTTCCCGTCGCGCATGAAGACGGGCGGCTTGTCAGGCAGCGTGCCGGCGCCGGGCTGCGGCAGCGGCTTGAGCGGCGCGTGGCCCGCGGCAGCCGCCTTGAACGGCGCCGGGCCCTGCCGCAGCTGCGGGTTCTTGTGCGTCTGCATGTCTGACGTCACCTTGCGGAGGCCTGCGATACACAACGCAATTTTTAATGTAATCTCACCATAAAAATATATCTTCTACAATACACCATCCATAATAAGTAAATTGCCCTTCGATCTCAAAGATCTCAGAAGTGGGATCAGTACCTTAACTATGATTTTAACCAGAATCCACCAGTCATGGATGTACAATTCCAGCTAAACGCCTAACGCGACCATAGAAGCATGAAGAAGGTTAGTTGGTTAGATTTAACTTCGATGGCCCATCGAAGACGAGACCAACCAAACTTATCAGACCGCAATGATCTATCGAATTGCGTACCATCAACATGGCCGCTAGCATCTCACAAATATTTGGAATGTTAACAATACTAACTGCCAGTGATGCCTTCGCCCTGGTTGATCTGCGCGAACAGTGCGCTGCGATCGTCGCCCGACATGTCGGCGAAGTCTGCCTCCGGTAACGGCGGCGGCGGCGGCAGCCCGCCGGGCGGGGGCGGCGGCGGGGCGCCCGCGCCGGTACCTGCACCACCACACACTTGCCCATAATAAATACATAATCATAATGTACAGAGAATGGTAGCATCATCTTATATTGTTGGTACATTACAATGGTTTCTATGCCTGAACTAGGAAAATCCGTTATCTTAGGCAACAGAGATCATTCTTTGTCCAAGATTAAAACTAGTGAACTAGGGAGCTAGAACAGATTTTGTTCTGTTCTCTACAGGTTGATTCAGAAAGTATAGGTATACTAACCTCGTAATATAACATTATAACAATATTTATATATATATAAATGTAATTGATGCTTTGACGTTCATATTAAATGAATTAATAAATGTATTTTTCATTCGCATAGTGTTAGTCTTGCATTAAAAATATCTAACAAGCACATTTTGTCTAAAAAACGTGTAGCTAATAAAATTAATGAAATGTATATTTTTTGTAATACACCTGCCACTGTAGATATCCCGAGATACCGGGGAGAGATATTAAAGCTCGTTACAAATGTAAATGTCGAGATTAAATATTTACACAACCTTTTGCGCAGAGCTTATGAATTTATTTCGAAAGAGAGATGTTTAAAAAAAATCTTCCGAGTGGAATTGCTGAATATTTTTACAAAGTTGTCTCACTATAATTACGGCCACATTCAAGCTAAATGCACATTCATATACTATAACAAAACCACGTATCTAAATATAAGAATAATACAAAGTACTCAATTAAAACAATTAAATCTACCGACATTCTCATTTTCCGTTCCATTAACATTATCCCTAGCAAGATTCATTGCTATCTACACGATATAGGTGCCTAGTTGCTTGTGACACTCGGGACACGCTCTGCCATAAGTTTTAAATTATTCAGGTTGTGAGAAGTTCGCTCGTGTCAGATTCAACGGGCAAGGTCGCCGCGCCTCGTTCCGCCATTAACATGGGTTTCATTTGAAGTTCACTCGTTTGAAGTTCACAGTTAAAACTATTAGATTCGCACCCATGTCGCCGACACAATAGTAGATTCAAATTGTAGTAATTTTATAGGTACAAGAATAATGAAACAATTAAAACAAATAAAAAACAAAGCGTTTTTTATTTGTTAGTATGATAAGCTAGTGTTTCGTGAACAACTAAATTATCTTAGATTTTAAAATGAAAGCCGGTACCGTCCGTTTAACGTGCTATTCGAAGCACGAGTGAGATCAAAAAGCACCAAAATTATACCTATACCTACCTACCTACCTATACGTTATTAAAGAAAGAAAAATAAATCTAAAATCGTATGGATTCACTCACCCGACCACACGAGTCCAGTTGTGTGGTGCTGCTTCACATAGGCCTGCAGGTCCGACAGCAGCTGCACCCACGCGCGGCACCACTCAACGTGGGTCTTGTCCTTCTCCTTCCAGTCCTTGAGCACGCGGTTCGTGTAGAACTGGCCGGCATCGTTCATCTCCTTCACGTACGGAGCGGGGGTGGGCGATACGGCCACCCAGCCAAGAGCTGGGATGCTCTCAGATATAGCCGACAAGTGGTTGAAGTATTGAGACACGCGATTCTTTTCGCGAAACTGCTGGATCGAAGATATCTGGGCACTGGTCGGCGCTAGGAGTTGCGTCTCCTCGGCCTGCGACGGCTTGCTCCTGGATGTCGCCAGCTGGATGTAGCGCAGCTGTGCCCTACGATATAGGTAATACAGCTTTATCATATTGTACTGAGTTCAACAAGCATTTGTTGTTCATGTTCTGCAGCGCCCAATGGCATTCGAAGCCAATGGACTTAGCAAGTCATCCATTAACAATGCCAAAGTATGGCACCTTTGAAAAATAACTATACACGTTGCTATTGCTTGTCATCAAATGTATTGCTAATTCACACTCTTCCTCAAATGCGCTCTATGATCAAGCAGTAACGTTATCGGTGTAGTTACGGATAAAAGCCTGTTTACTCCGCGATTATTTACATAATATAACTGTTCCGTTTACGGAACGCTAATGCGATGTCCGTTGGTTTGGAATGACATTGATAGCGACAACTATTTCTGAACAAACTGATTTTTTAACTGAATTATCTATTATATCTTCATTAAACACTTGTAAATTCTGTCGAGAAGGAAACCGTCGTGTAACACAGAAAACAGATGGGTTGCTCCCCACAAGGCGAAGTCGATGACCTCATGAGCGGTGTAGGATGTCTGTGGATGCGAGTGGCGAAAGACTGTAACGTGTACAAGCCTAAATTTCAACGATCGACGTCTTCTGACTGCAGATTACGTAGATGAATTATTCTATTTATAGGTGTGAATCTTACTGGAAGGCGGCATTGACGAGGTTGGCGTGCGTGGCGACATCCCCACCAATTTTCTGTGACAGCTGCAGATAGGTCTGCAGGGGACCCTGTGTAGATAAAGAAAAACAAATTTAACCCCACCACAGACTCCATGTCTTCCGGGTTCATTAAAAATTATGCAATATTATTCAAGAATACGTTACGACTTTAGAAGCATAGCTGCAAGTACTTAAACTTTTGCCCCCAAGAGTGAAACTATGCGGGTGTTGTAACCTTCACTTTATTTAATTAATATTAATTAACTGTCTGGCTCATCGAAATTGAGCGAAGCATACGTGAATAATTGGGTGCGGCCTCGATGTTTTTAAATAGTATAAATTCGGTAACAAAAGACTTCTTTTCAGGATTACTATACTAAAACGCTCAAGAATTACCACTGTTCGACTATTATCGTCAATTTCAGACACCCTTGTAAAGGTAAGCTAGTATCTTATGCCATATTTCTATGAACCTTTTATCCTTATTACATAATACATAAAGGTGGGCCGTCGAGATCTGGTATAAGTTCGGGACAATGTTAATATATTTGGGGAACGGAGTTACCATGTTATCTGCCCACTCACCCGCCTGAACTTATCCATTGTTGTTTATTTTCACGGATAAGTAAAGATTTCTCTTAAGTAGAAGCAAATACTTGAACAGGAAAACTTTGCACAAAGGTTATACGCTAAAGTAATTTAAGTGTTCACACAGGGCTACAAGCTAGCGGAGCGGGGGAAATTGAACGCTTAGTTATTTCTTGGCCCCATCTGCAAACCGGCGCGCGATACGATGTGACATAGCTTATATTAGTTACCGTCATCAAAATAAACTTTATATTCTACAATCTAGTATTTTATCCTACTGGAAGTAGCACTGTTTTTAGGAAAACATACGAATCTTGGAAAATATGGTTTAAATTATAATCATTGAACACTTTCCACGTACCACAGTAAATTCCTAGTCATGATATCCATTAAAAATGAAATAAGTACTAAGATGATAAGTTTGCCAGGTTTCGAATAACTCTTGAAGTTTGGTGAAACATCGCACAAATCATGGCTAAATTAACATAAATATTATTCCTTTGTTATTACAATTCCAAATCTCACTTGGTACCGTGTATATATATTGTGAATGCGACAGCTAAAACAGATTTTCGTCATTATAAATGTATTTTATTATAACCAAGTAAGGTTTAACGAGCAGTATGAACCCATGTTAATTACAGTAAGCCAGCACATGACGCTACTCTTTTTTTGCTGATGCAAGGCGAATGTACGCACCGAGTGTTACAATATGATGTAATTAAATCCGAAATGTATCAAATTATGTTTATAGAAATATGGCGCTTGTATCATAAAACAAAATAATATTTTTACTTTTACACCGAAAATGGACATAATAATATCAAAACTACGGCTCTCGAAAACAACGTCGAAAGATAAATAAGATACTTAACACTTTTAATAGGAAAAGTTTTTGTTTTTGAATGCGATCGTCGAGTCTAGTTTGACTGTCGGCAATGGGTAGACTTTTCTGTCGCCAAGCGTCACGCTCCCAGCCACAGATAAATAAAGGCAAAACGATGCTATTTATATGTATAATATAGAGTATAGTTAATAGGACTTTTTTTTTTTTTTTTTTTTTTTTTATACATTATAGGCAAGTATTTGATCTCGATCTCACCTGATGGTAAGTGATGATGAGATCTACGATGGAGCATACTTGCCTAGGTAGGAAGGCGGCAGTAGATAAGAGACGCTACATTCACTAGGCTCATGCAGCGCAACTGATCTGACCCGCCATCCATGAATGGCAACACCGAACATCATGCCGGAACACGGCTAGGCCGCTTGGCGACATGGCTTTGTTCAGTGGGTGGTGACTAGCCACGGCCGAAGCCTACCACCAGTTAAACTTCTCCATTGGTTGGCTTCTGTTAATCACTCGGCCACCAGAGACCACAGATTAATTGTTCTCATAGTATACAGCTTATTCTCTATGCTAACATACCCCAACTATTTATTTTTCTTTTAATCTCACCTGTACAAGGTCCTGGTAGCCGTTGACACTCATGTTGTCGGTCGGTTCCAGCAGGTCCTGTGGCAGCGGTGAAGGCGCGGAGGCGGGCGAGGGCGCCGGCGAGCCTGGCGGGGTAGGTGTGCGTGCGCGCAGCACGGGCAGCCGCTCAAGCCGCGAGGTGACGCGCTCTAAACGCTCGATCAACGCCTCGAGGTCACACGCCGGACTATGGCTCGATGCTGTAGGCTCGGCTTCTGTGCCTTTTGACAAAAAAACAAATGGAATCTGAGCGGATTTTCATTTAACTAATAATTAGATAAGTATTACTTAGTATCGTGGTGCTGCCCGCACACATGTCTCTGATTCTCCTGAGAATGCGCCTACAGCAATCTATTTCCTAAAAGAGTAAACATTGAGTTTCTTGTCAGCTCTTCTAATTTTAAATTACGAACAACCGATAACATCTATGTATGCAAATGTGTTTTTTGGCATACATTAAATAAAAAAAAATATGTATGATATTTGATTTAGAATTTTTATAATTTAGATAAAACTCTGGACGAAACCAGACAGCGCGAGTTAGTGCACATTATGGATAGCATAAGAATGTTAGTGACAAGAAAAAATAAGTCTCTGATTATGAACACGAATACTTAAACAAAAAAGGTGATATAATTCGCAAGAGACGAGTACTCGGGAATATGATATTAATTAATTGCAACGGTACACCGTACCGCCCCCGTCGCCCGCGCCGCGCCGCCGCCGCAACTGGCTGGATGCAGGCGGATGAACGGGCTAAGTTGTTTCTTATGTACTAAGGTTGAGCGGATTATCATCCGCGAAAACTGCAGCAGGGCAAATGCTCTATTTGTTTTTACACGGTGTCCTTGTTATTTTCAATTCACTTAATTCATCGTTTAAAAAATATATAAACTTAAAATACAATATTCACCTTCAGTCTTTTTCTTAGGCTAGTCTAGGAAATTGTAAGCTTGCTCATTTCGTTTAAGTACCTAGTAGCTATAGATTTATTAGTATTACGCTTCCTATGTCAAAATATATTAAGTACAACTATCATTAAACACCCATTACACACATACCTATATATTAACACAGCAATATAACAACGGCGGTGCTTACAGTGGGGCTATATGAAACATATGCTGGAGCAACTAAGCCCACTGCGAATTGGTGCGGTAACAGGTGTTATTTGTGAAAGTCATTACTTTGACTGGGTGTGTGCCTCCATAATTAATAACGTTTATTCAGCAAGCAATAATGAAAAACAGCCTCGGAAAATTCCAGTTTAATACCTATAGCTGTGTTATAAGCCTCTTCGATTGTGTCCGTAACAGCCGCTATTTCCTCGTCCCCTGCAGTATTCTCGCGCGCTTCAAACAATTCAATGAGATGTTTCATGTTTTTACGAACTTTATGGCTCTCCATTTTACGAAAAATCCTTCCACTTTCACTATAAATCACAAAACCGGTTAAAAAAAGTATTTCAATCCGACCCAGCAAGTGTTGATCGACCGCTCGCTATCGACTGAGTAACTCACTTAAGATATGATATGATATCAACGTCGCCTTTAAGGAGAACTGTAATCAAATTATGTGTAGGCAATGACGTTGAAGATACCAAGCAACAACATAATGTTCACATAGATTTATTGTAATTAAAATACGTTTAACACGAAATATGGAGTTAGTTCAAAACATAAATAATGATTAATATTTACCGATAGTTATTGGAAAACGAATTGGTAAATGTTTATCTTGAACCAAGCCTTTCTACTTGCTCGGTTTTGATTAAAATACTCGTATGTTTTCAATTATAGATGAATCATGAAATTTAATGTACTTGAGAGTTTAAAACAATGTTAACAGATCAAGACATTTTTACACGAATTGAGAGATATTTTACGAAAGTAGTTTTGTTGGGAATCATAAATGTATCGTTTTGCTTAGCGAGGTGATCAGGATTTGCAAAATATTTTATTGATAGCCATGATGTTAGAGCGCTCACTTCGAAACAAGGGTCACATTTTCAAATTCAAGTGCGAATCATAATTTCTGTATCGTTTACCACTAAATGACGAAACACATATGAATGTCTAAGGGAACCTAACAAGGTCTCGAAAGACTTGAATCAGTCAACCAGCACTGGGCTGAGGCCGCCGGTGCCCAACAGCGGGACATTAAAAGGCTAAAATATTACCCACATTATATTTCAAAGCAACATGAAATCTCCATCGGCTGATATTATATTTCTCTCAACAACAGTCGCTTATATAAACGTGACCGCTGTTTAAAGTGGGTTATTAGCATATATTTTTAAAACAGTCCTAAAATAGATAATTATTTACGGAATAATCCTAATGAAATTAATACGTATTTTACACTTAATAATAAGTAAATAACTAACACGAAGGTATTAGTATAATTAATAGTCTTTAAAAAGTTGTAAATATAGGAAACCAATTTCAATTCAACAGAACTTCAACTGGGTTATATTTACGAGTAGACTCGGGGCGTAAAATTGTCCGTCGGCCATTACTAAGATCCTGCGAAGCTTTTAAAGGTATTTTATTACGTAATACGGAATTCCACCCCTAATGCTTTGTGTATACAACTACATAGCTTTAAGAGCCGAAAATCAGACTGTTAAAGCGGAAATGTCGTTTTAGGAAAATCGTATCTGCTTATAGGTTGGCTCGGAAGAACGCCATTGTTTTATGCTTAACGTTACTGTTCCATAACACTACAGTCACAGCGTATAGAGGATAATATTATAACATAAACATGAACAAAAGCTAGTAGCATTAATATTAACCGCTTATTGCGAGGCGGTAAACATAACATTGTAAATAATGGTTCGGTAGGTAATTAATTTTTGAATCATATTATTAAGAACCTATTAGAATATACATTTATTTTAAACAAGCAAAACCGAAAAACTAGAACGAACCAATGCTGCAAATCTGTAACGCTAAGAAAAAAAGAGATTCTTTCACATAACTTCAGAACAGATCTACTTTAGGCCGATTTCTGGGAATGAAAGGATTACAGTAGTGAGAGACGCCACTTTGCGTATACCAACAAAGGAGAACAACAAGGTTCTAAATGTATGAACTAAATAAATAAATAAGGCAAATTTCAGCCATGAGGAGACATCATTAAATAGTCTAAAACTTATACGCTACGCAAGAGGAAAAAAATGCTCCAACGCAAATGTCTACAAATGTCGCTTACGCACGCGGCATAATCACAATGTCATCTCAAGAAATTATACAGAAAAAACCTTCCTCCGGGGTGATTACCTACTATTGTAGCATATTAACTAACGTAGTGAACTTCTGAAGCAGCTCGTCTCAAATAACTGTTAGAAGGCGCCGGCGACTCATTAACAATGTATTAAAAAGCAGATTGTCTACGAAAGACAGAAATAATGTATATTTCGCCTCGTTAGGGAAAACGGTGTCTTGAAAAATAATTTTAATCCGCTCGACGCTATAACCTGTATTATTACATTCTCCGACGTTTATTGTGAATATCGTGTCCACGCACACTTTATGTGAATTTATAAAAGAAATTATCTACTTAACTATAACAAAGGGAAAAAAAATGGTGCTTATATATTCAGGGTAGCACACGCTTCCGTTGTCTTGGGAGCAACGAGCTCATAATATATATTGGTAGCTCGGGAGATTAAGGCAATAATCATATAAAAGTACGGTATCTTCTTATAGTGTCCACAATCTTTTTAACCGACTTCAAAAAGGAGGAGGTTCTCAATTCGGCTGTATTTTTTTTTAACAAATATTGCAAAACATGCAAACAGAGATGGCGTATTTTGGTGGCAGGTGCGTCAGAAACAAGACGGAGTGACATTTCAGACCGTCCCATTGGGTAAAATTAAATGTCAATCTGCCATCTTTGTTTACATTTTCTGCAAAATCACATCGATTCAAACAACAAAACGAATCAATCAATAATAGCGCTGATTAATTTTAAAACAAGTAGGTAAGTGTCGACAGATATAATGCAAGTATACGAATGATATATTATCACCTCTAACTAAATCTTAATTAAAACTCGAGCAAATATGACGAATTGTTTCACATTCGTTGCTGAAGTAAACATGATCCCAGATCCAATGTGTAAGTTTATTAATGTTGTTGTGTACACAGCCCGAAATCCTGAGCAAAATATTTAAGGGGATATATAATATAATAAAATACTAGAAGCTTAAAGCAGAGATGCACTGCCGAACCCATAATTCACCGTTCCTGATGTAACAGAGGGCAAGCTTATTTCCATTTACTAGGTAGACACTTTCTCACCGTGGGTTTACTTTGAATTTTTAACAGAAAATCTACAACGCACTCCTACGGTCTGATAGCCGCAATTAGGGAGTAGATAGAGGCACAGTGTCAAGTGAGTTCCTTGATGGAGGGAATGCATATATCTACCTATATCTAGTTATTTACATATAATCATTTTACTAAAAAAAAAATAGTATAAATGTATTTGGTGTTTGCACATTAGATACACTAACGTAGTTTTTAAGCCCTAAAAAACTGGCTTCACGGATTGGGTAGATACATATAATTACAGATGCGCAGCACATGTTAGTATAAGATAAATGTAAGAACAAGTGTAATAAAAAACTGGCCAGACACCGGTGTTTTAGCAGATCCGTTCATTACGAGTGGACCGCTTTCACATAAGGACGTAATTGGGGTCGCACCAGTGTTCGAGTGCAAGCACCGTTTAAACGGCCGTATTTACGGAAACATAGCATAGCTGTAGGTACCTTAGTAGTGATAGTACCTATCTTTGCAGGATAAGGTACGGTCTAAATACGGTTATTAACCATTTCGTGATACCGTTTGCACGTAAAACAAGATATGAACAACTGTTTAGTACCCGACATGTTACAAGGTTGACAATGTTGAAAACTTTTAATGACCCTGTGGGACAGCACAATTTAACACCTACGTGTCTAATCAAAGTTTTATATTGGCAATTTTTGACTGCTCAACATAAATAAAGACTGACAAGACGACTTCTTGTGACACTTTTATAATTATTATACTAATGATCATGTTATAACGAGACCTGAAAAACGTAGACTAGAAAAGTACCTTGTTGATTAAATAAGAAGAATATATAAGACACATTATACCCACATTTGACGTAAATATCGGATCGGAAGATCAACAGACGTAATGCGAACACACATTAACTAAGACATACTGATAATGTAAAAACTCTTGAACCTAGAATCGCAATCGCAATCGTAATCATAAATTGAAACCTACGAAACCCCAAATAAACTGTGGATTTACATCTAACAATCTTGTTTATAAGATTAAGATAAGTCTGCTATTCGGGAAAATTGCTGTCAACACAAAACGGTGCGTAGCATGCATATATATTTTCATGCTGGCTATGCTATTGCACGGCCAAGGACGCTGTAAGGTGACTCACTATTACGTAAAATGTTTACTCAAAGGCCTGGAGGACGAGAGAGGATACGTTGCGAGCAATCAATTCATAGAAAAGGAGACATCCCAATACCAGTCGTCTTCTTATCCGATTCACAAGATTAACGAAATGTCGCAGCTTTGGATAGTCACTATGGTTTTGTTACAAATTAATTCTTGTAGACAACGAAAACATTCTAGAGATTATAGCGTATGAAATTTTTGTAGTAAAGTAACCGTGTAACCTGTAACATTCAAATCATCTAAACCAAGAAATATTTAATTTCATGTTATGACCTCTATATGTTATCTTCCAAATTTAATCTCTAGAAATACCTTTCATATATTTCTAGGGATCGGATCGATCAAATCTATACGGTTATCACAACATACTTCCCAATTTTAGAGCAGTGCTGGTGAACGCTAAAATAATTTCAGACGTAAGCAACTAAACAAGCAGATGAGATCCGAAGAAAGAATATAATATTAAACTTAAAATGCAAGTGGGAGCAACAGTAACGGACTACGTTATATATATATTACGTTGTCTGCAGTTATAATAAGATAATTCACTCATAACATTACAAAATAGATAAGGGGACATAAGTGTTGATAAAAGACAATTTAACTACATACTTTGAGTACTAGAAACTAGAAAACATGCTTTGAGTATGTGGAGTGTGACGTAACTCTGGTGACGAGCAAGTTGGTAGTTGGATCTCATACAAACCCACAGAGCACGTCTAGAAACCGCAAGCCGAATACAAAACCTCGCTATTATACATTACTTATACAAGATATAAAGCAAAAGAACGTCGATAATAATGGTTCAATAACTTTTTGCATTGAAGCATAACATTACAAGCTTGGAAAATAGGTAGGACTTGTGGGATCAAATAAGGCGTATAATCAAATGAGATTTTGATGCCCCTACGTGATAACGAAGCTCGTCGTAAAAATATATCTATAATTTTAGTGAAAACGAGGAATATGTAAGGCGAAAATGTTGCGTACTTATTTTCATCTAAACAGGACAATATATGACGTATGACTATATACGACCAATATATGATCAAAATATTTGGACCGCTGTTTTTAGTTTTCTGAGCTTGGGTAGGCAAAATTGATAATCAATAGCAAAGGTAAACGGACCATGCGCAACAGAATTAATAGATTATTTATTCAGCCTGCAATTACAACTATTTCAAGTTAGTATTTATATTATAAATGATACAGAATGTGTTATATTATTAAACTAAGGAGTGAAATGTTTAGTAAATACTTACAATTTAAAATCTATTGCACTCTTTCTGAGGAAATATAAGTGGATTGTTGAATTTTTCTAGTAGCCATTAATCTAAGAACTAGTCGTGTCCTTAAATTAACAGCATCGTAGTTTGTTGACTACAGAGTCTACATTCTGGGTTTCTTGTAACATGGAATAACCTGCTTACGCGCCACGATGTTTTATCAAGTCCACGTCCAATTAAAAAAGAAGTTCAAGCAGGTTAACCAACTTAATTTCACAAGCTAGGATTATAAAGCCAGAGAACTTGAGCTGATTTATGAAAGGCACGCTTAACAATTGCTTGCCAGACGCCTGTATTTTTATGTTTTTGCGAAAAACATTCGCGCCTAATAACTGCCTGACACCTGGTATTTTTTGTGAAAAATATTCGATAACCATCGTCTGAAAATCGAACAAAACATCGAAGTCTTATTCATTGTTGTTAGTGGGCATTGTACAACCATCTGGCGCATACGACTAAGGATCGCTAATCTTACAAATCTTGACACGCAGGACTCTAAGAATATCGTAAGTTCTTGACCTGCTTCGGCTAGCACACCTGTCGGACAATATTTTAATTGACTGAGCCGAGCGATACTTCATGACTTGATACTACATTTTTTAGGGGACGTGAACATCAAAAACCTCTGATTGCATTTTTAAAATGTTTCGAGTTGAATATTTACTACGGATATTTAAAAGTTTATAAGTATGAGAGGCATATTATCATTTTTTAAATATGTTAACTTTGTCGATTTATCACACGGCCCATTAGGAACAGAACAAGATAGATATATATTGAGGCAGTAGTTTATGTGAATTAAACTATCCTACGACTACCTAGAAGGAAGAACATAAAGTGGGTAGCACTCAACCCGCTCTACATTCACTATCACCGCACCGCCCTAGCAAAATAACAACTCACTTGAGATTATCCAGCAAACATACTCTACAGGAGGAGGTGAGTGTAATTTATAGAATATTCTAATTGCTTAGCATACAAAGGTGATCTAAGTAGAGAAATTAGTAAGGGAAATGTTACGCGAACTGATGTCATAATGCTTTCCAGCGATATTCTCTGTTCTATATTTACATTACGCCTGGGAGTTGTGCCAGCTGGTCGAATCGGTACGTTTGAATCGGATCAGCAAATTTGAATGTTTAACTATAATCAACATAACCGTATAACCAACCAACAAACAAGCAAATTGGAATAAAAGTAACGGACCTAAATACATAATTCATTCATACACCATTTATGTTACACTTGTGTGAGAGTAAAGCTAATAAAATGATAAAAAAGCACCGACCACAACTGTAACCCCCTCGGTTACCTTTTTCACATTTAAATGAGCTTCCGTTGTTGCCTTTATTATGCGATCTCTAGTATGTATAAACACTTCATCAGCATTTTAGAAGGGTGGATTAACTTACAATACTCTTTCTGCTATACTGAGTAACTATGTCGACAAAATTGTATTCAACTGAAATAACTTGTTTTGTAACCAATATGGTAGGTAGGTACCTAATAATGAGATAAACACGTCATTTTATGGCAGTATGTTTCCTGTGAAACTCTGATACTGTAGTAGGTACATGCAACACAAAGCTGACAACCACCATAATATGGGAATGAATAGCTGGTAGCACTGTGAATTTTCCACATGAGTAGAGCATTTAGATGGACGACAATGGTGGCGGGTAAAATCGATTACCGGAGCACAGTTGCTTCCATCTAAAAAAACCGGTGTTAAAAAACCGCAAAATAAGTTTACTTGTTAAATTCAAAATGAGCATTGTGCATAGCTAAATTAGGGGCAGGTCGGTCACAATTCCTAAATCGTCATTGCTCGTCAGACAGTTGACAGTTGTTAATAAAAATATGCTGCCATAACCATAGTCCATTATAAAATCACAAATAAAATTTTATAATATTGTTAACTTGCTCTGTTACTGTCAAAACAAACGTACCTACCCATTAAACAATTTACCAAGTTAACCTAGTTAGATACCTACATACTTATTTAATTTTGTATTAACAAGAAGATGGTATCTCAAGCCATCGTTAGATATATTAAACTGCAGTCGTAGTGATTTTAATAAAAAAAAATATGGCATCATGCATGACTATGCATAACCGGCTGACAAATAATATATGTAGTCTGTGCCCAGTTTATGTTAATGTACGAGAGCCGGTCATGTAGTTTTATGTGTATACGTATAAATGGTAAACTCAAAAACTACTGAACTTACCGGGATGGGTTGCTACTTCCACGTTAACGTTATAGCTTAGCCAATCAAAAACTTTTCAAATATCAAAGATTTTTGTATTTTTATTTTAAAATATACTCGACTAGCTTTTCCCGCTCCTTCGTATGTACGAATAAACAATAGCTGTATTGTGTTGTACGCTTATCTTCCAGCCGGTCAAAAATTGCCGTACCTACATTCAGATTGTAGATATAAGTAGAATAAATAAAATCATAATCTGACTATATTCAGTTTATATATCTGATTATGCACCTATATGCCAAGCGAAGTTGAATGACATTACATGACATCCGGGCTCAGCGATCATTAACATTTGATTAGCTATAAAGGAAAACAATATCAAATAATTGAACATTATATTGTTGACGCAATTTCCATTTTTAGACAACTACATGATATGTAATGTTATATTTATAACTTGTTTATTGTACGTTATGTATTTTTATTTATATTACAATGCAAAATAATTTTGCTGGATATTAAGTATATGCCATCATATTCCGTTGACATAGCGTTACTGAATGGATACGAGGCTAAGCCAAAATTTACGAGTGATTCCGGTCTGATGGTCTGATACAGTAAACGGAACAGCGAACACAAATATGAAAAGAGTATAAATTACCTATAAAAAGATCCGTGTAGCAGTAAGTACTTGTAATCACACTAATAAACACTTCCAGTACACTAAAAAGTCGATTTTATTCATACACTGCTAGAAATGCGCACAATGCGTGTAAGCATGCGCGTGCGCCGTACAATACTGGCTGCTCGTTATGGGATCAACGCGGACGGATGTGAAACGATGATTCAGAAGCGGCTGCCGACCAACCGTTCTCTAGAATCGCCACTAGCGAACGCCGAATATCCCTATGAACGCCTCGCCCGACACTGAGCTATCAGTGACTCACTCATTACCATGACGTGACCTCATAAACAGTGACAGCACATGCTATACGTAACGCAAGGTGGCAATGACCCAGTCATTCATTGTACCTGATGCTGATCTTGTAAATATTTAATTGCATGTTTTCCGAAGTTAAACTTCTGTTCTCTTTATTGCTATAATACCTATTATCCATAGGTAAACCAAAGCTTCGCATGTTGCGCGTGCGCATATTGATGGCCAGACTGGTAACATGGTGAACTCGTCAGATAATCTAAAATAAAGGAGAGCTAGCTCGCAAGCAAGAGAAGAACTATGTCACCGACTATGTCCAGTCTTTCTCCATCTTTCATTATTCTTAGGAAGGAATGAGACAAAATCGATATATCACATATTACGTCTTGTCAAAGCCGGACCGTGCTAGGCCTGCAACTATGTAGATGTAGAGCAATTCATTCCGGTCGTTTTACTACAAGGAATTAAGTACTGTTAGCAAATCAAGCGTAACTATCAAGGTTCACTATAGGACAAACAACTTAATGAGTTTTAAACTAATGAATGCGGCTGCTACTTGACTTGAAAATAAAACATCTAAATTAACATTAGTTAGATATATACATAGCAAAAGTATTTGATTGTAAACAAAAATAATGTAAGTAGATAAGTATATTAACTTGATATACTAACTTGCACTTAATAAATAGTCTGTCTAATATTTTATATCATGAATGCTTCATTCATGACATAAAATATTAACACAGAAATGTTTGCTCCATAAAGGAATTCTATGTGAACTTACGAAGTTCGGGATCCCTAAGGGTACAATATGAAACATGCCCAAATAGGTCGTGTATTTATTTTGTCGTTACTCATATTTATAGGAAAGGTCAGCTTCATAAAATATTTCTTTTTCAATAAGTAAAGTAGGTACCTTATACAGTTTTGTTTAGGAACAAAATAGTTTGTTTATGATCCTGAAACAAGATTGTATTCAACTCGAAGACAGTACCTAGATGGTCAGCAGTGCAGGCGTATCTATGTACTTACAATTATATAGAAAGTTTGAATTTATTTACAACGGCATTACAAAACCCTATGAATACTTTATAATACTATTATCAAAGGATTAAATGTATTCTATTTGATCAGTTTACTGTTAACATAATTATACCAATGACTTAAAGATGTAAAGGTTAGCACTTTGATAAATTACCTATTTATTGTATGAGTCACTACTTGTAATTGAATACCAGATATGGAAGCAGCATTTCATACGTATTAGAAGGATAATAATAGTCACTGCATATTTTCCATTCAAAATATACCTTTATATAAATTCAAAACTAATGATTGTCAAAAAATTTTAGACATTGAAATTGAATTATCATAATATAAGAACGAGGCATGAGACAAAAGGTGCATATTATATGAGCAAGATAACGAATATGTAGATGATATCATATTATTAGTCATACAGCGATATAAAATAAATAAGTAGATACATTCAGAATCCATATGAAAATTATTCTGACCAAAAGTTGGTAAGACTCTGATCATGAGGGACGACGACGTTAATTTGACCAACTCATTTTCTAAAACAAAAACTAATTGAAATGGAAAGTGATTATAAATAAGTCTAGGAGTCAAGTTATTTGCAATGCAGTAAAACCATACACTTAAAATAATATGTACATATATATGTTAATATATATCGGAATAAAAATAGATATTATTTTAATTTGAAACTATAACCCTGGTTCGAATCCTGGGAGGGATAACCTTTGTGTGTTGAAATATTTGTAACCAAGTCATGGATGCTTAATATCTATGTATAACTATTATATACTGAGTTCGCCCTTAGTCCATTGTACGGGACTCATAACACTAACGTTGCTAAGTGTAGGACCGTATAGTTGGTGTGTTCGTCTGGCAATATTATATTGTATTATAAACGTCAAGTACCAATATGATTAAAGCGTCCATTACACTATCCAATTTGCAGAGCGCTAGATTTAGTGTCGCAGTGCGATATAAAAAGAGCTCACTCATTACACTAGACTAGCTAGCGAAGCTAGTTAGTTTAACTTCCTTTCATTTCGGTAGTGATCGTCGGCCAAACCGCATCTTTCGAAGAGCGCTAAACGAATATGGCACCATCAAAGCACCAGAAAGTTGGCATTGCTTTAGCAATGGTGTCGAGTTTAATGATAATAAATAAAAAAAGACGCAGAAAATGTTGGGTCAAAAAATATTTATTGCTGAGCTGATATCTTTGTTTTTATAATCCTTATGTTTTTTATCCCAAAGAAATGGCATGTCTTTGTATAATTCTATTATATTTAAGAGAATTTCCCTTTCCTTAGTCGATGGTTGCGTCATTTTGATTTAAATCCAAAAATACGTCCTCCTGTTCGAACGCACGCCGACTGACTGACCGAGCCCAGCTAGTGTTTAGCACGCTAATCCGCTTTACACCATGCAATTTAGTGCGCTAGCTAGTGTACGGGATGGGCTAGTGCGGCAGAGTCCATGCAATCGCACTAGATTGGATCACTACTTGTCTAACTGCCTTTACACAATACAAATTTAGCACGCTAGCTCAACTAGCGCTCTGCAAATTGGATAATGTAATGGCCGCTTAACACTAGCGTGCGGTGTCACTCAGTATTGATGGTTTTCGATAACATATAAGAGTTCACGAATCAATAGCTATCGGCAATAGAATTGTTTGACGCCATAATTGGATGTCATTCTACACTCAATGCCAAGAATGCACTCAATAGCATAGTGTATCTAGAGCGTATTTCAACATGTGTTTTTACTGTTAAACATTTGTATAAAAATCCGGAGGAAAGCAAAACGATAATATCCAACCGTTCTTGTCCAGAGTGTGCTTTTGACATATGAAAACATCCACATCCCTTTTGTTATGAATGTTTGGACGCATTTATATTACAAGCTTCTAAATGGAGTACCTATTAGGGAAATTTAGAACCTATGACCGCGTCGTATAAAGCTATGCTTGGGTTTTTATCCCAAACGAATATCATTTAAATCATTAACCTCGAGTTTTGAATACCAACTTAAATTCTGTGTCGTATCGAATATCGAAGTAGATAGATAAGAGGTTGATGAGAGTAAAACTAACTACAGCTAGCGTAACCGCCAGCTCAATCGATTCACCTACTCCCAACCGTTGGTAAAAATATATAGCAGGCCTCAACTCAACTCAACAACAAAGTACGTAACATAACTTGTGTGACAAACAATCCTTTTGTAATCGCTTATTATACGCAGAAAACTTCACACAAATAGGGAGAGGATATTGAATTGTTACATACTGGTTTTATCATGTTATTTACGAATATTTATGTATATTCTCACCTGAGTCAGCCACGACCGGACCCAGGGGATCAAATCGAACGCGATGTTCAACAGCAGCGCGCGCGGCGCAAACTAAATCCGAAAAAAATCTGTGTCGACGTAAGGCTAATTCATCCCGACCCACTGGTGTAGCGGGGGGCTCAATCGGTCCTTCATTTTCGCCATTTTTCTCAACATTTTCCTCGAATACCTCGTCTTCCATATCAGAATCTTGTTTATTACTCAATCTATGTTCAGAAACCCCGTTACTACTATTCGTTGTAGACTTAAGAATGCCAGAGGATTTTCGACGACCACCAGGACGTACATCGATATTGGTCCGTGCCAATTCCAGCTCCAGCTGCGTCAGCTCTTCTAAAGTGGCGGAGTCACGACGACAATCTACAGAAAATCGTTTAAAGTCTAGACGACTCCTCTTGTAGTCTACAGAATATCTTTTCTTCGACAGATCTTTTTTGGTAAGCACGAGGTCTAAAGTGTCTGCGTATCCTATCTCGCTGATTGAATCGTTAAGTACCTCTTCATTATTTTCATCTCGGATGCTTTTAACAGTGGTATTCAAATCAGATATATTTTCCTCATCTTTGTTATCACTATTTTTAACATTCTGCATTGTAGTATTTTTAATTATTTCCGTCGTTAGGTCGACCTTCTGGTGCTTAATAATAGCTTGATTATCCGGCAACTTTTCTTTTGTTTGTTGTTTATTATCCGAATCCATCGAATCCATTTTATCAGATTTTGATTTGCTTTTACTTATTGTTTTATTCGGGCGCGCACAGCAACTTTTAAACATACTTAAAATCGTCAATTTTAAAAATATTTATCTCATTTGCTAACTTAAAACAATAATCTGTCAAAAATAACAAGGCGGGAATGCTTTAATATCCTGTATATTAATATTTTAAACGTAAGATATATGAGTATTTAATTAGGAAACTTTTAGTAAAATTTTGAATGATGTCAAGACCTTGAATGCAAAGCAGTCGCAGTTTATAAGAGAGGTTTATCGAGTAAGATGTCGGCGGCCGGCCGAGCGCGCGGCGGCGGGCGACTGACGGTATATACTGACGCAGGGCGGATGCGCCGGGCGGGCGGCGCTGCCACCCCACTCGTACCCATTCTACACAGCTCTTGAGATTCGGGAGCCGAAAATTCGATGCCTACAATTCTGACATAACTATTTCAGATAAGAATGTTCTGTGGATAAAATCTTCTTTTATATCAAAGTCACATTATTATTGGATTATACAAATTCCTGCTACTTGAGTGATGCTCAGTCAAACGCACAAACAAATACACTTTCAAAATTAATATATCAGTAAATATTAAATGGCACCACCGTAAGGATAACGAAATGAAGTACTTACCTACTTATTAGGTTATAAACAAATACCAATATTAAAATTTTGGATTGTTTTTATCCGGGAAATAAATGGGTTCCCGCGGCAAAACAATGCATCTCAAAATCAAAGTATGAAATGCTTGGCTCAAATAAGTTCAGAAATTATTTATGCTCATGAGTAAGTAATAAATATTAGGTAGGTCATAAATATGAGCTAGGTGGGATTGAATCAAACCATTTTAGTACCTAGTATAGCGCAAGGTAAACATTTTTATGGAAACTTAACAATAAAAATTGTCTTTAGGTAGGTAAGTAGGCATAAATCTGCGTGCCGGTCTATGTATACAAATGCGTGTAGCTAGCGATGCGTAAGCACATTGTAGACAATGCCAGCAGCCGTCTGCATTTAATGACTCTGCCAGTGGCCACCCCGTTGCTGGGCGCTAACACGCGCCCACGTTACACAACACGACACATGTACGCCTAACTTAAATATAACTGAGGAATAATTTGAATCTCCAGTAGATTAGGGTCCTAACATATAGCAACCTACCTACACAGAGCATATTGTAGAAACATTGCTATATGTTTATCCATCATGACAGATATGTCACGATGGGTCAATGACTCTAATTCTGTTGGTAAATATGTATATGGTAAATATATTCATGTAGGTAGGTAGCAACCTAGTTGTGTTAAGCAAAACTGATTAAAACACATAATGTACCTACCTAACATAATATGTATCCAATATAATACACAGTTGCATAAAAAAGGTACCATATTTTGTGAAATGTGAGTGCACTATAGTGCACCTTGGCGTAGCCCTGCGGGGAGTACCGAGTTTCATTTTATTTTACTCTTTTAGGGCTTTGATTTAACTCAGTAAAGTTAAAAATATTGTTAATAAGGATGTTGTAAGACAACTACCAAAATGTTATGATATACTTAGAGCGTTTAACCCAGTAAGCGGCATTCGTTTCTGTACTTAATTTATTCTGCCTATTCATGGGGGCAGCAAACCCATTTTTTAATATTTACCCAACAGAAGCTGGTCATTGGCTACAGAGGAACATGCATATTTGATAACTTCTGCCTAAATCCTTTAAGTACATATATTAGCTAATTTTCAAGAACCAATTCAAGTAGGTAAGTAAGTAAATTATTGAAATTCAAAACGGATCCAGGAGGGAATGTAGCTTTTGCATCCCTTCTCATTAGAAACCTGAGCCACAGAATGCATGTTCTTTCCACTGGCTCCTCTGAGAGTTAGAGTCTCAAGAGATTAAATATCTGGATGACCGTGAAATTTAGTAGTTAAAAAAAAAAATTGTACCAAAAGGTAAGACCCACTGCCAGAAATCTATGAACATCGCACATGGTTAAATTACCAACATGGCATGAATAAACAATACCAAGACTATAGTTAACTGGAAAACTGGCTGAACTGGCCTAAACCAGCATGAAATCAGCATAATATTAATAATAACAAAAATCTGCTAAGTTTCTTCTTACCTACTCTCTTAACTAAATTACTTATGCCTATGCAAATCCAAAATCATTGGCTTGTGCTAAAACAATGTTTCATGTGTAATTTGAACCTACGGTTAAGTATAATACTACTAATAACTTAGGTTTGAGTGTAAACTTTAAACACTTGGATACCAATAGTTAGTAGGTATGAAGCTAGGTAAGTATCTACCTATCTTAAATTTATATAAATCTAAATGATAATTAACTTTGAAATTTAAAAACAGCTCAACATGAATTAGGCATAGACGAATAAGCAATTTGTTAAAATAATCAAACAAATAATCAAAATCAAGTGTAATAACATTAGCAAAACTTATTCTATTGTTGGCGTGGCGTGTTCAACCTATACTAAAGGCGAATGAAAACAAATAACAACTTACGGTTCTTATCTGTCCTTGTTGGTACACAACTGATATTAATGTTTAAAATTCACTAATTATTTCTAGAAAAGTAATATAAAATTCAGTCTTTTAGGTTATTTGTCAGATATTGATGGAGGAGGAGTACTAATAAACTTACAAAATGGTCTTTATAGGGAATGGATGCATGGATCGATATTATAACGTATTTGGTTGTAATATATCGATATTGGGACAATATTTCGTCAGTGATATTACAAAAATGTGACTGATATCGTAATTATGTGGTTGCCCTCGTAAGTAAAATTATATCTATACCAGTTTTTAAACGTTTCTGACATGAGTACGAAAATACGTGCTCATACAAAGGAGGTATGTCCTTACCGGAATTCAGATCAAGGATCGTCGGTTCAATATCCCTCAGTATAGGGACACTACCAGTAGACAAGCTGTGCCAAGCGGGCTATAAGGTAGGGTAAGTGTACCAGTGAATGAAACCTTAAGGAAATTTTTGACTTTGAAAATTAATTAAAATATGTTACCACGGGAAATTAAAGTACATGGCTATGCTTTTGTGTGTAGGAATCATTCAAGATTAAGAATAGATTGAGTTATTATATAAATGAAAATAGGTTTATTAAATATTTGACGGTAAAGCGAAAAATACCCAAAATCACCAGTGAATGAACGGTATTTTCCAGTAAATAAACGAAATGAAACCAGTAAATGAACAAAAATATTATTTAATTTAATCAACTATAAAAGGCATATTTTAACGAAAATAGGTAAAAAATATTTTCTTAAAGTAATATTCTTACAATGAATAAAATTAAAAAAGTGTTTCCTCTTTTCTTTCATCTTTTATTCTTAATCTCTTCTTTGTTTTTCTTTGAGGATATATTTTTTTTGTTCTTAAATTTTTTAACATAATAAGTTTACGCTTGCCCAAAAGATTTTCTACTGCTTCTTCTTCTTTTTTTTCTTCTCCTTTTGTTTTTATGGAATATGTTCTATATACCGTTTTCCAGTCAATTCGAATGGCATACTTACAATGTGTTTTCCCTTAAGTAGGCCACTGTAGATCCTGTCCTACAGGAAACATAGTTGTGGGCATAGTTCCAGTGTCATCATAGGAGGCCACTGTAGATCTTGCCCTACAGGAAAATTAGTTATGGGACTAGTCTCAGTATCATCATAGGAATCCACTGTAGATCCTACCTTACAGGAAACTTTGTTGTGGGACTAGTCTTAGTGTCCTCATAGGAGGTCACTGTAGATCTTGCCCTACAGGACACTTAGTTATGGGACTAGTCTCAGTGTCATCATAGGAATCCACTGTAGATCCTACCTTACAGGAAACTTTGTTGTGGGACTAGTCCTAGTGTCATCATAGGAGGTCACTGTAGATCTTGCCCTACAGGAAACTTAGTTATGGGACTAGTCTCAGTGTCATTATAGGAGGCCACTGTAGATCTTGCCCTACAGGAAACTTAGTTGTGGGACTAGTCTGTGCCATCATAGAAGGCCACTGTAGATCTTGCCCTACAGGAAACTTAGTTGTTGGACTAGTCTCAGTGTCATCATAGGAGGCCACTGTAGATCCTGTCCTACAGGAAACTTAGTTAGGGAATAGTCTCAGTGTCATCATAGGAGGCCACTGTAGTTTCTGAACTACAGGAAACTTAGTTGTGGGACTAGTCTCAGTGTCATCATAGGAGGCCATTGTAGATCCTGTCCTACAGGAAACTTAGTTAGGGAATAGTCTCAGTGTCATCATAGGAGGCCACTGTAGATCCTGTCCTACAGGAAACTTAGTTGTGGAACTAGTCTCAGTGTCATCATAGGAGGCAACTGTAGATCCTGTCCTACAGGAAACTTAGTTAGGGAATAGTCTCAGTGTCATCATAGGAGGCCACTGTAGTTTCTGAACTACAGGAAACTTAGTTGTGGGACTAGTCTCAGTGTCATCATAGGAGGCCACTGTAGATCATGTCCTACAGGAAACTTAGTTGTGGGACTAGTCTCAGTGTCATCATAGGAGGCCACTGTAGATTCTGAACTACAGGAAACTTAGTTGTGGGACTAGTCTCAGTGTCATCATAGGAGGCCACTGTAGATCATGTCCTACAGGAAACTTTGTTGTGGGACTAGTCTCAGTGTCATCATAGGAGGCCACTGTAGATCCTGTCCTACAGGAAACTTAGTTGTGGGACTAGTCTCAGTGTCATCATAGGAGGCCACTGTAGATCTTGCCCTACGGGAAACTTAGTTGTGGGACTAGTCTCAGTGTCATCATAGGAGGCCACTGTAGATCCTGTCCTACAGGAAACTTAGTTGTGGGACTAGTCTCAGTGTCATCATAGGAGGCCACTGTAGATCTTGCCCTACGGGAAACTTAGTTGTGGGACTAGTCTCAGTGTCATCATAGGAGGCCACTGTAGATCCTGTCCTACAGGAAACTTAGTTGTGGGACTAGTCTCAGTGTCATCATAGGAGGCCACTGTAGATCCTGTCCTACAGGAAACTTAGTTGTGGGACTAGTCTCAGTGTCATCATAGGAGGCCACTGTAGATCCTGTCATACAGGAAACTTAGTTGTGGGACTAGTCTCAGTGTCATCATAGGAAGCCACTGTAGATCCTGAACTACAGGAAACATAGTTGTGGGACTAGTCTCAGTGTCATCATAGGAGGCCACTGTAGATCCTGTTCTACAGAAAACTTAATTGTGGGACTAGTGTCAGTGGACATAAAAAGTTACACTGTATTCTGTGACTTAAAACTTAGGAATGAAATTGGAGTTTTATACGTGTAAATATATAAAATTATTACGTTAAGTCTAGTACAAAAACGTCTTGATCATTCTGTGGTTCCACATTCATAAAGTAAACCAATGATGGAACATAACTTAAATGCCTAGTTCATTAACTAGGTTTTTAAAACCAATAAATGAACACGCCTGTTCCAATATTGGCCAAAAGATCGGAAATCTATTTTAAAACAATATATTAGTGGAAAAACCTTATTAACGTAATAATAAGTTACATTATTTAACAAAAACATAAAATCTGTCTTGTTCCAGTAAATAAACACTCTTTCATTCACTGGATTTTTTCCGTTTTCTTGTACCAATACTGGGACCCCTAATAATTTACTAAATCCACGATAAAATTGGCATAGAAACGGGTTAAAAGTAACAATTTAACTGTTCTTCAGTCAAATAACTTTAGTACTAATCACAATTACTATCTAAATTGATACAAAATAACATCAAAAATATTTTGACTTACCTGTGTCCTTAATTCCGGCCCATACAAATCTGGACTACAACGAAACGGAAAACTTCAAATGCTCGTCATTTTGAAATGAATCATCGATACAAGAAACAAGTGCCACCACAATATTGAATAAATTGTTGTCAATACAAAAAAAAATTATGTGTATTATAGATATGTTCAGATTTCTTATTATTTGGAAAAAAGAGGGTTTTGTCCATTCACTGGGGGGTGTTCATTCACTGGTACACTTACCCTATATAAAGTTTCTAATGAAATGTATGATAGGTAAATGTTATAAAGACTATAATATATAAAAGTCATATTCGCTTTCAGCTAATCATTCCAACCCCATATCTTTTAAACTATAGGCAATTGATCAGATGCTCACTTATTTATTTTTATCCATTATTGCAAAATTTTATTGACTTCGTTATATAATGTTCCTATCAATAAATAACTGTGTAACGACTTTACTTTTCCGAAAACATGCTTTTAGAACAGTGCAACAGAATTTGCTCTTTATTGTGAACATATTAATTTCAGATTTTACGTTAATTGACTCATACGTTGTCGGTTGTTTAGTTTCCTAATTCGATATCCGATATCGATAAAGTTTATACACGCATCCCTAGAGGTTTACTTATCTTTTTTTTATGTTGGCAATTGGCTACAAAATAGTGCGATTTTTGCCAGAGTCGAGGAGTTCCTTCAATGTTGTTTTAAATATAAGTACCCGTGATGAAAATGATGATATCAACGACGATGATGATGGTGTAATGAATAAAGCTATGAAAACTTAAGTGAAAATTACCAGACATCTTGGGTGAACTTAAGACTGCAAGAATTTGAAAAGTCAAGTATACGTTTATGGACACACAATAGGTAATATTGCACTAATATTATAAAAAGGTACACTTTTTGGAAAATAAAAACAAAATTGACGACTTCACGGTTCAAATTCCTGCCAAAAAGACCGAGCTTTACTTTATTTAGGCTGGCGGTAGCAGTTGTGCCAACTCCACTGGATTTAGGTATAGTTTTTTGGGACCACAGGACCAAATTACTCAGGAGTTTGGGCCTGTCCCATCATTTTAGGGCGATGTCATTTTATAATAAAATAAAGATGCTATGAACCGTTTTATCTGCTGCGTTCTTATGATGTAATTTTGCGTTCTATATTACATACATCCAATGGATACGTTAAAAATACTCGAATATATCAATGTCTTTTTTTCTTCTTCAAATATTTAATTTCTCCAGGAGCTAAATTACACAGAATTGGTAACACTGCATCCGCCTATTGTTTCGCACAGCTAAGAAATCTCTCTATTTTTCTTCGTTCAGAAATAAGACGAATTCGTACCTATGCGTGTACTGTTTTATGAAACTATTCCGGAGAGAGCAACTATATCTACTTATGGCTATCGTATCACCATTGATCCATCTCATAGCTACCACAATTAAAGTAATAGGTACCAAATATTTTTAATAACGAGTCAGTCAGATTTGTAGATAGTTTATTATTATTCTAAGACATACAATTTTAAGCATTTTCTAAGACATCAGTAGTAGGTAGATAGGTAGGTACTAATAATAAAAGATTAGAAATTAGTACCAAGTCTGTTAAGTAGATATTTTAATGTAAATAATTAGAGCAGCGTGACATTTCGTATCGTTAATGGAAGGGCCTGCAATGTAAAATCGACCCTCCTATTGGTTGTAAGAAAACGAAAAACTGCATATCGCCATTATTGTTTAAGATTGGAACTATTACAAAGATTGAATAAAAATATGCTGTCAGTGATGAAGGCACATACAACTTCAAGAGGATAATGCTTGTCACATTACGATTTCTTCTTAACAAGGGATAAAAAAAAATATGGCATGTTACATTCTCTACATTTTCTCTCTCGTTAATTTGATCTTCACTTTTAACCTCAGACGAAGAAGTACACCCGAATTAAACGCACACACACACATATTCATTTGTGCATCGTCTAAGACAAGACCTAGCTGCATATTTTCTTTTTGATTTTACTTACAATAATTTGTATTTGAAAAAAAGTGGCTTACTTTTTTGTGCTTCAATGTTGTTAGTGACACTCCACCCGATTTATTTGTTCGTCTGAGCTTTCATCTGACTAAGTACGTTAAAAACGTTTTCCAGACAACATTGTTTTATTGATTTACGCATTCGATATTCTCAATTTCTAGATGTTAAGTATTTACAGAAAAAAAATTGATTTCAAAATAGATATTTATACTATGTACCTAAAAGACGGATGACGTGCAGGGATCCTAAGTCCTCATAGTCAGAAATCTATTATTCAAAGTTGATTGTAATACATGTATCTTGTAAATAAACATCTTCACACAACACGCCCTAATTCACTTGGTTATGCATTTCTTTACTATGACACCAACGATATTTACTTAATATACCTATCATACATCCTAAATATTAAAAATATAGCGTACGTAGTATGTTGTACATCTACTTAGATAGGTACTATATAAAATGATAAGCACTCATAAAAAATCAAGGTATAAAGAAAATCTTATTAAAAAAATTAGGTATACATATTATAAACATATTGATTCTAATATTATGTAACTATGTAATAAATAACAATCACACCTGTTCCTATTTCATGTACTCGAATGACAATTTGATTAAAACATATGTAATTGCGACGCCATTTCCAAGGCTATTGTTTTTAGACATATTTGATGACACATGCAACATGTAGCATAAATTCGATTATAACGCATAATACAATCATGCCGTTGTATGATGCCATAAAGCTGGCATTACAATATTTAAAAAAAAAGCTACATTCAAGTAAATAATAATGAATCCATATTACTTATATAGGTATGATGCAACTTAGATTTTACTCAATCATGGATGAGATATACCTAGAGGAACTAGTAATCGAGCGATGAAAGTACTCTATCGACTCGGAACACTCAATCATTAGTTATTAGATCTTAGCCCAAATAAGATTTTGTGCACTTAACCTATTTAAATAAATAAGAACAAGACACAACCTTAAATTCCCTCGAAGTATCTTCGCGTATTAAGCTTTGAGTATAGTCGGTGAACGATACCATCACTGGGTAGTCAGAAGAAATAGAGATAACTTACTCTTGTTTATACTACGAGCCAATCTAAAGGATTTTTGATATATATCGTGATAATCCTATTAATAGGCAAGATTTAGTAATAAAAACAAAGAATATAAATCAACAGCCAAAAGGTGTATCACTATATTTTCTGATACTTCAGTTAAATCCAACCACTTGTAATATTAACATATTACAAATTCTATACAACTGATTTACTAAATGCAATACATTTTTCGTGTTAAATACACAATTTGTACATAATGTTACGATATCTTATTTCTAATCTACAAACACACATAAAAACTGCAGCATTTTATTTACGTACTAGCTGTTACCCGCGACTTCGTTCGCGTGGTATTTAACAAAGACACAACCGTTGGCAACAGCCTGCTCGCGCGTTCTTAGCCCGCGGGACGCATTTCAGGTTGTTGCTATCAAACTTAATCAGTCGCAACGCTGCAACATTGGTTTTAATTTTTTTTCGTGAGATCCTATGTTTATTTCTAAAATAAAAGTAGCCTAAGTTACTCCTTGTTACATCAGCTATCTGCCAGTGAAAGTCCCGTCAAAATCGGTCCAGCCATTTCAGAGATTACCCGGAACAAACAGACAGACAGACAGACAGACAAAAATTGTAAAACATGTTGTTTTGGTATAGGTACCGTGTATACATCCAAATGCACTTAGTAAAAAGAACAGACACTCCAATTTTATTTATATGTATAGATGTATAGATAATTACCGTGTTTAGTGGGTAACTAAATATTTACTCTGAAGAAAATGTCTTACGTAATTAAGAAACACATCTTTGTATCAAGACTTAGTAAAACCAGTTAACTTACAAACATTATAGCCATTCATCCCTTGGTATGCACTTTCTTTCTTAAATAAAAGGAATGCATAGTTGCACTGTAGCAGAAACTTCAAATTTTAAAAAAAATGCGACCTCGAAAGGAAATACAAATAAATTGTTCAAGTTGACTAGTATTGAAACAGGCTTTAAACTAACATCCTAAATAACATGACACACGACTATATAACGGAGCCGAAGCAAATAATGTTAGCGTGATAGATAACACTAACTATTATACTTACAGGCTATTTAAAAAAATGCGAATCAATAATTACACATAATATATGCACGAGTAGCGGCCGAAAAACAGTCAAACAGTAAAATATTGATTTGATGATAAAGATGACAGAAGGTAGGTATATTAGATCAACATTTTTCTTCAAGATATCAATTTAATGAACTCTTAGATACCTATTATGATGGTTCCACGCGAAATATTCCCCCGCCATTTATTAAGCATAACATTCGCGGGTGCTACTTGTGAACATACTTAATACTTTGATTAGCAAAGTTGTTTGTAACTTTGAATATTGGTTGCATTTTTTTCGACACAGGAACTGAGATAGCTGTAGCCTACACTGAGCTGCAATTTAGTTCGCTTATGTTCACATATCTAATACACCCGGTATAACAATACAGTATTTATTTACTTACACAAATTATAAGAAGTAAATAGAAAAGCCCAGTCCGGATCTTTGGAATTAAAATGTATGATTTCTGTGCTCCAATGAGTACGTTAACGCCCAGCTATATGCTCAAGAATCAGAATCGTTCAGTTACTTGATGCGATCATCGGTAATCAATTAAATTAAGGCACAGATAAAATTAGCAACGATGACGGCTGTGCGCTTAACTAATTGTATGAATTCGGCATGCGCGGCGCCGCCACTTTTGCTTATTTTATTTGATGCACTCTATACATTGGACTGGACGCCAAACGTAAAATTTGGAAAAGGCTAGAAAGTATATATCAAACACTATAAAGGCAAAGTTTGTCACTGACCTGTATAGCAGCTGATTATTGCGACACAAATTAATACTTAACTGGACAATACAAATAGAGCATTCTATATAATGCCTTACAATATAACCTTGAGCCTTACAATATAAGCATTAGACTCTTCGACTTGGATGATTCCGAACACTCTATAGAGATGAAGGTCGATCTAGTAATGTCCCTCTCTTAAAAGAGAACCAGCCACCTCTCCTGGATCTTATTTTATTCCTATAATTCTATTCCTCTATGATGGCCGGTTGGAACCAACCAGCTCGTTGCGTATGGAAACAGTTTGTGATGTATATTTTCTAAATAAAGTGCTTCTTTTTTCTATAATACCTAATTAAAATTAACTCTATGTATTCAATTATGGCTCATTTACATTAGGTCATTGAATACCAACCAAATACCTTGACTGAATAATGTAAATAAACCATACAGCTTTAACATTTCATGTTAATAATTTACGCTTATAGCTACTGAATAATAGAAATATAAATAAATAGCTATACTTTCGTTAATTTTACCCTACAGATGTAACTTCATTGCAAGATTTAACTAGCATTACTTTGTGATTAGCTTAAAATATATATATATATATATTATGTTGTTTTGCTGATAATTCTCGATCATATGTTTCATGATAACTCTCCTATAGGCGCGTTCTGAAGCCACAAGTCATGTATGAAATTGTACAAATCATCACTCACGGCCACCTGTAGAGAAATGATCACTGATTATAGCGTGACTACAACTATTTTATTTAAAATGAAGTGCCATTACAAATACGTCTTAATCGAATAAAGGAAAGGCATCAAAAAAATCTTATCTCCTTATTAGTATAGAAAGGACTTCTACGCTCAATCAAGGTTCCATTATGAAAGAAAGCTTACTCTAGCAATGTTTTATTGCGTAAATCGAATGTAGGATTTGCGATTATATACTTACCTAAAGATTGACGGATAGCCGAACGGACTAAAAGTTTAGGGAACCTTAAAGATTATGGATTCTCACCTTATATGGAGTGGGATTCAAATTCCTCTTTATGTCTTGTCGAAGCGTACGCAGCGAAGATTGCACTCTTTGACGAACTTCCGATAATGGCTTCGCCATAGTACAGATAACACCGTCTTTCCAATACACCTAGCGAACATTCATAATTATTATAGCTTGATACGAAGAATCTACTCACATGTAACTTAAATTTGAGTTGCAAAATTTTAACGCCACATCCTCATACGAATAATGCAAGATAATTACGTCTGAAAATGTGAAAGAGGACTTAAAGAGTAGCCTTCCAGTAGTATGCCATACGAATTAAAATTAGCTAGTAGGAAAAAAAAATTGCTTAAAGCGCGGTCGGTCTGGACACAGCCATTTGTGGCTTCAAATTCATGCGCTAACTACCTACATGAGATGAGAACTAGTTAAAAATGCTACGTTAAGTGATCACCTTGAAGAGATGTTCCACTTTGCTCGGGATGACGTATGCTCTCTTGGACTCCTGAAAGGGGTGTCTACATAACACCTTTTGCCCGACTGCAGGCGCCGGCTCTGAAGATCGTTGCAGCAAATCAATTAGGGCGTGACCGTCTGCACCGAACAGCCTGTAAGCCTGAAATATAAGTAAATAAAGATGTTTACAAAATGTATCTGGCTATCCATTATGGGCGTAGCCGGGGATTGCTGAGGGTGGGGAAGGAAACTCGATTTAAAGTTCTTATAAAAAAATATACAACTCCATACACATATACTATTAATTTAGTGATTGATAATGTTTATTTTGCGAATGTATACAACCTAAATAAAAAACAGTCGTGTTAGTTATACCGTAAAAATCCACTATAATAAATAATAATAAAGATAATTAATTTTCTCAGCTATTTGATTCTGAGGCGGTACGAAGCTCGCCGGGACAGCTAGTATAAAAATAAGTTTGAACTTGACCTAACATATCTATACAAGAACGTCATTCCTAGTGGTTCAAGAGTCTGTAGTATTACAACTAAGAATGAGGGTATGTATAAAAATACACTGATAAACCATATTCTCAACTTATTTAACAGATGAACCATATATATTCTATGATATAAGTTGTAGATAGGGTTTATTTACACATTGTGCAACAGCTTTATTTATGTACACCGTGTATTTATCACAATGTTTAACTCATCTGTCTATAAAACACAAATATTATTCCTATAATATATTGTACCTATGCAAGTGTACCTACTTAATGATTCAGTAGTCTGTCCCAAAGATTCTGTATTTGTGTATAGTGTAATTTCGAATACCGAATTGGGCAGAACGCTATCATTTGTTTTAGTATATTTTTTATATTATTTCAGGACTAGTTATTATTTTATGACATGCATTATTGTAAAATAATGTCAAAAAGTATTTAAAAGCAAGCTTTGGGAAGAGAGTAGGGTCGGCTAGCGGCACCTCAATGAAGATTATCTCCTACATCCTAACTCACAAACTACTTAGACCTTTTTATAATATTAGTATGGAAGCACTACTAAATTATATAAAAAAAAACAATTATGCGCATACAGTACCTAAGTCAGTAACTATTCATAAGACCTTGTACCGTCGAATGATATTGTATAAGTTTATAACTACATTAATCCATATTCATGACGTTTTGGTATACATGTTGCAGTCAAAAGTCTTAACCAGTCAAAACTAGTTTTGACTAGTTATAACAGTCAAGACTTTTAAAAAGTTGAGGATTTCAATAACGTAACCTGAGGTTAGGATAGGTTATTTTTCAATAATTAACAACGACCTCACATAACCTACAGTCGTAAGGGTTAGGTCGCTTTTAATTATTGAAAAAAATAACAGATAAATAACTTTTAACCGCTAATTTGCAGTCAAAAGCACTATTAACCGATGTAACTTTAGTAACTTTTACCATTTAAAAGTATGTAGTATTGACCGGTTTAGATGTTTGACGGCAACATATATATTTTTTCGATAGCACGCATTGGTTCACGGCCGCACGTTACACGATATTCAGCTATCGGGCCTTACATTTTGTTATCTTGTCGTGACATAAATCATAGCCACCAACAGTGAAGATAGTCGCAACTCGTCGCAAGACACTATCTTCCAATAAAACTGTAATTAGGTCGTGTCTTTAGGTATGTATGTATGTAAAATTACATACATAAATGTTGAATAAAACTGGTGCCACAGATCACGAGAGATATGCCGTGCGGTTCAAAATGTATGGGAACTCGCTGTCTCCGTTTGTTCCCCACCACTCGCCACAAAACACATGCAATTACATAAAACCAACCAATACGAAGTCTCACACACACACGCGTGCCAATAATTCGGTGCGTGCTGCGTCGTCGCCGCATGCAGCGGCCGTACCACGCGGCGCACCAGTTTATTCAAAGTATCGTTAGACGATCTATCCATTGCCTCGCACATTCACTCAGTAGCGAACATAGGTGGTACTTAAAGAGCCATGTATTTTGTACAAAAATAAAAAAGTCGTTGTGCTACATGAAAACTAAAATAACATAATAAAGGCATTAAATATTTTTTGATTTGTTGTTTTTAATGATTTTAAAGACGAATAAATAAAATACTTAATACTGGCTGGTGAAATGAGATTCCATCTTTCGCGTAGTTCACTTTGCTGCTAGTATTTTAGCACACAACCACGGAATAACACGGCATTTAAAAAAAAAGTTAGAGCTCCGATACCGACGTGCAGTTGCAGTCGACTGACGGCGAAAACTATGTTAGCGTAATTTTGGCTAAAGGTGAGCGCAAGCCCACCGCTTTCATAACATATCTCCTCTAATATATCTGTGACTGGTGCATTATTTAGTAGACATTTATATTGATAAAGAGACAAAATCGCAGATGCCTGATCAACAAAATAACAGGGCCCCAAGTCCGCTAACACAATCGATTCATAATCGAACAGCAACCGCATAGTAACTGTCACTTTTAACAGATATCCCATACAATATCTGTCAAAAGTGACAGCAGACTTGTGGCCCTGCTGTGGTAGCTATTATTTTGTTGATCGCAGATCCAGAAAATAAAAGCAAACGGTTCTCAATTGATAGTAAAAAAACGAGTAAACTATAATTATAAACAAGTACACGAGATAGCGTAGAGTCTAAAGATACAATTTCATGCGCGGATACATGAGGGGGCAATATGGGGGCTATTCACCCCGCTTACTCACGACTGAAGTACTTTATTTTTATGTACGTTTTATTTATTAAGTATATTTCTTCCATCCAGGGCAATCGATAGCCACGAACACAAATAATTCTGCACATAATTTAATGTTATTATTATTATAATATTAATTTATTTTCATGTAGGTACCGTTTTATCATGCGACCTGTGACACAGCGCTGCAACTAAACTTACGTCAAATAGTTAATATTATTAAGAATTATTGACTATGTATTTATAAGAAGCACATTACATTACTGCTATCTATATATATATGTCGTGTGTAGGTATGTGATTGATTTCCGACATCGTTGTAATATAACAATATAATTTAAACACGATTCCATATATGATCTTTCAGAGATATACAAGTTGATTCTGGGCTAGTTTAAGACATTTGTAATCAAGGCGGCTTAGTATAGGCTTTCTGAATCATCCTGTATAAAAATGTTATGAAGCTTCCATTTCGAGTTATCAGAATCAGAATATTTTTTATTCATTATGTTAATGATAGAATGATAGCTGAGGAGATAAGGTGAAGAAAAGGGATATGAAAGGGAAAAAAGACGATATTAATGCACGAACATTATAATCACAAGACAGAACCAGAACACAACTACCAATAATGACATAGAACAAAAAACAAAAGAATACAATTTAAAAATATGAAAAATAAAGTAAAACTAAAAAGAGGTCTAATCACCCACACATTATGTTTTATTTATTATGTACAGTACTTATGAATTGTCAAAAGTTACAAAAATATTATGCTCCTGCTTTATCAAGATCTAAGGGGGTGTATACAACATGCAATAAATATTAATGGAATTTACCTCTTTGTGACCAGGTATGGTCACTTTTCCAACATCTTGACTTAACTTGATTCTGGGCTGACCGTTGATCTCAACTAATTTGTAAACACATCCCAGAGCAGGTTGGCGTTGACAAGTGACTGAAAAAGACGAGACTTATAATATCTCAACGGGAAAGCAAAGGTCTTTATAAGATCTAATTGAATTTGAGGACATGTTAGGCGAATATAGACGAGCAAGAACTTAAACCATCACAGTTGAGTCATAGTCATGACATAATACTCTTATCGTAAGCAGTTTCCTCCTTTGTTTTTTTTATATTTTTTCATAAATTCAATGAGTCCCTGATATAGTTCTCTTATGAATAAATACAAAATAATAACCTACTATAGTCGCATTCTATTAGCCCGTGAATATATTTATTATGTAAATACAGATTGCCAGAACCTGCATGTCTAAGGAACCTAAACAGTTATGGTATCCAAATCCCGGAACGCCATCGGATTATTGGCATAAAAATATGCTAAGTTAGGTATTTCCCTTTCAACGATTGGTCAAGATGACGTTACGATCAGTGCATCCATTGATTTGACATTGAATTAACACCAATCATGATGGTCGATGACGTAGCCTTGGAATAATCACGTGACCTAGCTATCACGGACGATAATAACAAGCGTAGCATATTAATGTATCATTGGGGGAGCGTCCGCACCCAGCAGTGGGGCGTTAAAAGTGCTCAATCTTGTATTTTTCTTGCACTTAAAAAATAATAATAATAATTCCAGCCCTTTTTTAATGTCCCACTGCTGGGCACGGGCCTCCCCTCAATGCGAGGGGGATTAGGCCATAGTCCACCACGCTGGCCCAGTGCGGGTTGGCGGACTTCACACATCTTTCGAGGGGTTCTCTCAGACATGCAGGTTTCCTCACGATGTTTTCAAGTGATAATCATGTTTGAAAATGAGATTCACACATAAAATCACAGAGGAGCGAGCCGGGGTTTGAACCTGCAATCCTCGTTACCGAAGCGAGCGTTTTACCAACTTGGCTATCAATAATTTTATAACATACCTAGATGTGTGCCAATGCCGAAACAATCTATCTTGTGGCCTTGCTCGTTCAAACTGAGTATGGTATCTTCATTGATGTCATTAGAAGCTACAATGGTCAGTTTTAAGAACCACGGCAATTTAAACGCTTGGCCAATACTCTCGAAGGTGTCTCGTGCTAACACGGACAAGTACGCCAGGTCGCCACTGTCGATACGGATGCCCACCGCTCTGTATCCACAGTCGTTCAGTGCTAAGGCCACAGCACAGAAGTTTAGTAGACCACTCCTGTTAAAAAATATTTATGTAAAACTACCAACTACAACCCAACTACACAACACCTAAATATACTGATTTCAAACATAAACTGAACTATTACGTGTCGTGCTAAACCACATTCAATACCTTCGCATCTACACAAAGCTATAAATATAGCTACTGGTTTATACATTCGAACGTCATGTGTTTGTGGTAAACGTAATTGAGTAAGTACCTATGTTAATCATTGTAATACGGTCGTACATATACTCATACAAATAGTTCAAAATTCTTGTAGGAAATAATATTAATTAATTCGTTATAAAAACTGTACTTGTTATGTCGTGATCGCAAACATTAATTGCAAAGTGTGACGTCACATCACGCATATTTGACGTTTAAGCAGCATCATCCTTATGTCTCTACGATGTTGTTTCACACTAAAGGGGGCGACATTTCGGCGCCGTAGCAGTGGAATGATTTAACGGAATTTTCAAAATTAAGGAATGTTATTTTTTTATAAAATTATTTGTTTCATTTTAAAACTATTTCCAACAATTTGTATACGACCCTATTGCAATTAACTCAATGACGACTACGGTTTCATCACTACGTTCGATAATAAGTCAATTCAAGGTAACTAAAAGTCTAGTTAAATGTGTCTTTATATCTAAATATATGTAATGATGATAGCTATACATGCACATACACCAACTTGATTACTGTGAATAAGTGCATATCCCTATACAATGCAACTGTGCCCAATGACTGAAATTGCCCCCATTCTTGCTCATAGGTCCAGGACAATACGTCACACTGAAGCAAATATAAATTTGTCGTCGGACGTGTTCTCATTTATTTACACTCGGTTGTTATATGAAGCGCCGTCCATTTACGCTTCACTGAAAAAGCGAAATAAAACATAACATCTTAAACTAGTGCCATGGATAGTATGTTAGGGTATTCCCAGTATATAAAAGAACCTGGCGTGTGTTACAAGTGTGCTTGCATTATATATGTTATTCCGCCCAATGTTATGAGTCCTTCATGCCCATCCTAGCGATGAGGAATGTGACTGGCCAGTAAGTAAAAAATCTAATTAAGTAATAATAATAAAAAACTCCACATAAATTATAACGAAAATGCAAAACAATACAAGTTAATCAGACACCAAATGTCAACACGAGATATCGATTTGCATCTTTACCTCAGTGTGCGTTCGACCGTGCTTATTCCATATGTACTATGTATGCTCGGTGAGTTTAGCACTCTAGTGCCATTGGTTCCACAGTTGCTATTGTAGCCGGAATGCCCATTCATAGTATGCTGCCTGTGTCGTGACGGTAAGCCTTGAAAATTATACCTCTTGACATCGTAAGTATCCACTAGAGCCAAGAAACCCGACGGGAAGGCTAGGGCATACGATATGAGGGCAGCTAGTTCGCCGTCGCTCGCCTCCTCGGGGGAAATGTCAATCACGGAGGATACTCGGTTGCGATACTCTATCGCCAATTTAAGAAGGTTGCAAGGCTCTTGTGTCTCTGCGTGCCTTATCATAACCGAGTGTAGGTCATCGAGAGTGCTGAACGACGTCACAAATGAATGTGCGTGCGTCCCTTTGACAGGTATGTTGAACAACTTTCCAGCCAACACATTGCTAGTACCATCGAACCCGCCTGAAAATAATACACATTTCTTTAACTATCAACAACCAGGAAACAATGAAGATCATACAAAACGCTATACAATTTTAGACACCTCACCCCGTGCATAACAGAGCTAACGAATAAATAACATTACGCGTAAACTACTCTACCGCATGCTTAGATTGAAGCGCCGAATCAAATAATTGTTATAATAATCAAGAAAACTACAGTATCTATTAAAAAGAATATTTACAAAAATCATAAGGTATCCGAGGAGTTCTGTCCAAAAGCGAGTGAGAAACGAGAAGTTTTCTGACAACTTTTTATTTAATATTATTAGTTTAGTTTCTCTTAGGTCATATAGGAACCGTGACAAAGATCGGTAAACTTCACCATAATGAAGACATGCAGACATGCAGACTCTGTACAAATGGTTAATCTTCTAATTGGTACTGATAGTTTTCATAGATATCATAAGTAGATACTAAATCATAAAAGCCCAGCCCAGAAAACTTATTAAGCTTGAATAGAATCGCAAAAAGGCAATTTAAAACTTTGTTAAATGCCTATCCGTCAGTGTGGGGGTGAAGTATTCAAGGGCAAGGTTCGCGAAACTTGCCTGGTTAAACCTTTTAAACATAAAAGTATAGCTATTGGGGATTCTTATGAGGCAATGGCGCGGTATGGTGTTTTATATTGCACAAGTTTGAATAGGGAGGTCCGTGCCTGGCACCAGGTTCGCTAGCCGACCGAGCTGTGGAAGCACGCTAATATAATCAATAACACAAAGACAAGTTAATTTGCGCCACAATACGTTATAGTAAAACATATTATCCATATCACAAAAAACGTAATGAAGTTTGAAATGTTTTAATATAATGAATCTAACCGATGTACGCATATTTCGACGCCGATAGTCCGCCGTCGGGACCCTGCGCTCTCCGCAATCCAAATTCAAGCAACGAAACATTTTTCCCTGCTACCATTCGGTACCGTGCGGCGTTGGTTGCCATCAAACTGCAAAAAGTCCTTGACTTAATTTTTTATACTTATTAACATTGATCTACTTAAATAGCTAATTATCATAAAGCTCAGATCAATCTATCTATGCATATTATAATACCGCATCTTATTCATGTCTTTAAATTGAACATTTTAATAATAAATAGACAGGCAAAAACCGGCTTTTTTTCCCACATTTACATTCTATTGTAAGCGCGGTATATTATACTCGCATCACGGGAAAACTATTGGACAGGTTTAAATGAAACTATGCACGGTGAGAAGATGAACATCTTGGACATTTTATGTCCCAGAAAAATTCCTGAAGAATGGAAATTACACAACATGGATACTTTTCTTAACTAAGAAGACAAGTCGAGTACCTAAAGACAGATATATGATCTGCTTGCTAGACTTCGCGTAACATCTTATCATATTTTTTGACTGGATACTATAGGGCTAGCTACCTAGTTATAACCTACCTACCACCTAGTTATAATACAACAGCTCAAAATTACAGTGTTGAACAAAATTACAATGATACAACCTGATCGCAATTAGCCGATCTAGCCATGCTTGACGACTGATAACCATGGGTATGAAAGTACTTGCATTATAATTAATCTTACATACATTTTTTATATCTATATGACACATTGTAATCTAAAGGCCCTGATAAGAAGAATGAAATCGTTATACAATATTTATACACCCACCACAAGCTGTAACAAAAATAATGTTAAATAGTTCAAGAATTTCAACTGAACAACTGATCAATAAATTTAGTTTAGTGTTAGCTTTTTATTACAAAATCAACCTATTGACGGCTTAAATATTTAACACCATCGATGCTACACCTAATGACATGGTGGTGCCGTACTTGCCACCATGTACTGCTTATTGGTACCATCCCAGCTAAAGTAGATAAATACACCTACCTGAAATTCTGTGTAAAATTAGGTCACATTGTGTATAAAAACCCTAAAAATGCCGTAATAATGTTGAAAAATAAATTGCATTACCAAAACTAGCTTACCTTGCGAAGTTAACCAGAGTTAATAAAGTTGTTTCAAGCAACTGTGCTACAATCAAAGGTCCTTCAACTCTTAATAGGGGCACTCTGCAACATGTAAGTATGTGTAAAAAAACATAACATATTATGTTCATGGTTGTTATTTTAACAAAAAAGGGTGTTTCAAAAAGTACCAGTAGTCCAATGAGTATATATATATATATATATATAGCTATCAATGATAGCAGTTATAAGGCTAAGAAATCAAAATAAAAAGTTAAAAAAGGCCATTTCTTATTTAAATATAAAAAGCTAAATGAAGCATTTTGTCTACAAACACTAGTCTTAAAGAGTTCAGATGTTTTATGGGCATTGAAACCAAGCAACAATAATGAGAATTAACAAACCTTGGGAACACAACAGATCCTTCTTCAATAGCACTAAGCTTAATATCCTTACAAGTTAAATCCCTCAAGTATGCAAAAAATTCAGGTTCAATATTATCTGGTAAGGTTTGTTTTAAATACTCTATATCTGAAAGCAATGTTTTTATTTTTATTTGTTGTTTTTCAAGATTGCCTTTTCCCAATATGTATTGGAGTTGGCTTAAAAAATGAACAAATTACCCTGCTCACTTAGAGCAGGCAGTTGAAGATGATATATTTTTTTTTATAATTATATTATTCAAGAAAATTTCTTACCACTATTAGAATAATGGAAGTTTTGTAAAAACTTAAGACATTCTTCCAGACCAGCAAATATAGTAAATTCCCCTTGGAATGGATTTGCACGGAAAAATAAATCAAACACAGCTACATCATTCACTTTCCCAGACTTCCAATATGCATATGCCATTGTTATTTGATAGAGATCTGTTGATGATAAAAATGTGCAGCATAAAACATACTATAAAACAACTGCCACCACAATGGGGAGCTGATGTGTTTTGTAGGTGTCATTTTAATAAGTAATAGCAAAAAATTATAGTTGCAAAACTGTTTGTTGGCCAACATTATCAATGTACACACATACCCATACTCTAGAGCCTTGAGCAAGAACAAGCTTTACTTATTTCAGAACTCAAGAAACATATTTTTTCTGGAAAATTTTATATTGCTAATAAATAATTTACTTAGGTACCCATCTTATCAAACATGCCCTTTATTCTTATGAAGGTATAAAAATTAATAGGATGAATGGAGCAAAAGGATTTTTGTATTAATTAATTTACTTGCTTATAATAATAAGTTATAATAAAAGTATGCCTATACTATCTAATAAGTTGGTATAAAACAAAAGCAAAAATTAAAGAGATAAAATGTCAAGCATAAAATATATAAACTACCCCCTAGCATGATTTATAATCACAATATAAATTAGTTTACGACTAAGAAACAAGATAAAAAAAATAGTTTTTAAAATATTTGCTCCTAAATATTATTATTGAGTTATGTACTCACCAGTAAGGAGAGGTTGCACAATACCATTTTGTCGTGCCATCTTCCTATTGCTTTGTATTTCCTCACTAGACATTTTCGTTGCAAGTACAGAAGTTACAGGCGCAATAAGAAACGTTAGGAATATATGACATCTGACGAACGACTAAAATAAATAATTTCATTGTGATCAAGTTGAACGTAGATAACAGCGCGCCAACGTACAATTTGACGGATAATCAAGGCATGCGCATTTGACTCCTATTGACTACTATAAAGTTTAGAGGTCATTATTGAAGGTCGACCTTTTGCAGAATTCATAAAGCGTTACTTTGTCTGTATTTATTTCACTTGCTGCATCAAAATAAAACTTGAATGTACATGTTATATTATAAGCATAATTTTATTTTTATCAAATCGGAACCACAGATCACGTAACGTACAAACAAGCACAGATGGCAGTGCCTTTATGACATAGAGACACTGACCTCTATGGTATACATCGCTGGACTAATCATAAGCCCGGTTATCGTGTGCCTATTTGATATTCGCCATTTTGGCGCTGATAGCGGCAGTGAGGGGGAATGGAACTAATTATAGAGATGGGACAGTGATATAATACATCGATAAAAATGTTTATGCTTAAACCTACCCATGCAGTAAAATGAAAATAATTATGATCCATTCCTTTAACAATGGCTAATGTCCAAAATAGTCGAGTGGTTAATACTAAGATGAAGCAAATAATGATAATGATTAGCCGAATCGCTCATGGGTAGGGTAGGTAATCTTAGGATAAGCCGAAACCGGACTAAAGGGTGGTGTGTGACTAGCTAGATCCTACTTAAATAAGGATCGTTTTTTAATTAGAAATGAGGTAATGTAATGTTGTTTGGGAAGCAATGGAGTAGGTAAGGTATTAATAGAAAATAAAAATCATCAAAGTAGTACATGAGTTATGTTTAATAAAACAGTCATCAGAGAAGTGTTTTGAACAGATGTAATCATATTTTTTCGGACGCCAACTAGGCTTTTCAATGTTTTTGAGCCATAATTCTAGTCTTCTATTGTCAGTCGGAAACCTGTGAATTAGTAAACATTGTTTTAAAATAATATGTATTTGATAATACAAATCTGTCTTCGGCGATTTTTACGTTCTTGAACGTTCTATCTATTTAAGATATTGATAGAAAAAATATCGATAAATTTTATCGACAAGGAACTTTTACAGCACTATTGAATTTTATTGTTTATAAAAAACCGATAATACAAAGACAAATGCGTTGTAATCACGTATAAATAAGATTAGTAACATATTTTTAAGTGCCTATAATATCAATAGAAGTTTTAATTTCTTGAATATTAGCCGTAAATTCACTTACTTGTGGAATGTAACCCCACTTCCCTTCTGGTAAAGAGTTTTGCATAACACGCACTCTTTCATGGTTTACCTATTAACTAACACCACTTATTTATGTATTAACTATATTAATACGACACAACAAACAAATTTAATCGCGTTAAACCTTCAAAATCACTTTATAAACACGGAGACAATGTAAACAAAACAACGGCCATTTGCATTATACGTCAGATTTAGTTCCTTTCCCCCACGCTGGGGGCGCTTCAAATAGGCACAATAGATAGCTGTCATTTTAAAGGATATCATTAGTCTAGCGTACTTGTATCATGGACGTCAGTGCATAGAGAACAAAGTGAGCGAATGAAACGAATGACCAATAGAGTAGGTATATTAATTTTATGTGTGAAACGAACAGGCGAACTGTTTTATTGATGGGTTTGTATAATGCATTGTTGTGTTCCGTTACATACATCCTATGAATAAGCTCTGAAGCTAAAAAAATACTCAAATTCTCCTTGTAATTTTGTTTTCCTCCAAAATATCAATAGGTGCAAAATTATTACCTACCCTGAATTGCTAAATCAAAACCCTATCTGTCAATCTAATAGCAGTTAAGGGTCAAGTAAGAGGAAACAAACAAGTAGGTAGTAGTAGGCTACAATACAATACTAGATTGAGTGCTACCTATTACTCTAATTCTCTAGTTACTATTTGTGGTATCCCCGCGATCGGTTGAGTGCTTAAATACTCAAAGATCTACCATACTGTCGGCCGCTCCAGGTGACAAAAACCAGGGGGCCTCAATTCCTGCATCAACTATGCCTTTAGATACCTTTTGTGAGTGCAAACAGTGTAGTGCCAACAAGCATGGCTGTTTTCAATCGACAAATTAGTCACGAGACATGGGCCGGCACCGGTTGGGTGGTTGCCTCAAACGCACTTTGACCCAATGAGATCTTTTTGCTGCCCTTCGCCTTAATACTTTAGCTTACCTGGGTGTCCAGTGGCGTATTTACCCTTGGGTCATGTGAGCCATGTCCCGGAGCGGCGGGGTGCGAGTATCGGCGCAAGCCGCGTTCAGCCTTAGGTGCCTTTCATATACTCGTTACTTATCTTTTGCTGATTTTTGGGTTGGAAAACCTTAAAATAATATTGCCAGCAACCAACTATACGGTCCCACACTAAGCAACGCTTGTATTATGGTCATCGACATACAACGGACTACGGGCGAATCCAGTATATAATCTACTTAATAAAATTCTATTACTCACAGACAGATTGGTATTTACGAAGACTATATTCATCCATGATGAAGTCAAATGGAGGTTTCTGGAATTCGCAGAGGGAATCCAATAGCCCCACCGAGGTTGTGTACAGTACAACGGTCTTGATAAGTACTTTGGTAACAAGTAGTTACGTTGGGAGGTTCCCGAGTTGTTACCCGCTGGATCGGGCACATGGCTAGAACTTTATATTTGACATACATGACTCGGGTACAAACATTCGTGCTCATCCCACAGTTTGTCCCTACCAGCCTTATAGGCTCAGGGCGCCAAATCTTAAAATACGCTACTGTGGGTGACCAAATACCTACTCCGTTGTAGTTAGTATATTCCGCCTAAAGAAAGGATCATGAGAGATGGGTGTGGGCAGTGCGTCACCCACAGCTGATTTGAACAAGCTTCAGTCATGGTTGTCGAATATCCAACAACTTCTACATATACAACGTCCCTCAATAGGTTCATCTTGAGTAATGTTTTTTTGTGGCATAGCGGCTTGTATAAGCTCCGATAAGTCTTCTAAGGTGGTGTTCTTAGAAGCCTTAGTAGACTTAGTAGGGTCTCCGCCCGTGGTATCGCCTTTGCTCTATATGCCAACGAATTCTTTCGATTGTCTTAACTGATAGCTTCCCATTCCGTCTTGTTGTTCTATAGTATGTTTGTTAAGTATACCTTTGTAGGCTCAATCTGGCCCAATAATATAACGATTCTGAGTCTATGTATTTTCCCATGGATCCCTTTTTAGCTAGTTGTGCCCAGGGACCCAAATTAGTCCGACCGTGTTGTGCGCTGCGCATCTGTTATGATGTGCGCGTTTACGGCATACACCCAAACAATATTGGATCTTTCCTATTTGTCTACGGTTGGTACACAATAACAATTATTTTGTGCTCACAGTAGAAAGGGTGGGTAGGCAAAGGTGCTATTGTGACCCACATTTCGTCGATGGTATTTGATTCCAATGTACATGTAATAGATCTATTGCCATTTTGTCGGGCACACTCCTCAGTACGAGGTTGTTGTGGGATTAGGGTTACAGTGCATCTCGCGGGTCCAGTGCGAATAGGCCAGGATGACGAGACTTTGCTAGACATAAGAGCGATGTTTAGTTAGCAATTTATAGTTATTATCTATTCGAATTGAACATCCAAATTCATAATTCGAAAATCTTAGGGGTGGGAGCCAGAATTGATCCTGCACTTCTTTTGATTCTAGGTCGAGCATTTTAACTTAATACCATTGCTTACTAATAATTTAAAACAAAAAATCCTAGTTTGTTAAACAATGGTAATAATTTAAATGTAACAATAAGCATTATTTGAGCAAAATATTTTTGGTTAGAAGCGCAAGTGGTCTTTCATTTGTAGGATGTTCCTTGTCATGGTGCAGTAGCAATCCTCGTCTCGTTACGAATTTATCTTGACAGAATGAGCACTGGAATGGTTTCTCTCCCGTGTGTTGATACATGTGATACTAAAATGAAATAATAGACAGGTAGTTAAATAAGATTAAAGAAAGGGATATTTCTATCGCAGGGACTTTACAGCCCACCTTTAGTTCATTTTGCAGGACAATAATTAGCTTGAGCACTCATGCCAGCATCTATACTAATTTGTCTAAAGGCAAAATATTTATAGTAGTGTCCTTAATTTTGTTTCCATATTTTACTTATTACAAATATATTTATAATATTACAGAATTTCGTCAGGTAGAATTGATCCACTGGCAGCCAAGTGCAGTGGGCTTCTCAATTTATGTTCAGCATGGTATACACATGTGGAAACCATGCAATATCAAAGGACCAATGAAGTCTTGCCCCTGGATATCATCCTATGGTGACTAGTATACCCAGTATTTAAACATAGGTATTATCCCATATTTAATAACACAATTGACTCATCACTGAATGGCAATGGTATTGCAATTGTCACTATATAGATAGTTTATGTTTGCAAAAATAAACTGGTCATGTGACATGCCCGAAAACATGTAATACTTGGTAAAAATAATAAATACTTACAGTGAAATTATCTCTCTTCATAAATGTATGATCACAATGCTGACATTGATATTTATATATGCCTTTTACATTTATAATAGATGGTTTTGGTGCAATAGAGCATGGTTGTACTTTTTCCCGTGGTGTATTGTTCAATCGTCTCACTTTACCATCCACATATTTTCCAGGATGCATACGACTCCTGTGGGAATAGCAATTGCCAGAGCTGGCAAAACATTTGTCACAAAATGGGCACTTGTATGGCTTTGCTCCAGTGTGTTGATTTATGTGAAACTGGAAAGACAAACATAATTGCTTATTATTAATATGACCTGGCACTTAGGATATACACATATCACATTATTATATTATATATTAGTTCTTATGGTAAAGTATATATATTTTTTGTTTTGTTTTGGTTATAAAAATACACATACCTTCAATTCTTGATTCCTCTTAAAGTTTTTCTTACAATAATGACACTGGTAGGGTCTATCTGTACTGTGGGTTACACTATGTGTTTTCAAATTGCCCCATGTGTTATAAGACCTTCCGCATATCTTACAGGTAAAAGATTTGCTGGAAGGCAAATGGACGGACATGTGTGCTATGTAAGTCTTCTCTGATCTGAATCTGCAAATATGAATTAGTAAGTATCATGTATCAGGGGTATGGGGTTTATTACATTATTATTTATGTATGACAGGCATAGATCTAGGATGACTCAGTTCTATCTAGGATCATAGCTTCTAACAGTTTCATACATTTTGTCTAGGATCATTATAGCATATATTATATTATGTAATAGTGTAATTTTCACCTATCACACAAACTAAAGGTTTCCAAGGGTTGGAGACCCTATAATTTCCAGTGATAGATAAAAATGTTACCTTCTGTATAATAATAATTTTATTAAACATAGAAAGGAAAAGTAAGTGAATGTTCTAGTCCCCACTCTAGGAATTCCTGTCATTGAGACTAGAGTTATAATAAAAAATACAAAAACAGATCTTAAATAAATTACATTATGTGTGAAAGTGAGTGCCTGCATGTATGTAAGATAACATACACACATACATACATACATGTATACAAACATAACATATATACATGTATGTAGATATCATGTAATTTTTTTTTTTTTTTAGAAAATTCCCTCACCCACCCCGGGTAAGTATTTTGCCAATGTCAAGTGGTATGTTTTTTTTAAATATCAAATATGGGAGATTCTATGCAGGCCTAATCCATAGACTAGGCCTAATAAACTCCCCCTAACCCTATCAGTAAAGTTGAGGATACTTTACAGACAAATTACCACACTTCTATGTATATAGTGTTTTAGTTGTGATTGTTATGTTAGTGGATGAAGTTGGTTCGCAGTGGAATCATTTGAACTTCTTCCAACTTTATTTCAAGGATATTTTTATGTTTATCTATGACTAGATATGCTTACACTCTTCCACACAGTTGACAAATGCCACTTGAACGATGCTCCTTCAAATGTGCTATCAAATCACATTTGTAATCGAAGATGTCATGGCATGTGCTACACTTGTATTGCTCTTCGTCAAGTTTCACTTCATTATAGTGGACCCATGAGTGATTCTTCAAAGCTAATTCTGTACAAAAACTTCGCTTGCATGTTACACATGGAAATGGCTTTAAATCTTTTTGCTCTTCAATTGTTTCCAGTACTTTGTCACTTTTCCTGATCAACTTTATTGTCACATTGTCTGCATCAACATCATGTAGATACGTCACATCTTCAACAACTGAAAAGCTACTGCCGTAGTTAGGAGAGAGTGTTTCCTCAGAATTTTGAAGCACCATCATCGGGTCTACGCTCACCTCCATCTCTGTACATTTATTTTCATCTTCAGAACCATCTTCACAATCAGATTTCAGTTCATTCTTAATTGGAGTGAGTATACATTTCTCAGAAACTTCATCCAACATTAAGCTATGATTTAGCAGTACATCCTGTGCTCTTCTGGCAACTTCTATAAATTCACACACAGTTTGTAATCTTGAACAACATTGAATGCAAATATTTTTAGGCAAATTATCATCTTTTTTAACCTGTAAATATATAAAGGTACAATTTGTATTATTAAGTCAATTTGTATTTTATTGCTTGGGTACCAATACATGTGTGCAGTACCTACCTCAATCAATAAATATTTGTTGAGTTTATTATGTATTAGCATTGCTTCAGCTTCCTGACTGAATAACATAATCGTAGCTTCTTGTTCTTCAGCACAGAGACGACAACACCTCTCAAAATTGGCTTCTAACAGTTTCGCCATTTTAAATGATTAACAGCATATTGGTTGCAGCACTGGTTGTGTTTCAAAGTATACCGTAATGATTTTTTCAATTTCCCTACCAGTGAGTAACTACGCATGCGCGCTTGAAGATAGCAATGTGGAGTTCCTGAGTACTTCATTATTATTTTCCAGGGTATGCTAGATAGACAAGCAACAGTACGTAACCAAGTGCGCAAGTATATTTGAAATGTTCAAAACTAAGTAGGTAGTGCGCAGACTCACTTGTCCTACACACGTATAAATTTGTATTTCATAAAATTATAAAGCACAGCAGCAGAAATAATATAACAAGCAATATATCACAATGAAATAATTTAACATATTCCACCGGACAAATGTTTAGTAGTAATAAAATCAAAAGCACAGACTACTAAGATACTGATCAAAATAAATATTCAATTCAATTAAATTTTTACAGTAAGTGGCTCTCTTCGAAATGGCTCCACCGACAAAATAAATATAATGTATGTATGTATATTGAACATTGACTGAACTGACAGCTAGTCCCGAGCTCGTACGTATTTGCCGCCAAAATAAAACATTTTTTTTTAAAACAATATTTGTGTTGTGAGGGCAAGGATGATGCGTGTTACGTCAAAACCAAATTGCGTTCATGAATTATCAACCTATAAAATAGTCTTCAAAAGATTTAAGTCGATTATGATCTTTGAGTATTTAACAAATTAAGCCGCCTAGAGCCAGCTTCTGCACTGTATATATTTTGCATAATTTTGAGAGGGGGAGAAACACTAGGGCATCGGGAATTGGGTCATTTTTAGGAACCGGTTTATTCAGTTCCGATTCTTATGCAGAACCGGGTACCCATATAATACGTCGCAAAGCTTACAGACGAACTAAGAGAAGAGATGGCAAAGCCTATCAAGCCACGCCGCCACGGACCAATCCACCAATCCAAAACACGACGACTGTATTGCATGACAGATGACAGCCCTTACGTCATTGATTCGTCAAGTCCGAACCGTTCATCACCTAAAAATAAAATATGCATACACGCATGTTTGACGTGCTAGACCACCTTCTGAATGAATTAACAGTACAATTCACCATTTTTCTCTCAGCGCATTCTTGCGAGTTGCATGTAAAGATAAAATCGACTAAACGTAAAAACTATAAAAGTAAAAGTTATGATATTTAACTGCCCTATTGCAACTCCAAAAAAAGGAGTTTTTTGCGGGATGTTAAACAGTCAAGTTATCAATATTGTTTTATTTTCCGCAAAATTATGTTTCTAGTGTAATATTAGGGGGATATTAACCGTTGTGTATTCATAAATGTGCACATGTGAAGGAAATTAAAATAAAACGGTATAGCTTGACTTTTCGAGTTCTTCCAAGATGTCTAGTAAATTTTCATGAAAGTATTTTTATTCACAGCTTTATTGATAAGGATAGGGGATTAATTTCATCATCGTCATGTACAACATTTTTATCATTAGAAGTACTTAAATATTTTGAATAACAAAGAAACATTTTAATTGACACTGGTAAAAATGGCACTATTTTGTAGCCATTTGCCAACTTAACAAAGAAGCAGAGGAAGCAGGACCTTTTAGCGGGAAGTTGTAGACTGTTGTCAAAAGAAAAAAATGTGTTTCTTTACTGCAATGCTAAACAATGTGCGATCAATAAACTTTACTTGATGGTGGACACTGGTAAATATGGCTCTATTTTGTATCCGATTGCCCACGTTATAAAGATAATATGAATAATACATAACGCTGGGTCCACACCACACGGCACGGCAATAACTTCGTCAAAGAGATTCTTCTCTTCGCGCATCAAAGATCTATTTGATGCGCGACACAGACCAAGTCGGCGCGTGTGTGGAGTAGCTATAAATATTGATCTGTGATAGGAACTAAGAATTCCTTCAATTAGGTAAAAAACTCAAATTGTGCAGGAAGGAACACTAAAAAGTCAGGTTATTTGTGTGTATTATCCTACACTAGCTGGAACCTGCGACTTTGTCCACGTAGAAAAATAAAACATAACCGCGTGAAACAGTAAAACATTATAATGATCAGTTATGAAAAGTTGACTCTGGCAACAAAGTGTTACTAAAGTGCTCTTCGAGACCGAAATACATCAAACTCGGCGGATCTACTCGATTTCTTTATCAAATTCCAATGACCATCTTCAGGTTTTATCATCAGACCCTAGCAACTATGAGTGACCAAAGTATGTTTTAAGACCGATCGAACTTATCCAAACTCAGTGTATCTATTAGATTTCCTCATCAAATTCCAATGACCACCATCCAGCTTCATCATGAGATCCTGGCAACTATGTGTGGGCATAGAACTTTTTAAGACCGATTAGTTTTCAAAACTGGTAAAGGACTTTCTTGTTCGACTGTACCTACCTATCAATTTGCTTTATATGTTATGCTTCTCATTTCTTACATTACAAGGATCCATTAAAGGCTTCCTCACTGTTCCGTAACTCGCTAATCGCTTGCTACATACATACATAAGTGATCTATGAAAACAGTAGGTAGGTACTTACCTACTACGTGCATGCTGTTCTCGTCTGCCATAAGACCATGCATGATTTGTAGATTGACTTGCATATGTAAGTTATTAGATCTGCCAAAATTATCTAGCTTTGGATATTTCTAAATCATTATATTTTTTTATTTCATTCTAATGAGTTTTCAGGATGAAGATCGCATCAAGTGACGCATTGCAAGTTAAACAAGGTAAATAGGTAGGTACTTACCTACCTTTATTACACTTAGGTAAGTAGATAATTATATGTTATGAGAACCCAAGGAGATAGTTGGTGAGCGGGGTGAGGGGCATTATTCTCGAAGCGAAGACCGGTCTGTGGACCATCGTACATTAGTGTGCGCAGCGCGGGTGGTGCGGCGGCGGGTGCGCGTGGGCAGGGAGACTAGGCGGTGCGGGCGGGGCTCGCGTCAGTCGCGCAGCGAGCGCTATATTATAAGTACGTCGGGTGGCGCCGCGCCAGCCCTTCGCGTGTTAGTGTTGTGTCACAGCGGTGGGCCAGGTCGGTTTCGAGATTTCTTCGTTCCGACGTAAATCATGGCCCTCAACTCGGACGCTGAACAGAAATCGAACCTGGTCCTCCGCGTGGACCAGGATTCCGACTCAGTTTTGCAGTCATTGTTCGACACAGTGCTTAAGCCGGACTCGAAACGACCGCTACAGGTGCCTCTCCGAATGCGACAGCTTCCAAAGTCGTTCTTTAACCCGCCGTCAACCGGTTCCAAGTCGCCATCTGTGTCTCACTCGCGAGAAAACTCGGCTGACTCGGCGTTCGGATCGTCGTCGGCGACTGGCGCCTCACCGGTGTCGCACTCTCGGGCACATTCGTCACCCGCAAGCTTGCAACAGACTTATGCCGCTGGGCAACAGAACCAGCAGCCACCGCTGCATCATCAGCATTCAAAACAAAGATCTTATGATGTAGGAACACATATTCCCGATGATCTGGGTCCACTTCCGCCTGGATGGGAGCAAGCTCGCACGCCCGAAGGACAATTATATTATCTCAAGTAAGTTGTTAATTTTTTATATTATTCAATTTGGTACCTACCTACCTATTTGTGGTAGGTAGAGAAAGCTTAAGTAATTCTATAGTTAGTGCTTAAACTTACCATTGCTTGTGCCTGGAATGAAGGCAGTCAACACAACAACTTTGTTTTCGTAGATAGGACCTAGGTATAGGTATAAAGTTACTAAGTAGTAGTAGTTATTGATGTAGTAAAAAGTGGTCTTTCCAGTAGGTAGTAGGTACATACCTAACTGCTAATTACGAAGAAACCTAATTTCTTCATCAACGAAGAAAATAAAGCAAGTTAGTAGATTCTTACCTTAATTGTTTTATTGTAGCTTTTTCTTACTGAAATCCAATGATATTTTAAAGCAGCTGCATTAACAAAAGATGTTAGATAGCTATGTTTCGTAGTTCTGTTACCTACCTACCTATCTATCAAAGTGTAATGTTGGTAAATCTAATAAATAAACAATTGTAGACTGGCGTGGGTGAAGAATTAATAAGGTTAATTTAATAACATTAATAAAAGTATTACTATAAAATACCGACTCAGCTATATTCAATTTAACGTAGTCCGCAATATGGTATAAATGCAATATTATTGCTCCCTGAAAGATGTGCACTTAGAAGGTTCCGCTGGATGTCAACGACATCGGGAAATTAACAAAGGAAGGTAACTTTATTATTAAAGGAGAAACTTAACAAGTACTCAACAATTATCCAAGTAAGATCTTCAAGTGCCTATTTATGAGTTAGATGATTATTTATATAGCCTATTGTCAATAGTGAGTAGGTAGCTAAAAGAGGCAAATTCCTTAAACCATCCCTTTATTCTTTAAGTACCTATGCTATTTGTTATTCGTATACACTGCCTATTTTCATTTTTTAACTACAATTTAACTTGTGTACCTAGCAGGTGGATTATTCCAAGCAATCGTTAAAACATGTAATGTCTTAAGTCGAATATATCAGAATACTAAATAGTAAAGTTACTCTTAAGTTAATAGGTCTTACAATTAAAAAAAAATACAAATCTCTCTGTTATCTGTTAAATTCAGAGCAAGTCATTTGTCTCCATCTGAACTATATTTTCTGCCTGTTTTAATTGTCATTTTTTTTTACATTTAAAATAAATTTATTTTAACATTCAAAATAAGTACATACATGCCTACTTAATATTATAAACTAACTCATGAAACATGTTGTCATTTAGTATCTTATCGCGATTTACCTGCCATTTAGGTATCTACATGAAGATAAAACATGATAAGACCGAGAAAATTATAGAGCACTATTATAGTATGCTTGCTATACTTTAAAAAGGTAATATACTGAATGCCAACACTATACGTCTTTATGTAACTTGAACTATACCCATCTCATATTTTACGGACCAAGTAACAAAACCGCCCGGCTTAAGACGGCTTTTCCTATTGTGAAAAAAAATATTTTAATTTAAATTTCCTTTCCGTCTTCTCTAGATGTACATGTTCTTCTCAAATTAATGCCTGATGAGAAGTTTAATCTGTTACTCAAAACCTTGTGTTGTATATGCAAGAGTGTATCTTTGTATCATTGTGTACCGACTTCCCAAAGGGTATAATCGGGTATAAATGGGTTTTTCCATTTCTACATGATTATATCATTCTCGCCATAAGGTTTTCCAATTGGCTGTACGTGTGTGTGTGTGTGTGTGTACGAGAAGTATTTGCACACGTAGTTTCTCTTGAGTAGGTTATATCGTTATGATCATAGATCTTGAAAGCGATTTTGTGTCCAATTAGGGACTAAAGCTTTTACATACTTTATCACTAGTAAGTACCTAACATAGGTATGTTATACTACACTACTACAAAAATAAATTAACTGTTAATGGAGCATTGATCTTGGAAGCCATAAATAATATGTTTAAGGTGGTAATATTTGAACTAAACCTGCCAACTACGACTTCTCTAATATAAATAGCAAAAATCAATTATCTACAGATGCTTTTATTTAGATATCCAACTGAATTTTATTTGATCTGAACAGATGCCGGCGCTAATGCTTGAAGTCGGTCGAGTGGCCCAGAATAATTATATTGATAATCGGTAATGGCTGGTCGGTAGTCCAGCGCCGTTGCCATTATTGTCACGTTATGCTTTCGCATGCGGCGCAAAATATAAATCATATTTAATATTTTTATTTATCATTATGCTCAAGGCCTTATTACAACAGCTTTAGAACCAGCATTAAAGTAAAAAATAAACCGACATTTACCGTAATATAATAATAACATATCGCCAGACGAACATACCAACTGTGCAGCAACCCAAACTAAGAAACGCTTGTGTTATGAATACCGTACAATAGACTGGAGGTGATCCTAGTACATAAAACTTATATAGATATTAAACATCTATGACACGGTACAAACATCATCGTGCTCATCACACAAAGCTTACCGCTACCAGGATTTGATCCTGAGATCTTCAGCACGGCACAGAAAACACCAGGGACACTACCAGCTGAGCTCATCAATCCGTCAACATAGTTTGCATTCAAATCATTTTTTTTAATAATTAAAATATGACTGGGATATGGAAATAATATCGATTGAATGAAGCTAACTTCAGTAAAAGTAGGATGCTGTGTAGTTTTGGTCAAACGTATACAACGATATTGATTTTTGGGTTACTGCTTCCATATCGCAGTAACACGTTAGTCACCTACCTCAGAGTGGGAAGTTAGCCAACGCGACATCAAAGCTTTTGCCACCTCATAAATAAACACAACCTGTTGTAGTACGCGCTATAGAAACAAGTTAGATATTTTTGAGTTCTATCTAGATAACATAATACCTATAATGTCCATTAGATCACGATCATAATACAATTATTAACCTTTATGACTCGTAGTCGTAACAGTTTAATTGATATACGCAGGAAATATGTGTAAAGAGATGTCCTATTCTCAGTTTTTTCGTGTTATCGCTTTTACAATGTTGCTTTAAAAAGAAATATTTATTAATAATATGGGATATGCTTAGTAGGTATTTCATGTCTCAGTTCGTTAACGCAGTTAGGACTGCCAACGCGGAAGGCCTGCATGTTACATCTGCAACGACGCACTTCATAAGCTCCCTTAAAATATTGATATTTTGAATATCAAAGGTATTAATTTAGACGGGCAGGCGCTTGGCCGCGCTCGCCGCGACGCCCCGGCCGCAGGAGCATACCGCGATGGACCATTGCAAACGGTGCGTCTCTTCCGCGTCGGTAAATAGACGTGCGCGTCGTTTCTTAATTGCGAGCTGGGGCCGATGCTTTATAAGCTCCATAACGTCCGTCGACGTGCGTCTGGACTGCGAAATGTTTGCTTTAATTATTATTGGAATAGAGGGTAATTCTCTGTGGTTTTGTTCGGCTAGACTTGGCGATGTTCCGAAACGGGTAGCGATGCAAATTGCCTTGGCTAACGCCCAACGCGGCGCTATCAGGCCCAGTAGCTTCATCATGTCAAACCTTTCTGCTGACTCTTGACCTGAGTACTTATCTTCTTACGTCGAGCTCATCTTCTTGTAGTAAGTAACTTACGAGATCAATTCACGGCATACATAAGGTAGTATTAACCAATCGGTGACTATTGCCAATGATTAATAGTTTTTCAATTGTTTTTGTCAGTACCTACTGCAGGTACCTCCTAGGAACTAGACGTTATTTTTAATACCTAATTGGTATGTCAGAATAATTTAGATCTTGTTTTAAATATTTCATTCATTTCAGGTTTATTCTAACTGCATATTGGGATTCTCATCTTACGGCCATTTTCTTCTTATTGGTAAAAACCTGCTCAGAGCAAACTGATACTTGCTTGCGCAAGGCTACAATTAACAATAAATAAAATATTCCCCCAATTTATCATTGAAGTTACAATCAATTTATAAAGTAAAATGCTATTTAATGCCATTATATCATAAAGCATTGTTAGGTTCGGACACATTTCAGATTATGCTATAGCCGGGAATAACATATTTTTTTATGTTAAATATAGGGAATATTAATTAACGTGAAGTATGGGTAAAAATAGTCTCCTCATTTCCCAATGTCTGTACGTAGAATGAGCAAATTGCCCAGGCTTCGGACAATATTTCCTTTTAAGTGTCGTCCTTTGAATCCATAATAAGAGATACCTGTCGTACAGAATACGAAATGTCAGTTAATAGTAACGAAAAAGTCAGTTGAAGTTCATTCAACTGTTTTATAAAATGGTATACTAACATGTGTTTAATAATGTGTATGTTTCCTTGTTTCCATTTAAGTAATTAAATAGTAACTTTTGCTCAATATAAACACCAGTTCCTAATGGATTCACCGAAAAAAAAATAGTTTCCTTTATTACTTGGTCCACCAGCACGAAGTTGATATTTACACATATACAGATATGAATGGCGGTAGGTATGGCGAAAGGAATAACCTTATAGACGACTTTGGCAAGGCCGTTGTTCTCTGCGTAAATAACTAGCCTAGCGGGTTCGACGGTCGACAATTTATTAATTTTATCATTTGTATGAAACAAATTTTAATCTGATTTTATTTTATTCCGTGAGCTTTTATTATAAATATATGAAATCCTTTTTTTTTTCCTAAGCTATGGTGTCCACTTCTGGAAACTATAATGCGCCATGCCGTCTTCGTCCAAACCATGTCAAAACTATCCAGATCGTTGCTTCAGCTTTGGCTGGGGCAGATGATGATTGATTTCATCAGTCACCGGTGACAGATAAAATTCGCTCGACAAGTGTCGTTGGTCGACAAGTGTATCCTTCCAATTTCACTTTTCTTAGCAGATATCAAAGGCCAACCACAGCAAATCCTTTGTCAGAGCAAATCATTGTGTTTGAAATTCGCCCACTGTTGAAACCCAACACTGACACACCTTGAGTTTGGACTAGGAGGACGCGGTTAGGTTAGGAGACTAGGACAATGATGATGTGACCTTAGTCTTGCTTGATAGTGAGCATTTGATTAGAGAAGTATACTCAAAAAGAAAAATCTCTTACACCGGCGGCTTCTTTGATCGGCGATTACGATGCGGCATATTTCTTTATAAGTTTCCTATAGTCTTTTAAATATTAGCAACCCAACATCAAGCCTGACTGTCTTTAGTTATATCAGTTCAGGTCTATCTGCGAGTCAGGTCATTCAGTTCAGGTTATCAGGTAAAGGAGGATGGGGTGCCAAGATTGACGACATGCATCAATCAATCAGCCAAATAGAGACTTGTAAGTCTTGGTACCGATCAAGATTCCGTTCTTTCTCCATAAATCTGCATGAATTTAATATTTATGCAAGAGCAAACAGTTTGGTGAACAGGCTGAGTACCGCTGCGATGAATTCATCCCAGTTTTCCGTTGATTAGTGAGTCTGGAAAAAAGAGATATGTGATGATTACAAAAAAAATAAATAGAAACGGATAAAAAAAATTAAGATACTTTTTTACGATACTGCCTAGAATATAGTATCTATAATTAAAGAAGGTACGCTCGGATAAAATGCTGTGCAAATTTATTAAGTACCTGCAGCGATTATTGCAGTGTTTAATAATGAATACTTAATGCCTGTTAAGTACAGTTCAGTAGATACCTATTTAAAATGTTTACCTGACGTAATACGGTAATGTTAACTAAGTAGGTAATTAGATAAAACTTCACGACAATTTCCGAGAAGAGTATGGTGGAATAGTCACATGCACAATAAGTGGACTTATCGGTGAGGTGTATTCAAAGCGATAACATTAAAATACAGCTCACTATCGCCTTCTAAGAAGTCGCCCGTCGCGGTCGTCGGCTGAGCTGCGCTGGCGCAGCCGTTGCGACAGGTAGCTAGCTCTAACGGCATTCGTCTGAGAATACAATTTTCGTTAAATATGGGGGTTATAATATGCCGTTAAAATACTTTCTCTCGACATTATAACTAGCATTAATTAGCGCAGTGATAACGATACACTTGCAAACCGATTATAAAATTAATGAAAATAGTTATTCTTCAGCCGCTTACTTTACATAACTTTATTATAAAATCCGCATGTAGAAATAGCTATACCTATAATTACCTTTTGTCATTGTGGTGTAATGTATCTACATTGATCTACCTACATCAATAAAAACAAAAAAGTAGAGTGTAATCCGCCATTCAAAAGGGGTGGGGGGATGGTCTGGTTCCTGCTGCTAGATTATCACTACCTACTGTCCAAATACGCATAAACAGTATGCATAGATTTATATTTGGTATTGATTATTATATGACAGCTAGTTACTACCATGTGTGTACCGACGTTAGTGTTAAGTATCGTGACGGGAATGTTTTCACTTGCAATATAGACCCTAACATTGCGCCATAAAGAACGTTATTCTATGCGTTATGGCGGAAACAAGGTACGTATTCAGTTTCCACGCTCTGATTACTGGATGTTGGCTCTAGACAGCGTCTTTATCGTTACTGATCAGAAACTGAGCTGAGCGCTAAACGGGAGTGCTATGAGAAATCGATTCAGTGCTATAATACTTACTCATTTCGCACAGAAAAACTTACATTTTCGTAATAGGTTAAGTAGATACTAAACTAAAGCTTACGAATTAAGTAGGTACCTACTAGGTACTTTTATACTGTTCACATATCAAGGGAAAACTTCTTGGCGGATTCTCATGAAACTTAACACTGTCATTGCCTATAGCCCGAATCGTCATATAGAATAATGTTTATCCCGGTAAATCGATGGGTTTCCACGGAATAGTAAAAAAACTGTACCTCCAAAACTTCTCGATAGATTTTAATAAATTTGGCTTTTAACAAGATCAAAATCCAAAAAAAAACGTGGAAAATGGAATGGAATGGATCACATATTTACAAAACGTGGCTAGATAGTTGTATGTTTCATTCGTATGCATCTACATACAATGCGAACAGATTTTTTGGTACTTATTACTATAAGTATTAGCAGTCATAAGTAATTAAGTAAGTATTAGTAGTCATAAGTAATTAAGTATTAGCAGTCATAAGTAATTAAGTAAGTCCCTACCTACCTAACTTTATTACCGGTGAGTAGGTATCGTATTCATTAATAGACTTTTAATAAATTCTGAGGGCAAAATTGATTCCACACCTAAGATCATTTAGGTACTATTAAATCGAGACATCCAAAGCAAACTCGAGCTCGTTTGATTTATTTATTTCGGTCCTAGAAAAGACCTCCCTGTGAACTTAGTTTCCCTTCATAGCTTGATAGAAAAACATAGTTTAGTTGCAATCTTATCAATAAGTATGGCTTTAAATCAATTACCGACTCATTTCCTTAACCCCAACACTTATATGTGTTGCACTTCTTGAACAATGTCGTCATTAGTCATTCATGGTACTTGTAATATTTGAAATTTCTTATGAAGTTTTAACAAGTGCATCTTTTATCACGTAGTAACAAACCACCTACAGAGTGTGGATTCTTCGCTGTAGTTCCTTCAAGGGCAGATCTTTGTTCATGTTGCGCTGCATTATCATGCCTTGTAGACACAGTTGGCTCTCATCGTCTTGTGTCATCGGTATTAATGTGCTTCCAATAATACTTGCCATGGTCAACAAAGCTGCTTGTCGCGATAAGAGTGGAAATGACTATACAGCCAGACCACACCGGTTGGGCCACCGCGCTTATGTAGGCACATACTTACATGAGCGTTTGTTTACTTCTATCAAAGTAACTATTTATGTTTCTAATGTTAAGAAAATGTAGTAAAGTAAATGATATTAGTAAGTTTAAGACGTTTTGCCATCGGTTATATTACAATACATATAAGATGAGAAAACAGGCCTTACAATACATACAGTCTTACTTACTATACAGGTTGGGGTGGAGCATCAAATCCTCATTTCGGGCAGGCAAAGCTAAAGCAAAGATAGCTATGATAGTCGTTAACCATTGATAGGAGATGTCACCATAAGCATAACAATGTAATAAGTATATTACCAAAAAAAACCCACTACTTAAAAGTTAGAATCATTTTGTAGTTGTAGTACATGAATTTTAGAATCATTATAACGTCAGTCTTGCTTATGGTTTCATTCAGAGAGCGGAGAGTATCGTTTTGCTTAATTGTAGGATCAAACGGGGTCAAGTGTGTATATTGACAAGCGCCTTAGGGCTATCGTCATGCCCAAGAAGGCCCGACCATCACGTCAGCTCCTCATTGCAGAGAATCAGCTAATAGCGTTTTTAATTAAGGCATGTGCAATAAAATTTAAACCTTCATAATCTGTTATGCCGTCATCACATTTTGTTTGTGTTTTTTGCAACAGATTTTTTGTAAATATTACAATTTACATGTCGGCCTTTCACTTCGATTGTTTTTTTTAACCTATTTTCTTCTTGCTGATGTACCTACTCTTGATCATTCTAATTATTATCCGTAATAACTATAATGCAGGTAAGTGAGAATAGGTATTTATAGATTATTTTGTGCAAAGCTAAGACTATACTTAAACTACATGATCAATTGTTAAACTTAAAACGTAAATAACTGATTCAAAAGTACTTACATGGAAATGAGGAGTCAATGGCTTCAATAGGTACCCCATTGTGGCAGGATTGTAGTGCTACTGCTATTACCATTACTCATACGATGTTGTAGCAGGGTACGCGTACGATGACGGTGTTAGGTGGCCGTTGGACGTTTGCTACCGTATGCGCCTTTAGTGAATACCTCTAATCTGTGGTGAATACTGATAAGTTAGCATATATTGTACAGGTTATAGTTATAATGCTATAGTCAACCCAAGGCCGAGTTTATTCTGTATAATGACAAAGGTACATTGATTTAGATCAATGTTTAGTAGATCAATTCATAGCTGTTGATGGAACTTGTAAATGAACAGTTTTTTTTCAGTTTATTTACGTATACATACATACTTAGGTAGGACCTACAGAAATCACGAGTTTTATAAAACGCTTATAGCCCATACCCGAGGCTATGGCAGGGGACTTTCGGTTAAATTAAAACCTAGGTATTTATTGAACTAAAGGTGCTGCGTTTCAATGAACCCTATATAAGTATTATACTATTTATTATATTGCCACATTTGTGTTAACTACTTTCAATACCTATATATTCATTTATGTGCTAGACATAGATAACATTGTAATTTGATATGCTAGTAATCAATCCGAATTTAATCACTAAGTACTTACCTAACATAAAAATGTATGTAATAAATACAATAAAATAATAAATTGGGACCTACCTGTGTACCCTACACGTGAATTTAAAAACATTGGCAATATGTAAAACTCTTGTTGCTGAATCATTAGCATTGTTTAAATTAAGTACCACTTTATAATTTGCTGATACATGAGGCCTCGAAGGAGACATATTCAGATCGATGGATCTAAATTTTGCCCATTTTTGAATTAATACCATTTTAGGTAAGTAGGTATACTACTTATAATATTGCCCGTCATGTTTTTAAAATTATATTCGATTCGATTTTATTTCGTATAAGTATTATAGAGCTTGACTAACTAGACTAATAGCTTGGGTAAAGATTGAAAACACGTGGGAAAACCAACTAATAATCCTGAAATATATTTCATGGGTAGGTATGAAAAGTAACTAACAAAGACTAACCTTTGTTTGAGCCCAGAGTTTTTAAGCGAATGAAAGGAGTACCCCGTGGGAGTACCTACAGCCAATATTGCAGCGAGCGACACCTAAATACCTACTATGCTGCGGGACATGTTGTGGAATATTTTGCCCTGTAGTGTATCCATGGCTGTAGTACCTACCTACTTCGATGGTTATAGTAATTGCGAGTGCTAAGTCAGCGATGCCGGCGCGCGCGCGGCGATGGCGGCGCCTCGTGCCCCGCCGTGTTTACGTCTAATTTTGGCGCGAGCGCCTCGACGTCCGCCCCCGCACCTCCCGCGCTCTGCCCATTGAACAGCCGGTACGCGCGCGGTTATTTCGGCATGCCGAAGGCGGCACGACGACGCCACGGAATATCCTCACTCGGCTACTTTCTGTAGCCTATCAATGTAGGTTACAGACTAACATAGACTCAATTATTACTTTCCACTTATTTTCGTACGTGGCATCTGCCTAAATCATAATTATTGTAAGTACATATTTACTTTTTTTTTCAAGTAAATAAATAACACGGAATTAACAACTTCTTCTGACGTCAACTCGTATCGTGCAGTTTTACCCGACTTCACAGATACTACCGAATTTACCATTAAAATTGATAATTAAGTTAGATTATGGTGGGTTTATTATTGGTAACGGTCGGCACATTAGAGATATTAAAAGAAAAACTAGGACATCTTGTAACCCATAACAATGTTTAAGAAATCTTGCGAGTTTTTTCGAGCTCGAGCATCACCGAAAAACTCCTTGACCAATTTCAAAAGGGCTTTCAGTATTGGGTTATGGTTAGACTCAGATGAAAAGGAACATATCATCACGCTAAGACCCTCGGGTGCTGAGCAAAATCTATTGTTTCGTGGGCAAAATAATGCTTGCTTTACGGGTGATAATGTCGTAGGTACCTAGCTAATTGACATTAGTTGGTGCGTACGTACTCACGTACGGTAGTGCAGGCGGCTGGGCGCGGCGGCGGCGGCGGCGGGGCGATCGGACCGGTCGGCCTTGCCGCACGGCCTGCCTCTCGCTGCCAGAGGTTAACAACGTGTTTTTTCATCTAGCTTTAGAAAGTAAAGAGATAATGCGACGTTTGCCTTATCTCGGAATACTGTGAACGCAGAATCACATTGCCTCCTTTGCAATTGGCCTCGGCAAACTTAACAAAACAGCAAATGACCTATAAATATAATAATGTCCTTATTAGAATTTATATATATTTTAAACTAGATACTTTCATGTCTTAAATGTCACAGGACTAGGACAGACTATTTAACATTATTTTTTATACTTACTAGGTATTGCTCATTTTACCTGATGCGACCTGTAGCAAGCAAGGATAGTGGCGTCGTGACCTGGCTAGGAGTTGAGTCAGGTACACGCCGCTATTGAGACGTGAGACAGCATCCGGGTTGACGGCACACACAACGCTTTATCTCTGACTCCTTCAGACCTCGAAACAATTCCCAGAAATTTATTTAAAATGTGAACACAAGTTTCTTTGCGCACTCATTAGTAGAAGTTTTAAGATAAGCATATTCATTTAATATTAAATAGTTAAGTAACAATTTGGTATCTATACTTAATATTATAAATCTGTAACAGAGTTGTATTGTCTGTTCATTGAAGTATTAAAAAAAAGGAGCAATATCCCACTGTCCAGAACAAGTGCTTATTTTTAGAATTCTTATCCGTGTATCTATTTGTGTTAACATCAATGCAAAACTCCTGAACCGGTTTCAACGGGATCTGTGCTATTAGATAGCTTATGGTTTGATATTTCAATAGAGTAGTACTATCACGCTGTGACCATTGGGATCGAGCAGCAGAGCAAAATTACACGTTTAGTAATCTTTATTACATGGTTAGGGTTATCTGCATACCTATACACGGGAGGATGTTTATAAATTTAAAAGCTATTTTTAATTAGTTACTGAACTCATAATTTCTTAAAATTGCGCATAAAAGTCGTTTTTAAACATGTGTACTAGGAGTTTAGTAGCAATATGCATAAAATACCGAAAAGGGATCATTACTTGCTGGCTACATTAATGTATTATTAAGTACGTACCTACCTACGATATGTAGGTCGATACTTAAATTACCTATTTTTATACTTAACTATGATTATAACTAACAAAATGAGATTATCATATTACTAGTATTTTGTATGAGATAAATGTCAGAAGTGAATATTAATTACGATGCAATCCTTTTAAACAGAGTCGATTGTTAAGTTAAGTAGGATTGAAGCCCTAAGCTCTCTGACAGAAAATCACAACTCTTATAGGTTTTTTATTCTTATAATATGTTAAGCTGTACAGACAGGTAGCCGCACTTGTGGGGAATCATTATACTCGCGTGGCTCCTAAACCGCGCGCAGCTACAAATAAGTCCCGAACGGAATTGTGCAGTTATTAAGTCGGACTGAGTCACTAGGAGTCATGTGGTGGAGAGCTGTGCCCTATAATTAGACGTTAATCAGCGAAAAAGGCAGAACACGGAGCATGTGTCCGGCGCCAACGGAAGCTTGTCTGGCACGAATAATTCATTGTACAGTACGCACAGCCCATTCATATGGCGAACGCCAGCCAGGTCGCGGATAGTGCGCCCATTCACTGGTGGACTTACAGGAAGTCCTAATGGCTGCGGTCCACATTCGCTCGCCACTGCTGCTGCACCGGAACTGGATGTAGGCAGGAATTAAACAGTTAACACTCTAGACATGCTACTCTTTTTTATTATTGGTAATGTGTGTTGATAGCTCTAATTTATCGAGGTAGGTATACTCCGGAACAGTATTAAATAAACCTAATTATAGAAAAGTTACGACAAAGATCAGTTTCAAATGAGCTACTTATGTAGTACCTACTTATGGGTAATGTCCTGAAATAGATCCAAAGAAGAGGAGAGAGATTTTTGTTCGAGAGTCGTGTTATACGCAGTGTAGAGTGTCGTCGCAGCATCGAGGCTACTGTCCTGTGCCGGTCCGTGGTCACGGACTTTGGACCCGAGTGTTTGTATATGCGTCTCGTTCTCTCGTTCAGACCAGTGTAGCGTCTCACTCGCCTCCCATCGTTCCCAGTACCACCATCGTATTACTTCAATCATCAATCGCTTAAAGACGTGATTGGAATTTGTACTTTTCTTTATTTAATCTGAGAGTGCACGTTAATGTTTCTAAGTATTAGGAAGGAAATTTATATAACTTTCGTTTTGACGGCTTTTCTATCTTATAGCCTGCCTAATTCTACAACCATACGCTTTCAAACCCAAAAACACCGAAATAGCACAGCTATACGTATTTACACAGTGTTTACTGGACAAGTATTAATGACGCTGATCGTATCTACATACTGGTTACCCATATCATTGCGGCCCTCGTGTGCTTTAAACATAATAATACTTAGGTACTTGAAATTTATTCATTTATAACTTGTATTAACCAATAATTATTTTGGGTTTAATCGGCGGAAAAGACGCATTATGAAAAACTGCAGATTCAAATTTGCATATGTTATAGTTTACAAAATTCATCCCTGTCATGCTATATCACGTAAGAGAAGGATCAGTAACATGTCCGAAGAATATTAGCCACACGCATCCAGCCAGAGTGGAACTGAGTACATCGCTAGTCCGCCCCGAGGCGACTGCCCCGTACCTGGCTTCTAAATGACTTAGCGGTCCTTGAACCCTTCTGCGCTACAGCTACACGTCATTAATGCAACAGGATAAAGACAACCAGAAGGTATTTGGGTGAACAGACCTATTTGGGAAGGATTTTCATTCAAGATCTTAAATACATTTTATGCATATGTACTATATTAATATAATAGAGATACTTTATTTAAAATAATATACGTATAATATTATGTTCTATTAATGTCAGTTTGTATGTGAATTGAAGATGATAATTTCCGTGAAGCTGTCCGATTAGATTTACATGACCAGTTTCCACTCAGACGGTTAAATTTTGAATACATCGTAGTGATCTTCAACGATTCTACCTATTTGTTTTGCACCTACATTTGTAGGTACCTGCATAATGAGGACAATCGAACATTCGCAACAAAGCGCATGCCTCAGTTGCGAAATGCCAAAGGAGAGAAGGGAACGTAGACACCTCGCCCCCGAGATGTAAAATGTCACTGCTAATTTACATAACATCGGTCCCAGTCATGATTGTTTGACTATTCAAGGTTGAATCGTGAAATTGTATTCGGCATAAAATTAATAAATGACAACCCCATTGCCTTGAACTTTATCAAACTTCTAAACCTATGAATTAAGAAATCTAAAGTACCAATAACTAACGAATATACTAATTATATTCTCTATGAATAATACATTGGGTATATAAATACATAGTACAGTTGACTTCGAACACATACCTAAGTTATAAACAATCAGCCTCTCATTTCATTGGCATCTCATTTTCATTTGATCGCATTTGCCAAGAAAGTTTTCTTTTAGAGAATCTAACTCTTTTTTTTTAGTAGTCAGGGGTACCAACACGTGTCTTTGCTCTCTCTGTGCGCGTTTCACGCGCTTTTGAATTTCGAATCCATGTCTGGTTATTTTTTTAAAAAGTAGATATATATTTTTGGCCTGTTCGAAAGTGGAGCGGCGTTGTTCACGCCACAGAGCGCTATCGGTAGGCTATCAAAGATTACTGAATGATTGGCGCCGGTACCGAAAAACGCGGTAAGACGCTCAAAGGCCGGGGCGGAGCTGAGAGAAAAAATCAATGCCTTTGTTACTAACAACTCAGGTGTAGAAAAAGAAGATAAAAGCAAGAGCTGGCAGTGACTAGTGTAGGGAACGTGCATGTCGATAAATCTTTTCAACGAACAAAACATAATTGAGAGTCAAGTGCGGTAAAACTAAGAAAACCGGTCAGGCTTTCATGGAATATACTCTATACTATAAGAAACCGAAGAGAATGCTGGACTCTCAGCTCTATATTTTCCGATTGTCTCTTGTCTTATGATAAAAGTACTTATGAGACTCGTACTTATATGAAATGGTATATTACCGTAACGCATGATATGTCTTTTATTGGATCGAGAAGCCTCCAAGAAAAGTGTGTGAGTTAATGTGCTACCGATCTTATGAGCTAAATGTATACTTACACCAGAAGTACTTAGGATTTAGCGCAACACACCTACTGACGGAAATTACTTAGGTACCAAATTACTTCCGAGTCATAGTCGAGCCTTTCAGATATTTATTGTCATAGAGAACATATACCATACCGTAGATATACAAATTACAAAATATGTCCGAAAACCATTAGAAAATCCCAGAAAACAAATGTCATAGTTAACAAATATATAACCCACTTAATTATTAAAATATACTTTCATAATATCGACTGTATATGTATTACGGTATGGTCACAATTATTGATAACAAAGAGATCATGCGTGATATCGATAGTGTGATGGGCTGCACCAACTCGCGCAGGTACCATCCACAACTAGCGTGTCCTGCCCGACAGGAAAGGCGATTACGAAGGGTGGCGAGCGGCGCGGGGGCTTCGGATCGATTCCGAGAAGGCGAATCGCACCGCAGCGCAGCCTCCAAGGCTAACCGCGGTAACATCACAGGCACAGCGCATGGGCTCGTTAACTCATACTGAGAGGGTAAAATGACCAACGAGGCCGAACGGCTCTAATCAGATACATTTTTTTTTAAAACATTCGCTAAAGAAACGCAGGTTCAAGAATCATCCTGTAGGTATACCGGGCACGCTTCCCTTGGATAAATGGAGTTTCGGACTAAACCCAACACGATGGCCTAATGAGCGTTGATGAACTTAACATGGCTTTCGGAAGAGTTACCTTTCGATGTTTCACCCATCTTTATAGTAGATAAAGCTACACTTACCTACTTACTTATCCCATCTCTTGCTCTATAATGATTATACTACTACCACAAGTAAGTACTACTACTACTAGAACCTTCCCAAGTTCTAGTAGAACTATGGGAAGTAGAACTAACTAACTAGAAGTAAAAAACATGCCCAGTAGCGACTTTAACAGTCGAGACCCATTAAAAATCTAGACCAGCTCAGATCTTTCCAATAATGGGTCCCGACTTTTGTTTTTTTTTTTTTTTTTTCCTTACCTATGTCTTTAGTCCTGATACGACTAAAGACATACGAAAAAAGGTGTATGACCGTGTTTGCTCGAGTTGGCTGGGTCCACTGCTGTCGTTATTAACAAGGATATATCGATTTTTGTTCCTATGACAAAAGCCAGCAGGCATGGGTATCGGCTGCGGTTGCGCATATTCCGCATAAATGCTATTTCCAATCTTGCCCATTAAAATCTAACATTGAAAAATAATGGCAAGTAGGTTCTTATATAGCCAATATAGTTTTCATAATATTGCGATCTCGGGAATTAAGTATATACATTACTATACGTTTTGGCTGGATCTCTAGATCCTATAATAAAATCATCGGCCGGAAGTTGATGCGTCATTGGTGCGTTTTCGTCGAGTTCTGTTTGTGTGGGTATAATGTACGTGCGCTCTTCAGTGTAGGTAGTACGGCGTAGACAGTGTGATATTATCGCTGCTGTTTGTCAAGCGCATAGGTACGACAGCCGAGAGCCCGAGACTGCAGGTTGCGATGCGATATTGTCTTAGAAAACTCGGATCTCAGTCCGAGACATTTATATTACGTTAATTTACATTAACTGATGTGTGGTCGTGTTCATTCGTGTGATGTAGTGATTACACGTTGCTACGCTTGTATAGTGTTACTGGCTTCTCGTGTGTGCGTTTATTTACGTACCGCGAGCGCCGACTCGTCCGAGATTCAAATTTAGAATCCCGTCTCCGCCATGTTGTTCTCAGTGAAAAACCTACGATCCATCGTGTGGAAGTCGCGGAACTGTCACACAAGATACTGTGCTATAAACCTGAAATTCATTCTAGACAGTTAAATAGAAAATAGCTTTTGATTATCATATTGCAGTTCGAAAAATGCATGTGAAATTATTAGTGTAGGATTCAAACAATAATGGTAAACTAATGTAACTACGTACCAACTTCATTATTGTGTGGGTATCGCTTTGTTATCTCGAGACTTTCGGAAGGAAATATCAGACCAGCAAACGTAAATAAAATTCGTTGGTTAGTAAAACGTAAATGTATTCATGATGTGAATGAATGAGTCACGCCCAGACAGAAATTGGTTTAGTTCAGTTATCTATAGCGGAGTGTCTTCTCTTGTTGCTCGAACACCAATGTGGATATACCAACCACTATTTATGTGATTATTTTGATAAGTATTAAATTTAATTTCGAATAGGTACTTAAGTAAAAGTATTTTTGAAGGAGATCATCATATTTTTAAAGCTCAAAACTACCTGGCAAAAGAAAAAAAAACTGACTTTAGTTGTCATTGCACCATTTGCATTTAGGTAAGCATGTATGACCTACAACAATTAAATAATTAATTCTGATTATGGATTCCATTACATCATAGCCTGTGAACAGCCGGATGTATACAGCTGTAGGATGATTTAGGTACATTACTAAGCAAGTAAGCACGTAGATATACGGGATAATTCAAAACGGGTAAACTAACCTATATACTTGTGATTCTAAATTCAAAGTCAAAATGTTCACAGTCAATCACAATTGTCATTTAATTAGCAACAGATTTTTTTTTATTCGACATATTCAAATTCTGTCAGCACATAATGTTTACGAATGCGCTAAAGAAGCGTAGGTTCAAAGGTTAGTGTATACCCTTTCTGAATCACGCTGTAAGTATAAAAAAATATATAAAAATGGTTGAAGTTTCTAAAAAAAATATTAAGTAAGTATATAATTTAAATAGGTATAGATTAAAGCCACAGGCAGAGGAGGGTTAAGCGGTTCAAGCCCCCCTGAAGTGCCTTAGAGCACTCACGGTGGTGGTCACATAGGTACTCACTAAAGTCTGTACACTAAAACAATGTCAGCCAGCAGCCCCGTTTTGTAGCAGAGACGACACACTTCGTTTAACGGTACACATACGTACTGTTTATGCTACCAACCATCTATTGCATTGCCACTACAAAGAATCGATTTGCATGTCAATATTGTGTTGATATTCCACGATTTCCACCTGAGGTGCTGATTCGCTTGTTTTCTTGGTTCGAACCGATAACTACGGCAGTTAAGTTTCTGTTTTATATTCGAAGGCGTCAGTGACAATTTGTAGACGACTAGAAAGTTTGTTTTGCATCTGTATTGATTTCAAAAGAGAACTGGTAACAATTTAATTAGTCACTTACTTTCCATTATTTTAATAATAACTTATGACAGAGTCAAAACACACTAAAACAGCACTTGGTCTGTATCTGATCATTAATTAAAATATAGGTAGGCCATCAAAGCACTAATATGTGTCGCAAAAATTGTAAAAAGGTAGATTTTTATTTAAAACAAAAAAGGTCTACTTTTTTCTTCAATCCATCGCCGCCTAGTCACGCTGTTCATATTTTCAGAACTAACACAAGTATCCCAACGGTATGGTCGTTTACGCTGTGGTCGCAGTCTATGCCATGTGTAGGTCTATTCATTGCGGCCTTTAGTATTGCGCGTGCTGGTATTTTCTTTTTTCACCAGATCCTTGGTACTTCTCGGTGGTGCCTATTTCCAAAGTTTTGCAAAAATCTGCCTTCTTTCTGGCTACGTATGAGTTGCAATGACTTACATAGCAACTATAATAGGCGTTTGTCGAACAATGTATGGCGCACACCGCTGTCATTTCTGTAAGTGGCTAATAAATTAGTATTCTGTAGCCTTGGGTTTGTTTACATTTTTTATCGTTTCTTGTGGCACAGATTGTATATATAGTACTTACCCTATCTCTTTACGGATTAGTACAAAGTTATGTAAATAAAACAGTTAAGTTTTCATGTGATAGTAAAAATATAAAATTGCACTGACTACTTATTTTGTTAACTAATATTGTACATCGTGGTTTACTGCTGACACTACAACATACGGACACTGACACTTGACAATAAACAACAGCGACACAGGAACACGATCAAACGATATCTGAAACTTTGTGTCGCGGCGGTGTACACACTACGACACTCTATCTATAAATTGGAGTATCCATGTACTGTCTACTATCAACTTATTTTCCATGTTATACTCCATTCTGTATAATGTAACGTAGTTGTTAAAATGCTAATTTCATAAATTAATACATAACGTTAATTGTTAGTACAAATATTGGGGAGGACTAATGAAGTAGTTGATGCCAAAGGCGACAATGAGATCATTTTCTCATAAAACGAAGCACAGAAATTAATTAATTGTTTGGTTAGATAACATGTCCGCGACCGCATTTGAACTTGATTATGTAATAAATCTAGGAATTAATAGGTACCTACAGTAATTCGTTTCGAGGTTACATGGACTGCCTAGTGTTGTGTATATCGGGCAGTCTATTGTGTGGTGTTGTGAGCAAGTGCTGAAACGGGAAAATTACGCACCAGGCGAGGATGTACGTCCGATATGACGCGCATCCGGTCGCAACCAGAGCACCGTCTTAGGAGTGATACACAGCCGCGTCGAATACACTCGCATCAGCAGCCTCACCAATCACAATGACGGCAACAATAATTATTAAGATGCGGGCACAAGAATAGCATCATGAAATCGTGTGGTCGTCTAGTGGGATATATTTATTTTATATAATTGATGACATTCACCCTTTTCGAATATCAAACATTAACACGACGTTAATAGTCGGGACCCATTAAAAACCTAGACCAGCTCAAATCTTTCCCATGGTATTACTGTTAAGGTTGCTATTGGCATTGTTTTTTTTCTTTTCAGTTTGTATTTAGGTTTTTTTTTTCGCAGTCGGGTTTTAGTTTTTTTTATATTACACTTTTTAGTTATTATTTTTCACGTTAATAAGACCAATTAACGTGAAAAATCCAAGAGTTTATATAAGAACGCACGAACAGCATTATTATAAGTATTGAACATTTCAGTGAGAATCGTTGCTAACCAACTTTAAAACGTAATAGATGAATGGTCATTCGAAATGAAAAATTATAAGAGAAACCTACATAGATGATTTTCAAATACCTATTTAATGATAACCCACTTAATATCGTTTTTTTTTTCTTTTTTACAATATGGCGTCTGGATGTGGCTATATAGAATTTTGATTACTGACATGTCTTTAGTGACACTCACAAGATCAATTCAAATCGATTCACATAACAATCATCAACATCGGCCCACGCGTTTGGGCTCAAGAGCGTCACAAAGGAACAAACATAAATACATAGCCTGATAAACACATTACCTTGCGTCGCACAGTCGGGTAATGAACCAATTAATTTAGTTGGTTACTAACAACATTTCGGGTAGGTACGTCCATTATTTGTTTAACGAAGAGAGACATTCGTTATCATCACGTTATCATTGAGTAGCCCGTGATATTCACACAGGTACACATACGCCTGTGTGTAGGTACGATAATGTATTGGCAGCTGAATGAGATTTTGCTAGCTGCTACTCAACCATCACAGTTATTTTAATGTTTATGTTACGTCGACCGACGCGATGCCAACTTTATTTTCCGTTTAATTGAAACGTGAAACATTTCACCGAATTCGTCATATTGTCGAATCTGTTTACTATCCATAATTTGAGCACTTTGCGATACGAACTTCGTGTATTTCTTCCTCGAAGTTTGATTAGCCTCTACAACTGTAAGCTAAATGCTTGTGCTACGAATAGGCTCACATCAATAGGAAGAGGGATTCATACTTCTTGGTTTCGCATAGTTATAATATAATATCACTATCACTAAGGCCCTGGACTCGTTGTCCCATACAGAATGGGAAAGTCAGTTGTTATAACAAGCCACAAGCATCTAAGAGTAGATAACTTCTTTTTATATTTCCCTCCATCTTCCGTTTACAAAGCCATCTATAAACTGGTCAAGGAAGCTGGGTCTTAAGTCTTTAAACGCAATTGATTCATAATAGATACTACTCAGCTGAATTTCGCAACATGCACTAAGCATTCGATAGAGTTAATACAAAGGACGGCTTAGGAAATGTATCCAGCTCACTGTTCATTATTATGGCGTCATAGCCAGGGGAACTGAGATTCAAATTCACAGCTGGTCTAATGACGTTACTGAGGCTTGAAATACTAACTACTTCTGGGCAAAATGTATATCACTGGTTTACAAATAGCTTAGGTGTGTGGTCAGAAAAACAACACAAACTCTCAATATTCAATAACGAGAATTATCTTCCTTGTCCACCTTAGTATCGACGCACTTTCTTTTTTTGTGATTGTATTTGGAGGCTTCTACTTGGAAAGACTTGGAAAAATATTACCCTCCTTCTGGTACAGTCGGGTAAAAAGAGCTGATAATGTAATGCCCAAATTCGAAAGCCTATCTGGTTTAACGAAGTAAACTATGTTTGGTGTCTTGTTATGGCGTCGAGTGTAGGGAACAATAACTTGCTTGAATTCTAGTTAGGAGAAACAGGTACACACTATGGTATAGGAGAAACGATCACCTCACAAATATCTGGAAATAAAGAAATTGGAAAATATCTCTAAATCTTGGAAAATCTATACTGCAAATGGTTATAAGATTAAAGCAGACGTATCGCCGTTGAATATTTAGGTATAGACAGGCGTGGCCGTTTGCCCTTTTGGCTTACCGCACACTTCTTGGATCTTGTCCGTATATAGTCGAAATACTGGTCGCAGATAAAGGAACACAAAAAATTTAATGTACCGGTCGGCGTTCCTAATTAGCTACACTGTCAAAGAGTAGCGTCATCCCAAAGAGTCAGAAGCGGCTGTAGCAGATAAAAAAAAACAGATTTGGGGGTCCAACCTCTGTGTGATCGCAATCTATAACGTTGAAAACCTGTTGTCGCTACAAGTGGGTCCGATTTGACAATGTCGATAACATTCGAATTAGACCGTAGGCCGACAAGCATCAGCGGCGTTATCGTAAGAGTGAACTAACTGGGTGCACCGGTGTGCGTTGCGCAAGTGTGGAAGGCCTTCGCGCGAGAGAAATGGCGTCTATTTCTTAATGCTCTGTCATGTGGCGATTGTTCACTTCGTCTATAATTGAAATTCAAATTTTGCGAGGCTTATGTACGTGATGCTAGGTTTTTGCGTGTCACGTTCTGATATGTTATTGACGTACGGGGTGTATGTTGCAGGTAAGTACTTAAGCCAGACTTTGTTAATTAGGTACACCTCAATATTACTAAGCAGTTACACATGTAGGCAAGAATAACTTAGCACTTTATAAGACAAAGGAAAACACCACAGAAAAGTAACTAGTATTCCGTGGATTTCACCATAATATGTGTCAGAATCAGTGTGCATAAGAGGGGTGATATTATAAGTAGGTAGATATTTTTATTGATGACGTAACGGTTCAGCCCAGATATTACTTTCTCTTTACTGATTCACAAACTGACTAGCTATGTACAGAACTTATTCTCCTTATTAGATACTAAAAATGTAGTATATTAAATAATTCAGTAACTACCTACTGTTTAAGTTTCTAAAAGACGACGCAACCCATAGAGATAGAGGACTAATGTTGCTGTTCTAAAGTAGGACTTATATCTAATTGCAATTCAACTGATATTATGACTAACATTAGCCAGGTGTCCATAAGTGTTGCCAATTTCGTTGTTCTGTTTTCTGAGAACAAGAGATTACGTGTTTCGCGTGTACACAGGTTGTGGGCAACATTATGAGATTGTGTACAAACAAACATGATGAACGCGGGTGGCAATAGCACGTTAGTACAGTTTGGTCGATGTTATGCAACTTGAGTCATCCCCCGCCTCCCTGTGTAGTGTCCAAAACCCCCTTCCCTGCGGGCTCTGCGGTGCAAGCGCATGCTACAGTGCACTGTAATTACACACTTACCTGCGTCCCGCACCTCGCGACAAGTGGCGTGATATGTAGGTACCACATTCATTTAGTCAGCAAAATTGCGTCTCTGATGCCTAAAACTTATGTACCTAATTATTTTAATTTACTAGGTATATACCTACACCTATGCAAAAATAATTGAATGCTGCTGGGTTGTGATGTGATGATAAACATTATCTGTGATATCATTATTAAGTATTTTCACTTTCCTTCCTTTTAATCTGAGTCGATAGTAACGCTACTTAGTTCTTTTTTGATTTTTCCGTGAAGTGTATGGGGTGACGATAACAACATAAGCATAATAATATGTGATATTTACACAGACATTTATTGAATTTTAATAACTTCATATTTACCGCAATTTCCTGCCTGCCAGAAGAAAATATATTAAAAAAAAATTCTGTACAATGCCAAAAAAATATATTTTACCCGTTAACGATAGATATCCAATAAATTACGTAGGTATATTCTAATCCATTGTTGATAAGACAAATAATTCTAATAAAAAATAGTAACAATAATGTTCTGGATAAGCATATTATTTATCTGACAATCGTTGAGACTGTAAAAAAAAGAAAGGTCAATCTATCCCGACTATCTACGAGTAGGCACCGAATAGATAAATCACCTAAAATAATAACCTAAAAAGTTAACGTTAAAATACAGACACAAGGTAATAAACGTGAAATATATCCTAAGACAGGCAATCGGACGTCCTAAATTGGGACGATTGTCCTACACATTGTCCGATAATTTAGGATCGGATAGGAAGGTGTGTAGCCTGTCTTAAAGAGACCTGAGGAATTATAGTTTGTTACAACAAATAGCGGTGCAGGTGGCACGCCACGTGCAGATGACATCGCCAGCCAACAGCTGATAGCGCGGCCCCAGACTCGCGCGGCCAAGTTCATTACCGATCCGTGCAAATCGATTAGTCGTGGTAATGCCCCGAGCCACTATTCAATGCACATTTTTTTTCTCTTAAACACGTAAATACAAAATGTTTAGTTATTTCGTCTGTACAATGTTTCAAACGAAATTGCATCGCACTCGTAATAAAGTATCTGTTAGCCCCGAAATACGGACGCTGGCTTGGCCACGACAGTGACGCCTGCCTACTTTCAATGTGAAGAAAGTAAAAGAGCAATTCATCATGGCGCGGGGATATTCACTGGGTCGCCACTCGCACACTCCGCGTGTCCGGTTTTGTCTACAAATTGGTCACATCGACCGCTAAGTGGGAAGATTTTGCTCACACGATGCCGATGTTGCCAACGGCGTTTATAATAAAGGATAATTAATAAGTAGGTATCCTTACATTTGCCTTTAATAAAAAAATACCTTAAAATAAATAAGTATTCCGATCGGATTATTAAATAAAACCGGCTATACAATATACATCAGTAGAAGTAATAACTGTCAATACTCTAGTGTTTGGTTGCCGCCCTCGTAATCTAATGGTTCCGGGTTCGATCCGCACACTGGCGATTAGGTACACTAAAGACGTGTACCCACAAGGAAATTAGTTTTACAATGTGATAAAAACTTTGAGTTTATAAAAAAAAATGCTGATGATAATTTTCTTTATTTTCAGTCACATAACGAAGACGACGACATGGGACGACCCTCGCAAGACCCTGGCGGCGCAGTCGGTGGCTGGCAGCGTGCAGCACCAGAGCGCCGAGACGCTGCTCACGCAGGCAGCGCCGCCGCAACCCATCCCCAGCACGACACCAGGTGCTTAACACCCACGATACCTAACAACAATGAAAAAAAAATAAGACCTACAATTCTCAGTATAAGAAAAGGACTAACATTAAGCTAAAATAACTTTTTTTAAAGAGCATAGGCACACCGGAAATAAATTACGTGTGTAACTGAGAGGGATAGAGCTAAGCATCTATCTATCTATCTATCAGCCGAAAGACGTCCACCGCTGGACAAAGGCCTCCCCCAATGATTTCCACACATCACGGTCCTCCGCCACTCGCATCCACCGGCTTCCCGCTACGCGTGTGATATCATCGGTCCACCTTGTGGGGGGCCTACACTACGTCTTCCGGTTAAGATGTCCTATTCTTCTTCGAGCTAAGCATAGGAACAAATATCTGACTGTGTCTTAAACACACTACTTACTTCTCTGTAATACTCATAGCTGCTCTATTCGTAACATATCCTTTCGACTAGGATATTATGTTGATGGTCCTACTATCAGAAATCATATCAACTAATAATTAAATGTAACTAATAACAGTTTTTTTCTTACGAAATCTGCCAAAACTGACTGTCTATGATATCATAGCCATTCGTTAATGAGTGTACTTTGTTTTCATACGGGGCCCAAGTCGTGTGTAGAGGGTTTAAATAACATTAATTAACGAGTCAAGACAGGGTCATGATGATTTGATTAAACTTAGCGTTATCAGTAGGTAATAATCTGAAAACATTATACTTAGTGTATCGATTATAATATTGGCTAAAGACTAAGTTTAGAAATGGATACCATATCAATAGCAATGGCCGCTGACGAAACATACCTATCATGAATGGATATAACTATGTGAGTCAGACCGCAACTTACGCTCTATAATAAGCAAAGGTAAAAACTGAATCACCTGGTCCATTGCCTATTTATTATTGAATCAAATGAACAAAAAGTCTATACCTACTAGAAACCAATGAATCGCGTTGTGTTTATGACAACAAGGAAAATATTCTTAAGGAACCACACCGTTCCCACATAATGCTTACCTATATGTATTAGGTATAAAATTAATTTACATTGAATTCTTACGTAAATATTTTAATAATGTCGGTACAATACCTTATCAAATTAATTATACACGTTAATTAAAAACAATGAGAGTTATCTAGTGGCGTCATTTTATAAGGTAAGTTATACATACTACTTGATGACTGCGGGCGGTATTCCCATAATACAGTTAACGCCGAAGCAAACGTTTAAGGAAATCGGAAAATAATAATAATTGCAATAATTAGGCATTGCTGCATGCAACATCTGCTACCTTTTTTATTAGAGTTGCAATAGCTGTACATTTGACAGTTAAGTAATTGGAAAAAATAAAATAAAAATAGAAACCAACTTCAATAAAACTGAAACGCAAAAAAAAAATCTAATCTAAAAATCTACCTAGTCTAACAAAATCTAATATGTGATTAATGTTGATTCGGTGCTAAACAAACAAGTGAGTAAAGTATTGCCGGTCCGCGCTCCAACTGGTTAATCGAAGGCCTCCTTATAATATCCATTCTATACCCATCGTGTTGTTCGTTCGTAAATATGAAACGCTGATCAGGATGTTTGAGAGAGTTCAATAGCGAAGACTGTAGACCGGGAATCCTGTGAGCGGTAGATGATGGATGCGCAGGACTCGGTCAGGCAGCGTGATTGACCAATACTTAAGGAAACAGATAATGTAAATACTCAACAAAGAATCATTTTCTTCCAAGGTTTACAGTCCAGATTTTTTTTTTCCAAGGAAGTTTGTCATAGACTAGTTCCTGCTCGCGTAACTCGATGAACCATAGCCTATAGCACTCAGAGATAAATGTATCCTCGTTATTATGAAAGTATTTTCAGAATCGGATCAGTATATATGGAGATTAGCTCCAACATCCAAACTTACAGACTAACAAACTTGATCTCTTCATAAAATTTGTAAGAATAATATTAATATTTTCTATTACCCGTTAGGATAAAGAATTGCAAATCAATTGTCAGAAACAAGAAGAAGTAAGAACAATACTCGGCTCGATATATTGTAAGCGTAATAGTTATTTAGCATGACAGAACAGTCTCAATGAGCCGCCATTCATAATCACATTCTTAACCCGGACAGGTATGAACTACTTCTGTACGGTTTGAGGACAGTAGGATTACATATTACCTACTATCTTGCTCTCAATTCAGTGCCACATGATATAATTGCCCACAGAAGCACGTTAAAAACTATCATGGATCTGAAATAGAAAAAAAAACAAGTAAGTAAATAACCCGAATTCTAAATCTGATTTTATGACGGGAATTAACGCGTTGTTTCCGCCGGTCGATGCGAGACGAGCGTTGAAAGGTGTTCGGAAAATACATTGGTGTCGCGGCGCCGGCGACGGCCGCCATGGCGCCGGGTTTCAGCGCGCTTGCGACACCACCGCGACTACTCTGAATTACAACCCTTATATATAGTATTCATAGACGATCGAACTTGGTGAGGGCTGGACGACGGACATGGTCCGCTCCGTATGAAATATGTTCGTCCAGAGAATAGTCTGCGGACAATGCGGTATACGGCCGTTGGTTCGGACCACGTTCGGACCGTCCAAATCCGTGGTCCAATCTGTACCAAGTTCGATAGTCTGTTGACACTATTACGTCCACTGCCAAGTCTTTGTCTCATCGTAATAAACATTACCTATCTACCGAATGGACATGATTACATTACAAACTGCATTTGTGTGTCGTTTTGTCGCATTGACAATAAACCGTCCCTGTTAGACACGTGCATGTTTCTATGAGTTCATTTTTGAAAATGATAGTTTACCGAGTACGTGACCTATTCATGCATCTGGTCACGTTCTCGCGCGGTGCGCCCGCGCCGCCACCGCGACGTAGCTGTAGGTCGGCGCCACGCATCGCGCTGCGGCGGTTGACACTGTTCCATCCCACTTTATCTTCGCTGAAGTACAAACACCTATGTAGATCAGGTGACAATACAAAGAATTATGTTTTCATAGCGCGTTCCATCCTAATCTTGCGTCGCGATAACATACTACCTTTCAAACGAGTGAATATCTTTCATATGACGTGTGTGTTGTAAAAGAGAACTGATGTAATTATTTTAGTTTGTCTAAAAATAGAGTGACAAACGTAGGCAGATATTTCTTGACGATGATCAGTGGATGTCAGTAATTTAGAGTTATTCTATTTTCTTCAACCAACAAACTTGGCAAGTTTCGTTGTTGATCACCAGGTTTGATTGTAACCGTTGGTAAAAGTACGTCTCGGTAGGCGGTCGTAACGTAATGCTAACGTAACATCGCGGTTAGTCGCCGAGCCGCGCTGTCGACTCTTGAGTAATGATCATTGTAAATAAGGGCCAAGCTACACCTAAGCGTATCTTGCGTCGCGTATTTTATTACACCGCGTCAGCGTAACTTACGCATATTATTCTTGCACATTATGCGGCTATAAATAGTGTACCTAATTATAACTTGCATCACGGCGATTCAGAAAGGGTAAACCTACTAAGCTTTGAATCTGTGCTTCATTAGTGCATTTGTAATCACTATTTGAAGATATTAATTCGATATCAATTAAAAAAAAATATCAATTGTGTTTTTTTTTGTAGACAGATTTCCTCTCACAATATTTTATATTACTGTAGTAAGCTCTATGCTGTTACGACTATAGTTTGCGTAGGTATATTGCGTCGCGCTCAGTGTGGCTAGCACTAAAGAGTAATTAAATTACTCGTAGGTACTACAAGTACCGCCAGGTAAGGCAACAAGTTTATAAAGATTACAAAAACAGCATTATTTGCATTATTGTTCTTCTTTTTAAAGCGAGAGCAAGAAAGTAGATTATATTTATAGAAACGATACAAATTAGAATAAGAGGGTTGCTAGACCCTGTACAACATGGTACTTTTAAAAGAACATTTTAAAAGGGGAAGGTAGGAAAGCGTGGAAGAGGAAGACCATGAATAAGCTACATGAGTCAGATAAAAGAAAGTTTCCACGGTTAAAATAACTACATTCAAATCTATACAGAGTCGGGCAGAATCTGTAGCGGTTTGACGGTAGTAGTAAATTTAACTTCAAGATAGTACTTCATCAGCTAGAAGGGTCTTACTCTATAATTGGAAGAAGAAATAATATATTATACGATATACCTATATGAAAACATGTTTCACTGATGTCTGCTGTTATTTGAAACGTGCAACGTAATTATAATCATACAAATTGAATCCACCGTCGTTAATGACGATGATATTGGCGATCAATTAGCCAACTAGCCTCAAATTGTTTATGAATGATCGCTTGTTTGGTGCGCGTATACAAAGCGTGAGTGAGCACGAGCGATGATGAGTCCGCTCTGCGCCATGCGCGTGCGCTCTGATTCATTTTGGGCTGCGTGCGCGCCGCGCCCGCCCCCCAGCGCTGCAGTGCGCTCGTCTGGCGCCGTTGCTTCTTGGAACGGGCTCTCGGCGACCTTCCCGTTGTTCATCCGATTCCCAATCACGTGTGCGTGCGTCTTAGTTCATAATCCGTTGGCTTGCAACTAGTCGCTGTTGAGAGAATCACATTGTTTTTCTAAATCTGACGAATGTAACATTCCGATGGTACTGATTGCGTACGTCTGATTGATTTCAGCAGCGAAGAGTACAAGTAGTAACACATCGACGGATCCACTAGGGCCCCTGCCGGAGGGCTGGGAGCAGGCCGCGACGGCGGAAGGAGAAATCTACTTTATAAATCATGCTGCTCGCACCACATCCTGGTTCGATCCTAGAATACGTAAGTATACATGTTTAAAGCGAATCTCAGCTACGCATAATTATTTTGCATAATAATTATGCATGTATTTGACAAATAAGACACTAATATGGTAGGTCATGGGGTTTGTTTTTGTTGTTTACTTCTATAAACCCGAACTATCAACCTTATTCATGCGGACATTTCTCTCTCGGCGTAGACTTTCTCGTTATTATGAGGACCATAATACATTTTTAACAGGGCAAACGTTAGCCAGTAAAGAATATTATTCTCAATGTTACGAACATAGTTGATTGTGGCTGTTGTTTAAATTACACATTAATTTTGTGTCTTTGATTATAAAAAATGGTAAGGGTATTCAGCAGCTCTTCGGCAGCAGGTACTTGGATCCGTGGTGTCACTACTTGCATAAGCTTAACACATTACTTACGAGTATATAATGACATCGGCGTTGATTTCTTGAGAATATAATCTATACCAACCTTTTTTTTAAGAGTAAACACCAAGTTTTTTGCAGTCCGTATTCCGAGCCGGTGGTAATTTCTGGCTATCCATAAGTGATTTTTTGGCCTAGGGCTACATTAATGATTTGATTGGAACAAATACAAAAGTCAGGGCATCTTTTTTTGTGTATCCATAATTTTCTCCATTAGCGCTTGCGGACATTAAAGGAAACAACGATACTTGTTTGAAAATTTATTTGCAGAACAGTGTCAATTAATTCTGCAGGAAAGATAACTAAAAACACTCATGATTTTATGATAATATTTTATGATAGGTTCCGCGATAAATATGGTGGTTGACTATTTTTTTTTACTGCAATGGTGAAACAATTTATAAATAAGCTTAATATAAATACGGTAATTTAAAAAGTCTAATCAAGAAAAACGGACACAGCTACGCAACTACGGTACAGAGCTACATGTATAGTGACGTCACCACCATAAGTCAGCGTGCGTGTGTCAGAAAAAGAGTACGATCCCTCTCCCTCTCAACTACTCACTTTTACCCAACTTTCATAGCAAACATCTTCGTAATTATGTACTTTTCGAAAAAAAATCACAGTAGTTATGTCATAAAATAATTTGTTCTAAAAAATAATATAACAAATATACCTACTAAATGAAATGAAAGTCAACTAGCCAATTTGTGTCAATAAGTGAATGAATGAAATTTTCACAAATAATCATCATCTCAATACGTGGGCTCGGTAATTTGTTGGTAGTTGGGTGCTGAATATGTAGAAGATTATATTACCTGTTGTGTGCTGTTCAGCACAACACCTGCAACGGACGCCGGCGGCGGGCACGGCGGGCCCGGCGGGCATCGAAGGCTGGACCAACGCGGCGTCGCTGCAGGCCTGCCAGCAGAAGCTGCGGCTGCAGTCCTTGCAGCTCGAGCGGGAGCGCCTCAAGCAACGCCAGCAGGAGATCAGACTCCAGGTAATATTATAGGACATTTTGGGATTGTAATAAAATCAGGAATAATAGCTTCTGCTCGCGGTACCGCGCTGAAACATAGCCTAGAGCAGTCTGGGATAATGTAGCTTCCTATTAGTGTAAACAATTCCAGAATCAGAGCAATAAATCCGGAGATTACCCCCTACATCCAAACTCACAAACATTACCTCTTCATAATATTAATATAACTGTGTGAGGACCAATCTAATCTTTAAAATCATCCGATATATCGGCACGTGGTTCGCTCGGGCCTTCGATGGTTGTCCAAATTTTGTCATACCTGCTTCTTACGTTGCATGGCACGTTGAGCAGGCGGTCCCGATAATCATTGTAAGACATTTGACAGCCGCCTGGGCGCGTTTCGCTAAATCATTAGCAAGTAATATACGTCTCTTTTATTTTTCAGCAAGAGCTTATATTAGCGCGACAGTCATCGTCACTCGTGTCCTCGCTAGCGAGTAGCACCGGCGTGGCGAGCACCGAACTGCCCCTGGACCCGTTCCTGTCGGGGCTGTCGGAGCACCAGCGGCAGGAGTCGGCGGACAGCGGGCTGGGCATGGCCGTCCCGCAATCCTACTCAATGCCGCACACCCCCGAGGGCTTCCTGGCGGGCATGGACGACCGCATGGACTGCACCAGTGAAGCGGGCGCGAACCTCGACTCGACTGATATCACGCTCGGTGATAACCTCGATTCTACTGACGACTTGGTACCTTCTTTACAGGTGACTTTTACCGCTTCATTCGCTTGCAAATGCTGATTCGTTTCTTAACCTTACGTTACTCTGGATCTTGTTTATCGTAATGTGATTCCGTTGCATTAATCTAAGTACCCACTAAATTTCCGATGGTAGGTGGTAATACTGAGTTGTGTAATTATTGGTCTACGAAAATCAATATGATCAAGACTTTTAATTTTAATCAATTAATTTGTAATTATATTTTGATTTTAAATCATCCACGAATTTCCAGAAATATTTGGTTGAGTAGCAGTCAGGAGTTTTAAGTAAACAAGTAATGCGTATTCAAGGTTCAAATCAAAGCTTGCAAACTTTACGCATCAAGGAGCGAAATTATTTAGTTATTAAAAAAATCCGAAAGTTGCACATTTGTTGATATTTGAATACACGTTTCACTAAAATTATCATCTTGGACTTTGTTTACTTACAGCTTGGTATTAAAAAAAAAACGCGCGAATGTGTTTTGTGTACTAACCTGGCAAAAAGGCCGCCGCATGAATTCTGTTCAAAATCGCTCTAGCACATTATCTGCTGATAACGATAACGCAACATCCTTTCATACTACGATTACTGATTACAACAAATGATTCATATGAAAGTGCGAGTATGACCACATTGTGTTTAACCGATTGTGGGTGAGATAATCATCGGGTACCTACCTGTACCGATTGTTTTAGTTCTGCGTGGGTCGTACGGAAATAATTGTATAGTCAATAGATATTATAACTTCTATGGTAAATAAGCGATTACGCAAGTTCTGTATGTTATTCAATGATGTCCCTTGTTAATGGATTGTATTTTTTTTCCGTAATATCTTACTTAAATATTATTAAATTAGTATACCTACTAAAATCTTAGGTTCAGTTGGATCTCGCCTATCCGTAAAAAATAACGCAATGTCCCGGCAAAAGTTGGCCTGTTGAAAAGCACTTTCAGTTATTACCGAATTTTCCGGGCAACTTTTTTTCTCCTAGATAGACACCTGATTCGGAATACTAAGAACATTTAAAAAGCAAAACTAGTCAAATCCGTTCAGCCGTTCTCAAGGATGCGCTTACCAACGGACATCATTTAATTTTTACTATAAATATTATTATTATTTTGGCGTGGAGATTATTAATAGTGTACGATTAAAAATCAACTAGTACTCAAAAGTACCTAAAGTTGGAGAGTGCCAACGATACCTACCTATGTATTTACATCAATGAAGAGTGCACTAAATTTAATGTTTTCGTTTTGGTTCCACTAAAATATAAAAATAACAACGATGACTCGCGTCTCGCACTCGTCGTTAAAATGGATAAACAAAAACAATGTCGCTGTGTAGGTACTACCTATAAAATGTATCTATAACTATAAAGAACATTGCAATGAATGTTTCGTTAAAATTATTGCTGTCATTAAGTAGATATTTTGCCTACGGATAGCCATCGTCATCTCCTCCTAGAGTGTAACTAGTAGGTACCTATACATTTAATTTTAATTTTAAACGACTTTTCCCAAGCGTCATTAGTTAGTTACTGCGAAGTTTAATAGACCGGAAACCATATTCCCCCACGACTTTATTCTTGCGCATCGTTAACAATTAATCTGTTTTCTTTTTAGGTATATTCTTAGTAAACATTATTTGTGTCTAAGCAAAATATTACTATTTGCCTTAGATTTTATTGGGAATCCGAATCGAGGCCGTAAATATATAACATCGGCTTTAGAAAGAGACTATCGGCGAAGTCTGAGAATGTATATTTTTAAATATTATCTTTACATTCTACCGACCCTACCGATCGAACTGTTAATTTTTTTTTGCACTATATTTGTTAGAACTGTTATACTTTCACATACCTACTTAACTTTTTGTATATACTACTTATGAAATTCGCACACCGCTTGCATGACCAGATTTCTGTGCTGATTATGTGTAAGGATTTATAATGCGTGTTAATCGGACATTATAATATTTTATTAACACTCGTCATTTGTTTACAGTTGAACGAGTTCACAAACGACATACTCCTGGACGATGTGCAATCGCTCATAAACTCGACGCCGAGCAAGCCAGACAACGTGCTAACGTGGCTGTAGGCTGCGCGCGAGTGGCCGCACTGACCGCGCGGCCGCTCAATGCTTACAAACTTTATTAGGTATTATAATGTTAATTTAGCGTACTTACCGCTTACACGACGTCGACCGCTATAACAGTGTCGGTGACAACGGTAACTATGGTGTAAATTTCACTATGAAAATGACAATAATAGCGTATCGCGTGTAACGACTGATGTGGGATTTCATGTGTGCTTATTATATAGAAATAGTTAGATTCAGTACGAACGCTTCCAGACGAACGGTCAGACCGATGCGGGTGATGTTTGCGCCTGACTGAACGGTACTCTATGTAATAGTTTATACGCTATATTTTATATTGCGCTATCTACAATAAAGCTCAAATATTTCCCGCGCCGGTTCCACTGTTCCACTTCCGTATCTGCTCGCTTATTATGCAGAATCGATTTCATGTCTGTCTCTGCATTTATTCGAATGAGATGGGAATACGAAATTCTGTAGGTGTAATAAGTGTTTCACTTCGTTATTATGATACATGTGTGGGTTGTTTGTGTGTCTGGTTGTAACACATCTCTGGATCGGTACTTGTAACTTGGCTTCGTCACGTGCGGGTAGCGAGGGACGCTACGAAAACGTAGTCGACTGTAGTCGTTTGGTGAACACGTCGCTCGTATTCTGGGGCCCATGTCTCCTAACATCATTTACTTAAAATTGAACGACAATGGTATCATAATTGTAATCAGGCCGCTTCCTCATGAGTGTTAAAAGTGGCAATCACGATGCGATTATCTATCAATTGCGAGTCAATTGTGTTAGCAGGGTTGGGCCACGTTGCCTGGAGCGCAGGGGGTGTACTACGAAGTCTTATTTCCAGGCAATTCACTTTCCGGCCTAAAACTTGTCATCTGTATCACATCACATTATCGACATAAATTCCCGTTAGATACAAGATTAGTAGCTTTTTTATTGGGATAAGTAACTATGTATAATTGAGTTGAAATATAAAATTGCCAGACAGTTCGGTGTATTGCCTCGAATTAATAGTTGGTAGTGGCGGGCGCGGTGGCGCGTGAGGAACGCGGGGCGCGGGGCGCGGTGGCTGCAAGCCTTCTTTCGTAGCTGAAAGTAGTCGCGTTGCAACGCAAACGTTCCTGAACTAGGTTTCCCATATTCTTTTCGTCGAGATTATCGGGACGCGGACCCTGTATTTCGCTACAAACTATGTTTTATATTAAGAATATAAAATTAAACTAAGATTGTGATAACATCTTGACGTAACAGTGCCTTATTGTGCCTTTATAAAAAATATATTTATTGTTGTAATAATTAGAAAATGTTGAGATATTTTGACGATTTTTCTACTATCGTTTTTACTTGACGGAAAATTGAACTACTTATGTACTTGTGGTGACGTGTTTTGTCGACCTACACCGTCCTTGTGTATTTTTCAAGATTATCGTAGACGTTAAGATTTTAATAGTTAATCGTGAACTAGGAAATTATGTTGGCAACTATTATGATTACTTATTTTGCTGTATACACATATTGGCCTAGCCTGGCGGGACAAAGACAAGCGTCAACATCTGGCAAAATCTTGCCTGGCCTATTCACCACGTACTGAATGTACTGGCCTGAGTTCGCGTTGGCCTAGGTTGGCCCAATATGTGAATGGAGTATTATGTATTGAGATGTGAGTGAACAATGTAACTTTATATGCAATATACATGATGTGAGGTGCAGGTAGCTAAATTAATAATGACGAGCTCGCGGTGTCGTCTCTAAGTGCCTTATTCTGGACATGATTACAGGCGAATATCCTGTAGCGTCGAAGCAGACAAACTGATAGATTGTGAGATATAACAAATCAGACTTTACATTTAATTCGGTGCCAACTAAGATTAGTTTAATCTATAGCTACTGTTATATCATTAGGTAGTATTATTTCATTAATATTAGGTCTTCATCATTCATATCTGAAAATTTAAACTTTTCAAAAGTGTGTAAGCCCACCTAGTCTTTAGATTGTTTATGAGTGTAATGCATTCAGCTGGCTTCTTCGATTATTATTACATTAGGCCTTATCAAATGCTACATTGAAAACTTTGCCATATTAGTAAAAGTACCTACTATTATTCTTATAAGACTTTAATGTAATCTTCCAGTCGTAACGAATAGCAATAATAGCATCTGTGTAACTATTGTAATTAGACGTATCGGTGCTGGGTTTATGGTACACTTTAATTTTGTATTCTGTCGATCCATTTTGTATTTTATTTGTTGTATATCTACTTTATATTTGTATTTGTCGTGTATTAATTGTAGGAGTCCGTAAGTTTGGATGCTTCTCATATTGTTCGGTTCATTATTCTCCACTCGCTTCCCCCCCCTCCCCGGTACCGGCGCGGGCCGGCCGCGCACACACATCGACAAACATTCCATGTTGCTAACACACGCTCGGCGCCGCACGCCACAGAATAATAATCAGAACAATATCTCAAGTATAAACTGTATCGTTTATCTCTTAAGTGTAGCCTTTACGATTTTAAAACATATCTTTTCAGTCTGATAACAGATGCAAGTTTTCTCTGTAGTGTATGTAACTACGTGTATCAATGTTATAACAATGAAATTACGTGTCAAACTTATTAATTTACTTTAATTTCATTGTAAATAATTCGATATTCTTATATCAATTAAATAAATATTTGTTTTAATACCTATCATATTATTTTTGTTCCCAAAATCACTTGATTCGAGAAGAAATAGTTCAATAGGTTTTATAGCTCATCCCTGGGTGGTTTTATCTGTAGAAAAAAGCAAAACAAAAAAGAATATTTGCAATTTAATTTTTTAAATAAATAAAAAGCAACTTAAGCGTGTCTTCTGTATACCTGTATGTATGTACATTATATATAAGGCGAGTGCTACAATAGCTGGTCCACCACCTCGCTTCGCAAGTGGCTCACCTGTTAAAATACAAGCTTAATATTATGTACAATGTATAGGTGTATCAGCCGGGTCTAGACCAACCAAAAAGCCGCGCGAGGCTGCCTCGGGGTCATGCCACGCGGTCAGGCCCGGTTTTCACAAAAGCGGAGAGGACAGATGAGTTGTGCAGCATAGCCAATCAGATTGTTTAAAAACACCGCTTGGTACCGAGCGAAGGATTTCCACTTTGGTGGAAACCGGACCTGAGCTCGCGCGCCTGTTGCGGCTGCGCAGTCGGCCTGGATCTGGTCATTTACATGCACTACATAAATCAGTAGTCATTTACAAAATATAAAATATCGTCATAGTTTTAGCAATTCATGCTAATTGTTATACAAAGGAGCATGCCAGTTGCAGCAATAGAACATACCACTTGCGTTCTTATAAGGCAAAAGAGTAAAACTTATTTGAACCTGAGTCCTTATTGGATATCATAGAAGTAATTCTTAAAAAAAACACTCTACCCATAAAGGATTTATAAGGTATTGCTGGTGTGCGTATTTTATGATTGTGCAAGGGATATGGCCTTAGTACGTGTTTATTTCTATATAAATGTAAGAGTTTACCTCACTCTATCCCTCATATATTGTCAGAATAAATGTAGCGCTTACCAGCTCCAGTTTCTAAAGCTCTACAGCAGTATGCATCGGTATTATACAGCAGCTTAGAAGCAGCGTTAAATTAACGATTTTCATTATTACAATAATACATAATAACTGCGTATCTGCCCAATTACAACAGTAGGTAAATTTTATATTGAAATGACTAGTAATTAAATCTACAAGTTTTATATAGACTAATAAACAACTATTTCAAGAGGAGCAGGACTAAGGAGATTAGTAATTACTAGCTAAGTTAAAGTCTTACTGAGGGGTCCTTGAAGCGGCTGTCTTGGGGCAACTCGTGGTCAGCGATCAGCTGGCGGAAGTACTCCACGGAGAGCTTGGGCGTACGGGGACGCGCGGGGTCCGTGATGTTCACGTACCAGAACCCGAAGCGTTCACTAAAGCCGAAACCATATTTACAGCGAGATGAATGTGTATAGGTACCTATCTTGAAACGTGCGCTTTTTTAACGATTTTCTTATGATTATGTGAAGTCATTAAATAATACATTTTGTTACCAACAAAATGACAATTGAGAATTTTTGCGAACAAATTAAAAACAAAATAGATCCCGCTTTCTGTGCCGAGGGTCCCGGGTTCGAATCCTGGTAGGGACAAACTTTGTGTGAAGAGCACAAATGTTTGTACCCAAGTCATGGATGTTTAATATCTATATAATAAATATCACCAGACGAATACACCAACTCAGTGTTGCCAGATGTGATTTTCTATTTATACCCAAATTTGAAATTATTTTTCTCCAAAATGATACAATTTGCTTGAGTTTTACCCAAAGGCAAAAAGTTAATAATATCGGCTTAGCTTTTTGCCTTTTTCTTATTTTTACCTTGAAATACTGTTCGAATTTCCAAACTGAAGCAGCAGAATGACCTTTTTTTTTGTTTTACGTAACGCTTCCAAACTGAAGCAATAGAATGACCTTTTTTTTACGTTACGCATCCCCACTGCATGGGTATTTTTTTCTCCAAATTTTTCTCTAAGAATTTCATTTCCCCAAAATTTCTCCAGAGCCAAAATTTTTACCCAGAATTGCGAAAAAAATACCCAATCTGGCAACACTGCACCAACTATACGGTCCCACAATAAGCAACGCTTGTATTATGGGTAAAGTTTGTACCCAACCAGGATTTGAACCCGGGACCCTCGGAGTAGAAGGCAGAGTCACTACTAACTGAGCTAATCAGGTCGTTACGGTAATAGGATACTCAATGACGTTATTGATCTGTAGATTAGGAATTAGCAAGGCAGCTGATTTCTATATTACTTACGAGAATCCAGCCCTCCACTCGAAGTTATCCATAAGCGTCCACGCAGTGTATCCGAGAACTTTGACACCATCGTCGTAGATCACGTTCAAAATTTCGCTGAGATAATCCTATACAAGATTTACAACAGTATTATTTTGACTAGAATTTCAAAAATGTATATGCAAAAAATATTTTTTTACTTTTGTTAGCGGAAAAGGGAAGGTCTTCCACCAGGCGGTTTCATAAAAAAATGCCAGTGATAATACACTTTCTCGATGGTGATACGTACGAGGAGTTTATACTGGGTGGACAGTTTTTGAAAGATTTTTGATATATGCCATCCAACACTGGGTCAGGTCTTTGTGGTGGACTATAGCCCAAATCTTCCACACATCGAGGCGAGCTCCGTGCCCATAACAGTGGGGCAGTAAAAGGGCTCATTATTATTTAACGCATTATCTTACATTGAAGTACTGGATGCGCCCGTAGTCCTCCAAAGTGCCGCGGTCAGAGAAACCATTTTCAGTGATGTAAATCGGGGGATCGTTGTAGGAACTCTTGCACCAACGAAGCAGGTTGGCGAAACCAGTAGGCACCACCTAACATAAGAATAAAATAAGATTTTTTGTTTTAATTACTAGCTTCTAAACTCAGGCATAATGTAGTTTCCTATTGGTGAAAAAAAAACTAATTGGGATCAGCAAATCAAAATTAACCAACTTTACCCCGTCATAATAACAGTATAGATAAGTATATGCGCCTAGATTACAATTGGGTTCATATATTAGATAGCTGTTACCCCCGACTTCGTCCGCGTGGTATTTAACAAAAAGCGGACGAAGTCGCGGGTAACAGCTAGTCTAAAATAAAAGTAGCCTAAGTTACTCCTTGTTACATCAGCTATCTGGCAGTGAACCCGTCGACCGCCGACCCGTCGACGCCGACCCGTCGACGCCGACCCGTCAAAATAGGTCCAGCCATTTCAGAAATTAGCCGGAACAGACAGACAGACAAAAATGGTAAAAAACGTTGTTTTGGTATATGTACCGTGTATACATCCAAATGCACTTAGTAAAAAGCGGTTATTTTAATATTACAAACAGACACTCCAATTTTATTTATTTGTATAGATTAACGTACCCTCAACCACTCGGAAGCAGAATCACCGCCGACTTCCATAGTTGTAACAGCTCCGATGTCTTTCAACCACGAGGGCGATTTAGCAATAGGGTCAACTCCAGCACCAGTTATCAAATGTGTTGTGTAGTGATTGATGCCCAGGAAGTCCGAGGTGCCCTTAATTCTCTGAATCCAGTACTCGTCGAATTGTTCTAGACGTGGACTGGGGATGCCCTCAGCATCGCTTTGATGAGCTACGTTTTCTACCATAACAGCAGGGTAGCCACCTTCCTCGGTGAATATAGGGTGCGCGAACCAACCAAACTGAAAATAAAAAAAAGCTTTCATCAGATCAGGATTTTTTATAATTTCAATTGTTTGTCGGATTCAGATATCTTACCTTGAACTGGTTCGCCACTTCAGCCAAAGCAACTTGTTCGGGATCGTCAGGGTTGCTGGGCTCATACCAGATAGAATTGATAGAGATCATGATTCTACCGTTTTGCGTTGAACGGTAAGATGCGTTGTACAAATGGTAGGCCTCAGCATGGGCCTTGAGAAGAGTGTCACTGCATAAGTAATTGCCGACGCCGTGGCTGTCGATCGCAGGAGCTTTCTTATCATCACCGTAAGCGTCCTCGCAAATTTCATAAGGCTCATTAAACGTAATCCATGATTTGATTCTGTCACCGAATTCTCTGAAGCACAGGTCAGCGTAATCACGGAAATAATCGATCATCTTAGGGTTAGCCCAACCGCCCAAGTCTTGGAGGGTTTGCGGAAGGTCCCAATGGAATAAGGTTACCTGTAAATAAAAGTAGATTAGAGTTGTTATATTCTCTACGTCGTATTGAATAGAGTGCTTTGTATTTAGGTAGTTAATTGCTATAATATTACAAGTGGTTCGATTTCTTGTTCAGCCAGAGCATTAAGAAGGTCGTTGTAGTAGCGGATGCCATCAGGATTGACGAAGTCCGGACGTCCGGTTGGCAGAATACGGGCCCAGGATAGTGAGAACCGGTAGAAGTCTACACCCAGGTAGGCCAACTCCTGGACATCCTCCTGGTACCGGTAGTAGGACTCGCAGGCGATGTCTCCGTTGGTGCCGTCAGCAATCATCTCGGGACGCGTATGCGATAAGCGATCCCACACATTTTCGGATTTTCCTGTAAACAAACTTCATTTATGAACAATCCGAAGAAATCTATATATCAATAAGAACTACTAACAATAACTTGGTCGTATCTAAAATCATCGTTTGGGGCATTATTTTTGATACTAAGGCTGAATTTGCGTGCGACGGGAAAACGACCAGACGAATTTTGATAAGACTCGAAATGGTGATAGAATTTACTTATAGGTGAATTGGGTACATAAGTATGTGATACCTCGCTAAAATACGTATATACACCATCATGCTGCATGCTTGAAGGAGTTGGCCAAAGGATTGCTGAAAGAGCATCATATCGCCGATGGTAACTTATTTTGGTGCCAAGTAATTGGCGGCGATAGTTTTACCCGTTAATAGAGAGGACTATTGGGGTGATGGTATTTTTTTTAAAGTAGTAGCGTTTGGATAGTTTGTCTATTAATGTATTCTAAATATTGTAAGGCTAAATTGCTGTGATTGGTCCAGTTTTGTTCACTTTGTCAATGAAGGTATTATCATCGAACCCGCACACGTTAATTCCAAAGCGGGCGGTTGACTATATTGTTTAGCACTAATAGAACTACACCTAGCATATAAATAAGTAGGTACTTTAAATTCTAGGTAGTTACACAGCTATTGATAATAGACAGTACAAATGGTTCGATCGAGCCTTAACTGTCGAAGTAATAAAAAGTTACAATGGAATTATAAAGAATTGTTTGGAATTTAATCTCACATACAAAAGTATATATCGAATAAGATAAGTGACTTCGATAGTGTTTGTGGGTAAGTTATCCCATCTCGATCTTGATAACCCATTGATGGAGTATCTGTCCAAACCGAGACAACTGTAATCCACCTGAATATACATGATAAGGAATTCCCAAGAGGTGGTGCTGATATCAGCTCTTTAATCATGACTAAGATGAGCATAGCTCAGCATGGCTCAGCCAGGATATAGTTAAAAGATCGGGGAATAATAATACTAGTTATTGTACGCTGCACATAGGCAATAATATAATACGTTTGGACACAGTTAGGCAATAATCTATACTGGAACCAAACTTCACCGACAAAAACACTAAATAAGTAGAAGTCTGCTTTTCACTCTGAAAATACTAATAAAGTCTAACCTTGTACAATGATTATGCAACAAAAATCGTTTTTAAATGTATAGTAGGTAGTAGTATATTGTACCTACTTACAGTTTTCTGATATTTTTTTATAGATAGCATTCAAATACTATGTTTTCTCAAGAAAACCGATGAACCGACTTCAAAATGTCTCTTTTGAGCCCATTACTTCAAGACATTCTGTCGTTTGAACGTAGCTCTCGTTGTATCTTAGCTAATTATGGATCAAGAGATAGGTCTTTTGGTTTGGTTTTGGTTAGTTCAGTTCCATTCTACCTTTGGTAGGTTAAAATAGGTTTTATCCTACCAAAGGACGAATGGAACTACAGATTTTAGTGATATTGTAGATAGCATCTTTATATCTATACCTATAAATGGAAGTCGTATTAGTTACAGTATTTATAACATTTATAACTCAAGAACGGGGGCGGGAGGGAATTTTTATGATCTTTGATTTTTTTAATTTATCTCCGCCCCGAATAAAATATGAGAAAATTCACAAAAAAATAATAATGAAGATAATTTATTGTGGTACGAAGTTCGCTAGGACAGCTAGTATAGGTGTAAATAGGAATAGTTTCTGAAACTAAATGATCACAACCATAACCATTTTTTTTTTTTTTTATTGACGGGGGGGAAATCTTCGATAGCTACCCGGCCTCTGCGTGGGAGAGGGCCGGGTTATGTGGGATTCTTACCCACTAAAACTCCCCCGGTGGCCGCCTTCGACACATGTTGGAGGGGCTCCGGGATCTCCAAACGGAACGCACCCCGGTGCCCCTCTTGTGCCTCGCCCCCTTATGGGGGCCCGTCTCGGGGGAGCAGATGTTTGCTCCCCCTGCGCCCTCGCTGCGCACGGCGGCGGGGAGCCACGCCCGCCACCGTCCTCCTCAGGACACAACCATAACCATATAGTGACACTGTATTTAGAAATGTTTCACGACTTCTTTAATCGACTTACCGCTCACATTCCAGGCTCCTTCGATCTGATGCGATGCAGTTGCAACGCCGAATGTGAAGCCTTCCGGGAACTTGGTGTAACCCGCAAGACTCCTAAAACGGTAATAATTACAATTAATTAGGTACTTCGACTATTTATAATTTACAGGAATTAATAATAATTATTTTGAAAAATAATGCGAAGAAATTATTATAATTATATATATAATTAAATTATTATAATCTGTAAGCATTATTTCATAATCGTTTGTGTTATCTTTCGCAATAAAATTTTAAAGGGTATAAGTACAAACTGAAATTCTGACTTCACATCATTATTTAAGAATGTGTCAAAAAAGACCAGCTCCAATGGTTAGTATACCTTTTTGAATTACTGGTATATTTTAATAACGTTTATTTGGTAACCTGATTAGCTCAGTTGGTAGTGACCCTGCCTTCTAACACTAATTTTTGTACCCGAGTCATCAATGTTTAATATCTATATATTAATATACTAGGTTCGCCCCTAGTCCATTGTACGGTAGGTACCCATAATACAAGCGTTGCTTAGTGTAGGACCGTATAGTTGGTGTGTTCGTCTGGCGATATTTATTTATTTATCTACTATCAATTAAAAGTCGAGAGATATCACAGGTATCAGGAAGGTACTTTAAGGATGGCTAGGTACGATTGAGTTTAAATAATAGAAAGGTCATAGCTACTAGTTGGCCAAACCGGATGTTGATTATAGCCGACACTGCACAACAAAAATAACATATCAATGAGCCAGTGTTGATGACGGTTCAAAAATGTTAACAGTAAAAAAAAAAAACAAGTTCACAATTTTTTGCGGTGGGATATTGACCTCTGCAATACGGTTAAATAAGTGAGTTTTCAAACGAGTTTTGCAGATCTAATCAGTTGTTATGGTTAACGTAGTATACACAAACTTACGAGTGGCACAACGCCAGCAGTCCGATAATGGTCCAGCCCGCCATCGCCATTGCTCCGTGTCGCGTCGACGGCTTCCTCCGGCGAACTGCAGCGTGCTCGCACACCACTGGCATACATTAAGTTCGGGCCGCCGGAGGTTTTCCGCCAGAATCTTGTCGGCATGATAATTCTTTTGAGATAATCCTCAACCGACATGCCGGCTGAAGGTAATCTACAGCCGACTTGAGTGTTGTTTCTTTATTTTCTTTGATAATGGTTCACGTACGTTAAGATATTTAAAGTTACCTTGGTAACAGTATTAGGTCAATGTCGAACGGAAGAGGAAAATGGAAATAAATATATTTTAAACGACATTATTTTAGATTCTCGTTATTATAAATACTCAAGAACTGAGGTATTAAAGCAAACTGGTTAAGGAAAATTTTATTTCAAAAATCGAATAATCCAGTTTTGGTTTTTATCAGAACTCATTCTCGAGAGTCCTTAAAGCATGTTTCGATATTCTCTATATTGTCGGATTTGGCCATCCGCGCCCACTTGAAGACTTCAGCCTGTACATACATAATACACCAAAATAACCTAATAGGTATGTTTTTGTTCTTATTGACCGTACGATATATAGACCGATGCGCTTTATATCCACACAGGGACAAACAAAAGGAAACGATAAGTATGTAAAGTGTATGATTTTCAAGAATTAATTTTCCGGATTACTACTATGTGGAAACCTTTACAATTTTCTTAATTATTCAGTTCGTTCACATTAAGTTTACAGGCCCAATTAGAATTGGTAATGATCTGTTTATTATTCATAGACTCTAATTATGTATCTATCATAATATAAAAGGTGTTATAATAATCGTGGAAATTAAGAGGTCCATGGAGAATACACACAAAATACGGCATAAAGACTACGTTTAAATATACACAAATCAATTTATTAGAGATTTAGAAAATTACACCACGTAGATATTAATTGCCTGGAAATCCGCGGTTCAATCTTTAAAAATATATGGGAATCCCTTTATTTATACATTTGTTTTACATATAAATATGATGGGTATGATCTACTCGTTAACTTATTTAAATAATGTCACTATTTATATTACACCCTATATACTTAGTATATAAAAGTTAACCGTCGCGATAAAACCTACTTAATAGTATTGTTGGTTTAATTTAAATACCTAGTACATCTATAGTATGATAGATAGTTTTGTCATATTATCACTCACAAGTAGGTATGTACCAGCGGCACCACAACTTATTAAGTCACAGCTATTTTAAAATCGCTTTTATTATTATTATTATATGTTCCAACTACCTGTTACGCGCGACTTCGTCACTTGCGCGTTCTGAGCCCGCCAGCCTTTGTGATATTAAGTCGTTGGCGGGAGTTGGTGCCCCCCCCCCCCACGGTATCTAAAATAAGAGTAGCCTAAGTTACCTAAGTACTCCTTGTTACATCAGCTATCTGCCAGTAAAATTCCCGTCAAAATCGGTCCAGTCATTTCAGAGATTAGCCGGAACAAACAGACAGACAGACCAAAAATTTTGTTTTGGTATATGTACCGTGTATACATCCAAAAGCACTTAGCAAAAAGCGGTTTTTTTAATATTAGAAACAGACACTCCAATTTTATTTATGTGTATAGATAAGTATATCGATAGATAAACTTGAAGTGGATCCCAAATGTTCAATAATAAGATAATAGAACTGTCAATGAGTTTTTATTGCGATAAAGGGCGTGGCAACTCTCCGCTATCTTGTTTCCTCGGTTGCATCGTCAAAATAACTTTTGACTCTCTGCTACAATATGTAAATTATAACTTCCAGTTACCAAACTCATAAAAGCCGTGTACCAACACCGAAGAAATGGTGGCAGAGTGTGGGGCAAACTGTGGGTTATGATGTGTCAAGGAGGCTCGATACTCATTTCTCCTCCTCCATAACCCTCCCAAAATTCGCCACAACAATTCGCTTCATTAAAACGGCAAATGGCATACGGAAGTATTTAGAGCAGTCGAGTACATCGAGTAAGCAGCTTAAGGCGCAATAACGGTGAGATTTAAATTTTTGTTGAAGGGACTCAATGCTCAAGCCTTATAGCTTATGATTCTTCGAGAAGGCCTTGCATAACACACAGATAGTCCACGGATGTGGCCAGGGAGTGCGCGAGGAGGATCCCCCGAGTCAGGACCTCGCGGACTTTCCATATGTCTTGTATGCTCGTCGGTCTGAACGCTGAGGATAGGGCCCGTCGCGCGATTGTTGTCGGTAGGAATCGCCAAGGCTGGTCCAACCACCAACTGCGGATGTTCATTGATGATTTTTTAAAGAATAGGTGATGATTGGATGGATTTAAGTGAGTAAAAGGTACTGGTTTTTTTTATTGTAGAGCTATTGTAGTTAATAAATTGGCTAGGAAAATAAACGCACGAATAGGCATAGGTTCCTGATATATATTTTTGCCTTCAGATCTAAATTTTAAGGTGATACCACAGTCTCTTACTGACCTTAGCCTCGAATATAGAGTAGGTATATAATAAGCGCTTAAACAATTGATATACGACTGTCATAGGTATATCAATTATTATAACATAACGTCGTATTTACGACGGCTTGAGATCGTAAGATGTAGGTATACGAAATAATTATGTCTTACTTAGGTAATGCTTTTTTAGTAAGTGATTACGAAAATATCGTTACTTACCTTAGGTAAAGGCTCTCAAAGGTAAAATATGTGACTGCAAGGATGAATATAGGGTATATAAGAGGCAGTACGACCAGCAGACACAGTAGCAATGTGCCGATGAGTTTGAGGAAGGTGGGGAACGGCGCGCCGTACCGCCAGAGGGCGCGCACATCGCCGGCGAACTCTCGCGCCAACACGCACACGCGTCCAATCCTCGTTGCGGAGCGTAGCTGCTAAACGAGCAGCATACATTAGTCATACAGCTTCCATACAAAATCACTGCGTACCGAGCGGGACATTAATATAAACCATTATATAGTTACTATCCCTGCGCAGCTTAGTATTACAATACGGCACGTTAGACCATTCAATCCACAAATCATAAGATCACCTTGTGGTATTTTGGGACGAGAGATTTAATTTGGTCAAATCAATAGTTGATGCTCGGTAAAATTGGCAAATTTTGCCCGACCTTTGTTTTAGGATTGTGAACTACTGATGCCCGTAAACCGTTTCAGCTTTATTGTACGAGATCTCCGGTCTGTACCTACCGTTAAAGGGTGGCCGTTTGGTTTAACTTGTGTTATTAGATAAAGGGCATGTAGAGGGAATGGGCTTTATATTGAATAGTCATGACAAATTAAAGACATTGGAGGCTAACGCCTCGATACACGTACCTTACCTAGCAAGGTTTCTTCGACCCTGCCAGCAAGAGCAGTAATTTTTGATAGGATTAGAGTGGTAAATAGACACAAGGTAACCTTACTTCTATCATAAACACTTTGTTGGTCCGACGGTACGGTTTCATGCTTATCAGGAGTATGTCGTGGCTTTTGTTCCTTCATAATATATGTTTGGTTGTTAGCATTTGTCGTTAGGATTATACTTTGCATTTTATTCTACCCATTATTTTGGTAGGTCTATTGCTATTGTAATAATGTATAATTATGGTTTATTGCTTGAACTATTTATGTTTCTTTATTGTCACGGCTTATGTCATTGCATGGCACATACATTTGTCTATGACTCTACCTTTTTGATAGGTTTCATTACATATAACGAAAGGTTGACGACGGACTTTTAGGGGGCTTTTATTAAATATTTAACTAAATAAATTAATACTACTTGATGTTGGCATTGAATGTTTCGTATTTATATTTAGTCTGACTCCCGATGTCAGAAGTCGACGTCGGGTAATGGCTAATTATAGGTATTTAATCTCGGATTGCAACATAATTCCACTTGCTCGGTAGATACTTAAGTAGATATAAGTAACTAAGTATGCAAGTTATTTTCAAATATGTGGGGACAGTTTTTTATTTAGAAATTGGAGAGCAAAGGTGATCGAGATATCCAGCGGGTGATCTCAGGAACCATCCAACTTTTCTCAAATGTTAGATATTTTAGATAGATGTGATACAAACATTTGACCCCAAAAAAAGTATTTTTGAAAAACTGGAAAATAGATGTCAATTATTTGTTTGAGAATAATTTTCCCAAATTTGTACGCAATAGCACAATTTAATTATTTTTGTCCATACAAACTTTAGGACCCTATACAACCCTGTGAGGGGGTTATTTCGGAAAATCGATAAAACCCTATTTAATTATTTTTTATAAAAAGTCTTTTCACATACTTTCGAGTTAATCAACCTACAGGATAACATTTTCCATACATACTTTGGAGTCCCATTTTGACCCCCTTCGAGCTCGAATTTACAAAAATCCGAGTTCTAAGGGGGGGTCTAGTGCACACCTACATCACATAAGGAATTCCTGTACAAAATTTCATGTTTCTAGGTCCACCGGTTTGTGCTGTGCGTTGTCTGTCAGTCAGCCAGACAGGCAGTATAAGAATTTTAAGTACCTTGCTCGTTACTTTTATAACTTGAAAACAATCGAACAAATACATTTGTACTTGCACGAACATAGGCATGTTAAGACATTTAAATATACTAATATTATGGAGAAGTTTAGTTCCTACGCTTAATATATTTAAGTACTTACCTACATAACGCATAGATTTTTAATGGTGGTGTTAGTGCAAAATATGCGCGTAGCTTATAGCTTTTTTTAGGTTTGTCACTATTTATAGAAAGTCAATATCCTTTTGATATAACTGTTTCTCTTTGTTTGTAATGAACAGTTTATCATTGAAGTAAGTGCATAAACTTTTAGTAATATTGCTATCAGTTCAGTTGTACTGTGTGACCATCACGACGCCAGTAAATATGCTGGTGTATTTAATATCTTGTGTTATACTTCTGTGTGCTATACATATTGTAGTCAACTACAATAAAAGGGCTAGAATTATCAAAAAGATTCCGGGTCCAAGGGACGATTTCATCTTTGGGAATGGCATAACTATTATACGTCCTTCAGGTGAATTTTAGACTTTAGGTGTAAGTAGGACAGTTTTCGGCATAAACGTGGGCAATAATCAACGGCAGTTGCCATTAATTATTGTAATTTAATCCTCAAATAATTAGACCTCAATTTATGGGCAGTAAAAATATCCTCTTATTCTCAGATCAAAGTAGGTATGCTAATTAAGATAGGAACATTGAATAACACTAGAATTTTCACAGCACTTGGACCACGAGAAATTAAATAAAAGTACCTTAATGTCTTTTATTACAGTCGAATTAATGAAACTTGCGAGAAAATATGCTAGCACTTGGGATGGCATTTTCAGAATTTGGGCATTTCCCATTGCGGCAGTGATTATTTACAATCCGGATGATATCGAGGTAAATAATTATGTTTAATTTATCGAACAAGTAGGTACCTAGGTGTAAATGCCCGTATAATGAGGTTCAATTTGTTACTTTCAGACGATAATGTCCAGTATGAAATACAGTGATAAAAGCCCAGTCTATCGTATTCTGAAGCCATGGCTAAGGGATGGTCTACTGGTCAGCAATGGTAAAATCTTTCATAAAAAATATTGAAAGAGGCGCAATATGTTTTTATCGTTAGCTCCAAATTGTTGTTCGATCATAATTTGATACGCAAGATATGAAAATTAACATACATTCAAATAAAAACGATACCTGTATTTCTATATAAGGTTAACTTTAAAAGCTAATTTAAATGAGTATGCGAAGTTATTTTATCAGCGCTCATTATTACGCAACGAATAATAATTATTTCTACGATACTTAGGAGCGAAATGGCAACATCGGAGAAAAATCCTGACTCCTACATTCCACTTCAATATTCTGCGTCAGTTTTGCGATGTATTGGAGGAGAACAGCCGGCGCCTGGTGGAGACACTTTGTCGGACCCCCGGGGAGCCGGTAGATGTGGTGCCTGTCATCTCGCAATTCACCCTTAGCTCTATTTGCGGTGAGTCCAAGCGGTGGAAGCAAACCCTATACGGAGAATAAGAACCTTCCTTAAAATATTGACGATAGTAAATTTTACTCGAAAGTCTTCTGCATAGGTATGTAAGACGCAAGTGATTTTGGATTGGTTCTTTAGGAATAAAGGTTTTTTTTTGTATATTCTCGGTCAGAATAGTCAGGAAAGTTTACTATCTTCAATATTTTTCTTCCGTATAGCGTTTGATTATTCGAACCTGTACATCTAACCATATAAGTATGGCAACAACGTGATAATTACAAAGGACATGACATGTTTATAAAACCTATTATGGTAACATTGTTGAGAGCTAACGGTTTTTTGTATCACAGAGACAGCAATGGGCACTTCGCTCAACGCAGAGTCTTCAGGCGCGGGCAAAGCCTACAAGGATGCTCTACACCAGCTCGGGTTTCACTTCTACCAAAGACTGGTCAAAGTTTACTTTTATTCTGATTTCCTATTCAATTTGTCAGCAATGGGACGGCAACAGAAGAAACATTTAAAAACACTACATAGTTTCACTGAAAGAGTGATAATGCAAAGGAAGGAATATCTCGAGAAGCGGGAAAGGAATGATGATGAAGATGAAAATGACGAAGATAACGTGTACAAGAAAAAAAGAAAAACAGCCATGTTAGACTTGCTTCTAACTGCTCAGAAGGATGGCCTTATTGATAAGGATGGCGTCCAAGAAGAAGTTGATACTTTTATGTTCGAAGTGAGTAAATATAGCATAGTCTTTCATAGTTATTCATTTATAATTCTCGGATCTGTATTGTTGTATGTAGCTATTGCCTGTGACACATCTCTAACAATCAAAATAAGGATGTTAATTTAGTTGGCTCCCGCTAAAAGGCCCGTAACTATTTGTGTTTAAACAACAATGTTTTTACAGGGCCATGATACAACGGCATCTGGATTAAATTGCTGCCTTATGCTGCTTGCAAATCACAAGAAAATACAGGTGAGTGTTTCTCTCTTGAAGACATTGCTACAATTAGCGAGAAACAAATAGTGACCATAATTAATGTTACAAATGGTTAGACCAATGCTGTCTATTGGACCGACATGTGCAATCAGTAATAATTCGCTCGCGCAGCGGTCTGATATCTGATGAAAATTTGAGTTTTGAACATATTTAATTACCGATAGAGTGATCGAATGTTTCCATGCATAAGCACTGAAACTTGCACGTTGTCGCTAGGGGCACTAGTATTTGATGCTGTCAACCCGTGTACTATGTATAAGTCGCGACGACGACTTAGGTCGCGCCCGATAAAGTTATTTCAAACTTTTAGTAAATCAGTTATCATTTATGAGATTGTTAAGAACAGATATTGATGTATGATAGTTAATAGACTATTACAGGTAAGAAAGTTATCGTCACGAACTATGCATAATTATAGGACAAACTCGTAGCTGAGCTCAAGAAGATATTCGGCAACTCGGAACGGCCCATCAAGATGGAGGACTTGTCCAGGATGAAGTACATGGAGTGTTGCATCAAGGAGTCCATGCGGCTCTATCCTCCGGTCCACTTCATCAGCCGTAATTTAAATGAAACTACAGTACTAAGTAAGACCTTTATAAATATTTCGCTAGATGGAGCTACGATTTGCGAAATTATAGGCATGCATTCGACTTTTTAATCAGTGAATCCAAATGGTAGCCAAAATATTACCTATCTCAAATTGCACGCCACGGATTTATTTCACTGAAACATGGCAAGGTGGTAGCTTATAACCCGAGTCAATGTATAGTGAATGTATACGATACTTTTTTCTTGCAAAATGGAAGTTCCTGGATGTAAGATGTTGGTTTTCACAGGCAACTACACAATACCCGCAGGGACACATTGCCACATTCTGATTTACGACCTGCACCGCCGCGCGGACTTGTTCCCGAACCCGGAGCAGTTCGACCCCGACAGGTTCCTGCCGGAGAACAGCGTGGGGCGGCACCCCTACGCGTACATACCGTTCAGCGCCGGACCCAGGAACTGTATTGGTAAGCAATTGCAAGTGTTATTTAGTCCTTGTATCTATAGATAATTTTAATAAGCTATAACCAGTTTTATCTGTACATTAAAAATACAATTAGAAAAGTGTGCAATATTAATATTTGGACGTCTCCGATTCCAAAACAAGTTCTTTTCTTGTACGTATACATATATATATATATATATGTTTATTCGAGCATCACGTGAAAACTACTGGATTAATTTCAACAGGCGTTTAATTGTTGGATGATCATAATATGGTTGGATTAAAAAGTAGGGTTTGAGCTGCAGAACAAAAACGGTTGGTTGTGCGAGTGGCACCACGGGCTAAAGCTAGTCTTATATAAGCATCGACAGCCTAGTCAGCGAAGAATCGCCCTTGTAATCCAGAACTATTAGGTTCAATCAAGACATTAAACTATCCACATGAGCCTACTCCAAATAAAAGCAACGATTAAATCGTTCTATTATTATGACAGTAGTCGTGTGTCCACACAAAAAATGGTATACAATAGTCCGTACGCGTAAGGTAAATGCTGGCGCGATGCTATTTTGTTTAATTTAATTTATATCTAACTCATGCAAATGTTGTTAAATCCAATGCTGCGTTTATCAGGTTGTTTGAAATACCTAGAGCGCTACACTGCATAATTATCGGTTTAATTTATCAAGGCAAACGGATTTAATCGATAAGCAATCCGTTTGTTGGGACTAATACTTATGCACATTTTATAGGGAACTATACATACTGCCCTCCCAAGAAAATGTTTATTTAGACGCTACAGGTCCAGCACAGTCCTTACCGTTTCGGTACGTAAGAGTCGTCCATTCCTCTCACACCACAGATTTCATAAATAAGTTTGACAAAGACAGCATGTTTTCTCGATGTCGTTACGATTACATTTGGAATGCCTGCCTACTCTACAGTACCTGTAGCGTCGTATCAAACCGTAGAATGCTACATTGAGGTGTAGCCGTGGGAATATTACCATTAATATCCCCGATAATACAGAGTTATTATTTTTGATTCAGGTCAAAAGTTCGCCATGATGGAGATGAAGGTGGCTGTCGCTCAAGTCTTGAGGCAATTCGAGCTGGCGCCGGTGACGCGACCTGAAGATATGCAGTTCTTGGCCGATTTAGTGTTGAGGAACGACGGACCAGTACATGTGAACTTTATAAAGAGACAATAGAAATCATAATCACCTTTATACCAAACTCTTTACATCTTATTTTCACTCTAGCTAGGTTCGAATTAGATTAAACGAACAACTATGAATAAGGCTTAAATAATAAAGGAAATCCATGTTATTTTAGTGAATATGTTGTACCTAGGTATCTATCTCTCTATCCCACACATTTTGTTACTTAGAAAATAATTATCGACTGGCTGCCCTGGGTTCCAGCTCTATTATTAATCATTGGGTAAGTTGTATAAAACCGAAACAATTCGGTATGCATTCTACTCTAACAACTCGTACCTATCAGTAAATGGGTTGGTAGTTATCAGTGTATTATAAGACTTCCTGTGCGCACTGCGGCTCTCAGTAAAAATGTTGTATTTATTACTGGCAATCATAATAATTTTGTGTTTAATACATATTATATGCAATTACAACGGTAATGCGAGGCTACTAAGAAAAATTCCGGGACCTCAACTTAATTTTATCATTGGGAATAGCTTGGAAGTTATGTGCTCTCCAGGTACGTACATATCACAATATATAAATTTAAGTTATCTATAGGTATGGTTGATTTTCTTTTAGTGTTTAATAAGTACTTTATTGTCTTTTTATAAGTGAATTGAATATGCCCTTTGCATTCAGTTTCATTCACTTAAATTTAAACAACCCATACCGAATAAAAGAGAACCATATTGATTTCTTATATTTACGCGAATACTACACATTGAAATAAAACTAATCTTAAGGATTTTATCGCGGTTAATTTTTTATTCTACGTTCCCGACGTTTCGGCTGCTTTGCAGCACATTCTTGAAACATTGCCTTACATCCGGCTATCTGTTGTGGAATGAACAGTTCTACAAGCAAGTAGATGGTGTGGCGATGGGCTCCCCTGTTTCTCCCGTTGTCGCCGATTTATTCATGGAAGACTTTGAGGAGAAAGCCCTTCGTACTTCACCTGTGACCCCAAGATTCTACAAGCGGTACGTAGACGATACTTTCACAATATTACCATCAGACAAAGTAACAGCTTTCCTAGACCATCTCAACTCCATTCACTCCAAAATCAAATTTACAATGGAGTTAGAGGCCAATAACTCTCTAGCTTTCTTAGATGTTTTAGTGATCCGAAATCCCAATAACACCTTAGGCCACACCGTGTATAGAAAAAAGACACATACAGATAGGTACTTAAACGGTGAATCTCACCACCATCCAACACAGTTAGCTACCGTGGGTAAATCTTTGTTTCAGAGAGCCAAAGGGATCTGTGACGAGCAACATCTGGCTGCTGAGCTCCATCATGTCAAGCAAGTACTGCATGACAACAAGCTCCGAATCCCGCGCCGCCGTCACAGGAACCGAGTGAAACCAGCCACAGTCGAGCGTCTGCCTGCTGTACTACCATACATTAGAGGTGTCACAGACAAGATTGGCTACATCTTGAAGCGCGCTTCAATCAAAACTTCTTTCAAGCCGCCGAAGAAGATTAGTCAGTTTTTACCATCTGTGAAGTGTCACATTCCTCTACAAGATGCAGGGGTATACAAACTCGATTGTGAATGTGGGCTCTCTTACATAGGACAAACCAAAAGATCTATAAAAACCCGGGTAAAAGAACACATTGCTGATGTAAAACACCGGCGCTCCACGAAGTCTGCAATCTGTGAACATGTACAAGATCGCACCCGCCATTATATCAGATTTGATAAGCCACAGATCCTCGCAAAAGAACACCGATTCCGACCAAGGATGATACGCGAGGCCATTGAAATTAAAAAACATCCTAATTTCAATAGGGAAGATGGCTGGGTGCTACCACCAGCTTGGGACCCTGTAGTAAACATCATAAAATCCAGAACCAAGCGTACCATTGCAAGACCTCAAGACACAGTGAGCTCTTTCTGCGTAGATCGGACCGCAAGTAACAACTAAATATGAGGGTACCCCCGTCAAACTATGACACCAGGACGTCAAACACCTCAGTCCTCCCGTGACCATGGTTGCTGCAAAGCAGCCGAAACGTCGGGAACGTAGAATAAAAAATAAACCGCGATAAAATCCTTAAGATTAGTTTTATTTCAAAAGAGAACCAACTTAAAATGATACTATGTTAAAAGTTTTTTTTTTATTAATATACTAAACTATGGTGTGTCTATCATAAAAATAGTATCTCATTATTGTTATATATTATCATTTTATCAATATTAATTAAGCCTCGGAAATTTGGTTGAATTTCTATTCCACAGATTTCTTTAAGTTTATGGCTTATGAACCTAATTTTGATATTATATAAATTCATCAACACAATAATTGATAGATAGCAACTAATTTCAAACTTCTTAAACAGTGGAAATAATGAAACTGGGAAGGAAATACGCGAGAATATGGGACGGAATATACAGAATATATGCATTCCCCGTCGGATCCGTGGTCATATACAATCCAGAGGATGTCGAGGTATGACTAGTATGAACTACATGAACTATCTCATCAAGAAAATAAAGATGACTATGTATGTACTTGTAATTCTATTTTCAGATAATAACATCGAATATGAGACATAGTGATAAAAGTATGATTTACAACGTTTTGAAGCCCTGGCTAGGAGATGGACTGCTGGTCAGTCATGGTAATGCATTTATATATGCATAAGTAATAATGCTAATTTAATACCCATTTATTTATGATGGTTTAAAGTAACGCTAATTACGTGTAGGCACAAAATGGCAAGGACGACGAAAGATACTGACCCCTACCTTCCATTTCAACATTCTACGCCAGTTCAGCGAGGTGATGGCGGAGAACTGCCAGCGAATGGTGGAGCAACTCAAACAGACGGCTGGACAACCGATCGACATTGCGCCTGTCTTATCTGAATTCACCCTGAACTCTATTTGCGGTAAGAATGAGAACGCGTAATTTTTCCGTGATATTATAAAAACAATACCTACTTAGGTACATTTGAATAATGCACTGTTGGTGTGTCTTAAAAGAAATAAGACATCTTTTTTATGAAAATCATCGAGATAAAAGTGATTCGATCGTGAGTCGGAGGGGGCCACCGATACCCCTCACGTCTGAGAGAGTATTTTTCCCTCACCATAGTTAATATGATGATTATGTACATACATGTAAGAGATTATTTTATTGCCTTCTGAAATTTTAAGAAACTGCCATGGGCACTCAGCTGAGTGAAGAGATCACGGGAGCGGGAAGATCATACAAGGAAGCCATATACAAACTCGGACATCTTTTTGTTCAGAGATTCGTGAATATCTACTTATACTCGGACTTTATATTCAACCTAACGTTATTGGCCAGAAAACAAAAGAAATATCTAAAGATAGTTCACGGCTTCACCCAGAAAGTTATCAAAGAAAGAAAGGAGAATGTGGATAAGTATGGACTCAATATCCTTGACGACGACAACGACAGTTATATTTACAAGAAAAAGAGGAAAACGGCCATGTTGGACTTGCTTATATCAGCTGAGAAGGAAGGTCTGATTGACAAAGATGGCGTGCAAGAGGAGGTGGACACGTTCATGTTTGAAGTAAGTTAAATAAAATTATAGATAGGTCCCAAGATTCATTATACCGAAGTCATTTTATTCTAATTACAGGGGCATGACACTACTGCGGCTGGATTAACTTTTTGCTTTATGTTGCTTGCGAATCATAAGGAAATTCAAGTGGGTACCATTTATATTTAACCCTTTATTACTTTTTTATAATATTATGATAGATAAGGTGTTTTCTTTACTACTAAATTGCTCTTCAGTAAATCAACTAATATCTGGATAAGCCCATTTTTTAAAATAAATATAAAACAATGCAGGCTCATAATTTTTCACACAGGACAAAATCGTAGCTGAGCTGCAACAAATATTTGTGGACTGGAGGCGCCCTATTAAGATGGAAGACTTGTCCAAGATGAAGTATATGGAATGTTGCATCAAGGAGTCCATGCGCCTCTACCCTCCGGTCCACCTAATTAGTCGCAAGCTGAACGAACCTGTAGTATTGAGTAGGTTACTAATTGTAACATTTATGCGGCCGAATGCCTAATCAAACGCTAGTCAAGTATCTAAGTCTGCGGTGGTTGTCTGATGACTCGAAACAAAATTTGCTAGAGGCTAAACAATAAGAGTCAGTTTATATTCATCCAACGGTCTGTTTTCTTCGCGATTCATTGGCTCAGGCAGAATCTTATTACGTAGCGTTACGGTAATGTAAGCGCTTATCGTCCTCTTCACACTACAGGTTTTATTAATGTTAATGACAGTGATAGCACGCATTATCGTTGAGTTTACTTCATTAGATTAGGAGTTCCTGCCTACCCTACTGATAATAATTCATATTATGCGATCCAAGACCTCAAACACTGATGGATAGAAAAAACGATTATCAATAATATATTGTATGTCTTATAGGTAACTACACAGTTCCTGCCGGAACTCTGTGTCATATTACCATCAACGATCTCCATCGTCGGCCAGATCTGTTCCCGAACCCGGACCAATTCGATCCAGACAGGTTTTTGCCGGAGAACAGCGTGGGGCGGCACCCCTACGCGTACATACCATTTAGCGCCGGACCTAGGAACTGCATCGGTATTTTTTTATTATAAGCAACGTACAACATAGCAACATGCAATAATCGAAAATGTTGTACCTTAGGGTTGTCTCTCGAACGTTGAAAAACATTATTTGTTGGTATGTTACGGTGTATTCCAGGTCAGAAGTTTGCCATGATGGAGATGAAGGTGGCCGTGGCGGAAGTGTTGCGGCATTTCGAGCTGGCGCCGGTCACTCGACCCGAAGATATTCAGTTTTTCGCTGACTTAGTGCTGCGAAACGATGGACCAGTGCGCGTCAACTTTATAAGGAGGCTGTGAAGAAAAGTTTATATCCAATAAATATTTTTCTAATTGATTTAAAAACTTACTGACATAAAAAAAGTTGCATATTATAACTCACACTTATTATTTTAAGATCTTTGAATCTGTCTAAGAATTGTGGATGCAGAGTAAAGTAATTGTAAAGCTGTAGATCTATACTGAAACTATCAGGTAAATCTTCTTGGAAGAGCTTGAAAATACACATGTTTTATAGTTTTATTATGAAAGAAACACATATTTTAGCTAAATAGATAAGATCGACTTTCATAAAATCCCCAATTATTATTTTATCAGTGTGATTACTCATTTGGCACAGAACAGACGTATTATATAATGTTTGTGTATTTACTGGCTATTGCAATATTCTTGTGTTTCATACATCTTTTATTTAACTACAATGGGAGTGCTAGGATGTTGGCGAAGATTCCGGGGCCGAGGCTTGACTTCATCGTTGGAAATGGTCTCACAGTCATACGCTCACCAGGTGATCCACCGATTTGTTCTTCTTAGCTAAATTTTCTGCGCACTTCGACAAAAAACGTTGGGAGTTCTATGAGGTTGGCATATACTAGGACGGTACGCAAGTAACCATCTTGGAAGTGGATCTATCCGGGACACGAGCTGTTTACCCAAGGAGACTTGCTAGGTAGGATAGTTGCGTACTTGCCTCGAAAAAGCCGAGTAACGAGAGGCCTATATACCAAGGGTTGTAGCTGCAGTTTCTACTATTATGTTCCTTAGATCATCCATATTGAACTTTATTATAGTTGAGCTCATGAAAATGGCAAGAGACTTCGCAAAAACATATAATGGAATATATAGGATATGGATATACCGATTTGGAGCAGTATTAATCTATAATCCAGATGATATCGAGGTATGTATTAATAAATTATTTGTTAATATAATTATTTTAGAAAAGGATTGGAAAAGTAAATTAAAATAATATGAATGGTACCAATCTAATACCACTCGAAACACAAATAATTTAGTGTCAGACCTTCTTGTGACCATTTGCAGTAAACATGCCTTATCAAAGTGCTTCATTTTATAAAAGATATACAATTATTATCAATAAAACTGAGTGCCTACTACGTATTACTAGATAAATTATTATTAATTAGCTGCTCTTTGGCATTTCATTGTTTAGTAAGAATAAATATTCGTTAAAATAATAATAGTTTTTTCTTAATAATGGAAACGCCAAACAGTTTTAATGCGTTAAAATCATTTAAGCCTACATACAGTAGGTACCTACCTATCGTAATAAACATGAAAATGATGATTTTTCCACTTATAAAATTTCTAAATGAAATTTTCATGAATCTTCTTTTTGCAGACAATAACATCAAATATGAAGTATAATGAAAAGAGTGCAATGTATAATCTTTTGAAGCCGTGGCTACGCGATGGACTGCTAGTCAGCAAGGGTATCAAATAGTATTGTATACTAAATTTATATATATATCTTAAATAACTATACGCAATACTATCACAATGGTCACCAACTAAAAAACAAAAAAAACTGTTGTAGAATAATTAATGCACCTAACAAGAACACATATGGTTACTAAAGAATATCACGTACTACTTATTATCTAACTAAATGTATACAATATAAAAGTCGACTATCCAATTACACTGTGTGTGTTCTTATCACACCTGTAGCGACCACTTCAACAAGCTACACACCCTTAAGAATATTTTTTATCCAAAGTAAAGATCTAGTGCATACATATTATAAGCTGTAATGTGTAATGTTAGTTACTAACAAATTCATATAACACAGGGGAGAAGTGGCAAGCACGCAGGAAAATTCTCACGCCCACCTTCCATTTCAACATTCTGCGTCAGTTCTGTGATATCTTAGTGGAGAATAGTCAGCGTTTAGTGGAGAGTCTTAATGGAACAGTTGGAGGCCACATCGACATTGTGCCTGTCATGTCAGAATTTACACTCAGTTCCATTTGCGGTAAGTAAGCTGTTTAGCAACACTGCACTACAAGAAAACCTTTTGGATTTTAATTTAGTCGCGTAGCTATGTAACCAAGGGCCCCGGGGCAAATAGCTTCTTATCGTCAATTAAGGGCATAATAAAGCAAAACTAGTTACTACTAAATATAACTAAAAGTATAGTGTGTAACGCAGCAGATAATTTTCAATGTTGGTTTTTCGAGCGTTGTCCATGGAGGCCCCTTGAACTTGGGGGCACGGCCCCGCCTAGCCCTACGTTAGCTATACGCCACTGCTTACATTTTGTTTACCTATTTCTAGAAACTGCCATGGGTACTCAGGTCAACAACGAGATAACAGGAGCAGGGAAGTCATATAAGGAAGCTATATATGAACTTGGACACGTGTTCATTCAAAGATTTATGAAAGTTTATTTATACGCAGACTTCGTATTTAGTTTAACATCTTTGAGCACAAAACAAAACAAATTATTGAAAAAACTCCACGGATTTACTGAGAAAGTGATAAAAGACAGGAAAGATTATGTAGATATGTACGGAATCAGTAACCTAAACTTGGATGATGAAGCTTACCTTCACAATAAAAAGAGGAAAACAGCTATGTTAGACTTGCTGATATCTGCCGAGAAGGAGGGCCTGATAGATAAGGAAGGTGTACAAGAGGAGGTCGACACGTTCATGTTCGAGGTAGGTATCCGTTATTAAAAGTAATAATTTAATGGCAGGTTTCAAGGTTCGTATTCAAATACTTTTTTGATAAAAAATGTAACTTAATTTGTATGTTACAAAGTTGACAATTACTTAAAGTGCCGCAGTCTACTCAACATTTAAAGGTATAATGAATAATGGCTTATAAGTTTTTTTTTCAGGGACACGACACTACAGCGTCGGGGCTGACGTTCTGCTTTATGTTGCTCGCAAATCATAGGAACATTCAGGTAAGAATCAATGATCATCTTCAAGTTAATTCAGACTTATTATTTATATTATGACTTGCAGCGCCCGCGGCTTCGTACGCGTGCCGTTAAAATATTCTGGATGTTGATGTTGTTATGACCTGTCATTTAATTTAAAACCCACTTAGTGGCTTTTGAGATACAGTTTTTGGTTTTCATTTATGTCCGATTCCCGGGTACAATTAATCCTATATCGTGATTCAAATTATAAGCTGTCATCGTACCTATATTCATCAAAATCCGACCAGTAGTTTTCCCTACAGGCGCGAATATGCAGATAGACAAAAACGTAAGGAAATAACCGGATTGGCCCAGACTTTTTAAATAAAGTCTCTATATATTTTCCTGAAACATTCAATGTACATAGAGACACTACAAAGTTACAGTCTTATTAACGTGAATACTTACCTATTTTACAGGACAAAATTGTTGCTGAGCTTCAGGAAATATTCGGTGATTCAGATCGTAGCATCAAGATGGAGGACTTGTCCAGGATGAAGTACATGGAGTGTTGCATCAAGGAGTCCATGCGGCTCTATCCTCCGGTCCACTTTATTAGCCGCAGTCTGAATGAATCTACTGTATTGAGTAAGTTGTAGAACAAAAAAAAAACCAACGAAATGATAAATGTGTTTTTTGTGATCAACATTTTTTGTATGACGTATCAGAATTCTGACTTATCATAATGACTACCAATGCGTAGGTTCAAGGCTTACTATATCATTTCAGAATCACCTATATGGTATTCTTGCCAATTATACTCAGGTACCTAATTAAACTATTTGTTAATTTCAGGTAACTACACCATTCCGGCTGGTACCATATGCCACATCCCTATTTACGACCTGCACCGCCGCTCGGACTTGTTCCCGAACCCGGATCAGTTCGACCCCGACCGGTTCCTGCCGGAGAACAGCGCGGGGCGGCACCCCTACGCGTACATACCATTCAGCGCTGGACCCAGAAACTGTATAGGTAAAAGGAAAAAAAATAGTCAAAGTAAAATACGTTCCCTGTGGATTTCCAACATGATACACTTGTATCTAGTTCGATGGATCATAAGAACTTATCGATATATTTTGAATCATCAATACAATCAAACATTTCATCAATTAAGTCTCATTTTACTACAGGTCAAAAGTTCGCCATGATGGAGATGAAGGTGGCTGTTGCTCAAGTCTTGAGGCATTTCGAGCTGGCGCCTGTGACCCAACCTGAAGATATTCAGTTTATGGCCGACTTGGTACTGAGAAACGACGGACCAGTATATGTTAACTTCATAAAGAGACAAGTGTCAGCTTTAACAAATCATATATAAAATAAAAATTTATGTAGACGTAGTGCAACAACAAAAATACCGAAAATTATTTAAGAGGCCAATAAGTAGGTTGTAAAGACCGTAATGTACAAACAAATACAAAAGTACGCTAATTATAGAACGCTATTTAAATTCTCAGATTGTTAAAATAATAGGTATAAAAAATCGAACACCTTTTATACATAAATATAATCTGTACGACCTACTTGTTAGGCTTTAAAATATTATACCCTGTTTTCTTTGGACTTTATATAATACTTATTGCTGCAAGTTAATACTTGCCCCAAAAACAGGTCCAGTAGTTAGTTGTCTTTGCTGTGTAGTAGGCAACAGAAGAAGAACAGTGCGAGAGGAATAGCGACGGATTGTTAAACGTGCTATCGACCCTTAAGTGATGACCACGACCACTCTGCCAAGAGTGTAACGACGAATAACAGCACTTAGTAGTACCTACAAATGTAGTTGTACATAGCAAAGGTACCGTTATAATTAGTTTAATGCGTCAACCTCTCCTCGCTGTCATGCATTTTGCGAATATAGGAGAATACCACCAATACCCCTTATTGAATTGCTGCCTACGAATGAACACACATATTTCCAGCCACCGCTTGCTGCTACTACAGGCCCCATTTCAGAACAAGAGAACTTCAGGCTAAAGGCACCACCTTAGCTATCTACATTCAGCCACAATCTGTTTGTTGCATTTCGTAGATACATATGTCCTAGTTATCTTTAGACCGAGAAATCTCCAAATCTTCATAATAGAATGGTGACCAAATTATTCTAGACACACGTTTATATTAATTAACCTTCGATACACGATTTATCTATTGATAAATAAAAACATTTGTTTAAAAACCACCGACAAAAAAAATTATAAGTTTTTTTTGACGGTGGCTTCATACATTTTTTTTTTTTTTTCTTTTTAAACATTAGTACTTGTCTATCTAACATATCCCCTATAAACGTTACACTTGTCGAGACCTATAGACTAGTCCAAAGTCTATGAGCCTACGATAAATATATAGTCAAGTTACTATGGCCACCTTCTTGCTCCATCATCACGTCCTCGACACGTGATGTGTGTGAGCCAATTATTCATTCAGACCAATTCAATAAGCCCAAATGTGATACATCTTCTGTAAGTTTTCAAAGAATTGGGTAGTCGTAGAGTAGGTAGACTGTGCTGGTTGCGGCATCAGGTCAAAGATTTAACATTATTACAGTTTTATCTAATTTATAGAGTGTGCCAAATTTCAAGTCAATGGAGCGAAAAGTAGAATAATTAACCCATTGTATGAGAAAATAGTAAATCGTCTTGGAATAGAACTGATGATCTTGAAACGGCAAAACCGATTTAAACTAAATATAGCAAAGAACAATCCCAATTTAACCAGTTTTCTGATAACAAAAACTACGTCGAAATCGGTCCACATATTTGGGTGCTACGATGTCACGGATAGACACACAGACAGACAAAGTAACTTATAATACCGCGACGCCATCGTCGGGGGTTCGTAACAAGCATTTGCTCAACTCGGATAGCGTCTATTTATGAGATATTTCAAATAAGATCATGTTATATGTATACACATTGAACTTCGATCTCATTATAGTTTTGTTTGATAGTGCCAGTGGCGTAGCTATGTAACCATGGCCGCTGAGGCAAAATGAGATTGGGGCCCTTACTAAAGTAATTCTAATTGATCACTGCTGGTCATAATAAAGCAAAGCTAGTTACTATTTTAGTTTTTAAATCATCGTACTTCCTAATCTAGGTATTTAATAGAATAATACCATAAATTTGAAACTTTGTTTGCTTGTTAGGCTTTCACGTGAAAACTACTGAATAGATTTGGATGAAATTTTGCAAAATGTGTGTCCTACACAGGTTACACCCTATGTAGGACACAAGATACTTTTATCCCAATAAAAGGATCCCGGGGAAGCATTTTCAATGTTGTTGGTCCAATCCTGGCCAGGTCCAGTGGTCGCGGGCGGAAAATAAAAAATAAATAATGACGAATTAGGTTACCAGATTATTGTTCCTATTTACATTATAGCTAAGAAATGTTTCTGTTCTAGAAATGGGAGACATATGTAATTTCAGTTCGAGCCATTCGAGGTTTGGTCAGGGGCCACAAAGTTAAAAGTTTAAAATTATTTATTCCTAATTATTACATAACTTTTTCGAACGACGTTCATGGAGGCCGTGGGGCCTCGTGAGTTTAGGGGCCCCGGGGCACCGCCCGGTGTAGCCCTACGATAGCTACGCTACTGGATGGTGCCCTACTTTCCATATCTGTTATTAAGTAATATTACTTCGTTTTAAGAACGTATGTTATAATAGTTGTAACATATCTATATATAAATGGTTTTGTCCTGAGTGACTGATCATCATCAATGCACAGCCTAAACCACTGGACGTGAAATTTGGACAGTCGCTTCCTTTTACACCGTACGCAGTTTAGTAACACATAGTTGCCATGGTCATCTTTTGACAACTATAATTACGTATAATGTTTAACTTTTCTATGCGGACCAAGACGCGGGGCGACAGCTAGTTTAATATGAACATTTAATCGGACCTGTCAAAAGGGTCGTTGAGTTCCCTTATCTGTTTACTTAATATTCAAATCAATTGTGATACTTTAGTATTGAAATATAATAAACGTCTCTCATAGAACTCAACTTCGTTGCCTGTGTCAGTGCTTCAACATTTACAATGTTTTTGTATTTAATAGGTTTCATAATAACTTTGTGTGTAATACATATTATGTTTAATTATAATGGTCGTGCTCGGATGATAAGGAAGCTCCCAGGACCTAGAGACGATTTTATAATTGGAAATGCTCTAAATATTCTTCTTTCTCCTGGTAATGTATATGTCGCAGCCGGATTGTAGAATCCGCGCTTTTACAATTCGGCTAGGCGCTTTACAAAACACCTCAGTTCTGTAAAACGGCTGGTTAACGTTTAAGCGGATTGTAATATTGTAATGGTGTTTTGCGTTTTACAATGCGGCTGATTAGCCTGCGCCGAATTGTAATGCGGCGTTTTGACGTTTAGCCGAATTGTAATACGGCGTCCTAATCATTTATGGGGTTCGGTTTGCTCAACGGCACGCGTGGGCGCGCGAAGCGAGCTCGGGAATTCAGGGAACTACGACTAGGCTGGTAGAGGTTCCAAGGAAATAGCGGGGGTTCGTATGCGAGAGTAGCGAGCGAATTGATCTTATGTCTGCTGATCTTACACCTAGAAATAAGTGCCCCGCGAAGCGCAGCTCTTTTTTTTTCGGCCATTTCACTCGCCTAGGTTACGGATAGTGTCATAGTTTCGAAGAATTAAGCATTAAAGATCAAAACTATTTACATCTAAATCTGTTTGCAAAGCGCATAAACGTTGACAGCTGTTTTGTTGAACGTATTGATTGGACATACCGCCTAAGCGTTAACCAGCCGCTTTACAGAACAGAGGCGTTTTGTAAAAAAGCGGCTTCTACAATGCGGTTGCGACATATATATAAGACGTTTTTTTAAACGGCGAGAATCCTTTCCCTATACTGTTTTTTTTTGTAGTGGAGATAATGAAATTTGGAAGAAAAAACGCCAGCAGGTGGAAGGGTATATACAGACTATGGATATTTCCTTTTGGATCCGTAATTATATATAATCCTCAAGATGTTGAGGTATGTGTGACACACATTGTGTGTCCAATTAATTATTATCTGACTAGATACTTCTGTAATTACTACTGAGCAATTAATATACATGAAAAAGACTGAAAATAAAAGTGTATAATTTATGAAATGATCGACGGAGAATTCCAACTCTGGGGTGTCCAGAATCATGAGTTGAATCTATGGTATCAGTTTTTGTTACGAAGCCATGTACACCATGTATAGTACTTACATTGTATTAGTATTAGTATTAGTTTGATAGCAACAACCTGCAATGCGTCCCGCGGGCTCAGAACGCGCGAGCAGGCTGTTGCCAACGGTTGTGTCTTTGTTAAATACCACGCGGACGAAGTCGCGGGTAACAGCTAGTCTAAAATATAATAATTACACAAATGTGCAATATAGAGCCACTCTATCTACGCCCTTAGTTATTTCCTTTACTATGAAGGTAAATATTTATTAGTTACCTAACAAAAAACTGTTTGCAGGTAATCATGTCAAGCATGAACCACACCGAGAAAGGTATGATCTATGACTACTTGAAGCCGTGGCTGCGTGATGGACTCTTGGTCAGTAAAGGTAGTGTATCAAAATCTTAAAAAAATAGCTTGAACTCATGGAATGTTGAAACAAATTATTAGATTATACGAGATTATAACGAAATATGTACCTATGTAGGGCACTCTGCAATTGAGTGGGTATCTCTATATTCTAAGGAGGTAGGGTGCCCCACCCACTTCCAGTTTAACTACTTTAAGTTATGTCGGTTATTCTAGTTCGTCTACAGATCTTCTCATCTCTGGATCTATCACGTAGCGAACCTTCGCACATAGCTCGCACCACCGCACTTTGAGCGACCTTGAGCTTTCTTATGAGGCCCATAGTAAGCGACCACGTCTCAGTGCCATATGTCATTTTAAGTATGAGATGTGTTTTTTCGTTAAGTATGATCCGTATATGTTGTAAGGTGCAAAATGGCAAGAGCGCAGAAAAATCCTCACCCCCGCCTTCCACTTCAACATTCTGCGCCAGTTCTGCGAAGTGATCGTGGAGAACAGCCAGCGGCTGGTGGAGACGCTCGCGCTATCTGCCGGACAGCGCATAGATGTAGCGCCCGTACTCTCCGAATTCACGCTCAACTCGATCTGCGGTATAATGATACCTATTTATTTTCTACTAGATTCTGGCCGCGGTTCCGCACACCGCGGGTGACCCTCGTTGAAACATTGATTAAAGTATTCAGGTATTCTTGAGTGCTATATAATCCATATTTAATAGGTGAAACCATTTTCAGCATCAGATTAGTAGCTCCAGATGGATAATATACCCCAGTAATACCCCCTATAGTTATTTTTGTAGGATTAGAACTGGTTAGAATAAGTATTACCAACAATTTTCCGTCTCTGACACCAGTCTGTGTTCCTATCTTTCTCAATTTAAACTATAATAATAACTTTTCATTATCTTGTTCAGGCTCGAGCCTCATGTTAGTTTTTATGGTTAGCACACCAACCATAAAGGAGAGCAGGCATATACAGAGTGTAAGGGCATGGTAACGAAAACTGTGGATAAAGTTTACACTTAATGCATAATATTAAAATTAGAATCATTTATACCGTGTATATTTAGTATACATAATGAGATTGTTTTCCAGAAACGGCAATGGGTACTTCGCTCAAAGACGCCACAAACGAGTCTAAATCCTATAAGGAGTTACTCTATAAGCTCAGTTCCATACTCTATCAGAGGCTCGTCAGGGTTTACTTGTTCTTTGACTTCATATACTACTTGACATCTTTGGGTAGAGCACAAAACAAATGTCTGAAAGTAGTGCAAGGTTTTACAAGGAAAGTAATAAACGATAGAAGACGGTATCTTGAAGAGCAAGGGATTGGTGACATGGTGGAAGGAAATGACGAAACTTCGGTGTACAAGAAGAAGCGGAGAGCGGCGATGCTAGACTTGCTCATATCCGCTGAGAAGGATAAATTGATAGAGACAGAAGACATTCAGGAGGAAGTCGATACTTTCATGTTTGAAGTGCGTATAATTTATTACATGACCATTACCTGAAAATGTATTGATATACTATCAACTAGCAGTGCCTGAGATTTCGTACGCGTAAAAATTCATCGTATTGATTAACCCCGGTACGTTATCTATCACGATCCCACGTTTCAGAAAAATCCACCCAGTGGTTTTTGAGATACAGTTTTTTGGCAATTCTGCGGGAACCCAATCATTTCCCGGGATAAAATGCATCCTAAAGGATGAGCAGGGTTATAAACTATCGCCATGCTGAGTTTAATCAAAAATCCGCCCAGTTGGTCTCTCATGAAGCGCATACAGGCAGACAAATCATCCAACAAATGTGGATTCAGGCTTAAATCACAAAGACAATACTTATGCTCCACGGTTTTTTTTTACAAAAACATTGGATGTAATGACACCACCAATTTGTAGTTTTATAATAATATGTGTATAGAGATTGTTTCTATTAACCAATATCTGTTATTCTTTACAGGGACATGACACTACTGCATCTGGATTGACGTTCTGTTTTATGTCGCTTGCAAACTATAAAGATGTGCAGGTAAATAAAAGTAACATTACAACTAATAATATTTATCTAACCAATTTTTAAAAGCTTATTTACCAGGTACGTAGCTTATCTATAAATCTCTGTCAGATATATAAATTATGAATCTTAGAACTAGGCAGGTCTGTAGGTAAATATTTCTATAGCTGTCAAATAAAAAACTTGGAAATCATTAAAATAACCGGCGTTACAAAAATAGCGAGATTAATTGCAATAATACGAACCAAAGTTGAGTATTGAAGAAATCTCGCGACGTGAGATGGGTGAACGACTTATCGGGAATAAGTGTGGAAATATTTGGCGGGCCCAAACTTCGTGGGGAAAGTTTAAGCGTTATATACAAGATTATTGCCTACCTACTTTGAGTACCTAAGAGCTATATCCATGGACAAACGACAAACGAATATTTATATTCTTCGGTGAAAACCGCTTGGCAAATAGGCCGGCGCTGATATATATACATATGCTTAGAAACTTTACCAATAAGTGCATTATTTTTTAGGATAAAGTCAAAACAGAACTTAAAGAAATATTCGGTGACTCACAACGTGCCATCACGATTGAAGACATGCCCAAAATGCGGTACATCGAATGCTGCATTAAGGAATCACTACGTCTTAATCCTCCAGTGCATTTTATCAGTCGAAACATAAGTGAAACTACATTACTGAGTAAATACCTTATTTTGTCATCAATTCTTTAATGGATATACATGGTCGACATTTTTCTTATTATTTCAATCTCTATGATTTAAGGTGGTTACAAAATTCCAGCCGGAACAATGTGTCATATCCCTATTTACGACCTGCACCACCGCGCGGACTTGTTCCCGAACCCGGAGCAGTTCGACCCCGACAGGTTCCTGCCGGAGAACAGCGTGGGGCGGCACCCCTACGCGTACATACCGTTCAGCGCTGGACCCAGGAACTGTATAGGTGTGTTTTTATTACTACAACAAACAAAAATGTTGTGTCGTAGGGTTGCTTGCTAAAAGACGAAAAGAATATACAGATCATCTTAAAATTAGAGACCAATAGGCACAAAGAAGACAACAACATCAATATTTAGGAACTGTCCTTAATATTTTCCAGGTCAAAAGTTTGCCATGATGGAGATGAAGGTGGCCGTCGCGGATGTGTTGCGGCAGTTTGAGCTGGTGCCGGTCACGCGAACCGAAGATATAGTCCACGTCGCAGACTTAGTGCTGAGGAACGACGGACCAATGCATGTTAAGTTTCTTAAAAAGAATGTGAAAACTAATATTTAACATTTAATTGAAATTATAAAACAACAGAAAACTGGTTAATTAAGGAAATATATTGTAACCTACCTATTGTATTAATTTTGTTTATTTCTCATAACAAATTTGATTTATGTGATTTAACCACTAGTTTAATAAAGGTCTATTTATAGGTAAAGTTATTGGATGTCCGGCTTAAGAATTGCAGTTCGTTTTGACTAAGAAAATCCTAAACAAGACCATAAGTCAATTAACAAATGTTTTATTTACTAATTTAGTCATTAAAATGTTATCCGGCGCTTGAGCATAAAAAAGTCAAACACACTAAAATTGGTAAAATACCTAACTTACCTTTTGTAAAACGGTGATAGGCGATGGCCCTAAAACAAATTACTTAATAGATAAAAAGTAGATCCTTACTATAACTGTCCAGACATAAGGTAAATCACCGTGCTCGCTATCTTCTCCATCACAGTCACAAATCAATCTATATTATTTTGTAGGCAGAAATAAATAGGTATTTTTAAAAATATTATTTTTATAACGTACGTAGTTAGGCATTAGGTTTGCCTCGCGGGAAGCCAGTGGATGCGGGAGGCGGAGTTCCATGATATCCGAAAGTCATTAGCACTTTCTACTCTGTCATCTGCGTCACCAATTACAGAATCACGATCCAGAGTTAGGTTCCACCCGTGATGCTGGGGATAATAAACTTGCTGATAGTGTGAACGGCATAATCGGGGGAGGCCTATGTCCAGCAGTGGACTTCTTCCCGCTAATAGATGAATGGAGGTAGCTATAATTTCAGTAGATAACAACGTATATAGGGAAGTTGTCTTGTTAGTCTGTCGGTCACCATGATGACCTGACGACTATGAGACTCGGTTGCGGGCTATGAAATATCCAATAGGTTTTAACAGCTCTGTAAAGACACAATAGCCTCGCCCCCTATTATATTGGGGGACCTTGTATCGTATTGATTTCTTATATTTACGCGAATACTACATATTGACAGAAAACTAATTTTACAGATTTTATCGCGTGTATATTTGTTACGTTCCCGACGTTTCGGCTGCTTTACAGCAACCATAGTTACGGGAGGGCAGGAGGAATGTACACGCGATAAAATCTGTAAAAATAGTTTTACTTCAATGGACCTTGAAGCCTTAACGTATTTGGGCATACACACTGCACCTCAGTCGGCCTATGAGAAGAACATGCGTGATGTTTTTTTTTTATTGCGGGACATGTCGGAAGATAATAAAACATCTCTTAGTATTATTAGTAGATCATTCGACGGGCAATAGCTGCAGTCATTCTAGCAACTTAGTACCCTCACTACCAACAAGTGTTAAGACCTTTGTGTTAATCCTAAGTTTGACCCTTGTTGCTCTATTTTCAAGGACTCCTTTCATCTACGTTATTCTAACGAGCTTATCTCCAGCCAGTCATGAGAAAAATTTGTTCTCATAAACAAAATAGCTTCTTAAACAACAAACACCAGCCAACGTATATTTATATAATTACGAATGGCAATAACAAATTAATATAATTAATGAAATCTACTGACGTATTTCGTGTGCATTGTCTAAAAATAATTGTTGCTGTGAATATTAATTTTGAATTAATTAAAGATTAGTTTAAAAGGGTTTTCGGGTTTGACGAGTAGTTGTTAGATATATACAGTTTTAAATTGAGTAGGTGTTATAACTTTAGGTACTTATAAGATAAGAAGAGGCCAAGACATAACATGATAATAGCGTGTAATTAATTTGAATGAAACTTAACATGGCGATAGTATAGACTGATTTAGAAAGGGTAGACTAAACTTTAAGCCTGCACTTTTGTAATCAATATATGAAGTCATAATTTCGATATATCAATAAAAAAACATGCTAACAAGAAATCACAATTGTCATTTTGTTGGGAATTTTTTTTTTATTGACTACACCTTTGGTTTGGGGTAAAAAGATTGCTGCAGTATAAGATACGTATTGCAATTGTTTTGTTTTGAAAACAGAAAACACCTACAACTTGGAGCCCAATCTGAAGGGTAGATTGTACCCTACAAATAAGAATTACAAGAGGAAAGATAGCTAGTCATTGGCATGCCAATTTGTAGGGACTCTACGGATTGGTCCTGAGAGATTACGTCTATATGAAACATATTTTATTTTTCAGTTATTTTGATAGTTATGTGTAAATGAAACCAAAAAGAGGCTGACTCGGCCAAATACTTAGACAAGCGTTGTTTTGTTTAAAAAAAAATCTTTTGACAATACTTGGGCCAGTGTTGTATAATGATGTTTTTTTTAAATTCGTATGTCAACAAAATATTTTAATTATACTGCTCTCCTTCTCCACTATCTTTGCTCTACCTTGCGTAGATATTAACTGCTACTATCTACTGCTACATAAATATATAAATAAACTAGCTATTTTACTAGTATGTAATGTAAGCCGTGATAACAAAAATCCTGACAGGTACGGAACCCTCATTGTGGAAGCATTACACATACTTGATCTGTTTTATTTGTAATACATTGTGATTGTGTGGCCTCCTACCTACGCACGAAGTTCTGCAGTTATTATAAATCAGTTCTAAAGTATACAACAGAGAACACTGACGGCAACATGCTATCATATTTATGTATAATAGCAGCGTTTTTGTTGATAGTACACGTATTGTTTAACTATAATGCAAAAGCGCGACTGATTCGAAAGATCCGTGGCCCAAAGGATACATTCATCTTTGGAAATGCTGTGGCTCTTATGCGTTCATCAGGTGAATATGGTCAATGTACTATTTTAATTTCATCGTCAGACGAGCACACCAACTGTACGATCCCACGCTAAGCAACGCTTGTACTATGGGTACCGTACAATGGACTGCGGACGAACCCAGTATATAATACTTATATAGATATTAAACATCCATCACTCGGGCACAAACAATTCGTGGTGATCATCACACAGAGTTTGTCCCTACCAGGATTTGAACCCGGGACCCTCAGTGCAGAAGGCAGGGGTCTACCCAAAATAATTAATAAGAATTGTTTTCTGGGTGCCTTTTTTATTTCTTAAATTGGCTTACTATATGAACATTTTTATCCATAAAATTATGTTTTGTACATTGCTTTACATTGTTATCCCTTTGCGAATGAAAGTACTAACATAGATATTAAACATCTACTCCGGTACAAGCATTTGTGCTCATAACACAATGTTTGCCCCTACCGGAATTCAAACCCGAACCCCTCGTTCTAGAAAGCACTCCCAACTGTGCCAATGACATTGGCATCCTTATGGGTTTCACTCTCTATTTGGCGACTCCATTACTTAATGCGATCCCAAATGGTCTAAGATCAAAGCGGCATACAGTGTGAATCAAAAATTTACATTTGTATGTAAACGTACAGTTTCAATTTTAAAAAATCGCAAAATAAAGAGTAAAACCCATAATCTCATTTTATTATATTATCTTGGTAACAACTTTTTTGTACGTCCATGCTTGCCTGTCTACAGAGTATACGAATACATATGTCACAAGAATCATTTAAATTCACCCTAAAAAAATTTATGCTCAGACGAATGAAATAACCATTTTTTTTTAATCGCTCTTCTGAGTTTAAATGTGACGAACAACAACACAGTCCCGTGACGAAACGATGCTAACCCATACGTCCTATTCTCAATGTACATATCTAGTTGGACTGATGAAACTAGCGAGGCATTTGGCCAGCAATTCGGACGGAATCTATAGACTGTGGATGTTTCCATTTGGCGCAGTTAATATCTACAACCCTGACGATGTAGAGGTAAATACCTACTTAATATGTTTACAATAATAAGTTATTGATACTTTCATTCATATTTATCGTCATAATTTATGTACATATTGCAGATAATTATGTCCACTGTTAAACACAGCGAGAAAAGTCTGATGTATAAAATCTTAAAGCCATGGCTACGAGATGGATTACTTTTAAGCAATGGTAGGTCTACATTTGTACCGAAAATGAATTACTTTCTTTTCTATAATCATTAAGTGTATATTTCATGTGGCAGCAATGTTTCTCCTCTACCCATTGTTACCAAGAAAATCAAGCAAAAAAAAAAAGAAAAACGCTTTGAAGGACTTATGAATATAAATATCAGTCGGGTACGTACGTCGAGAACGTAGCTGGGCACGGACTAAAGGTAGCTGTAGCTGTACCTGTAGCGGTTGAAGTTGTTGATGACTAGGTGTGCTGCAATTTCGTAGCCGTAGGTTTAATTTTATGACTGCCCAAAAGGAATAATAAAAGAGGATATAGGTATAAGAGGCCACTATAACAATAACGGATAGGAGACGAAAAGAAAGTGGGTCTTGTCCAAGGGGAATCATTCAGAAATGTTAGAGACCATTTACTAGGACGAAAAGACGACCATGTAATTTGCCCATGCGCGCGTTCACAGGGACAGACAACCAATCCAAAAATGGCTAATCAAATATTGGTAGTCACTCCGCCGTCGTTGTTTGAAATGAAATGTCACTCGGCCACGACTGTTAAAGATTTTTTTTTTAAATTTGGAATGAAGTACTTAGTAACTCCCGTGACCATGGTTGCTGTAAAGTAGCCGAAACGTCGGGAACGGAAAAAACATATAATAAACGCGATAAAATCCGTAAGATTAGTTTTATTTCAATACTTAGGTATTATTAAAATATTCTTACAGGTAAAAAATGGCTAGAACGCAGAAAGATCCTCACGCCGGCTTTTCACTTTAATATCTTACGCCAGTATAGCCAAATCATTGAGGAAAATAGCCAACGCCTGGTGAGCGGTTTAAAGAATATTGTGGGCGAGTCTGTGGACGTTACACCCATCGTCTCTGAATTTACTCTCAACTCTATATGTGGTACGTATACGAACTTTTTTTGTTTGATCTTAACAAACCTAAGCATTAAAAAAAATTAAAACCCTGTGCAAAACTTTGTTCATGATAAACTAATACCATGCAATAATATCTCGTTTCTAGAGACTGCTATGGGCACTCAACTCAACGAAAATACGTCAGCTGCAAACTCTTATAAAAAAGCAATATACGACTTGGGACATATATTTTACCAAAGATTTATTAAATTCTACTACCTATTCGATTTCATATTCAATCTTTCCCCACTGGGATGGAGGCAGAGGAATTACTTGAAAATAGCACACGGGTTCACCGAAAAAGTTATTAAAGATAGAAAAGATTACGTTGAGCTGTATGGCATTCGTTACGGCGATCTCACAAAAGAGGATGATGACACGTTTATGAACGGGAAAAAAAAGAAAATCGCTATGCTGGATTTGCTCATATCCGCCCAGAAGGACGGAATGATTGACAAAATTGGTATTCAAGAGGAAGTAGATACATTTATGTTCGAAGTATGTACTAAGTATACTTTGCTTTCAAATTGAAATATTTTTTTAAGAACATAACTAAAAATTAAGAAAATGATTTATTATTTTTTACGACCTTACAGGGTCACGATACCACGGCATCTGGATTAACCTTCTTTTTCATGCTCCTGGCCAATCATAAAGACATTCAGGTCAGTTGATGGATGGGTCTATGCTATGTTACTGGTGTACATTGCGATGGCTCAATGGTCTTTTTTATATTGGTTCCTGAAGACGCGATACAATACGGAGCACCAATCAGACGACGTTGACGGCAAAGATCATTATTATTTAGATTGAACTGCATGCGCGATGTACTACGCAAAACCATCCGTTTGAACTTATATGATTTAAAATTGATAAGTATTTAAGTACTATGTATGCTATATTTCAATTATTGATACCTAAATTCCCTGTTTGGATGTTCTTCCACCTTTTCTCCCCACCTTTTTATATTTCGAATTTCAAGTAAAGGTCTTACGTGGAGGCTTAGAAAATTAGGATTCAGTCAGTTCTTCCAACCAACGTAACAAGTTTTTAAAAGTTCCATATTTTTAGGACAACATTGTAAGTGAACTTAATGAAATATTCGGTGATTCGAATCGCGCCGTTAAAATGGAGGATTTGGCCAGAATGCGATACATGGAGTGCTGTATCAAGGAGTCTTTGCGTCTTTATCCTCCCGTGCATTTCATAAGTCGAAACATAACTGAGACTGTAACTTTAAGTAAGTATTTTACTGCCCGTTCAGAAACATATCATATATCTAAGTACATAACGTGTACAATTAGGTAACATTATTTACCTCGTTTTAGGTAATTACACAATCCCAGCTGGCACATTTTGCCATATCCATATTTACGACCTGCACCGCCGCGCTGACTTGTTCCCGAACCCGGAGCAGTTCGACCCCGACAGGTTCCTGCCGGAGAACAGCGCGGGGCGGCACCCCTACGCGTACATACCATTCAGCGCCGGACCAAGGAACTGTATAGGTAGGTAAATCAAAGTTTTGTAATTATTTTTTTATTCAATATGTTGAAACATAACGACGTCGTCATATTAAATTAACTACACAACTAGACCATTGGGAGTGAAATATATTATTATGTACTCGTAGGCTATGATACAATTTTCTTCGACTGCTCATATTGTTTTACGGTTTAGGTCAAAAGTTTGCCATGATGGAGATGAAGATGGCTACTGCAGAAGTTCTCGGAAAATTTGAGCTACTGCCCGTCACACGCCCTGAAGACATCCAAATGATTGCAGACGTCGTCATACGGAACGATGGCCCAGTTCGAGTTACTTTTGTTGAAAGAAAATAAATGTGTACCTCAACTCTTATAATAATTTAATAACCAGCCCTGTAATGCCCATGTGCTAGGCTTGGGCCTCCCTTCCTCCCTAGCGACGAGGGTCAAGTTCAAGCCATACAGTCTACCACGCTGGCCAAGTGGGGGTTAGCGGACTTCGCATATTTTTCGACAACCGGTTAAGTTCTCTCATACATTCATTGATTATTTAAGTAGCATGGTCGGGAATGAGGTTCGTACATGGAAATCCAAAAGTGGGAGTTTCGTTCTGAAATTGCGACATTGTTTCCAAGGCGGGAGTTTTTCGAACTTGACTATCAATGTTTCAACTCGTATTTTGTTTTCTTTTTTCAATATAATGTACCTATTTTGAATATGTGAACAAATAAACTACACATGTACTCACAGAAGAAAATGTACCTACTGACTAACTACTTTCTCTACTATATAAAACAACGTAGAAATTGAAGAAATAAGGATTGGTAAAATTGCCGGTTATGACGTTTCAGGATAAGGTAAAGATATACAAGTAGCCAAAAAAGGTAATAATAGTTTAGTATGGTTGTAAGTAGCTGTATTCAGGTACATACAAATGCTAATTTATAGTATACCTATAATTAACAGTGCTAATTCACACATAGCCATTTACGTGAATGTCTTCAGCAATGAAAACAAATTAAGTACTAATTCAAAAACGCCAACACCATCATGCTTGCATTCCGCGAAGGACAAGAGGGGTAAGTAGGGGTACCTACAAATTAAGAGAGAATTAAATAATCAAAGACATAGGTAGGTAGGTAATACTTACAGACTTTTTCAATACACTTTCTGAATAATTCTACATCTTTACCTGAAAAATAGGAGAAATATTTAAATGATCAGTTCCGTAACTCATTTGTAGGATAAAATTTTCTCATCGTAGCCACACTATTCTCGACTAAAAATATAGTGTGACTTGTTCCCAACTAATATCAATTTGGCAGTCCCACATGCGGTAAGTATATTTATAAACGTCAGAGTGAAGGAGACTGGCTCAGTGCGTGCGTGGAAGTGGCGTCCAATTCGCACGATTTTTGCTTCACTCCGCGGAGCTCCCGGCGCAGGCGCAGCGCTCGCGCCCGCCACCTTACGCTGTTATGCGCTACTTGTCTAACGGCTGCTACGAAGACTTTGTGATGGAATCTGACAATGGGTTTGAGGTGAATTATTTTTTTACTTTCATTAGTATAACCGCAGATGGCATAATACAAATTAAGTTACATACACCATTAATTTGTTAACTACCTATTTTACTTTTCTACACCTAACTAGCATAATCACGCACGACCATAACGAAGACTTTATATTTTGAAAAAACGAGCTTCACATATTGTAAGCAAAGTTATGGTAAGTATTTAAACACGCATGTTATAATCCAATTCCATTTAAAAACTATGATTTGGCATTTCCATTTGGGTTAAAAACATCATGCATTTGGCATATTCAATTGAAACATTTGTAAACGTCATTTCATCGTGTTCGTGTGGTTTCTACACGAGTGGTGCTACGAGCACATACGAAGCCGAAACAAACAGTGTTGTTTGTCTTTGTGTACACTAGGTACTTAATAAGAAAACCAATCGCCAGCGAGGATTTGGACTATTTTCATAAATATATTGAATAGACTTCAGATCCTTGGTAGGTACTCAGTGTTAGTAGTACTGATAATAGGAATGTATCACAGCACCACGTCCTAATAAACGGAGGTGGTGAAGCTAGCCCCAAGAGTCGCATTCTAGTGGACGTCTTGGAGACCTATAAAGGTAGTGTGGCATTTCAAAATAGACCCCAATTGAGCCAAAAAAATATAGCCTAAAAATATTTGTAATAGTCCGGACGTTTCGGGAAAGACACGAATAGCATGTAACTCGTAAATGTCTACGCTTTAGAATCTAAAGCATGTATGGGTAGGTACTAATAGATGGAAGTACCCACGCACGTATAAGATAACACTAGTATATTTCATGAATTAAATCGTGATTCACGTATTACATGATTTAAATTTCTCGTAACCACGTCATGAGTCGTGTAAACACTGAAAGTAATCAGATAAGCGAGAGGTACGTCGCGTGGGGAGCATTCAGTTGGCGCCTGCGCATTGAATGCGGTCGCTATACGCCAGCGCGAATCACCAGTCACCGCCGACCGGCTCCGAAGCACCACACAGGGCCTCCCACTCATCGCTATGAACACCCGTCAGCTCCGCCGGTTTGCGGCCGCCTCGCGGCCCCTTAACAAGAGCTTGCTATGCGCCTGCTTCAGAGACTATAGCCAAGTGAGACCCGTCTATGTAATAGACAAACGCGATGTGAGTGTCCTTTCCATGTTTCATACTTCCACGATAACGGGTTCAACCAGCGATTTGCATGTGACTAGAAATCAGAGGAAGCCTCTACGACACTACTTTTTGTGATGACACTTTTACATAATAGTTTCCTTATATTTCCAGAAATGGCGCAATTCTGCATCGCACTTCTATGCTGTACAGGCCGTTGATACAAGGTATGCATTCTTATTATGAATTAGATAATGTCGTCAATACACGTTCCATTAGAAATAAATTGCCGTTAATAACCCCACATCGACTCCTATTGATCTATATTAACCGGACGGCGCCGCCGGTGCTCGTTCAATTCACCCCTGACATTTAACACTACAATGAAGTCGATTCTATGCAACTTTATCTAAGTCTAGGTTGCACTATATCACTGATGTGTCCAACTCATTTTCGTATTCCCATGCACAACTTAACTCTAAAAAATCACTAAGTAATTATTTTTTAATGATATTCATTAATATAAGTGAAATTTTGAGACAAGTTGCCCGTGGGAATACAAAAATGTTTGACACTTTTAACTCAAATTTAGTCCAGCTTGATAATGCTTAGATAATGCTGCACAGAATCGACACTAGAAACAGTCATAGTGTTTCTGTCTCAATCCAAAATCACGTAGGTGCATATCAATAAACCATTGAATTACTATAACGAAAATGACGATCAACATTATTGGTGCCTATAGCATAACGTGCTGCTATTGATAACATCTCCCACCATTATGACAAATCAATATGATGACTGTTCCGAAAATATTGATATAATTGGCTAGCTTTAAAACCGGCACATTCGATAGTACTTAGGTATTGTATTCACAGTCTATAAAAAGAAGGATTTGTCACTACATACCTAATAGCCAGTTGTAATGGTTCTATATGAGTATAACAGAAAAGTCGGATGCATGAAAGAAAAGACAAGCTGCACAACAAAACGGCTAAAGCAATTGCTGTACATTTAAGCAATAACTGGAAACGATTGGTAATATACATATAGAACCTAACATACTCGTACTTCCGATCAGTCGCCTGTATACTAAAATAAAAATAACTCGTCATTTGTAACCGATTGCTAAAAGGATCAGAATATTCATTTACCTGTTTCGTTCGTTAACATAATCTCACGAACACCTGTTTTGTTCCCATTACATGGTGCAGACAGTACTCGTTCGTGCATAACATCGATCCCATATCGTGAGTACAGGCACAAGCCTAGTGTGTAGTGGTTTTGCATGACTAGTTTGTAGTTACTTACTCATTGACTGATGCTGCTGAACCCAAACTTTCGATGTGTGCCACTTAAATAAGACTTAAGACTCATTATGCCCTTTTATCCCATTCACCAGCCCGCAATGTCCACTATGTTTCCTGATATTTGACTTGCCGTAACTGAATTATATTTTATTGTAACTTACCATGTTAGTAAACAAAATAATGGCGGCATGCCATTGCATTTCACCGATGAGGGGTGATATTTTCTAATATTTAGATATTGTTCGAGTGAAAACTACATAGTAATATCTACCTAGTACAGCTATAGTAATATCTACCTAGTAACAATTGATACTAACATTGAAAGCTGTAATGAAGAAGCATTTTATAATATTTAATTATTATCTATCACTTGAGAACGGCTGGACCAACTTAGCCAACTTTTTTTAAATATTCGTAATAGACCGAATAAGTTTTGTAGGCCAGAAAATTTAAATAGTTGTGCGAAAAGTTGAAAAATTTTGGAAAACCTGGAATTGCTCTTTCCTATGGGATTTGGACGGGACAGCGTCTGTCGGGTCATCTAGTTGTAATTATTTGAAAATAATTTATATTTTGATGTGCCATCTAGTTATAATAATAACAAATTGAAATTAATTGAAAATAATTTCAATGTTTGTTCGGTTACCACATTAAATTGGTTATTGCTTGCATGCCATTTTTTATTTGTCAGTCGCTTTTTACCTACCTAGATTGAAAAAAATGATTTAATTTTGCTTCATTGATAAATTATATGTTACTTATATTCAGGGTTTTGGGTACAGTTTATTGCAAATTTTCAGATTTTGCTTTGGATGTAAAAAACTGCATATTCACGAAAAATCTTTACAAAACACGATTTTCTTGGCATTCTTCAGTTCGCTAAATATATTAGGATCAGGTGATCGTAAACATGACAAAACCCGAAGCATGTACCTACGTCGTAGACACACCCGCGCGCCGCGTAATGTCACGCTTGCGACTAATTTAGAACTCGCTCGTGTCATGACGACGCCGAAGCGTACACATCACATAACAGCTTTATTTGACAAACATATCGATTTTGCGCTGACACGACGCTAATGGCCTGTGTACTTACATAACCATTACCTATATCCATGTGGCAGTAAATGCATTATAGTTTCTGACTATCAATATTGTCAATAGCACAAGGTGGGCAAACTATGTACCCAAGTACCTAAATAATTAAAATGCTGTGAACAACTCTAGTAGGCAGCATAATAATAACTGTCGGCTGTAAGAACAAATAATTCACACTGTTATAGTTTAAAATCGTAAACAATGCCTACCTAATAACAGCAATAATGTAACCCCCTGCTTATTTAAATATTGTAACTATCATTACTGAAAAAAAAAAAGTAGATATAGGTAGATTTACATACATATTGAAAGTGCCTACTTACTCTAGGCATATTACTTTTGAACCTACCAGAGATCTGATAATTTGGTACCGACCTATAGGGTTTAATTAAGTACATTAGTATAGGTACAGTAAGTATCTAACCGTGCGATTTTCGATTCACAGGGTACGCGAAGGCCCTCACAAGAATGCAGATGATGTGCTATTTGATATGTTTAAAAATGAAGACACGGGCCTTCTTCCAGTTGGAAAATTTTTGGCCGTAAGTAACTCACTTCTTTCATTTATTTTAAACAACTTTTATTTTATTACTTAAAACTGATGTTTTTATTTCACATTACCCTGCCTCCGACCTAAACTACAACTGACCAACCACTCTACTATAATTACTATAATTGAAGCCAATAACTTAACGTTTTCTACGTTAAATAAATACATTATTTATAAAATAACTTAATTAGGTATATATTTTATTTCCAGGCCTTAAGGACAACCGGTATCAGAAAGAATGACTATCGAGTAAAGGAAGTTATGCACAGTTTATACAAAGTACACAAAGACTCAAACTTTGAAGGAGGGTCGCCTGAAACCCTGAAACTTGATCGAAAAACTTTCAAAGAAGTAATTGCACCCAACATCGTCTTGATCACAAGAGCGTTCCGTAGTCAATTCGTCATTCCAGATTTTCAGGACTTCATTAAGGACATAGAAGAAATGTATTGGGCCGCCAAAAGCAACACAGATGGTAAAGTGGCGAGCTATATCCCTCAACTTGCTCGCGCCAGCACTGAGAATTGGGGCGTTAGCGTGTGCACTATAGATGGACAAAGATTCTCCATAGGTAAGTGTATTTATGCTTAATACTCCGCTAGTCGCGTTACAATACAACAAGTTTCAACGTTTTATGTTTCCAGGCGATGTGACGGTCCCATTCACGCTGCAGTCCTGCAGCAAACCGCTAACATACGCGATGGCTCTCGAGACACTGGGACCCGACGTGGTACACAAATACGTTGGCACCGAGCCCAGCGGCCGCAACTTCAATGAACTCGTCCTAGACTATAATAGTACGTATCAACAACAGCTACGTACGTGCAACGTTTTAATTTGTTTTGAACATGATGAATCACGCGTTCATGAACATTAAGAACAAAAACAACTGTTCACGCGTCGAATAATATTCGCTGTTGCTTATTTTTACAGTGAAACCACACAACCCAATGATCAACGCTGGAGCAATTTTAGTTTGCTCGTTACTGAAATCTTTGGACAAACCAGAAATGACGCTTGCTGAAAAGTTCGATTACGTCATGTCGTTCTTCAGCCGACTCGCTGGGAATGAAGTTTTGGGTTTCAACAATGCAGTATTTTTGTCTGAACGCGAGGCAGCGGACAGAAACTATGCACTTGGCTTTTACATGAGAGAACATAAGTGTTATCCGGAAAAAACTAATCTTCGTGAATGTATGGACTTTTATTTCCAGGTGCTTATTGAATATTTATTTATATTTCCTGATATTAAGCCTGAAAATGCTCCACAACAGCTTTCTTATGTCAAAGTCTCATTTTGGAATATTATATGTACTTAACTTATTTTGGCTTCGTTCCAGTGCTGTTCCATGGAAGCAAATTGCGACATTATGTCAATAATGGCTGCAACTCTGGCGAACGGTGGCATTTGTCCCATCACTGACGAGAAAGTGCTCCGGCCCGACTCAGTGCGAAACGTGCTGTCGCTGATGCACAGCTGCGGAATGTACGACTATTCCGGGCAGTTCGCATTTAAAGTCGGTCTTCCAGCAAAATCGGGAGTTTCTGGTGCAATGCTAATAGTGGTCCCTAATGTTATGGGAATTTGCACATGGTCACCGCCACTTGACCCGCTTGGAAATAGTTGCAGAGGCTTACAATTTTGTGACGTAAGTTCTGCTTAATTTATCTCAGGTTACTATTGTTTTTTTCTAGGACTCAATATCATCAATCAATTTTGTTCTAGGACCTGATCAAACGATTCAATTTCCATAAGTATGACAACATTCGCTACGCTAGTCACAAGAAAGATCCTCGTCGATACAAATTTGAGTCTACTGGTCTCAATATTGTGAATCTGTTGTTCTCTGCTGCAAGTGGCGACCTTAGTGCATTGAGGAGGTGGGTATTGGTTTATGGGTTTTAATCTTACTGTTAACTGCATTCTGTAGATAATTGTTATTATTTGACAGTTAAAGTCAAAGAGAAAGCTAATTATCTACATGACTAAAGTTGTTTAGATCTAGCTATATTATTTACATTCAACATGCTTCTACAATTAACGTCGGAATACTGAAACGCTTATCTAATATTTAAGTCCTACTTAATGGTTTGAGATGTCATCACATGCATTATTTTGCATAACGCGGTGAAGTTAAGCATCCCTCAAAACTAAGTTGCGTTTCAGTATTTGATGGTAAGACTAGGAAGTATTATAATTTATGCGACACATTTCCTCAGGCACCATCTCTCCGGTATGGACATGACACTGTCGGATTACGACGGTCGTACCGCTCTTCACCTGGCGGCTGCAGAAGGTCACCTTGCTTGCATAGACTTCCTCCTCGCTCAGTGCGGTGTCACCCACGACCCGCGCGACCGCTGGGGCAGCCGCCCACTCAACGAGGCTGAAACTTTTGGCCACACCGCTGTGGTTCAGTACTTACAGGAATGGGAGCACGCACATCCTCAAAAAGATAAGCTTGCCGATCCAGGCGCATCCACTGTCGACGAAATACTTGAAGTAAAACCGGACGCTGATGATGCCGTAAAAGATCCAAGCATACAAGAGATCGTAACCAGGAATGGCGATAAAGTACAGTAGAATCTCAATAAGGTGGTTATCATAGAAACCATTCGATCTCATGGTTAGGAAGGCATGATTTTAGCATCGTCAAGAAAGTTTGTACTGCGCAAAGTTACCGTTTACCGAGAAATGGTTTATGCAATGTAGTATTTGATGCTTGAATGCCGAATGCTGATGGATTCATCTTAATAGAAAAGTCGCACGTTAGGTATCAATAATATCTACTCAATGTATGGAAGAAAACTGAAAATTTTGCATTTTTCGAGTTCTGTATCCCGTGAATGTAGGTGTTGTGGTAGATTTACAAGTATCAAAACATACGTTTGAATATTATATACTAGATATTTACACCTAAAAGGGGCGCCGTTTCTAAAGATCCGGTGGCTTTGAGTAATATTAAATATACAAGGTCTCAATGGTTGATGATTATTGGAAATATGCTTAGATACTTACACAAGTTATGTGAGGTGAAGTAGCTACTTGTCATTAGACTTAGCTCAAGGAAACGTGATATTAAAAACAATCTTGGCTCGAACTTGGAAATATAAGGCAATATATATGTAAGAGAACTTAAGTTCTTCAGCAGTTAAAAACAAGGAGAGATGCTTAGTGTTGAAATTGGACGTTAATTGCTTATTGCTAAAGAATTTACAATTTGATTATTATTTACCATCTTATATTCGATTTAGATACATTTATCATTGTAATCAGGTCATTACACCACATGAATTTAAGATACTTACTCAATTAATCTGAGCATCTTATTCTTGCAGATCCGATACTGTCACAGAAACCATTTAGGTTGATATGCCTTCAAATGTATAGCAGAAAGCTTTCATCCATATACAATGGAATTACATAACTTTTTTTTAAATGCTTCTTTCTATAAGTTTGGGGGCTATTCTTTTTCACATTCCATAAACAGAGTGGAATTGTTGAGTGTCAACAGGCTGTTTTATGACATTTTAAAAGGAATAACAAATAAATTTACTTATTAGAGAGATACTGAGGGTCCTAATAAGTAAATTTACATTACCTCTTCTTATAAATGGATATTATGTGTCCAATATACTTTTAGTAGGGCCTTTATTTTGCAGTAGGTACTAATTCCGACTTAATTAATATTAATTTTGAAAGTAGGTATCCTGTTGAATTGGCAATTTTATACAGGTTGATCCAGAGAGGATATGCTGCGCCTTGAACCTGTGCTTTGTTAGCGCATTTATAATCATTATGTGAAGAGATAATTTCGATGTGTTTAGTAAATAAAAAAATAGGCTCTCAAAAAATCACAATTTGCTATTTTGTTGTGTATTTTTTTTTAAATTCATCTGGCCTTCATATTGAAATTCTCACTTCATATAATGAATACAAATGCGTTAGAGAACTGCAGGTTTAAGACTTAGTATATCCATTTTGAATCACCATGTATAAGTACAACCCATTCATAAACAATTCAGTTTTTTTTTTTAAATACCACTAACTGGCGAATAAATGCCTGTTGACACCTAACAATTCTTTATAGAATTATCAATCAATAAATATATTATAATCATTCGAATAATAACTACAACTAACCAGGTACATGCCATAATATTCAAGTTTTAGAAGCAGGAATGTTAAAATGTTATACCTATGTCCTGCAACTAAACACAAGTATATAATAATATTGTGACAATAAATAAATATAATATAGTATTCCATGTTCTTATTGATGTTGTCCAAAAGTATGTCAATTAAATAAACTGTTGACTTAAAAGTGTGTGATCATTATTACTTATTCATCAACATAGTAGTATTACATCATCATAGTAATGTCACAGGACAAAGCCCATACAAAGAATCTCCCACAAAGGAACAGCATTCCAAACGGGTGGTAAAGTAGTAGGTTAGCATTTTGTAACTTTTGACGATTCATAAGTACTGTACTTAATGGTTTGCATGAATAAAAAATATTAAAAAAAGATTATCCAAAGACTAATATTCAATTCCCAAATAGGTATAAAAACTAAGATTTTTTCCATAAAAATTAATCAAGGTTAACTCTGCTCATGGCTGTTAAATGAAATTACCGCAGACTTCTAAATAACTATATTTTGAAATAATCAACTATAAATACTTTAAACAGATTTTTCACTTACTGTAGCCCTAAGTGGTGAAGAAACTATACCTAGTAGCTTACAATCAGCTTCCAGAAGTGTCAGATCAGTGCTTGAACCAAGAAACCGAGATGACAGCTCCAGATCTTTAATCTGGATCCTCACCCTAGACCCTCTTATGTACTCATCACCTCTGACTGAAGGCCGAGTGCACACACAGTGGAACTTCCATCCAAAATCAATGTATAGGTCATCTGCTACTGTGTGGAATATTTTTCCAATCACTACTTTGCCAACTGGGTCTCCTAACTGAAAGCAAACAGCGTATTAGTATTCAGTACCATTATTTTCATCTGCAGATCGCCTCCATGTTATTACTAAATTAAAAAAAAAACACCATCAAATTATAATATTGGCATAGCTTGTAGGACCAATGGTCATAGCTACAGAGGCGTAACTCTTATTGTAGGGTGACCCCCCAAGGTTGACCGACAACATCACACGCGGCACAGGAATTTAGTGGATGCGAGTTGCAGGAGGCCGTGATATGTGGAATTAATTGGGAACGGCCTAGTAGTGGACGTTTTTCAGCCGACGGATGAATGACTGTATTAGCAGATACTCACGTCCATAAGTTTAGAGTTACGAAGTAATGAGGCAAAGGAGAGATCCTGTTGATCATCCTGAGCGTCCAATACGTGCGACTGTTTTTCAAATGCTTTTGCAAAACCACTGACTTTGCTTTGTGTAGTATCAAAAACATTGTCTTGCTCTTTTTTATTATTGTCAACAGGACTGCAGAAGGTTCTTGAAGACAAGCCCAAATTTGGCCTTTTCATATGCCGTAAAATCTTTGTTGTAGCAAGCATAGTACTGTTTATATTTTGTGCGGACTTTTTTAGGTGAAACATTTGTATTATCAACTCAAATATTTGAATAAATAGTTACGAATTTTTCACATAACCTAACTAAATTTGATTGCTGGAGGGGAGGAAAACAAACTTCTTGTTCTTAAAAAAATGGCGTTACCATATTAGTTATTTTGCCAGTTATTAATTTAAAAACCGACATTAATTCATGCTTTGTTTATGATTTGTTTTAAGACCTTTTATTTTCCACTGATATTACCAATAAGCAAAATAAAATTAAATTCAATTTTTTTCCTTCCCTGAACGCCGATTGCCCCGTTTCTCTGTCTACGCGACTACCAAGGAGTTTGCCTAGAAAATATATATCTCTGGCTAGTCGGTCTATCTAGTCTATCAGTCAGTCAGTCAAATAAATGTCAAAAAATTACACACGACGACACACACGGTTTTTTTTATAATGCTGAGCGATTGCAATGCGATATTGCATACAATTTAAATTCTATAATGACTGAAGATCAAGATGCAAAAGATTCACAGTCGGATTCGGGGAGTAAGACGTTTATTAATAAGAACAAGGACAAGAAAAGCAAAGCTCAACGGCCTCTGACCAAAGTGATTGTTTTTCTAAGAAATACTACGGCTGGGTAACTTTTACTGGGTACCTATTGGATAAGTTCGTGTTTGTTCCAGATTATACTTCGGCGTTTGCCACCTACCATGACTGAAGAAGCGTTTTTGGAGCAAGTGTCACCCATACCTGAACATGACCATTTCTACTTTGCGAAGCCAGATCCTTCGTTCGGCAACAACGTGTATTCTCGAGCTTACATAAATTTCGTCAACGTTGAAGATATTTACTTGTTTAGAGATAAGTTTGATGGATATGTGTTTCTGGATGAAAGAGGTAAACATTTTGATTACAAAATAGTTTATGGGTATAATATCCTGATTTATGGCCATACAATATTGAATGTTTTAAGAATTGACCCTCAATATACGTGTTGACCTGCTAGCATTGGTTCTATTATGTAAATATCCTATACCAAATGTTTTGTATGTTGTTATGTTTTGTAATCAATTCCAGGTGTAGAGTATGTTGGCATAGTGGAATATGCACCATTCCAAAGAATTCCTAAAAAGAAGAAAAAGAAGGATCCTAAATGTGGCACTATAGAGAGTGACCCGATCTATCAGGAGTTCATTGAGAGCCTAAGCAGGGAGCCTGAGACTGAAAACCAACCTAAACTTGAATATTCATACCCTGTTAATGATGGTAAGGAATAATCAGTATTATATAGTATATAATCAGTTTTATACAGTCTCAGCCACAGGCTAGTAATAATCTAGCACAATAGACTAAACTTTTATTTCATTTTTTTTTAAATAGTGGAATCCATCCCTCTTTTGGTCTAATTTATATATTGATTTAGCTTCTGCATGTGGATCCCCCATGGTTTCTCGATTAAAAATAGCCTATAACAATCAGGAATAGTGTAGTTTTCTATCAGTGAATTTTTTTTCAGAATAGGATTGAATTGATCCAAACTAAAAACATTACCTCTTTCTAATATAAGTACCTGTAGGTATAAATATGTATTATTTTGAATTTACATTTTCCAGGAAATGATAAAAAGGTACAATCAACACCTCTGCTGGATTACCTGGCTGCTAGAAAGCTGGACAAAAGAGGGCGCGACGAGCGGCGCCGGCGGGAGAATGACAAGAGGAAAATGAGAATTGAGAGAAAAACCAAAGATACTCCAATAAAGGTACTTAACCAAAAGATTGATAGTAATAATATGGTCTATTGTTAACCTGGCAAATCAAAGCTTGTACACATTTATCATTATGATGTATCATCAGGCTACTGGCATATAACTTATTACTATTACATAGCCAACATGATCCCCTTCTGGCTGGAGTGCCTTTAGCGCTCACCCTCTCGTCCAGTGAAGCTGTAAAGGTCCCTACGACCAACAGCATTTTGTCAATCCGAAAAAAAAAAAGCCAACAAGATGTCTGTACTTGTGCAAGTGTGTGTTACTATCACAATGTAAGAACTTATTACCCATTAGGGAGAAATTCTATATTAGATCTATGCCTGGTTCTTAATACAAAATTCTAATTGTTTTACTTTACATAGTCTTAAACCTAAGACTGTGTCATCAATTATTTTGGATTGATGGAATTCAATATCTGGTATGATTTCCATAGGAACTACATTTGACCGTGCTCCATTTCCTTAGAAATCCGGTGATGTGTCAGAAGATGAAAATGTTAATGACAACACAAATTACAATGATCATAAATATAGCCAACACAACTTCTGGTATGGTGAACAAAGGATCTACCATAAAAGCAAAGCTAAATGTGCCACAATTAAAACAGAATTAAAAATCACTCATGGTTCTGATGAGTTTATCAGCACTGATTCTGACTGGGACAGTCATTTTCCAGCTCTATCAACTAAAACTCATAATACTTTTACTTTGACATCTCCAAAGTTTTGTGATAAGAAGGAAACACAAGAAGGAAGCCAAAAAAGTGGCGGCGATACTTGTTTTAAGGTTGTCAGTAACCATTTCAGATGGCCCATATGTTATTTAGACTAATTATTTACTACAGTAGTCTAATTACTTAGTGCATTATCATCATCTTTTACAATGTTAGCTAGTGTTGGTTGGTAGGATGTAGGCTGCATCACTGTAATATACCTGGGATAGTCTGCAGCAAACTAGTCATTGAATTTTCTCTTATCAAGTAATCAAGCCTAGAGAAAGTAGGTAACCTCCAAGGCCAAATAAATGGAATAAATGTGCCTACACACTTGAAATCTCGAGAAATGATACAATGATACAGATGAATTGCAGATGGAGTTGGACATGCACAACCCATGGGTGCATAGGCTGGTTGGCAGTATTAAATTCATAAAATTGCACAGGACTGACTAAGCTTGCGAAAATGTGATTCCATCTTATTACTTGTATTGTTGCGTTTTTCTCATTATTGTACTTATCAGTCGAATTAATGTACACTTAGAAAGGTAGTCAATTATATTTCAACCCATTTAATTCTCGTTGTTTGTATTAGGAAGAAGACACTGGTGATGGTGAGGTCAAGAAGATAAAATCTAGGGAATGGGACAAAGAAAAAAGTTCTGATTCGAAAGATGACCAAGTCAAATCTGAGAGCAAAGATGGATCTGTATTTGAATCTAAATCGTATAGAGAGCAACGCAAGATTGGGGCCAATCCATTATCCGACAAAAAGAAAAAACTTGATGGTGATAAAAAAGAAATATCGCCAAAAGACGATGAGCAAGGTGATGAATCTGACAAAGGTGGTAAAAAAGACAAGCGTGACAAATTTAAAGAATCTCCGCGCGAGCAAAAGAGTAAAAAGTATAGTGACACTAGAAAGGAGAGAATCAAGCAGAGTGAATATAAGTCTGAAAAACAATCAGTGATAAATAAAATTATGGCCTCAGAGAACAAAGTGAAGTCAATCAATCATGATGATATAAAACCATTCACTCAACTGCCGCAAGTTAAGACTGACGACTTGTCTAAACTAATAGAGGATATGGATAAGAAGGTGAAGCTTGAGGAATGTAACAAAGATGCAAAAATACAAGAATATAAGAAAGATGAACCCTTCACTAAAAATACTTCAATCTGTATATCAAAGGCAAGGAGAAACAGCTTGGAATCTAGTGAAGTGACTGTTAAGGATGAGTCTGCTTTGAAAAGGCAGAAGTCACTCGATGACAGAGGCAAATCTACAGACAGAGAAGGTTCTGAAGAACACGAATCAAGAGAAAGTTGCGATCGACGCACTGAAAGGAGAATAAGGAATAAGGTAAGAGCCCTATCTCTCAGCACACCAAGTCCTCAAGTCCTTAAAATAGTTGGTAGTTTGAAACATATGACTAACTCCCAAAATTAATCTCAATATTCTCACTTACGCCTTATTATCCGTGTATCGTAGTGTGTAACCCGTTCCCGATGCTATATTATTATGTTTAGACCCACAAGCTTAGTATATTATTTTGATTTGAATTTTGCAGGATCGTCCAAGCCTTGTAATATATCAACCTGGAATGGGCAGGTTCAGTAAACAGCGGCTCGCCAAAGAGAAAGAACAACCACAAACAAAATCTATTAACGATAGTGAAAAGAAAGACACCTGAAACAATGGTCACATTTCCCAAAACTTGGACAACAATCAACGGAATTACCTAAAGCTGGCATTCAATAAGTGTCTTGGCAGACTCAGTTGAAGGGGACATCCGGACATGCCAACTGAAGGAACCACTGCTCGTGTTATGTACTCAGCTGTCGTTTTTATTAATTTAATTTAAAATACATTACAATTGAGTTGGAGATGTTTTAACATTACAAAAAAATCAACATAGCATTTAATGCATCGTATTTTTAGCTTGTGACGATTTAATTCAGTTTGTTAATTTCATTTAAATATAATTCATTTTTGAAATGGGCTTTCTGTTTTTTATTGTCAGTGATATCTAAGTATCAAATGATGCAGTAGGTAGTAAAAAGCATGGTAGCATTAAATAAAAACAAATTTTATTATCTATCACAGTGATTTTAGCCTTACATTCTATTTTTTATAATCTTCATAACAAAAGCAAATTGTTAATAATTACTAATTAATAAAAGCAAAGTTACTGATTAATAATATCTTTGGCAAAAAATAGTTACACATAATATGTGAAATTTTACCTAACACATTCATTCATACAGAGCAAAACTTTTATCTTATAATTTTAAAGTAAACTCTCACCACCAGTACCTACCTATTGTATCTTATGATCTCTTGTCATATATCTCAAGTACAATTTGCGTAACATAGGCAACTCTAGCGACACGACATAGTTTCCATCTACTATCTGATAACATTATATCAATAAATATGCACTCCTAAATTAAGTGAAATGACGAAATCATTAGAATCCGCAGTTGGGTAAACAAAACAATCGTTCGAAACAGCACAATAGTAATTCTAGTCAGCCTTATGAAGCATTGATGTAACTTATTCCATTTTCGTACACACATTAGCAAGTATCAAAGTCATTGTAACTAGAATAACGTAAGAAATGTTAGCCTATATGATTCACGTAATGTTGAAATGAATGATGAGCTAATGTGATCGAGTCAAACTATCTAGGTAGCTACTAAAAACGTTATTTCCCTATAAAGTAAAATAAACTGCTATAGAATTGAGATTATCTGATGGATCAAGATTAATCCTTTTAGCACCTAATTACTACATATTAAAAGTGTGATAATGAATCCCTACTCAGACAACATTCCTTACAGTAAGACAGGTGCACGGGAATGAAGCAATTATTGAGTGGTCTATATCTTTGTATTCATGTCTCTCTGCACAATGTGTTTTCCCTGTGAGGCATTCATTGCAGACCACTAGCTTGAAATATGTAAGCGTTTTTCATTTTATATACTTATCCTCGCTTAACGCTATCATTCTGGTTGCGTACCTACTTAACGTAATAATTATTACAACAATAGTCGCCTTAGTGTGCTAGATATAGGTAGCATGCACGTTACAAACGTGACATCTCGTGCTCGTTAAGAAGCACGGCGGCGGCGCTCTTGTCGTGGTCGTGCGCGGGCGTCGCTTGCTTGATTTTCTCGGCGGTTGTTTTAGTCTGCGTGACGTTGTACCGGTGCATCACGTACAGCAGCAGTATGAAGCCGATGAGGAAGCCCGCCAGCCCACCGCCTATAGTCAGCCACGTGCGCCGCGAGGTTTTTATGCTTTGAACCTATAACATTTGATAAAATTAATGGGTCATCCTTGTAAAATAAGTTCGCTTCGTGGCATTTTGCTCCAGTGTGTAACCACTTACTGTCATATCAAATGAAAGGTATGAAGTAAGTAATTAGGTATTATTACGAGCAGAAGTATCTAGGTAAGTACCGCCTTAAAAGTTTTATTGTTGAAAAATTTTAGATAGCCGTCATGTCTATACAAGCAAATGTAAAGATACTTATCAGTTTTAGCTGTCGGTACGCTTTTAGACAATAAAAGATAATTTTACCTACTATAGTCTGAGTAGAATTACTAGACCCGGAGTTATATTTAGTAGGTTCACTTATATCACTAACTCTTGTTTAATAAACCATTCATACCTGTAAATAATCAGCTTTACATAAATGGTATGTAGCATTGTACACCGAGTGATCTTCAACGGGACAACTTGCAAGCTCTGCAATAAAACAAATACTATAAATACTTACCTAATAAGAAGATTCTTATCGATAAGACCGTACTTCTTAGCCCCCGAAGCAAAAGAAGGGGTGCTATAAGTATTTGTCTGTGTGTGATATCGTAGCCCCCTATGGATGGACAGACCTAACTACTCCTTTTTTTAGTTTATTTTTTCAAAGGAACGCTTTTCATAGAAAGTATATTTATATTAAGTATTTTAAAACCAATACCAACCTCTAGTGTTCAACTTGTAGTCTTTTAGTTCTAGGAAGACTCGCTTCCCTCGTAACCACATAATCGTCGATCTGATACTGCAGAGATTGACAATATTTTTCATCGAGTCGATCATATCAACTTTCTCTAGATTACACATTGACGAGAAGTGTCCAGTAGCGAGGGATATCAGTGGATTGTGCGAGATATTGTAGACAGTCAGCTGAGGTAATAAGCCCCAATGAGGCAACTGCTTTACTTTGCAATTCGAAATATCTAAAACCTTCAACGGTGCTGTTATAGGTGTTGAAATGGTGAGATTTTTTCGAAGAAGAATAGGATTTCCTCTGAGATATAAATTCCTTAGAGATGGTAGCTGAAACATTGAGTTGGATAGCTGCATTACGGCGTTGTTAGAGAGGTCGAGTGTTTCCAGGTAAGTGAGAGAGGTGAAGGCGTCGTCATCTATGAGGTAGATGCGGTTGTCGGCCAAGTATAAGAACCGTATGCTCGAGTAACCGGACAGCGTGTCGTCGTGGAGCTCTTGCAACTTGTTGTCACTGAAGTCGAGAATCTGCAATTAAGTTTTAGTTAGATGCTTAAGTGGGATAATATTTTTCGCGCGTGCACTTTTGTTTCAGTTAGTTTATTATGACGTACCTAGTACCTCTTTTGTTTTGTTTAAAAAAAATAACACTTATTGGTCTATATGGGCGAAGACACAGTATTCTTGTCTTGGGTTATTTGCGAATAGTAGGTAGGTAGGTAGGACACCATTTCGATGTTCTGAGGTCGCAACGCAAAAGATTGTAATATATTTGTCGGAATGTGATATGGAACACCGTATAATATATATTCTCACCTCTATGCCACCCTTCAGTTTAGGTATTTCTCCGAGGCCCAAGCTAGCGCAGTGCGCTCCGTACATGTCGTAAGCCTGCTCGTAGGTGCAGTGCTGCGGCGCGCCCAGCGTCCCGATCTCCCCCATCGCCTCACCCCATGTGTGCGACAGGCATAACAGAGACACCGCGAACAATAATAACTCGTCTATTCTGAAACGAGTAAATATAAGAAAGTGAAGGAGCATAGAAAATAGTACGTCATTTTGAGGTATCACAGGACTAGGTCCTCATTTGGTTACTTGAACAATGGCATAGTGTCAATTTTTTCCGTACTAAAATGTTGTAGTATATGGCCTTCATGCTTAATATTGTCTATGATATGACAGGATGCCCTTTGTGGCTGACGTTGTTCATTTGTCGATTATAAGATGTCTCTTACTCGAAACGTGTATTATTTATAATATCCCCTAATATAGGATATTTTGGCGACGAGATAAGTATTCACGCGTAGTGGTTCCAACATGATGGTGTGGGGATCATAGTAAGTGGTAGAGGAGCATATAATTTTCACGATGTTTGGTGGCAACCTCGCATTCGACCACCGCGCACAAGAGTGGAGCATTTTTAAGAGCCGTTTTATCCAGTACTGTACGGCGAACAGCATAAATGATGACACCGATAAGGCTGGAGAGAGGCGACGGGCTCTGCTACTGACGGCGCTAGTGGAAGATTCCTACCGCGTCGCTAGAGATTTGGTTTTTCCGGATGATGTGGATAGCGTACAGTTTAATAAGCTTCTTGAAAAATTGAATAGTCATTTTTCATCGAAGAAAAGTACGTTCGCCGAACGATATAATTTTTATAAGGCGGAACAACGTCCAGGAGAAGATTTATCTGAATGGGCGGCGCGAGTGCGTAATCTGGCTCAGTATTGCGGTTTTAAATTGGAATTAGACACCGCATTACGTGATCGGTTCGTGTTAGGATTAGAAAATACGAAGGAGAAGGAAAAACTGTTCGCTGAGAGCATTGAGAGTCTGACTTCTAACAGAGCATTAGAGCTGGCGCAAAGCGTTCGTTGTGCACGCCTCGCGCTGCGGGCAGGCGCGGGCGGCGTGGAGGGCGCTGAGGTGCAACCTGTGTTCGCGGTACAGCAGCGGCGGCGGCGGCTGGGTAATGGCGATGGCGTCGCGTCAAGGTCGCAGGATTTGTCACGAGCGTTCCAGGCTTGTGATGTATGCGGATATAGAAACCATACCAAAGACAGGTGTCGTTTTGTTAATTACACTTGTCAAAAGTGTCACAAAAAAGGTCATCTTAAAAGAATGTGCAAATCCAAATTAAATGATAATCATTTCTTGGGTGCTGATGATAATGACATGGAAGGTGGTATGTATAATTTATTTAATATGAATAATCCTGTTAAGGACGAGCCGATTTTGCGACAGGTTTTGATATGTAACAATAAGCGATTGTTATGTGAGATTGATTGCGGCAGTGCCGTTTCTGTATTACCATCCGCGATATATGATCAATTGTTCAGGGGCGAAAATTATAGTTTAGAGTCATGTATCGACGTTTTTAATTTTTATACGGGTGTTAAAATATCACCGAAGGGCTGTATATCATTGCCAGTAACATATGACGGTCGCACTAACTCAATAAAGTTTTTTGTTATTAATGCTAATGTGAAGCGTTTTAGGCAGAGATTTTATGAGATTATTTAATTTACATTTGTGCAGTCATGACTGTAACAATGTGTCTGTAAACGGGAACGAAGTAGAGTTTTTAATGAAGAAATATGCTATGTTATTTAAGGATGAGCTAGGTAGATTTAATAAATATAAGATCAATTTAAAAATTAAGTCCGACGCTCAGTTAAAATTTTTCAAACCGCGTTCTGTGCCGTTAGCGTTAAAACCTAAAATAGAGAAGGAATTAGATAGGTTATTAGAGTTAGGTATAATAGAGAAAGTTGACCACTCAGACGTGGCCACGCCTATTGTTCCAGTACTGCGGCCGGATGGCGATGTGAGGATTTGTGGTGATTTTTCAGTTATCCGGAATAAGGTATTATATGTAGATTATTATGCAATTCCACGTATAGAGGATTTGTTCGCGAAGCTCCATGGAGGTGTAGAATTTAGTAAATTAGATCTTTCACGAGCATATTTACAATTGGAGCTCGATGAATCAAAGAAATGGATGTGTATCAATACCCACAGAGGTTTATACCGTTACAATAGATTGGTATTTGGTTTAACCAATGCTCCATTTATTTTTCAACGTACGATGGAACAATTATTGGTTGGAATTGAGGGAGTTTGTATATATCTTGATGATATTTTAGTAACAGCTCCATCAAGAAAGGTACATTTAGACAGGTTAGAATTAGTATTAAGTAGATTGCAAGAAGCAGGACTGAGGCTTAAGCGCGATAAATGTGAATTATTCAAAAGTTCGGTGGAGTATCTCGGTTATGTCATAGATAGGAACGGATTGCATAAATCGAATAGTAAGGTTGAAGCTATAGTTAAGTGCCAGCCTCCGAAAAATGCAAGTGAACTGAAATCATTTTTGGGAATGGTAAATTACTACAGATGTTTTGTTCCTAATAAGTCTTCCGTTCTGAATCCTTTAAATGGATTATTGAAAAAAGGTACAAAATGGGTTTGGAACGACGTTCATAATGAAGCGTTCTTGAAGATCAAAGAAGAATTGGCGTCGGAACGCATTTTAGCGCACTACAACCCGGATTACTGTACAATAGTTACATGCGACGCTGGGCCCAATGGGCTGGCTGGGCGCGGTGCTCGCGCAGCGCCAGCCGGACGGCACCGAGCAAGTCATAGCTTACGCTTCGCGTTCTTTATCTAAAGCGGAGGTTAACTATGCGCAAATTCAAAAGGAAGCCGTTGCAATTGTTTTCGCAATAAAGAAGTTTAATCATTATCTATACGGTTGTTCAGTACCTTTCGTATTGCGTACAGATCACAAACCACTTTTGGCAATTTTCGGTAATAAAAAGGGTGTTCCGATTTTAGCAGCAAATAGATTGTAACGATATGCTTTGTTTTTATCAGCGTACAATTTTAATATTGAATATGTTAAGAGTGACGATAATACGGCAGATTTTTTGTCACGTTCGGTCAGACCAAACGTTTTGGATAATTCCGAATGTTTAGATCGTTCACGTTACATAAATTTTATCGGTGATATGGTTTTAGCGCCAATTACCGTAGAAAATATTAGAAACGAAACTGCGAGAGACGTGATTTTACAAAAAGTTATTAAATTAATTAATGGTGGTTGGCCTTCTAAGATGGAAGATTCCAATTTAAAACCATTTTTCCTATGCCGTTTCGAGCTTTCTGTTGAAGAGGGTTGTATATTACGCGGCCATAAAGTTGTGATACCTGTAGTTTTTCGCGAGAGACTTCTTGAAGAGTTACACAGATCTCATTTTGGTGTAGTGAAAACGAAATCTGAGGCTAGATCTCGGATGTGGTGGCCTAATATTGACAGGCATATCGAAGAGAAAATAGGTTCATGCAGCGTCTGCAATACAATGAGGAGTAGGCCGCCGAATGCACCGCTCGCGCCATGGCCACACCCCAAGCGCACATGGGAGCGGCTGCATTTGGATATGTTTATGCTGTACGGTCATCAGTTTTTGATAATAGTGGATGCTCACTCAAAATGGGTGGAATGTTTTTACATGGATAAGACCGATAGTGAGTCGATTATTAGTAAGGTTTGTGAATTGTTCAGTAGATTTGGATTAGTGCGAACCATAGTTACTGATAATGCTACAAATTTTTGTTCTAACGAGTTTAATACGTTTTGTCGTTTGAATGGTATTCAACATTTGACTGGTGCCCCTTACCATCCCGAATCAAATGGTCAGGCGGAGAACAGTGTAAAGACGATTAAAAAGGGGTTAAAAACTATGTGTAATAATTGCAATGCAAACAAGAAGATTTTTACAGCTAAATTAAATAAGTTCTTGTTTGATTACAGAAATTCAGTTCATTTAACAACGGGATTCTCGCCTGCACAATTGATGCTCGGTCGACCTTTACGCTGTCGGCTCGACTTATTGCGAACAAGCACTGGACAAGAGCAGACTAATACCTCTTCTAAGTCATTGTCGGTCGCAGCCAAAGTTAATGTAAACAGTGCACAGATGGCACAGTGTAAGCAATTTAGGGGCAGTAGGAAAATACATTTCGCAGTTGGGGACAAAGTATTAGTTAAATATTTCTATTATAATGGTATTAAACATACATGGATAAAGGGAACTATCAAAAGTTGTATTGGATCTCGGATGTTTACTGTTTACATTCCGGATTTAAACATTTTCGTAAAAAAACATGTCGATCAATTGTTAGCATACAAGGGAAGCGCATCATCAGACCAGGATGACGATGTAAGCTGTTATGGAGAGTTCGCAAGGGAAGATGCAAACGTACCGCACGAGACGGAATCTGTCGTGGTTCCGGACGCAAGCTTGGCCGTAGATATTCCGTCACCGGTGCGCGTTCCTACCTTATCCACAACTCACTCGCCCGGAAGGAGGGTAGAAGAGGAAGGATTGGACTCAGATGATGAGTTTTTAGATGCTGAAGCACTTAATGACCGTGTGAGAGATGCTCACTCGGAGCATTTCCGAGAAGTACCTCAGGAGTCGCAACCAGTGCGTCGTTATCCTGTTAGAAAAACTAGGAAACAGATTAATTATAAGTGTTAAAGTTTTGTTATTGATTAGAAGAAGTAAGGTTTTTGTTATTCAATATGAGTTTGGTTTTTGTTGTTTATTTGTAAGAGTTAGGTTTTTTGAAGCTGTTAAGTTATATTGTTTGTAGAGCTAGTGGTGGAGGAATGTAGTATATGGCCTTCATGCTTAATATTGTCTATGATATGACAGGATGCCCTTTGTGGCTGACGTGGTTCATTTGTCGATTATAAGATGTCTCTTACTCGAAACGTGTATTATTTATAATATCCCCTAATATAGGATAAATGTCCAATTTGAGAATTATGATGCCAGTGTGATTGCATATATGCAATCACACTGGCATCATAATTCTTGAGTTAGCAGACTTAGGACCTATGACCTATTCCTATTCTTAGTGCCTACTACATTTCCGCAAAATAAGTTAGTGTCTATGATTCGTAATAATTATAGTAGGTAGGTATAGGTGTCAGAGGCCGCTCTTATTCCTGCGAACAGGCGCGAATGTGTGTCATATGGTGTGACTGCAAGAGTTCACATTTTGAGTTCTCAGCGTGACTGTAGAGCTGGCTTTGTGTAGATGTAGGTACTATTGCGGGTCATCAATCCAGACTGAGTATAGAGAGGGGCTGACATCACTATTTTCTTGGTCGAGGTTATCATCTCTCTTGACCTTAGTAGATAACTGCAGTGCAGTTATGAGTAACGCGTAAGTTTAAATGGAATGATGACATCCGAGTACTACCTAGGTACTTACCTATTGTTAACTATTTGACGCGTCGATAACCTAGCGCTATCGTATCACGTACCGACGAAGTAACGACCTCGTAATCGAATGGTTTCAGGTTTTATTTTCAACCTGTACCTCATGCACAATCTTTATAACTTAACTCACACATTTCACAAATAAGTGAAACAACGACAGCATGTTTTCTCAATGACGTTACGATAACGTTTGAAGTTCCCGCTGTCCCTACTCATCACGCCTATCACAACAAAAAACAATTTATGAGGATCTATATAATCTAATAATATTGGATAGTCATAAATACCACAGGTATTGACAGAGATTACTTGTCTAAGTAGGTACCTACATTCAGAAAAGTATCTAATAATCACCTGGGAACCTGAATAAGTACCTACCTGAATATCCATATATAAGTGAAACACAGAAGGTCGCCGTATTTTTTGTAAATGCCGCGTATAGCTATTTTAGTGCCACATGTCTATAAATAACGCCATAGTTCAAATTATTTTGAATTTAAATGAGTGAAAGAAGTTCAATGAACTCTATCTAAGAGCAACATCGGTGAATATATTATGACGATTCCGGATTTTTAAAAACTTTTGTAGCGTAAGAAATATCAACCCAGTAATGAAATGAAACATAATATACTTATCTAAGTACATATTTACCTTCACAATTTATTAACGTTAATGTTATTAAGTAGCCTGCAAATACTAACTGCAATTAAGGTCTTGTATCATGGAAAAGATTCAAGTTTCTAGGTCTTTGAGCTGGATACATGAGTTTTAACTTGCTTTATTGTATTAGCATATACCTACTTGGGTATCTCATATATCGAGATACCGCCAAGTCGTATCTATTATTCTATCCAAGCACATTTCAATAGATAGACTACTTACTTATGTAGGTAAGTGTTTTAGTTATGAATTAAATAGTTAGGTGTTGTTTTCTACTTTATTTTCCTACGTATCCCATTTTTCGCATAAAATTTTGGTCTTATCCGTAAACGTGGCCTTTATATTGGAACGCACAGCTCCATCGGAAGAGATAAAGAACGCTCCAGCAGGGTCTTAAGGTAGTAAGCTACTGCCCTCGACTTCGTACTTATGGGAAGAAAGAGCATCAGGGAGGAATTGGCCTCGGTAAAGGGAAACAACGTTCTATTGCAATCACGTTCCAATCAAATTACCTACGTGTACTACAATAACGAATCTCATTTTCTATAAAGATTATCATTTGCTGTACGGTGAAGACAAACATCGTGGGGAAACATGCACGTCCGTCAAAAAGTCGTGTGAAGTTCACCAAACCGCACTGGGCCAGCGTGGTGGACTACGGCCTCTCCATATTGAGGAGGAAAGTGCCCTATATAATGGCAATAGGCTGGACCCCTATCACATTGGTACCAAAATACCATGAAATGTGGGTGCATTTCAGTGCGCCTCTGTCTACCCGTTCAGGGATTACAGGCGCTATGGTGTATTATTATAAATATACAATGACGAATACGGAAACATGTTTCCTGAAAAAAAAAACATATTTACACTGTCCTCCGCGGCACACCTGTAATTTGCAATAGTCACATGTTGTCATTGTGAAACAACTCAGTTGTTCTTACTGTTATGTCAGCAGAGATAATGAGAATAATGGAGGCGAAATTATATGGAATTAGAAGGTTTAATGTAATGCAATAATAGTCCATAGTGCAGCGGATATATCCTCGTGATGCGAAAAACGCTCCGCTGATGTTGCTAAAATGTTAGGTGCTGTAAGTACCTATAGTTAGATAGGTAGCTAGTTGTAATAAATTTCCATTAATGTACCCAAGTAGGTAATCATTTTTTAAACAAGCACCGTTGCATCGATAGCAAGCGTGGTGCAAGTGTACACAAACATGGCCCATTTTTTTAATCTAACATGTAATTGACCATGCCCTACATAAACGCATGGAGATTCTTCGTCAACGCGCCATAGCGGCAATAATCACGATCGTATTTTGTCTTTGAGATATGAAGATAAGTACTTATAGTTGTAATTTGGCGAAGTTGTAGATAAACCAAGGTGAGAGTTACATCCACACACAATGGGTAGATAAGTACTTGTTCGTATCTAAGCGTGAATTATTTTTATCTATATTTTATTATCAGTGACGCTTTAAAATATTGACGCATCAACCAATCCTACCTAAATTGTAGTTAATCATTCCGATTTTAGGAATAGAGGATGTCACATAACTTATGTAAACCTAGTACCTACCTAAACTTATGCATTTAACTTCATAGATCAGTTCGGACATAATGCTTATACAGGACTATTTTAAAAAGTTTTTAAGATGGAAGTCTTACGCCTCTACTTTTGCATAATACAACCAATCAACAATATTTTATCTCGCGAAGTCGCTCCTTCCGTAGGGTCTCAGTCATTTGTTTTAATTGCGCAGAGGTCAATTCAATTCCTTTCAATTGTTGACTATGTCCACATGACTAATTCTGGGACAGTCTCAAGATTTTAAGCGGAAAACTTTGCGAAATATTATGATTGATACACCGAACACCTAATTAGTTATCTTGTATTGTTATATACTAGAAGTTTAAGCCTACCTACCTTATTCATTTCGATTAGAAATTTTCCTTATAAAACAAAAGTTTCTTGGTGGGTAAACACGTTATCTCAAAAAAGATAAGAATTATAAGAAGTAAGTGTATAAATATTCTAGTAAAATGAAGCTACCTAAATACCTACTAAGTACCATGATAGTGACTAGGGTAAAATCTAAACAAAGGCATTAAGATATTGAGTAAGTAAATGTTAAACGTAGATAATTATTTTAATGTAATTGTGATCCGATTCGATTGGTCGGTTAAACGGAAGCTGCGCGGGACACTCCTGCGCAACATGCGTGGCGGCCGCAATTGTCTGATTGATCTTTATGATTTGCCCAGACCCACGCCCCTGGATGCGTAGTTCGAAAAAGAATTCATTCAATTTACTATTGTGAAACGTATGAATTAAATAAGTAGTGTCGGTGTACCTAGATTTTCCTGAAACGTATGTTTTCAGCGGCGGCGATATTTGGTAAAGTCTACTATAATATGCCGTGCCTAATGAAACTAAAGGCACATAGTGACGACCTCATTAGCTCAGTTGTTAGTTACCCTGCCTTCTGCGCTGAGGGTCCCGGTTTTGAATCCTGGTAGGGACAAACTTTGTGTTATGAACATATGAATGTTATTGCCCGAGTCATGGATGTTTAATATCTATATAAGTTTTATATACTCGGTTCGCCCTCCAGTGCATTGTACGGCAACAATACAGGCACTGCTTAGTGTGGGACCGTATAGTTGGTGTGTTCATCTGGCGGTATATTATTATATTATACCTACCTACTAGCTGACCCGGCAAACGTAGTTTTGCCATATAAAATAAATTGAGATATAAACTATCCTATCTTTCAAGTTGGATATGTATATATTATGTGGTACCTACCTACTACTGTACCGCCTGAGGAAAAAAATGCGAATTTTCCCCAGGTAATAGGTTTCTGCTTTTCGGGGTGGAAACAATTTCAAAAAATCACACATAAAAATCGGCCCACCCGTTCTTGAGTTATAAATGGTGTAAATAACGCGACATTATTATATATGTTTTGCTATGTAGGTAATTACCTACATAGCAAAACATATATAATAATATCTAATATATAAAATATAATCTTCGGCTTTAGAATGTTATAATAAATCCCCGAAAAAAATAGTAAATAAAACTACTATTTTTCATTCGCTATCTCAACCACAAAAAATATCGTAATACAATATGCATAGAACTAATTTTGTCAACTCTACCTTAATGCTCTATCTACATGCAACTAATGTATTTTCTTATGTATATGCAGTCTACACAGAAGATACCTAGTACCTACCTACGCTACACTCGCTGACAAAAAAAATATTATCTATTATGTTGATAATTTACTTAATCATTTTAATGTGTTCTAGGATTAAGATAATTTTTGTATCTACGTAGGTACTGATTTCTGTCTCATATTACGTAGGTAGATGGCGTACCTATCAATGCACTGGAACTTTTATAAATAAATTAAGTAAATAATTGCTATCGACTGAATACGACCTTAAGAATGTGTAGTGAATCAATCCTTATATTATTATGAAATTAGGAATTTATTACTTTCTATTTGTTCTGTCATTTCAATACGTAGTAGATACCTACTTAGTCGAAGAATTCGTTAAAACTCTACAATCAATCAATTAATTGCTTCCATTATCATTTCCTTCGTGTAATTATGATAATGGTTAACATATTAATAGATAAGTGCATATAGCTAGCACTCAGTTTTGAACTAAATTAAAAAAAATCCTCTAGTAATAATAAATAAGACTAGGTAGGAACATGCTTAATAGGTACACAGTTACTTTAAATATTTAGGTACTTACCTAATTTAGGTATATACATGTTTAAACAGGGCTTTCAGCCGTAAGAAGCATAAAGATTTGGGAAACATTTTGTAAACCTAACATAGCGAATAAACCACCTCATCAAACTGAAAAACTTTCTAAGGAAGGGCAGTTCAGGAATATCGCAAAGATTATGTTAAAAATTACCGGTACATGATGTCGTTTCAACTAGACAATCTAGGTACCATGGCTCCACACTATTCTTGATCACTGTCTCACATCACCAGTCACGGAGTACCATATGTTAGATCACCAGTACACAAACACTACTGCTGCAGTCGACTGCGGGGAGCAGTAATCACCGACGGAAGACATTCGTTGAACTGATTCAATTAGCGTAGGATTCGGTCAGATGCCTACCGACAGGGCGAGGTTGAGAAGATGTGTCGTCCTCGATGGGTGAACTGACACTGTAATCTATTATCAGTGTGAGCCCAAGCACCGGCCACCCGGTATCTATAGGACTGCCACTCTAAGACAATGTCGCGATGATTCGGCCCAGATACGCACCACAATGCGAGACAGCTCATATCTAAATGCCCCGATTGGTTGGTCGATTATTTATTCTACATATAATAGTTCTTCTGTTTGTCAAACTAATGAGCCTCTTTGTTCTGGTATTATAATGTTTGCTCATAAATATAAGATAAGTTTCAAGTGATGAGGACTAATGGAGCGTTTAATGGTATTCATGAAAGTGATTATTATTATCGACTGAGAAAATAACTTAATAGGTAAATAGCTTTTTGTGGAATTTGCGTGGAATTCAGCTGTTCACTATCTCGTGGAAGCTCTTTAATTATCCACGATAAAAAGTATTTACCTATATTTGACGGCCTGATTAGCGCAGTTGGTGGTGACCCTGCTTTCTGTGGCTATGGTCCCGGGTTCGAATCCGGGTAGGAACAAACTTTGTGTGATGAGCACGAATGTTCGTACCCAAAACATGCATGTTTAATATGTGTATAAGTAATATATACTGGGTTCGCCCCAGTCTATTCTACCTACCTGCGGTACAGTAAAAGAATTTTCGAAATAATACTGGTAAATGAAGTAATAGGGAGTGGAGCCATGCTGTTTCTACTTCATAGTAGGTAGTAGGTAGGTACACAGTATGTAGTATGTATGTGGATAGTAGGTAACGTACCCATTCGAACACAAGCGACTCCTTAAGTGCCTTCAATTGGTCAATAGCACCAGAATTGTCGCTTCGGTGATCTTGTTGTAGATATTCGCATGCCGAGACGCTACAGTAATTAGGTAGGTATAGGTCGCATTACGTAAAATTATCAAAGATGGCGTCTCTGCGCATGCCTATTTTTATGATTTCCGCATGCTCAGAGCCGCCATCTTTGATCATTTTATGTGATAATTAAAACAAAAAAGACTGAGTGGACGTAAGTATAGTAGGTAAGTACCTACTTACCTGATTGTAAAACTATACATGTATGCAGCTGCCGCAGTCGGATTGTAGGTGTAATATGTACTTACCCATCTATCTACTTAGTTTTACATAACGTAGATAACGACAACGCGTTCACAATGGTGCCGCCCGCGGCCGTTTTGTAAAAATAGATCCGCCTAATTGGTAACCTTCTGCTTTTTGAATTTGGATAAAAAAAAAACAGGCTAGTAAGTGCGTTTCGTTAGTTAGTTATAGTTGTAGGGTTCCGTAGTGTAGTTATTGCACGATTTTTCCTCCATGATTCAACTAAAAAGTAGTTCGAAGTTGTGTAAAAACGCCCAATAGATGGCTTAGGCTTTGATCTAATATCCCACCAATATACATTATTTATCAAAGAAACATTTGTTTTTAAAATAGGACAATATAATTAAATCTTCAATCTTCATGTTTTCAACGTTCCCACCAAAAAAGTTCGAATCTGCCGCCTCTCCACCTCTAGCCGGATCTCCTGCTGCGAAACATCTCAACATTTTCACCCGTGCGGTTAAAGATGGGCAGGGTAAGATCGTCGATCGGGAAGAAGTTGTAGTTGTATATAAAAAAAATTCTGAAGGTGTTGTTATCTATGACCAAGGAATTGAGTTGAGGGTCTTGTAAATATTTCCTCAGAAACATACAACAAGTCTCTTGCTGAAAGTTTCAGACATTGATTTATTATTAACTTTACTTGTCAGTGAACAGTGAATTTATTGATATTATTTAATTTTTTGAAAATTGTGTTACTTTATTATTTCCCAAGATGTCTGGTAAATTTTCGGTAAAGTATCTACAGCTTTATTGATAGGGGTAGGGGGGATACATTTTATCATCATCATCATCGTCATCAACATCATTATTATCATCAGGGATATTCTAAATAACCAAGAAACATTTTACATGACTCTTGCAAAGTGGAATTATTTTGTAGGCGATTGCCAACAAAATAAAAGAACTCTTTATTCGTTTGTCAGCGGTGACATTGACAATCACTTTGCTATGACATATTTTACCAGCGAGACGTTTGCGGCTTTTTGGTTTATGTACGGCACTTTGGTGTAAACAAATTAATTTATAAGTTACTATGTCGTTATTGTAACCCTTTTTATATCAAATAATGATGAATGCCACCAGTTTATACGTGTCTACATGCCGTCTCATAATATTGGCCGACGCCGCGGACAAATCTTCGTGGACGGACTTATTTCGTTTGGTTCCTTATTTACGACAATCTTTATCTTGCACTGTTTGTGGGAATCTGTTGAAGGAGCCCTACACGCCAACGAGTTCTAGTTGCCAACATCATGTCTGTAAAAAATGTAGAGGTGGAAGAAAGAAGCTAAAGCCGTCTTGCGGTTGGTGCAAAGATTACGAAAACTATGCTGAAAATTTACAGTTACGTATCCTACTTCAGTGCTACAAGAAATTGTGTGAGTATTTTATGGGTACAGACGTGTATAAAACGTTGCTAGATGAAGACGAGATAGCGGCCGGCATTAACGGAGGGACAGTCGCGAGTTCGGGCCTCATAGATCTAATACAAGAAGGCGCGGGATTCTCTGACGACTACAAAAGTACAGCGGGTCTTTCCAAGTCTGCGTACAGTATTCTACCGTGTGTGTACACCAACTCTGCAGGCACACAAACACAGACGGCATCTTCCAATAATTCAGAAGCTAGAACCTCTAAAGATTCACCAACAACAAGATCAACATCAAATGGATCACCAATGTATTCTGTTATGTACGCGGGGTCTGGGAATAAAATCACTATTAAGAGGAAAGCTGTTGATGAGACGGATTCTTCTCAAAATGAGCCGACAAGTAGAGAAAGTAAAGTAAGTATTTAAATATCACTTTAAGTTAAAGCCTTATAAGCTCTATAACCGAGTGGATACCAGTTCACCTGGCTATTACATTAATGATGTGAACTTACTCCTAACACAAGTTTTGCCTAGAACAGACTAATCTTTAATTGAATAATTACTAGCAGTCATTTACAAAAATGTAATTTGATTTATTATTTTTATTAAAAAGCTGTACTAGCCAATTTGATAGACTAGTTGTCTTGGAAACAATATGTGCAGGTTTAAACCTTGGCTCGCACTTCTGAGATTTTGAATTTTCATGTGTAAAACTCATTTTCAATAATGATTATCATTTGCTGTACAGTTAAGGCATACATAGTGAGGAAACCTGTCTGTCAAAGCCATGCAATGTTCACTAAACCATACTGGGCTAGGGTGGTGGACTATGGCCTAAATCCTCCTTTTAAAGGGGAGGGGCATGCCTAGTATAATGGAGATATGTTGCCCTCTATTATATTGAGACCAAATACCAGTGGCGAAATGTGGGTGCACTGAAATGCACCTCTGCCTACCCCTTCAGGGATTACAGGTGTGGTGTTATATATAATACGCAAGTTATTATTATTATTTGCAGTCAAATCAACTAGGTTTTAAGAAACCATCAAACAGGTCTCGAAGCTCAGCTAATAGCAAGAGAAAAGGCTGCCGCTGCGGGAATGCCACGGCTACCCCTGGGAAGCTGACCTGCTGCGGTCAAAGATGCCCGTGCTATGTTGAGAGTAAACCATGTACGGAATGCAAATGTAAAGGCTGCAGGAATCCCCATAGGCCTGATGGAATGAAGGTAACCTATCCTCTATTAATTAAAACTCTATATCTGTCTAACCCTTCCAATTATCCACTTTTCAGTCAGACTTAAACACTCCAGCTTCTTTCATAGTACAATACATTTCTCTTTTCCTCGGCCCTACTCCCTTTGTGTTGGATTACCTATTATAAGTTATGGTAATGATAGCTCTTTAAACATTCGACTACTCAACTGCTGTGCACAGGGCTCTCTAATGGTGATGGGGAGGTTTTGCAATAATTCTTATTTCAACAGTTAATGTCAAGCAAACAATAATACAATTTTATGTGAAAAAAAAAATACCCAGAATGTTAATTATAAAATTTCGGAGATGCTAGCCCAGAATCGAATCCTGTGCCCTTGTGTTGTGTTGTTGTTGTGTGTTGTGAATTCCATGTACTGCGGTATTACTGCTTCATAATATCCACTAACTATATGTTTTATGAATTAAAAAACTAAAGTTGCCTGTTTCCAGGTGAGGCCACACATACCTCAGTTGGACAGTCTGCAGTTGACTCTCAACACGAACCCTGACAGCTCCCCGTCGTGTTCCGGATCCATGGACAGCCTGGACACAGACACCCTCACCATGGAGGCCATGGAGGAATCTCTGAATTATACTGCAGATCTCAAGACATCCAATATCAAGGGTAAATTAAGTTTCTATAAAATTTACCCACTATGGGAAGTGTTTGCAGACAAATGGAAATTAACCTATGGCTAAAGTTTTGCGAGAAGTCTTTGTGCTGGTAGTGTTTTAATTTGTGTAAACATTAGAATCACATTTACTGATTGGAGGTGAATGACACCTTATTCTAATGGTTAAGCGTAGGCTGATCGACTCATATGTATCCCCATACATATGTTTTTGCGATTTTGTTTTTTTTTTTAATCGTAATATGCTTCAATCGTAGGGGCCAGATACTGTTACATACTCATCACTAACCGATACTGTCTACTCACGATCACAGTTTACACAAGTCAATTACAAGAAGTGTCACCATCGTTGCCGGCCACGATAATGATGGACGAGGACGGCTCGGCCGACGACGACATGAGCTCGCCGCGCGAGTACGCGCCGGCCTCGCCCGACGCGCTGGAGCACGAGCCCGCGTCGCCGCACTCCGGCCATGACGTCACCAGCGACATCGAAGTGGACGTATGACATCCGCTCTCCCTGGGGAGCGACTAGGGCATCCTCCACGTCATCAGATGGCCTCGCGCCGAGGTCCCTGCAGCGCCGTGGCGACCACGAGGTGCCGCTCATCGCGGAGCCCTCCTAGTCATATGCATGTCTAACTGGTATTAGATGTAAGATTTACGTTTTTAGAACACTTCTGTTGTATATAATGTGCTGTCGTCTTCGTGTTTTGTAGCTGCGGAAGTTCTACATCGATGATTGTTATTGAGAAATAATTAATTTATTGGGTCCATCAAATTTGTAAATAGATATTAAGTGTATAGATTAGCGATCACTTATTTCGGTACTTAAAATATAACCAAAGCATATTGTTAGTATGAAATGGTGAATGAGGTATGGAGTTAATATCCGCTCGTCGTAATTTGTTTTTAGTTTTATGATTGGTAGGTAATATAGTAGTCTCAGTTATTATAATTATTACTAAGTATAAGAATACTGTGTATTAGCTTTTACAATTTTAGCTTGATATAGTGATTTACAATTTTTGATTGTGTAAGAAATATTTTACTAGTTTTATATTCACTGTAGCAGAAATTTAAATGACTCGAATTGGTATGTTCTATGAAGTTGACAGAAATTGCACTCAAAATGTATTAAGGGTGTGTGCACAAATACGGTAACGAACCATACACGGATGAATCCGCACACGCCCTAAGATAGCACCGAATTTTAAAGTAGATTTTGAAATATTGACATCATGTTATAGCTCCCAAATATGTCTGAATTATTTTCCTGTGATTTGCACTATGGCATGATCTAAACTATGTCGTGAAATACATAAAAAAAAATATTGCACATGAGTACCTACATACTGTTTATAACATTGTTTTTAAGAACATTATTTTGCCAATCATTTGTGATTATAGATTGTCATTCCATTATAAAACATGAACTTAACTATAGTACATGACTAGCGCTGCCATTGAGTAGCGTTATAAAATATGGCGGTTTGGCAATGATATGTGGACATTGACGTTTTTATATTAATGATTAAATTGCGCCAATCAAAAGACACGGTTCTAATAAATTAGAAAAAATGCTTCGCATTGGTCGACGCGTTGGTGCGACTACAAAGTTAACTGTGATATTTCTGTCACCATTAAATGTTATCCACGTGTAGAACTTCGAAATATTTATGTAAATCTCGATGCTTAGGCTAATAAATGGCACTGGAGTACAAAACATAGTTCTACTTACTAATAATAATGTAAAATAATGTTTATATCAATTATCGTGTCATTCGCAAACGAAATGAAATTAAAAATATTTTTTGTTATTCCCAAGCTTTTATTTGTAAACGAACAATTTATAATTCCAGAAGCCATCGTGATTAATAAATATACAATTACCTACCGATATTGTGGGCAACAACTAAACTGCAATTTTAATTGGTTCTAAGAATGCCTAAAATTATCCGACTAAAACTAACTCCGAAATATAGTCGAGTTACGAGTAAATTAATAACAATAATAGCCGCCAGTAATCAAAATAAAAAATCGTTCGTATGGCGTGCAGAACTGCAGAACATACATATAAAAGTCATACCTACAGTGGATGAACCACTGGAACTGTGGTAGGGGGCGCTACTTGCTCGAAAAAATTAAATCGTTTGACTCGACTAAAAATGATTTAACTATTCCACGACATTTTTGCTGTTCATACATAATACAGCTGCTAATTTACTCGCCACTCGTACACTAACACACCCGCGTAGTCCGAACTATTATGTAGTTAATGCTCAATATCTACTATACTTATTTCTTACTAGGTATGTTGTCGATTTTGTGTGTAATGTCAGCCACCGAATTCCATACTCTATCGAATTCTCTCTTCAAGCTTTGGACTACGGCTGCATCTGATGTAAGCAACGTGGCGTCCCTGTTACAATTTACTCGTACTGTGTCGTAATCGAGCGCGCCCATCACTGCCACGGCCTCATCTAATTCTTCGGAGGCATCGATCAGAATGAATTCGTGCTCTAATCTCACAGCCGGGTTGATGATCTTCACCTCGATGCCATTTTGAGCCAGTACTTGTAAATTACGAAAGTCGTCGCTGTTGTGTATCGTGATCTTTATCTGCACTTTATTCTTTTGCTGCGCACTTATGAAACACTTGGCTGTGGTGTCGCTTCCAAGGCTCGAAACGCACACGTCTATCGACCGGCTGGCGTGGAGTATCAAATAGTATATGCACAGGAGATTGTCTAAGCCTATTTGTTGCTTGTGTGTGTCCCCATCTCGGGCTCCGTAGAATAATATTTCGTTGATCGCGGGGTCGGACTGTTTTGTGGTGCTTCTTAAAACAATGACTTCCAACATTTTAAACGCTAACTCACATAATAATGATCCACCTGTGCACAGAGCTGATCTCCAATTTATTGTGTGGTTATTCATTTTAGAAACTTTTATACTTCGGTTATTGCATGTGTCACTTATGTTCAATGATAAAAATGTTACTAGGTACCTACATACACATAAGAAGGTACTGTATCCAGTGAAATATTTTTATAACAGCTACCCTCATAAACACAAAGAGAAGCAATAAATACTTTATACGGCAGTAAGCAATAATTAAATCCCTAAAATTTCGGAAAAGTAAAATGTTAAAATCATAATGACAGAACAGTTGAAAGTGCTGGTTTTGACGTTTCCTTTTTATATTACTATTTTAATGTTTTGTAAAAAAGTATTTGATTAGTGATATTCTGTTGTATCTGTTCGTTCCTTTTAATTATGATAACGCCGAGACAGTGATGTCACAGCCGAGGCATCGGAAGGGCGCGAGCGGGGACGGCGCGGGGCGGGGCCGCGGCTCTGCCCCCAAGGCGCCTGCCCCTGCCGCCATCCCGAACACGAGTCGCCCTAGGGAACAGAGTCAACGGAGCAGGAGCAAGAATAATGTACCAAAAAGCGTGCGATACGACTTGGACAATGCTTTAGTAGGTGTAAGTGCCAATATAGTAGCATAGAAGCTTATAGATTACTATTATTGTTTATAGATATTATATTGACTTTCGCAAGTAGATATATCTACAATCGTGGATAGTTGTAGTATCCATTTATTACTAATTCCATTTCCATGTTGTAGTTATGTGATGTGTGGTTCGAGGAGATCAAGCCGCACCTGGTCCGCAACAAGATCAAACTGCACGTGCACGAAGGCGGCGCAGGCGCAGCGAGCGGTGACCACGCGCCGACCAACGCTGGCTGCTCGCACCTTGACCCAGGTGCTGCTTCCGATGTACGAGCCCCTATAGCTCCGACATCTATTTGACTCTCTTTATCATTGACGAAATATACGATGTCGTTGTAAAAGAAAGTTTATAGAGATCATTAATTACGAGACTTTTAAGGATTTTAAAAAGGAAAGGCTTGTTTGATTTCGGAATGCAGCGTCCACCGCGACGGGGTGCGAGCTCTGCCGGCTGTTGTTCAACGCGGCCAACAGCATCGAAAGCGCAGTGTCTCAGGCCGCAAGCACCGTCCTGCAACCGGCTTCTGCCGCCCTCATCGGCGCTGGAAACGCAGGTATAGGGTATTAGACTACCCTTAAACTTTTTATACAAATGAGTTATGGCACTGTTCCATTACACGCAGTTAAAATTAGGATAAAATCTTAAAACTTTCTATAGGGTCTGCCAAGTTCAAGTGATCATGTAAGTAGGTATATAAATCCCCATTCTTACTATAATGAGTACCTATTAGGTGCTTGGTTTTAGGTATAAAGATTTAAAAAACTGGGTGTTTTTGCCAGAATCATCTCTACAACTATGACAACCAATCACCGAAGAATCCGCGCACCCGCAGAAGAATACAGACCGCTCAAGAACTATCGCCGCTGTCGCGCCAGCGCGCGTCGCACCTCTGCCGCACCAATAGCATCGTAGCCTCTCCACGTCCAGCCCCTTGGAACGCGGCCATCAATACCCCCTATCAAGAGCCGTGTCTGTCCGCCACCGTACCCTACGACGACTGTTACGTATGATAATACTATAAATGTCACTTATTATAGTATAACTAGTAGGTTCCAGTACTAACTTATCAACTCTTCCTCATCTAGTTCCAACTCGCCATTTCGCGTATCAAAGCTAAGACGCAGACTAAGGCGACCCAAACGGATTTGCCACCGAAACGGTGCCACGTGAGCGTTGGTTGCCAATCCAGTCCGTCATTACTAAATCTACGACGAGTCAGACGACTTACGCCGGCTATGCGACGTTCGAGACCGATGTCGCCACTTCAACTGGAATCTTCTATACGAAGAGAATGTTCCTTTCGTCGATCTCCTAGTCCTGTCAAGATGGGTTTGCGTACCTGCAACCGAACGCATTCGAAATCGGATTCCCAGGCCTCGCCAGTTCCATGGCATACCAAATCACAGCATACAAACAAAAGATGTGACTCTGTTTACCCTATTAGACCTGTCACGATACCGGAAACAGCTGTGGAAGCCACCGAGAGTCATGCTGAAGAGGTTCCAGAGGTACCAGAGGAAAAGCCTTGTGCTACCGAACCCTCTCGTATTCCGATGACATTGGGGCAAAGGACGGTTGGATTCGGCCGGACGCCCGCCACTACTACATTTTTCCCCTCAAGACGTAAAAGTGAGCGCCGGCAGCCTACAGTACCCTGTCCGGAGCCCGTTCTCTTTCAAGATGTAAGTCGCTTATATATATGACCTTGCCAATCTTGCCACACAGGTTACCAGTCCTTGAGTCAAATGGTACTCGTCAACGTGATCGTCGCTACTTACGCACGGCACGCAACTGCCATGATTTGATTTTGTTTCAGATTCCATAGAACTGCGTCCATTACCGGCAACGTGCGCACTGAGCGACGGTTGATTATATAGTCATTTGTTGAAATCTGTTGCATTCCCGGCGTGTGTGCCGACCATATTATATACTTTTAAAAAATATCTGCATAAGTATATTGTAGGCTAAATATAGTTTTGGGCAGCCTCCCGGCCAATGGTGGTGGGGATTTGATGAGTGCATTTTGAAATCAGCTAAATATAGTTCATTCTTTTGGTAGTGATCCTACTTTCATATAAGTGATTGTCATTTTTCATGAAAATAATATTGGCAAAGATAGTATCTAGTTATACCTACTGCTCTCATAGGATCATCTCCTCTAGATCTTCTAGACATTTCATTATTTTTTTATTCAATCGCGTAGCGAAACCCTGAGCATAGTTCTCAACATTACGGGCTTATATACTTACCCATAATTTATTTGTCGTCTCTTTTCAGGACCTGGTGAATATAATAGGTGATAAGCATGATAAGAGATTAAGAGTTCTATTTAAGAAACCGGAGACTAGTGAAAGTCCGTCCTCGATGAACCTGCTGCCCACGCCCCGGGACGGCGACCAGCCCATCGGAGATCTGGTCAAGCCTCCTTGGAAATGAACTCCACCGGGTATCGATGGCAAAGGTCTTGAGCTAGTTTATTAAAGTCACTGACATAATTTGGCTAGGATGACATCCTAGATTGTTCCTTGTTTAATATTATATTTCTATAATTTGTTTCGTGTGTGTTAAGTTGTAGATTTACTGTGTAATTTATCAATAAAATACTAAAGTAAATGTAAAAGAATGTTATGTCATTAATAATATGGTGATCTAATTCGCCATTAATCAGCGACAATATTGTAAATGTTTGAAAATTTGCTAGCGCAAATTCCCATCCGATATACGTAGGATCTATCCATAGCTTACTAGCTTAGCTAAAGTTAACGTGAAGATAGATCTCATGCACGGTGGGCCAAATATGTTTTGCCGTTGGATTACTAAAACGTAGAACATTAACATTCTCTGCAACCAAAGGTGGTTGGTTTATGGTCTAATAAACTACCTACATGCGACTCTGCTGGACGTGGCTGGGACTGCTTTCACGCGAATAAATAAATAGCTCAATTTACTGAAAGCCTGCACCTAGCTCCGGTCCACTATACACAAACATTTATTTTGTTTGTAATTGACTGCAAAATAAAATGTTTATTCTGAGGTTCCTGGGATGGGCATGCGAAAATAAATCAACAATATATCTCACACGACACTTTTGATTGGTATGTTTAATTATTAACTTACGATAAATCCTTACTTACGACTCTTTACAAAATTACAACAGACGTATCGACTACAAGGCAGTTACAGGGTGCTTTTCACACGAATAAAATAATTTACAAAAACAGTCGTACAACATAATACATCACGCTCATTAGAAAACTAAATAAATAACTCACAGTCACCGAGCTTCGATCGCGACCGCGACAGCGGCGCACGCGCCACCCGACCGGGGCCGAAGCGCGCACGCTCTTTGGATCCGAGAAAAGTTTGAACGTCCTCGCGTCACATCTGCACCGCTCGTATGCGACTAGTTCGTGTGCTTCACGTAGTCCGTTTCAAAGTAGGCGGTGCCGCCGTGCGCACCCTTCCTGTCAAGTGCGCGCACGCGCACAAACAGGAACGCGGCCACCAGTGATGCGACCACCAGCACAAGCAGTAGCATTACTAGCCCCGCCACGAACGAAGGTACCGACATGCAAATGGTCTCTGGGTCGCTCGCTGGAGACTGTATAACCACAGTCTCGTTTGCCGCGGCGTTGTTCAGTGCAAAGTTGACGTCGCCGGGCGCCACCACCTGGATCGTGCGGCTGGTGTTCACGTCGGTCATCTCCTGAGCGTCGCGCTTGTAGATACGCGTCGTCCCAGATGTCTCTCGTCGCCGTCTTACTCCCACTAATCTCTCCGGCAAGTCCTCGACCGATCGAGGCCGTCCACCTAGAGTCGCGAGATTGCCGTGACCTTCGTCTTTCCTCTTCACAGTGTTGTACACTCCACGACGCCCCGGAGGCGGCGGAGGAGGTAGGTTCACTTCATCTTCGTCTCTCGTTGGAGCGGGTGATGAGGGATTGGGAGCATTCGGCGTCGATGAAACTTGTGCTTGTGGCGGTGGCACTGCATCATCGCGTTTTTCTGAGAAAGATCCTACCGCATCCGCGGGGTGTCGCGGATCCGGGAAGGCGGGCGGCACTCCGTACTCCGCGTGTGGCGCCTGCGGTGGCGGACCGTATTCGCCGTGAGGTGAATTGGCCAGACCGTAATCACCAACGTTCAAACTATTTCCACCTAATAACGGTACACCGTATTCGCCACCGAGCCCACATTTAGGTTCTGGGCAATTGTATCTGCATACTTGAATGACACATTGGAAATGAACATTCATGGAATCCGGGAATTTAAAAGCTTGGAAGTAGGCGAATGACACTACGGAAGCTGAAGGACCGAAATTCTTGATCTTCTGGAACTTGCTCATTATTTTTGGCCTGACCACACAGCCGTATTGATCAACGAGTTGTATCGGCGCCCGCTTACCGTCATGCGCAACGCAATTTCTGACCAACATGTCGAATTTGTTTTCATCGTCTTTTATTGCTAGCACCATTGTCATCGTCTGTCCTATTTTTACAATTCCTGATACTTCAGAGGCCCAAGGTCCTTTCCCGACTTGAATTTGCATCCAACACTGCAAGTTGTCCCCGAGAAAGTTCGCCGTGACAGCGTGCAACATGTCCACTTGGAAAGGTCGAAATGTAACCGCTTTCTCGTAAAAATCGTACCATGTACACCTCAGTTTTCTTGCCTGATCCCATACCTCTTGAACATAAGGGTCGTATTGGACAATGATCGTGTTTTCTACATAAGAACCACTGGGAGTAGGGCTTCCGTAGCTCGCAACATTATGATTTGCGGAACTGGACATGCCACAGCTGTTGAGGAAGATTTCAAATGTCGCGCTCAAGTGCCCAGTGCCTGGCTTTAGATGCATACAGTGAGAATCGCTATAGAAGCCTTTGGAGAATATCATGCCGTAGAATGGGCGGTCAAATTCAATATTGACTCGCATATGTGTTTTCTCACACTGAACCTGCAGATGTTTTATTTTCGGGCTGTCCGGTGTCGCCAAAGGCCAGGGGTCATCCGTATGGGCGGACTGCTGTAGTGGTGGGCCGTAGGCACCACCGCCCCCTGCCCGATGTTCTAGCGGTAACGATGCGGAGTCCACCGGGGGCTCGCATGTCGCTTCCTGGAAAGAGATTAGACACTGATTAATTTAAATGATTCAATCACATTCGCATCGATAATATGACTGTTTTGCATTAAGACAAAACAGGTAAAAGGTGAAAGAAAAGTTTTCATGTTATTCAAACGAAATACAAGAAAGCTATGACACTTGACAGCTAAGATGGCGGGAACTGGACGTCACGCCAGTCTATGGTAACAGAATTGTGTGACCTATGATGGAGAGATTCAGGTATGAAAGACATTTATTTCAATAATCCGGAAGAAATATAAGACTGCTTCTTCAATGCTATGCTGTGCGTTTTCGAAGACATATAATATACTTTAGTTGGGATACCTAAATTGTTTAGTGTTTAGTGGTTGGTAACTTTGAATAAGTAACGCAACTATTTTTAGTTTATAAGCTGCAGTGGAGTACATTCCTTTGGCTCGTCTCAGTCTACATACTCCGCGACGCGTGTGCGTGCGGCGATCGCCCTCGCCTCCATCCCGCGAGCGGCGTTCTTTCCAACTTTCTACACTGATGGATAGATCGCGCGAGCAATTATAATATTAATCAGCACAGTCATACTACCGAGATGGCGTTACACCAGTGCTTTCGCGGTAATAGCAGTTTGTACATTAATAAAATACTAATGTACGAGTATCTTAGCGAAAAACTAGCTTATATGTTTGGTTGGTGGTTGGATTTTAGATACTTTCTTATAATTCATAGTTATAACGTTACAACGAATAGTCTCTATAATACTTATTCGACTTTCATAGCAGCTATATCAGCGATATTATTACTATACGCGGTTCCCATTGACATTAAACTGGATCTGGCTGTATTTGGAAATTGGCGGAGAAATATGGGTGTGAGAGCTAGCGCAGCAGGTGCTGTTGGGTAGGTGTTATGCCGGGGACGGAGTAAGAATAGCTAGTGCAGGTTACCGGCGGCGTGGTCGGCGCGTACCGCTCGCGTTTTCTAAACCGGTTAGAAATTACTCACTGATCGAGATTGTCAGTTGCGGAAGAACACACCATGCGCAACATTGACAACGCGAGCTTTCTTTGGGACTCTTCATGTGAGCAGCCATAAATAAACTGGCTTAGTTTTATTTTTCACTCTGCAGCCTAGTTATAACTTGTAACTAGAACTTGGGTTGCCGGTTTATTTGTTTTTATTTATTGTTCATCTTCTTTGATTAAAATTATAAGTAAGTACGTACTAGTTTATAATAGCTTATCAGCTCTTAGTTACACCTCGTTCTCATCTATCATTCACCATATAATTCTATACCTATTAATCAAAATAACAGCTGAATTAAGATTTACCGCGTAGCCTCGCGAGGCATGTGCCCGTCTCGCGAGGCATGTGCTCGTCTCGCAAGGCTTGTGCCCGTCTCTCGAACCATGCCAAGCAGCTTTGTAAGTATTATTTTTAAATTCATATTTTCATGGGGACTTCGATGACTATTGTTAGCATCGGTACCATACAGACATCCGTGTAATAGCAGGTAATGTATGTAAAAGGAATAGGTTAATTTTGTTTTTGTAGGCTTTTGTTTTGCTTGTTAGCGTGGGTAATCATTGTGAGAAATTGATAAAAGCGATTACTCGCGCATGCGTCGACCGCGAGCCCGAGACCATCGACAGGTGCGGCACGCCGGCGCAGGTGAAAGTATCCGGCTTCACCACATCCGTTTCCAAAATACAAACTTTATTTTGATCAGTATTACAGTATATTACCGAGGTATACAAATATGCTACACCAGGTATTCTCTTTCGACGATGGCCCAAGACTACGTCACGATTTACACATCCTCTTCAGATGAATTAATATTTCACTGAGGCCGTGGAGTAGACCTATCGAATTTGTTTTCGAATTCGGTTCGTTACATTGGTCTTGAAGAGTACTTTGCCCACTAATAAATAGTTAGTTGCCAAAGTTATTTTTTAATAATATTTATAACGTTTAACTTTTTACGCGGACGAAGTCGCGGGAAAATAGCTGGGTTAAAATATATTTTTCAAGATCCAGGTGTCAAAGACCTATTAGTTTCATGTGACACGTCGTGACACACCTTGATAGCTAAATATAAAGTCTCCTATAATTTGTGATGTTGACACGTGGGAAGTGTGATGCGTGCGCTAGCTCATGGAGCGTGTTGTAACGACGTGACAATCTGTCGCACGACATCTTGGATATTCCAACGACGACGTGATTACCGATTTGTTTCCCAATGTTTCTAAAGCGCCTTGCGAGACTTTTTTTGGTGGTATATAGGTAATAGATACATAATATATTCTGTTAATAATAAATGTGTTACAATTATATTTATTTTGTGGATAGATACCCTATTAATATTATATGTATTGACGTTAATGATGTTTAATTTAGTAAAATAACCGGATGTTTTTAGAATATGGCCGACTCTAGCTGACAAAAAATCCGTTTCAGTTTCAGTTAAAAGCTACAGTCAAAGGTACTTCCTTATATTTTATGTAATATGAATTTTACGAAAAGGGAACACCTTTATATATGTATAGTACGTACGTTTGAACTTGAACTCGGAGCGTGGAGGGCCACATGTCTTCGTGAGCACTTTCCCTTTATATATAGGTACCTACAGAGAAAGTATGTGCAGATAACAAGCACAATTTATAATTGACAGTACCTAATGTAAATATAGAATTATAAATTAACGGGAAACTTAGTAGGCAGAGATAGCTTCAAAGTCTTAAAAACTGTTACAAAATACTTATTTGAAAAACGCCCTCAATTATAAAAAAAAGTAAATTTGGGGGAAGCCACCGCGCACATCACCCTCGACTTGCCAACATTTTAAATTAAGTAATTATAATCTAAATAAGTTATCCAAGGATACAGGATATATGTTAGAGTCCCTTCGAATAAACGAAGCGTGACGACCCATTTATATGTGCAGAAGGGTTACTCAAACGCTGTTCCAACGGTCCTTTTACACGGGTGCCGTTTGATCCAAATATTTTATTGTTATTTTACTCACGTTGCAAGTTTTCCAATAAGATTATTTTATTTATAAAGGGCGTCCAGAGACTACACGAGCTTATAGCAAGATTGTGTACCTGTTGTAGAGTTAATCCCACTATCCTACATATATTATAAATGTGAATGTTTGGGTGGATAGATGGATGGATGGATGTTTGTCACTCAATCACGCCAGAACAGCTGAACGAATCTGGATGAAATTTGGCACAGAGATAGATTATAGTCTGAAATAGCACATAGGCTACTTTTTATCCCGGTAAAATGTATGGTTCCCGTGGGATAGATTTGTTTTAATTTTTCATAGAGCAAAGGATGGACACGATTTTTTGGATAGGTGGTGGTAGTTTAGGGGTCAGAAAATGACATAGGCTAATTATTATCCCGGAAAAATGCATCGTTCCTATGTGACAGCATACAGGAACAGTGCATTTGCAAAAGGACATAGAGGAAGAGGACATACTTTTTAATCGCGGGTAACACCGCGGGGCGCAGCTAGTAAACTATAAAAATGACGTTGAGTATATCGTCTCGATAGATCAATCAATATCGAGACCTCTTGACAAGAGACAGTCCGTGAGCACCAATATTTAGCACCCATTGTAAGCTTGGCAGATCGATTTGCACGGCTTAATGGACAATAATATACCATTGTGAACTGTCTAAAATCCAACCGGGAAACGAAAGTGATTACCAGTTTACACTTTCTTTAACCGATTGCTTTCTAACATGAATTAGCGATATTCCCTTGTCATTGGACATTACGAATGTGTGATTTATCTATCATAATAGGTACAAGAAGTTTTAATCGCCGCGCATTTAACCTAGCCTTAAACGATCAAATTTTTAAAATTTATGAGTTACATACAAGTGGTGGAGATAAGACTGAATCAAATTGTATAGTGTTATGAATTCTGTATAGCAGCTACTACATTGTAATTAGTCATATTGATAAGTAGCCTTGCGACGAGTGGACTTAACTTTTTGACAACACCAAGGAAGCCTTTTATTTCTCGGTACCTATTAGTTCTCTTAAATGTTCAGGGATAAAAAGTGTTCCACCAAACCATAAAAAATCCACCCAGTAGCACTTAGGGATGATTTATCTTCCTATTACTTAGTGAAATAATTTTTAGAATCGGATCAGTAGTTCCAGACGTCAAACTATAAAACTTTTCTTCTTTTTAATATTTATAATAAATTACAGAAGTACTGATAGCAATTTAAAACCTCTTGAGTTTTTGGGTAAACTTTAGCTTTCTTTTCACCCTCCGTCATCATTGTTACGAGTCATTCAACCAAGCGTAGAAATATGTGTGGGTTGCTGTAACTATTTATACCACGTGTAATATTAGGTATTAGCATTAATCAATTCATAAGCGACTTGTTCTTAGATAATTATCTTCGAGACCAAAAATGAAATCGATTGCACAAAGGTTGCGTCATCTCTTTATGGAGCTGCGAAATTCTATTTGCAGTGAAAGTGCTTGTTCAGAATTTTGTGGTCACTCCAGGCTTGAATAGCTTACAAAAGCACAATTGTGCAGTCAGCATTACACAGTTGAGATTATATAACTAAGTATAATTTGCATTATAGCTTAATTTTTTTACTGAGCACCAGATTTATGTCCAAACCATTAATTCTGATTTAAATCTAGAGTCCACTATTAACCAATCAACATATAAGTCACCTTAATGATGTCACTCTTAAATAAACCATATTCCCTATCAAACACAATTTTTATTTCCTTATACGTAGAATGTGATTGCACGCGCGATTAATTTGTAATTAACAACATCATACATTGATTTCTCTCTAACGCTTAAACCTACATTCAATATCAGCATACGCAGTTAGTTTCCAATGGCCTTCTGCTTTGTGGATGCGCTAACGGAATCATTAGCCCACTTGCCGAGAATGCGAGCGGATAATATAGGTACCAGTGTTGTTAGCAGCGTAATGTAGAAATATGGGACACACGGGATTGAAAGAAAATAAAATTAATGATGAAAATCTGACTACAAAAATTCTAAACAACTAGGTGATGATTGGCGGAAATCTATTGTTTAAAAACAATCGGGGGAAAGGAACCCAGCCCAGCCAGCCTGAGGATGCCTCGCTTAGAGGCAAAACACGTGTCGAATTCTATTACAGATTCGCTTCGTTCCGCGGAGAATTGTTAGTTAGGGTCCCAACTCTCGTGGCGGGCAGATTCTTGATTAACTATTGACATCTTAGAGGTATCCAGTTTTGTATGGTTTTGCTGGCTTTTTCATTTCATATAAACGATTGATTTTTCAACTATCGACCTAGTTGTTTGGTTTATAATAAGGAAAGTACAAGTCCCTTTCCACCCATATGTTCGACTGCAATAAAATTAATTTTGTATATCTAATTTCCCTTTCGTTCAAATTGGATGTTGGTATTCTGATCATTATAGATAGACGAAATTTTGGTTAGTACCTACACTGTGTTTTTTTTATATACAGTACCTAACCTACAAACTTTTTAGTAGAATGCGTAATTCTTAAAAGCGATTATAGTTCTTTGAAAACGGTTGTCAGGAGCGGTGTTCAGTTAACAAGACGTAGACTGTTATCTCTGTTACGTTAGTGCAAGACGGCTCAAGCCAACGGTACCGGCTGCTGCCTGACCGAGTGAGCTCGTATATTGCCCAAGATTGATACCTACCAGTCGTTTATTAATTTATCAACATTATTGGAGCTTTATCTACTTCGAATCATCGATCAACAGTATTTTTTTGGTTGTCTTAAAAATTGCTCAACAGTTTATTGCCAACATAAGCATGAGTGCCGTGTGCCCAGTAAATGACAATGGCCACTGTCTCTCCCTCTATTACACTTCTTGACATTGCCAAATCACCGAAGATCGGTAGAGCCATTTAAACGAAAAAAAATATTGAGACCATCAGCGAAACGTAAGTATACAATCATCAACGTTGTTCTGCTTACCTCTTCTTATGAATGTTTATACAGGGGCGGATCTAGGATTTCGTTAAAGAAGGCAGGGAGGGGCATTGCCATTCCCCCCGCCTGTATCCGCCCCTGTCGAATATGCGGCAATGAACTGGTACCAAGCTTCCAATCTAAATGGTCGTAGTACCTTCCTGAATAGTTCCATTAATAATGATCCCGCATATACCTACCTAGGTATTTATCATTAATTAAGTGGAAAATATATGCATGGTTTTATCCTTTCTCGGTCAGCTTTGATACTCAATGAATCAACTGAATACATTATTGCCATTAATTTGAAATATGTAACCCAATAAACCAATTCGATTCGATCACGAAACTTTGCATATTCGGACTTTTAAACATAAATCTTTTAAGAAACTTTAATTCACATACTATTATGGATGTTTTATGACTGCTATAATAAAAGAGTATGTTTGTTTGTATGTTTGAAGAAGGAGCATATAGAAACGGTTGAACAGTATGGAACGAAATTTGGTATAGAGATAGGTTGTATTCCTACCTACACACAGGTTATATGATTTTTCCCCCCGAAATCCACGTAGTAGCGGTCCTAGGGCGGCCTTAGGTCACCCCTACTGTCACACCACCTAGAAAATGATCTAGGGCCGCCACTGTCCACGTGAGCTAATGCCGCGGATAAAAGCTAGTGAAATTATTAGCGGTATTATTTTTAACTATATACCTACGTAATTTTCCATATTCTGACATATTAGTTAATGCTATCTCAATGATTTTCTATATTTACTTTTTCTTTTTTATTTAGGATATATGTAGTACATATTCACAAAAAAAAATGTTAAACTGAAAACACTTCTAAAAAAAAAATGTGAACAAACCTGCAGCAGGAGCGTAGCAGCCACCACCAACAACCTGATCCTCTTCATAGTCACAATGCAGTCAGTCAGCTCCCTGCAACCAACGAAACACGTTCAACACTAGCCGTGGGCCGGGCCAGCGGCGCTGGGCGTCGGTGCTACTGCGCGGGCGCAGCCATAGCGACGACTATACTCATCGGACTGGTGCATGGTGGCCCGCGCGCCCATGTCTCCCCTCTACACACGCCCCACCCCTAAGATAGTTGTCTCATCACACGCGTTGGAATATTTTCCCCCAAGTGTGAATTTGAAAGATTAATGTGTCTAATGGTGGTATCTTGGTCACAACATGGGAACTCGAGCTAGAGCTCCTTAGATTATCTGCGCAAAGGAATCAAATGTACTCGGGGACTCTCTGATTGTTTCCTATCCTTTCTAAGTCGATGCAATAAAGAGTCATGCAACCTATTTCTTAAATTTTAATTCTTAGCTATTATTAGGAATATCTAGCTTTTTCTAGTAATACCTAGGAATTCAAAAGAGGACAAGTAGAGACAGACCTAGCCTATGGGCCGAATACCTACAATCTACTCTACTAAAGGACAGATGCATAGCTAACCTTTTGTTCTAAGTAGGAATATGCTATGGAACTTGGTAGCAAAAACGGGTAACTTGTATTAGACAAATATGTTTTGACAGTTTACTAGATAATTACTCTTTCTAAGCTGCTCGTAAACAGTGGTACGAGTGTCTGTGGCACCCGCTCGCGGCAAGTGGAGCTGACCCAGTGACCGAGTGTGGCCGCGCGGCGCCGGAACTGCATCGTGCATCTTTCACTGCGCGCGCGCAGATCCCGTTGCGTGGAGAGGAAACCACGCGCGGCCTTCACCTTATTATCGCGAAGGTCGTTTTGTTTGTATATTTATATTTTCATTGTGGCTACCGTACATATTGCATGATCTGTTTCATTGTATTTTTATGACATCTGTATAATTTTCCGAGATGAGAATATCTTGCAAAGAAATTATGATTTTACAGGCATTTTTTAAATTAATTTTAATTGTAATTAGATGATTTAGGTGTAACCGCAAAATGATATTAACTAATAATATTTTAAAAGCGAACACATTTTTTGTAGGTATACCCACGGAGGTATTTTTGCATATTCCATCTCAACGTTGCTGTACAGTCGTGTCTACCGGTAAAAAATTCTCATGACTGCAAATTACATAATGCACATAACATGGCCAACATGCGTCACATAGGACTGCAGCCAACGCGGTTCCGAGTGGAAACCAGCGGAGCAGCGAGCTGCGCTCACGCACTTGGCGATTTCACTCCAGACACTCGATCGCTTGCCGGTTAGAAAGCACAGAAAGTCTCATCTGAGAGTAGTCGTCCGCATGAACACCGTTAGCCACAATAATATGCGACTGTGCACCAAAATCACTGAACATTCATAACACAGGTCGTTCCAAATCAGTGATTTACGAGAACATATTAAAATCGGAAAAGAAACGCTTACTAAGTTGTAAATTGATTATTGTCTCACATAAGATCCTCATACAAGCGTTAGGTATAGATTTTGCTACACATTTAAAGAAAGGCAGCAAAGTTATCTTATACAAATAGATACCCACCCTATCTACAGTTCTTTTGACTCTATAATTTGAAAGAGATGAGTATTTTGCGTCTTTGAGCCGTATGATAACCTAGACAGAGTTACTACGCTTACATAATGTTATTATAGAATAAGTTTGGAGTAAAAAGTCGAGCGATACATATTTTTTACAAGGCGGGTGCGCCCACCTGGCTGTATCTAGGCTAGCCAGCTAGCCACTCGTAAGAAAGCGGCCCTCGGGCATTTTCTATTTTCTGTAATCTGCGGCGATATTATAATAATAGACGCTGCAGTAGGTGGCGAGTGCACTCAATTAAGCACATCCAACCGTAATCGAGGGTTACAAACTTTCGCGGAATTTCATGTCATTATTATTAACTCAGAATCCAGAAGAAATGAACTGTTACAAACTAATCTAAATGTACAAGTAAGCCTTCGTTGTCTGCCTATAGACAACATAATTATACAATAAGTATGGATAATATTAAAAGTTCCTATAGGTCGAATGTTAAAATATAGGAGATAATTTATCGCCCTGTAATCGTCACTACTTCATAAAAGGCGCTACGCTGCTCGCGCGGTCAATCATTTTCAACAAATTCCACTCATAATTAATAAATTCATCTTGTCAAATTAATTGAAATTGAATACACACATAAACTGGAATAGCCTAAATGTGAATTCAATTATCTACTCTGAAATTGTATACCTATTTTGGGAATAATAACATCACACTGCCTACCAAAATCGATGAAAGTAGTTCCGATAGAGCTAGTATGTGAGTTACCAAACTACCTTCCTGTACGCCATCAATAACGCCAGGTACAACTTTCCACCTGAGGGCAAATCGTTATTTGCATGCGTCTATTTCAAATTCCTTAATTGCGCCGTCAAAATACTCATCTGTTGCCAACAGCGCCGGGGCATTGGGACTGGAATTATTATCCAACCTAACTCATTGATCAACGTCTACGCTTTGTGAAAGTTATTCTAATTTTATGATCATCCACCAATGTGTCATTTGCACAAATCAAAAAGTCTTGGTACATCGTTATTTATATCCATGCTGTAACAATGGAAGGAATTCGTTTTTTAAGAATATTTAATTAAGTAATATGATATTTAGACCATCACGCCTGTAATCTCCGAAGGTGTAGGCGAAAGTACACTGCAGGGCATTCACATTTCGATGTAGGAATATGGAAGATTATTAATTGTAAAGAATTAAATAGCGTAGCGATTTTGATGATCAATAGCATTTAAGTACCGCCGCGCCGAAGCCGACGTGCACACCGTTCGTGGGACTGACTTTGTTGGCTCGCGTATTAAAAATACATAAAAAGTCATGAACAGATTTCACACGAGATGATCGACAAAAACTAACGTGACGCGCAACTTTACACAAAACTTTCATTTTCTGCCTATCGCTGATCTGCAAGTCAATGAATTCTGTACCCACTTACACGTTTTCATGGCGATTACATATTTTTTCGATAAAACCTCTAACTTTCATTTATAAAAGTAATTGTGCAGCATAATGTCAAAAAAATAAAAACAACAACTTAAACTGTAACATATTAAAAATATTACAGCTATTAGCATTAACTTTCCAATGTTGAAATTGTGAAATGTCTGTAACTTTATGTAGGTACACAAATATTATTATGTGATGTTGAAGATTAGTTAAATTGTAAATTAAGGGTGTAATACGAGTACAAGTTCACTCAGAAATATTTCAGTAATTTCGTGTGATATCCTGGTGCATACACAATTCGTATTTCGTGGTAAGTCTGAATTATTGTGCGCGTGCGCGTCCGTGAAAGCTGCCGAGTCACGTAAAGCAATTACATAGAGAGGCGATAGTATGCTCATCTTATCATTATCGTCATATCTCTATGCCGCGTCGTTCTTTTGTCTCAGACAACAATTGTTCCTGTTAAAAAATAAATTAACATAAACGAAAAAATAGTCGTTGTTAAATTTTGAAATGATAGAAAATAGATGACCGTAAATTTATAATAAATATTTTTTCCGAGAAACTTAACATAGCTTTTATGTACCCACTTAGGTATAAATCTGTATATATGCTACTCGGTTAATTGAGATAATCTTAATTTAATGGATCAGAGCTAAAGTATTTTCAATTATATATTCAATGCAATAGATTAATTGAATGAATTCAATCAGCGTAGGTAAAATAAAGAATATAGATAAAAAGATACAACAATGTCGAGCGAAAACAAAGTTGTGACAAAACTTTTATAGAGTAGGTACCTATAATAGATAGATATAAGTAATTCTACGTGCTTGTATAAGTTTGATTGAGTTACATTATTTATTAACATTATGCTCACGTGGGGCTGTACATCACTCGCTTTATACATTTGCTCAGACACTTTCGGCTCTGATTAACGGCTCGTGAGCTCGGCTGAGACATTTAATTGGATGGTAACGAGCTGAAAGTTTAATTTAATTAAGAATGGGAATCACTTAGGAGATTATCTTGTCTTCTCCATTATTATTTCGGCTTAGAAAGCGAGCGTATTTACACACGGATCTTTCTGCTGTGGCTGAGTCGCGCATCTCAATTGTTTTAGAAATGCTCAACGTGCATTCCTAAACTGCAACCGATTTCTCTAGCATCGAAATGAAAAAACGATAAATGATCAGTGTCTATTGAAGCGTATTCAAGTGTAGGCATAATTTGCTAACGTACATAGCTCCTATGAGACTAGAATTAATCTGTGATAGTACGTAAACCAAGCTATTGAATTGTTTTACTAGCTTTCGTTTCAAATGAAAAACATTGCTAGTCACTTTTATTGTTTTGTTTGACGGTGATTGCGATTTTCACTTACGAGGTCGTCGATCAAGTAAGAAACGTGTATGAAAAGCCTTTATTGTAGGTACCTAATATTTAGAATAATCGTTTGATTTCATTATTGTATAATCATTTTATTGTTGGAAACCCATTTATATTTTGGTTCATATGGACTTGCCTTACAAGCTCAATCTCGACCTTAGTAACATTATAAGATGTCTCTAGATACCATTAAGATTTAGCACTTTTTAGGTGCTTTTTCAATTTAAATTGACGTCCTAAAGAAATACAATCGGTAATCGAGCGGCATATGACCGTATGATCTCTAAATGCGACATTCTTGGCCTAATAAACATGTTATCGCTTGTAACCGCGTCACGTAGTGGAGGGTGGTCACTTGTGCTACAAATAGCGTCGCTATGCTATCGATAAAGGTATAATAAACCATCAGATTTGATTTTAAAGTCATTTGTATGGATAAACCTCAGTATATCTGTAGTTTTCAGAAGCTGTGACTTGTTCCATTGATCTCATTTTATACGCATATTATTGCATAGTTAAAAATTAATTTAGGAACCTACCAATTACTAATCAAACACGACTGGAATTATAATTAATATTATATCCTATCTCATTTAACAATAAACTCTCGGAGTTAACCGAAACATTACATTTTTTTTTTCACTCATGGCATTTTTCAATTGAGTCAGTCTACAAGTTCAATTGAGTCAGTGATATAAGTTCACTACCAATAAGTATTTAATCGACCATTCTTAATTTTAAAATATGTGTGTGTGTGTGTGTGTATGCATATGGCTTAATTTATCTGTAGGCGCAGTATTTTTACACAAACATAACAAAGGAATGATTTGAATGATTAATATGAATTCAAGATAGAAAAGACAAGCTTCATTTAAATGATTGACAACAAGCGTAACTGGACACTTGTGCACCGAGCACATATCGTAGTGACGTATTGATTAGGTGATTCGCCAAAGAGCGGCTCGGGCTCAAGGTTACGAAACACTTTCACCGGTGCGGGGCGCCCGCAGTTCGTTGCTCTCCGAATTCTGCGGCCCCCGACATCAATGGCGACCCGCTCCGCTCGTAACTTGGACCCTCCCCGAACAAACAAACAAAATTCCACCCAAAAGTTATGGTAATAGCACCGAGTTCAGAACGGGGCGCGCAGTGATACCAAGATGCTATCCGCTGACGTTTACGTTCAATGCCCGTGTTAATGGTACCGAGAAACGTAACGTGGCCCACTTTCTCTTTTAAATACACGCCGTCTCTTTCATCGCTTCGGCCCGTGAGATTCGTAGAGTGAGACGGTGGTGCTTAAGATGTTTCGATGGAGAAGCTGGGCTTGCTTTCTTCGCCGCACTTGGCATTGGAGGTGTACAAAATCCGGTAACTTTCGTTGCCGGCGCACGATTGTCGGTATTCTGTGGGCCGCATTAGTGCCGGCCAGGCCGACTCGTTACAATTAGCTGGTCTCTTATTGTTACGTAACGATTATATATCAGTTTGGTAACAGAGATAAGTTACAGCACGGCCACACAATAACACAGTGTAAGGACACATATTAACTAACAGGTAAAGAATTAACACATAGCTAATATCTATGTTCACATTAGTTATATTCGTGTATTGCAGAAAAATACGACCTCATTGAAGTTACGTAAACGAGGTCCTAACAAAAAACACAAGAACCTAAAATTATTTAAAACTGACTACAAAATACTGTATGAATAAAAACATATAAAAATCTAAATATCTAACTTAATCTAATATGTAATGCATTTTGAAAAATATCTATATCGATTATACATATGTTATTGGATTTCTCGTCGTATTTTCTGTTTAATAGTTTATTTTCGTAGTAATAGCAGTAACCGCCGATCGAAATTGGTACGAGCCAAACAACGGGTTTGGTCGGCTCCGTACCAACCACTCCGTACCATTGTCTGCAGACTATACAGTCATCTTTATACGAACGTATTTGGTACGGCGCAGAGTCGAACAGATATAGTACGACGCTTCGTACTATATCTGTTCGACTATGCCCGTGATCGGGCCCCTAACAAATTCAATCGTCTATTAATATTATTGTGTATTTTTTTTTCTTTGGTTGTTTGTTATAACTTCTCACGCTGAGTGATGTAGAGCCGGCTTCAGAACAAAATGAATGTGTGCCGATAACCCACTTACAAGTTTTACAATCCGGTAGCAAGGATTATCGGCTCGAGTGACTTATCTATGCTAATACATGCGCGCGCGCACTCGCACCGACTCCACTGCATTATACATAATTACGAAGGTACTGGTCCCTTAATAACATAGGCATACTAGTCCACCATAATTAAGCTGGTTCAGTAAAATTGTAGGTACCTACTTTATTTGCATGCGGTTAGTTAATAAATTGATATCATCATAAATAATTCTTGAATGGCCTTTTTCATACACGACGATATTTTTTTGCACTAGGCCTGCCACGACTTCCCACCAATGTTACGCATATAAACCGGGATCCATAGCGGTGACCAACGAAGACGTCAAGGTTTGACCCTCCGGAATTCCCAGGGAAAAGCTAATTGTCTTGCAGACCCGCAACCACAGACTTTTTAGAATATTCAGCAACACACAGCGTGTGAAGGTGTATTAAGTGAAGCCTAAAAAACTCTGCTCTGCCATTAAATAACATTATAGTCCAGAGTTTTTTAGACTCCACTCTTAGCATACGCCATTTTTTGTCGGAATATTCAAATAAGTTTTTGCCTGCGACGAAATTAATGTAAGAGAAAATAGGAGGAGTTGGAAAGATATTGTGCTTTATATTATTTTATAATTCCGTGTATGGAATATTATATTTATAATACACTGGCTATAAAAATAATTATGAATAGGTATCGGAGACACAAGAAAATTGAATATCTTTTAAGTTCACATGTCTCCAGTGTCGCATATTATTTTAACTACATCGCTTTATACCCCAAGTGTGGAGGTATTTACCATGATTATATCTATATTATGGAGCCTAAACATTAATACCACACAATGCTATTTCCTGCACGAACATCTTATTTAACTATCATTACAAATTGAGTAATAGAAGTTTATCGTTTTTCACACCCGAGAAGCCACGGGGCGTGAGTGGGAACGAATGATTTATGAGTTGCTCAATGTTTGATGGCCCGAACTGGAAGAGAAAGTTGGTCCACAATGGTGTGCCAAGGACGAGGGCGTCGCTCCCGAAAGTTACGCAACTCCGTGAGATAATTGATCGTGCCGGCCGGCGGGCGGCGCCCGCGCACACCTTACGAAATATACGTACAATGCGGATGCCGCTCGAAGGACAATGACTCCGATTCGCTTTCTGACCTAGCGTCAAAGCTCAAGGCTGTTGCTTTCACTCAGGGTTCCGAGGCATGAGAAAAAATATTGGTCAGCCTATAATTACGTTGTAACATTTTTTACGACTCCCAAAAAAATGTTCATCATAGGTACGCAATGACTTTGAACTTCTTGATAGCACTGGGAACTTACAATCTTTTGAGTATTTAGATATTCGAAAATGCTCTTTAATTAAGACATCAACAATAACTAGAACAAAACATAAATACCGCGTTCAACTCTCAAAGCATTGATATGGTGGCAATGCTTTTTATATGGGACTTAATCCTATATAAAAAGCTCGGTCTTGGAATTTAAATGCGTTCACAAAGATGATGACGCAAAAGCCAGCAATCGTACACGTACTTGGAGAGGTCATTATTCAGGGTGAAAGTCAATGTATTCGGCGAGAAATGATCGAGTAGTATAATCTCGCTGCTCGCTTTCGGCTCTAACGAGTATGTTGCGTAAGAATGTAACGATACAATAAGTTGCGTCACTGATGATACATAGAAAGGTGATTTGAAATTTTTCCACTTATAATCTCACTTTGGATATGTAAATAAAATAATTTACGATAGCATTGCGCCGCGCCGCACCTAATCCAGCTAAGTTATAATTTTCTATACTTTTATTTTATTTAATGTCCTTCGCTTCGGTCTCTTTGATGTCTTCTTCCAGAGAGACACATAAATCACTTTACTCCTTATAAAACAACTTCAACTAATCCCAACTTAATGTTGGTACATTAAGTTGTGGTCTATTAAATGTCTCATTTAAAATAATGATGTTACAAAAGTTGAGGAGATTTTCTACATAAACAGGGGAGAGATTCTTAGAACTAAATGAACACAAAAATATAATAGAGAATATACTCACAGAAATATCTTGGTGACATAAATTCGTATGTGACCCCAATTAAGAAAACCTGAAACAAAATTAAAAATATTGTAAGCTTTTAATTTAAACTAGCAGCCCCCACGACTTTGTACGCGAAGAATATAATTTTATGGTTATCCCGGGTTAACCCCTTCGTGTAATGGGACAAAAAATATCCAAGATTTCACGAGTTTACGAGATTTAGTCATCTTTTATATTCGTGCACAGAGAGACAGATAGACGTACAAAAATAATCATAAATGGCGGAGTCGGCCTCTGTATCGGAAATAATTTCCCTTGTATTTTTTTAAAAACATTAATGTACACACATGTCCAAGTCTTATTATAGGTATAGCATAGATAAATAAATTTCAAGCACCTGTACTCGGAACAATCGTTTTTAAACGTTCAGTGTTAAAGATTACTTAATCGTTTTATAGCCAATCCGTATTCGTAAGTACTGACACAATTCCTGTGGTGAATACAATATACTGGGACATTGCCAACACAAGTCCATGTTTACACATCCGATACACCACTGTGGCTTAAGGTAGATTCTACTTGCTTTTTTTTATCAAATTTCCATTTTCTTTATTCTTTTATATCCTTTTGAGTACAGTGTGGAATAAAGGCGGTCGGAGGTGGTGAAAGGAAAATACCTTAAAAATTAAATAGGTTAGTAATTTTTTTTCGAAGACAAATTATGTGGCTACAATCGACGCAATGTTACATAAAGACATTTGATTCCTATAATTTATCCTATCGATTGATGCCATTAAATTTAAAAGGAGGTGATCGCATGCACATTTTCAAAAACCTGTGAATATAGTGACCTAGACTTATTTTTAAATATACATATAGGAAAGGAATATATCCTTTAGTTAGTAGAGTTTTCTAACATCAATATTTAAGGTACCTACATGCTTCTCTACCTACCGTCTTTTTCCACCCTCTGTAATTACTTCGTAATATTCTTACAAGCCTACTTACAAACATTGTCGATCATTATATAACAAATAAATGGAGTGACACTTGTGGCAACTTAATTGTATAATTGCATACTTAATATTCTAACCAGTTTTGAGTGACAGAATGGTCAAACATAATGTTGTTACGGCGCTACGTACATACTATTTACAGTATATTGTTACCATTGTTCTATTATGATGTCATAACTATTACCTAAGTAAGATATCAGCTTTGTGCATTGTGAGTGGTGAAATCGTCCTTGTGACAATGTGGTTTGTGGACAAAGAGCTATACATATACTTCCTGTAGGGAGCTCTTACGTCGCTACACGAAAGTGAAAGCATGGACCGAAGGTACACGAACTTCGAATTCGCTGATACAGTTTCATGGAGTCGCATGTCGACACGTTTATATTGTATTCATCGTGTTGTAAAAATATGTAATTGTTACTATGTCGATTTCTTATATTTACGCGAATACTACACATTCAAATGAAACATAAAATAAACGCGATAAAATCCGAAAAATGCGTTTAATTTCAATGTTACTATGTCAATTAAAATAATATCCGAGTTATCTAAGATTTCATTAATTACTTCTTCTGATAACTAAGGATCAATGCTTCTTTATTATAAGCATACTTATAATAAAACCAACCAAAACATCATAACATCATCATCATAAATAAAACATCAAGCCCCAATAAAGCCATTCGATAAGAGATATACATCATTCAAAACCCAGCGAAGCCAATGATATTTAGAATCAATTTATTGATCGGGGGCAAAGCTTACGCTCACCGTCAGGTAACTAAAACTATGTAGAGTGATCGCAGGATGGATGTGGTCTGCAGCCACTCGTAATATACGAGATGAAAGTGGTGAAATCTGCGGACGGGCCGCGAGAAATCGCCGCCATAATAAATAATGCACTAGTTCGGTCTCGCAAGCCCTTAAACCGCCCAACTGGTTCTAACGCACTTGTGATTCTACAAGTTATATCTACACTACTCGTTTAGGTGCAGCCGAATAAAATACCTTTCTATTAAGACAGGTATAATTACCGGATGATTAAGCCATTAGATAAATCAATAACACAAACAGACGTAATTAATCGATTGATGGTTTTGGGAAGTTAATGATTATGTGAGTTAGAAACGACAAAGTTAGTGAAAATAGGTTTAACTTTTAAATGTATGAAATGAATATGAAAAAATATATGTAAGTAGTAAGTATTTTTTATTTTATTTTATAAGATTATGTTATAAGTAACCTCTAAAGTCATTAAATAAAACTAGTAGACTACGACTCAGTGCCACAAGAACAGTTGTAGAGTACTCACAAGTAAGTTCCTTGAAGATGATATCTGTGGCTCAAGCACAACCCTTTTGCGGTACGGTACCGCATATTCAATCACGCTCTCACCACAGGTTGTATTAATTAGAATGATTGTAACAGCGTGCTTTCTCGATGACGTTACGATTACATTAGAAGCTCCTACTATGCGCACAGTACCGCCACAGCAGGTTTAATACATATTAAGGTCTGTCAAATCACTTCTAAGTCGATTGTAATCTCTTTATTAATGTCCAATTTAATTACCGACATGTGGAATGAGTTGATACTGTCAGATCTGACTACTGTCTGAAATTATAGTGACGTTGTCCGCGTCCCATATCGATCGGAATCGTTCTATCGATATATGCTTAAAGATATAAGTCTTATGGCCTATGTAATAAGAGCCGTGGACTCAATTGGATGCTGTCGACCATCGGCGCCACCACCTTAACCACATCCGCCGTCTGGGCCGCCAACCAAACTCATTTGGCGTAACACAAAACCTCACATCATAATTAGAGCACAATAATTTGATGTACTTTCTCCGTTTCAACGTCTAAATAATTCGTAAAAATTAAAACTCAATCCACACAAATAGTTTAATTAATACTTTCGGTTTCCTCTTGAAATTTTAAAACTATAATTAATGCATTGTTTTTTTTTTGTTCCGATGTGGAATATTTATATAAACTCAGAGAAAAGCCGGATACATCATGTAACCACTTTCCTAAAGTTTAAAATGACGACAAAATCTTAATTTATACTCAGCTACATTAAGGATTTTTTTCTTTTGTACGTAACTGTTTATTCTATTCCTAAGCTATACGATAATAAGACTTCTGACCAGATTTTATTGCACTTGAAGCATGAAAAGGCATGTCAAAAAGTAGAAATACTATCATAAGTAACAGGTACATAGAAATAATATACCTTATGTATTGTCAAGTAAACACTGCAATTATTTTATTGTATGGATCTCGAGTTGCCACTGTGATGAGGCGGGAACCATACAAGTGTCCCAGTCTAATAGAAATGCGGAGCAAAAGTGAAATCCGTGGTGTTTCCCGGCACATGCGCGGGCGCAGATTGGCAGAGCGCATAGGGGCGCTATCAACCACTCTCGTTACGCAGAATACGGGCGCTTATTGGACATTATTACACTCATTACATTATTAGCGTTCAAACGAGATATGGTGGTGCTTTCTAAAGATAATAATTATGTTTTTTTTACAATAAAAAAGAGTTTATTCATGAAAACCTTAACATATCAAACACAAAATGATCTTACAATAGGATTCTACCCGGTTAGTAGAATCATTTCATCATACTATTCCTATGGATTTCTTTTAAAATACGAGTAGAATAGCATTTATATGTAGAGTGGGAAAAAGTACTTACCCATTTCTTAAAAGCATGTTAAAGGTAAGTACATTATATGTAGGACTAAGTATTGTTATGGTTATGAGAGAACAATATTGGTAGGCTTATGTAGCTTAACAAGTTAATGGATACATAGTTTTCATGTGGTTTTCATGGATCCACTGAGAGTATAGGCCATTGAAAAGTTTATTTTTCTAATCCAAGAAACCACCTAAATAATAATAACTTTAATATTATTGTAATTTAATTGCCGCTATTATGCTGCCCCAGCCTCTCGGCTGATCTTTATTCAGCATGGTGTTCATGCTGAATTAAACTTGCGAATAGCTTTTTAAATGCTAGTATTCTAATGATCGTTTAACTGACGCCCCCGGCGGCGCCGGCACTGGGACGATCAAAATAATGCGAGGAAAGCTGCTCGCCACACCATCGGACGACATAAAGATACATCATCAGTCTAACGCGGATTTAAAGTTAAGCCAATTAAAAAATATTTCCCTTCGTGATTATGAAAAAAATCCTAATTGACAATTGAAAGATAAAGTTATTCTCGTATAAATTTAACGTTTTAACCGTTTTTCCTTAAAATATCTGTCAAAACGACCAGTTTGTATTTTTTTTGTATCCTACTTAATGAAATATCAAAGCCCATTATATTTTAATTTAAATCATTTTTTAACAGCATTCACCGATAACTGTCGAATAGTTAGCTGTAAAGCAATTATCGATAAGCTATACAAATTGGCAAATCGTCCATTAAGCTCTACATTACAATTTCACGCGTTGAATTCCTTCACAGCGACCTGAATACAGAACATAAATAGACAGTTTTTCTATCTCCAGATAGATCATTCGTTGTGTAGATAAATTATTGACCTTGTTTAGCGAGAACAACGTAGTCATGACTCATTTCCCAGGCAAAAGAAAAGAGTTCCACTTGTGATCTGTGTCCCGCATGAAACAATACCGGGGCGGGGCGGAGCGGCTTGCTCCCGCGCAGATGCGATCTACGTTATAATCACAAAACAACAAATAATTTGCAAGGGTCATTTAAATAGAACTAATTAATTATATGCCTTGTCTAACCACACTTTTTCGTGTAATCTTGTACAATGGATATTTTTGGAGATAAATACTGTTCATCTAACTTTTAAGTAAGTACACACACAGTTTTTAATAAATTAATATTAGTTTGTTGTAGAGTACAATATATCATACCTATGTGCTTACATACGTGTAATCAAATATCGCTAAACTCACGTACCAATTTTGTACGATGAACAATCGTTTTCATCGACTGCAGAAGGAAAACTCTGAGAAAAACATAAACATTTTTGGTTACTGGAAAATTTGGTGCTTTGCTTTGATATATTCATATTAAATTCTTGCATTCATCCACTGTCTATTTTAAGAGAATAGGTAAATAGAAACAGGTTTGAAGATATTTAGAGATTCATCTATTCAGCATTCAAAATTGCATAGTCATACAACGAAATGGCGATACACCATACGATATAGCGTGTACAAGGGTATTAGTTAAACATTGATCAGGTGCGAGGAGCGCCGGTGACACACTGACTCGCTTTCCACCAGCCGCGGTGTAGAGCATGCCATCTGCGTCTGCGCACACACTGCTCGCGCAAACACAATACTTAATCGCTGTTTAACAAATCGACCGTTTTAAGTGGCATACATTCCTTACATTCATATGACTATCGTGCGATTTGCGCCTCTGTATTTCAGTTTAGCTTAAGGTTAAGTTAAGTATAAAGACATCCCAGCACGTGTTTCCGCCGCTCCACGTGACTGGCGGGAGGGCCTATAGTTCGTGCAGAGAGCTAGCCTCGCTATTTGGCGTGGTGATGCGGCCAGCTGGGCTCTTTTGGTATCGAAGACGATGTAGAGACATTTTTATGTATATAATTTTACTCTCCCTTTCTTTTGTTATTTATTTTTATTATCATTCAGTATCTTTTAGTTGTTCGATTTTATGTTAATATATTAGTATATACATATTTAGCATTGTTGAAAGATCGTTGGAAAATTGTGTATTTTTTTTTCGGGTGGAATTGGTAGATAAAATATCTGCAAGCTTGAATGAGAAAGATAATGTTTTCGCCAAAATCGAATAAATTTCAATAATATTAATTTATTTTTAATATCGCTCAATATTCAGCGTGATCCAGATAGGGTGTGAGTTGAGAAGCGCATTTTTAATCATTATGTGAAGTCACAGTTACGACATTTAATTGTTTTTAATTTGTTCACAACAACATGAGAAATGTGAGTTTTTTTTTTATGAATTGACATATAGAAATTGAGACTTCACATAATGATTGCGCTAAAGAAGAACAGGTTCAAATTGTAGTATATACCCCTTTTGGAATCACGCTGTAGGTATATTTCTGCAAAATGAATAACTTTTAATAAATCGTTTTAAGGGCTAAATAAGTATATCAAATTCTTTGGCTGGCACATCAGTGGCACATATGCGAGTTATTTGCAGCTTTTATGTTATTTAACTCGTCTTGACGGAAATTAAAACCGAGCTTGCTCATTAGCGCTTTCTCCCGGGTATTTCCGTTACATTCGACATTATCACTTAAACATGAATCCTATACGACGCGAAAGTGAAAGCGACAAAATAACAAATATGTAATAATTTAATCATAATGTTACCTGCTGTAGGCGCCGCGGTAAAAGTGATCATATTTTCTAATATGCTAATAAAATAATGTAATAAATTATACACAATATTACATGTTATGTAACAAGACGTCACAAATTATGTTCAGAATATTTTTTTTTTTTTTTTTATTCACGTAGACCATTATTGTACAGTACTTATGAATCGTCAAGTTACAAAAATATTATGGTACTGCTTTACCACCCGTTCGGAATGCCGTTCCTATGGAGAAGAACGGGCAAGAAACTCCATGGTTGCTCTTTTTTTAAAATAGATCTTTTACATTTTTTTTTACTATTTTTTTTTTTACTGTTACTTTTGGTATTCAGCAACTAAAACCATTTATCGTGTGATGCAAAAACTACCAAAAAGTTATAGCCGGTGTAGGTGGTCTCGGGTCTTTAAATATTTAGGTAGGTATATTTGTATTATAGTGATTTTTTTAAAGAATTTCAACAACATTTGAGTGAAAATGAACTACCTAGGTATAGATATTCTATTATATTATAGCAGAAAATCTCACGCGAACTTCTCGATATATGTACCTCGAAATTGAAAAAAAAATGCCATATTCGTTGATCCTTATTTACTATAGATATACACTATAAATTTACACCCGTAAAACAAGCGTTACTTTGTGTGGGACCGTATAGTAGGTGTGTTCGTCTGGCGATATTATTATTATTACAACCGCATTCGGAAGATTTTCAGGATTTACTTTGGTGCAATAAACGCAATAAAAGATTTATGAATATAGTATGTCTAAGGACGTCGAAAAAAAAATACTGAACTACGTCATTCATTCCTACGCAATATTATGGCGAAATTCAAATGACATCCTTCGTGTAGCACTTATGCCGTATGTATAATTACGCAACTGCACTCAACAGTCTCTGGAGATGTCAGCCACCGTAACGCAAAACAGTGTTACAAAATCTTAATGCATCCAAACAATGGAATGGGAAGTTCTACCTGTGGACGACTGTACAATGTACCTATGTTAGTACATTATGTCGGTGCTTGAGTAATTACTGCGGAGGCTTGCGCAGTATCCGCTAGCAGATAAGGTTAATACGTTAAAGCGGTAGTGTACGACTTTCAGTTCGGAAGTAATTCCGTAAAGTTAGAATTTAAAATTTAACGCCACTACAAAACGTTCAGTAAAGCCACTTTGTGCTATGATAGGACGCAAAGAGTGAGTATAATTTCCTTGTACTACATTATTGGAACGATTCAAGTATTTATAATCCAGCAAAGACATAAAATGTTAAAGATTTGCAAGTAAAAGCGCGGTAAATAAAATACTTCGTTTTATATCTTGCGTGAAATGAATCTGAAACCAACTTAGATACTTAGTGCAATTTAATATTTTTTCTGATAGCTACATGCACATTTGGATACTTTTTACAGTACACTTATAATTATCTTGTAAATTGCTTGCGCACATCACTTTTCTCATCATAGGTATTAGTATTAACATAAATGAGAAACCCCACAGGTACACCTATAAAATGCGAGCTGTGTGACGCTTGGCCCACTTTCCACACGCCGGCTATATACCACATGTCGTCTCCGCTGGTAGATCTTAGCGCTACCGAAATAAAGAACAATTTCCCACAAACAAATAGTACTTTATACAGCGTCAGCTGCGTAAAGAAAAATCGCCGAACACCCGCAAATAATGTTTCAAAAATTCGCGATACTTGTACGGGTGTGCAAGTGAAAGTAAATATTATGCAACTTTCTACAACTGTCGGTATGTACAGTAATTATTCGGAGATAAGAGTTAAACGCATAATTAAGCGTATTCGTTCTAAGTTACGTCGTAGCGCCGTGCGTAGCAGTTCGTAGCCGCTGTGTAGACGTTGTAAAGCTTAATTGAAGGATTCTATATAGGCGGGAAAACTCTAGTTACTTTTAAAGTCAGATAATAATTACATTCTATTAAAATTGTGAAGTTCAATTTAAATTTGCTGAATCTATAAATTTTTTATTACTATAAATCGTATAGGTACCTTCAAATTTCACACACGTTTCCTGTCGTAAAAATTATATTCATCCCTCAAAAATCCAAAACACAAAATCCAATCTACCTTTTCAGGTGAGCTTTCCAGATTCCAGAATGAAGAAACAGATTCAGGATAACACAGGCAGCTACCGATCACTGTTCAAATATCACTGTCACAGACTGTTCGTAAATCACTTTCGTTTTCGCGGGCGTCGCGCATGCTCTGGCGCAGGTAGCGGAGTGGAGCGCACTGGTCGCGCCCGCCGCCCGCCGCACGGTTTTATACGCGAGAAAGTTCCGCGCCCGCTTCACTCGGCATCTCTATCCCGGATAGGGCGGATTTGGATTTTGAAATCCTTTGATGACGCCAGCAATGGCCGTGATGAGTTAAGGTATTCGCGTCGGCTATGACACAGCCTCGATGATGAAATGTTGCCACCTTTAAGCGGCATAAATAACTTGCAGTCTCTTGGAAGTCTTCCATTTAATTTCTATCAAAGATATTAGTATACATTTTTATGGTGATGAAATGTGGGGAAGTGGTACCTCATTTTTATGTCTGGTGAATATGTTACATCCATAGTTAAATCGATTCAACTGACTGCAGGTAAAAACTGGGATTGGCGAAAACCAGAACAAAATTCTTTAAACGATACCCAGACCATTACTGATTATGAAAATAAAATATTGTGAGGATATAAAAAAAAACAAGAAATGTATGCTTTCGAAATGCGCAATCCCTTATCGAGCAACTATAGTGTGTGAGATTAACTCATAATTACGATCAATCTCTCAAAGCAAAATTAAGTATCTATTGAGAACTTAAATTACCTTCGATAATTTGTCATAATGGACACCTAATTAAAAATTGTAAATAAATTGAAAAACCTGCATATTTCATCATGTTATCAATGTAACATCAGTGAAATAATTTTAAAATAATAAAAATAACGGGGTCATAGTGAGCACAGTGAGCATAGTGAGCTGATACTTTACTAGTAGCTATTATCTAAAATACGATTAAAGTAACAACTGTGAAATTTCGATATCCAATATAAAGAAAGTAAAAGAAACCGAAATGCATATGTTGTAATAGGTCGACGAATGAAAGATTTCAACGCACGTGAACTGTGAGCAACTAAACTGTGGACCCATTGTAGAACTATGTTATGTCACAGATTATAGATCCATATCCATTTAAATGTATTTTTAATTTTGCAATTAATAACTTACGAGTAATTTCGACTCATTGTTATTTTGTTTTTGTTATTTTACCCTTGGATTTGACCTTTGCGATGCATTTTCATGCGTTTTTTTTATTATTTATTTGTCGTGTTATTTTTGATTAATTTATCTTGTCATGTTTTTGAAAGTATTTTAAACTATTCTTATTCCTAGTTCTTAAATGTCATGAGTTTACCTCATTCCTCAGAATTTCCTTATTAACTTTTTGTTCAATTAATTATAAGAAATAATAATTCCGCCATAATTGGAATTTAGGTGAATTGATATGGGAGTTCGTTAGCCCAGCACTTGTGAACATTAATTTTATTGTTTGTACCATCAATCATATGAAACTTTAGATGGCAATTGTTAATAGACGACATCTTCTCAATCATTCACACTGTTTCTTGTTTTGGTTCAAATTATTTCAATCAATGAAAGTTACTATAATTTCTAATGGCGGAAACAAAACAGCATCGCACTGCTGAGTTTTACATTGTGATCTATCATAGTATTGAAAACTTAATGGACACCTAGAGTCAACCGTCATAATTTAAGCACGCTCTCACAAGCGCACCGAGGCCGGCGCGCGCGCACAAATATGAAATTTACGGAAAGAGTGAAATCGAATAAATTGCCCATTGTCTTAGTGCGGTGCACGAATTCGGTGGGTATGTATTACTTTCTGTTTTCATCTCGACATGTGCGCAGGTGAATGATCTCGGCATTTGTTAAGTATCAGCTCCTCCCTGTGATTACTTCGCAGACGGTGTATTTACTATTGCACTATTATTATTCACCATCATCGAAATCGTCTTTTTTGCACATTTAATTGGAAAGAAAGATTTTATGGTTACATTATTAATAGTATTAGAATTATTAATCATTTGTTTAAGCAAATAAAAACGTTCTATGAAATAAAGTACACACAGACATAATGCCAACTGTGCAAATGTTTAAGCTGTGGCGGTCTGCACTCTAGTATTGTAGCGCTTATGTAACGCTAACATCGTCGCAATGAAAGCTTCTTAGTTCTCATTTGAGATCAATAAGCAGATTGCGCAAGTCAATGCGGTCAGTGAGCTTACCAATTCTGATAGAATCATCATGATCCCAGATATTAAGCCCAAGACATGTTCGTACATGTGTATAACAGTTCTACGTTCAACAGATCCGCTTTGCATAACAATGGCGTGTCACAACTTTCTTGTAAACGGAACACAATCCATAAGTATTCGGGTTATATTCGTCACTGCTCTGTGCCAAGTGTTTTGATGTACACAAGGGGTGACCTACTACGGATTGTTATTGCAAATTGTTCAACGCGCAATTTTAACGTATTCGATGCACTCTTAGTAATAATAATTATTATTACTAAAAGTGCTGGTATTATATTATAATATAATACCAGCACTTTTAATGTCCCACTGTTGGGCGATTAGGCCATTATCCACCACACTGCCGTCAGTCCGTCATTCGACGGGTCCTCTCAGTCGTGCAGGTTTTCTCACGATGTTTTTCTTCACCGTTTAGCATGTGATAATCATGGTAGAAAATGAGATTCGCACGTAATCCCAGAGGTGCGGGCCAGGGTTGGAACATGGATTCGTTACCGAGGTACGCGTTCTGCCAACTTGGCTATCACTGCACTCTTAATATAAGTGAAAGCCCGTTATTATTTTGTCAGTAATATTTTAGTCTGGTCCGAAGTCTTGTAAATGCCTAAATCTATTGGTATAGCTTGTTGCTTTCGAAACATATGTTCTCTCTCTTGTACAATAACATTTCAATGCGTACTCATACCTCCTAACGTTCAAACTTACTAAAAATTTAGAAAGTTATGTAAGATTTACTTTTTTCTTCTCTTAATGTAAAACGAGATTTCTATTCTTAGCAGTAAGATGAGCAACAGTAGATATAATAAAAATTTTGGTCGTCTCATAGACACGAATAAAACGACGATTATTCTTATAAAGTATTATATTTTTATAATTTTACTAGCTGCGCCCCGCAGTGTTACCCGCGATTAAATAGTATGTTACCGAGATAAAAAGTAGCCTATGTGTTATTCCAGACTATAATCTATCTCTGTGCCAAATTTCATTCAGATCCGTTCAGCCGTTCTGGCGTGATTGAGTAACAAACATCCATCCAAACTTTCACATTTATAATATTAGTAGGATTAGTAGGATATATAACAACATAAAAGGCTTTTTGGCGGGAAGTTGAAAAGTAAGATTGTAAATTTTATTTTATTAAAAAAAGTGTTTCTTTGATTAATATTTTTTTATATTAGATGGAAATTAGAATCAAATAGTATAGCTTAACGTTTCAAGTTCATCCAAGATGTCCGGTAAAATTTCAATATAGCATCCACAGCTTTACTGATAGGGGTAGGAGATCCATTTCATCATCATCATCGTCATTGACATCACCATTATCATCAGTGGTACTTATAATTTTATAACAATTATCTAGAAATACTCGACACTGGCAAGAATGGTTCTATTTTGTAGCCGATTCCCAACCTTAAAAAAAGAAGAAGAAAAACATAAAATTAATTCAATTAAAAAACACATCTATAATTTGCCTCTAAGCGATTGATATAACTCGAGGACTAAAAACACTCAGTTGCATTCTTAGACAGAAAGTAGACAGCAAAAAAAAAGTCATTTAAATGGCCGTATTATATGTACATTTGTAAAACTAATCAAAAATAAATCATGTATTAACTGCTATGAGACTGATTATTGGTCATCGGAGTATCGTAACGCTACATGCCATTGACCTTTGTCTAAATATGAGTTTGTTGTGTAACTTGCATACGTCAAAACGTTCATTAGAATGTGGCCGGCGGTCGTGATTATTCAATTGAATGGTCGGCGAGGCGGACGCGCACGGAATGAGGGCGGATCTTAGGCCATTTCGTAATAACAGTGGGCAGTAAGGCTTCAACGAAAGTGAGTCGACGGATGTCGGTAGGAAATCCCAATTTGTAAAGAAATAAATATCGTCGTTTTTATACCTATATCATCTCTCACAATATTGACTGACCTACGCTTGCTTGATAAAATCATAAAAAAATATATAGGTAGGTACGCGAAAGTAGAACTGGTTGGAGGTGTCGGATGACGTGACGGTGAACATCCATCGTAAAGGTACCTATCCCATATTAAAACGTGCATATACAGTTTAATTTATCTTATATGTATTATACAGGTTGTATTGTTGGGTTTAGTGTGTGTGGATGCCAAATTCGAAACTGTAGGGAATATTGAATAATACTTATTGACTTTGAACACTGATTTTGAAGACAACTAAAACTGCATCATTAGATTTTTGAAAAAATAATTTCCCTATCCAGGAATTGAACCTGTAGATTTTGAAAAAAATACAACTTTCTGTATTGTGGCACCATCCAATAATGTTGCTAATAAAGTTCAAATTCTGTGAAGTATACGACAAACTAAAGAAAGTGCTGTTTTTTATTACAGCTTTATTTTCATACATTGATTAAACTTTAGTATTAAAACTAAGCATTTTTCGCTATTCCCCATAGTTTTGGATTTCGCCATCCACGCACACCTGAAAAAAACATATATATAAAACAAAATCGTGTTGGTTAAAACCTTATTAACTCAAGAACGGGTGGGCCGATGTGTATGATCTATGATTAAAAACATTACAATAAAGATAATTCAATACAATTTCTAATACAATCGATTCTGAAGCGGGACGAAGTACAATTAGTACGAATATAAATGAATAAAATACAAACGAATTGAGAACCTCCTCCTTTTTTTTGAAGTCGGTTAAAAATAATATCAATAATGACAATTTTAACAATGGATATTATGTAAATACTATTTTTCTAATTGAATTTTTACTTCACTTTTTTATTTCTTAGCTAACCATATGACATAGGTTAGTTCTTTATTTATAAACTTGTAAGTATTGATAAATATAAAATTGATAAATGATAAATATAAAATATAAACATCACTATAAGCTGTCATTACTTACATGTTTTATTCATTCGACTTTCTTAATAAAATCATGATTGTGTGTTGTTATCTCACTCTCATTATGCAAAAATATGCACACGTCTCATTCAATCCAATGAAACTCTATTTTCACATACAAAATGTTAAGCCACTTTCGCCCGCCCAAGAATGTGTGTATTTATGAAGCAGCAAAATTATCGCTGTCATTGTGTGGAGATTTGTTGACAAGTTAGAATATGTTGCGCCGAAGTACTAGGGCTGACTCTATACATACACGATGGTTAAGTTAATACTCCCCTACATTAAGAAACGAGGTAGACCATAGATATTGCAATTAAATTTTTATATATATAAATAAAGTTGTGCTATAGTGATACCCCTTATAACTCAAGAACGGGTGGGCCGATTTTTATGATCTTTGATTTTTTTAATGTCTCTACCCCGAATAGCAGAATAACTCAAAAATAGGTAAAATTTGTTGAAAATAATAATAAATATAATTCATTTTCTAATTTTGAAACATTGATTCTGAGGCAGTACGAAGTTCGCCGGGTCAGCTAGTTAAAAAAAAACGATGGCAACCCTACGGGTAGTCATACCATTTTTTGCCTAGATAAACATCATGGGAACTTGCATGAAACTAAGTACTATGCCCATTGTAAGCATATGAATATGCTTAATTAATGTACTCGAAATTAATGTAACGAATGGAGCTTATTGTTCTATATACTAAGCCTTAAAAAGTTGTAATATATACCTTCGGGAATATAGGCGCGATAACACATTTATTTTTATTGCACACTAGCTGTTGCCCGCGACTTCGTCCGCGTGGTATTTAACAAAGACAACCGTTGACAACAGCCTGCTCGCCCATTCTGAGCCCGCGGGACGCATTGCAGGCTGTTGCTATCAAACTTAATCAGGCGCTGCGCTGCAACATTGGTTTTAATTTTTTTTCGTGAGATCCTATTTTTTTTTCTAAAATAAAAGTAGCCTGTTACTGTATGTAACAAGTTACTCCTTGTTACATCAGCTATCTGCCAGTGAAAGTCCCGTCAAAATCGGTCCAGACATTTCAGAGATTAGCCGGAACAAACAGACAGACAGACAGACAGACTGACAATTTTTTTAAAAAATGTGGTATAGGTAACGTGTATACATCCAAATGCACTTATTAAAAAGCGGTTATTTTAATATTACAAACAGACACTCCAATTTTATTTATATGTATAGACTAGTTTTTCCCCGCGGCTCCACCCGGGGAACCATAGCCTTTGCTCAGCGTCAACACCTAACAGTCCTAACTTCATGAAGCATACCCTATGGCACTGAGAGAAGCTTTCAATTAGTGAAATAATTTTCAGAATCGGGTCAGTAGTGCCGGAGATTAACCCCGACAAACCTAAAACTTTACCTGTTTATAATATTACCACACTCATACTTACTCTTTCTCTATCTATACCGATTAGATCAGCTTTCCAGATTCTGTTATACCTATATAATTTCGCAATACGAAAGCTAAAAGAATTCTAAACCGAAACACCAAATTCAATTTTGGCAAGGGCGTTGACTCATTGTTATTATAAGAGCCAAAACGCGGACGCTATTGCACAATATGTCGCGCATGTAAGAGCTATAAGGCGTCCTGTTCACGTAACACCCCGCGCGGGCGCATGAATCATGCGAAGAGTGAAAGTGGCACATTTCGTGAGCCGCCCGCAGCCCTATCTGTCCGCTCGTGCAGTCACCGTGCAAGTCGCAACGATAGTAGCGCATTTGTTATTTCCTCTACATCCTGTCGGCTAGTGCATTGCATGCCAACAGGAGGACATGTTCCTTCCAGTCGTCTAGTTATACCCATATTTATATGTAAAAATGTGCCGTGAATTGTGGAATGTAAATTCGTATTTTAAAACCTTGTTGATTTTTCAATACATCCGCCTGGGTTAGACAAAGATGGAAGAAAATAAAATTACGATAAATCGTAGGTACACTGAAAAAACTAATCAGCCGAACTCTTGGGATAACCTAAATTTAGTTAAGATTAACTGAACTTTGATTAGTATTTACAAAACTGAATTGCAAATAGCAAGTCCGAGTTTTGTTACTAGAAACACATAGTTCGCAAGTCACAATATTTGTGTAACTATTAGTCAACAATTTTGTTAATTGAAATGAAACTAATTTTAAGGATTTTATGGCGTTTTTATTTTGATTTTACGTTCCCGACGCGATAAAATACTTAAAATTAGTTTCATTTCAATGTGTAATATTCGCGTAAATATAAGAAATCAATTTGGTTAATGATAAGTAAAATTTTTTTCAGTGTAAGTTAATGTTGAGTTGATATCTTAAAAACATTTAAAATTCACTAACAATACGGCAAGTTTTTACACTTTTTTTATGAAGTCAGACGAAAAACCTACAGAAATACATTCCGACAACTACTGAAAAACAATAGCATACAAAAAAATAGGTTGATTTTATTTTCTTTAATACTATTACGGTCGTCGGTCGTTGGCTGATAGCGTCGAAGACTAAACTGGGTCACCTACAGCACTTTTCCTTACGTCCGTCTGTCTGGAGTTACTAGAGCATTGATGCACCTTATTATACTTACATAGTTTTATGTGTTTAACATGCATATTATTATTGTAATGTTAAGCGATCCTATTATGTCCCACATTTAGACTCATACCTATCAATACGACGAGTATTCAGATCTTGTGCACCACGCTAGTCCAGTGTGGATTGGCGGACTTATATACATAAGTATATTATTGTTTGCGCTTTTCCTCGGGACTCGCCGAGGGTCAAATTTCGACGTCATCGTTGGTCTCCACAGAGTTGCGTGGTGTGTTATGTGTTGTGTGTGTTCAGTGTGGAGTGTGGAGTGGTGGTGTGTGTGACTGTGTGGGCTTACAGGAGTAGCAGTGGTGGGTCAAAACAGTCTAGATGGTAAAATAACTTAACCATCACAAAACTTTATGTCGGGATCAGTGTTTAATGCCAACAAGACAGACATCCTTCATCGTCTCCAATACACGCTAAAGAAATAATGAGCTGTCGATATAATTTGTCTATTGTTTGAAAGGCGCGAGATTACGAGATCTCCAGCGCTCGCGATGAATGAACCTCGTACAATAGCCCCGCCACTCGGCGCCGACCGGCCAGCGCACACTTTCACTGCGGGTAGGCTCTACCGCGATTGTTTATACCTCTTTAATGTGCCTTTTATTTCGCATACAGATGTATCCGGCTATGCAACGGCCGTTAACTCAATTTCTAATTGTAGCTATTAGCTGCATATTTTCGCTATGCACCGCATTTAGATACGTCGTGTGCGTCACATCCAGTGTGATTTTGAAACCTCGGAAATCGGAATCGGATTCGGAACGGTAGTTTGCGTTTACGAAGTTATTTTAATAATGGTAGGAAATAGTAGAAAAAAAAATTGAACGCAAAATCTAAACTATTACAGTTTCTTGTGATAAAAAGCTTCATACTTATAACCACATAAATCAAACATTAAGTTGAACATTTGTTATTTTTGATATTCACGTTTCTAAGCCTACGTATTAGTTTATTATTTTTTGTACCGATCTTTGTAAACTGACAAATCCAATTAAAAAAAAGTTTGTTTTATCTATATCTGAGGTTTGTTTATTGTTGTGATGAGAAAATTACAAAATAACTAAAATGAACGTTGATTACCTATATAATTTGTAACATCATGTCACATAGATGCTCCCTGTTCGTGTAAAAATAAAAAACTAGGTTGCAAGAATACAGCGCCATCTATTAAAAATGTTTGGCAACCGAACCTGCGTATTCACCCCTGTCCGTCCCTATAAAGTTTGAGTATGTGCTTTTGTCTTATTAATGATGCGAATGAAATAATTTTTAAATGTATAATGAACAAATTGTATTAAATTAAATAAATAAGTAGGTTGGTACCTAAATACATTTAGCTCCACTGGGATTGCGTTGTATTTATTGTTTCATCCAAAAATACGGCTTTAATTCTGCTATTAAAGCCAGTACAATATCCAATAATTCGTATAATATCAAATTGAGTAAAAAAAAAAGACTAAATGCCATCGGAAAGACTTCCTACACATAAATCTCATCGGAAAGTTATCGTCGGATCGGAATGATTTTCCGTCGAGAAACGTCAACAATCTTCGAATTCGGAAATCAAAATAGCAGTATTTGTTTACAAAGTTCGGTACAGCAAAAATAATAATAAAAACATATAGGCCTAGAAACGTGAATATCAAAAATAACAAGTGTCTGACTAAATGTTTCATGTGTGTGGTTATAAGTTTGAAGCTTTTTATCATAAAAAGCCCGTATTAGTTAAAATTTCGCGATCAATATTTTTTCTACTATTTCCTACCATTATTAAAATAACTTCGTAAACGCAAACTACCGTTCCGAATCCGATTCCGAGTTCCGAGGTTTCAAAATCACACTGCAGTAAGATTGTCTCGGAACAGTGAATAGTTTAGGCATACCGAGTCCATTTATATGAAGACAATTTCTATGATTTCATTCCGGGAAATGGATGACTTCCGCATGGAAAGTCAAAAATATTGTGATGTCTAGTGTCCACCACCACAGCGACGCCACCTCGGAGCCTGGATGCATCGCACCCGTGACACTCCAGTTAGAGACAGTGCTGCCTGCACGTAATTCAAAAGCCATGGAATGTTCGCAGACACGGACTGGATCAGTGTGGAGGATCGAATTACCCTATCTCGCCTTGAGCTGCCTGTGGAAATAGGCTTGCCCCCTATTGGGACCATATACCATTGCTTGAATGAGGGTGCACTACAGTGTATCACTGCCTGCCGCTTTGGGGATTACATGCGTAAAGGTCATTGTCATTCATTACTAAAGCAATTTGTTTTAGGAACTTATACCTAGCTATTAGAGATAACAATAATTTCAGCTCTCACAATTTATTTTTTAATGTTACCAAGTAAGTAGGTATTTATCATACTCTGCAAAACAAAACCAATATCCTCATCCCTGCTTCACAGCTTGACTGTAGGTGTAGGGCCGAATAGGGCTTCCATTTCCCTGGCTGTCGTAGAAGTTAACGAGTGACTTCACACTGCCTGGTCCGGGAGTCGTTATGGGATTGGTCACCGGTTTTGGGTTAACAGGCACAGGGTTGATGTGGTTATGTTGCTGAGCTGGTTGGAGGGGCTTCACGGTGACGGTGGTAGGCGCTGGAGTTTGTTTGGCTACCGGAGAAGGTGTTGGTTTAATGGTTGGTACCGACGCTGCGGGGGCCGGTGTAGGAGCAGCTGCAGGGGCTTTCGGTTTGGGTGGACCATTCTCGCCTCTCTCCATGTTAATAAAATCAAGATTGGCATTTTTACTTACGGGTAACGTCTTGCGACCTGTAAAGTGAGAATAATAATGTACTGAGACACGAATATGGCATGACTATTCACGATGTTGCACTGTAGTTCAAGTGCTTGGTATTTTTTTTAAATACAGATCCATATCAGTACCAACCTAGGAATTAAAGTAGCACCTACCTACTTAAGATCTTAGGTTATGTTTAATTTACATATGAAATTTTAAATTAATTGCTTGTCCACACAAATAATGTGTATGCTATTTTGTTAAACTTATCTAATTATAAACACTAAAATCGTACTTACATTCTACCGCACAAAACACGAACAACACAAGCAAAGCGCCGCCGGCCTTCATTTTGGACTTGCGTAAGGAACTCGTTGCTAGCACGTACTAACGACGGCCAAACACTACAGCTGCAAACGCTCGTTTTGATATAGTATGTGATTTGGCAGGGTCAAGTTGGCTGCGCTGCGTCGATCGCTGTGAGTGGTCGGATCGGTTGCGCGGGACCTCTGCCCACCGTGACCTCATCGATAACGCTTCTCGGTATCGTGTGTTTACATGCTCGTTTTATCCGAGTTCACCTGTTTAAATAAAATTATTCCGAGTAAAAGTCTTATTAAAGAGCAATTCACCCAATAGACAGCACTTTTCTTTTGAAAAATACTTAGTATGTGATGTCATAGATTGTAAACGGAAAATAACTTCTACGATAATGAGGGAAAGCCGTATAACTAAATTAACTATGCCGCCTTCCTATTGGATATTGATTTCTTATCTAAACAAATGGCAATATTATTAGTCCGGGAATAATGGTTGACTATAAATTATCAGGCTTTATACCTACTACATATTTGATGCAGCGTAGATAGAATAAGTATTCACCCACTGAAGATTTAAAAGTTGTTAATGGTGTAACTAACACAACTTAGTTTTTAAATATATTAATAATTAAAGGATAAATGTATACCTACCCTATAAGTAAATAACAATAGGCGATTCATTGTTTAATAATGACGATAACAATCTACCTTGTAAAACGTGAAAATACGATTGTCAATTACTTACGTAAATGAGAGAAATTCGCTAACAGCATCATCAATAATTCACCAACATCGTATCAGCTGCGGTAAAACTGTCTAATGAGACCGAAGTGGCGTGGGCGCCGCAGCCGGACATGAAAATAAATGAGATTTCAACTAGAACGTTATTGCGTTATAAGTACTTGAAAAATTGGAAAATAACGTCTGTATTTTTTTTTAATACTATGCCCTTGTAATGGCCAATTTTTGGGCATGGACCACGGATTCAAGACTGAGGAAATACACGTGCTATAACAATGCCTATAACGGCGTACGTGTCTACCACTAAAACGCACCCTAACAATGCTTCCTATTGGTCGCTATATACAGTTCTTCGTCATAAGTATTCATACTGTGATCGGATGAGAGCCTAATGCATTATACATAGAGTAAGATACGATTTTCCCGGTGCGCGGGCGCACGCCGCGCAGCACGGCATCTCGTTGCATTGCGCACGCGCGCTCGCCCGCAACGATGCGCATGAGATAATGTTTCTCTTCTAATGCCTTTCTTTTATATTTTATATGGACCATATATTTAAATTTTATTAATGAAATGATGAAGATTAATATAATACTAAGAAGTATAATAAAATACTAGGGTAGGGCCTGTTTCACTATCTGCTAATAAACCCTAACCAAAACTTATCTGACAGATGACCAGATGTGTATTTCCTACCTACACCTATCAAACCAATACGAGTATAATGATAAATCAACTTCATGTATCAGCCGTCTTTTCTTTTGTGCCTACCTATGTCAATGCCCACTCCACCCACTCGTTTTGCATGGTGGAGGTGGCCATGTATTCTTGTGTCGGGGCTGTTTGTCAGAAGTCGGTCGCATTGATTACATCGCAGATGATTACATAGATATTATTATTACTTTCTAGCTACTGTCAAAATTTCCATGGAAAAAAACTTATCAGTTTTCCCCGAATTTTACGTACAAAATTGATTAATTGTCTTATCCTACAAACTGATTCGGAGTCAGTGGGGCATTTAAAAAAAAACAATCGGTTCAAATCAGCCTTCAATGATGATGCACTTACCAATGAACATCGTTTCATTTTTATATGAATTGGGAAGAAATATTTGTTTGCGTAAAGTAAAAATCTACATCTTTAAATAAGTGTAGGTGCTCCTATCTATACGAAAGATCTAGAGACAATCATGTGACACTAGGTACAAATAAAAATAGAACCACAGAGTCAAGATATGAAATTTGATATCCATATTAGCTAAATTGCCAATTCAAGTGATGATAACATTACTTGCATATAAACATCTTAATAGTTAATAGAGTATTATAGGCATTAACTAACTCAAGAACCAATCAACAAGTTCCCTACTGCGTAGGCACCTCTATCTATCTATCTATATACCTATCTACACTTATATGCACACATGCTGTTGTTAGTAAATACAAGTAAGTACCTACAGGAGTTATAATGCACCGTTGGTAAAATATATGCTATGCATCCAAAAGATACCTTACAACATAAAGCACCTGTGAAGGACAATTTTGTTTACTCATTAGCATTAGCGCTGTGTATCAAATTATATATTCAGGGCAATCACCGCCGCAAAAACTAGTAGTCCGCCGTCTGAATCTCAACAACATGCCGTATCTACATATACTTGGCGGTGACGTCACCCAGAGGTCGTCCAGTATCGCCTCCTCGGCGCGGGCGCACAGATCACTAGTGCGCGGAGTTCGCACAGAACACAACGTACCAAATCCTATTCAATATGAAACTAACTATTGCTCTCCTGGTTTGTGTGGCTGCGTGCCGCGGTGACGACATATCGCAGGCGGCCGGCCAGATCTTCAACAGCATCCTTCCGAATCTTATCAGCAACCATGTAACCGGACAACAAGGCAACACGGCAGGTAACACCCTCCAGCAGATAGGCACAGTGGTCGGTGGCGTCGTGGACTATGCCAAGAAGAAGAGTTACGAAGACTTGCTACGTCAAATCCAGGACTCGACAACTGACGAAGACCTGCTTCGGGTCAGTGAAGAGATGTTCAATACGGACATCAACAACGCTTTTAACTACATTCAAGTTAATTTGCAAGGCAAAACCAGTCCTATGTCGAAGACCGACGAAGCACAATCTAAGTAAGTTATTGGTGATGGTCATTATACCTAACTGTTTTATCGTGAAAGTTGATCTCCGTATAGTATTCTACTATATTCCATTATATACCTATGCATTTACTATTGCATTTAAATAAACATACCAATTTCAAAAGCAAAGTTTCTCAACAATTATAAACAAAGACAATTAGGCTGTTGTAGATACAACAACTTTTAATGGGTAGGTACCTATATAGCGTTATTCAAAAATGATATAATTCAATATACATATAGTATACGCTTCTTTACAGTTTTTGTTATCATTATGTGGATTCATAATTGCGATATGTCAATTTAAAAAAAACTGTTCACAAACAATCACAATTCTTATCATGTTGGGAACTAAATTCTGACTTCACATAATGATTACAGATGCGATAAAGAAGCTTAGGTACAAAAGTTAGTAAGGTACACTTTCAGAATCACGCTGTATACTATATAGTTTGTCTCAGTGGAGTAGCAAGCTGCATGATCGATCACCTTCGAGAACTTTTTGGCAAAAATTTGCATAGAAATCAGACTAATGACCAAACATTAATTTATGAGATAAGAATTTTAAAAAAGCTTCTTAAATAATTTCTTACCTACTTATGGTACTTCCGCTTATTCGTGGAATAATAACGACTATAGATATTTTATTTTGCAGCTTGCTGAGTGTCCCCGAGAATGTATGGAGTGGTCCAACAATAAGGCCATTCGTAGCCCTCTTCGACAATTACCACAAAAACGTGATCAGACCCGAGTTCGTCACGCCTAATGTGAGTAAGCGAAATTCCTTATTGAACAACTCATGCCTCTGTATATAAACAGTGAACACCTGCATATAAGTACGTGCAAGGTAAACTAATCTCGAATGATGTCATGTTGCAGGAGGAAACGGAACAGACCACTTATATCAATACTATACTTGCAACCGGTCCTATTAGGAGCCTAATGACCTTTTTGACGAGCAAAGGTAAGTTTTGCACTACAATAATGTTCTACGGGCTTATGACCTACGAGTTTTATCAGCATTAAAATACCGATGCAGTGATTGCATCTGTCTATTTATACATCTTACAGCAATGTCCCTAGCGGAAACTGTTATTTTACTGGATAATGTATGGAATTATCAATATAATATACGTTCCAAACTCATGTTATGGTCCTGCCATACCACTACCAACTCTCTAGCTAAACTTGATCGTCAATCAATTTGTAATTTCTCCAATATAATATAAAGCGGCATTCAATAGGATCTGAATAAGGTCGATTGTGTTGTGCCTTACATATAGCCACTGCGTACCACTTTTCCTACGGTAATTGGTGATTACTTGAAAATGTCAGTCAACCTTTTGAATTATAATAATAATTCATATTAGGTAGGCTCCGTACTTAAATTCATGTCCAACTTAAATGAGGACCTTTGACGGATCTTACGCTTGAGTCTTGTTTGTAGATATTGTTTGCGAGTACCTGACAACGTATCTAGTGCCAATTTATAATAGTTGAAGTTGGATAGCCATAATAACACATGTGTCAGTTAGTTAGTATGTACCAACGAAGTAGTCGTCTATAATAAAGGTAGATAGGTATGTAATGTTAGATTTGGTCCCTACTATAACTTTAGGTAAGTACATCTAAGACATTATAAAAAAACGATGCATCTTTTCTCCGGACTGTAAGGTATTATCAAGATGATATACTTAGGTAGGTGGTCTGGCAAAAAAACACTAACAATCTATAAGTATGTATGTAAAACTGGGTATCTGCGTATTATTGCCAAGCCACTTTTCTTTATTTATACCAATCAACATCCGTGCTAAGGTTTGACCCAAATGAACGAGTACACCGAGCAAGTGGATCTGTTGAGGAAGATCTGGTTCACCAAGTACGCTCGCCACTGGACCGGTCTCTGCAAGTGCAGCTGCGCCTTCGAGAACGTATTTATGGCTGAGCTCAAATCTAACGAAGTTCTTGGTGAGTTGCAAGTTATCTATGTAAACGATAAGCTAGCTTTGATTTGACCGGCGAGATTTCCATTTTAATCAAGATAGATAAATATTGCTCTCAATATTATTAGGTACAAATTAGCAAAGTGAAAGCGTTGCTTCTGATGATACCTACCTCTTCCAATAATATATCATGACAGGTATTCTAGATTAGGTTGAATAGAGACGATCTGGAACCTATTCGTTACTAAAAATTATAATAATTATATATCATACTTAGGTTCTGTCAATCAAAAACGAGAAGTGATTTTATATAGTTCTTGTGTAATAGTAAATATAGTCAATATTATTGTCCTCAGGTCTTCACAGCTGGTTATTCTTCGCTAAGCGCGAAACGGACCGTAAAGCTAACTATTTGGGCTACATCGATAAACTGGACTTGTCTGGAGTAAGTTAGCATGTTTTTTTATGAATTTATCTATTTAGGTAACTTAAATTTTGCTTGTATGTAGTATGGTTACTGTAGTCATCTGAATCATATGATGGTACCATCACTATGAGGTAGTTTCAGGCACGAAGGGACCACGACGATAAAAAAACTTCACTTTTTCCTCCACATTTTCTTAGTCACGGCTCACAGGTTCGGCTCACCTTGCCGGCGGTTGCGGGTTCGATTCCCGTTAGGACAAATTTCAAATGGTCTAGTTGATACTGGAATCGTCTCCAGTCCATAGTACGGTACCCACAATACTTCGCTTAGTTTGGGACCATACCAGTTGGTTTACGGGCGATAAAAAAAGTAATATACTTGATAGTAATACAATAACCGGCCATTTGTTAAACAGAAAGGCTTGATCCTCAAGCAGCACTCTGTGTTGAGCGACACCAAGGACGCCCCCGAGGTGAACATGTTCGTGGGCACCTCGCCCGAGCTGGAGATGGCGCTGTACACGCTGTGCTTCATGGCGCGCCCCGACCGGCCCTGCAAGCTGCGCTACAACAACGTGCCATTCACCATCCAGACCAAGACACTGAAGGCAGACAATGTTCTGCTTATCGACACCGCTTATCCCGTCTACTAGCCGTTAAATAAGCAATTAATCACCAATTCTGTTTTATAAGTACAAGACATTAATTTAATGAATAAATTAACTACAAAACTCGCTTGTTGTGAAATATAAGATAGATAACTGATATGGTAGAATTGAGGCGTATTATCGCCTCGTTTCGCAGGTCTCGACCCCGGCGATAATTATAGAATTGTTTGTGTGCTTACGAGTAGGTACGTACTTAGTAGAATCCACTTAAAATGAGGTTACATACATAGACGCTCTATAACTATTAATAGTACTGCGCATAAGTTTTGCTTTGAGCACCACTATATGACGTTCGATAATGTTATAGCACGTCTATAAATTCGGGGGTCAATTAATATTTTTGAAACAAAGCCAAGTAAAAGTAAACAACACTTTATTTTAATAATCCTCTAAAACACCAATTAATAAATAGGTGACAATATTTCGTCATTAAAAGATAAGTTAGTATATTATAAAATATTTTTCAATCATTTCTTATACATTTCCGGTGGTGTCGCGACATAATTAATTAATGTATGGCAAACAGTTACTGAGTTTACTTTTAGCTTATTGTTTAGTACACACTCTTTATGAACGCCTATGATTTTTTTATTCTTGTTTACACGCAAGAAATCATTAATATACCTAATAATAAATACAACAATTAAAATAAAACAAGCAACCAGCAAAGAACAGATATCTTAAACATTAAACCTAGTTAGAGACTAGTATACACTGATATGCGAAATACAAATACATTAAAATGCTTCAAAAATAATATACTCCAATATACTGACATAATAATTAGTCTGACCCCGGGAGTACGGTTCCCGCGCACTCATGTTTAGTAAGGTAAGCGGGAATTCCTAATGTAACCGTAACATCATCGAGAAAACAAGCTTTCACTGTCATACTAAGTTATAAAGTCTGTGGCGTGAGGGGGATAGACGACATCATCGTACCAGAACGCCACGTAAAAAGGATTGCGCCCGACGTACTACACTTATTATAAAACGTCATATGAAATATTAACATTAATAACACAAAATCATAGCAAGATCTACATTACATCAACACGTGATACAATTAGAAATAATTGAACCCGTAAAATGCTTTCTTATTTTAAAAATACTCAGAAATGTTTACCAATACTTCAGTTGTTGTCGATAGTTACTTAAAATAACGTTTATACCTTAAAATTAACTATCGAACTATTGCCTTATCGTTATGCAGATAACTAATTGAGTTTAAAAAGTTGACAGTTAAGTAGTAGTATTCACTAAAGGCTATGAAGATTACATTTCTAGGCAAGCCGCAAGGCATTTCTTCCTTAGTGAACACGTTACTTTAAGATATGTTAGCAGAAAAAAAATGACCATAGGTACTTAATTGAGATAGTATAACTTTTGACTAGAATGTCGTTGGATGAATTTCATTACTTACAAGTTATGAGTCGCATATTCCAATTAAACTTAGATTATCGCTTGCTAAAACAAACAATAGAAATATATTTACAAACATGAAAACGATAACAAATATTTTTTTAATAATTTCTACAAATATTAATATATCGATCAATTGATTTTTTTTCACAAAATATTTTTTTTTAATTTGCCCAAACACATTCCACTAGGACATTTGATTTCCTAGAATGAGAAATGATTTCATTTTATGTACAGATACAGTTAGTAAACCACAATCTATTTTTTAAACTTACATTTTCTAAATAACGATGTCTACAGAGATGGCACTATATAGGATCTTAGATCTAAACGAAATATGAGCCATATTCGTGTGGCATGACACCACGGCGCGGATAGAATGTGTGCGTGAGCGAGTAGTTGAGCAAGTTGCCGATGTTCGAGGTGTAGATGTCGGCGAAGCGGAACAGCCGCCGTGAGAAGTACGTAGGGTTGTGGTACGTGCGGAATACGCTACCGAATTGTGGATTAAACACGGCCTTTATTTCATTCCTGGAAGTGAGATAACATCTCCTACAATGAAGGCATGAAAAGTAAAAACATGTGTTATTTACAGACGGTTATTGTCAATACCTAATGGATAATACATGAATGAGAGAATTTATAAAAGGTGAGAGCGGTAGTTTTAGGATTTTGGTAAGAAGCATGAATCATTGGACATGTGCAAAATTCATGCATACGAATAAACTGAACAAATGCAGACAGATTTTCTCAACCAACTCGCCTTGTAAATCATACTGCAGTGCAGTGAGCCCCTGCCTAGTCTTTGAAATATTACAGGCGTTATTGAGGTGTTTGGATTCAGCACTGCACTGAGAAAGCTCCCAGCATCATCATCGACACTGCTGACTCTGGCTGGAGCATTAGTTTGGCCAGAGTTCAAGTCTGCGGTCTGAGAGGATATTATTCTTACCTTAAATAGTCTCTCTCCGCCATCCACTCGCCTACCACCTCCAGTGCTTCGGGTTCTTTGTAGTCCTGGTGGTCCTCTACGAGCTGTGTGAGCATTTGCAGCCAATTGGCGTTCTCCTTGAAAGACCGCGTGTTCAGGGTGTTGATTTCATGCTAAAAATAAAATATCATGTACAGTACCCATATTAGACATCGGCCTTAGAAATGACGGCCAAATGTGTGAGAGACAGAGATTGCGGTCCACAAAGCTGAATATTCCATGTGTAATATTGACGGCCAGTAACATCATGGTAGATATCTATTATCTGTTTATGGTATAGAGGAAGGCTATATCAATACATTAAAATTTACAAAGCATTTTTGTTCTGATAATTAAACTTTTTTTATGCTATTTTTGTTGGATGTTACCTTAACGGAAATACCGTACTACTGAGAGGAAATCTATGTTATTTATAAACAATCAATATGGGTTCGCGCACGTATGGGCTATTACATTTATCGCATTATTTATTGGAAAACTCCGATAACAGTTCGACTTATTAATGTGTCGCAGTTTTGCAAAATAAAAGGTTACGCGATGCGTGCTCAAATATGCGCTTCGCTTAAGAATACTAAAAATTAAATACTATTTCGGAAGGGGCGCCCCAGAGGATCCCTTCACGACAAAATATGTCGTTTCTTCTAGAAAGATTAAGCCTGGACTCCCCTCAACCGAAAAACGTGTATAAAAAGATGTATGAATTTGGAAGAAGGATCGTAGCATGTGGCAATCAGTTGTCTTTCCCTAGCCCAATGGGATACAGGCATATTTTAATTATCACAGTAGAACACACCAATACCAACAGGCCTGCTATACCAACTAAGCAACGTTTGTATAATGGGTACCGTACGATGGACTGTTGGTGAACCCAGTATATAATACTTATAAAGATATGAAACATCCATGACTCGGGTACAAACATTCGTGCTCATCACACAAAGTTTGTCGGGACCCTCAGCATAGAAAGCAGGGTGAGGGTAGGGCACAACCAACTGAACTAATCAGGTGCAAGTTCGAATTATTATGTATGTACATAAGACACCAACCGTCAACTCGTTAATGATCGCGCCAGTCCGCCACCCGTGCTCGAGCGTGACGTCAGCCAGGTCACTGTACGGGTGGTCGCCGAAGTATAGCACCTGGTGGCCGTACCAGCCCGTCAGGTCTTGCAGCTGCTTCACGGTGCCCTGTCAACCATCATCATTACACACCATCGAGAAAACAAATAAGTTAATACTAATTGTTGCCGCGACTTGTCGATTTCAAGTATCTTTAAGTCAAGTTTCAATTAAATCTATCTTGGCTCTTGACGGGAATTTCAGAAGTCGATAATATTGTTTAATATAATTTAGGCCTAGCCAATCGCAACTGAAAACAATGTTTACATCAAAATTTTTTGTCCATACCACACATGTTGTCCAAGAAAGTAGTGTTGTTGTTTGTATTTTACAATATTTATCAACTTCCTAAAAAACACATCCACACACATAAACAATATTGATTATTAACTGATGTTTACAACTCAATGACCGGTACCTGGTCAATAAGCAACCAGTCACACTACAACAATGTTGTGTTGCTAGTAATGCTGCAACATTGTTGGTCAACAATTGTTTACCATGAAAATGTGACTTGAAACTAACCTCATAGTAAATAATGCCCTTCTCCAACGAGGTGACTTTCTCCCATATGTGAGAGTTTGCGTTCTTGTCGAATACCCTGATTGGGCGCGAAACCTCCGTGAAGAACTTGGGCTTGTTTGCGTTCACAATCACCACGTCGAAGAACTCCCGCCAGTCGTGGCCCACCAGCATCTCCATGCCGGCGTTACTAGAAACCAGACATCGACATCCATTAGTTACATTCTACTTGAATATGTATTTTTTTCCATTGTCAGAATCTCACAAGCAAAAAAATGCTAATTTGCATTGTGTATCTGAGGCGCGTCTTCAGCTGGTATTCTACATCTACACTACCTTTCATACAAACATATATTAAACAACCTACAAACACATATATCTATACTAATATTATAAATGTGAAAGTTTGGATGGATGGATGGATGTTTGTTACTCTTTCACGCCCGAACGGCTGAACGGATCTGGATGAAATTTGGCACAGAGATAGATTATAGTATGGAATAACACATAGGCTACTTTTTATCCCGGTAAAATGTATGGTTCCCGTGGGTTAGATGTTTTAATTTTTCATACTTTTTATCGCGGGTAACACCGCCGGGCGCATCTAGTGTATTAAAATTTATCATATTTTCATAGCAGTTAAAACAAATTCTATAATTCTTAATAATCTGCCAAAATACAAAATAGTCGGCGAAATCCAGTAAGAGCCTATTTAAAAATATTGCTTACAAAACTCACACAAAGTGATAAGGACTATTTGTGACTAGAAAAAGTTTCCTTTCATTCTCCTGAAGCATTTCAAAGTATCTCCTTAAGTCTGCATTAGGTCTTATGTATTCTTCAACATTTTGAGCAACAATCTTATGCATGATAGGATGACAGCTTTGCACAGAATTCTGTAAAAAATATAATGATTATTATCTCCAGAAATTACATTATTTAGTTTAGAGATTATTATGTTTTTAGAGAATATGATGTAGTTTAAAAATAATTCCTCACTCATAAAAACATACCTTAACATCTAGAAAGAGAATTTCCGGATGGTAATCAATGTGATTTCTTATGAAATACTCAGCCACATTACATAATAAACCCATTTCAGGCACAGAGAACAGATCTGCTAAATGAACCATCTTTGCTCGGTTTGGCTGAAAGAGAAAACATACATTATAGTTATTTCGTTAGAATACCCAAATATCATATTACATTATTGCTTTATTATCATCAAACGTGTAGTATAATCTGGATAAATAATAACATTTCAATATTTGTAATTTCATTTTTATTTATAGTATTTATTTCTTCATTGGTCTATTAATTTTGTAATAATCAGAATATCTCACTTCAAAGAACACACCTATGTGTATCTTAATCAAGAATTATATTATGCCAGTAAATTTACAGTCAGCCATCCACAAGTATATTTAATTTGTAAATCATAAATATCAAACAGTATATTTATATATATACCATGCTTGTGCAAGTAACAACAAAGCACTAGGGGAAAACAAATGAATGATTGCTTACAAGTGCCAGTGATTACTGAACACAGCCTAGCCTAGATCAAACAACATAGGTATCTATTTATGTGTGTACATAACATGACATTTAGATAATTTTATACCCTACTGCACAGACTGAAGAGTCTTATTTACTTGTGTATGTTACACTTTGTTCTATTAAATCAACAGCATTATTAACCAGGTAGGTATAGTTCAAAAACATAGCATTACTGGTGCTGTGTGTACTATATATCAACAAAACCATTCACTTAAATACATTAAAACATGTGCCACACTTATTGATAAAAAAAATACAATGGCAGGTACTTTTATGTGTTGAAGATTGGATATTGTTTTAAATCTGATAATGTCCTCTCCAAATGTAGTCTACCAAAATCTGAATTGATGTGAAAAATGAAATGCTTACTTTATGTGCTCTAGTGTCCCCTTCCACATATGCTATCGGTATAATTCTGTTTCTGTAGGTTTTAAGAACTTCCTCAGTAGATACTGGGGTGAGACCTCGGTACACTGCACCAAATTGTATTTGCAGAAAAGAATCCAACTTTAACAACAAGCCTTTTTCTATGTCATAATGAAGACCCCTTACTGCAAAGTTTGGTTTATATTCCAACTGCAATATTTCTGGTGGATACTGAAACATGAAATTATTTTTAAAATAGTTCAAAGTAGAATACTTAATTTTGTTTATTTTACTTACATTATATTTTTCCAAAAGAACTTCTCTGCCAAGATTATATAATAAATGTTCAAGTGATGGTTTATAATGAGCCAATGTGTAATCATAATCAAATCCATACACTTTCACTTCAGAAAGATCAAGCTCATTACAAGCGAAAACACTCCTGGGGTTCACATCTTGTGGTAATTTTTTAGCTTAAAACATGAAACAAGTAGGTAAGTATTATAATCAGTAGTGAAGGAATATGCTTTAATTCTACATGAACATTGTTTATTAACATGGTTGAAGACATACTTACATTTAAATTTCAGCTTCGTGCGACAATATGCCTCTTTCAATAACTCTCGCGTCGAAAAGGTTTTGATAGATAAATTGCCGGAATACTTTTTTGACTTAATTTTTAATAAACTACATTTAACATTCCTAATACCACTGGTCAATTTACTGTGCAGACTTAAAATTGATGTCATTTTCGATAAAATACGAACAGAACAGAACTTTTAATTATTTGGATCTACGCGGTGATATAAATGCTACTTTTTGAATAATTTAAACGTATTACTGACGGAGCTATTAGTAACAGAATGAACTACCTTATTATAGGATAATTATCGAATGTTTCTTTCTACAAACTAATGCACATTCATTGCATAATTCAAAATAGTAAATTATTTTCAGAAAACACTGTACAGTCTCCTTCCATCCACGACTGATTGAACGAGATTGACATTTTAATCTTGTCTGTCAATGTCAAAGAAAGTCAGATAGGTTTTTCATATTTTTACGTTCCATTCCAGGAATAAGATCAAAGTAACCTACACAGAGTGCCTTTTAAATCTAGAAAGTAACCCAGTAACGTAACGTAAGTAACAGAACTGGAGATGTGGCTGTGTTGTGGTATGTGTACCTCAGCCCATATGCCATGAACCATCTCCTAAACCTACTCAGGAAATATCCGATGTGCGACTGCGTTCTGAGCAAAAAATAAGTGCTACCTTATTTTAGCCTTTTTCTATTGTCTTATGTACTGATTATACGCAACGAGTAAAACGCCCAGGCAGCGCTCTCTGCCGAGCAGTTTAGCCTTATTGAGCACATAGAGAGCACTGCCTCGACATTTTACTCGTTACGTGTAATCAAGTAATTTATGATAACTTTATGGGTGAATGCTACGGCCATATCCACTATGGCGGGAAATACCAAAAGTTGACAGGTTCTCAACAGGAAATACAAAAAAGGGTTATCAAAGGGAAATACAAATACCTACGTATTTTTTACTTTTCAGTTTCGACGTACGATATTCGACGCTCAATGCTGCGCTGCGCGAGATTATAGGTTAAGAACAATAATATCGTTAGACGAGTAGGTACCTACGGTCCCAATCAAAGGACCCCTTGTATTATGGGTGGGTAGGTACCTAGCGTAAGATGGACTGGGAGCGATCCCAGTAAGTACATTATACAAAGATAATAATTAGAAAACCATAAAGTACAAGAAAATATTTATTACATTAAAATGATGCATATGCACTTCCAATAAAATTTTTGCTTCTATAACGGAAGGTGTGTGTGGTAATTTCAATGTCTTTATTTGCAAGTTTGAGCTTACATTCGTTGTCCGCACGAGTAACAAAACAGAGGGTATACAGTGCAATTTCCAATTCCGGCGAAGTCCCAATAAACAAGGAGTTCACAGGTTTGTCCAATCCTTGCTGATTAAAATGCATTTTTATAACAGCTCCTTTCTGTAAACATAAATTGTTAAAAATATATTTTTGATGGATCGTTATAATATAATCGGCATTGGGTCATTCAGATTGGGCCTCAGTTACTGAAGGAAAAATCGCTTCATCTGTTTAGCTGTGACTTACCGAAGATGGGTTCAAGCAGCACTTCGTTTTATATAAGAGTTAGATACCTACGTAGTTGGGATAACATTACTTATTCTTACTTACGTCGTTTAATTCAAGGTATTTTAAGTATCCCAAATAATTTATCCGATTTGCTGCCTCCTCCTTTGCGAAGTAGATCCAATTGTGTAAGCCTATGAAATGAATAAAAAAAATATATATAGGTAGCTAACATTATTGACGCTACGTGATTTTAATAACGATATTTTGTTGAAAATGCTGATAATTTAAGTGGCCGCAAGGTATTTAAAAAAAAAACGCTAAGTATTCGGTTTTCAGCCGTGTGGCCTAAGTTCAGTCCAAATATTTTATCCTCTTTTACTTATTGGTAATACGCTATTAGCCACAGATATATGTTGTGTTATGCAAAATCTCATTTTTCTTAGTTTGCCGTATGTCATTGATCCTTATTGGTGGGTTGTGCAATAATACAGTATACTGTTTTTGTTTTTTCAAAATAACAGTATGATGGAGTAAGGTAAGTAAGGATAAGAGAGTAAGGAATTTACTTTTGCAATAATCTAATGATGAAGTTTTAGTTTTCTTCAAATTCGGTCTCGAGGGTCCTTTGAGCATTTTTCGATCTTCCCAATACTTTCGGATTTGGTCATCCACGCACACTTGAAACATTCATTCTTTATATGAAACAAAGTCGTATCGGTTACGGCATTCATAACTCAAGAACGGGTGCGCCGATTTTTATAATGTTCGATATTTTAATAAGTCTACGTCCCGAATAGCAGAATAACTAATAAAACATGGGAAAATAATGGATTTTCTCATACATTTGATTCTGAGGCCGCCGGAACAGCTAAGTAGGTAGTATGTCATAATCTCCAGTTCCCAAGCAAGATATAAGCTTAATTTAGGACTGCGACACGAATTATTTGTAATTAAAGGTTATTATAAATATTTTGTGAGTAAATAATTATTTTTTCCATATACTTACGGAAAAAATAAAATAATTTAATTTTAATTTAATCATAGTACCAATATTTGTTCGAGGTGAATATAGATGGCTGTATCTTTAAAATAAAAACGATTTACGAGCAATGTCCCTACAAAGAATAGCATAAGGTAGTAGGTACCTACTTCTACCTACCCCAAATAATTAGAACAAGAATTGTCTATGATTATAAATAAAATAAAAAATTGGAACATGAAAATTTACCGCTGACTTCTCCTTGTTTATTAAGTTCCGACACAAAAACGTGCTCAAATCCTGAACTCCCAATTTTTCCTTTTCCTCTTGAATACAAACTAAACCATAGCTGTTTCACGAAGTCTCTTTGTTGCCGTGGATCAGGGGTAACATATCCTACAAAAAATATCAATTATTATACTTAGGTTAGGTATGTGCCATATCATACGTAACTCCGCGTACTGCGTAACATCATAAAATTACTTAAAAGTTAAGTACCACTAACAATTTACGTTAATAACAAATGTTACATATTGTTAAACTAATGTCAAGCTGATGAAAAATAATATATATTTCTGCTTTTAGCTTTTGTACCTATGTATCAAAATAACTCACCTTTATTTTTTAAAAACGTCATTAAATGTCGTATGACTGTAGTAGACATAATTTCATCCATAAAGGCATTTTCTTCATTTCTTTCCTATAATAAGTAAAAAAATGAGTTTTACTACATTGCCTCCAATCAATGTCAAAGTCAAATCGTTTATTTCGTATAGGCCTACGGGGACACTTACAAATTGTCATTACATTTTTTTTTCTTTACTCTACAACCGGATCGGAACGCGACCTCAACTGAGAAGATCTGGCGAGAAACTCAACGGGCATGTCTTTTTTTTAAATCCATATCTTATTTTTATAAAAAAAATAAAAAGGATGCTCCAGTGTGCTGCCATCCGAGACGCACACACGCCACACAATATCCAAACAGATGAGTGGTTATAATATAGTTGTACGCTACCCGCTAGCTATTACACTTGTCGTATATTGGTAAATCCACGTTACTCAAACAATATACAATCGGGCAAAAATATCCCCCCTCCCCTCCCCCTTCATTTGTTGGCACCTACCTGAGGTGTAACATGCTCATTCACCATAGCATCTCGTTCGTAATTGTCTAATAATGGAACTAGCTTCTGTATTGTTGGAATATTCCAAAGATCAGAAGACGCCGTAATTAATCTGCAACAAACACAACCAGTAAAGAACTGAAACCATCAATCAAGATAATACTTTGTTGTGTAATATTTATTATGAAATTGTTAAGGTACTACAAACTATTCCCTGCGTTGAAAGTTGCAAGTTTTCAACCGAAGCAAAAAAATATGGTTTATAAAAAATAAATAATACCTAATAAAGTTTTATAAAAAAGGACACTTACGGTGTTGGTGCTTTATCTTCTTTCGATTGTGAAGTAGTTTTGTCTTGATAATTAATTGTAATATATCTTGCAGCATTGTTGCTATCTTTTCTTAACAATTCTTCACTAAGAGTTTGCAATTCAGCATCACTCGGTGTATTCCCGTTAGGATGACCTTGAATGTTGGTTACTATGGAACTCGGTAAAACTGGAGAACCCGGTCGGGATACAGTAGTGCTATACGGTCTTGTTGATGGTTTGGGAGTAGTAACTTGGTTGCTAGGCTTATTTGAGCCTGCTACTACAGAACTAAAGCTGATTGGTTTTGTAGTGTAGGTTGTTGACGTTGGCTGAGGGGGTTGTGTAAATCTAGTTGTAGATGTAGAACTCGGTCCATTTTTATTGCCTTGTAACATTGTACTGTAACTTGGCTTACCGTTCGGAGTATTTTTATTATCATAAAAGTTTATCAAGTCTTTAACTTTACCAGTAGACCCTTGATTATTGAGTGGTTTGGGTGTTATAGGCTGAGGTGCTACATAGTCTCTTATTTTTCCCGGTGGTGAATTGTTAATTTGTTGAGTTGGTTTAAGGGCTGGAAACTGGGCAGCATAGTTGCCTATATTTCCTGTAGATTGTTGATTATTCTGTTGAACGGGCTTAAGAGTTGGGAATTGAGGTGCTACATAATCTCTTTTTCCACTCGACGTCGGGGGATTACGTTGGGGTCCGGAATTTATCGCAATGTTTTGTGTTTGTGATGTAGACGATGGAGACTTCAAAGGAGGAAACTGAGCGACGTAATCACGTTTGTCTGAATTTTGACTATTATGGGAAGTAGGTGAATTTTGTATATTTGTTCCTTGCGTTATGGTATTGCTTTTCTGGGATCCACTTTGGGGAATACCACCTTCATGCAGCAAAAAATCAGTGTTGGTATGAATTTTTTGTTGCTTATTATATTCTAAAGCTGAAACAAATAAAATTACAATTAAAATACAGTTTACGGCTGTTTTTGTGGCGTCGTAGGTATGTATAATGATTCCTTGAGTAGGTACTTAAGCATTTACCAGGTGACATGTTTAACGACGTGAATTTGAATTAACAAAATACACTATAATGCCTATAATCCCCGTAGGCAGAGGTGTACTGCAATACACCCAATTATCCCCGATGGTATTAGGTCCCAATGTAATAGGTGGTAGGCCTGTTGCCATTACACCGGGCACTTTCCTTCTCAACAGTCCACGATGCTGGTTCAGTGTGGTTCGGTTAAACGACTCTTGGCAGGCATAGAGGTCACGATGTTCGCCTTCGCCATACGTACAGCAAGTGATTATCATTATGAAAATGAGAATTCACCTTATATACGAATATATATCGCACTATATCTTTGGAATCTTCGCTATATCCTAAGCAAGTATGACGGGAATTAAATCTGAATCCCCTTGTTTCCATAGTGACGTTCAGCTTCCATCGAATTAGGTTGTTAGTTTTTGTCATGTTTTTATTGATTCTATTATCGTGACTAAAAACGTAATCACCGAAAAACATATTTTATTTGGTTCTACTGCGCTTAGGAATTGATGACCTTTAGTTTAAACCTTGACTTAAGACTGTAGAGGATAATGAACCAAGGTTTTACACTATAGCAGATTTAGTATAAAGTGTATTCTTGTGTGCTATTATTATGCAATGTGGTTTTAGAATATTTGTAGTCTTTTCATTTGAAGTAGGTTACTGACTATAGATACCATAAAGATAGGGACCTAATTGTTTAATAGACAAAGGATCGATGAATAAATTATATTTGAATCGCCAAGAACTTTTAGATACTTACGATAGTACTTAGTTATAGGAAGGTTACTAAGTAATACGTTTTAAATTTCGCGCGTAAAGCACATAGACAATATTATTTTACATGTGGTTAATAGTTAGATATCAGATCCAAATCGCTTTCACCTCAGTCATAGAAGAGAAGGATTTATTTTATTATGTTGTGGTTAATATCTACAACAGGCAAATTCAATCCAATTATAAAATTACCTACTTCAAATTTTAGTATTTGTACTTATGTTAAAACATTATACACTTGTTATTAGTGCAGATGTTCATTATCATAAGGTCATGAAATTGTTACGACTACAAATATCTATAAGTAATTACGCATTTTATTTAGTTTAGGTTTAAAAATAAAGAAATATTTATGGATTACTTACCTCGACTAGATTGAGATACGAGTAATATCGTTATAACATTTAATGTGGATATATACATTGTGCAGTGAATTTATACACTATTTACCACTAAAATACGATCAAAATGAGACTTGTTGACACGATTAAAGAACATGCATCATGTTGAAGCACAATACGGTGACTGAATCAATCAAGACTGAATGAACCATATGATTCATCTTGTATGTACTTAACTGAATACACAGAAACGAGCGTAGATACATGTAAGATCGTCCAGTTTCTTTTCGGGTGACGTAAGTAAAATCAACTCTATGCGTTTATTACAAGAAAACATTTTTATTTCCTAGCCATTAAATTAGTAATGTTATGTGAGTAAGCCTTTTATTTCATAGACTTTTACACTATATTTTCTTTTTTTTGCCCCAAATGCCTTTCTCCACTGAATCAGACTCTTCTTTTATTTTCTTATGAGCATTAAAAGTAATTATCCTATCAGTACAAGCAGTTATTCAATTACCTAAGTATACTATTATAGCACAAATTAATGACCTCCTTACTCAGTTCTTAATTCTTACCCTACGGCCACATTATCGGGCGATTATTCGTGGTGCGTTGTCTGTCGTGATAAAGCTTCGTGTTTGATCTACGACGAACTGTATTGGCCACATTGGAAAAAAAAACTTCATAATTTAAAACGTCGCGATAATTTATGAGAACTCGTTTGTGCCCCGTTGACTTCAATCTGGGTGTTTTCAAGTCGAGAGTGAACAGGTACCTTCTAGGCAAGTATGCTCCATCGTAGATCTCATCGTCACTTACCATCAGGTGAGATCGAGATCAAATACTTGCCTATAATGTAATAAAAAAAAACTCTCCGGGCGAACTAGACGCGAAAAGTGGCAGAGGCAGATGTGCTTAGTTATAAACTGGCAAATAATTATATATTGCACGTTTATTATTTGAATAAAAAAAAATTAAACCAATTACGAAGATGAATAAAACGCGATATTAATCCTCACTCATGCGTCTTGACTCTTGAGTTTAAATGTTCCGCGACAACGCGAATGTTTGCGCTAGCTCGATAATGACAAATCGGGACGAGCCCCTACTACACCATAGACTATACATATAAACTAAGTACTACACTGGGATCAAATATCATCGGCGAAATATAGTTGTAGTTGTGCACCGACCGTCACGCCTGTAATCCTCGCAGGGGTGGGCAGAAGTGCATTGCTATAAACAAAATACTTGTGTGTAAAAAAAATGGTGCACCTCTTGCCATATTTACCAGCCAAAATTCAAAACTAATCTCTCACGACTCGAGAATTGAACATCTCATGATTTGCAGGCTGCAGTTACCTATACTTACTAATAAGGCTACTAATAAATATAATAACAGGAAGGTAATTAAAGAGTAACATTTAATTTGTGTACTGTAAGTAACTAGTACTATGCTATCACCGTAAACAATATGGAATACCCATATTATTATACGGTGATAGCATTGATAACCCTTATTATCTCAGTGCGCTGCCTGCAACCCCACTTTTACGGCGTGATCCTGCCTGCCTCAGTACAAATTTACAATTGATTCGGATAGGTACGTTTATTTTTTTGAAAATGAAGAAACTTCATTCAGTTGAGTTCATATTTTATGTTATATGTTACATATTAACGGTTGCTAAGTTTTATATTAGTTTATATAACTCACAGTCGGGTATGTACCTACCTTGTTCTTCTCGTTTTATGTTGGCATTTGGCTACAAAATAGTGCATATTTTGCCAGTGTCAAGGAAAATGTTTCTTCTTTATCTATATACTAGCTGTCCCGGCGATCTTCGTTCCGCCCCAGAATTAAATGTATGAGAAATTCTAAAATGTTGCCATGTTTTTTATTTATTCTGCTATTCGGGGCGGAGACAATTTAAAAATATCAAAGATCATAAAAATCGTCCCATCATCATCCCATCGGCCTATTCATAAATTATTAACACGACTTCGTTTTATATTTATTTATTAATAAGACGTTTGCGCCTGCATTTTTTGAACCAGTTGGTCGATATCAGGTTCTGTTTTTGACAGAGCTATCATCAAATCATACACTTCATGCCCCCCTAAGATCTCTCTACGCCCCCCCCGGGGTGGCACGCCCCACCGGTTGGGAAGTCCTGATCTAGATGACCCGGTGTAGTTCGTATCACCTATCCTAACGACATTACAACTCTCCTTCGCTAAAATGGCTGAAAATGTTGATCAAAGAAATTCATTAGAGATTTCAATTTTTATTTAAAAACTCTGGCAGTGATCTCATTTTTTTTCTTTTTGGAACGAAGTTCCTTATCGCGCGTTACGAAACGGGGCTAGACGGAAAAAATTCATACGAAAAATTAAGCAGAAAAATTAAGCAGAAAAGTTGTAACGACCAATTGTAAGCATTTTTATAAACGAAAGTATAGTTTACTATATAAAACCCAAAAACATAACGATACCTCGTTCAAAAACATGCTAGCGACATCTATCGCTGACAAAAATAAACATAAATAAACGAAAGTATAGTTTACTATATAAAACCCAAAAACATAACGATACCTTCGAGCCCGCCCGGGGGCGATATACTTTTGTTTCCCAAAATTATTGATTTTTTGTACATAATAAATAATAAAGGAACTTCGTTCCATCCGGGTGTCCCTTCAATCAATTCAATTTTTACAGTAAATGGCTCCACCGATCTTCGGTGATTTTGCCAGTGTCAAGGTGAAAAAGGAAAAAAAAATAACGCAAATTATGTCCGATGAGCAGGGTGTCCCTTGACACCTCTCAAGTTTTTTCTTTTTTTTATGATTATTTTTTAATCTGTAAGTTTTTCATTTTTGTTTAAGTTTTTTTTGAAATGTTCCATTTTAAATTTTATAAAATAAATGGAACATTTCAAAAACCGTCACCGCACCGTGACTATTTTGGTTAATTTCATGCAACTGGCGTAGCCACGCTGTAGTTGTAACTAATGGTTTTGTACCTGAGATCGGACCTAATGAAATAAATGGTCATAGACAATTGCTAAAGACCTGCTGGCTGTCGTTCTATTACCCCGTCAAATTTGAAAGGAATTGTGTTAAATTTGTATTGTTTTTTTAAATATTTTGTTGACTATTGCGGAATTCTAGAAAACGTAATGAAAAGTGAATTAAAAACAGTTGAGAAACTTATTCACATTAGTACATGGGTATTAGCTTGTTACTATTCATTATACAAATTAATAAAAGCACAAACTGGTAAATAATTACAAACACTAACATAATATTTTATTTTCTTTGATAAATGAACTAGTTATCATAAGTGATTATTTTCAGAAATTATTGAGAGAGACCCGGACTTACTGTATTTTTTGAGAGATTTAAATCCTGGATGGAGATTCATATCTAGATTCAGAGATGACTCCGATGTTGAATGGAGTAGCTGGAAGTTTTTCATACAGACTTCATGGTTTTATATGTTACTACAATTTATTATATCCGAATTAATACGAAGGAAAAGAATACAATTATTGAAATATTGGTACATTATATCAAGTATTATTTTTATTGTAACCTACATGGGAGCCAAACAATTATTAATTTTAATTGCCCAGCCTGTGATATTTGCTGCTATTATATATTTTGGAGGAAAGAAAATTAGTATATGGCTGACAAGTATTGTACTATTAGCTACCTACAACTCCCTAAAATATAAATACTTCTTTTGGCGGTTCTTGGATAATGATCAAGATGAACAGGTCTTTTTATTATTATTTGCAATTGCTTGGGTTGAATTAAGATGTATCAGCTTCTGTATTGATTATGTTGAAGAAAAAGACCAGTTGACCAAAACAAAAGATACAAAACAGAACAGAGTGTTAGCACTTCAGAGTATTATAAATTTGTTCAGCTATGCATTGTATCAACCATTATTATATATGGGGCCAATTGTTCTCTATGAAGAGTTTGAAAAGAGTTTCAGTGTGAAATGTGAGAAGCTGTCAACAAGAGTAAAAAGATTTGCCGTAGATATGTTCCTATTTCAATTATATACATTTTTATTGGACTTTGCATTTCACTATGTATATTTTTTTGCAATGCAAAGTAATTTAGAGGTAAGAGTTTTGTGTTACTACTTTTATAACAATAAATTCTTTACATACTTTACATATTTAATTTGAAATGTTATATGCCTATAGTTCGTTAATAGTATTAGATTTCAATGTAGGTAATAGGGGGTGATATTTCCATTAACTGAGCATACTTCAAGACTGTGCAGTTGATACAATTTCATAACAGAATATCAAAATATCTAATACATGATTTCATTTTAATATGTACTTATTTCCAGGCTATCAAAAAGCTACCCACTTTGGCAATCTGCGGAGGGGGGCTATGGATGGGCTTCGAATTTCATGTTAAATATGTCATATCATATGGTACCACAGGTGCATATGCCAGGCTTGACAACATTGACCCACCACCAACACCAAGATGCATAGCTAGAATACACGTCTACTCACAGATGTGGAGATATTTCGATGTTGGGCTTTATAGATTTTTGATTAAGTAAGTACATAGGATGGTACATATTGAGGATATGTCAAATTATTGTAAATGTAAATGCTCATAAACTTAATTCTTTCCAGGTACATATATAAGCCCTTCTACAACATAGTATCAAGTTGGGTAAGACTGTCAGCAATCACTCACAAGTTGGTCTCATCTCTTGGAACATTCTTGTTTATATTTATGTGGCATGGAATTCAGTGGAACATATTTGTATGGTCAACATTAAATTACATAGGTATTATCATTGAATACGCAAGTAAACATATTGGATGCAGTACAAAGTATAAATGGTTTAAGGAAAAGGTTTTAAGAACTGATGCTATGGAGGTCAGATTTGTTGCTTTCTTGTGTGCACCATTGTTAGGCTTATCTGCTATTTCCAATTTCTACTTATTTGCTGGAAGTGATGTTGGGAATTTATATTTTGGTCTTTTACATTGGCCAACACTGTATAATTTATCAATAGTCTATATATCACTCTACTGTAGTTGTCAGGTAGGGATAGCTCTGCAAGATGTACCCTCTAGAACTGATAGAAAGATAACTGTTGAAAATAAAGTAGAGGAATGAGTGGACTGGATCCCTTTGTTTTCATTTTACCAACTGCAATATTTATAGCTTTTTAAAAAGCTACAAAAATGTTCATTCTCGTATGTTTAAGTTATCTAAGTAATTACTTAAACATTTAAGAATGTACATTTTTGTTTATATTTTTTGAATCCTTGAAATCTTTGTAATTCCACTGGACCCACCTTATTTACTAAACACAATTATATTTTTTTAAATGTAATAATATAAAAATGAGTTAACCTCTCTCAAGTGATAGCTGGACCGATTCAGCTTTTTTTTAATATTCGGATTTGGACTAACACCAACATTTAAAAAAAGGTAATGTAAAATGCTTAAGATTTTTTAGGGAATGAGTAATTTGTCCGAAAATTGTTTTCTCCGAAAACAGTTTGTCCTGTCCCGACAAATTCAGGACAGACCACTGTTTTGGTGCCCTATGAATGATGAACATTTGGGGCGCCTTAAATAAAATAACATAGGTATTTAATATAAATATATACATTTTTAATTTAATATAAACTATTACTTTATTTGAGCTCACATCGCTATCAATTGGTATGTGTTAGAGCCTTTGAGTAATAAATAAGAATGTGTATGCATTGCTTCGATTAAATCGTTGGGGTCCCCCGCCACGCCGGCTGCTTTGTGTATCTGTATCATTTCTTGTCTCGTAAATACATCCTTGCCTAACTGATGGGCACGTCGCGTTAAAGCATCGAGGAACTTTTTGAGCTGTAAACAAAAATAAAAGTTTATAAACTATGAATAGAATAAATAAAACTGCATAGATCAATGATTGTTTGTTGCTTATGCGTAGGTATGGAATGGTTAACTATACAGTATAAAATATACTTACAAAATGACTGATTGTTATTAAATTGTATGACTCTATATTGTTAGAGGAAAAATAATTATTTATTATGAAGTTCCTTTCAAATGTGTTACACAATTAATATGATAGGATTAAAGTAATTCCTATTTGAATTTGAAATAAATTTGTACAAACCACCAACCTTGTTTCTCGAACTAACACCCGATCCGTTGATAGACCTCGACAACTGTATATTGCCAAACTCGTCACTAAACGTGTCTATGAGACTCTGTTTTACGAGACTTATGACGTCATTGGCATCTTGGACGGTGGCTTCCTCCCTTAAATCGACTCTAGCTCGAGCCTAATGAAAATATTTGGGTTTAATAACTCGAAGGGGATAAGGTTTATTATTTAAATGTATTGAATAAGGCATCCCTATTGATCGGTTTATTTAGAGACATCCAATACTACACGGCTTTCTATTTGAGTTTGGTTGTACTCATTACGACATTATGGCCTACCAACCATAAGGCAATTTTCGTGTGTCAATACATCGCTATAGCGCAACGGTTTGCTATTGCCGTGTACCTGTACCGTTCAAACGAAAATGTTATTAAGTGGGTAGGCAATAAAGTCCTTGATTAGATACCTGTGTTAGCCGTATACAAGCTTCAAGCTGTCGCGTTGTGATCGGCGTGCCATCGTGTGTGCCGCCCTGGTTGTTGTGTCGCAGTTCCAAGTAAAAGTTTTGCAACGTACTGGCTGCCTCCGAGCTGAGCTTTGGATGTACGTATCGTCTGGCATACGCGATGTATTTCCTAAGTAATCCTAGGGGTAAGTGGTCTATCACTTCTCCAGGTTTCATTCGTAGCCTTTGTCTGTGAAAGATTATATTATTACTAGCTGCGCCCGGCGGTGTTACCCGCGATAAAAAGTATGAAAAATTAAAACATCTATCCCACGGGAACCATACATTTTACCGGGATAAAAAGTAGCCTATGTGCTATTCCAGACTATAATCTATCTCTGTGCCAAATTTCATCCAGATCCGTTCAGCCGTTCGGGCGTGAAAGAGTAACAAACATCCATCCATCCATCCATCCAAACTTTCACATTTATAATATTAGTATAGAAGTATAGATTTTGAATAATCGTTCAGGGATTTACAGGTTCTCATGTTCAAGGCGTTACAGGGATCGGCCTCAGTCCATTGTACTGTAGGTATCGCTTTTACAAGAACTTCTTAGTTTGGGACAATACTAACTGTGTGTTCATTGGGCGGTATTTATTTATTTATTGTTTTTGGAGAGCACAGTAAAAGTAACGTTAGGTTAACGTAAGTGTGATCTGCTCATTAACTTAGTAGGTATACTTTTGCAATAGTGCAGGAAACTAGGACCTGTTTAGCGCAGTTTGTAGTGACCCTGCTTTCTGTACCGAGGTTCCCGGGTTCGAATTCCGGTAGGGACAATTTTTGGGTGAAGACCACGGATGTTTGTACCAGAGTCCTGAATTTTGAATATCTCTATAAATATTATATACTGAGTTCGCCCTCAGTCCATTGTACGGTACCCATTATACAAGAGTTGCTTAGTGTGGGACTGTATAGTCGGTTTTCGTCTAGCGATATTTATATTCATTATTATTTTGTATGAATCAGTACTGAGAAAATGTAGTAAATAGAGAGAGAGTTATAGCAAATCTATAAAATACAAACACAAATAATAAATTAGAGTAGGTATACATACGTACGTACTTATATTCAATTACCAGCCTAATTATTTTGTTAGTGTGTAATTCGCAATGGTGGAGGAAACCATTTTGTATTATGGCTCGATAATGTAAAATTAATTAAGTTGTAAAATTTAATTACCTTAGCGAAACTTCGTTATCGCTTTGGCTTGTATTGATAATAGCATTCGCGCTGCTAGTTTTAGCTGAACTCTTTCCTTTTTGGCCGGCGTGTAGAGCTAACACGTGTTCAGATAACATCGCGTCCATTTTCTAAAATGAGACAAGAGCCGAGACCTTTTATGCTAAAGGTGACACCATGAACTTTGGCCATGGAACCATGAACTTAGGTGACATTGGGCGGGCCGCAAGCTATGCTTTTGGAAACGCCAACTCATCGCAATAAAGCATAAATTCGCTTGTAGCTGTCAGTTTGCTACGAGCGATTATGTTTTATATCCACATTTTAATGTGTAAATCGCAGTTTTGCGAAGTGTTATCGATGCGGTCCACCCAAATGTGCGTAAGGCTTCTTCTTAACTACCGACTACACTGATAAGATCCTTTGGACAAATATAATTTGGACAAATATTTATAATTGTAATGAAATGTTTACAAACATTGTAAACATTTCATTACAAATATAATTTTAAAAAATGTGTAATTTTAGTCCGCCTCGTAATTTAGTTAAAATGAGGAAATGAATAATGATTAAGCGATTTACAAAAACTAACCTCATCTGGTTGATCCAAAAGTATGAAAACTAAATCAAATCTGGAGAGAAGTGCAGAGTTCATTTTCAAATTTTCGGCAACAGTCTTGGCTCTACAACAATAGATATAGGAATACCTGAGAATTAGTAACTAAAGTACATATAAAGCAGGGACCTAACCAGCACCCCCTACGAACTGGGCTTTGTAGGCATTGTAGAGGCTTTTACCTTTTTCTTTTTTTTTTTAATTCGGCAATCGGTTTCGAAATAGTGCCATTTTTGCCAATGTCGAGTAAAACATCTTCAGCGTTGTTTTAAATTAAAGTACCCCTGATGATAATGTTGATGAAATGAATCCCCTACCTATATCAATAAAACTGTGGATACTTTACTAAAAAATAACCGGACATCTTGGGAGAACTTGATAAGTCAATTTATACTATTGTATTTAAATTCACTGGTGCACGTTTATGGACACACAATGGTTAAAATCCCTCAAATATTACACATTATTTATAAAAGAAACACATTTTTGAAAAAAATAATAATAATAATTACAACCTCACTGCTCAAATTCCCGCCAAAAAGACCGAGGTCTTTACCTATTGTAGTTGCCGGCAGCGGGGTTGGCAGCGGCTAGCACCGTGGCGCGAGCCGCGAGGCTGCACACCACGCCGCCCTTCGCCACGCTCACCCGCCGCTGTTCCATAGCTTCCAATAAACTACTGTGGTGACTAGTCATCTGAAACATCATTATAAATCTATTATATTTTATTCCTGTATGATAAAACAACTCTTAATCTAGTACCGGTTCGGAACATTGATTTTAATGACTAAATGGTTATTAGTTTTAAAACGAGGTTGAGGTATAAATATTTGGGAACATCATCGTTTTGTGAGCAGCAACAAAATTATTATAATATTAGAAAACAATACAATCAAATTATAGTTCGCTTAGATTCATTTATAGGAAAGGAAGTGAGTTTAGTGAGATGTGCATGTCTATTCTTATTTATGTAGTATAAAAAACATGATTCTTTAAAAAAAACGATTGGACATATCTATAATATAAAGTGCCCACCGTACTACGACTACGCTCGCATGGCGTCTTGGCCACTCACCGGTGGATGCAAGCTAACGTGTTATGTTCTTTTGTTAATTTTCATGTTTCATCTCACGGTATAATATGCTGCGCCAGGTATTCTCTTCCCAAGATTAGAATAGAATTAACACCGCTCAATGGTCGAAGATGACCGATGATGTAGTTTTGGGTCAATCACGAGACATAGTGGCCACGGCAAAATAATATCTGACGTAGTATATTACTGTACCGTGGTTCACCTTATCAAGTTCGTCGATACAACACACGCCCTTGTCGGCGAGCACCAGCGCGCCCGCCTCGAGCGCGAAGTCCCCGCCCGCCTCGCGGCCCAGCGCCACCGTCAGCCCGCCGGCTGAAGCGGACGCACCGCATACGTAAACACCTACAAAGCAGATCATTGGTGTATTGTGATTTTCATCAGCGCCATCTAGCAGTGAAGATTTTAATATTTATTTTAGTATATAGATATATATATTTTAGTATCCGCAATATTTTTCCATAATGCCATAAAAAACTTTGTTTAATTTGACCAACTTTTGCTCTCCAGTGCTTTTTCACCCATTGTTAAAACATTTTGCCAATATATATTATGGATTCGGAATTATTTATTTATATTCCTAAACTTATCACTATCTTTACTGGTTAAATTAAACATAGTATATAGACGTTCCTTGCAGTAACATGTACCCCTGGGGGCGGCGTGTGCAGCCGCCTGCAGCAGCTGTGACTTGCCCAGGCCGGGGTCGCCCACCACCAGCACGTGGGGGTTGGATCTTGGTCCGTTCTCGAGCTCCGTGCCTCCAATCAATCCAAGTATAAGGCCGGCTTTGACGGCTTCGTGACCGAATATAGTGGGGCAGAGTGAGTGAACTAACAGTCTAAAGACGTCTTCTGATGCGTGTATCTCCTGGAAAAAGCGAAATCATATTAAAATTTAGTATTATTTTATGTATATTTATATCCCTTCTATTTTATACTTTTGCCTTCTTATTCTTATTAGCTTTTGCGCTCTGCTCTGCCCGCGCCATAAACTTTGATCTGCAGCTCGACCCCATATATTAAATGCGTTTTGAAACATAGCCCACGACACAATTCACACTCAGCTATAGTGTACCTTTCTATTAGTGAAACAATTTTCAGAATCTGGTCAGTAGTTCCGGAGATTAGCCCCTGCAAAAATTTCGTATAACTTGTCTCTTTCGGTTTTTAAATAAAGTTGGGGTTCTCACCTGAATGGCGTAATAATCCTTCAATGTAAACGATAATGTTGGATTGCTAAGATTTCTGTGGCTGTGTATTGAAACAGCTTCTATGTAGAGTTGCAAGAGCCTCGCTGCCCTTTTGCCTTCTTCACCACCTTTGCTTTCGCCACGGACCTAGGTAATAATAAGTAATAAATATCGCCAGACGAACACATCAACTATACGGTCCCACACAAAGCAACGCTTGTATTATAAGTACCATACAATGCACTGAGGGCGTACTCAATATATATTACTTATATAGATATTAAACATCCATGCCATGGGTACAAACATTCGTGCTCATTACACAAAGCTTGTCCTTACTAGGATTCTAATCCGGGACCCTCGGCACTGAAAGCAGGGTCACTACCAACTGCGCTCATCATGCAAACCCACTACACAAATGTCAACCATACTCAGTTGCAATATACTTATCTATTACCAAGTGTGATACACACCTGTACAATTCCAGTGACAGAAAGCACATCTCCAGGACATGCTGTACCCACTAGGTCACCTTGAAGTTCTATCTCTACACTCCGTGGTATTGTGCCAGAGACACTCTAAAATAATTATTAAATTATTTTAATACAAAATGCTTGCATCAGTTTAGGAGATGTCTTATCTGAGGGTCAATGAATTATTATGTCTGTGAATAAACATGGTTCAAATAAATAAGCTTAAGTACTTACCATGTAATGAGACAAGAATAAAGAAAATTTTACCTGTGACTGGATCTCCTGTATCTTGGCAACTTGCCAGTCTGTTGTGTTTGTAAATGGTGAAGACTGTAAAGGTTCGAATTTTGATCCCCCATGACAACTTTGACATACAGTTGGAGCTGAAAAAATTTTTTTTTTCAGCATACATAACCACAATATTATCTACAATATTATGAATTTGTATGCTTACATTTTAAAAATGGTGCAATACAAACAAAGTGATTCCAGATGGATAGCATATGGTTCGACATGTAGAATAGGGTAGAGCAAGTTGAAAAGTAGTCATATCATAATAATACACTATGTCACAATCACATAAATAAGATTATAACTGTACATCGTAATTGATTGGAGTTAACATTCTGATTATTATTAATGTTAAAGTACAAGATCTGTATAGGTTTGCCATAATCACCCCGCACACTCCAGTGGTACCTATAACAGAAGTGGGAGGGAGTGGAAGGGATGAATACAGCCTACATGTGTAACACTACCTGTAAATACACCCTGTGGTTGAACAACAGCCTGCACACTGTGGCAACTGGAACACTCAAATGCCATGGAAGTGCAAATGAGCCCCACACTCCCCACCCTTATCACTGTGCCTTTGATTGTTACCAATTTACCTGTAAGGAAGATTTATGAAAACTACATTATGCATTCATTATATAATTGGAACGGGCAACTAATATCTTTATTAATCAGCGAAAAAAAGGAGGGGGTTCTCAAATTGACAAATATATTTTTGTTTTAAGGGCCTGTTTCACAATGTAGTTTTAAAAATTATGACGGATAAGTTGTGGATAGGATTTATTAATACATTGTAAAACAGGCCCACAGTCAACAAGTACTTTTGCAGTTTGTTTTGTTTATATTTGGGCTTAATTTATTAAACCATCAGAATCACATTGGGCCTGACTCAAAGAAGAAAGGCTTAAGGGAAAAGAAACTTGTATAACAAAGAGGTTAAGGATTCACTTCAACACTTACCAAAATAGTTAACTTTCAAGTTAGCTAAAGGGACAACTGGTTGGTGATTTAATACTCTTACTTTAACTTTTGACTCAAACTTATGACTCAAACTTAAATGTCTGTAACAATAAGTATAGAAATCATGAAAATAATTATTGATATGCTGAGAATAAGATTATAAAAATGTTTTTATTTCATAGCCAGCATACCTCATGTATACAATATCCAAGAAGCTGCAATGTTTGGTCTGGAGTTTCAAATAAATCTTTATTAAAATTAGACCACTCATTGATGAATATGGTGTCATTAATTAAAGTAGGTATATCCAATGGTACACTACGAGTTTGATCAATTTTCTCCAAGTCAAATAAGTTTTTATTCATCCCAATAAAGGCCTTGAAGGTATTTATATGTTCCGTTATTTCAGGTTTACATTGTTGGTCTAAAATATTTTTACATGTAAAATAAATATTGTAAGAAAGTGGAACAGTTGTTTTGGTGGGTATAGGACCCAAAAAAGTTAACCTTCTGCCGGAAAATATAGCTTCCAAGTATTGTTACCACTGCTAATAGGCACTACAATAGGTAACTGATCAGCTGGTGCTCTTGAAGATCCAGCAGTACTCGATAACCGTGCAGAAGTTGAAGAGTTATTAATACTTTGGTTATCTGAGCTTTTATTAGTGCTGCGAGAACGATGCCAGTTATTTTTGTATCGACCTCTCCAACTGCGTCGCATTTTGTCAAATATGTTGATCAAAGAGTAAAATAATATACTTAAAAATATTGATATTCGAAGTGAAAACAAATTTGTTTGTTTGACCAAAACTGTCAACGGGTCAAAACAAAACCATAGAGAAAATAGGGTTTTCTGTAATACTGCTACTGACGTCTATATATACACGTACGCTGGACCAATCATAAGCCGGGCTATAATGAGACGTTCATTTTCGCCATTTTGGCGCTGATAGTAGCAGTGGGTGGGAACGGAATTAACAATAGAGATGGGACAGTGAGATGATATGTAGATAAAAATGTTTATACTTAAACCTACCCATGCAGTAAAATAAAAATAATTATGATCCATTCCTTTAACAATGGCTTATGTCCAAAATAGTCGCGTGGTTAATACTAAGATGAAGCAAATAGTGTTGCCAAATTGGGTATTTTTTTCGCAATTCTGGGTAAAAATTTTGGCTCTGGAGAAATTTTGGAGAAATGAAATTCTTGAAGAAAAAAATACCCATGCAGTGGGGATGCGTTACGTAAAAAAAAGGTCATTCTGCTGCTTCAGTTTGGAAATTAGAACAGTATTTCAAGGAAAAAAATAAGAAAAAGGCAAAAATATATTTTTAACTTTTTGCCTTTGGGTAAAACTCAAGCAAATTGTATCATTTTGGAGAAAAATAATTTCAAATTTGGGTATAAATAGAAAATCACATCTGGCAACACCATATGTTTTACTCTTTGGTCATATGTAAATATAATGTCATCTGTTTTTTGTGTTCTAAATTCGAAAATTATAAACAAATAAAGTTTGATTTTCGATTGTTTCAATTTGTTTGCATAGACAGATACCATGTGAAGAAAGTGACATACATTTTGAAACAGAGTTCCTGTGATGTGTATGCGTATCTCTGAAAAATAATTGTGTATTAAGTCTTTGAAGCTTTCATACGAATTGCGTTAACGATGGCCGATGAAGGTCAAGCCCCGCCAGAAGCCGAGGCTGGAGCAGCCGATGCCGCGGCCACGGATGATCAAGCGGCTGATGTGGCTGAAACCGGTGCGAAGATCGAGGAGGTTGCTAAAGGGCCATCGAGAAGAGTATTGGGTCCACAATTGTCGTATGTTGGAGATCTGGAACGCGTCGACGTGGATAGGACTGCCCTGGAAGCGATATTGGATGTTAGCTCCCGTTTGACCGACATTCAGAGGAAGAGCCGAGTATCTATGAGTACATTGGCTCTAGGCCATGAGTCTTACAAAGACAAGCAAGTAAATAAAACTTAATAACTACAATTTCGTTTCATTTGTAGTTTACAGATAAATAGTAAGAGTATTATTATTCTAGGCCAAAGCTAAAGAGGCTCGCAACAATCGTATGGGTGGTCTCAAAACACAGCACAGATTCCTACTGGAAAATGCTGCAGCCGCCTTAAATAAGTCTACAGACTATGTTTTGGTAAGAATATTGGTGTTAAATATAAATTAGTACCTACTGTTGGTTCAGAACACTAATAAGTATAGTATTCTTCACAGGATGGGGTCTATGATGCTGAAGTTCATATAGACTTGTTAGACAGTGCAGTAGCAGATGGAGGAAGGTGTTGCATAGTTGTATGTGATGCATTTCTTCCACCTGTGAAAATGGGTAATGTTTTCAATCAAGTCCTCTTTCTTATGTATTAATTTATACCACAAATATTGGTAATAATAGTGGCTCATTTCCAATGGTTCTCATTTCAGAATCTGGCCGGTTCATCCCCAATCAAAAAGGTAGAATGGAGAGGACATACATATCTGATGGGTCAAGCATTTGCACAGAAGGCAATTGTGTTGCTTTGTACAGGATTAAGAATAAAGCGATTGATACTAAAAATGTTGCTGATGTGAGTAAAGAGAGCTTTATAACAGATTTTGAATATAATGTGATAGTAACATAATTGTTAAACTACTGTTATGATTTTGAGGAAATTTGGTATGGTTAGCTTATAACCCTGGCAGACATAGGACTTGTTAGCCCAGGAAATAGATGAGTTCTGGGATATCCAGAACATTTTCCTCAAAATTCACTGGATGAATTTTAATAGAATTTGCTGTTTCAGTTTTTATTGCAAGAGATGAAGGCAGTGGCGTAGCATAGGTCATTAGCACCCGGTGCGGATTTCAAATTTGCCGCCCTCTTATTTTTGCTATTCATTATAAAATATTTGGGGCATGGTAAAAAGGGTACTTTTATTCAATAATGCTAACCTGAAAAGTTAAATTAACATTTTTTGACATGGGAATATCATTTATGTTAAAAAATAAATATATTATACCTGGATATATGGTAACGACAAAGAAATGACGAAAATAACACTGATTTTTTTTTATTTTTATTTACATTGTTTTTTTCATATCTTATTTTTGTTTTTCTCTAACTACCACCTGTGAAATACCGCCCCCGGCAAAGTGCCGCCCGGTGCGGACCGCACCCTCCGCCAATCCCCCCCCCCCCCATGCTACGCCACTGGATGAAGGGTTAATGCAGTATTATCAAAAAGATAATATCTAGGTGTACGAAATTGTGTTAACAGCTAGTCTATAATATAAATGCAGTTTATAAAAGTGCAAAATACATCAAATTAAAATACTCATAACTATAGCCTATGAACTTTATACCTGTTTGCATGTATGTCCTTAGCCACTAAGTCAACATATTTTGTTGAAACACCTAAAGCAAGATTCACAGACAGTACTTTGCTCTTATAGCATTGCAAATGAGTGGCATTTAGCTATAAAAATATTAACTTTACAGTACCTATTTTCTATAAAAGCCAATGTCCTTTTAACTGTGCTTTGTGTTTACTACAATATATATATCGATGGGTGATATTTGTTTAATTATTTCAGGAATATTTTATGGTAGTTTTTGACATGAATCAAGAAACTGAGAATGTAGTGTCAGGTATTTACAATACAATGTCGAGGGTGTATGTACCTGCAATTAATATGTGCAAAGCATGGGGAGACCTCAACCCACCTAATCCTAAAAGCCAAGATATTATTAAAACATACATTTCGAAAATTATGTTGTTTATTGACTACCTTGCAAGTAAGTTGAATGGCCACTTACATATCTGATTGTTTACATTTAATTTTACATTGATTACTATACCTAGTATAGATTAATTTACTATAGTATAGAAACCCAACCAAACGAATACAACAAATTAACTTTTGTCTGGGGCACTGCTCACCTTCAACAATCGATTTTGCCCTGCAGAGCTATAGGCTATAGGTTACCCAATAGTAAAAATCCTGTTAAAATTAGTACAGTCCTTTATTTCGAACGAACGGACACATAGGCAAGGCTATAAACATCATGGATTCAGAGACATCCTAATAACCTTCTACTTCTATATTGATTTCTTATATTTACGCGAATACTACACATTGAAATAAAACTATTTTTAAGGATTTTATCGCGTTTATTTTTCGTTCCTTCTACTTCAATCATTCATTGTAATATTCAATTATTGTGCTATTAGAAACAAAAGTTGATTTGGACTGCTGCACAAAGTTTCTGATAAACATATCACTGTATGAAGATGAGCTTGATGACCCGGAAAAAATGAAGGCAGCTATTACTAAAACACATGTACTGGAAGAAATTTGTACTTTTGTAAAACAATGGATTAGACAGATAACAATGGTAATCTATAAGCCCATGTGTATTTTTACTCAAAAGTTCGATGTGCCATACAGTAGACAGAGCATCCCAGCAACATTATAAGGTTGCGCACACTTGGGCGTGCTGCATCGCAATCGTTTTTAAACTACTTTCGAAAAGGTTCCCACTATGTTTATACTTAGTTTTAAGCCAATGTAATTTGCTTCACATAATGTCCAATGTATGTTATCTAGGTGCTTGTTCAGAGCCAGCAACTAAGACGGGAGCCATCCAATATTGGTCCGCTCGCAGAGTTGGATCACTGGCGCCGCCAGCTCACCACATTCACATCTATCATTGAGCACATCAAGCATGAGCCCACAGCGATGTACATACACACGTTGATAAGGGCGAAATCAAAGCTCCTCAAGGTGAGTATCTATTATAGGGGCCTTGACGCGTTATTCGTTACCTATAGGAACTCGTTTTTGAAACCGCCCGGATTTAGCGCTGTTACTTTTTCTGGAGAGTTGCTATAGAATAGCAATTTTAAGGTAATGCCATTCGGAAATAAGCGATTTTAATACGAATAATAGGATATTAGCCAGTAGAATTTATTATCGATTAGTTGACATTGCAAGATAACAATATTTATTTTTGATGTAATCACACTGTAGGTACTTAATCACCAATGCGAAAACATTTACCCCACAATTTATAGACGTTTTATAACTTTATCAAACGTCTATAAATTCGAGGGTACCTAAGTGTAGCTTGCTATAATAACAGAACTGTGAGCTAAAAGCGGGAATTTTCAAAGAATGTTGGTCACAAGAAAAACTCTTTTTCAGAAATGGAGACAACTGGACAATCAAGTCACAGACTACTATAACGAAGCGTTTGATAACGTCAAATATCTGTATGCTTTGGAAAAGTATTGCGAACCATTGTACAGGTAGGTATTAGATATTCCGTTTAGGTTTTTTTTCCGTGAACAAGATTTCAAGAATTTGTCGTTCATATTGCTGTTTTACATTTTTTTGTTTTGTCTCTACAACCTTATCGGAACGCCACCTCTTCCGTAAGATCCGGCAAGAAATTCGGCGGGTTTACCTTTTGGTGACGCATTATCTCGGTCCTCTGCCACACGTATCCGAGGGCTTCAGGCGACGCGTGCCATGTTATCGCTCCTAGAACAGTTTTGCCCCAAAGGCAGAATCTATACGAGTTTCAACTCATAGGTACAGTGCGTGCTATAGATTTCAATCATAGTGCCTCATGCCTTCTTCAGGTGCGATCCACATACAATGCAGCAATACATCCCAGGATTAATATACACCGTCCGCATGATATTCGCTACATCCAGATATTACAACACTACCAAGCAAATATCGACTTTGTTGGTCAAAGTGACCAATCAGATTCTGAATATGTGTATGGAATATTTGACTAACAGCGGAAGGAGGACCATTTGGAACCAGGATAAACTTAATTTTATACGCAAAGCGAGAGTAAGTTAATTTGATTGAATTACAGTACTGCGCGACTCGGAAGTACCTAGCTATTATTATTAGTTTTATTACCTACTTTTGAAACAACAACTAATAGCTATCGCTTATTTTTATTTTACTTTTCACTGACGTTATAAGCACGTACATCCTAGAGCTATGCATTATTACAATAATATATAGGTTCATAAATGTTTGTGTCTATCAAAATCCATGATCATAGATATATGATAATGTAATACCCCTTTAAATGAGTAAATAGCGTCAGTGTCGTGAAAATTATAATTAGTTGTTCATTCGGCAGAGATCGGGTAGGTTCGGGAATATCGCCGACCTGTTTAGATTACAAAAATTGTTAACATAACTAACATCCTAGGTTTGATCTCAGATTGATAGATATTGATGTGATTTGCTTTATAGCTTTGTCTAAATCTCTACAATTTCTATCGTGAGTGTTACACGGAGACGCAGAAGGAAATGAACGAAGCCGCCGATGAGAGGCCTTTCGATTGTTCGGAAATGTATATATTCGGCAAATTTGAAACTTTTCGGAAGAGATTAACGAAGGTAATTGTTTATGCTACCGTTATAGGGTGCTCCTTTGCAACCTCTTTATGACTTAGCAGCATATCATTTGTTTATGTTATTGTTATAATGCCCCTATTCAACCTTCTATTGAGTTAGCAGGACATAATTGGTATATTTCGATTTTAGATCACCTATCGCCTATCTTATACAGCGTTTTATTGTTTCTTTTAGATAATAGATCTTTTCCAAACATACATCACGTATTATGTGTTGAATAAAACCACTTTGGAAGGTATTGAAGAGTATGCCGCCAACTTCAATAAATTATTCAAAACAATCTCTTCTAAAACGTATGACGCCTTGGATCATAGGTAAGCTACGAATAACTACACTGTGTTTCTTATTCCTACCTGATACTAAATACCTAGTAGATGCCCTGATGGTATTAGCAATAGACTTCGCCATAATGACCAAATAAAATCACACTCATAAAATGACCATAAACCATTTAATTATTTTAAGACATTTAGATTGAATTTGAACTTTATTGGTTAGATGAGTAGGTATGGATAATATTTAAATTTGTTTGCAGGCGGCCGGATTTCGACAAAGACTATAAAATATACAAAGATAACGTTGCCAATCAAGAGTTGCTTTTAGAAAACTTCATGATCAATGTAATTGAATTACTCTTTTATTTTACAATAACTTACTAAAGCAAAGGCTATTCCATGTGAATCATTATTTTTTTCCAGCCAAACATCAGCGTTAATATTGACTTATGTTACAAGCAATCAAATTTCCATGTTTTATTCTAATCCCTTTTGGAGATACAGTTCCCGGTTTATACTATATTTCAACAAAATCCCGTCAAACAAAGTCTAGTTGTTTTCTCCGTGATGAGAGTTCGAACATGACCGCCAGAAAAAAATGGCGGTTGCTTTATCGATAACTAGTAGTTCTATTATATTTATTTTATATTATTACTTTAATAAGATACAGTGACGACCTAGATAAAGTCTTCTCATACGTATAGATTTTAAAATAATTTATTTCAAAATGGCTTGACGATAACAAAATAATTGTTTTAGAGTGTGAATAAATGCCCCACCACCGAGATAGCTTTAAATTTACTAGCCAGATTTGCGAAGTTGAAGCTTGACTGCTTATATCTGGAAGACCAATATTACGATTTGATTAGCAAATACACGTCAGAGATTGAATCTTTACGAGACAGGTAACATTTGGTAGAGATTGTTTGAACCCTTTATATTATGCTACTATAGCTTTTGCCTAAGGCTCCGCTTCGGTATTCCGATGAAAAATAGCCTATAACACTCAGGGATGATGTAACTTTCTATCGGTGAAATATTATTTTTAAATCCACACTCACAAATTAACAAACTTTACATCTTCATAATATGGGTATAAATTGTTCTAATATATATTGATCTAATAGTCATAATTGATGAATGAATACCGTATTTTAAGGTACAATGAAGAAAGAGAGTATCCTGAATTACCGCGGAACATGCCCCCAGTAGCTGGTAGAGTTATGTGGATTAGGTTCTATGATACCAATATCAAAACGCCGATGAGCATATACCAAAACCATCACGAAGTCATTACACATATGGTGTGTATGTTAAATATTTAATTCATTAGTGAAAGCAACTTGTCGCTTATCTACTTTGAAACCTGAGATAGGGTAGGCCAAACGTACGCAATTCCCTCTGCCGGAGGTACATAGTTGTTGTATAGCTGCATACTTAGGCTGGTACTACTAGCTAGAGATGCGTGGCTGCGTCCACGCGCCACGGGACGACCACCGCGCATGCGCCTCAATTTGCGGCTTTTGAAAAACTCAGTGCTCTTATGCGTCTAGCGTTTCACTCGGACGTCTCCCTGTTCGGCCTCCCGCTCAGGAACCTAACAACAGTCAATGATGATGTTCTTCTTTTCAGAACACACAACGTTGCATTAAGTTGTTCAATGTCATGAGCATTGTATTTACAGAATTCGAATTGATCTATCACCATGCTTGGGCAGAAAATGTTGGACAGGTATCGTGCCGTATTCATATCGCTTTATATTCAAAGATTATTTAAAATCCAATATTGATTTATTATATAATATTTACTTCCCAGGTACGGCTGGGCCTGATCGCACCACTTTTAATACGTCATCCACAAACTAACATGTATATCGTTAACTTTAGTATATTTATCCCGGAGTGCATCAGAGAGGTTGAATACATGTGGCAGCTGGGACTTAGTTAGTATTTCTAAGTCTTGATGTTGTATCATCATAATTTGGAACTGTATTAATGATTTCTGTGACCGATACTACAGGTGTGCCGGAGGCAGCTCAGATAGTAGCTTTCTGTAAAGATAAAATCTTGGGGAACTTTGAGAGGATAAAATTTTTGGTTGACAGAAATACCCAAATAAGAAAGTAAGTAGAGTATGGCCCAGCGCCCACGGCGGGACAGCACAGTAAGGGATTTTAGGTGATGAAATATAATAGAATGGCGTATAGCTGAAATCTTAAAGACAATAGCCGTAGGAACGAAAAAAAAATGCCGCATGCTTTGGGATGAGCTCTTATGTCTAGGGATGCCGAAGCCCACTTGCCATGCCACCCCTCCAGTGGGCACTGGGACTTATTTAGTTAATTTTATTATGATACCTACCTAAATAGAGGTACTTTTATCTCTGACGATATAGAAACAAAGATAATTGTATGTTGTAGGAGCATGCCTAAGCTTTATCTCCCGTTGTTACGAGCGCAATTAATAAAATTGGAGAAGTCATTTCAACCGGGCCTATCGACCATCACATGGACTTCGTTAGAAATACCTAACTATTGCAACAGCATCGAGAAAATTTTGGATGAAGTGGACTTGTTTGTTAAAGAGGTGATAGTTTTGTGTGCGCCTAAATTATTCACAGTTAAGAGACAAATTACTATAAGTGAAAATGTTGCCCCTAGGTGGTAGATATGAAGGAAGCCCGAATTGATGCCATACTACAATCTATTACCAAAACTGTGTTGGTATACCTACCAGAGAAGGCAGTGGACCCTTCGAGTTTCTACGAGGAAAACCTTCTAAGACGCGATGAACTTGGTAAGCTGGACCAAAGTCTCTTCGAAAATACAATAGCTTAATGTCAACTAAATCATAGGCAAACTTTTGTTGTTTAGCATTGGAGATTCAGCAGAAATCATGGAATGCAGAGATTGCTGTTATAGAGCTTATACATAAATTCCTGGACAGCGTGCCCTCTAAGCAAATTCAAGATTTGAAAGACAACTGGTAACATATTGTATTCAGAGTTTTTTTTTGTATAGGTATGTAATATACTAAAAAAATCTAAGTGAATGTTACTATTACTTGAAGGTTGGACATCGAAAAAGCTTTGAAACAAGTTACTTCGGCCACAAGAGTGTTCCCAGAAGATGCTGGTATGCATGTTACGCCACAAGACTTAACTGATACTAGAGAAACAACGGTAACTGTAGGCAAATTGTATTACAGCCTTCTTGGAGATCGAGAACCCCGATCGTTTTGATGTGGGGCCCACAATTAATGAGTGCAATGAGTTGTTCGCCTATTTTGCTACGAAATGCTTGGAGTCCTTAATTAAATGTACCAGACAAAGTCTTGACTTGCTGAGGCGGCGAGCGTCGGTGTCTAGGTAAGCATACTTATATATTTCCTTGTACATAAAATATATGACTTTATTCTTAGCTGCTTATATTTGTAGTTTTCTGACGATGACTATCGACCCAGAGGAACAAAAGAAATTGAAACCGCTAATGTTGACCTACATGTACTTGCAAATACCAAGGATTTTAGTAAAACCTACTTTAGAAGAGATACAGACTTCATTCTCACAGGTATGATATCATTCCATGGTATAATAATGGTATAATAAGACTACGTCACGTTCAGTGCTGCCATTAATTAAATTCGGTATGCAAAGAGCCGCCATCTTTGATCATGTTACGCGATGCGTCCTATACTCGACTTGTGGACGTTTTATATCTTTATAAGAATTATATACTGGTGTAGCTGCATCACGTAACGTAGTCTTGGGCCAATCACATAACTTAGCTGTCACGGGAAGAATACTTGGCTGTTGCGTAGCATATTATTGTACCATGATTCATTCTATGTTTAGGCTCAAAAATTGTCGGTAACCATATTTGTATAAACAAGACAATACAAGTAAACTATACGACGTCCTGACAGGTGGTGCTAAATTGCATCATGGATGTGCATCGCAGCGTATTCATGTGGGGACAACAGGAACAGATAAAAAGAGAACGAGAAATCCGAGGAGGACCGTTATTAACCGCGACGCGTAGTACCAGCGGTATGACTGACTTGATTCTTGAAATGAAAATAGAGCTCTCATCAAAACAAACTGATGCCTTTTAAAACATTCTTCAGGGTCTCGTTCGGGCTCTAACCTTGGTGGCATAAGAAACTACTTCCGAATGGTATCGGAACACAAAGATATCGTCAGATCAGTGATGGCGTTGCAAGGAATGATGTACATGTATAAACCTGACATTGAGAAACTTTTAAAGGTACCTACCTATTTAAATATTACAGTCCAGTAGCCAGCCAAGACAAACCAGAATAACTTAATTGCTATGCAGCAAATAATTACGCTATATGCGAACTACTATCAACTTGGGGAAGTTTATAGAAGTTTGGGTTAAAAAAAGCGCTTTGTGATGCCTTTGTAAATTTCTATAAATTCGGGGGTTAAACTAACCCAAGTCAAAGTATATGTTTTTCTTGTAGACTTACGGTAGATTCGCTCACTTATGGGCCGAGAACAGAGTACAGCAAGTGCAAGACTTCGTTGACTCCAACCCCCTGAACGTCATAATAAAGGACATGCTCATTAAGTATGAAGGGCAGACCGAAGAGGTATTTCATTTGCCAGAACGTCACATAATTGGATCTATACAAATTAACATGGGTTAGTACCTAATTTCGAGAATATTGTAAACATCGACTTGATTTTCTTTATGATGAAATTGGTGATTTAAAATGATATAGCGACATCGCGCGATTTTCCAACGCCCGTAGTTCACTTGGTTGCACGTACACTGTCTCTCGTATTAACTGCGTCTAAATTGGTATTTGGTTGAACTCGTACTTTCTAACACATTAATTTTCTAGAACACATAAAGTTAGCACTACATTTGGAATCAATTGAATGGAAGAGAATCTTGGGTAAACTGCTGAGTATGGCCTATAAAGAACGTGTGACTAAATTGATGCAGTTCATCAACGATCGTATGAAGACTATGGCCAAAAAGATAAAGGATTTGGATGATGTCAGGGTTGCTATGATGTGTTTAGAACTTATTCGACAAGAATTTATTGGGTAAGATGATTTTACTTATCTATTGGTATAGATACGAGGCATGCCTTTTAAGTTCTGTCGTTTCCATATTTCCCGGCAATTTTGAATTTGGAACTGTTCTATATTCAAATGTGTTTAAATTTCGAATCTCAAAACAGTTGAAAGTATTAGGATTAATGCTATTGTTTAGTCACAGCGTCGATTGGAATCTGTCAGGTTACGTACGAAAATGAATATTTCTAAGGAAAATGTTCGTGCAATAATTTTCTACAACTTTAGAAGAGGCCTGTCACGGCTTCAGTGTTTTGAAGAGCTAACATCTGTGTTCAGTGATGAAGCCCCATGTCTGCGGACTGTCGAACGCTGGTATTTAGAATTCCAGCGTGGACATACTAGTGTTAGTGACAAATCTCGCGAAGGACGCCCAAAATCCGCCTTCACTGAAGATAAAATCATTGCTGTGAAACAACTAATTCTCGAAGATCGTCATGTGACGTATCGAGAGATAGAGGCTCTATTAAGCATCTCAGGGACAACCATTCAGAAGATCTTGCATGAAGCGCTTGGTGTGAGAAAGCTAGTTTGCCGTTGGATACCGCATCTGCTTTCCGACGATCACAAGGCGGCCCGCGTCAGATGGTGTAAGAAAACTCTACAAAGGTTCAACCGAGGAGAGTCAAATCACGTCTACGATATCATCAGTGGTGACGAATCTTGGATCTATGCCTACGATCCTGATTCCAAACAACAATCTACAATCTGGGTCTTTCAAGACGAGCCAAAGCCGACTAAAGTTGTTCGTTCTCGAAGCACTTCAAAGAAGATGGTGGCCACGTTCGTTGGAAAAACCGGCCATGTTGCGACCATTGCACTTGAAGATCGTAGAACGGTTAACGCAGAGTGGTATACCACAGTTTGTTTACCACAAGTCATCGCCGAACTTCGAAAATCTAACTCAAACCGGCGCATCATCCTGCACCACGACAACGCAAGCTCACACAGCGCTCGTCAAACGATTGAGTATTTGAAGCAGGAAAAAGTAGAAATTCTTGACCATCCTCCATACAGTCCTGACCTAAGCCCTAACGATTTCTTTACATTTCCTAAAATTAAGAAAAGTCTTCGTGGTCAAAGGTTCCAGTCCGGTGAAGAAGCAGTGGACGCTTTCAAGTCAGCCATTTTGAACACCCCCACTTTAGAGTGGAATAAATGTTATAATAACTGGTTTGAGCGAATGGAAAAGTGTATTAAGCTACGTGGTGAATACTTTGAAAAACAATAAAAAGTACTATAAGGTTCTAGTTGTGTTTTTTTCTTCAAACGACAAAACTTAAAAGGCATGCTATCCTATTTGTCGTCATTTATATCATCTGAATGTACAATCCTACTATAAAAGTCGAATCTAATTTCAAATTGTCATTTTTTATAACTAGTGTTGATTGGTTTATGTTATGTATAAATGTACCTTATTGCTTTCGGTATAAAGCTATAAGAGTGGATGTTTCAGAATGGATATGGAGCTAGATTTAATTGAAGAAAGCTACGCAACGTTTGCTCAATTTAATATCGACATTCCTAAAGATGACGCGGACATGGTCTACGGTTTGCGTTACGCTTTTCAGACTATGTTATTAACCGTGAGCAAAGGATTTTATTACCTATATATATGTTATCGGCTTATACTGTGTTGGTAAAGGCACAGTCTAGGCAGGTATGTATATGCGTTAGGCCGCATCGAACATCATTTGGAGCCGAAATAAGAAATAAACTCGCTTGTCGACTACGACCTTGCGATATTATCTAACGGGGCTTGCTATAATGCGATGGTTCATACAACATTTATTAAGCCCGTAATACACTTGCCTGTTACTTGGACAGAAGAAAAATATTAACGTGCACGTTAATCGCATGTGTATTTCACCTTGATGGATTTTATTCAAATTTGATTCACCCTGGCTTAGTCATAGCGTAAAATATCAATATCTAAAAAATTATTTATCCTGGATAATGGATGTGCTCTCCATATTCCAAAAAAAAACTGAAGTCCATGCATATAGAGTGGCGGATACAGATAGTAAGTATATAAATTGACATCAGTACTAAGCTGAACCAACTCACATTTTCAGTCTCAACAAGTGCAGCAGAGGATAGTAGAAATGCAAGGTCCTCTGCAGAAGGAGCTAACTGAGGGCGTGGCCACGTTCCTCGAGGACGTAATGAAGTTTGATGCTGATTATGACGCGTTTGGCCCGATGACGCCGGGCCTGACTGCTCGAGAAGCTAGTGACAGGTTCTGTATCTGATGAATGGAAAATTACATGGTAATAGGAAAGGGTAGGGTTCCCACAGGATAGTGAAAAAAGTAGTGCGGTTACTGCTAATAAATATGTCACAAAATATACTGTAAAAGAATTTCGAAATGTGTTACAGAATTTCAAAGGTATTCTCTATTAAAAACTTGATCAAAGCTAGTAGTCGGAATAGTGTGGGGCCGCGCTCTGTCTCCGTCGCATTTCTACTTTACTCATGGCGGTAACTGCCGGTGACGACACTTGACACGCCAATCTATACTTACGTTTTTCTGATCGAAAACATTGAACTTCTGCATTTTTGACATTTTTGGCGTTGTTTCAAAAATTGTTTAACTATTCTTCTATCGTATCGATAGTAACAAATTGAATATAATTCACCCGATACTCCGTTATCCGCACTTCATATTCAGTAGCAGTCAAATGTTATTATTAATTAATCATTACACATTCATTACTTATATAATAATCTAAACATATAAATAAAATTGGAGTGTCTGTTTGTAATATTAAAATAACCGCTTTTTACTAAGTGCATTTGGATGTATACACGTTACCTATACCGAAACAAATTTTTTTTACAATTTTTGTCTGTCTGTCTGTCTGTTTGTTCCGGCTAATCTCTGAAATGGCTGTACCGATTTTGACGGGACTTTCACTGGCAGATAGCTGATGTAACAAGGAGTAACTTAGGCTACTTTTATTTTAGAAAAAAAATATGATCTCACGAAAAAAAATTAAAACCAATGTTGCAGCGCAGCGCCTGATTAAGTTTGATAGCAACCTGCAATGCGTCCCGCGGGCTCAGAATGGGCGAGCAGGCTGTTGTCAACGGTTGTTTTTGTTAAATACCACGCGGACGAAGTCGCGGGCAACAGCTAGTTAAATATAAAAATACGGATACACCCACGAAATGGGGGTGCACGACTCTACAGGGACAAACTTTGTTGTAATGAGCGCGAGTGTTTGTAGGGTACAAATTATGCATCTTTAATATCTATATAAGTATTATATATTGAGTTCGCCCTCAGTCTATTGTACGGTACCCATAATACAAGCGTTGCTTAGTGTGGGACCGTACAGTTGGTGTGTTCGTCTGGGGATATTATTATGATTATTACCACAGAATACCTTCTTATTGGTCATTGTAAATTTTATACACATTTAAAACATGTTTCTTTTAGAGTAATAATGTTTCAATCGAGATTCGACGAGCTATGGAGGCGATTTGAAATGTACTCGAATGGTGAAAAGCTGTTCGGAATGGAGGTTAAGGATTATCCCATTTTACATCAGAAGAAAAAGGAGTTCAATTTGTTGAGCAAGTTGTAAGTACAAGAGGAACACTTTAAGCGAGATCAATTAGTAGTGTTCTATCAAAGCGATGTTTCGTAGACGCGGTGATGAATTCTTGCGGCGGAATATAATTTACAATGTGTGTAATTTAGTCGAGACTTTTTCCGCGGACTACCTACTTTGTAATAAAGATTAATATGTGGGATTAGGTAATTAAGGCTTCAATTATTTGTTCACAGGTACAGCTTGTATCTGGCGGTAATGAATTCAATTGATGGCTATTTTGAGACCCCTTGGGGCGAAATTGATATTCAGACAATTATTGCACAGTTAGCAGAATTTGACATGAGGTAATACTCACAGAAAATTTTGTTTATGTACTTATATATACAGTTAAATTTGTCGAAAGTATTTTTCTTCCTTTCGACTTCTGTAAAAACGGCCGGGACGTTTTAGCGGCTTCTGATATTTCTAGTATACCTCAGTTGGTTGGATATCAGAGGTCTATGCAGCAGATAAGTAAAAAAATACACATTGCTCGATGACGTCATTTTCTATGAAATAAATTAGAACCACTCAGGGGATCTATGCCATAATTCAGCACCTTGTGTTAACATTATGAGGACGGCTTGGTCTAGTGGTTTGGGCGAAGGATGCTTGGCTCTCTGCACCGAGTGTTTGTGGGTTTGATTTCCGTGTGGGCAAATTTCGGAACTGATCTCGTAATTTGCCCTAGTCTGGGTGCAATTGCTACACCTCCAGCCAATTGTACCGTACTCATAATACGAACGATTTAATACGAACGATGTAATAATAAAAAAAAATCGTTGTATTTTATCTAATTTAATCTAGGTGCCGTAAGTTACCGAGGGGCATGAAGGATTGGCCTGCTTTCCTCGAACTGAAGAACAAGATCGATGATTTCAACCAGACTTGTCCGTTACTCGAGTTGATGGCCGATAAGTCCATGAAGGACAGGCACTGGAGGAGGCTGGAAAAACTTATGAGTCAGTTATAAGTACTAGAAAAGAATTATATTAATTGTGAGCGCGTTTAATAAACTCAACTAATGGTTTCTGGTTATAGATTGCATTTTGGACGTAGAATCTGAAGCGTTTACGTTGGCCAACGTTATGGAAGCACCTTTGCTGAAAAATAAGGAGGACGTTGAAGTGAGTATATAAAGCAATCATACTGCCTTCATTTCACAATATAAAATCTTTTACCTGCGGCTCCGCCCGGGATGGCTTTGAAGATGAATAGCCTTTGTGTCGTTACATTATTTATAGCTAGTAATTAATTTTACCGAGACAATTCAGACGTCTTTAACCAACCAACTAAAACTTACCAAAGACAACAAAAAAAAACAAATGACACCAAAAACTAGCCCAGACTACGAAAAACAATGTTTTCCAGATTATACCATATCCATACCACATTTCATGAAAACTCGTTCAGACGATCGTACGTGATTTTCCGTCAAAGTTATCAAATAAAAAAGTAACACTTTCACATATACGATATAGATACAATATAATGCTACTAGTAGCATATGTATGCCATTTTTTCCAACTCCTTGAATGTTTAAGTATCTGAAGGTGTCAAATTGACTATAACAGGCCGTTTGTTATCTAGGACATATGCATTAGTGCCGTAAAAGAGAAAGACATCGAAGCTAAGCTGAAGCAGGTGATCGCAGACTGGGCAGTGATTGATCTCACGTTCGCTCCGTTCAAAAACAGAGGCGAATTGTTGATCAAAGCACAAGATACACTAGACATCATCACGCTTTTGGAAGACTCGTTGATGATCCTAAACTCTCTGGCATCTAACAGGTAAGATAATAATTATACTATAGACTACATTTTTGTATCCATGAACTTGTTTAACTTTTTTGCTTAAAGTGGACTGTTCATTTAATACGCATGAGCCCGGAAAGGTGGGTAAAAATGATGATCAATTGGAGTTCCAATACAGGTCGCCATAGAGGCTAACCGAGGAATTGATGGGAGATTATTTCAACGCTTTGTAGGACCATCGTGGCAGAATATGACCTAAGACAGAATGAGGTGTACAGACATCAATGGGAGGCCTTTGGCCAGGAGTGGGACATTTAATAGGCCAATAAAATAACACTTTTCAAATTTAATTGGTTAGAACCCCGATATATTGGCGCTTAATTCGATAACATCTCACCGTGGTGGTGGTTATCATTATATCATCTTCGACAGTCCTGATGGAAATATTCTGACTAATGGGGATACCTAATGGGCCTGGGGTTGGCAAATGCCAACTGCTCCGTTTACATATACGCCAAATCACAGTAGACTGGAAGCCGGCCCTATTACGTTAAAAAATGGGGAAAAAGGCTGGCGAGTAGTTTTTTTATAATATACAGATGTTCCCACTGACAATTATTATTGAATACTAAATTCAGCTTCAGTGACACAAAAATACCCTCCTTTTTAGATATAACGCTCCGTTCAAGAAAGACATATTGCTATGGATCAATAAACTGGTGAACACCAGTGAGATCTTAGAGAAGTGGCTGCTAGTCCAGAACTTGTGGATGTATCTGGAGGCTGTGTTTGTTGGCGGCGACATATCTAAACAACTGCCAGCAGAAGCTAAACGATTCGCGGTGTGTACACTTTAGGTTTAGACAAAAAAACTAAAATTTAGACAAAAATTCACAAAAAACGTGTATGATAATTTGGCGAAAATAAAATACTGTAAAAAAAGTCAAACCTATGAGTTGTCTATGAGATCTTCTCAATTCCGGTCGCGTTCGAATCCAGTTTTAGAATTGAGAGCCCCTTTATAGGCCTTTACAAATTTAATGATTTGATTCTGACTTACTATGTGAAGCTTAGATCGTTATTCCGTAATTTTGCGATGCTTCTCATGGCCGTTGCTTTTTTCTTTGAATTGAGATATGTTGTTCAATTGTTCATAATCCCGGCACCACGATTTCCGAGTTTTGAGTAGGTATATATATATATTGAATAAAACTATTTTTTAAGGATTTTATCGCGTTTATTTTTCGTTTTTACGTTCACGACGTTTCGGCTGCTTTACAGCAACCATAGTCACGGGTAAATAAGAAATCATTATGTATATATATACATACGTAATGAACATTAAAAGTATCTAATGATCCGATATAATTTGCAGACAATCGACAAAACATACGTGAAGATAATGTACCGCGCCCGCGACATGATCAACTGTGTGGAAACGTGCACGTCCGATGACACGCTGAAGCAGCTCCTACCGCACTTATTCGAACAGCTGGAGGCGTGTCAGAAGTCCCTCACTGGGTACCTGGAGACGAAGAGACTAATCTTCCCCAGGTTCTTCTTCGTGTCGGACCCCGTGCTGTTGGAGATTCTTGGTCAGGCATCAGACCCTCACTCTATACAGGTATAATAATAAAAAACATCATTCAAACTATTTCAAACAAACAAAAGCCCTTGTATAGCCAGTGAGGAGAAAGAAAGAAAAGAAAAGAAAAGAAAAAATATTTATTTAGCAACAACACAAGACACGAGATTACATAAACAAACTTATAACTATAAACGGCTTATCATTATTAATTTTAAACAATAGTGTGTCAGATACAGTGGGTTACTCATGTGTGGAGGAGAGATACATTGATATAAATAATAATAATATGGCCAGACGAAAACACCAACTGTACGGTCCCAAACTAAGCAACGCTTGTGTTATGTGGACGTGCCGTATCGTTGACTGGGGGCGATTCCAGTATGTAATACTTATATAGATTTTAAACATCCATGAGTCGGGTATAAAAATTCGTGCTCATCACACAAAGTTTGTCCCTACCATGATTCGAATCATGTACCCTTGGCACAGGCAGCAATATGGGATGACGGCTGAGTTAGAGAGCTTAGTTCTAGTAATGTGATTATATTTCAGCCTCACCTTCCGAGTATTTTCGACGCTTTGTACACGGTCGATTTCGATGATAAGGACAGGATTGTCAATATGAACTCCGATAACGGAGAGACGATTCCTCTCGAGAAGCCTGTGGCTTGCATTGGAGGTGTAGAGGTAAAACGATGCTTCATTGTGATTCTTTCGATCGTTAAAGGTACTTAAAAAACAGGGTGATTCAAAGAGGGTATACTAAGCCTTGAACCTGCGCCTCTTTAGAGCATTTGTAATTATTACGTGAAGTCAGAATATCGATTTAAAAAAAATGTTCCCAACAAAATAACAATTGTGCTTTTTTGGGAGCAAAACTGTTATTTCCCTTTCTGAATCACTCTGTTTTTGGTGACAATACATTTTGTTTTTCAGATTTGGCTTAATTCCTTATTGGACTCAATGAAAGACACCGTGAGGAATATGATCGCATGCATATCTCAAACTATGAGCGGCGATCCAGAGTTTGAATTTTTGGTTGGATTTCCGCATTTCCCTGGCCAGGTGATTATCAACCTCTTATTACTCTTAGAGGCTTAACAGTGGGTAACCAAAAATAATACCTAACTCCATCTTAGGCCGGGTTATTAGGGATGCAAATCCTATGGACGAGCGACGCCGAATATGCGTTAAAGAAAGCAAGAGCTGACCGCTTCATCATGAGGATAACTAATCAGAAGTTCCTGGATCTACTGAATGGTCTCATCGACATGACTGTGACGGACTTGGTGCCGCTGGACCGGACCCGGGTGGAGACTATGATCACCATTCACGTACATCAAAGGTATAACTACTAATAACCATTTTCATATCCAACTTATGGAGGCTAATGTAAAATAAGTTATTCGCATTTTAGACAAATATTACATAGTTATAATTCATAAATTTTTGATAACGTACAGGGATATATTCGACGACCTAGTGAAAATGAGAATCAAGTCGCCAATAGATTTCGAATGGCAGAAGCAAGCCAGATTCTATTACTTTGAAGATAGTGATGACTGCATCGTATCTATAACGGATGTTGATTTCATATATCAGGTACAAACAATGATGCACTGTATGTAGTTATCGGTAGAGTTGGTTGTCCCATGTTATGGTAACTTTTTGTACCGTGCTAATGAGAAACATGTAACTTGAATTGAAACATTATCTTTTCTTCGTCAAAAAATCTGGCTCCCACAGAAAGTCACTCATTCCCTTACGTCACTGCTCTCAATTTCTTGACATCAGGAGTGATACGGTCTGCTATTTTTGGCTTGAATCCATGAGGTAGGGGGGAGCAGCTGCCACTCTGCTCCATCGTGGCTACACCAATGTGTACTATGAAACTCGTATTGAACGTATAAAACTTGTTTCAGAACGAGTACCTAGGCATAACAGAGCGTCTTGTAATCACGCCGTTAACCGATCGTTGTTATATAACGCTATCGCAAGCCATCGGCATGAGCATGGGCGGCGCGCCCGCCGGGCCCGCCGGCACCGGCAAGACCGAGACCACTAAAGATATGGCCAGAACGCTGGGCAAACTCGTCATTGTATTCAATTGCTCAGATCAGATGGACTTTAGAGGTGCGATATGATTTATTTATATAAGATATTAATTATAAAGATATTACACGTCCATGACTCGGGTACAAACATTCGTGCTCATAAAAAAATATTTGCTCCTACCGGGATTCGAACCCAGGACCCGTGTTATAGAAATCAGGGTCACTACCAAATGTGCCATGGGTCGTCAATGATTCAAAACGTGGGCCCTTTAGTTAAAATATATCTACAATGGTTTCTCCAGGTTTGGGTCGTATCTACAAAGGCTTGGCGCAGTCGGGCACTTGGGGATGCTTCGACGAGTTCAACCGAATTGAACTGCCCGTGTTGTCTGTCGCGGCGCAGCAGATCTATATCTGTCTCACGGCTCGAAGGGAGAAGAGAGATTTCTTTATATTCAGGTAAGATTTACCTAAATCAGACAAAAATACAGTATCATCTAACATAGTCCTAACAAAGCCACGCGCGCTTTTCTTTTTCATGCGATGTCCATAGATTGCTGGTTACATGGTTTCAGAATACAAAGCTTTTAGTATGAGAACGTTTACTACTAATTTGATCACTCCGCTCAAAATTTTCCATACATTTACCAGTAAAAGTGCAGGTTTCCGCTAGGGGCGCTGCATTGAAATGTTTAGAAAGTTTCGATCGCACAATTGGCACTTATATGTAATTTATGTATCGTACTTGGGTCAAATTGGGATTGTAAATCCTTGTCATCTTTTAGTGACGGTGACACAGTAACCCTGAACCCGGAGTTCGCTTTTATCATCACGATGAACCCCGGCTACGCTGGCCGTCAAGAGCTGCCCGAAAACTTGAAGATTCAGTTCCGCTCCGTGGCGATGATGGTGCCGGACAGACAGATCATTATCAGAGTCAAGTTGGCCAGCTGCGGCTTTAAGGAGAATATTTTATTGTGTAATGAAAAGGGCTTTACTTTTGGGCTTACTTTTATAACGTGGTAGTGAATAGTCACACACTCATTCTCATCAGAAATTCGTTCATATCACTTGTATTGGTGTCCATTTTTTTATTTCTGGGTCTTCCTTTCGCTCTGTAACCATCTTCATTCATACTAATCACTTTTAGTCACACGCTTCTCATCTCTTCACATTTAGTAAGTAGTGACTGTTTGTATAATTAATTTATAAAATTAATAATTTCAGCTCGTAAATTCTTCACTCTATACAAGTTATGCGAAGAACAATTGTCAAAGCAGGTGCACTACGACTTTGGTCTACGGAATATTCTCTCTGTGTTGCGAACTATGGGCTCGCAGAAGCGAGCTAATCCGGACAGTACAGAGGAGAATATTATGATGAGAGTATTGAAGTAAGTATGACGTCACTCACATTACATAGTTGTGCAGGGTACGTACACCCCAAAAACATCTATTCACACTAAATGGCTTCTTGCACTCAATAAATTGATGGAGATTTCTCCACCTATTATTAGAAGGAGAGGGAGTTAGAATATGGCTATGTATTCATCGAAATTAAAAGGGCGTCTGTGCAGCGCTTAAGTTACTGTAAGAAATTATATTTATAAGAAGTATTCTTAAAGGGAGATGAACGTGTCTAAACTGGTAGACGAAGACGAGCCACTGTTTGTGTCTTTGATTGAAGATTTGTTCCCTGGAATGAAGCTTACCCAGACCGTACAGAGGTAAATATTATGATCAATATTTATTATAAGCTAAGAGATTAATAAAATTTTCCCTAAGTCTACGGAATTACCTCGAATTAAAGTCATATAATTAAGTCCACCTTCCGCCATCATTTGTATAACCGATTTATAAAACTAACTTAATGAAGCCACACCTACTGGACGGGTCTATTCTATGTCTTCATCTGATTCACATCTAAATTCCATGGGTCAACTCGATTCCCTAATCACTAAAATGTAAATGTCACTTTATTTCAGGGAAATGCAACGCGCCATCGCGTTGGTGGCAGACCGCACTGGACTCGTGAATCATCCGGATTGGAATTTGAAAATCATTCAGCTCTTCGAAACGTCGCTAGTACGACACGGCCTGATGACGATGGGACCGACTGGGGCCGGCAAGACGACCTGCATTCACACTCTCATGGCGGCACTCACAGAGGTTGGCAAACCACATCGGGAGATGAGGATGAATCCGAAGGTATCTGAATGATCACTTTGTTTAAGACCTCTTACAATTTTGAAAATATATAGGAAATGAAATGAAAATATATAGGAGTATAATATTAGGGTCAGGCGCGACATTAAACATTTCGGTACCTCTATAATATTTAAAAAAAATTTGGAACTCGTTATAGGTTATTTTTTTTGTTTGTGACTACGGCATATTGAATTTTATCTAATTATCCATTTAATTTGCTTCATATCTATACAATAAGAGTTTTCTTTACTAGGCAATAACAGCGCCTCAAATGTTCGGACGCTTAGATGTCGCGACCAATGATTGGACTGATGGTATATTCTCTACCTTGTGGCGGCGAGCGTTGAAAGTAAAGAAATCTGATACCACGTGGATTGTTTTGGGTAATAATTATGCAATATAAGATTAAAGAAATGACGCTTGTGGCATCATTTCTTTAATCTTATATCTTAATCGTTGTTCTTGTTACTATATCCCTTTATTATCTATCGTTAGTATTACCAAGCATTTTTCAGAAGAAAAGTGCTTTGTAGTGTAATGCATTTTAAATAGACTAAACCTATCTATACATTTTCGGGAAGTACTATAATATTAAATTGTTATGATAGATGGACCAGTAGACGCCGTCTGGATTGAGAACTTGAACTCCGTACTGGACGATAATAAGACATTGACCCTCGCCAACGGTGACCGCATCACGATGGCTCAGAACAGTAAGCTGGTGTTTGAACCTGACAACGTGGACAATGCGTCGCCGGCCACCGTCAGCCGGATGGGAATGGTGTTCCTGTCGTCTTCTGTACTGAAGTGGCAGCCTATACTAGAGGTAACGTAACTCTGCTCATTTTAACATACTGCAGTGCAGAGATTTTTTATTCTTTTTATTACATTATAGGCAAGTATTTGATCTCGATCTCACCTGATGGTAAGTGACGATGAGATCTACGATGGAGCATACTTGCCTAGGTAGGAAGGCGGCAGTAGATCGACACGCTACATTCACTAGGCACATGCAGCGCAACTGATCTGACCCGCCATCCATGAATGGCAGCACCGAACATCATGCCGGAACACGGCTAGGCCGCTTGGCGACATGGCTTTGTTCAGTGGGTGGTGACTAGCCACGGCCGAAGCCTACCACCAGTAAAAGTAAAGAGAGTTCGTATATGGCCTTTTATGTTATATGCTATGATATTCCACACAAATGGACATTGCCTTAGCGTTGAGAAAACGGAACGGTACAAAATATGTAGTGTGGCGTAAGCACACTTGCTTGATAAATTCTCAGCTCCCTTTCCACTGTTTGTCGAACAACTACCTCAATAAATATGAAGTAACATCTTGTTTTACACCATATATCTAGCAATAGATATTATAATATTTCCCATATTGATTTCTTATATTTACGCGAATACTACACATTGAAATAAAACTAATCTTACGGATTTTTTCGCGTTTATTATACTTTTTTACGTTCCCGACGTTTCGGCTGCTTTACAGCAACCATGGTCACGGGAGGACTGAGGTGGTTGACGTCCTAGTGTCATAGATTGAAACGGGGTACCCTCATATTTAGTTGTTGCTTGCGGTCCGATCTACCCAGAAAGTGCTCACAGTAGTGACTTGAGGTCTTGCAAGGTTGCGGTTGATTTTGGATTTAATAATATTAATTACTGGATCTGAAGTCGGTGGTAGCACCCAGCCATCTTCCCTATTGAAATTAGGATGTTTTTTAATTTCAATGGCCTCGCGTATCATGCTTGGTCGGAATCGGTGTTCTTTTGCGAGGATTTGTGGCTTATCAAATCTGATATAATGGCGGGGATATAATAAAAGTATAATAAACGCGCAAAAATCCGTAAGATTAGTTTTATTTCAATAATATTTCTCATTAATTATAGGGATGGTTAAAGAAAAGGTCACAAAAGGAATCCGATGCGTTACGGACCGTGTTCAATAAAGTGTACGACGAGGTGCACTCATTCGTCCAGCAGAAACTGACGGCTAAGATGAAACTACTAGAAGCTATATATGTCAGGTACTTATCGTACTCTTCAATGCCACATCTATCTAAGTACATAAATATATACGATAATCTGGCTTCAGAGGTTCGACATTTTCTATGCCGGTCAGCCATTCATTTTAGTAAGTATTCTGTGGGTACAGTCTCCATCGTCACTGGTAGTCACCATTTCAGGAATGGATAATGTATTTTTCATTGTTTGCAGGCAATGTATTGACGTGCTGATCGGTCTAATACAGATCGAAATTCCTGGCGGAAGTGAGTAGCTCACACTATACATTAAACATGTTTGTATACTAGATGCGTTCAAAAATATTTTTTTCCCTAATGGCCATTTTCCTTTGAAACAGGCTCAACGTTATTACAACATTAACCCGTTAAAGTTGTCATCTCTTAGAGTTTTTCCATACAAAATCCGTCAAGGGCGTTCACGACGCCATTCCCATTCTATTCTGTAACCTGATTGATACGTTTTATATAACGAAGTAACCACCTATCAAAGTAATAAGTACAGCCGGAAATGTATGGAAATCTTTTCCGGACATTTGTCACTTCATACATACGGAGCTGCTTTTATCAGGACACTTACGCAGCATTACAGGATCCATAGGGCCCTGTTCAAAGAGCCAATGTTGCCGGAATTCATTGACTAATGCGCACTGCTTGCCATCTCTCCTCCGTCAAGTCGAGTGGAGTCTAGGCCGTAGTTCCATAACACTGGTCTTCTACAGCTTTAAAACTGGGCTTATAATTTATATAGATATTAAACATGTATTATTAGTCTGAATAAAAAAATTGCTTTTTGGTTTTTTTACCATGATCATTATAACACAGAGCTCCACACCGACCGGCACCTCGAGCGGCTCTTCATATTCGCCATGATGTGGTCCCTGGGCGCCGTGCTGGAGCTGGACGCGCGCACCAAGATGGCGGAGTTCATGACCAAGCTGCCCGGCCGCATGGACTGGCCCGGCGCCAAGTCGAAGGAGTGGATCATGCCCTTTGAGTATGTGGTCAATGAGTCGGGCGTATGGACGCATTGGTAGGTTTAATAAAAAAATAAACCCTTTTAATGTCGCACTATTGGGCACGGGCCTCCTCTCAATGCGAGGGGATTAGGCCTTCACTACTCCGGCCCAATGGTGGCTCGCGAAGTACACATACTTTATATTTATCTAAATATAAAGTAATGATCGCACTGAACGTACCCTTACTACGTAATAAGTATTTTTATCGAGATTTAATTATCTATGGGTTCCCTAGATATGTAATAATTGAACAGCAGACAACGAATACAAAACGCCGCATTCTATTCTACGCATCTAGTTGGCACGTGTAATCTTTGGCAGATTATGCATTAAATAGGAAGGTGCTCGGTCAAAAAATATTACAATGTACACAAAGCTAATTGATGTTCATATTTTGCACTAGGTCTGAGATCGTAGAGGACTATCTCTATCCCTCGGATAGTGTACCGGAGTACTCGTCTATTCTGGTGCCCAACATCGACAACGTATGCATATCATTCCTGATCGACACCATCGCTAAACAGAACAAGGCAGTGCTCCTGATTGGAGAACAGGGCACTGCGAAGACCGTTATGTTGAAGAGTTACATGCAGAAGTACGACAATGAGGTCAAACTGTACAAGATGATTAACTTTTCTTCTGCCACTACCCCAAATATGTTTCAAGTGAGTTAAACACGTTATACTGCACCATAAAAAAGCTTACAGTATTATGTACACGATGCTCCACGCCCTGCCAATATGCCATACTCCCCCCTGTACTTCATTTCGTTGAGATCTTTAGTCACGTGACCTATGAGACTACACGTGACACTGACGTGTGTGTGTTTGTGTGTGCGTGTACGTCGCATGCTGCTAGCGACAATTATTTTAATGTGCCCTGTGATTTTTAACCTGATGTCATTTTAAACATGGCATATTTAAACGAATAATTGTGCTAGGCCATGTAAAGGAAAAAGTTGTATATACAATTTATTTTAATTTTAGAGAATTGTTGAGTCGTACGTTGAGAAGCGTGTGGGCATGACGTACGGCCCGCCAGGAGGCAGGGCAATGACAGTTTTCGTTGACGATATCAACATGCCAGTGGTGAACGAGTGGGGAGATCAGGTAATAACATTTTCACTTGTAATGCTCGTAAAGCCCCTGTTCATGCTGGGGACTAAAGCTGCATTATATGCTCAATAGTTGGTCAGTAAGTAAGATAATAAGTCCACGAAGCCAAACACAATAAAACTCCATATATACACGTAGAAATATCTCGTTATCTTATTAAATTTTCTTGCCTTTCTGTTTTCTGTAAAGCGAAATAAAAATTAAAAACTAGGAAGGGATAAGTATAACTGACAGAAATATTATGAAATGCACTTATGGTTAAGCAGTATAAGGTCTCCGATCTAAATGTTTCATTAGAAAGATTTAAAAAATTACAGTGTCTAAGCATAAAAATCTTAGAAGTTTTTTTAAGATTTCTATTAGGTCTGTGTGGCTATGATATAAAGTGTCCAAATTTCACTATACATTTTTATCACTGTTTCATTTCCTCGCAATTTTATAGGCAGATCTTGTTACATTACAAAGCACTTCGTTTGGAAAATATTATTTGATGCCAAAACAATGGCATTTTATATAAAAAAAATTAACTGTTTTTAATTTTGAGGTAGCAATCACGCTCGGTCAATTTCCGTTAAAACTATTATTGTGATAATAACGTTTAAGGTTACGAACGAAATAGTAAGACAAATGATGGAGTGTGGTGGTTTCTTCTCGCTGGAGAAGCCCGGAGAATTCATTATCATTGCCGACATTCAGATGTTTGGAGCCATGATTCACCCGGGTTCGTAAAATCCTTTCATCACTTACTTCCTTAGTTTACTTGGGTAAGTATATCTAAACAGGTGATTCAGAAAAGGTATACTAAGGCTTGAACCTGCGCCTCTTTAGCGCACTTCAATTACTCTACTCAATCATTATATGAAGTAAGAATTTCAATATGTCAATTAAAAAAAAACCTTTATTAAGATCACAATTTTCATTTTGTTAGGATAAAAACTATTTTTATTTAAATCGTAATTAAAATTCTTACTTCTTATAATAATTGCAAGTGCACTAAAGAGTCGCTAGTTGAAGACTTAGTATACCCTTTCTGAATCAGCTTGTATACATAAGATTCTAATCGTATGTCACCTCTTACAGGTGGTGGTCGAAACGACATACCTCCACGTTTAAAGAGACAGTTCAATATATTCAACTGCACCCTACCGAGCAATATTTCGATGGATCGAATCTTCGGTAAATATTTTTTTTGTAAAGATGAATCTGACTTCCTTAATTCTTTATTTTACACTGATCAGTCCCTAAACTTGTTTTTTTTTTATTTTAGAGACTATAAGTGCCGGGTATTTTTGTAAGTCACGCTTTGATAAAAAAATAGTGGATTTCATGCCGAAATTAGTACCCGTCACCCGTATTATATGGCAACAAACGAAGGTATGTTTGATAATGTTCAATCGAATTATATTCCTCTGTTTATCTGACCCATTTATGTGTAATTTTATATTATTCAGGTAAAAATGTTGCCAACCCCTGCAAAGTTCCACTACGTGTTTAATTTGCGAGATCTGTCCCGAATATGGGAAGGTATCTTGTTTATAAAGAGGGATGAGCTCCCGTCAGTCAATACCGCCCTAAAACTGTGGTTCCACGAATGTTTGAGGGTTATTTCGGACAGGTATGGACAAGTTTCAAATTATAATCATTTTGATGAATGAAGAACAAAAATCTCTTTGATATCTCTATCATCAAAGTATCCTGGCTTTAATAACGGCTGCCTGAAAAAAGGGTCAGTTACGACTTGGCTCGAACCAAGTTGTTTTTTTTATTATATTATTAATTTGAGACACATAAATAAAATAAATAAACCGTTTATACTTGATGGTAGTAAAAACCGGTATTAGTTAATTTTTTAACTCGCATTTGTGCCCCAAGTATTGTATATTTCTTAGCTTTATACTCTTCAAGTGCCAGGCCAAGCTAAGCGATTCAGATGATACAAAGCATCTTCAGATATTTATATTAAATTGGGTATTAATTATTTTGATTCAGATTCACAACGTTTGATGACAAAGATTGGTTCGTGGCGAATTTCTGGAAGACTGCTACTCATGAGATGCCCGAATATGTCAATGATTTTCCACAGGGGAATACGTACTTTGTGAACTTCCTAAGGGAACCGGTTGACCCGACTGGCGATGAGGACGAAGACTTTAGTACCGAGGCGCCGAAGATATACGAGGAGTTGCCGGCGTGAGTACTAAAATGGACCCACTTTTTCTTTGTTCTACCAACCAGTTACTACTGGCCGCATATATGTTGTTACATACAATCTCTCTCTCCCTTTTATGATTCTTAGGAGAAAAAAAACGGGACATTCTCGTGTTTCACATATTGTCTTATCATTGCCGGTCGTGCTAGCGCAATGAAGGTATGCACGTAACGAGGTACGCCACGTGTGGCTGGCCGTAATAAAAACGTTGCATAAATTAATCCAAACGTGGAGCGTAATAGGTGATAGAACATGCGCGCACGCATCTCGCGATAGTTGTAGCCACTGTCTGCGTAATACCTGTACCGTAAGGTCGAGTTAATTGTAATGTTTGGCTAAGTTCACATGATAATCTTGCACCTTGATCTTCGACGACCTGATTGGCTCAGTTGGTAGCGACCCTGCTCTCCGTAATGGAGGTGCCGGGCTCGAATCCCGGTAGAGGCAAACTTAGTGTGATGTGCACGAATGTTTCTACCCGATTCATGGATGTATATCTATATAAGTATTTGTATACTGAGATCGCCCCCAGTGCATACTATAATAATACTTTTACACCGGTTGCTTAGTTTGAGACTGTGCAGTCTGGCGATATTTATATATATATTTGATATATTTCATTTTACAGATGGGATATTGTGCTCAAAAAGCTTGCTAGCTTCCAGGAATTGTTCAACGAACAAATCAGAGGGGCGCATTTAGACTTGGTATTCTTCCTCGACGCTATGGTCCACTTGTTCATTATATCCAGGATAATCAATACACCGCGGTGCGTTTTACTGCTTAACCAATAATAATGATTATATATTTATTTCAGTCAAATAATATAAATACATTTGGCTTGCTTGAGAATTGTTCAGTTTAGTACTAACATTATTTTAGAATATAATATTTGTTGTATGCATCTTATTTTCAGTGGAAACGCATTGCTCGTGGGTGTCGGCGGGTCCGGAAAACAAAGCTTGACGAAATTAGCTTCATTTATAGCGAATTTCAGATTTTACCAGATCACTTTATCGAGGTAATTAATTGCCTACATTTGCTTGCTTTAGTGCAGGTATAGTTCCTAGTAACATGTTTTTTCCACCATTTAACAAAGCCAAGTAGAAAAAAAATATAAAGGAGCCGGCGCAAGAAATATCTCTTTCGATTTATACGGATGGAAGCGTCGCCGTATATTACTGCAACTGATCGCCTAAAGATTACCAATCATGTAATAAAAACGTTCGTTTTACAGACCATCGGTATTCATTGATTCAAATATACCGGGTAGGTATATTTTTCATGTGGTCGTGGATGGCTAAATCCAAAATGGTAGTCTACCATAAATATTGACGCCAAGTCACCACACAAATAAACTCGCAAAACCAACCGGGGTGACGACAGCCTAAGATTGCCTTCACCTGTCATGGATAATTTTTTGCAGAACATACAATGTAAATAACTTCATGGATGACATTAAGATTCTGTATCGTATAGCGGGACTGCAAGGCGAAGGCATCTCGTTTATTTTCACCGACAACGATATCAAAGATGAGCAGTTCTTAGAGTTTCTCAACAACATCCTCAGCTCGGGAGAAATCGCTAATCTGTTTCCGAAAGACGAGATGGGTATGATATTAAGGCTCATATTATTACTGAAGCTATAATGAACCATAGCTGGGCCCGGGTGCTGGACTATATCCAGTACCTATAGTGGTTTTAGACTCGCCTCTATTACATTTCGATTAAATATAATTGACGTAATGCGGGTGCACAGATGTGTATCTCTACGTACCCCTTCGGGGATTAAAGGTGTTTATATATTTTGTATTTTAAAATTTAATGTTTTCCGTATATCAGACGAGATCATGAACGAGTTGACTCCGATAATGAAGAAATACGCGCCAAAAAGGATCCCAGTGCCGGACGTGCTGTACGAGTACTTCATTATACGTTCCAGAGCCAACTTACACGTTGTCCTTTGTTTTTCACCGGTAAGATGACACATGATGGACCGGGTATAAATCACGTTCTGGGTGATAGTAGACGCAGCAGATTTTTTATTAATTTGATTTTGTTGCATTGACTTCAAGGACAAATGTTGCCAATAATTAATACCATATTATGATCGCATACCTCAACACTGAATTTAACAAACACACTTTAACATTGTATTGTAAAGTATAAAACTTGTAGAAATATGAAATAAGTTTTTTTAATGAAATAGGTTTTATATGCTATGTCATATTGATGGATTTTTACTCCATGAATTTTAGGGCTAATCTAAAATACCTATATGGTTTAAATAGGTGGGTGAGAAGTTCAGAAGTAGGGCTCTGAAGTTCCCCGGCCTCATATCCGGCTCCACGATGGACTGGTTCCAGAAATGGCCGCGAGAGGCGCTCATTGAAGTGGCACATCATTTCTTGTGGGAGTTCCATGTTAGTATCATTTGCTGCCTCTTACTCCGATGCTTTATTGAGTAGATAGTATGAAAACAGTATTATAGGGTGTAAATGAAATAAGTTACAAAACAATTTGAAGCGTAAATGTCTACATACTAGTATTATTAGCCCGAATGACCTCTAAATCTCGATGTCTGTATTCCAGGTGATCTGCTCGACAGACACAAAATATCAGCTGATAGAAATGATGGGCATGGTGCAGGACAACGTGGCCGACACTTGCTCAACATACTACGATAGGTTCAGGCGGCAGACGCACGTCACGCCTAAATCCTACCTGTCCTTCTTGGAAGGATACAAAGTGTTGTATAAAGAGAAACACGAGCATATTGCTGAGTTGGCGAGAAGGTACGTTATTAATTAACAGCTCAGCCGAAAAGAGCATCAAATATTTCTGACTTAGGAAACTAGGTAATATAAAGCTTGATAATGAATATATTTTATTGTTTGTAACATACTGGTTAGCAATTCACTTTTTCGAAATAAAAAAAAATCTATCACATTTTTTTTTATTAGGGCGTGTAGGGCGAAAAAACACTTATGATAATAGTTATAATACTCAATAGTTCCCACCGCTGATTAGAAATGTAGGTTCCACTCAAAAGGGCCGGCCAGAAACTCGGTGGGTATTCTTTTAATTAATAAAAAAAACTTTCTTATTGTTGAGGATTGTATTAAGTAGGTATCTAATGAAAATATAGGCATAGCATAGGTCTTTGTCATTAATTAGTACTTTAGAAAAAAGTAACACGGCCATTTGCTGTACATTGTATGGTGATACCCTTTAAGCGACACCATCATTCTCGCACCTACTTCAATGGATATTTGTCAAACCTGCAATTACGTATTCTAAAGCTGGTAAAGCGTATTTTTGAAACAGGATTTTGGGTGACAATTTATCTCGGTTCTAGAATGATAACCGGCTTAGACAAGTTGGTTGAAGCGGCCGCAAGTGTCGACATTTTAAAAAAGGAACTAGAAATTAAGGACTTGGAAATTAAAGACGCTACTGCCAAAGCTGAATTGGTTTGTTGTCTATATTAATTATATTACCTTAGTTATAATGTTAGAATCAATTCCGAGGCTACAATGTTCTACGAACAGCTGGAATTTTTGAAACACGATCAATAGTCTTTTAGCGGAAAAGGGAAGATCTTGCAGCCAGGCGGGTTATATGCCTGGCGGGGCGGCCGCTATGTCGCGATGGTTATTGTCGGAGGCTCGTCTCCAAAAACTCTTATAGCGCGTTTCAGGATTGTATGTAGAATCTACATTTGTTCTGAATGTCGTCTTCAGTGCCATCACTGTATCTTGTGGCGAGGTTGAGGTGGTTACAGTTTATAGAAGTTCTATAATTTATTTTTACAATCCATTTTGGATATCGTAATAATGCGTTATTAGAATTTAACAGGATATTTATATGTTAACTTTTATACCAAATGTATACAATTTGCAGAAGAATTTTCCCAATGGTTCAGCATTTATTATCGTAGGTGCTAGCAGCCGTGGCCACTTCCCAAGCGGCGGCGGAAGTGGTGAAAGCCGAAGTAATGGAGGTGAAGGACAGAGCCGTGAAGCTTGTAAGCGTAATCGCGGCTGAGACCGCTATCGCCGAGGAAAAGTTGGCCGACGCTAAGCCGGCGCTTGAAGCTGCTGAAGCGGCCTTGCAGGTGAGAATATTATTTGATAATATAAACTTGTACTTAGTAAACTACGAAACTATGAATGTAACTATGTATGCGGTGATAGCCAAGTTGGTAGAAGGCTCGCCTTAGTAACGACAGTCGCAGGTTCAAACCCCGGCTCGCACCTCTGGGATCCCCTCGATAACTATTATAAAATTATAACTGAACTGTGTCTGTAATTTTTAATATTTTCTACTATAATTATATATGAAAGTGTGTTTGTTTGTACATATCATCACGCTATGTTCATTGGGGGTCGAGCTCAGAGTGAGATCGATAATGTCCCAGGTGGAGCCGCGAGCAAAAGCTAATTATCTACTATATTAAAGCTGTAACATGGATTTTAAAAATAAACTACTACATTAAGCCTGGAGAACTAAAAATCTTGGAGTCTGTGGTCGGGTTGTTAGTCTGCGGGACTCACGTGGAATCCCTGTTCCAATATTTAGACTTTATTGTAATCCAAAGTAAATCCAATTTGGGGAAAATAATATTTCTTCACCTATACTATATTTTATTCACCGGTTACAGACCATTAACGCTGCCGATATCGCGACAGTGAGAAAACTCGGCAAGCCTCCATACCTCATCACTTTGATTATGGATGCCGTAATTTTACTATTCAGAAAAAAAATTGATACGATCAAACCAGATCCTGAGAAACAGTTTTTGACACCATCTTGGGCAGAATCTCTAAAGGTATGTCCTGAACTCATTCTGTATCACATCCTGTATCACCTAGCTATGAAGTTATCTCACTTATCCATCATGATATCGAGTTTAATGATTGCTTTTTTGCTATAGGTCATGGCGGATTCAAGGTTTTTGAGCAACTTGAAGAATTATCCAAAAGATGAAATTAATGCTGAAATGATTGATTTGTTGCAACCGTATTTTAGATTCCCGTAATTATCTATTAATTATTACTATTTTTTCAGTGCATTTATTCAGTGTATGGTTTTGGAAATAAAACTCTCCGTGTTATATTTCAGTCAATACACATTCGAGGCGGCGAAAATGGCTTGCGGCAATGTCGCCGGCTTGATATCGTGGACCATCGCCATGGCGCTGTTTTACTCTGTGAACAAGGATGTGTTGCCGCTGAAGGCGAACCTCGCAGTGATGCAGGGCAAGTACCAGGCTGCCAAGAAAGAGCTGGATGCGGCTGAAGCACAGCTGCAGGCTAAAGAAGTAAGTAGTCGGAGAATGAGCTAAGTTTGCGTAAAAAGTGTGTAACGATTACATACGTTATATATACATGCCTAGCTTCTGCCCGTGTTTCTGCCCGTGTTTCCGCCCGCAGTACTTCAGTCAAACATAGCTTATAGACCTTAGGGACCATTTAAAAAAAAATGTCCCTATCGGTTCAGTAAGTCCGGAGATTACCCCTACATCCAAACTCATAAACTAACAAACTTTATCTCTTTTTAATATTAATATAGATTATTCTACTTACTATCATAGAAGAACCAAGAATGTTGCGTTTTAACAATCGTTGTATAATCTACAATAAACCAACTATTGTCATTTGAATTTGAACCTTGTGAACATGAAGTTAAATTCATATTTTCTAAACTGGACAACGATTGCTGGAGTCCGGGTTTCAAATTTATTTCGTAGCATCTACAATATCCGAATCACTTGTATCGGTAAGAAATTATCGATCGGCTGAGATCTGAGTTTCGTTTCGTTTCGCGGAGAATTGCATTTTATGTGAGGTCCCGTCACTCGTGATAGATAGTTTCTCGACAAACATCTTAGAGGAGTTCGGTGTTACTGGCTTCTTTAATTATCGATCAAACATGATTGGTTTATAATCCTCTTCCCCCATTTGTTTAACAATGGTTTTCCGCCAAGTATCGCCTAGTTCTATCAATTATATCCATGAAATTTGGTCACAAATATTGTTAGTAATGTATACTTTTTCATTTTCTTACAGCGTGAGTTAGCCTCCGTGCAAAAGCTATTCGACGAGGCAATGGCCCTCCAGCAGGCCGTGTTGGACGACGCCGCCAAATGCCAACAGAAGATGGACGCCGCCACCGCGCTTATAAACGGACTCAGCGGCGAGAGAGTCCGCTGGACCGAACAGTCTGCACTGTTCAAGTCTGAAATCGAGCGACTTGTTGGGGATATATTGCTGTTGTGTGGGTGAGTGTGTATCATACAGACAAACACGGGACCCGACTGTAAATATTACACGTCGATTTTCGGGTCTGTAGAGCGTCGTCTTTATCATTCATACCTTTGGCATATAGTCGGTCGAGTCGGGTCGAGTCACCTTCGTCCGTAGGAGAATTAAGTACCTTCGAGATACCCTACACGTGACCCTGGGTGGTGCCAACCAGGTGACAACTCTACTGGTGGTAGGCTTCGGCCGTGGTTAGTCATCACCCACTGAACAAAGCCATCGGCCTAGCCGTGTTCCGGCATGATGTTCGGTGTTGCCATTCATGGATGGCGGGTCAGATCAGTTGCGCTGCATGTGCCTAGTGAATGTAGCGTCTCTATCTACTGCCGCCTTCCTACCTAGGCAAGTATGCTCCATCGTAGATCTCATCGTCAATTACCATCAGGTGAGATCGAGATCAAATACTTGCCTATAATGTATAAAAAAATAAATAAAAAAATTGTATATTTCTAAAGCCGATGTGTAATATTTACGGTGGGTACTAATTTGTAAGTACCATTTTTATCTTCAGTTCTTGATAGAATGTTGCTTACGGCGCATATGGACGTAACCCAATGGTGCAATATTCCATGCACGTTATTGCGCCGCGGAATTTCGGCTAGATTTTTTTCTACCATTAGTTGAAATGATTGAAACCGTATGTATGGCCGATGTCATTGGCCGTGTACAGACTAACCGCCCATCCTCGTAAGGCTCTTTTACATGCCAGGTATTAGCTGAAAGTGAGTTAAATGACGGATGGCAGCGATAATCAAATATAAATAAAATATAAAATAAAAAAAATCAAAAAAAGCAAATGATTGCGAGGCGGCGTGCTTGGTCTGAACACTGCGATTAGTTATCCCTTGTACACACCGTTGATGTCAAAATATTTACTTGGTTTCAGATTTTTGTCATATTCGGGGCCATTTAATCAAGAATTCCGTAATTACTTAATCAGTAGTTGGCTCAACGAGTTGCTGAGAAGGAAAATACCCGTGTCTATGAATTTAAATATTACCGAACAATTAACGGATACAGCTACGGTAACTCACCTATTTGTTAAATTTGCATGTAATGTAAAAAAAGGATGGGCCTACTTTTTAATAACCCTCACTAGCTCCGTAGGCCTAGGCTCAATCGATGCATTAGCAACAAATTCGTTGCCCGTCACAAGCTAAAGCACTAAAACATGTATTTAATACAATTCTTAACACTAACACAAAACAGACTAAACCGGTGGACCTAGTGATTTAAAATTTTCAGGATATACAGAATGAGTTTTTTGGACTCCCGAGATCGACATGTTACGATCGGGCGCATGGCTAGTGTAATATAATTGTTATAGATCGGCGACTGGAACTTGTGCGGGCTGCCCACGGACGACTTGTCGATACAGAACGGCATCATCGTGACGAAGGCGGCGCGCTTCCCGCTGCTTATCGACCCGCAGACGCAGGGCAAGATCTGGATCAAGAACATGGAGAAATTCAACGAATTGATTGTCACTACGTTGAACCACAAATACTTTAGGTAATTATAAAGTTAACTAGAAGCGGCTGTGATCGAGAAAAGCAATGACTACAACCAATTTGACGAGAATGTCGGATCACTAACGTAATGCAACAAGATATTAGAAGAAATAAAAAGTGCTAAGAGGAAAATTCATAAATCGATCTCATGTTTAAGTTAAATAATAAAGTTATAACCGACATTCTAGTACAAAATGACATACAAGGACTGCACTCAAGATAACTCTCGGAAGTAAGGTCCGACTAAGTTAATAGATAGTGGGTGGGTGTTTGTTCTTACAATTCAGTTATTATGAGTCTATTTGCTTCAGGAATCATATCGAGGACTGCGTATCTCTAGGCAGGCCTATGCTGATAGAAGATGTGTCTGAAGAATTGGACCCAGTGTTGGACAATGTTCTTGAAAGGAATTACATCAAAATTGGCTCCTCATACAAAGTATGTCCCATTTGTGTATTCTTTTATATAGTGTAAAATATGATGAGGTGTCTATTAGCAATTTATAAGGATTACATACCCTCAAAAAATATTAAAATTATAAAAAAGACATGTAAAAAAAATACAACCGAATTGAGAACCTCCTCCTTTTTGAAGTCGGTTAAAAATTAATACCACCTACTAAGTGCAAGGTGAAGCGTTACGGGTATGCATACTTTGATGAAAAATCAAACACTATTTACACAAAATCGTGATCAGCATGACCTACCCATTAAAAAATATTGTTACGTTTGATAAAGTTATAAAACTTCTATATATTTTGGGGGATATATCTAAGGGGTCGTTCATAATACACGTCATGTTAGTAACTTAATCCCGCCCATACGCCTGGTAATACGTGGTGAGGTTTTAGACAAACCGTTTTTATCTAGCCTCACGTCATTAACGGACGACTCTTAAGCCTCCAAATTCCTATGACTGGTGGCTTTAAATTTATATTCCGTTATTTCTAGGTAAAATTGGGAGATAAAGAAATTGATGTGACGGCAGGTCACAAGATATACATAACTACAAAACTTCCCAACCCCGCTTACACGCCCGAGATATCGGCCCGTACCTCCATTATTGACTTTACTGTAACCATGCAAGGTATCTGAATACACAATACCATATTATAATTTCTTTGGGATTGTTGTAGTTGTGTAAGAGTTAAGGTTTTTTTTTATTTTTGAAGCCATGTTTTTTGAAGCGTCAATGGCGTCAATGGCTGGAAGGGCCGCTGTCGAAATCTAGACTTACCCTGTTCGATCTCTTCCCTGACGATTGAAATATTGACGTGTGCTTACAATACCGACGTACCTTATTTCGAGGGACTAGGCACAATAAATGTGATATCCTTAAATGGGTACTTATCTTTTAAAATATATTTTATTACTGCTTAGGTGCATAGGTCTCCCCGTTAATTTGAGAGATCGACGAAGGCCAGTGCGTTTTTGTTAATAAATGTATGGCGTTAAGAATTTTCAGTGGCACTAACTAATTCAAACGGTGTCGGTAATTGCCCCCTCTCAAACTTCATGATACGTATCATGATTTGCGTGATGCATGTGATAATACTGACCGTGTGAAGGGGCCATATATCAGTAATAATGCCATAATTGTTGCCGCAACGCTATTTTCAGTTATAGCCACCTGAATAGATTATATAAACGCGCGGAGTACCCTTCTAGAACATTGCTAAAAGTTGATTTCACCAGGGTCAATGTTCTAGGTTTGGAAGACCAGCTACTTGGGCGTGTGATCTTAACGGAGAAGGCAGAAATGGAAGCTGAGCGTACTCAATTGATAATGGATGTGACCGCGAACCGCAGAAAAATGCAGGAGCTAGAGGCCAATCTGCTGCACAAGCTGACCACCATCCAGGGCTCGCTCGTTGAAGACGTGTCGCTGATTCAAGTGCTCAATATTACCAAATCAACGGCTACTGAAGTGAGTACTCAGAATTAATTCATTTACAATTGTATTTGAGGTCTTTTCTTGACTTGTGCAAACGCGATGGGATACTTGAGCATGAAGACGCGGCTTAAAGTTAAAGAAACAAAGCATTTAAAACTGGGAACACAAAAAACAATTTCGCGTAAGACAGTCTTAGTTCACACCGTCCGAATGTTGGTTTTCTAAGAAGTTATGCTTTGTTGGCCTAATAACCGAATGATATGATACTCAGTATCATATCAATGCTGACGACAGCTTGGTATATCGGTTCGAGCGTATGTGGCTTGGACTACTGCACCGGGTGGCTGCTGGTTCGATTCCCGCCTAAGCAAATATAAAAAAAAATACAATTTTTATTTACACTGCCCACCAAATTCACGACCATGTATCTACCGATTCGGTTATAATTTGCATCTTGCATTATGAAATCTGTACTCTGTAAACACAAGTGGTTGAATCGAAATATTCAGTAACGAAGGAGTATCGAATCTTTGATACCGTTATTAAGAATGGCCCAGGAATATAACATGTGGAAATGTATAAATCAATTCATTTGGTTAACTATCGAAAAGATCTGAATCGATTCGCTGGGTTTGTATTTTACTGCGGTCGCCCGCAGTCTACTGAATAGTACTCAAAATACAAGCGTTGCTTAGTTTGGGACCACACAGTTGGTGTTTGTCTGGCGATAATTATATATTGAGTGTATTTTTAGGTAAAAGAGAAACTAGATATCGCCAAGGAAACTGAGATAAAGATCAACGCCGCGCGCGAGGAGTTCCGTCCTGTAGCAACGCGCGGGTCCGTACTGTACTTCTTGGTGTGCAACATGTCCCTCGTATGCAACATGTACCAGACTTCGTTGGCGCAGTTCTTGGAACGATTCGACATTTCAATGGAGAAGTCCCCGCAAAGTCCTATCACTACTAGGAGGATCGCATTTATCATTGAGTATTTGGTTAGCATTTCTAATGGAAGCATTTTTTTCTCATTTTTAAACATCAAGCCAACGAGACCCCATTCTTCAAGGGTTTTTTTTGGTGACAATTAAAATGGTCGTTGCCCCTTTCCGTGAATATTTTTCTGTTCAGTATTTTAATATACATTATTGTAGCGGTGACAAATATCTATGAATATGCGAAATTTTAGCCTAATAGTTTATGAAAAAAATGACTGACAAAGACAGACGGATGGACGGACGGTTGAACGTGCTGAAACTATACTGATTCCTATTTTGAGTATGGAACCCATCAATAGCGCTAGTATTTATTATATTAATTTAGTAAACTCACTTTGAATATTAACTTTTTCAGACATACGACGTGTTTAAGTATATTTCTCGTGGTTTTTATGAAACGCATAAGTACCTATTCACACTGCTGCTGACTTTGAAGATCGATATGAATAAGGATTATATCTCGTATGACGAGTTTCAGACATTTATCAAAGGTACTGTTACACTTTATTGGTATTAGAGTGATTACTTTTCCACCCTGAAGCCGCCACCCTTCGATACGCAAGACGTAAATATAAGTAGCTATAAGTACCATAAAACTACTATAGTAAGTGTAAATACTTGCTTGGGTTTTTACTTTTCATGTGTTAACACATTCTCCATAAAATGTATCACACATTTCAATTTATGTTTCACCGTTAGAATTAGTGTAAGGAATTAGTAGGTTTTTCGTAAAATACTGGCACACTTAAAAGAACGTCCATCGTTTGACTTAATAGTATACAGACTAAACACCAATCTCTATTATACAAAGGTGGTGCGGCTTTGGATCTAAATGCTTGTCCCCCGAAGCCCTTCAAATGGGTGACTGATATGTCATGGTTGAACTTGGTCCAGTTGTCCGGGTTGCGGCAGTTCACCAACATTTTGAACCAAGTCTCTAATAACGAGAAGGGATGGAAAAATTGGTGAGCACTGCAGCAAGAACAATCTTTTTTATAAAGCTAAATCGTTGGATATTTTACTAATTGGTGATACAAGTTATTATCGTGATAATCTCGAATTCCACGATTTTAAAATTTCTCTTTATGAGACAACAGAATAGATATTGTGCGCTAATGAAATTAATGCACAGGTTCGACAAGGAAGCCCCAGAGGATGAGCCCTTACCTGATGGGTACCATTCCTTGGACGTGTTTAGAAAACTGCTGGTAGTGCGAGCATGGTGTCCCGACCGAACACTGGCGCAGAGCTTGTAAGATTTTTATTTTAGGAGACTAAGATTGAAAGTCACTAAATATATTACAGTACAAAATACATGGGAACATGTAACTTTTTATATTAATGACCTATAATGGGCTATATTTTTAGGGTTATACACCAGCTGCTTTAGTGTCTAGGAAATCATTGTAGATCCACGGTGTTATAAGTACTATCGCTTCGTTAAGAAAAGGTGGAGTCTAGCGCCCTTTTTGCTGTATTATCAAAATAAATATCGTAATTTGTAAATTTTGTATTTTTTTCTTGAAAATATTTATACTTGGATTGTGTATAACTTCTCCGTAGTGTATATTAGCCTAACTTTCATGACTTATTTTCTCTCATTTAGAAAATACGTGATAAATTCCATGGGTGCCAGATTCTCTGAAGCGGTTATTGTAAACTACGAGGTAAAAATTTAACGAATTGAATCTCTAAACCAACCTGAAACAACCATTCATCATATGCGATATATCGTAATACTTTCTCGATATGCCTTTTCAGCAAATGGTTCTAGAGTCTCGACCTTTGGTCCCACTAATCGGTTTCTTGGCGATGGGCTCTGATCCCACGCCGTCCATAGAAATTACAGCCAAGCGATTGGAGAATCTCTGCTCTTCTATATCAATGGGACAAGGCCAAGAGATACACGCAAGAAAACTGGTGGAGCGTGCCCTAAAAGAGGTAAAACGATGGTGTAAAGGAAATCCTACTCATTGCTTAATCTCTTTAATATTCTTTTTTGTTTGCAGGGTTTGTGGGTACTACTACAGAATTGTCATTTAGGCCTTGAGTATATGGTGGAAATTATGGAGCAGTTCAGTGACCTTGAGAAGGACCCGGAGCAAGTGCACGAGCTATTCAGGTTTGTTAATATCTATTCTTTATCTATATATTATATATACAATTCTTTTTCCAGACTGACTGTCTGCCTAAGCACAGCCGAAATCGCTGGACGCAGAGACTTCATATTTAGGAAGGTGTGATTATTGAGGGCTGAAATCGCATACTAAGCGTTTTGAAAAAACGCACCCCAAAGGTTCACAAACGGTATCAACAATTATAAGGGAAATTCTGTGGGTCGATGAGACATAGACATAGTTGCCAGGGTCAACTCAGTTGTGGGCTGTTGAGTACATATAAGTTATTTTAATAATTTTTACTGTGAAATTTACTCAATATTGTTTTCCATTGCAGGCTCTGGATCACTACAGAAGTGCATCCAAAGTTCCCAATTACATTGTTGCAAATGTCTATCAAGTATACTTGTGAACCACCTTCAGGTAGGACAAATATAAATCAATTTGCTGCATTGGCCTCTTAGTTTTAGACGTATTATAACAATATTTTTTGCTTTAGGAATAAAAGCTGGCCTCATGAGGACCTACGATTCAATGAGTCAAGACTTCCTAGACTACAGCGACAGTCCATTCTACCTGCCCATGATATACACTATCTCTTTCCTGCACACTGTTGTTCAAGAGAGGCGGAAGTTCGGCCCACTGGGTTGGAACATACCTTATGAGTTCAACTCGGCCGATTGGTTGTCCTCATGTATGTTCGTGCAGAATCATTTGGACGTCTTAGAACCTGGACAGGGTGTCAGTTGGACTACTGTACGGTGAGACCTTTGTTAATATTTCAGACGTAGTTGATCTTGCTTCATCAACAGGGTGATTGGTACTCGGGTTTTTGGTTTAAATTTTCGGGTATATGCTGTATTTTATTGTATCCCATGTTTTGCAGATATATGGTATCAGCGGTGCAATATGGCGGTCGTGTGACCGACGATTACGACACACGCCTGTTGGTCACATTCTGTAGGGTATGGTTTTCTGATCAACTGTTCTCTGAAGATTTCCAGTTCTACAAAAGTTATGGTATTATGAAGTTTAAGAATATACCTGAGTATCTCGAGGAGATTGAAAAGATGAAGACGGTCGATCCACCTCAAGCTTACGGCTTACATACGAATGCTGATATTACGTAAGCTATAATAGTCAATTAATTTTCAGGTTGTCTTGTATATTTGTGTCTTGTCTTAACTTGAGATTTTAAGGGGCAATTTTTATGCTGAAATTTTGACCATCCCTTTGGTTAAATGATTGACGTGTGTTAAAGTGAAATATTTTATGCCATTTAGTTATCAACGCAACAAGACTCAAGATCTTTTAGATACGATACTGTCTATTCAGCCAAAAGAGTCTAGCTCTGGCGGTGGTGAGACTCGCGAGGCATCTGTCTACCGACAGTCTAGAGAAATGCTCGACAAAGTACCACCTAACTTTGATCCTCACGAGGTTAAGGAAAGGTAAGTGATAGAAAATGTTTAGTATCAATTGCTGATTATTTTTTTTGTTGTAATATATGTGTGCGTCCTAGTCTCTGACTGGAACTTAGGTAAGAATCGGCTGAGCTTTTAAGTGGATGAAGGGACTGATGATAAGGCATTTCGTCTCAAATTCCCTTATCATTAGAATTAGTTTGTATAGTCCACGGTTACAGAAAACGCAAAATGTTGTTTGGATCAGTAAAGGCGATCGAGTCAGTTTACAAGTAAATCTTTGTTATAGATTGAAGTTTTATGGAATGCTCAATTCCATGGTAATATTTTTGCGTCAAGAAATCGACAGAATGCAGAAAGTAATTGGTTTGGTGAGAACTACTTTGAAGGACTTATTGCTTGCTATTGACGGAACTATTATTATGAATGAGGTAATAATTGAACATTTCTTCTATATGAGTACCTAAATTCGTTCTTATCGTTATAACTGTTTATTTCGCTGCAAATTAATTATTCTCATTTTTATTCTAGTCGCTTCGAGATTCATTAGATTGTATCTACGACGCTAAAGTACCTAAGGTCTGGTTGAAGAGTTCGTGGTCTTCGTCTACTCTAGGATTCTGGTTCACCGAGTTCTTGGAGAGGAACATACAATTCTCGACATGGTGCTTCCAAGCTAGGCCGTTTTCCTTTTGGATGACAGGGTTCTTTAACCCCCAAGGTTAAAATTTCGCTCTAGATATACATTACGTGTTTCATCTGACTTATAAGTGAAGACTATAAGCCTTTTGTTTTGTTTTAGGTTTTCTCACGGCTATGCGACAGGAAGTAACTCGTGCGCACAAAGGATGGGCTTTGGACATGGTTTCGCTGCATAACGATGTAACTAAATTCACGATCGACGAAATCAAAGCTCCTCCACCGGTAAGCCAATAGAAAATCGCCTGCTGTACTATATGTAAATGTCTATAGAAATTGTCATATAGTACAATTACTCAGCAAAATTTTTATCTACGTGAATATATTATTTAGTAAATCGTTTAGCAACAATCCGTTCCGTTGTAAAAAAACAATTGAAAAAAATAATTATTTGGTGAAGAAAGGTACGCACGTTGTTTAAAGTTGTTTTAAAGTCATTTGCAGATTATTTTTAAATGATTTTTTTAAATTGATTCCTTTTTGTTTGAACTCGGATCCTGTGAAATGAGGTAAAATAACAAATTTGGTAAATCGTCCAACTAAAAGTAATAATTAAAAAAATGGTTTATCATTGGGAACCTTATTTAAATGTACAAATTACAACACATTTAGCAAGCACGACAGTAATGTCGTTACCGCTCATTGAAATACGAATATGAAGTGTGAAATATTTGGACACACTTTCGTAGCTGATTTGGAATGAAAGGGGAATGCGGAAAACGAGGCCGCGCATTGATATCGAACCCTTTGTACTATTGACCTAAATAAACTATCGTGAATTTGCCTAAGTTACGAAACGGGAACAAATTGTTTAGGGCTGTAATCAAAATTAATCATGTGAGTTTTTACGTTACCATAAGTAGTTCGTACCTGATTTAACATATTATCGTCGGCGCGTACGTTACTTACAACTAGTATGATCTCAAATAGATATAAGACTTAGGCTTAGTAGCAAAATCATTCCTTACGCCGTTTGTGAATTCTGATGGCACATTATATCGTTCAGCAAGTGATAATCATTATTGAAAATTACATTCACAAATCAAATCTGGCTGTCCCAGATGATTCTGATATAAAAATAAATAAATACATTAATTCTTGTTATACCGTTTTTCAGGAGGGTGTATTCATTCACGGTGTTTTCTTGGACGGCGCTGGTTGGGATCGGCGTAACTTGCGTCTATGCGAGTCTACCCTGAAAGTGTTGTACACGCCTTTACCAGTCATCCACGTTTACGCCATCAACTCCACGGCGCCGAAGGATCCAAAGCTTTATCAGGTAACTTTTTATTTTATCATTCTTGTTTATCGTTATTCTAGGTGCTGTGAGGTAGATAAACACCTAAATGTCTTGGGCTATTTTCTGGTTACGTTCCAGACGTACGCCATAAAAACTCCCTTTTATCACACAGCCTTACTTACATACATACACACACAAGACTTAATTTTAAAGGTACCTTAAAGGTATATCAATCAATATGATGGTATTAATGTCAGAGATGCATTCAGTCTGTACATGAAACGGGGTATATTAACCGAATTCCATCATTTTCGTAGTGTCCAGTATACAAAAAGCCGGTCCGCACAGGGTTGACGTTTATCACGCCTCTATGGTTGCCTACAATTAAAAACCCGGACCATTGGATTTTAAGAGGAGTCGCCATTCTATGCGACATCAAATAATGTAAGTATTGGACGTGTTTCTTTGGTCATTTTTCCCTGGCCGTATATTTGTGAGTTTGATTTTACTTTACATGAGCTTCACAATCAGTTGCGATCAGGTTTTTGTTATTTATAATGTATTGTAACTCAATCATGTTGATTTAATGCTTGTCTTGTCTCCAACTGACTTATATATCAGGTCGATTATGTTCTGTGATGACGTTTTTATCCTTTAGTTTGTAGTTCTTTTGTTTGAATAAACTAGAATTATTTCAATGTGTTTGTTTAATTACAAAAACATAAATAGAGAGGTATTGCAATTTATTGATATTTACAAAACATCAACTGTAACAATACAATACTGTGAATGGATGAATTACTTACAAACGCTTGATCGTCTCGATCGGCTATCGTATGGTTAATCGCATGCCCAAGTACTATTCAGGACATTAGTGCCTGCCCACCTCAAGGTAATTTTTACATGGCAATTCCTAGTTTTCTAACGCAGGTTTGCTACAGCCGTGTAGCCTAACCGTTAAAACGAGAAATAACTTAGTGAGCAGGCAGTAAAATCCCCTATAGTACTATTGGTAATATTTATATCGTTACTAATAATTACATAAATGTGAAAATATGTGGTTACTTTGTGACTTCGACAGAACATCTTAAAAACGACTCAATAATTATTATTTTAAAACGATCTTGTGTTGTAACTACACTCTTGGACGGAGTAAATTCGCTGGATGATTATATAATGAATGATATTACAAACGTATGGAAGCATGATATGATTATCTATAAGGAGGTCGATTTAATGTCAACAGACATATCTGCTACTGACCGCAGGTAAAACTGGCATCAATTTCTTGTTTGTTAATCATCCAAACGTGACCCATTTCAACATCGATTTCTGTTAAATCTAAAGCTTTGGCAGTAAAATAGGTAAGTATTCAAATTAATTTAAAATATCAGTCTGTTTGAATATTTTATGATTGTCATGTGTTCGTTGTAAGGAAGTCTAGTGTACATCTTGATCAAAGAAAATATAATGAATTGTAACATCGTAACAAATATGATCGATGACTACTAGTATATACAAGTTACAGCAAATAACGAGATCTAGCATTCCTAACATATTTTAACAATAGCTATAGTATAAAGAGACTACAACAATTTTAAATTAGCTAACAGCAATTACATAAAGTCTTACTTTTACAAAGCTAACAAAGATTTAGCATAAAAAACATAATACACAGGATACTTGTGGTTATTACGTATATGCTGCAAGAAATTTAATTTATGCATATTTATAATGATACTGAAATATTATTCCATGATATTACTAAAATATCAATATGTATTTTAATTATCTTAAATATAATTGGTTTCAGCGTTAAAATTAACAGTCTTAAGAAACTGGAACTGGAGTTAAGCGGTTCAATAGCGTCTAAGTTTGCCTTTGGCTACATGATAAATCAAATTAATTTATTGTAATCGATAATATCGTTATGTCTTTGGGGGTGTGACATTTTATTCCCTCTTAGCGTCGCCGCGGTAATTCCCGAGAGGTTCCACAGATCTTGACCTAGGTGCTCTGAAATAAATTATTTAAATTAAATTATGTAGGTAAATAATCATAAGTATTAAAGATTATTATCCCAGTGTGATTTTGAAACCTCGGAACTCGGAATCGGATTCGGAACGGTAGTTTGCGTTTACGAAGTTATTTTAATAATGGTGGGAAATAGTAGAAAAAATATTGATCGCGAAATTTTAACTAATACGGGCTTTTTATGATAAAAAGCTTCAAACTTATAACCACACACATGAAACATTAAGTCAGACACTTGTTATTTTTGATATGCAGGTTTCTAGGCCTATATGTTTTTATTATTATTTTTGCTGTACCAAACTTTGTAAACAAATACTGCTATTTTGATTTCCGAATTCGAAGATTGTTGACGTTTCTCGACGGAAAATCATTCCGATCCGACGATAACTTTCCGATGAGATTTATGTGTAGGAAGTCTTTCCGATGGCATTTAGTCTTTTTTTTTACTCAATTTGATATTATACGAATTATTGGATATTGTACTGGCTTTAATAGCAGAATTAAAGCCGTGTTTTTGGATGAAACAATAAATACAACGCAATCCCAGTGGAGCTAAATGTATTTAGGTACCAACCTACTTATTTATTTAATTTAATACAATTTGTTCATTATACATTTAAAAATTATTTCATTCGCATCATTAATAAGACAAAAGCACATACTCAAACTTTATAGGGACGGACAGGGGTGAATACGCAGGTTCGGTTGCCAAACATTTTTAATAGATGGCGCTGTATCCTTGCAACCTAGTTTTTAATTTTTACACGAACAGGGAGCATCTATGTGACACATGATGTTACAAATTATATAGGTAATCAACGTTCATTTTAGTTATTTTGTAATTTTCTCATCACAACAATAAACAAACCTCAGACATAGATAAAACAAACTTTTTTTTCATTGGATTTGTCAGTTTACAAAGATCGGTACAAAAAATAATAAATTAACACGTAGGCTTAGAAACGTGAATATCAAAAATAACAAGTGTTCAACTTAATGTTTGATTTATGTGGTTATAAGTATGAAGCTTTTTATCACAAGAAACTGTTATATATATAGTTTAGATTTTGCGTTCAATATTTTTTCTACTATTTCCTACCATTATTAAAATAACTTCGTAAACGCAAACTACCGTCCGAATCCGATTCCGATTTCCGAGGTTTCAAAATCACACTGCAGATCTGCCTTTTGCTTTCTACTGCTGGGTATAGGCGTCCTTCCTTTTGTTCCAGTAGTAAAATAATATGATCCCTCATTATATATAAGAATGTGTACGTTTAATAACATTTACGTACCTTCTTCTTGAAAGCGTCAATTCTATCTTCCCTTCTTTAACTTGTTTGAAAAGCGATATGGCCCCAGCATGGCTCAATCCACGTGTCGGCACATTGTTTACTGACAAGATTTCATCACCTAAAACCAGAAAGACAAGAATGTTATTTGTCTTGTTATTTTAAAGTAAATATTATATAACATCATGGAAAATTATCCCTGATCTGTTGTAAAGTAAATGAATACTATAAGTACCTTCAAAAATAGAACCCTTGTCAGCGGCTTGACCATTCGGAAATACTGTCTTAACGAATATACCCATTTTGCCTTTAGGAGAATCGGTTCCACCAACAATGCTGAAGCCGAGACTTTTGTGTCCAGGTCCTTTCCAAAACTCCACTCTATGTAACGAACTATGTGCGTAATGTGCACCGTGCTGATTTTCTTGGTGTGATAAATTGTGCTCTTGAAGTCGTGACACATGACTTGCAGGGTTTGGTGAACATCGTTGTGATCCTATTCTGCTGAAAAATCTGTTACGACTGCTATTCCTTAACTGTTCAGGAATGCTCTCAAATGATCTATTTTGATATAGTCTCGGTAAATGTTTTATATAATGTGAATAGTTTTCTTTGATTTCGTTGTTTGCGTTTTCGTTGTATACGGCATACGGTGTGACAACTTGTTGTGGCCGAGAACTGTGAAGCGATATTGGCCTGTAATTGTTGGCGTTATTCATTCTTGGAGTCGGCGACGATCTCAACGAGATTTCAATATTTGTGATGTTTTGTAAAGATCCAGACTGAGTATAGGAATGCCTTTCTAGTAATTTTTCGTCATCACTTTTTTGATTTGAAACCATAGGTTTGTTTTGCACTTGCACACCGAAATCACATTTTTGATGATATTTTGATCTATTAATATTGGATTCGTTTGAAAAATCTTTGGTTCTACTCGTCGCAATGCTGTTATATAATTGATGGTCACTAGGGAAATGAGTTTCGATTGTTATTTGGTTTGAAGGTGAAGGTTTGTGTACGGTCTGTGATATTATATCCGGTGGGACGTTAGCCATTAGTGGAGGGGCACTATTTTTTTCATGAGTTTGATTGTTTATGATTCTGCTTAGGGTTACAGGTGTTATTTCATCGTGAGCCATCACAAGGTCGACTTGGTATCTCTGAAAAAGAGCTCCATCTTCAATAGTGGCTTCAGTGGAACAAGAATTAACTATATGTTGAACATCTTTCAGAGAAGATAATCCTCGTAGTACTCTACCATTAACATTGACTATTTCATCGCCTATTCTGAGTCTGCCATCTCTATGGGCAATACCGTCAAAGTCTAATTTTATTACTATGTATCGAATTTCATAGTTCGAACCACTACTGTCAAAGTCCACTCTATGTTGTGATAGATAAACACCAAGACTTTCATCTAACCTTGACTTTAAAAGTCTGATTTTCCTAAACCGCTTCGTGCAAGGCCCTCGGCCTAAAATGTCGCTTTCAGAAAGTGGTTGCATTTCTGCTTGCGATTCCTTTAGACCATTGCAATTAGGATTAGAAGCAGACAAACTTTCAACGGGTATTATTTGGGAATGTAACAACTTTATTTTTCTACTTTGAATTCGTTCGTCTAATGTTATTGTTTTGTAGACATAAGGTTGTTTTTTATTAATCGTCTTTTTTGGTAGTGGTGGTGGTTTGGATTCAATGTGATCAAAGTTGTTATACATTCCATTATTATCATTAGACTGTTTTTTCATATTTTCTCTATTAATATTTTCATATTCATGAGAATTATTTTTCTCAACTGGGAATAAAGCACAAGGTGTAGAACTTCTTCGAATTGGTACTTGGACTCTATTCACATTGATTTTGTGATTAAAACTGAGTTGTCTTGAAAACGTGCTATGGTTTACTTCACAGCTGACATCTATTGGTTCTTGGCGAAGGGAAACATGATGGAAATGTGAAGAATATCCCGGTGGGGAGTGATTACTATGTTCATCAGTAGGCCGACCGTCGCTATCATATCCCGATTCATTAGAGCTCACGTAATTACTTAAACGATGGGCTTGCACTTCTGCGTTTTCAAGTCCGTGTTGAATGCTTTGAGTAGAAGACGTCAAATCACCTTTCAGATCTCGGATTGAACCTAGTACTGAACTATATTCATATACAGGTAAACTGTTCCTATTCCTTGGTATTAGCATAGGATCATAATCTAAAGGTGTCCTTTGAGATATCATTGAGGACCTCCTAGATGTGTCATCAGGACGACCAACTGGATATATACTACCATCTATTTCATTGATACTTCTCATCGAACTCCTTGAAAAATTGTAATCTTTTCTCAAGGCATTGTCAAACAACATAGTTTCTTCATGAATAGATATACTGTCATTACTTTGATATCGGTCTTCTGACCTTGAGTTCGTGAGATATATTCTCTCCCTTCGGAATTTAGGTGATTTTCTATCTATTCTTTCAGAAAAACTTTGTCTAATTGGATTATTCCTTTGTTGGGAGGCCATACTATTTTCTTCGGGCAAAACTGATAATTTAGATCTTAAAAATGCGTATGGAAAGTTCGGTTTTTTGGATGCCCCGTTATTTGCTTGACCATCGCCTAAATGAGTTATGTTGTCACAGCTAATAGCCTTAGTTGGAGAGGTCACTAAAGTATCTTCAGATAAAACGTTATGTTTTATAGGAGAGTTTTTCTCATTACCAGCATTCTGCAAATCTATATCATCTGATGGATCATCAGCCTTGACATAGGTTGACAGATGTGAAGTTGAACAACTGCGATACAGTGAAGGACCATTTGCTACAGGATAGTTCTCAGTAGTTTTATTTATGTTAAGAGACTGAGATTTTGCAGAATTTAACATTCCTGTTGACCCCATCCTGTGAAAAAATGATTTAAAGGGACTTGGTGATCTATCTCTAGAACCACTTCGAATAGAATCTGTGTCATTATCTTTCTTCAAAGACGTTGAATCTGAACTACTTCTTCCCATTTTCCAATGTTGTTTTTTCTTGTATTGTCCGGTGATTACGGATTCATCTTTTAAATCTTCGTTAGGCTCTGGCTGTTGAGTAGATTCCTTTGGATCTGTCTTCTTTAACATTTCAAGTTTCTTTCCCATTCGGCGACCCCATGTAGCAAACACTGAAAATATTGTACATATCAAGTGAAATATTAAAGGTTTTTAATGACAACAATGCACTTCTGAAAAAGTTTTCGAATGCTACTGTAAACTACTGAAAATGTAGGGGTAACAAATGGGTCTATTATCATTGAATGTAGTTGTCTTGAAAATTGAAATAAAATTTAGGTATGATGGAAAAGTTGAACACTTTTAAATGGGTAGTTTAAACAACAACGTAAAAAGTGCAATCGCACAAAAATTTTACCTTTCTTCATCTCCTTGACATCATCCTCCATGACCATGGCTGGGAGCGCGGTAACGAGCGCAAAGTCTTGTGGAGTTTGCGGCGCGGCGACGGGAGCGTCGGCGGCGGCGGCGTCTCGGCGCGGAGACGACGGCGCGGCGGCGCGCGGCGCGGTCACTTCCCTGCGCTTCGGCCCGCGGAAGAGGCGCATGATGACCGATCACGCAACCATCGCGCCACACCGCACTCACTAAATGCTCTGCAAACAACGAAAACGTTTTCAAATGATAGAATGTAAGCTCACTAGCCCAGCCTACGTTATACTCCCGTACCCATAACAATGTGCCTAGGTAAGTACTACACAAAAATGTATACCCTTTTAAATAGTGAATTTACTTGTTCTACATAAAATGGCATTCCGAACAGACGTGATATTATAGAAAACCTCAATATCCTGGCAAAGTTAGCTACAACATTTTACGGTACCTGTCAAGGTTGAATAGCGTTTTCATTACGCTTGATGCGTGGTAATACAATTATTTAATATTAATTAGCGTAGTGTTGTAACCATACGTAATCGTCATGTGTTGTGGCTGTTATTATTTAAGGGCCTCTCAGCTAACATACTATGTTGAAATGCGTTGTCATTGATTTTATTATCCGGATGAAATCAATTTGTGATATTATAAATACTCTAGCTTTGCCTCCGGCTTGGGAGGTCTTTATTACACATATCGGTTCAAGTCCAATCTTTCATAAATGTGGGTAATTGAAGAGTACCGCCCACCACAGGACAGTCTCGGATGTGGTCCGTTCTCAACTATCATTACGTCTTAGTGATTGACACGCGAACCGTAATTATGGAATATCTAAGAAAATCATGTAGACAGGTAGTGGGGGTGTTTATCGTGCGTGGTTCGGCCTTACCACCAACTCATAAGCGGGACGGGAATCGAGGTTTGAGATTAATCTCATTGGTTATGAGAGGCGATCTAAACCGTGTAATTTAAACTGCGATTTAAGAACCGGGCTATTACTGTCACGGGTTTTACGGCTGTGGTTTTACTGACTGCTAATTCTACTAACGTAAGATGTATAGATAAAATGATCATTTTATATGTATTCGTAGCTATCACGCGGCTCCGTAAGTACAACCCACGGTTCTACAAATGTAACAAAATCCGACCAGCCGTTTTTGCGTGATACTTAGTCTTACATACAAGCAATATATACTTTCACATTTATATAGATCTAAGGGAAATAATTATGTAATACTTATACAGTAATTTGTTATTATATGTATGGTTTAGTTTTATCAGATCCATTGTTAATTACTCGAGTATCTTAAAATAAATGATTGATTTTACTTTAATGTCTATATAAACGGCGCTGGTTATACATACACATATGTAAATATTATGGTACAGCTTACAGCTTTCTCATCCAAATAGTATGCTTACTGTACCTACGTTAGTGGAACAGAATAATAACACTGTACGGCCCTTATGTTACAGGAAATTGTAATGGATTAAATGCAACTCGTCTTAATGCTGGAACGGCACTGGATTTTAAAATACTTACTTGTATTTAACAAACTACACGTGCCTATAAATTGTTATATTTATCGACGACGGTTAGAATTGATTATTAGCCTACACTTAATGGTTTGGGTAAATACAAGGTACTCAGACGTAGAACAGCTGTTCAGAGTATACTACGAGCTACAATTCAATAACATTTTAAATAATAGGCTATATCACTACTACGGAAATGTATTTTATAGGAAGGTGACTTTTTGCTTTAGTGCGAGCAGGATGAACGACGCTTACGTACCCAACGATAGGTATACGTGAAAAGGATTGTGCTTGGGGAGCAGTTCCTTCTTTGCCTGTCATAACACAATTATCGTTTCTTTCTTAAAAGAACAAGTAACTGTTTATACAGTGTAAACATCTATTTTTGTTTCAAATTGAAGTCCTTACTTTGCCCTTTCAGCATCACCGGACGTAATGGAGAACAGCTTTACAGGTTTATTATTGGTAGCTTCAAGTTAGTTATTCTGATGTTTTAGTGACGAATACATCACTCGTCGTGAAGTAATTATTCAGTTAAGTACATTTGCCTTAAGGTCATTGCCATCGGTATAATTGCGCTATAAATATAATTCCAAATCTTTCCATTGATTATTTTGTTTGCATTGTAAAGTGGTCGCTGGGAAAATAGATTTCTTTATTCTATTTTGATTTACCCGGCGGAGTGGTCACGGGCCCGCTAATGACGTAACGGGTGATGAATTAAGGAAGCGACGTCTTCCTGCCGGATGTGAGCCACACTTCGTGGTTATCGGTCACGCCGGCGCTGTGTCTAAATTTGTATAAGTAATACATTATCTCGAACGAATATTATATGATGCAACTGTTGCGGCTGAACGGTGTTACGTTTTAAGTTTAAAATTAAGTGTTTTAAGTAGTTACCTATGATGTCTGAAACTATCCGATGTTGATTTTAGTTGAGTAGGTAATTAGTTAAAATAGTCGACGTCGTGGCAGACCAAAGCGAAGATGGATAGGACAGGATTTAGACAGCTTTGCGGGCAAAACTTGGCCACATGAGGCTCAAGAGGGGATCCTGTGAAGAAGGAAAGAGGAGGCCATTGCCTAGCGGGACTCAATAGACAAAAAAAATAAAGAATAAATGTTGTTGTCATGCATTAACAACATGGAGAAACGCACGGCAATGATTTGTACCCTCTGTGCTTTGTTCCATCATGAACCCTGAATGTGGTCAGACAACATTCCGATTCTAAACATTGCCACAAAAAGTAAATAGGTACACAAGTCGCTCTCGTTTACTATGAAAAAACACTTCCTAATTATAGTTGTATGTCAACGTAACGCTATTGAAATGTTATTTTAGAATGTTTGCATGCCAACAGATAATACGTTATTATAACGCAATTGTTAATTTAAGTTCACCGTAACTAATTGCACTATTTAGAGTTGCAGTCGCTTTCGTAAGCATAACGGCGACGAATCTTAACTGGACACACATAATGGTTTAAATGTCTCTAGATTACTCTTCACTTAAGATTCCTAGCGGGCGCAAGAATTCCGCGGAACTCACCGTTCCTGAAGCTGATTTGTTTAGTACGCAGTAATTACGTTTTTCTTAATGGCGCCATCGCATTGACGTGAAGATAACTACCTACTTATTTATTGCCCGCACAAGTACTTCAGGTAAGTATACAACTTTTTTTGTTACAGAAATCATTACGTGGCTAAATGGTAAAATAAAAAGTCCTTGCGTTCCAATGGCGTTTGACCGTTGGAGCTTTATGCGGCATTATCTTGGTCTCGCATTCGGCATGCGCTGGCAAAGGGACAAATATTTATTCTCGTACGTCTCTTACCTATAGTTGTAGGCTGTGAGATCAATCTTAAAGGATACGTTGATTGCTTCGCGAAATATTACTTCCTAGATGTCTCGAAAGTAATTTTAACCTGTTATCTACATAAAATACATCAACGGCCTTGAATGTGATGTTTTAAAGGTGATTGCCAGTTTCGCAAGCGTTATAACTAGAGCCGGCGTTATTATCAAGTAGGTAGGTACCTACGTAAGAAGCTATGTAGGTACGGGCGAGAGGGTCGCGTTTGACGGGCATTGACATCGAATCGCAACAAGGCAGGTGCGCATTGCTAACTAATGGCAAACTCACGATAATAGGCACGTATAGAGCGTTGCGAACACGCTTGTCACTTGACGGTCTCATTACATTCATAACTTGTTAAATATTTTTTTAAATAATTAGACGTGAAAATAACATGGGGAAATGTTTTTTTTTACTAATGTAAGTAACTTCTTATTTGTACTGACATTGTATAGCCCTTACACGCAATCAGATTTATACAACCCATGTTACGCGTGTAACTTCCGATTATTTTTAGACGTTTATGCAGGAGTGTGGTTCGCGATTGCAGTGGCTGGTTTAGATTTAGAGCAATGACTCACCTCATACTAGTGCGCATGGAGTAGACAGAGCGATGCAGACGGCACGGACGCAGGCGACGCGATGCTCAGCTGTAATATAACGCTTTACTATAGAGCATGCTGCATTAATATCTACCTAGCAGATGGAACTTGATAATAAAATATCCATATTGAGGGATAAAGCGTGGATCATATCTACTGTACGTGCCACACGCTAACGTCGATAATATGATCCTATCACAAACAATATAAATTATCATTCTTATTGATTCTTCTATGGATAGGTAGTACGTTCATATTGGTGATTATTATTTATAAAGTGTACCTATAAAACCTTTTAATATATTAATGCTACCAACGTCTAGGGATCGGAAACATAAAAATTCCATCACGTAGAGAATGTTTTATCGCCATCTATTGCAGGACAATAGGGCGGCGTTGTAAGAGTGCCTAATGGCAATCCCATGGGATTGAAGCTCGGCCACTCACCATGACATGCAAATAAATGTACCTACGGTTGAGTTGAGTGAGACATACTCTTATTTACTATACTATCTTCACAGACTAATAACTATACAGAATATATTTTAACACTGTATCAAAATAACCTTGACGTTCAAAGATCATTTTCTATGCTAAATTGTGTAAGTCTCGTATTCCTCTTCCGACTCAATTAAGTCACACAAAATGCTTAATACGAAAGTACCTAAGTCATTGAATGTGTCATCGCGCAACGTCCGACATTTAAATAGGTGAGACGAGATTCCATTGTTTTCAGACTTACGTAATTTATATGTTGTGAACACTTTTACAATAAACAATGCGATTCTATGAGATTTAAAAATAACGAGGACTATTTTACATGCCCCTAATAGTTTGTAAGATTTGCCTTCTTATTTAAACCTACTCGAGGTCAAATCAAAGCTAGGGTAATGGACCGCATAATCTGCCTGAGACTACATAATCTGTGTCGCTTAACTACACAGGAATGAGTCTGAACGGCGTAGTCAACCTAGCCACTAATCATTAGCAGGGCTGTTACTCGGCGACGTGTGACAAATGTGCCAGCAATGAGACGTGATTAAACTCACGCTCCATTTACTGTAAAAACCGCCGCTGCCTTACTTTAAGTACCTCCTTGTAGCAAAAATTATATTCCACTGACACAGATGAGCACCATTCATTCTTGTTTAACCTACCTGCCTACCCAGATAGATTCATAAACTATTATTTGTATTATTTGTTTATTTTAAAAGTTGATTATCCAAAACTGAGAATAGGTACTAATTATTTTTTGCCAATCCCAACATTAAACGAATACTTAGTGAAAATTTGAAAACCAAACAGTACTGATGGTTCGCCTTCTGAAGTACCTACTTGAGTGTAAGTTTAATTTTTGAAAGTCGATACTGAAATACCAGACCCCCGCTGAATTTAAGTAGGTAGCTCTATGTATTGCGTACAGTGCGATACGGTACAGAATACAATGGAAATACAAAACAGTTGACAGAGTCCCTTCTCGGTGTTAGTTGAAGCTCAAAAGTAGGAGTTTCATTGTTCGCAGGTAAAATGTAAACACATAAATGCCGTCTTTGGCGATAATGCGAGGAGCACTTGTGACCGCAAACAAACGACAATTGATATTCTCCGTAGGTAGGCATTGGATAAAAACTAACTAATAGGTATACCTACTTATGGCTTGCCTCGTGCGGTTTACACGTAGATTTTTTTTAAGAATGTATATAGCTCAATAGTTACCCTTTATGTGTAACTACTTTATTCTGAACGTTACAATAAAACTACCCATAGTATCATATTATGATGACCTGTCATAATATTTTTCTTGAAAATGAGAAAAAAATAGTTAAGATTTAGGCCAAGAATTATTCTGTCAACGACGCGACGACCGATACGACGACGATAATGATAATAATTTGTATTTAAAAACGCTTGGTATGCATAGGATATATACTATTTGAACTATTAGAACCTCCCTATATAAATAAAAAAAACTATATTGAAATTATGTACTTAATCCAAATCCTTTTATTCTTGAAGATACTCTTCCCATAATTTAGACGCACCTGCTACGTACATGTAGAAAGATAACGTGTAAAAAGTATAACCAGTAAGAATATATGTAAACTAGCAAATGAGGCAGGCGCTATCTTTATACTATAAATAATAATAATAAAAAAGCGACATACTAGAAAATGTCTTCATTTACACAACTTTATTCAACAGACATAATGTCTTAACTCTATCAGGTGAATACATTATCAAAAGGTTATTTTTCGTCCTCGAGGTAATCTGCGCTAGTCAAGAATACAGATGAAGGTCGAATGTAAATGAAACAGACTGAAAGTTAAAACGTCAATCCATGGCTTCGCGTTGATCTCACTACGTGACGTTAATTTACGTTCGGGTGTAGGAAAGTAGATTAACCGCTCAAGCATGGGAAAAGTAAATGGTATTGTTTATATGATGTAATAAATGGTAAATATTTTCTCCTGCTTAGCTTTTCCTGATCTTGCAAAACTACAAGAGGCATACAGGATCTACAGGTTTTATTTAGAAGAATACTGGGCAGCGTTTACTTGGATCTTTAACTAGAACGGCATAAATAGGTGATGAAGATTTGTCATACGCAATTACGGACCATATCAGCGAAAGCCGATTATACCTTTGAGTTCAATATTAGGCAACTAAATAATACCTTTAGCCGCTAAGCAATACTCCTCAGACAGCATTTACGCGTTACGCAACGTGTCTGGTTAATTAAAACAAATCAACTGTCCACATTTATTATGGCTCATTAGACGATTGAATATTATTTCCATCATATTATTAAGATTAAAGGAACAATCGCACCAGTTACCCGGGTAATTTGTCGCGAGTACAGTTAGGGAATATTTAAAAGCACGTGGGCGGGCGGGACGCGGCGCACGCGCAACGTAGGCGGACGCTACTATTCAAGAGAAATGCCCTTTGTAAGTATAATCCGCCTGCGACCAAATTTGGTTTTATGACCCGAAATAAAACACCTTTACAATAGCATATTTCTGTAGGAAAACAATACCCACAATACCAAACAGATGTAAACAAAGACTTTTTGCTGTTTTGTAGAGAAATAGGTCACTTTTGTTTGGATTTCAGTTAAAACCTTCCGCGTGTTTTACAGTAATTCGGCAAACGTTTGTGCTATTGTTTAGTATTTGTTGTAAGCAAGTAAGAGATAAGTGTGGGTCGATGCTCCTTCTAATTGATAAGATAAGTGTTGTGTCACGGAACGGTATTGGAAGTTGCCGTATTACATAATCCAGGTAGGTAAATCAAGTCAGTCAAGCTGTGAGACATTAATAGCTGGTGATAAAACAATCCCGACTGTTTCCTGTCAGAATCGGATCCCCGCCACTTCTCTTTAAATATATTTACTATTACATATTAGCATAAAGTAATAATTCCTTCGAGAGGATTTCTGTACTTGTGATGTAATCTTGATTCAGGGTCGGCAGATTAATTATATTAATTCATCTGCTGGTGTAGAGTTTCGTAATCAACGTGTGGCTAATGTATTTTATTTGAATGTTGTTGATAGAGTGTAGGAGGGGCTATATTTATGACGGTGCCTTTGGAGGCTTCGGGATGTAGGTAGGTGCTTATATCGACACCGGATATTGCATAAAATATTGATATTTATCACAATAAAAAAACATCTCCATATCTCGCCCATATTACGTCGAGTCACATACAATGATTAAAGATGGCGGCTCTACGCATGCTGAGTTTAGGCAATTAGCTATACGCAGAGCCGCCAACTTTGTTCATTTTATGTGACGCGACCTGTACCTCGTCGATACGTGCTATGGGTATTATCTCGTCATGTAACTATCGGGATATTCTTTCGTCTCCAGCATAGCGTATCCAATATTTTACGTATGCAATTTTCACATTAACAGTAGAGAACACGCGATTTACAAAACAAGTAGATCGGATCGCAACGCTCACCTTTATTATCCGGAACTCGTGATTGCGATTAGTTTCACGTGTGATGAGAATTAACCAATTATCGCCAGCATTTACGGTTATGCTTCGCAGCCGCCGAATCATTTCTTCAACGAAGATTTCATTCCAACATAAAAGTTTTGTGTGATGATTCATCGGCTTGAGTTTACGAAATAGTTTCATTATTAGCCATTTCCAAAAGATATTGTAGGTATATGTTTTTGGAAACACGATGTTGGTTATTAATAATATCTAATGGTTATTGGATCATGTACTTATGAGATGATTTTGTACTTATCATAATATACTGATATCGGTTGGGAACTTGCATAAAATGAATAGGTGCGCTTTAATTAGACCGTACCTAAAATGCGGATAAACTAATTGATACATAATAGTCACCATAATATCTGATAATAAAATACTTAATGATACCTACCAATTTATTAATAGGCGTTATAAATAAAAATGTAATATATATAACATAAAAAAAACGACAAGTCTCGCTGCGTTTAAAAGAACAACCTGCGAGACTTGCGCCTTGGTCTTGCGAATATTCAAAAATAGTATCAAGACTTTGGGCAACACTATTTGGAAGACTGCCTTTGCGATCTTATACCTGCCGACCAAGTAGGTACCTACCTAGTTGTAGTAAACTACAATGGTCAGGTCAACTACTAATACTAGATGTCGATCGAAGTCCATTGTTGGGCCTGCTCATCAGTTACCTAAATAAGCGTTGCGTGCTGCATCGATTATAATAACAAGTTGTGTTCAGTGAAAGCCGTACTGTTACTTAATACACGTAATGGGTTCAGAAAAAGAGATTCCCGACTCGTCGGCGGCCATTCACGACCATCGTTCATTAGTTAAAATTAAAATTCCAATTAATACTTATCTCGGACCTCGCTCCGTGGAACCTGTTCGCTTCCGGAGTTACGCCGAACCGAACAGCTGCCCAATTTGTTATTTTTAAAAGCATCTTATATGATGTTGCGGTGGTTCTTCCACTTTTCTCATTATGCAGGTAACTGGTCAATTTTATAGTTTTTAAACAGAGGCACTTATTGATTCAATCGAAGTATCTACTATATTTTACAACTGTTCGAGATATCAGAGGTGATATCGCTATTGCACATGAAAATATGCATAATAGGTACATATATATTTTGTAACCAAGTGAGCTCCTACGGTAGTGAGAGTATGTAAACCAGATGTAAACTAATAAAGATGTCTTACCGATAAAGGTTTTAGCTCTGTCGTTGATAATTGTCGTCTATCTGCGTATTATGCACTTACATTCGTTTTGAGTTAGATCCCTGTGAAATAGGTTAAGATTTTTTTTTAAATTTATTATTACGAATAACAACATCATTATTACTATAACCACCCCCTTTCTAACTTTCTGATAATTAGTTACAGATGATATTTTTGATCACACAATTTGTTTGTAACCGCTTACGTTCATATTCTTGTAAAATTTGCATTGAGTGGCTTAGTCCTTAATTAGAGGCTTTTACATTTACTAATGTGATATTGTATAAGCTATTAATTAATTATAGCTTTATTTTACGAAATTCGCAATAAGAATTTACAAGTGATATTCATTTTCAGTCCGAATTAAATTGGCTTCATGCTCATGAGGCGTTGAATATTTGGTTTGCATATATAGCGATTACGATACATGTAAGTAATAAAACAACAAAAATTGAGAAATATTCCGTCTAATACATAAAATATATTATTACCTGAACCAGTAGGTGACATTTGTGTTAAAATACTGTCTGCTGAATGCAAATGCACGCTCGTGTTGGCAATTTGTGTGTGAAGGCGACGCGGCACTGTGGCGAATTTTGCATTGATTATAATAATTTTATCGATAAGTGCTAATCGAACTATGACTATATGAATATTACAATGTTAATTCCATTACTAAATTGAATCACGGTCTGGTATTTGTTTCACTTCCAACATGTACATATAAGTAACGCAACATCGTACAACGTTCGTTTCATCGTACAATCGTTTTTTTGTTGTTGTAGAGTAAAAATTGTGGTGATGGATACCGATCTTTTTAGTGCGAAATGTACGTAGGTATATATATTAGGGTTGCTCCTAAATTACTTACCTAAGTCTGAATGTTTAGTTAAATGAAATTCAACAGTTCTAACTATTCTTTACCGTAGATTTATTAAGAGTTTTACTTAATCACTAGATAGCACTGTAAGATTCTGCTGACTGAGAGATTATGTGTTCAGTCGCGGTTATGAGTTGTGTCTAAACGTCAGGCGAGTTAAGATGAATGTGTAATTATGGAGGACGTTGTTGATGAATTGTTCAGATTAGCGCGAGACGGTCGGGTGGCATCCAGGTCGCATGTGTGCTCTGCGCCCGCGCGCCGCCGCGGACCATCGCCGTCGTGCTCAATGACTGCACTTCCATCTCATGTACCTACCTACCTAATAACTTCAACGTTTGCAGATTAACTCTATCGTACCATATCGGCGCCGCTTAACATATATTCATGTTTCTCATTAGTGTTAATTGGGCCTTCGATTATGCTTAGAGCTCTTTAAGGTAAAGGCCATTTAATAGTTTTATATTGGTACATATAGGTAATAAGAATTTCTTGCAATATAATTGTACTATGGTTAACAGACTTAATTATTTATAACGTAAAAGACACAGTATCTGTTATAAACAATGTAAATAATAACGTTTTTGAGCACTGAGTTCGATGACAGCAGAGGCAAATAACTATTAGGTACTAACACTACGAAATACCGCGTGGCATTAAAATGCTAATATAATTATAAAGAGAATTTCCTACACTAATTGTAGTTTTCACCAAAAAGTACCACATTATTTTGACATACATACAAATATATCTACCTATATTATTGACCTTCAGTCACAATATTTGCTAGCTTCGATTGATACCTATCTACCAGTAATAAACTAGCGTTTTTTTTTTCTTATTTGCTGTGTCTCGCCAATCTAAGGGCACATTGTTAGAATGAACGCTAACTTTTTTGGGAGAGACGTTGAGAAACAATGTTGTGTTGTGTAGTCTAGGTATCGTTTAACAATGCTACATAATACATTTATAGATTAGTTGGCCCCTCTTGTAGGTATCGGAACGAATTATTTTTTGAGATTGATTTTGTATGCTGCTTACGAGAGTAGAGTCCCATACATATTTCTCTATTTGTATCGAATACGGAATTGGATTAGTGAATCAAAGCCAATAAAATAGGGATACGTCAGCTAATGGCATTCAACCTATTGATTGTCTATTAAGATAGAGGTGATATCTCTACACACTACAATTACAACAGTAAGTGTTTTTCTATTGTAAATCTCAAGGTTCATAGGCCTTTTTTGTGGTCGTATTTGTTGAGAAACTCTACAAATGTACAAAAGTATAATAAATGATCATGAGCATCAAAATGTGTGCATAATCAGGGCCATCGCAGTGTTTATTAAAGAACTGTAATGGCGGTAGGAGTCGTTAAGCGTCTAACGCGAATGTGCCAGTCACTGATGTGATCTTGTTTCTTGATCGGGACGCGTGCGCATCCTTTCTTACATCTTTTTTTTATAATTCTAGTGTTCCTTTAGCTACAAATAAACGTAAAATGCATCTTTAAATAAATATGGGTTCATAATGCGCCCCTTTAAAATAAATACCTTAAGATGCAATTCCTTGATAGTAAATTTTATATTTTAATTTTTTAGATACACGTAAACAATAGTGAGGATCATTCCAATCGATGGGCCTTGAATCTTTTGATAATTAAAAATTACAGCCTTGAATATAATTAAAACTACTTTCTGTTCTGCATACGGTTATTAAATACGAAAGAGCGCATACTTTTACGGTAATAAAATAATGTTTGTATCATATGAGAGCAGCTGTTGGATTCGTTTCGTTTGGTAACTCTTTAATGTATGCGTCTTGGTGTATAAATACCCTATATGTGATGTCTTTACCATTTGAAAACACGGATCTATTATAACACTTGTAGCGCTAGAATAGCTCCATTCATGCGTTAAGTGTATTTTTAGATTATTTCTTTTTGTGATACGTTTTCATTACGAAGATTGGAGCTGATATTCTTTCAATTAATTTGGACGTGTAAATTAAACCTTTTTTAATATGATCAAAAAATTTTGCGATAAATGTTTTGTGATTTGAGACGTCAGTTTTTGAATTTTACCAAAGCGTATCTTCTGACCCCGTTATTTACTGAGCATAGTGTAGTATTTTTTATTTTATTTACCTGTCTGTTATCAGCAGTGTTTCGACACTTGAAAATAGTGAAATTAAATGTGAAAGTTAACATTTTGTGAGGTACACCCGCTATCTATCTATTTATTATTAGTTCCAATCATTGATTTATGCTGTAATGATAATTTGGGTGACGTTCTAATATTGTTGAATTTATTGATAGAATGATTCTCAACTTGTAGCTGTTTTAAGTAAATGTTTTTTTTTTTAATTATATAATTAGTAGTTACATAGCTAAGTACATTTTAAAATTTAGTATTTGATTTTACACATACATAACAAAGTAAACAATATTGTAGCCGGGTAATATACACCTTTTTTGGAATTTTAATTTATTGCGGTACTCACTTTTGATCCTTGGGAGTACAACTTCGATTTTATCCTGAACAGTCGAGTAATACAAATATTGCAACGACAAATCACAATTGTCAATCACCACATTATAATATTCCGTCATGTATTCCAGTAGCACTCGAGTTACGTAGTCACACAGCGGTCTCAGTGCTCGTTATCACCGTGAAGCGCGTAAAGACTTGCGGATCGATCCCAATGCGGGAATGTTTTGATAAGGGCGGGCGCGGCGCGGAACGGGACGGATTCTGTAGTGCACGAGCGACGGGCACGGTGCGCGCGACGCGACTAAAGTTGCCTTGCCCGGAGCCTGCCTCGCCGCAACACAACGCACAACCTCTGCCTACAATCCTACACTGATGATAAGCCAGCTCCACGCGACAAGTGCATCCATTCATTCCGCACCGTTTCGCTATCCGATTTAACGATTCGAACAATGGATTTATGAATAAGAGCTGTGATAACGACCTGGCCACCTATTGTTTTCGGTACGTACTGGCTTTTGGTAAACAAGTATTGCGCTGACCGCAGAATAAGATCTGCTCTGACATGAATGACGGTTTGTTAATAAGTTACTTAAATGAATTAGTCACGGTTGCTTTTTGTGTAATTATGAATCATTTAATATTGCATGTGAATTATGAAGTAGGTTTGGCAAGCGATACCTACGCACCTTTGTTTATGTGCGTGGATTGGTAAATACTTACTTCAATAATATTGCCACTCGGCACAGGTACCTATATAATATATTAAAAGTAGGTACCTACATATAATATATAAAAATTTAATGGTCGCTGGATGATTGTACAAATTTTATCTCATTACTTTGGTACATGAATCAATAACGTCGTATAATTTGGCGCATGCTTATTTGTAAAATAATAAAAATTGAGTGCGCGAAGATTTTTATTGCAAATAAGCTTCATTTTGACCTTGCTTTGGGAAATTAAAATAATAAGCACTTTGTACGGTGAATACAAAAAAGGAATGTAAACATACTTATACGCCATAATCCTCCATCCGAACACTTTTTAGTAATATTACATGCTTTTCTTAAGCCTTCCTCTCATAAGACTTGTCCTTGTCTCAAAAATATACCAGTTTATGTATTGTTTTTTAATGAAATTGTTACGGTATTTTGTGCTGATAAGGGTTGACATTGATTTTGTGCAAAGATCATTAGTGTATCGCGGTATTGGTCGGATCCGCGCGTTCGTCACGCAGCACGTGCCGACACGGCATTGAATATGTCGATATCGCATCGCTTGATATTTAACTGTGGCTTATTGATCTGATAAATGTTTTGCTTAAAACTATATATCCGTCAAATTAATATAAATTTACAATCTATTTATATAACATTATAGCTGCGCCCCGCGGTGTTACCCGCGATTAAAAAGTATGTCCTTTTTACCGGGATAAAAAGTAGCCTATGCCCTATTCCAGACTATAATCTATCTCTGTGCCAAATTTCATCCAGATCCGTCCAGCCGTTCTGGCGTGATTGGGTAACAAACATCCATCCATCCAAACTTTCACATTTATAATATTAGTGTGATAGTGTGATTAATCATTTTGTTTCTAGAGTGTTACGGTAAGGTGGACATCATATTTTTTTTTTTTAATTATAGTCGTTAGCGATATGAGTGCTGCACTTGCAACTTAAACATTACATAAAACATTATTGTGGGCAGCCCGCGAATCAAGTTAGATTCACTGGAGAAATAGATCTATCTCGAGATCTTTGATCACAAAACTAACCTTGTACTCCTCACTTGACCCTGGTCAAGTGACATTTTTGTCCATCAGTAAAGAAAAAAAAAATGACCCCCTTCTCTGAAATAGTACATGGTTTTTATTTTTTATTAATGGCGGAATAAATGCAATCATATAGCGCATGATATTAAATAAATATTTTTTATCGCCAATAGTGTAACTAAACTGATACCTATGTTTAGATACCTATGTTTGCAGTAAATGAGCATTATATATTATTATAATACATATTCCACGCGGTTAACATGGTTGAGAGTTAACCGTTACTTGCTAATTACTCGCTAAGCACTATGTTATGATTTTAAAATGTTAAATTATTAAAATATCATTCGATTATAACGGTTTGTGCGCAAATTAACTGACTCGCCGGTATATCATTTATACTCTAAACTTTTTACTGCGGCTGTACTGTTTTAGTAAGTTATCAGTATTGTAATGATAACATTCTAAGTAACTCCTTTTATAAATCTCCATTTAAATTTAAACTTCTATAAATTTAGGGTAATAACGTCATAGCCCACGTAAATTAAAGGACCATTATCATCGGCTTTTATTATTGGCTCGGTGGCCAAAGTTACATAATCCTCTTTGTAGAAAGAAGTTTTAATCTATCTAAAATGCCATAGAAAGAAATTCCAATCTGCCAGTCTCAGTCGCGATCCGACCAGTTAAGTACCCCTCTAGGCCTGTACAAAATAAATGATTTGACACTGACTAAGTAATTTGAGATTTTTATAAATTTTGGCTCCACATACATTTACCTTAAAACAATATACATAATGATTGTTCGTTTGGACATAAGCAAGCACTCTACTTTTCAAGTACATATACGCATTCCTAATTTGATATGCAAGGAAACTGGGCCGATGTACTAACAGTTTTTGTAACATTACCACGCACCGTTAATATCGCGCGTCTTGTATAGCCGTCATCAAAATACGATTCTGAAATAAATATTAAAAAAATATAATCAGACAAACATACCAATAATACAGTTCCAAAATAAGAGAGGTTTGTATAATGTGTACCGTACAATGAACTGGTGGCGGTACCAAATATCCAGACCAGGACATTTACAAAACCATTTCTGAAATTTGCACGAACGGGAATTGAACTCGCCTCGGCTACCTTTTCTATCATCGGCCATTTGTTACCAATACTGTTGGATAAGGCACCTTATGTTCGGTTTATTTATAATTTTGTATGTAGGTAGAAGTGTACAACATTCTGTCAGATGATTTCGCCCTACCCTCAAATAACCCGATAATTCTTAGTGCTCAGTAATTATCAGATTGACGCGGGTATCGGACGTTCCCGAAATGAGCTCCGTTACCTGTTGAAATATAACTAATTTTGTGGATTTTATTGCATTTATTTTATGTTTTTTACGTTCCCGACGTGTCGTTCGTACGTGCGTTACCTAATTAATCAAAATCACGTGGGGCTTTACTCCTATCGTGTAATAGTGATTGTATGAACACAAGCGAGCGCTCCCGTGTAGTGTTGTACCTGTAAAACCGGCGCACTCGGCCATCCAGCCCCAGGAATCAGCCTACATCACTTTGAATCCTTTAATTTTGCCCCCCCATCTTTTCACTAACCCACATTTAATAAGCTGGGCATACTTCCATGCGACACCTTATGACCTAACTATTAGGAAATGTTTATAGACAAATGACTGTAATTTTTGGATGAACTACATAGTCATTAATCTAAGTACCTGATCAAATGGAAGTAATGATCTCTCGTAGACCCTTGCATTGATTGCCTTGGCACATAAAGACTAAACATCGCTATATATAATATAATAGGTACTATTTGAATAATATTTAATGTAGACCTTGTATCGCACATTTACTGGCATAGGTAGGCAGGCACTGATCGAGGCTTCTTAATTTAATGACTGCGGAGTAATAATTTGTAAGCCGTAAATGATATCGTCTTTTAATGTTGTGGCTTTAAAACGTGACATAGTTTTATATTTACAGCATTATTACTTGTACGTCAAGCACTATCCTTTATACGTACCGGTTCGGTAACGTAACCGCTTCCATCCCAGTCACACCACTAATGTCATAAATAAGTATGACAGTGACAGACATGCTTTCTCGATGACGTTACGATTACATTAGGAGTTCCTGCTTGCCCTACTGAACACTTCGTAAAAGTATCGTTAGTAGGTACCTGTATATTGACCAGGCTTATAAACTATCACCATATCAAATTTCATGAGAATCCATCCATTAGTTTTCCCGCAATGCGTTAACAGATACAGGACAGGTATCTGTTAACGCATTGCAGGACAGGAACAGACGGTCAGTAGGGTCAAACATGTTTTTTTCTATTGTTAGAGTAATATCAATGTAGGTGTAGAGAACTCGGAATCTAAACAAACCTAAAACACCTAAAGTTCTTGATGAATTTAACATAATGCCTTTATACGTGACAATATAATATATGTAATAGTAAACATTTTGAGGAATCCGTTCGAACTCGTTCTAAATCGCTTTACCAGTAATCACCTGAAGTTAGTAAATTCGTAGAACAAGAGCATTACACGTTGCCTAAAAAGGTTCGTCCATGCCGCGGCTGCCATGATGCAAATACCATGTTCTGCTAATTGCTTACGACAGCAAAACTTTACCAATATGCCTGGCATTCGACTGGCAGGCGCGCAACAATCAATCGGGCTGCTATCGTTTTTTTTGAAGTTAATTTGTATTGAGAATGGCATATCATGTAAGTTGGCCTTCTTTATGGCATGCATTTGGTTGCCGCAAGTTGCTTCACTGTCAATTTAAAATGTAGGCCAACTTCATCCCACTTTTTTATTGTTATTAAATGTTTTTTCCCTTTTTTTATTTTCTTCTTTTTCGCACACCCTACCTATCGTATAATTCATAAATGTCATATCGCAAAGTAGTTTGATAGGCTCTCATCTATATCGATACCCGCTCCTCGGGGTAACACGATAGTAAACTCGCTATGGTTATATTCCAACTGCATATACATTATTATATCAAATGATACATATCCCAGACGATAAATATTATGGAGCCAAACGGTAGGTAAATAGACATCAGTATAGTTATGTGAGTATAATACTCAATACTCGCGGATATGCAACAATTCCAACGGTTTACGAAAGTGTCCGAAATATGCAACAGACACGCGTAATTATAATCATATCTGCCAAATAAATCAACGCTGATTAAAGGTTGCTAAACACGGGTATGGCCAGGAGCTTCCTTAAAGTTTCGTCACAGCGGAGGTGATTTTACCTTGCAATATAAATTGTTATCCTGTGCCTTAGTAATGCTTTAATAACATACATTTTACGTCGGCTAGAAACGAAATCGGGGGCGTATGTTAGTGTGTGAGTGTGAGGGGGTGAGTGTAGGTACGTGTGGGTTGTGAGTGAGTGAGTGTAGGTACGTGTGGGTTGTGAGTGGGTGAGTGTAGGTACGTGTGGGTTGTGAGTGGGTGAGTGTAGGTACGTGTGGGTTGTGAGTGGGTAATTATTTGGTGTGCTACAGGGTGGTAGTGTGAGATATTACATATTGCCCTTTGGTCACTATTGATTCTGTTTGCTAGTTAGCTTTGTAGTCCACTGTCCTACGAATCTTTTCGTATGACTACTTAGTTTTGACTGCAGGCATTCAATGAGTATGTAGTCATTTTATTTATACTATTTGTAATGATGACTGCTTAATATTTAATAGTTCAACTGAAGTTGGCATTTCCAATAACAGTTGAATTTGTGGCCTTTAGAAAAGTAATCAGCCCATTTTTTTTTGTGAATGATTTGTTGCAAACTTGCATTACATAAGATATAAGTATGTTATGCATTAGATGAAACATATGTTTTTATAGATTGGGAAAATAATAGCCAAGTATACATTTTTATTACCATCTTTCCATCTTATTATCTCCCGGAATCTCCATGTCAGTCTGTGACGAAGAGATGCACAATTAACGTATGTTACACGGGGGTATATTGGCAATCAATATAAACGTTTATTTACAGAATGTCTGCATTCTAACTATCTAGGTCATCATTGCGTAGGATAACTGAAGCGTTCAGCGGTGAAGTTTGCCGTGCACGCGCGGTGAGTACACAAACAATCAAATTTGGCTGCGATAATATATATATATATATATATATATATATACGGTCCCAAACTAAGCAACGCTTGTATTATGGGTACCGTATAATGGACTGATAGACATGACGGTTGCTTAGTTGAAATTTAACGTGTCGTACGAACCATGTAAGCCGATGACGAAGTCTCCAATGGCTAAGTTTTAAAATATAATGGGTAACCCATATAGTGTAAACTATTTTATCATAACATAGAAAGTCAGTAACAAGATTGTTACGAGATATCTTGACGTGAATTTCTGCGCGTCAAAGTGGTTCGTTAAAAGGGATGCTCGTCTCACGTTATTTTTATGCGATTATAATAAACACGTGTCCGAGTTGTGAAGATGGCTTACTAAGATTTATTCAAGCCATGTTGTTGGAACAGTAATTAACCATCTGTGTGTAATAACATGTTTGTTGTAGATATAACTAAGTGTACTTACGCACTTATAGTAACGTAATTCGCGGTATCTCGCTTTAAGTTTCACGACGCAACGTCTAACGCAGTCTGAAATTGAGTAATGATTATCTGCTATTCTGCCTGCGTATTAATATTATGGAATATATTCTGGAACAATGAAAAGATTGATGAAAATCGTACATGCCTACCTAGATGAGCTTGGTAGGTTATATGATTCCAAAAAAGTACAAAAAAAATCATGTTAGATCAAATAAGCACGAATAAGTGGTATCTGATGAATAGATTATGCCTACCTATCTTTGTAACTTTCTGGTGGGTAGTCAACGCACACAAAGACGGCAAATTCATTAGGTATACCTAATACAGTTGCTTATATTCATTGGTTTAATTAAATATGCGCGTGCGTCACGGTGGATGGTCAAGTCATATTTTAGCAGTGTAAACCGCTGGCAGATCGGGGTTACGTTCGTAAAACGGAATGACGAAAGATTAATACACATTTGATCGGCGTGGAATGTGTTTCATATGAATTACCTACACGATGTTCAAATCGTAGTCCTGTATTTTTTTTTTTCGTAAGCACGTATTTAACATTTTGAAACCACCGTTTCGTTTTTACTCGTAATGCAATGCGGTCGCGGTTACAAAATTACGGATTAAAATTGTCTGTCGACTTAATCTGTGTAATTATTGAAATGGTATTTTTTTTGCAAACGGAAAACAAAAATTACGAAGGCTATGTGACGGCAGATGTACGAAAGTCCGAGAATTCCTTTAGTTTGCATCGATGTGTAGTAAGAAAGACGTAGATAGGTTTCTTGCGCTCGGAAATGGCACTACAAAACTGGGCTGCGCAGCGCACCTGCTACTAGTTTAATCAGTCTAGCTACATCGAAACAACGCAGCATAACATATATCCGTCTTGCTTTTGCTCTTGCTAATTGTCATGTTATCTCGTTTACACTGCCATTGCGTTATATTAAAACGTACACGTGTGTGCGTCAGCTGGGATATTAATGGCAACGCGTTAGTAAAAACTAGGTTTACATATCTACGTAATTGTTTATCTGTGTTAGTTTGTCAAAAAAGTAGGACTTATTTGCGGGATCGTCGTTGGTCTCGTCGTCTCAACATTTAACCGGCTGAAAAATGTCACTCGACATCCCATGAAAATAAAACATATTGCGCACCTGGCCGTTGTTAAGCAACTAGGTATTAACAAGTATTTCAGCTTTGGACTACATAAAAATGTTTGCTTTATTTTTTTTGCATTTATAGAAACTGTTTTTACATTTTTTTAATCAAACCTTGTCGATGTCTATAAAAACATGTCAGTACCTAGATCGGAAACGTCTTTCCTTTATTGGTATACAACATGATTCAAGAAGAGTATAACACTATTGAACCTTCGCTTGTTTATATTCATGCATTTGTAATCATCATGTGAAATCGGAACGCCAATATGGCAATTTTATAAAAAAAATGCTCTCAAAAAAGGACAATTGTCATTTTGAGGGGTAAGATTTGTTTTGAAATCGATATAGGTACTTATAGAAATTTTGTCTTCACATTATGATTAAAAAGCATAGTATACACGCCTTCTACGCCTCAATAACTTCCCCTAGACTACTCAGTGATACATACCTATGCTTACTTTTCTTCTTTAAAAAACATATACTACCTATAATGATTTGTCCGTGACAGCGATAGTGATGCCTTGCGACGTTGACAAATCGCGAGGCGCGCACGTCGCGACATTCTAGTCCTTTGACGTGCCTTCGTGATATAAATGCGCCGTAAATACGCTATAGAAAAAAGGAGTAACTACGGCAATTCATTACAACGATATGGCCATTTATCATCGATGTTTTATATTTTCATGTTATTCACATGTGGACTGCTAAAATGGGTACCGTTAAGTTAATACCGCACGTATTGATTTCTTATATTTACGCGAATACTACACATTGAAAAACTTATTTTACAGATTTTATCGCGTTTATTTTGTTTTTATGTTTCCGACATTTCGGCTGCTTCACAGCAAGCATGGTCACGGGCGGACTGGTGTGTTTGACGTCCTAGTGTCATAGTTTGAACTGGGGTACCCTGATATTTTGAATTGTCGCTTGCATCTATAAAATAAGTTTTATTTTAATACTATACACGTATTTTATTCTACGCAAAGCTATTTTTCATTGACCTAAATTGGTATATTGATATTCATAGCCCTTATTATTCGTTGCCTATACTGAAATATATTTTTAATAGATCAGTATAATAATTATATACTAAATTAAGTATCTGACTCGTTAGTCCATTTGCAATAAAAGCAAATTTCTTTAGCTAACCCATCAACCATTATTAAACAAATAGGGGAAGAGGAACCCACCACTGACCCTGGGCTTGTTAATTTTTCCAATTATAAACCAAACAAGTTGATCGATAACTAAACAAGCCTACAACAGCGATCTAAGATGTTAGTCGAGAAACTGTCTATCACGAGTGACAGGACCCCAATTAATATGCAATTCTCCGCAAAATTCTCTTCGCCTATTTGTTTAACAATAGATTTCCGCCAAGTATCGCCTAGTTCTATCAATTCTATCACCATGAATTGGATCTAGCCATAATAGGGGTTTATCAGTTTGCTTCATCAAGACAATCGGTCAAGCGATTCCAAAGGAAGTATCTCTATGGGTGAATGCGTATTGTAGTCAGCAATAATAGTATGCGCATTCAACATTCACAATATTGTTATTTACGTTACGCTGTTTATTAAACGTCTCAGCTCACAAACATAGAGGTATTGATTATACATTAATTATTATGATGAATGGAATATGAAGCACGTCTCGGGTATGCATATTCATGTGTAATTATGTATAATTGTAAACTTGCCGGTGTATTCATAGTTAATGTACTGCGCAGGATAGAACAATAATGGATTCAAAGAGCGGATTCCGTCAGTTCCGTTCAACGATGGTTCGTTTATGGCTAATACATAAAGTAGATGAGTGCAGAAGTTTAATTTCATACAAGGTACGCTATATAGAGCAAATACACACGCATCGGTTTGCTTCATACGTTGAAGCAAGCGAAAAAAAATACGGGGTAAGAATTACAGAAATATAATAAACCTGTACGTACATTTATATCGATAAATCTTCAAATTTTTACAGCGTGATTAAATTTTTCTCTATAAATAGTCGATATTTCTCTCATTAAACTATAGCTATATGCTCAAGGCGTAATATATACAAATTCGAGTCTAATCTCTAGCAGATTTTCTGTAATCATTTATCATGTGGCCAAGGTTCGACAGACAATGCGTCGTGGCTTTGGCTTGCTGATCGCGTCTCACCGCTCACGTAACATTTCCCCAAAAGGCATCAACGCAGGAAGGGCCTCTGACTCAGCGACCTTAAGTGCTGACTGTTCGCCACCATACAAACACCCCACACGCCTTTCACGATCCTCAATACACCATAGAAGCGGTTATGACGCAATTCTTATTGATTTGCATCTATCGAGTGACTTATTTGGCTATGCATAGCAGGTGTCAGTGGGTGGATGATGCGAATTCTTGGTCACCTTTGGGAATAGTAAGTCATTGAATTAAATTACTTAACGTAAGTGATTAAGGTCGGTGAGATTATTTATCGGATTAGATACGAGAGGTCGGAATGATTGGAATGTGAACAGTGACATTGTGTATTCAGCACTTAGAAATGTATCTATCGATTTATCTATGAGAGGGTCTTTGTTAGATAAGCAAAAATAATTAAGTTAATGATGTGGTGTACGAAGGTTACTTTCCATTAAGTTATAGCACAAATATGTGCCCGGTTCGTCAGACATTGGACATGTTAGCGCATCCACTGTGCATATTATAATAGTTCCATCAGCGGTTTGTTTGTTGAAGTGCTGTGGACGTGGTGGGGCATTGGCGTGTACAAATTAATGGTGACGACGTGAACGACCGTGCGTGTAGTTTGTTGCACCCGCGGGCTCGGCGCTCGTGAGGTGACACTGCAACGCAATCGTCACTATTGACGTGCCGCTGCGTAGTTATTACGCCTATTATACACGTCGCGTGCTGTTTAAAGGTAGTTTTTCTGCTGTTGTGTACCACTGATGTGAGACGCTAACAGCCATAAACTGTAGGTACCTACTGGAGTTCAGGCAATACACATGAAGTAGTTTTATTTATTACACAAATATCTTTACTTGCAATATAAGTGTATTACCTGTGTGTATATTACGCACGACAAAATAAAAAGTCTAAAAATAAATACTGAAAACACCAGGGTGGCCACAAAGGTTACGAAGTAGGAACTGGAGGGAATTATGACTTTTGTTGTTAAGGTAACGTTGTCACTTGCCCGCGCTCGCACCGGACTTTCTACAGTGATGATTCTCTCCAATTAACAGAGTGATTGGCGGGGGAAGAACATTTTTGCCGGCGCACGCGACTCACTGTTGTTACACAATCATGATATGACAATATTTTTGATTTAACTTTAAACATAAAGTTTGGCATTGGACAATTAGTAGTTTTTGGATGTATAATTTAGAGTTGGGAATAGCGATAAAACGAGCATCTGCTTTGGTGGATACGGGACTTAATTCTCGCCTCACTGATAACATCTTATTATTCAAGCTGGATAGCAATCATCATGTCGAACTATTCATTGATAAATAATTAAAGTAATGCAGGCGTCAGAGATAGCTAAGGTATTGGTCAATAAGTTTAGCATCATTTCAGCAAATGTGCACAACATGCGCACCGTCGGGCATTTGGTCATATTATCGTAGTACCGGCACTTTCACTCAGATATGATTGCACACTCGCGCACACATTACGCGTGTAATGCACCACAATAATCGACGAACATACTTTTGCATAATAGCTTTACTACAACCGGTGTGAATGTGGAAACTTCTCCACATGGTAATTATTTAACTTTTTTAAAGAATGTAATCTACCTGGTAAGTAGAAGTAGAGGGCTAAAAAGGCTTGTAAGGGATATGGGCTGTCTCCTTTGTACCTGGTACTTACAGGGGCGGATCCAGGATTTTGTTAAGGGCAATTATGTTAAGGGTGGGGGGGGGGGGCGGGGAGGTCGCATTAAAGTACTTTAGGCGTGAGTCAGGGGGCCACTCCTCCCCCCCTTGTATCCGCTCACGGGTACTTAAGACGAAAAAAAAATTGTAGCTGCATAATTTCCTCGAAGAGAGCATTTTACAATGATATTATGCCTCATTTTTTTATCTAGTTACTAATAGTACCAAAACAATCGCAAATGCATTACTTTCGTGATCACATATATTGAACCATACACGTACCCATAACTATATACTACTGTATCCTACGTAATCCCCGGAAAATAGGACGGCCGCTGTTGCTATAAACCGCCTATTTGGCAAAACGTCTTGCCTACATATGTATGTGTACGCCGTGTTGCGCAAAATTTTTCGAACTCAGCCCTCGTATTATTATAATGTCGTGGAAGGACCACTTTTATTGTGTATTCGTTTATTTTTATGTTGTATTTGAATAAATAAATGAGGGAATTCCGATTTAATAGGCCACACGGAAAAAAAAATAAACCAACAAGCATCTTTTTGACTCGGCTATAATTGCATTTAATTTATTTTTGACTAAGTCACATTTATAAATCTAGAAGTAAGCTTGGCTATTAACAACCACGAGCACATTGCTAGATTGAGTTGATTTTTAGCAGCACACAATCATTAAAATATTGGAATTAAGATAATTTGTTAATTTTATGGTTATAACCAATTTATGTATTCTATCTATCTATTACTTACTTTTTTTTATTATATTGACAAAAAAGCTTTGTTAATTTCAGCAGAAACTTGGTTAATTATTCAAGATTTTTCCGTGTACCCATACTGAGGGTATAGGTGCTTTATTCTCACCATTACATTCTATGTGGGATTTGGATGTGGCAGCAGCTCATGTATTATATTTCGTTATGTTCAAGTTAATCGACTGTAAAGAAGTAAAGGTCCGGTTCCACTCCAATTTAAATCGCGACCAGCTTTCTCTTTGATAAATCGTTTTTCAATAAATGAAAGCAGCGCTCGAAATCACCGGAATTATAATCTCTTTAGAAGTATTCCAAAATCTATTCGACAATTCCACCAATAGGAGATTGTAGTTGGTGCGAGACGTTTGATTGAGGTTTAAAAGGCCCAGCGCGTGCACAGCGCCCATCCAATGAGTCAGTCAGCGGAACGATGATGGAATGCCGCGGTATCCTGAATCGATGGCTGATTGGTGTTTGTGTAGCAAGCTAATATGAAGATTGCGTAGATTGAAGAAAAAAAAATTAAGACCATAAAAGTTACGAGGTAGAACAATAAATTGATAGGAATATAAACTTTAAACGAGTCACGTTGCCTAAGGGCAAAATTAAGTCTTCAACCTAGACCTAGGTCCTTATGAGTAGGTACCTACATACCTACCAATTAAAATCGCAAAGTAATTTAGTTCTACAAAGTGTTTTAAATGTGGTCAATGTAAACAAAATCCTCTTACGATCAATCTTCATGTAATTACAGGGCATTACCTCTGTTACATTGAAGTCTTTAAGCAGAAAATCGTTTTGATGTAAGCCATTCTGCGTAACGCATTAATCTCTAATTAGTTGCGGCGGGCGGTCAAGCAAGCTATGCGGATATCGCGCAACCGCGGCCGGTACAATGCGCCCGCGCAGCCCACGACGCGCCGTCCTTTGAGGTCGTTCCAGTTCCACGGGGCATGCCGTACTGGTTATAATGGAAATAAAGAGTGTTTACTGGGGGGAAGTTCACACTAGGACGTTTGATTTGGGTCATTAGGCATATCAAGTTTAAGATATTGTCCCGGGTTCGAATCCTGGTAGGGAGAAGCTTTGTGTAATGAGTTTGGGTCCGAGTCATGGATGTTGAATATCGATATAAGTATTAAATACCGAGTTCGGCCTCAGTCCATTCTACGGTACCCATAATACAAGCGTTGCTTAGTGTGGGACCGTATAGTCGGTGTGTTCGTCTGGCGATATTATTAAATTATTATTTTAAATTAAAAATTACTTCCTAGATCATTCAATTGATTCAGAGCTTGAGAAATCATCTTTAATTTATCTATAATTTTCACTCACACCTATTTCACTTGATCTTGCTGTTACATCAATTACTCAGCAAATGATGAGATTAATTGACAGTTTCTAGTAACCGCAACCGCTCGTTATGATTGATGATTAAAATTAATTGGTATAAAAATACTGAGAATTCCGTGTGAGATAATGTATCTTGACTTTGACCGTCGCTGATACAGTAAATTTAAATTTATTGCTACATACCTATTCTAGAGATGGTTGAGTGTGCGAGAGCCGTATATCTGTCTATTTATAAATATACTAACGCACACAAATTAAATCGAAACTCCAATAAGACATAGTTTATTTGCAATAATCATGGAACGATAATGAAATTGAATTCCGTGTTACAGTAGTGAGCGGATCTCGCAGAGGACAATTTGTTCAGGATGAAGGGCGGCGAGTGACAACAGATTGCGTTTATTACGTGAATTACGTGGAGATGGCGGCCGAGGGCCACGTGAAGGTAATAGCCGCTAGATTACTTTTCGAATGGCCGCGCCGGCGCACATCCGCCCTGTGACGTAATTGATCATTCGCTTCGCTAAACTACGGACGATCTCACGATGTATGGGCATTAATGGGATAATGCCTCTGCGAATCGCTCTTATATATTGAAATAAAACTAATCTTACGGATTTTATTGCATTTATTATAAGTTTTTTACATTCCGTAAAATTCGTTTTATTATATTCGGGTAAATATAAGAAATCAACACTCTAATATACTTGCCGATTTGTTTACGTATCGATATTTTTTAATCTCAATTAATTTTATTTAACAAGGCCGCTATGAGTTATGAGAAGCAAGAGTACTTAGTAAAACTAAAGTAGAGACACCAAGTGCTTATTCCTTCTTTGTAACCATGTTTGATTTAGAACTATTTTTTGTATTCCTTACAAATCGGTGAATAATCAGAACTGGATTCGAGACGTATACATTTGTGGAAGCAGCATAAAAAGCCATTCTTCTATATTCCGTGAAAGCTCAAAGACATCCATGTTATTCACAGCATCTACATTTAGATACGATACGAAACAATGCTAAGCTTACGTTCAGGCACGCGTAATTAAACCATAAAACCGGATTGTTCATGATCGGATGGCTGTACATCGTAAATGAGGTCCTTGCGGAGACGTGTGCTATTTTGATATCTAATGGTATCGCTATCGGGATGCCACGCTCTAAAATAATACACCCAGTGCATGCTACCTCCCCAGTTGTACAGATAAGTCCAACAGGAGCTTTCGCCCGTGCTGAGATACAACAGGCTGTAACCACAAACCTCCTGGATAAGATTAGATAGTAATAACCATTAACAGTCTATTACGGCCACTGGCCGACAGATTCCGGACACGTCGAAATCTTTATCGCATATATTTTCTTTTTTATACGACGCCTGCCTGTTATCTCGTTTAACTAAATGGTATTTTTAATTAATTGTGACTGATGCTTATCTGGAAATATTATCGCATTAAATTCTTTAGGCCTGATATAGCAGCCTGCCTCATTAATTCGAATTATTTGTTCGATGCAGTTATAAATTATGTAGTCTTGCTTGTTTAAAAATTCAGTTGATAAAAGCGTTTTAATTAACATCTAAATAATATTTATCATAACAGGTTGCTTGCTTGGTTGCTCGCATTATAGGTACATACATATGTACATCTATGATCCGTATGTTGTTTCATTACTTGTTTGCGTCTTGATTTTGTATTTTAATTCTGAACGTCAAGTGCTAGATTATTCGTAAGCTAACTGTATAGTTTATAGTTAATGTATTTAGACACATTGTATGGCAAATTGAACAACGCCTCCAGCGGACAGTATTTAAAATTTTAAATTCTGCATAACATGTGTCTAAATACGTAGACTATGAAGTATACATGGTTAGCTTACGAATAATCTCGCACTTAACATTCTGAGCTATTGATAGCTACTGTTAGTCTATGTACCTTCCAGTGAATATATCTGCTATGCTTTTAATGGTTCTGGTGTAAGTAATTATAGTACTACGCTAGTTGTTTTTGTTTAGTTTTCTTTCCCTGGTATTTTCAAGATGTAAGTATCATCATCCAATGTGGCTGCGGTTAAGCGATCTTGTCTGATTCAATGGTCGCACAGTTTTGTATTTTGCGGTCACGTAGTCACATAGACCCTCTAATCATATACCTACTAAACCCCTCTAGACCTCGCTGTAGTCAATACTTAACAGATTTCGAGATATTTAGATCTGAGTGTTGGTTCGTCATTGAAAATCGTGTATTAATAAATGAATTAACAGGTAAATTTTGAAATCTGTAATCAAATAGTAATATTAAGAATGTTTGGTATACCTCCAGTTATTTGAGTTGCCAGGACATTATAGTGGTCAGGCATATAAGTTATTACTTTAATAAAGGATAATCGATCGCGAGTAGCAACACTCGTCTAGGCTAGAACCAGGGCGCATTCCCGATTCGTTCCCCGTTGTTTTTGCGGCTAGGCTCACTAATGGGTACTGGTTTAGCTCCTGTGTTGGCCACTCACGTACTACTTTAGGCCACTGGAGAAGTGTTCAACATATCTTTGCTACTACCAAAGAAAAAAATAAGCAATAATTTAAATAAGATGGGCATTTTGATGTTCACGAAATTCATACATTCCTTTGTAATTTGATTCAGGTATCAATGCATAGGAAATTTAAAATATTAGGCACCAAGCAATTATATGTTCACAAGCGCTACCTTACAAATTAGAATATCCTAGATCAGTAAACAATTATCTCTCCGAGTCAATCTTCTCATAACAATTTGTTTAAAAAATAAACTGATCGGCTATGTTTTACAAATCAAATGGAAGCAAGATACTTCTGAGGCCAAGAGTAAAACAAGTAAGCCAAGTCGCTAAAGTGGTACATTTAAGCGTAATTTAAATTGCTTACAGGTGGCTAACTGGTGCTCTATCGCTATTGCCCTATGTTAGTTGTGTTCATACCTTGACTTTGATTATAATAATACTGGTAGGATATTGGGCTCTCATACAACACATTATAAGAAAATACTGCCTTTCATAAGGTACCTATTTGAATTGTAAATGGCTTCTATTGTAAATTTTGCTCAAGTTGTGATGACAATCAATTTTATGATGGATCATTTATCGACACGCAAGGAAAGTTGAATCTGTAAAATACAAAGTGAAAGTTGTAACGATGTAAACTAAATGTGAAATACAATAAGAGTTAATAATAAAAACGCAATATTCGGCAGTTGCTCCGTATCGACTTTTACTTGTTTAATTTTCATGATCTTTTCTGAAGCTGAATGGTGCCTAAAGTGTTCACGAAATTATTGTATAGATAGTGAGAGGAACTTGTCTATATATTCAATCAGTGCATATTTGATTTCCTTCTTAAACATCTTCTGGCATTTAAATATCGTCTGGCAATATAAAACACCAAAATTAACATAAAATACTTAAAAGCAGTTAAATTATGTTTTTATGACAAAACCATTTGCAATTTATGGACAATGTAGAAATGTAGAAAGTGCTCTCGTTTAATATTTCGAATCTTAAAAATAAATTTAATACTTTCGAAAACATGATCTATTGAAAAACACTCACAAATAATAATATAATATAATTTCGAGATCTAACCATACCTGAAATCTAAATAATACCAGACTGGATGCAGTGTCAAATAATTATTTATTACAATAACCATGTAATACATAATGTGCAAATATTATAAAATGATAAAATAATATTAGAATTGCCATGAAAATGCAGTTAATGAAGCCGTTGTCTTCTTACCGGTCTGCAATAAGCGTGCACTTTCTTCCAATCAGTGTTCAACTTTCATTTTCATGTGTGACAGAGATCAGTACGAGGGTTATTAAGACTCAGAGCAACGAACCTTGCGCCGTGACTTCCTTTTTAACGTCGCTGCACTGGGAAAGTGTCGAGGAATTAACAGGAGCGTGGCGAGACGCTTTGTTCTCCGACTGTAACGAAACAGCGACCCGACTTAAATGACAAGTCATTACCGACACCATTATAGACCTTGAATATATTTGTTTATATTATTATCAAGACTATACTTTGACGTTTCTAAAACAGCTCATTTGAAATTAAATAGGGCTCATTTATTTTTGTCATCAGAAAGAAAAGGCTAGACTTAAAAGGTAACTGGGAGATATAACAAAGAGAAGGAATTAAAATAGAGATTTGAAGAGTCCGCCTCTATTTATATATCAGTTATTTTTATCGTTTTTAAACTTAATATCTATGTTCGCTAAGAGTTGATTCCTGAATCAGAAACCGACAAATTTGAATGAGCTATTAATAAAAAACATAAATGAAAACCTAATATACCTCAAACGCCATATTTCTCACACTTTTTTGATCAGTACGTCAAGTGCGAGATTATTCGTAAGCTAACTGTATAGTTTATAGTTTACGTTTTTACACAAATTGTATGGCAAATTGAAAAGTGCCCCTAGCGGCCAGAATGTAAAACTTTTAATTCTCTATACAATGTGTCTAAATACATAGACTATGAAGTATATGGTTAGCTTACAAATAATCGGGTACTTGTCATCGTGATAATGGAAACTTTAAGATATTTTAAGCAAGTAAATACGTTGTTTATGAGTTTGTTAACATTTAATAAAAATATGATGTTAGGTGTGCATATACTTATACGTTTGAGTCGTATTGGTAATACATAGCAGTTTTTCCAATAGTGCATTCATGCTGCAGCGTATTAAGATGATTATGGGAAACCATCAAATCAGCAAGTCATGTGCGCTAATAAGCGCTCCTGTTACATCTCTTCTACCAGACTTATTGTGTGGGTAAGGTAACATGACCTTAATGTGATCCGTGAAATGCAAAAAAAAAAGTATTTTATCATCAATAGATTTTTGTACATTCAGCAAATTGCAATATAAACCTACTAGTAGATACTATTTTGTTATTTCGTTTTCGTTTTTTGAGTACCTATTTTAAGAATTGTTTTAGTATTATTACAACCGTATTTATATCTACTATCAAAGATCCGAATAAGAGATTCATCAAAATTACAAAAATTGCGGATTTAGTTTCTGAACCGAAAATAATTTCCGCTACGACTATTTTTTAAATATTGTTTGTACAGATATGGCAAAGTTGCATAGTCTATAGATACATGAATGTAAGCAGTCGTACACACAGAATTAACATGATACGGCAAGGCCAGAACATAACTGCGGGGCGGTCGCTCATTTGCGCTAATCGGAGTCAGCCTGGGATCGGGTTTCAATTGTGCTTTCATCGACTTTTGATCAAACATTATGCTCAATATGTGGCCACTCGCATATGAATGCATATTCAATGTCGGCTATGATTCACCTTATAATAAATAACTTGAACTGATCGGCTTAAGATAAGTCTAGGAATAAGTAGGATGTAGTTGGCAGTATAGAGGCGACTATGGCTGTACTTCACAAGTTTATTCCATTTCCTACAGCGAAGCCGGATTGAAGTGCAAATTGTTAAAATGATTAAGAGACGGAAAGGAGTTGGCGTAACGCCAGCGCTTGTCTACAACCTCGCAGTACCACCCCCGCCGTTCTAGCACTTCCTAATTGCTACCAATTCTACAGTAAAGTTACCAAGGCAACGAGTGGCCCATCTCCGTGTCGACGCTAAGCATATTTAGCGTGTATACACTGCCGATCGTGACTCAGTCGTCACTTACGACGCTACCACCCACTGAGCCACGGATATATTCACATGATTATGAATTAAGCCGTAACTGTTCATAATTTTATACGTCTATAATCGTCGTAGCAGATGAGATAATTGACTGAAAACACAAGGACTCTTATTTCGAATTTTTTTTTTTAAAGTTACGACACTCGAAACCGTGCACCAGATGTCTCCCGCTCTTTTTATCAGCGGACGAGATAGTAATGCACTGGTTTAGGCCGCTCCATGCACGCCTGTGTTCCGACAACCAGTTCTTAAAGTATAACTCGTCGCCGTGTATTATGTGGTCGAACTGCCTCGTTTCATAATTTTCCGTATGACATAATGTTTGCATGTGGCTTTGTTAGATATTTATCACGCGTGTGTACATTAAGGTTATGTTTTCACTACACCTAGAGATTTACGATAGACTGATAATTAAAAGCAACGGGTAAACATGCGTGCGCGCACCTCGGCCGGCATGTGACACTACCGCATACAACGTTTTGGGACTGTTTCCTTTTATAAATATGTACGGCAAACTATTTTTAGTACCTATGCTTTTTGTATTACTTTTGTTTGGTGTCTGTGGCTTCTTTTTAGGTCATGGTATGGTATTCGTTGGTATCTAACGGTAGTATTAAAGGTTGACCTCAATTTTGTAATTAAAATTGTATGAGTTTGTCACTGAACTTTTTATGAACGGTAGATATAATTTAGAATGTTCACAAAAGTTTATGGATAATGTTGTAGGCATTGATTTGAAAATGAAATGCCGTGAGGTACACTTACAACAACAATATCAAAAGGGAACTTTACGGTAATGGAAACACGTTCAGTTCATTTGAAGTGCAGGGCTTCGCAGCTCCACGTGGTTATAGATTAGGTTGGGCCAAATGCTTGTTTGAACAACAGTTCCTCCGCGGCCATCTACAATATTGACACAGCGGTGATAGTATACATATTCTTATGGAATGTTTGAAATAGTTTTTAATTACATAATGTCTTTTAAATTCCACAAGCGAAGCATGAATATTATTATAATGAAAAAAGGAAGCATGGTAATCTCCATTATCTTGAGATGAATAAGAAATGCATTTCATTGACGAAAAATTTCCTTCTCACGGCGTAAGAGGTTCTTATATAATTTTTTCTTATGTTAGGTCTGAATCTAGGATAAGAAAAGTTCGGCTACAAAATCTAGTCCCTTTATTTTTCAAAATGTCTTGAGTGCAAAATTAAAAATAGAGATTGCCGAAAAGTTCCATTGCTATAATCACGTTTAGTGCCCAAAAAAGCTGTAAAATTCGAATGTTATTTTTTCGAGCTCTACCGTGCTCTGAATACCTAAAGCCACTTTGAGGAAAGCAGTTGATATATGACAGGGTGTGCTAGTTAGAAAACTGCTTTGCAAAGCAGGAGGGGTGTAAGTCGGCCATCGAAATCTGGGGCAAAGAGATTCGCGGACGACATAAATTTTTCGTGCGCCATTTATTTTGCCAAACGAACTCGACGGCAGGAATTGGGACGGAGGGGATGGTAGCGAATTTCATCAGTTTCACTGTTATAGTACCGACCTACTGATGGGGGTTACTTGGTATTACTATTAGGTAGGTACCAGGATAGTAAAGTTTTGTCCGTGTTCGCAAACACCTACATTTTGTTATGTATAACAAGATGTTGGTGTTACGTTAGTATATGACAATAATAATGTCGTATCTGTACTTTTGGTGTTCAGTTAGTATTGACTTTTATTTAGATTACTGTTCCGGGATCAGTGATCCCCAAAACATCTTTAAGCGTTCGATGTATTTCAACAGTTAACCACTTCGCAAACCAAACGCTGTTAAACATAATTTGTTAGTATTTATAAAACAGACACGAAACCCTTCCATAAACATCGTTGGCACTATTTGGCCCTGTTTTCTTTTGCTTAATCCGTTCCGTTTTCATGATCTAAATTACCTCAATACCCTCATTATACGCACTTGCGCGTTCAGGAATGTTACCCGATTGTATTTTGTTTTATTTATCTAACGATTCAACATTGATTGCTCGATAAATTATTTTATCAAGTTTATCGTATAAGGAATCTTATCTGGTTTATCTTTTGCATGCAGTTTAGCAGGCAATAATTTTATGGACTTGTCAAGGTCGAGGGCGGCGCCGACGCCTACTTGCGGTTAGCTCAGACCTTGGTTTGGCTGTATTTATTTAGTGAATAGTTTCTCTCGACAAATAAATAAACGTTTTTATATAAATAAATAAATATCGCCAGACAAACACACCAACTATACGGTCTCACACTAGGCAATGATTGTATTATGGGTACCGTACAATGGACTGAGGCGAACCCAGTATATATTACTTATATATGTATATTAAACATCCATCACACAAAGTTTGTCCCTACCAGGATTCAAACCCGGATCCCTCGGCACAGAAAGCAGGGTCACTACCAACTGCGCTAATCAGGCCGTCATATCAGTGGATTCAACTTGTTTAAGTGCTAAGTACCCCTAATGGTGCAAATAAAAGTTGTTCAGGTTTCACCGCTCGCATTTAAAATATTGGTTAACTAGATACCTATTAAATCAGAGCGGTTGGAACAATCAAACTTGTATTTGATTCTCACACGTTTTTTAAGTTCACTTCGTCGTCTTATTTACTCCGCGTGAATGCCATGTTATAAACACGAAACAAACGTAAACCTCATCGTTTAAGATTCACAGATTAGAATCACAGAGGAGATAACATTCACTTGACTAATTACGTATACAATATCCAGAGGGCTCGCACGTCCAGAAACCGGTGACCGTATGTGAACATATTGTAAAGCAAGCCTGTGTACCGTGCATGGTTGAGCGTGACTCTACTATTAATTCTATGGCTTTTAATGGTTAACAATTGTTACTACACGGTGCCCTTGGTAAATACAAATAACTCTATTTGGTCAGAGGACTTATATTTTAATAACGGTTTGTTATTAGTATGTAAAAACACAATTATTAATAGCGTACGAAAAAATACCATACCTTGGTAGTTCACTATCGGTGCTACGATTTAATAGATCGAGCGTTACTTGACCAATAGCTTGATCATAATAATATTTAGCTCTACCATTTTCTCTAGGTAGATATTATGTTTTTAAAGTTATTCGAAAAATTTAAATAAAACTAATTTAACGGATTTTATCGCGTGTTTATTTTATGTTTTTACGTTCACGACGTTTCAGCTGCTTTACAGCAAGCATGGTCACGGGAAGACCGAGGTGATTGACGTCCTAGAGTCATAATTTGAACCAGGGTACCCTCATATTTAGCTGTTGTTTGCGGTCCGATCTATGCAGAAAATGCTCACAGTGTTTTGAGGTCTTGCAATGGTGCGCTTGGTTTTGGACTTAATAAACACGCGATAAAATCCGTTAAATTAGTTTTATTTCAAAGTGTAGTATTTGCATAAATATAAGAAATCAATATGTCTTTTCGAAATTTAAAATTGGTGATAATATATCAGTAATACCTATAGGGTAGGATTAAGGAGGTGATAGATGTTAAACTAACAATAGTTAATATGAAGCTTCACCAACACAAACAGGCTATTGTAGATGTAGAAGACAGGCGGAAGGACGATACACGTTATGTACTTGATATTCAGCAGGAGATGTTAAGGCTGCAACGTTCCCGGAACCCGCCGTAGTTGGCAGTGCCGAGCTCACTCCAACATACTAAGTGTGCTTTTGGCTTGTTTATTACCGTGTAAATATGTAAGAACCTATGTAACTCACGCGTACCTGTACCTACCTATGTATGAGATGCTTGAGTTAATTAGCCGCGCTCAGTAATAATGGGAAATTCTTCCGTTAGATTTATTTATAAGGGTGTTCAGTTTGAAAGATAGGTACTCCTCGGAAAGGAAGGTACTTAAGTACCTACTCTTTGGTCTCAGAGTAGGTAAAGTTAAGTGATTAATTGCTAGGGGCTACAGAAAGAGTTATAGTAAGGCACATGTTCGTGTCGTTCTAACACTGTTGTAAAAGTTATGTTGATGATTAAGTATTCTATTTTGATTTACAACCTAGGTACACAGTTTAGGTCTGAAATTTGCATAGATAACTTATTGCCATATTATAAATAATACTGTACAGTAGTTTATAGACTAGGTATATATAGCTACCTCCCAGTTTGTGCTCAACTGGTTCCCAGGGGTGTGCTCCAGCGGTATCCCGTTTCAAAAACACTCTATAAGATAAGCGCTTGCGAGAGTGCCGGATGTGATTCAGCCCTAATTATGAAACGAATTCAAGGGTATTTATGTAAATAGCACTTAGTTTACTTTGAGAAGATATTATTTAAAGATGGTAAGGCTTATACGGTTGTAGTTAATAGAATAGTTCTTATTTATTGTACTCAAGTAAAAAATAAGAAACAACGGAAGATAATTGAAATAAAACTTTTTTTTTGGATTTTATCGCGTTTATTTTATGTTTTTACGTTCCCGACGTTTCGATTGCATTACAGCCGATAGCAGATAAAATCCGAAAAAATAATTTCAATATGTAGTATTCGCGCAAATATAAGAAATCAAAACGGAAGATAACTTTACTAAAGTAGAGGCCCAAATTTTTTTTGTTGGATATAACATACTCATATTACTTATCTTTACAAGAAAAACATTTAACCGGTTGCCGAAACTAATGCTATCCAGTCACATGCAATCCAAATGTTTACTAAAGTTTTTTTTTTTAAATAAAAGAGTACATGCATTATTTACAATAAAAATAATAACAGTACACAGGTACTTCGACTTTATGCCATTTTTAACACTGTCAATAAAATTTATGATTTAACAAATGAACGAATTACGATTATGGCCGAATTGACATCACTCAGTTCGTTTTATGACGGGACATTTTGTAAAACACTGCAATTCGTCGTATTGATGTAGTTCATTTTATTGGCGGATCAATAAAAGGTTTATAACGGTGAAAGATGCAGTTATGTGATAAGAACGGTTGTAAATAATACGTTACGATAATTATGTGGTTTTCACGCTGATGTTGGTAAGAAACTTAATAGTATGAGGATCGAGTGTCCTAGACGCTTAAGGTTACATGATTACGCGCATAATGGATATGTATTTTGTATAATATCACTAACCGTTACACTTTGCTAGTGAATGCTATGATAGTCAACAACAACAACCTTATGCCATCAAGGGACATCTATTCACTAAATAAGTGCCTTACATAACTCATTAACTATCGTACAATAGAATGCTTGATTATTGTTGTAGATATGAGTGCGATACGATTGATAGTCGTGATAAACGGCATCTGGTGACGTCAGCTTTCGGCGCCAGCCAGTCTCATTCCAGCGGGGCGTTCTGAAAAATTGGATTCTAATAAAAAAAATATGATAGAGCTTAGGAATCTCTATATGTCTACTACACTTCATATTGTGATGGTCACAAAGGAAGTAAGTTTTTATTCTATTGTTTTTGATTTATCTAAAATATATATTAATACGAATTGCAAGTTATCCTTTTTAATGTATATCATAAAGTTTCCATCGCATTATTTATATACATTTGTAATATGTTGGGTGTGTAGGCTCTTTTCTTACATAAGTTATTCAGTTGCAATCAGTGTTTAGTCAACGGCTTTTAAACATATGTTTTGTTGTGAATGTGTTGTATAATTAATGGTGCGATTTAAATTAAACCTAATTCGCTGTTTGTTTACGAAAACATTTTCAGTAATTAACAACCTATATAAATACACTGGCTAAGTGTGTTGTTTAGATTATAAACGAGGTGTAAATCCCTATCAGTCGTTTAGACACAGACCATAAATACAGCAAGGAAAAACCCGCAAAGAATGGGGAGCCAGCTTTTAATGTCACAAAGTTGTATTTGTGTAAAAACATATGAATTTTCCGTTGTTGCCCAACGTCTTGGCTATGAATTGTTGCAAGACCTAATCCAAAACGCAAGTCTCCCTGAGTCTTTGGTATTAAGATCTACGAGACTCTTGGGTCGTGGTGTTGTGAAATGCAATACCAATGACATTACTTTCGGCAACACTGCCACTCACACGACATTGTCGGCTCCGAGCAAACTCGTCCTATGATATCGGCATAAAATACACTTTCTTATTCAATTTCTCAAGTATCTCGACTTTCTACTCACGTTGGCCGTCTGCTACGTGCATCAAGGGCCGGCTGAGAAAGGGCATAAAACTTATTTCAACGTTAGGAACATAAAAATACTGTTAAAAAGTTTTGGGTACACATAAATCTTGGGAACATGCGACTTTTAGGTAAGTAGGTATGTACTAAGCCCGGGTTTTAGTATAAAAGTAACTTGTAGTTCTGGTTTATTCATTATTATCGAGGTAATCTTCTGCTATGTATATAAAAAAGTCGTGCTTGTTACACTATTTATACCCAAGAACGGATGGGCCTATTTTTATGATCTTTAATTTTTCGAATTTGCCTCTGCCCTGAATAGCAGAATAAATATTAAAACATGGGACAATTTGACAAAAAAAATATTATAAAAATAATTAATTCTGAGGCGGTACGAAGTTCGCCAGGACAGCTAGTTTACCTCTTACTTATAATAAAATAGCTTTGACAGTTCACCGCGCTCAATATTAGGCTATATTAATTGAGCTGCCAATCTGTATTTCAGTATACTTAATAAAATTATTAGTACTGACTGACTGTCAGACAACGCACAGTGTGCGTAGGCAAAATTTGCATAGGAGATCATTATATAACATAAGTGAGCACTAAGGATAATTTAATGAAAATTCGACTCTTAAAAGGGTCAAATGGGGGGGTCAAAGTTTGTATAACGAAATGTTTTTTAAGTCACGATCGGGCACATGGCCAGTAAATAATATAATTTCATTGAAATTACACCGGTAATTTTTATCGTCGCGTAACCTAAAGATGCACCGACATTAGCATTTCTATAACTAGAAAGAGCATCGTTCCTGTGGCAATTGCTGCCGTTACAATTACATAGCTTATATTATATGTATTTATGCACGCTTTCGATAAGTTATTGCTCTTTGTGGTTCCAAATCATATTAACATACTACAATGTTACTATGGTAATACATTGCGAGGCTAACCATTTAATCTCTGCGTTAATCTTTGTACAGAAGTAACTCCCGTTTATGTAAGCAGGACTGCGACATGGAAGTGAAATTAAAGCTTTTCAGAAATGTGAATAATGTTTTCACTGCCATATGTTATTGTCGGTCGGTACCAAACATATTGTTTGGTTCTTCTTACATACAAATATGCCCAAGATCCCAATCACTTAGGTACTACTAAAAAAATTATGCCTATTGAACGCAATAAGTTTTCGATAACATATCGCAAGATAATTAGCTGTTGTGAATATAAAATCAAAAGCAATTATGTTTGCTCTCAAATCGACACGACAGAATTCGATCATCGAAGACTGATTAAATGAAAAATTACAATTGAAATTCGAATTTTAACTTTTATCATGCGTTGTCAAAAAGGGCGCAGCTGACAATAAAAAAATGATTTATGTGCAGAAACGCTGCTACCATCATAAGAGGACTCCACTTCCGATTGATTTGCGCCGAAGCTCATGCGAGGCCCGGTCCGGATATCACGTATGTGCTACTTCCTGTAGACGCGTTTAGCTTTTTGCGTACTAACGTATTGTAGGGATACTCCACCGGGAAGTGTGTACACGTATCGCGGGTTTTGTTTAAACGTTCGTATGATTTCTTATAAGTAGGTAGTGTGGTTTAATTATATACTTTGAAAATTGATTGGAGTGGTTTGAGCGGAGTTGGATTTCATTCTAATTCTTTTGTTTTTCTTCTTTAGGGGCTCCATTAAATTGGTGCATCTTTAGTTCTTACTTCAACTCGTAATGAATATAATTAATAAACAATATCGCAGTACAATCAGATCTAAAAACATGCGCAAACAGTAATTGCAATGAAGGGTGAACCTTTTGAACATTGATTGGTACTTTAGTCACCGTTTCAGGGATTAGGTCGAAATTCTGATCATAGTGTGTATAGGAAGGCGATGGTAAAAGTCATTCCCGACGAACTGACTGTGTAAAGAAGGGCATTACCACTATGTTGTCTTATTCCGTGCCAAGCGGTTAGGGGAAGATAAGACGCATATTAGAAGGTAGGGTCTAGCCGCCCGTATTCATAGCCATTTGTATTTGGGGAGACAGGGAGGGAGACGTTCGCAAATAAAGATCAACGACCGGCATTAGGCTGGGAACCTGTGCCATCTGAGACCTCGTTTGGCGATTTTTTTTTATATCTCGAGTTACATGTACAGTCAGAAACATAATGTTAACGTTCTCCTTTACTGCACGGTTTGACGTATGTTTTGTAATGAAATCGATGTATATAAGGTGTAGCAATAATAATGTATAATATTATAAGAGATCCAACGGTAGGCCATAAAGGTCACATTCCCGAGAAAAAGTGTTCGATTTTTTTGAAATTTTAAATATACATCTCGGTGTAGGTACTAAGTGCGTGGTGAAACGGAACTGTCTTGCTTCCTCAGAGACAAATAAAACACTGCTTACACTTTTTTTATACATAAACGATCGTTATGAGCTGCATGTAAGAGTATCAATCGATGGAGCGAGTATTTATTTACCGACGTTACATAACGAAGGATTTGCCAGAACATTAAATTTGCTACAAATTCCTTTACTTTGTAATAAATTGAGCCAACATGCTAGAATAAGCTAGTGATGCAGGTACTATAAGTCTGTAACGGATATATGTATATTGATACTGACTTAGCCGTCGTAAACATAGTATTAGAATTCTTAATTTAAAAGTTATTGCATATAACTGAGATAACGACTCAATACCACTTTAATAAAGACATAAGCATTTTAGATAACGACTGCTAACGGCATGTCCACACGGCAACGAAGATTCGTGCTATAAGCAATAATCTTCTTTTAATCCTTATTCGCTTTGGCATGGATTTACAATGAGTTTATCTCTACCGATACTAGCGGTCCTGGTGAACTTCGTACAGACTCAGAAACAAATGTTTGAGAAAATAATAATTTTTTCCCACGTTTTAATAGTTATTCGGGGTGAAGAATAGTTCAAAAAATCAAAGATCATAAAAATCAGCTCAACGTTCATGAGTTATAAATGGTGTAATCAAATGCAACTTTGCTTTATATATATACATAATACAGAGATTAAGTTTGCAAATTTGGATATAGTGGCTAATCTCCGGACTTACTGCTGCGATCCTAAAAGTTCTTACACTATTAGAAAGTCATATTATCCCAGAGTGCTATAGCATATATTTCTTCGAGGTACCGCGAACGGACCCGCGGGTAGACGCTAGTCATGTGCCTATAAACCTTTTAGGTACCAAGTAGAATTTTAATTATATTATCTATGTCACAGACTTGTTCTCATTTCAGACATAACGTTGCTACTAGCAAAGTGAAACCGCATACAAACCTTTTTGCTTAGTAAATAGACTAAGAAAATCTGGTAGTCGTTTTTTTATGTGTGCGTGAGTGCGTGTGTTTACATGCTAAACCAGATTTTTTTAGGCTTGTACCTACACTTGTCGCGTACGCACGCATGTAGATATATTTTCTCACCGCGTGAGCAGACTGCAAGCTTTGATCACTAAATAAAATATTATTTATGTGCCATAGCGCCTTGAGTACCTTGATAGAGCTTGAATAAGAACTTAAAAGATTTTATCTCCACTCTTGTCATAATAATTTTATCTTTAAGATTAAATATGATACTTACTTACAACAAGGAACGCATAATAGATACTACGCCTTATAACGTAATAAAATAAGATGTTCCTATCAATAACTCTATCCACCATAATTATAAAGCACGTCACGCAACATAACCAATAGTAATTATTGGTTTGATAATACAACTTGATAGCGTTAAGTGGCTTCGCTGCGGCTATTGATTGGTTTTACAATAAAGATTATAAGGGTTGTACTCGTAGTGGAGTATTGGTCCAAATCGTCTTCAATCGTGTGGGAGTTTGACCCCTATTACTTTCGGAATAATTACCATAAATTACTTGATAGTGTGACATTCTTTATTGTAAAAAAATATAATAATAACTACATTATCTTTGTTTTAGTTTAAGGTCGCAGCCTGTGCGATCAGTTAAACGAAATTTAAGGTTTTATGTTCGCCGCGGATGTGTTTAATATTCAAGTGCGCTCCTTCCAATAAATTGGGCGGCCACCGACGACTCATATCTCGGCGAGGAGCTTAAAAGAGCAGGGCACCAGACAGATTTTAGGGCTTAGGGCTACCACCTAATAATACTTACCCAATAATATTTTGAGAGGACTTTTAAAAGGAATAATTTGTTACTAAAACAACGGATTTTTAAAGAGGTAAAAAGAATCCCAAGCAAACAAGCAAGCAAGCAAGCAGTGAATCCCAAGAGTAGAATAATCCTTGTGTTTGGCGAAAAAAATACAGCTTAAAAATAGAGTTTACTATTCTTTGTAAACTACCTTGTGAAAATGGTAATAGTTGTGAAAACCGCTAAGTACCTATTAGATATACTTTTCAATTCTTTCACAAGGTTCATTTGGGATATAGATCAATTTCATATATCAACGAAAGAAATTGAAATAAATGTACTTACCTACCTAAGAATTTCGGTTTCCTGATTTTTTGTCACAGATTGCTGCAAAACTTTACTTAATTTACAGTTATTGTTGATTTATTATTGCCTTAAAAAACTAGCTCAGTTGTGGATTTATTTGTATAATATTAATTTAATTATATTACAAATGTACACAACCCTGGTTGTGTGAGAGAGAGCTGCGGTGCGGCGGCGGGTGCAAGCAATCGATCCGCGCGACGCGACGCGCCGCCGCCGCCGCCCCGCCCCGCGTGGCGTCTGCCTTGCTGCGCCGTCCGACTCCCGCGCCGACCTTAGGCATCAAACACACGAGTGGCACTTTGCTATTGACGATATAATAATTCCAGCCCTTTTTTTAACGTCCCACTGCTGGGCACGGGCCTCCCCTCAATGCGAGGGGGGATTAGGCCAAAGTCCACCACGCTGGCCCAGTGCGGGTTGGCGGACTTTTGACTATTGACGATATGGCGCTTTGCTATTGACGATATGGCGCTAGCGGAGCCTACTGCAGCCGTCGAAACTGATCGGCAGTAGCCGACCGCTAGCGCCGACCAGGATCGTGTCGTAGAGATAAGGTGTTTCATTTTATAAAAATTGTTCAGTAGGTATAATGGTTGAAATTCGAGACGGCCGAATATTAGTAACCTTTCATACAATTTGTTCAGACATCGATCACTGCACTGAACTTATTCGGAATTTAGAGGGCACTTACAACCTAAACCTAAATAACCTGCGTGTCTCGTTTACTTGCCGTCACAATCGAGATTGCTTATTCATTGTTATTTTCCCATGGTATTGTATTGGTATTGGGTAGATAATACTTTAAGACCAAAAACCATCAGCGGTCTATGGGTGCAGTGCACATCTGCCTTCCCCTCAGAGATTACAGACGTTCGTATCGATGAGCCTGGTCAGTTTCTGTAATAACAAAAATATATAAAGTGATATTTTTACTATGATTGAATAACCGGTTCGTGTTGCAGAACGCACTCATGTTATACCTACCTACTTTATGTAATTGGATCATAAAAATATTGCTATCGCGCTACTGCAGCAATGTAAGCTCTTACAGTACCTACTCTGCAAATTACCTCGTCTGTGATCGTGATCGGATTAGCTGTGGACTCATCAGGCCGCTATCCTGTCGTCACTTAGTCAGCGGATTATTTATCTGTTGACAGCGGATGTAATTACATCCCCACGCAGAACCACGCCATGCACAGATCCCGTCTTAACTACTATCGTTAATATTAAACTGATCAACTATAATGCCAATAAAGCAACAGCCACGACGTGGTTATCGACTGGTCCGTTTGCACTCGTATTTTATATTACAACTAGTTGTCCCAGCCAACTTGTACCGCACGTACAGAATCAAATGTATGATAAAATGAATAATTTTTATTATTATTTTTTGGGCTTTTTTCCCATGTTTTAATAGTTATTCTGCTAATGTGGGCGGAGAGAAATTAAGAAAATATAGAATCATAAAAATCGGCCCACCCGTTTTTGAATTGTAAAGTTACTAACACGACTTTGTTTTTTTTTTATAAAGATTTATTGTCTGCTCGTTAATAAGTAAATAAGAATTTACTAGTTATAAAATATCTATCTACGAATAGTATGACCTTTAAGGGCCCTAAAACGTGTTGTTCCGCAAACGGACCAAAAAGTCAGGGCGATTTGAATGACGATAAAATTAATGTATCAGTCGTAAAAGATAGCTATAAAATATTTACGTTCCAATTCAGGTACGTTTAGTGGACCTGTACATAAATTGTGCGTATCTATACAATTCCTTGACAGATATACCGCGGCTGGCGACGCGTAGGAAACTATAAGTTCTAAGTAGCACCTTAACCAATAAACAGAGTGTGTAAGAAGCTGTGCTGCCTTGTCTTTACGACGTTCCTATTAGATAGGTATTCTGTATCTTATTCGCGAATAGCATGCGCGATCGTGTGGGGAATAAAGTGGCGGCAGGTGAGACATCGATCGTAGCTTTTGTAAGCACCGGTACATCTCGGCAAATAATTACTGATACAGAATGATTCAGAAAGGATACTCTAAGCCCTAAACCTACGATTCTTTAGCGGATTTGTATTCTTTTTGTAAATTCATCCTGTTTATGTATTTTTTTTAGAAAAAATATGATACATAACAATTATTATTGGTGTGAGGTTAAAGTACAAGATATTACTTTTAAAACGACAGTCGCAGATAACAGTTTTAATTTATATTCTGGAACAGGAGGCCTAGCGACTTAGGACTCGTCTAAGCTATGCATAGAAATAAATATTTGTTTTTATGTTTTCGTGGGGATTTCAAAATCCTGTCTGAGCTTTGTGCCATTTGAGAAAAGTTAGTATTAATATTTAGAGTCAGCTATTTGAGCTTGTCATACAGTACAGACTAAGATGTATATTTACGTAATAAATAAACTTAATATTGCACATAAAAAGTTTGCAGACTGGCAAGACGAGATAAAGAGATCTTATTCATGGTCTCCTTAATCTTAGAACGGGAGCCGGTTTATTTTAGTAATTTCCTGTGCTTAGTGTCCGCAGCTTTATGTTGCTTAAGGAATTCGTAACACTGGTAAGAGTAATTGACTCAACACTGGCGTGCTATAAACATAGCTTGACGAGTAACTGCGCGTGAGTCGGACGTTACTGAAATAGACCGAGAATGCAAAACGCCGCTCAAAAGTTCATCATCCTCGCAGCTATTCCGAATATGCTTCATATGAAACACCTCAGCGGAGGTGAACATGGGGACATGAGTTGTTTATGGGACGGCTTCAAAGAGTAATTGCGCTCGCATTATGTCTAGAATTACCTCGCGAAATGTGCCTTTGACGTAATAAATATTTAAAAAAACAGAGACTTCTAGTTATTATTCTGGTAACTATTCAAGTCAAGGTGAAATATTTCCACTACACTTGTGAGCCTTACAAATATTCACGAATCTTATCTACGACAGATTCTGGCGAAGCGTTAATATGGGTTAAGTAAATTCGTTCTACCGTTGGCTAAACTAGGCAGACGGGAACAATATTTTGACTACTTTATTGCAACTTCTAAAGCAAGTTAATAACAATGTATTCAATGATGAGGATTCTAATGAACGGTTACAATATAATATGGTGAAGTGACAAGCCATCACACACGCAGACATTCGAATGTATCAAATTACACTGATATGTTAAGGAAATGATAAGGGGAAGGCAAGAACTTGCATGAATAATAATACGTACAGTGATTTTTTTCCCTTTGCCATTAGGCATTTAAAATTCAGAAGCCTCTACATTTTGAGACGATAAGTCTAACTCTCTAACATACACATATAGTTTCACTAGTTGAGTCTCCGAATAGAGATGGGGGTGTAACGTCGTAACTAATGTCGGTAATCAACTAATAAACAATTCTGATTTACACACTTCAGGGGAAAGTAGAAGCTATTCATCATCTAAGAGAGTTTGTTATTTACTGCGCCTTAAACCCTACGTTTCTTGTATCACGTAGCTGCAAGTGTCAGACATAATAAAATGAACAATGTTTACAGACCAGTCCCTTGTGAGATACCACAATACATGCCTATTAGTTAGATTTCAATTGTGTTTGGCAATAACTTTCAATGCTCTTGGGATGTATTCATATCGGGTGAATGCGTGCGTCGTAAAACATTAGGGTGGGGGTGACTTTAGTGAAGGGATATTTAATTAAAATTAATTGCCAGGGAACAAAATGTGGCAGGTAAAACTAGCGCCTTGCGAACATAGTTAAAAAATAAGAAATAGTTAATAAACCCTAATGAGTATGCGCTTTTAAGACGAATTATTTTACTATCCACTGAATATAATAGTAGAGCCATAAAAGAAAATTCAAAAGAAGCGTCGATGTATCAACGACGACAAATCCATAATAATTACATCCTTATCCGTTTCTGAAAGCTCGAATGAAAGTGGACTTGGCTCGTTTCGTTTATTTTCAATGAGCTAAGTTAGGACGTGTTATGCAACCCACCAGAGGAAGTGAGCATTCATGCAATTGAATAAAATGATAAGTGCAGAAAGTGAACGTAGGCAGCGGAATACGGTGAAGCTATCGCGGTTATAATGGAGACTTGCTAGTGAAGTGGAGTTTAAAATGTTCGGTACGTATACATGCTAGTACGCGTAATGGCCTAGATCCGGGATTCCCAAACTATTTTGGACAAGAGACCCCTTCTCCAAAATGAAATGATATCTCAGACCCCCATAGTCAGATTACTTAAAAAACGATGATACTTCCTACTGTACACGGAACACAACTTAAAGTATCATGAAAGTTTAAATAAGAACTTGTGTTAATTAATAAGGGTCGATTTTTAGACTTCGTCGACCCTAAAATCAGTTTTCGTTTATGTCGACCCCTGGGAAACCGATATCGACCACTTTGGGAATCCCTGGTCTAGATAATAGTTTTAGAGCTAGTTCTAGTTATAACTTATAAGTGTAGTATGTACTTATAAGATCTCGAAACAAGAGTAAAGTATACGTCGCACATTAAACCATCAGTTGATGCTGCTGTGCGATGATTTAGAGTTTGAAACTCTTCGATGAGTACTATGTTATACGTACAGATATATTGTTTTTTTTTTAATAAAGTTAAAAGTACTAAAAAAATCTCGATTGTTCCAGCCAACATTACGAAAGTTGGGGTGCAGGAAATCATAAAATTTGCATTCACCACTTGCCTACATTCCCGCTTTGCATTTTTATATTCGCAAGGGAACAAACGTGTATAGAAAGTTAACGAGATCAAAACAAAGCGGCGCGGGCGCGCCCATTTCGTTTGGCGGTGCCAATTGAAGGGAAGAGCTCACTGTTATTATTTTTCTCCGGCTGCACTCGGGGCTTATTGTTTACGAGAGTATCTACCGCCAACTATGCTAGTACGTATGAGTACTTTTCAGGCCAACTCTGTAGCCCTAGGAAATGTTCTATTTTCACCCACAATATTTCAATTGGATAAGTCTAGAGCAAACGCTGTTACCACAAATGTTGTCTCAAATAAGTAAGCTCCGAGGGATATCATGTGTTCTGTTATTTCAGTATCATTTCAGAATGTGATATCTCATCGTCTATTGCTTACTCTTAAAGATAAATGTGTTTCAAGTAGACCACCATGGTCTATTTGAAAAACATTTAATCTTTCACATTTATTGGGCTGTTTGCTGTTAATTTCGTAACATTAATTATTTTATTTCACCTTCCTTCTATCTGCCGCGTCGAGTAATATAATTTACGGGTGCTATTTATTATAGCCATGAAAAGGTCTCCATTTGCACTAAACGTATTTCCTACATTTATAACGTTTCTATATTCAATTTTTTTTTATTTCTTTCTGTTTGTGATATTCTTTTAGAGATGCCTAAATCCGTACCTGCATGCTATACAGTGCCTTATACCATTACATAAATACTCTTATAAGACAATTTGTGTAAGGCAATGAAACTTTCTTAGAATTCGAAACGTATTTTTATAAACTACTACGCCTAAGACCTGCCTTTTATATGTGGCTTCCTGGAAGGGAAATAATTCTCGATGTTAGGCCAGTCGTGTTTGAGTACGTAGGTACATTTTAAACAAACGGACTATCAACACGTCAAGTGCGAGCTAACATACAAAATGTCTAAATACGGTAGACTATAAAGTATACGGTTAGCTTACGAATACTCTCGCACTTAACATACTGTTGTGGACCCGATATAAACCCGTGTAATTATCAGTCAGTCATTTAAGGATGAAGATAAAAATAACTCGATCTATTATGTGGCAGGGGAAATGAATGACTTCGAGTACACATTCTAGAAATGTTTGGACTGGCCAGTGTATTTTAAAAAGTGTTACAAACACAAATCAAAAAGATAAATATTTATTTCTAATTTCATGTTTCCGTTTAAATGTGTGTTATAAACGATGTGTTAATGTTATTCTATTAATTATATCTTCCTGTGAGCTTGGATGTGGTCGTAAAATATGCTTAGATACAGCGAAGGGACAGTCGAAAATAAACTGCATCTGTTTATGGTATCAACATAATCTCGCTAGTGGTCGCGTTGCTTGCACTCCTTCTAGTATATGTCTATGACTGTGGTCTACGGATGTAATGGATTTTGTTATCAACACCAAATGGTCTATGTAGATTATTAGTAGTTTAGTAGTTTTAGTAGTACAATCACTTCAGGCAAGTGTTCATAAGGATGTGGGAGGGGGGCACGGGAACGCTTTCTCCCCACCAGAGCTCATCAGGTAAGAAATACTTTTTTTTTGCGTGGGGAAATCCTCTTGGATACCTTATGTCGGACTGTTACCGACTAAAACCCCACGGTGATCCTTCTCCCGCCTTGTTAGGGCACGGGAACGCTTTCGCACATATCCGTGACAAAGAAAAACGTCCAATCTACGACAACATACAACGTCAAAACTATCATTAACTTAATTAAATGTAACTAGATTATTTAAAATAATGACAAGACATTAGGAAGTTACCGTGGTTGTATAGGTACTGCCAGTTTATTTCTATAGCTAACTGTAAGTTATGGTTAATTTGTTATACTTGAAGTCGTTGCATTTTTTAATTTATATCAGCAGTACATACTTACCAAAGAACGGTAACCGGAACATCGAATGGTCATGTCGAAATGTATTGTCACAAACACAAAGTGAGGAACTGGAACGCGGTTTATATGCACCATTAGGCGGTTCGCGTCTCCCTTGGCCTGATTTTAGTGATTACTCATAAATTTTACCATGCTACCATTATTATACTGTTGACTGTTTAAATAGTATGTAGGTACTACCGCCGATGAATGTTGATTCACTTCGACATTTCGCTAAATGAATGAGTGGTGACTGAGTATCATGTACAATTATATGTAAGCTGTGATAAATTTATATTATATGACATTTGGCCAGGTGAGAGGATTAAACCTTGTTACTTGACTTTTTCATCGAAAACAAAGCGCTTACCTAATTAATCCCGGCCGGTACAATCGCTATATTGTGAGTAGTGCGCGTGCGCTTGCGATGACATTTGGCCAGGTGAGAGGCGGCCGTTCCGTAACCGCGACCCTTCCGACCGATGCACTATCCGATGCCTTCACTGGCTCGCCGGCCGTTTGTGTAACTTTTGCTACAATCGTTTAACAGGTGCAGAAGGAGTACGTCACTAAACTCGTTGATAACTAGGTATCATGTTGCCATTCTCAATATTAAACGTTAACCTGCATAGATCCAATAGCTATCTTTTAAGTTTTTTACTAATAAAGGAAACGGGTCATAAGAGAAAAAAACTCCTAGCAATTAATTTTCAGCCAGAAGATGACAGTCAGCTGATATTTACATTAGACCTGTTGATTAATTTAATGTATCATAAACTGTCGCATTCACTACTGAATTTACCTTCTGGATACTGTCGACTGTACTGCTGTACTGTACTGATACCGTACTGACCTATAGTTGATATTTGAGGTTTTCCTTCGTGAACGAACCGAGTGAAGGTCAGCATTGATTTTGTAACAAAATATCGCTAGAATACCGCAAAGGCGTGGTAACTGTTCTACAACAGACATTGAGAACTGATATTTGAAATTATCTTCAGTTTATTTACAAAATCATCGGCCATACATAATGATAAGGCTTACGAACAAATATGTGATTCTGTCAATAAAACCTCCTAAATTTACCTAATCGAATTGGAAAGACACTAATTGGCCCGGTTTTTTTATGTTTTCTTCAAAGAAATCTCTTATTCCAAATCATAAAACGTGTGTGGGCTTGCGGCTAAATTTGGTTAGTATGTAAACCTTTGCAATATTGTTTTAAGTCGACCACCTAAAGGGTTGGTATGTTTTAGTTAAAGGTGATGTTGTTTATTTATATCAAATTATAATTGCGTCTTTGTAAATAAAGTAATGCGGCGTATCTAATGAGAGGCCGCCTGTATATTTGTTTTACAGAATTTGTGAGGGATGTTAACCGTTAATTAAAGGGAACATCGTAGGGAGGACGAAAATACAAATTAATTTAAAACAGCGGCCATTAGGGTATAATAAGAATGCCTGAACTTGTGGTTAAATTTGAATAATTTGAATTTAATTAAATTTTACCTTTTCCGCGCTTATTATCATTTATTGCTATTTCTAGTCATTAAATATATTTGTAATAACTTTGTAATTGTAGTTTTCAACTGAAACTAACATTAAGTGCAATAATTGTAAGTACTCAAGTGTTCTTTATTAAAAACTATGGAAGCATTATAATATTTTATGCAAAAACGGACACGTTAAACTCTAATTTTTATAATCACTACAAATAATAGGTGCCGCAGTAAATGTGCGTGAAGTAATATCATTTCAACACTAACAGAACGCACTTAAGTACTTTTTAAGGTACCTGTACGATTTCATTAATGTTAGTGGAAGCATTAAACAATAAATATCACACTTTGTTTGATTTAATGATCGACATTAAGAAGGCATTTTTTGTGATGTGTATTGTGATGATGATGATATTACATGTGAACTAAATAATTTTAAAATATAATTAGGTTTAAAAATGGAATAAGTAGTTGAATTTTTAAACCTGTGCACTTGACAACAACACATCCTTGTATACTTTGTGAATGTCACAAACAACTTTGTGTTATTAGACAACGTTATGAAATTAAAGTGGCTACTTGCTCATCATTTCAATTCGATTCCCACACATTACTCTCACGACTTCCGTGGGGTACAAAACCCGATAATTACACAGTGCAGTATTATGTATCTTTCTCAGGTTGAGTGGGATTTTATTCGTTTCAACCGTTGATTTGAGCGTAGTGGGTGATAAATGATTATGGCAACACAATTTCAACACATTTTGTATTAAACTCTTGGCTGGGTCTATCGCTCGCTTTAAGTGTCATAAATTCTCTACCATCAACTCCTAGTTCGTAAATAAGACATAAATTTGACGTTAATTGAATTAAGTGTTTATGACCAATTGTGCAATTAAATAACAATAAAATACTAGCCCTGCTCTGTGCCATATTTTAGTTTTAGTTTTAAGCCAATGAATTCGGCTATTACTAACTAAATACTGAACTAAATAAAATTTACACTATACCTATAAGACGTAATCTGATATACCCTTAGCTAAACCCAGAGGTTATGACTCCGTAAGCCTGACTTAGTCCTAGGGACGGCTAACCGGCGCCCGTGGTCGACGACACTCGGCAAAAATCAGCGCGGAAAGGGACGGGTATTAAACGACCTAGATCAGCCAAGATTGCTAGTACGCTTCTGAGCTAATAAAAAGTCCAAACTTGAGAAGTTCTTTTGAAAACCCGCTGATGAACATATTTGGAATCAACTAAAACTGTATTTAAAATTGTATACAGTAGGTAAAGGATAAAAATCGTGTGCGCCATTGAACACTTCCAATAAAATAAAATACTCGATGCCGAAGCGGGCAGCAAAAAAATAAAATTCCTAATTTTTTTCAGTAATTTGAAATAAGTATTATAAAACTTGACATTTTTAATTGAAACACTGATTCGCGATTAATTAAAATACAAGTTTGTATTAATAATAGTAATAAGTTATCGTCTAGCCGCGGGCGTTGTGAATTATAATAAAAATAGATCGTGTAGCGAAATTGCGGTCTATTAATCCAATGTCCAGACATCAATTAGGTAATGACGGGTCGTCTATAATGAAGTGTTCTCATTTTATACGATTTGATTATGACGTGCTTCATTTTTATAACATTATAAATCCTGAGCAAAAAATTGTCTTATATACTTGAGATAAGATTCTAATCATTTTTTATTATAAGTAACTTGACAACTGGAATATTGTTTATAAATATACATACCTATCACGCATGTATTCCCAGGAGGGGTAGGCAGAGGTGCGATACAGTGTATCCACATTTCGCTCATAATATTTTGTCTGCATGTAGTAGGAGCGAGTCTTATCGCCAGGTGAATTTGGGTATTGTCAATCACGCTGGCTCAGTGCGGGTTGGCAAACTTCACACGTTTTTGGAAATATGGTCAGAATTCCCCAAGAAGTTAACTTTAACCCTTTAGGAAGTACATATACTAATTGAAAATGAGATTGGTACATGATGTCTGAAAAACCCAAAGGTATAAGCCTGAGTTTGACCTGGACCCAAAGTGCGCTCAGCGCTCGACTAACTAGGCATTCTCAGCTTGTGTACATACATAGAGGTTACATTGTTATATTAGATCGAACAGATTTTATAAAATAATATCAAATTCAAAAAGTTTGTATACATTCGTTGCGTACGGTCTAAGCTTATAATCTGTCATTTAGGTATCTCTGTCCGCGCGCAGCATATTCCCAAAGCCAGCTCAGCGCGGCTGCGCTGTAGGTCTGGGACCGGCCATTGAAAATCGGTCTCGGATGGTTTAACTGATTGCCACACGCATTGGTATTCGTGGTGTAATTGGGTACGATCGGTCGAATTGTCTATCATCTTGTTATGACACATCGCACATTGCGTGCGTGGTGTTATGTAAGCGTTGCTTTAAATAACAGCGCTCTTACTATAGTTTTGATGAGCTTAATATTTTTTCATTCTTCCGTTTGGTAAATCGGTGATCTGGTATCAGTTTCGCAAATTGCTCGAATCCGTCTAACGTCTTTAATCTGTTTGTCAAGAGATAGCCGAGAAACGGCTACAATTTAGTCATAGAGGCTAGCCATCTGCGCAGGAGATATTATAGTGCACACGTGTGTGCGCAAGCACAGGTGCACTCTCTCTTCCCTCACTCTCATAGTCCAATGCGACGGCAATCCAACACGAACGGAGAGAGACATGCGTAGGGCCGTCAGCTTAACGTGCTCTCCGAGGCGCGATCGAGTGATCCCAGAGGTGCCCGGGTTTGAACCTAATACCCTCCTTGCCGAGGCGAGAGTTCTACCAACTTGGCTATCACTGCTATCTAGTCTTTTGAGATGTCTTGTATTTATGGAATTTCGGCTATTTTTTTAGTCGTAAGTTATTCAATAGTTTACAAGGTAAAGTATTTTTGTGTTCAGTAGGGTGTTCAGTAATATTATATTATGAGGAATATTTTGAAATAACAAATAAACCTACTAATAAACCTTTTCTCACTATTCCTACTAGCAAGTATAGATCGCTCACAAAAATATAATTAAAACTGGACATAAGATTGACTAAGTGTGGACAGTAGTAAAACCTTATATATTTACAATGCTAGTGATATAGTAATCTAATAACAATTAAAATGTTGAATTCCTGCACAACTTTATACATACCAAGAAAGGGAAATACAAAAATAAACAAGTAATCAGGTTAATGCCGCCGTTTCGCTGAGATTCGCAAATGTATCGTCCCCATTCAATCCACTTTTTGCAAGCTGATAACAAATTGAACAGAGAGTCAAGGCTTCTGATAGCGTAATTTATTGTCTATGCAAGCGATAGGTACAAATAGCAATAGTGTTGCCAAATATTATGAGCTTTTTGGGACGTCTTGCGGGCCTAACACGGCCTGGTGTACCAAGACAAAATGGATCCGGACTTCTTACGGTGCTCAGTCTATTCACAACCTATAGAAGTACGTATGTTGTAGGTATACTAACGTATTGGTTAGGTTTTTAAAATTAATATTCAAATCTTCTGCATTACGCATTCTGGTTCTTCTTTTCGTCTAATTTTTCTAATTTTTAATTTGTTTTGTCCCTAATATTTCACGTCGATAGCTGGTAATACTATTACTTTATCAAAATATAGGACAATTTAGGCGGGACTGATTGGCATGATTGCTATTGCCTAGATGTAGAAAACTTTCAATCAAGCTAACTCGTCGTCAAGGCTTCGGTCCTATCTCACAGTGATTGGTTTCTCATTGAGCGTATTAGCTGAATATTGCGTACCATTACATCGTTAATAAAACGTTATACAATACTTGTTTGATATGTTTTGATTATTGCTTGTTATGTATCCGTTAATTCTGACTATATAAGACTAACTTAGTTGTAAACGCACCAAAGCATAAGCTGTATTACTTACCTATTTAATAAAATACTCGTAGCAATTAAGACTCCTAAATTTAGTTATATATAAATATAACACCATTGTACATACCTATAAAATAATATAAAAAATGATTTCTTATATTTACGCGAATACTACACATTGAAAAAAAACTTATTTTACAGATTTTATCTCGTTTTTTTTTTTACGTTCCTGATGTTTCGGCTGCTTTACAGCAACCATGGTTACGGGAGGACCGAGTTATTTGACGTTCTATAATTAGAGAATAAATTTCAAACTCGTGGCAGCTGAAACCTTCAAATATATATCTAGTTTAGTTTAAGATATATATCACAGGTACTAGCGTAAAATAAAACGGTTGCTAATGGTTTCCCAAACGAAAAACCAATCGTCTATTTCGTCGAGTCATTTTGCGCGTTTCCGGTATTTTTTTAGCCATCCGATGTTTTGTTGAACCAAGGCGAATAGGGCAATGATAGGACTAAAAATACACACTTCGATAAATGTATAACATCATGTTATTTGGATATATTCCGTGGATCACTTTGTTGTATTATCTTGTAGGTACATAATTACCATTTTGAATGTATTTGTATCATATATTATGGTCGGAGACACTGAAATAATTATAATAAAACTTTGTGAATGTAAAAAGGCGGTAAGACTTTAACGCTTGTGTTAAGGGTATGGTATGCCATACAATGGACTGGTGACAATCCCGGTCTTTGTCTAGGGCAACTAAAAGGTTATTTCCAAAATTAGTTTGTGCAGTGCGCCGAGCGGCCTACGCTCAAATCATTACGAACTCGTTGTTTGTTGTTATAATAAAATCAAAATAACAACAATAATGTATTATCACACACTTAACGCTAATTTACATAGGTACCTATACCAAAATCTCTACAGTCCTGCTTTACGCGTGACGCTTTGGTAGTTCAGATATATATAATTCCCTCTTTCCATAAAACGATTCGCGAAATCCCGCAGTGGAAAGGGCGAGGGTGTCCCTTCATAACGGTTAATGTCCTCTAATGCCGCACAATTTCCGCCGTCCGACTCCGCGTCCGACATCGATAACAGATGCATTAGCGTCGGCAAAAAATATTACCGCTGATCCACTCTCGGTTGATAGTAGGAAAATATATGCAAATGCAATCTTAATGTGGCCGCGAGTATCTTGTGTGTTGTTTATTTACTGAAACAAGATTACCTCGGTAACTACTGTCAATGTGATAGTCCATTGTTTGCGCAGACACTTATCGGGATTAATTTGTAATGCGATAGGGATTCCCGTGGGAATCTGTCGCTATATTGCGGAGGTGTTCGCTGTTTAAATTGCGGTATACCTGTTTTTCGTATTATTTGAAGGGTAAGGTCAGAGGGTAGGCTTAATGAACATCTAGTATACCTTGAAATAAAACTTATTTTAAGCATTTTATCGCGTTTATTTTTTGTTTTTACGTTCCCGACGTTTCGGTTGCTTTACAGCAACCATGGTCACGGGAGGACTGAGGTGTTTGACGTCCTAGTGTCAAAGTTGAACTGGGGTACCCTTATATTTAGTTGTTGTTTGCGGTCCCATCTATGCAGAAAGTGCTCACTGTGTCGTGAGGTCTTGTAATATTGATACCTTCTTTCTTTTTTTATAATAGGTAAATGCATTTTCCATATCTTTAGAGATATTCCACCGAACATCATTATGATTCATATCATGGAAAACTCTATTTACAGGATGTAAGTTATTTAATGTTTAGATCATCGTTTTGATACCAATAAACCGGTGCCAGGTACGTACAGGTCTTCAACGGGTTATTACATGGTTCTGCGATAGAAGCATCCTAAATCGACCAGGCATTGTGCTGGCCACAATGCAACGACAAATCGACCCTTTGTTGTCACTTGCCTTGCGACATAGACACACCTGACACTATTCTTGAGCATTCGTAAGTTATGCAACATAAATAAAAAAGTTTCACATAGAATATTAAGAACACGGTACAGACAAAACACAACACTGATGACCTTTAGTTTTGCTATTGTTTATTTCCTGGCCTGCGTATAAAATTTGCAAAACATTGAAATAAAACTAATTTTACGGATTTTATCGCGTTTATTTTATGTTTTTACGTTCCCAACGATGGTCACGGGAGTACTGAGGTGTTTGACGTCATAGTGTCACAGTTTGAATGTGCTGTAAAGCAGCGGAAACGTTGGGAGCGTAAAAAATATAAAATAACCGCGATAAAATCCGTAAAATTGGTTTTATTTTTGCAAAACTGTTCGCATTTATATATATTTTTAGGCCTTCCCGATGTTTTGGATACTATGCAGCACTTATGATCGCGAGGAATGAGATGTAAAATGTATTTGCGTTTCGATAGGCGGAATGCGGCTACATAAAAAAAACATTACTCCAAACGAGAGCGGCCTCAATTTCGTATATAAGTATTAGAGTACAAACTGCATCGAGTCGAAATGCGCCGGGGCTAGGTAATCATTTCTCGATATACCTACTTAATTAAACCTTTATACAAGGCACACAATTTCAGCACTCACTTCTCACTTCATCATAAGGGTGGGTGTAGACAGAGTAATTTTACAATGGACATTAACATCGCCTTGGGTTTAGTTTTCCAAGTCATCACTCGACCCGATTCTATTGTGGCCAACCACAATCGGTGAAAAATCGACCCTTTGTTGTCGCTCAACTTGTAACTTGACCGATGTAGGGCTGTTCACATACTCTTTCTATAGAATCGTGGAGTGTCGTAGACCATGCATCGTGTAACCCAGTTTTTTTTTGTTATTCATACTTTAGTAATATATTTTTTTTCGGATATTCTATTGTCGTCAAGTAAAACTGTTTTTTAGCACTCAATAAGAGATCGACATTTATTGGTCAAAGCTCTGTACCAACTAAATTAATGGCATGAATGTTGCATAATTTTGAGAACTCTGCTGTTTTACCAGCTTCGTTCATTGTTTGCGCGGTATATTGTCTTACGAAACAGGCGTTTCCTCTCCACTCGCTCACGACGAAGTTTCTAGTGTTGATGACGTGAAGCCTTTGTCGTGTAATCACATTAAATTATCTGTCATTTCCTCTAATTCACGTTAGCAAGGCCCCTGATTTAACTCCAACCAAACAATAGTAATGTGTGTACTTCGGCTAAAAGTAACCACCGGAGGTTTATTTAGATCTGTAGTTTCCTGCCAGTGATGTCTTATGTGACATATCTAAATCAGAAAAGTGTAATGTGTTTTTATTATGGTCACAATTTAACGTATTATAATTACATATATAGTAGAAGTTATGTATGATGTGATGTAACAATATTTTTAATTTATTATATTAACTGTATTTTTTTATTTGGTTTAAAATTAAACTTACGTACGTATTTTTAAAAAATTAAATCATAGTATGCATCATTAGTAGAAAGATAATTTATTTTAGAGCTCCTTTAAAAAGCAGGACTCTTTTGTAGGATACACTTCAGTTTTATAACACTGAAATTCAGTGTATGACCTGCGGAGAAGGTTTCTCTTATCTTTAACATAATATTTCATAAATACAGTTGCCGCGAGCACCGTGCAGTGAAAAATCCTTCACGCGAAAGCAGTCTCTCATAAATCAAGATATGGTAGGTAGGTTACAGCAGACATTTTTCCAACACAATCGACGTCAAACTTGAAGCTGATAAAAAACAGTGCACACATTGATTGCGTGATAAATTAGTTATTTTTGTAACTAAAATTAGCAGTGATTTTGTTTAGAAAAGTCAAAATGGCAATAGTTGATTGAAACACAAAACAAATTCAGCTACTGTAATTTTGTTTGGTGTTTAAAGTAGGTTAGTATGATGTGTGTATTGTGCTTAGCTACCAGTTGATATACATATAATAATGTCGGTACAATAAGTCATTGTTTTTGCGACAAACGATTTTGTTACATCACATACCCTGGTGATGGGAATTGGGCATGTCGCAAGTGTTTCCCAAAGCTTATGAAGCGATACTCGGAGGGTCACCCGAAGGAACGCCCTATTTAGTTTGTATGGACACAAGGGACCTATCCCTTTATTAAGATTACGTACGGTTCACTGTTTTTCCCTATTGTGTGTTCCGTGACTTGCTCCAGAATCATTTTGGTCGTGTATTTGTAAGGAGAGAGGTCGAGGCACCCAAATAATGTGGGGATTTCGTTAGATACGGAAACGTGACTGTCATGTTATGGGTGAAGTTCTCTAGCATTTCATTAAAGCGAATCATTTATATTTGAGGATGGAAAAATATATTTCCTATTGTTTCTATTGATAAAATTGTTATATTATAAAAAATGCTGTAGGCGGTATTTTTGACAAGGTGTATGAAACATATGAATACCTACGTATCTGAAGAGATCTGCATAATCAGAATTGAGGGAACAAGAAAGAAGACGTCGGGAATTGAACTGATTGGATAAAAACTCCAAACAAAACATAGATAAAAAAGAAGTAGAAAACATTATTTCGTTTCTTCCCATAAATTTTACTCTTCGGAGTGAGTTTGTACAATTTTTGGTTTTACTCATAATGACTCAAGCAAGATACTCAAAGTTCATAGGAACGTCGACTAAAAAAAGATTTTAATTTTTTTCTATGGTAGGTACCAATAAAGGCATCGATTACGCACGCTTTTTTGCCTGTAAGAAGCCATGATTGATATCCTGGAGGCACGCAGGGGTCGCCATCGGAGATTGCTGCGCGTCATTAGACCAATGCCTCAAGCACAATCCTTTTTACGTACCGTTTCGTTACGTAATCCTCGTCCATCCCGCTCACACCACAGATTTCATAGATAAGTATAACAGTGACAGCATGTTTTCTCGATGAAGTTACTATAACATTAGGAGTTCTTGCTTACCCTACAGTACGACTAATCGTTGTCGGGACATTGCGTGCACGCATCACGCGCCGTGTATATCTATTCGAGTTCTATGGGTGCGTGAACTAAAGCGTCGAGTTTTTGGAGCGTCATAATTGGATTTTTATTTCCGTGGAAGCTTAAAAAAGAAATTGGTAGGTTAAGTGGTTATTCCATGTAGAGGGGCCAGAAAGAAAAAAAATCCGACAACTTAGTTAGTGGAACAGTTCTGATAGATGTCTAAAAGTAAAAAATAGATTAGTATGAATTTTGCATACGTGTTGCGGAATATTGATCCAATGTTAAATAAAAGATAAAAGAAAATCCTTTCCCTTAACATCTGCCAAGGAGATTTGAATGTATTTTAATGGGATCCATATAATATACAATCTCGTTTCCATATGTCCCTGGGACAATGAAGGTGTGAGACTATCTTGTATTAGTCTGGGGACCTGCCTAAAAGGGTTCCTGTGTAAATACAAAGTAACAATGATTCTAAGTAGGGCTGTCGCATCTATAAGATACCACGTACGTAAACAACTTTTGCTTGTACTTTTGAAGTCGGATTATAGTTTATAGCTTTGCTATTGCGCGGAGCTATAGAACATGTTGGTCATCGGTCAAAAGGCACATTAAAATACCGGATATAAAAAAATACCAGCTCCGACACTAAAAAAAATATCTTGCTTGGCCAAAGCCGTGTACGTGTACAGCAGCCCTATCTATGCAGAAATAATAACGTCTTGTATTTATTATGAGTGGATAAAGTTTTTTTTTACAGCAGATACTAATTTACACACTTTAGTTTTATGTGTATCGAATGGAGCTGACTCGTACATGGATATAAAGGGGCCACTGAGCTAGCCCTCTTCTGATTAAAAAATAAAGAAATTGGGTTCATCAACATGTAAAACGTATGACATTTTAAAGAACGCAGAAAGAAGTACACTGTACCTACATGGGTAGTTTAATACGACCGATATACGTACCCAGATATTAAGTACCGTGGTTGTAATAAATTATGTAATCGACAATACATCGCGTGATCTAAAATCATCGACAGAGCTATTCATATGTATAATAGAGCCTTCATCTGCCTTCTCCACGTGCACGCGTCGTTCGTCAGAATCAGTTCATGTCGTTGACACTCATTCATTAAGCTTATCAAGCAAACAAGGTTTCGTCACCTTGATAATAGCTTTAAAAGCTCCTGCTGTAAATTGAGCTGCGAGTTACCGGGAACAAAGATAATGACGACACGTGTGACTCTGCAAACATTTATCTAACTGGTTTAAAGCTCGCTTGTGAAACCATTGCTCTTGTTTACATTATGTTTATATTGTTTGACTATGTTACGTTCTTCTGTTTCATGTGTTTGTGGTATAAAATGATAAATCGATATTTTTTTTTCTTCTTCTTATTTTGATATTTGCTACATTAATGTTTAATATGTAAACCTTCCCAAATAAAATGGGATGTTTATTTTTTAACCCTTAATAGCCTAGAGTTTCAATTTTGATACCAATATTTTAAACCGAATGTTCACATTACTATTAGTTTTTTTTATAGGTTGGCTGTACGTATTTTACTGTTGTATAATATTCTTTCCAACGAAATTAAAAAAAAAATCAAATGTCATTATTATTAAACACAGGAACACTAAACACAGTAATATGAAAAATAAATCACTTTCGTAAATCAGGCTACTAAGGGTTAAATAAATTACATTGCTATCATTACATATATAAAGCAAGCATCGCAATGCAGCTTCTGAGTGCGTGCCTACGCTCGGAGTTTGCACGTCTACAAGTTACCGAGGACATACATGTACTTCTGAGAATCTTAATAGACCTTTGTATTTAAGCGATTAAGGAAGAAGCGATGCGTATGTTTCTTCGTTTAGGTCTTATTTTCCCTCGCCAGTTCGGGAAGTTTGAAAATAGCCAAAGCGTCGAGAGACATCGCCGCGTGGTTTGTTAGAGAGTCGAGTATTTTAAGCTTATGCCAAAATGACTGGTCCAAATTTGTCTAGATCAGTTTTTATTATGATCTCTTTATTGAATGAAAGCGAGAAAAAACATAAAAAATAAAATATGATAATTCATTCGCGTATCAGATATTTTTTGATGCTTACATTATGTCGTTCGCCTGTTCGACATATATTTACAGTGTGATTCAGAACGGGTGAACTAAGCCTGGATCGTGGGCTTCTTAAGCGCATTTATAAATACTATGTGGAATCTGAATTTTATAAGTCAATTTTAAAAAATACATTTAGTTCCCAAAAAAATTACAATTGTGTTTTTTGCCAACAAATTTTCACTTCACTTCATCACATACCCCTTCCGAACCAAGCTGTAGACAATCGTCAAGGATTTCGATTTCATGCATACCTACGGTTAATTTTTGTTATACCTACGTTTTGGGGAGATCGCTGTGAGAATATGTGATCATCATTGTCCATGAACAGCTTTGATATCACTTTTAAATCATTTTAGTCACCAAGTCTTGGTCGATAGATACGAGAAGCATTCGCTTTGCTTCCATCCCTTTGTGAAAACAAAACATATTTGTTCAATGCACGCGACTTCATTGTTCGAGGCAAAGTCACGAGGAAAGTTTCACATCGTAATTGGATTCAATTTATGGTTTTCCAGTAAACAAACCAGGAAACAAGATAGCTATGTAGGTATATTTGATACCTTGACTTTGTTTCAAAGTAGGTAACATGTGTTAACTTGGCACATTAATGATTAGGTACTTCAATGATCTTGAATTGAAAAAAAAAATGATGTTGTCTATCGTAAGAAAATTGTTAGTTGACTTTCATGACTTTGGTCTTCGCAAACAAGTTTGTAACAGTTACCAGTATTCTGAACAAAGAATGTGTCTAAATAAATATGGTATAAGCAGAAATTGAGGGAAAATATTCCTTTGCCACTAGCGCCATCTATGTAAACAACTTGATTGTGTCTTGGTGAATATTACCCGGTAGTTAGCTCTGAAAGTTGCAGTTGCTCTGTCTATGCTCGACACACATTTTTTATAAACGTTGTTTGACTACTCGCTAGATGGCAGTAGTATTAATACAATATAATAAAATTGGCCTAGTTGAGTAATTAGTGATCACTTTACTTGTTATTACTAATGGATGGTAATGTATGTGTGTACTGCATTTTTTTTTATCTAGACAAAAAAAATGTGAGAAATACTTAGTTAACTTTAATGGGAAAAATAAAAACGTATTTTCAGTATGATTATTATATTTTTAAACAATCAATCATTACAATTATAATTTGATGATATGCAATTATTAATACAGCAAAACAATAAGCCTTTCTGAATGATCTGAAATATACAACAGCTACCTACATTATAATAATTAGTTTAACTAATTAACCAGACATTAAACGCCCGTTAAAACGCGAACGAGTGTCTCTCCAAACAATCATAATTTTGCTCTCAACAATAGATTATAAACTTGATTGAAAATAACGGTAATAGTTAATAAAAGCCCTCAATTATACCAATATTATGTGACTATGTCGAGCACAGACATTATAAAGAAAACATTTTAATCACTGGGAACAATTTAGTCTGTACTATGACTATAGTAGTTAATAGTTGTCGACGTAATTTTCTAAGCCTGGTAATATAAAAAAAAATGATGTCTAACCACAAAAAGATACACACGTGTTGAATACCTGAGTTTACAAAATTTCTAACCAGGAAACCGCGACAAGCAACTGTTTAGAAGTAAACTCCATACCAAGTGATTAAACTTATATAGACAATTGTTCAGCTAACAATGTGTTAATCTCTTTGTGATATAATACTAGGAATTCAATATTGTTAGTTAATAATGGAAATTAATACAAATCGATTTACAAAACATAATTTATTCATTTTATTTGTTCAGTCTAAGAAAGTTTTCAGTTTAGAGTAGAACGAAGAGTGATTGCGCGGTAGTCATACTAGTTAAAATTCATTTCGGGGGGGGGGGGGGGCGAGCTCTGGACCAGAGATATTAGTAACCGTACATTACATTAGTACCTATGGATAAAACGTTAGGTAGTCTACAGCCTTGCATGAATTTATGTACTAAACAGTTGACTGTAGTGAATCGGAATACTTTGCACATATTTGCATCATCGTATTTTATTTTTTGTCGGCTTTTAATTTGCAGCAACCTCATGGTATGAACTCGCCCCATGGACAACCGCTTGGATCGCGGAATAGACAGTGAGCTAGCGGAAATTCAGTAAAACCATTTGCATTCTCGGTCTTGGGATATTGCGGCGCGAATGTGATATAAGCTTCACATTTTAACACATTGCAAGTGCTACTTAAGATATTTTGATTGCTTCCATTCGTTCTACACTATAGCTTAAATCTCTCATCAAAAAACTATTTTCATAAAATTAAACTATCACAGTTGACAGATCATAACTACCTACAAGAACGCGATTTCTAATTTCAACATTATTCGAGATACTTATTTTATTGCACGTAAAGTATTAATATCTAATACAAACTTTTTATTTCTAAGACTGTACGAATCAGAGGCCTGATGAAATAATCTGGTCGAGTGTATGTCTAGAAGTAGAATTACTTTGAAATATTTTGCTTAATGGATACACTTTGACGATTCAGATTTGCCTATGTCTTATCTTTGGAATTCTCAGTTAAGGTATTCACTAGGTTTGAGCGTTAGAAAAAAAGCAATAGTCAGGTACAGTTCATCGAACGGTTTAAGCGAAAGATTCCTTTTTTAGTTTCGTTAACCTAAGTGAAAGCGTATAATGTGCAACTATACATAAATGGCACATTCAAAGATAGATCGATTCAAGAAATTATAAATTTATATAAAATGGCTCGATAAAAAATAATTGATGTCATGACGAACGTAACGCATCACTAAGTCATCATTCAACAAGTGGTTTTTATATTCATTTAAAACGACTTCAAAACATTTCCGTAGGCTATTTCATAGCTATATTGAAAGTATTTGAATTATATAAATATTTTTTGGAAATAACAGCGCTCATACAGTTCGTGCTTAACTGTAAGGGGATAGAGACTATAATTTGGAAAATATACCTACATAGTATTCATGCATCACAAGTATGTACAATAGATTCTTCAGCCGAAGGAAGCGTGTTTCACTCATCGTCATTGAGAAGGTCTGTGCACGATTTAGCTTTGGTAGATCTGGAAATGAGACGAGACAGGATTATATTTATTATTCAATATAATAACCACTCAGATGATATTTAAATACATAGAGTTTTTTTTATAAAAGGAAAACCTAGTGCCTACACGCTAGCATTAACGTCAGCTCAGTAGTTTAAGTTAAGTATGAGGACAAAACAAACACAGAAACAATATTAACGTACCCTATTATGTAGGTACCTACTACTTGCCACTATCAACTGTGGGTTATATACCAACAAGAAAAATATTACTAATATTAAGGATCAGAACAAATAACGTTTTGAGTGTTACACAATATGTATTATATTTGGGACCTTCTAGTGAGTTCTAAGTGCCCCTTTATCTGCCATGGACCAGCCAGGACGACCTCAATAGGAGCCACTTTAATGCACTCTGGGTGGCTTCTCTCTGAGCTGGAGTTTAATTACTATCGGCTCAATAAGAAAAAGGTACAAGCGTATGGATACTAACTGTGGGTTCTTCACTCTGCGGCACACTCTGAGCTCGATAGGCCCGCTCCGCACCGACTTGAACAGCGCCAACGCCTCCACGTGTGCTAGCTCATGGCACGCGTGCCCGTTCACCGCCAACACCTCGTCTCCTGAAAAATAAATGTTAGAAAAAAATGTTTAAAGTCCATTTTGCACGAGCATGTGATCACATTTCGTATTGTCTTCCCTACACAAGCGTTTACAGGGAACATTTCATATTCGATAGTCGTACTTAGTAACATTAAAATTTATCAAGCTCAAATGCTTCAGGGCCAATGTGAAATACATAATTTTAGCGGTGTTAGATAATAATCAACTAAGTAATGAAGCGAAACCGCACGTAATATATTGAAGATATTAAAATGACATTGTAACCAATTTGTTTTGGTTAGGTAATAATTAATAGTTTCCTAACAATTACTTCTTTTAACCAGGTATTTCCAGAAGTAAATTTGCTTCTGTAAAATACTACGTAAGTGCTTAACATAACAGTTCCATAAATTGGTGGCTAGTTTATAGTGTCATTATAGGGCTGTCTGTATACATCGAGCAATCCAGTAACTGGTAACATTCAATTCGATAACAATAATAGTTTACCTATATGCACTTGTATAATTAAGTTTTATAAATGCGTCTCATTATGTGACAGTTCAAAGGGCAACACTGCAGGCCATTATGTCACGTTATATTACAACGATAACATTTGTCCTGACATCCATCAAATTGTAGCAGTAATCGTAAATCGTTATTGAAATAAACATTCATATCACGTTCGCTGCCCTTATAGGTACCAATAGCCGGCAAGTTGATATTACGCATTTTGTTATTATTATGCTACTTCGCCGAACGGCCACAATGCCGCTTCCCCTCCTTATCGGCTCCTATTCTTTGACACTTGTTGAAATGAAAACGAGTCAATTATTAAATTAAACAAAGCATTTTTACGGTAAAATAATCCACGCACCTGCTTTAAGTCTCCCATCCTCGATAGCTTGCCCTTGTGGAAGGATGCTCTTGATGAAAATGCCAAGAGGGCCTCGCGGTGAGTCGCGTCCTCCCACAATGGTAAACCCGAGGGGCTTCTTCCCGTGGCCTTTCTCGAATGAGATCGTATGGTAGGTGTGCGTCGGTGCCCGCGGTCTCCGGGGCAGCGTGCAGAAATTCGCCGCGTTCGGCGTTTGTATTTCACTCTCACTATCTTCTTTACATTTCGCGCGTTCGACGCCATCCGGCGTGTCAACGTTCGCGATGTCCCCGGCGCAACTGAGCGCGAGCCCGTCCTTGTTGCCGCCGCCGTAGCTTACGACCTGCCGGCGCAGCAGCTTGTTGTTCATGCTGCTGTAGCTTGCGTTCTGACCCTTGAGGAAGTGCGAGTGTGCGCCCGCTGCGCTGTCGGCCGGCTCGTCCGCCGCTGATAGCGCGTTACGATTACATGCGGACTCATCCTGTGACCGTCGTCGGTCCAGTTTGACGTCACTTTTACGGGCACGTTTTTCCTTCCCCAATATTATTGCGTTCTCGTAATCCACAGAACTTTCTCTCATCAAAATTGTATTCCTCTGCGACGGTTGTCTCTGTTTTGAGTCCGGAGATATTTTCTCGCGTTGCCTACATATGACTATATCGATTTCTGATGCGCCCGATTTAAGAGCTTCTTTGGCTTCGGACATGGTGAGGTCGCGGAGTCTTCGACCATTGACATTCAGTAACTCATCACCGATACGCAGAGTACCTTCCCTGAAAAGCAAATTAACAACCATGAATTACATACTATTTATAAATACATATACTAATTTAAAAAGGATCATAAAGGGTACTGCTAATAATGGGGAACTTATCTCACCATACATATACTGAATCAGGAACTAAAGAAATATAGTTATAAAATGACGAATAAATGATGAGATATAATCACCGTTGATACTATAGATAGAGGAACTATTGGGTCCAAAATTAGAATAAACTGAAGTAGAAACATAGAATTTGACTTACTTTTCTACCAATCCACCAGGAACTACATGCGCCACTAAATATCCAACATGACCTTCATCAGAGAGTTTTGTTTTTGCAATGAATATTCCAAGTTCATCAGAAGGGCTGTTCCTAATGATCCTGACTACTTTGAATTCAGAGTGCGTTTTGCTTGACATATTACCTCTTGTGGGTTTTCTGCAAGGAGGTATAGGTGGCATGCCACAATCTTGACTGGCGTCTCTCTGTCGCATCTTTTGTTTCTCGGTCAGTTGAAGATATTGAGGTTCCTCGTAATCACTTTTACTCGTTGGCATACGCCTTAGGATTTCTTTTCGATCTAGTGATAAAGCCCTTTGGTTATGTCGAGGCTTTGGTCTTGGGCAGTCTTTCCTTTCTCTACTCATTCTTCCAGATGTTCTTGCTTTCATGTAACTGTGGTCTCCAGAAACACTCCTTCCGTGACAGGGTGCGAGGTTGTTTGCATGAGATGCCGAACTTTCACAACGAGACGATATTCTGTCACTGTCAAATATAGAAGAGGCAGCTGATTCGTTAACTAAAATACCTGAATCTGCATCCTCGCAGTCTTTGAGTAACACATTTTCGTCATCACATGATATTTGATATACATCATCGTGAAACACGGAATGACCCTTCTGGAATTCCTCTAAACCCGGCAAAGCTCCGTACGAGAAGCTGCGTAATTTAGCTTTCACCCCTCCTCTCTTTTTACGGCTTTTGGTGACTGTACTGGTTGATTTCAAAATGTTATCGTTGCTACTGATTACTTCCTCCTCGTTCTCTCCTGTTTGTCTATAAAGCTTTGAAAGGAATCTGTTTGTGGATGACTTAAGGTATCTATCTGACATGGCTCTGAGCTTTGCAGACAGGCAGGAACTGGGACCAACGGAATCTTTTCCATCTTTAATTTTAAGTTTATCAGTCTTATTTTGAGATTTGATCGTAATAGGCGTGCCATCGTATGCTTCATAATCGTCATTAAATATTTGATCGCTTGATTTAGAAAGTTTTGCAGCAGCTTTAGGTATCGGATGATATCGATCACATTCTGAACCAGAGCTATAACATCGAGTGCCTCTATTTGTAAAGGATTTACCTTCCCTCCATTGGCATTCTACAGGACTAGTCATACTTTTGGCGAAAAATACCTCGTCGTCATAATTGGGCATTTTCACCCATGGATTTTGGTTTTCGAATTCAATGTGTGTGTCGGTGTAGCGGCAATTAGCCACATCTTCAACGTGTCCAAATCCACTGCAATCACTCCCAGATGTTGATGCGGCGTCGTCTCCGTGTCGCAGAGGACCGTTTGATTTAAAACAAGACAGTTTAGTGTTCTTAACTTTATCGAGTAGCGGGTTTCGCTTTTCTCGATACACCATATATTCCTTCTCTAAAGAGCCTCCGCGGTTTTTGCGCGATGTATTATAACTTTCTTGCGGTGATGTGGGACCGTTTTGTAGCGATATGCGCCGGCTCGCTGGAGTCTCGCCGCGATGGCATCGATGCGGAGATTTTTCCACGATTATTATTTGGTCGCTGAGATTATAGAAATTCGTTTCCACCGAGCTACTGCTACTTTTTCTGTTTGGGTAGCGCACTGGTGACATATCTGAAAAAGAAACAGAAGTAGACAAGATGAAAAGAAAAAGAATTAGCTACATTCTATGTTATTAGAGAAATGCTACTAAGAAACTATACGCGTACATTATTCATGTTATTGGGTAAGTACTAGGCACTAGGAGAAAGTTACATTCCCTTTCCCTTACTAAGAATCCTTGGCTTGTCGCTGCGGGCTCACCCATATCAAGTAACTAGTAGAATATTTACGTAAACTAGCACTGTTTAATTAAGTAGTATTTGCTAGATGCACGTGTAAATTCCGAATAAGGATCTATACTAAAGACATAATAGGTAGGCATGGGAAAGTTGGTTTTTCAATATTCTTTTTTTTTAATTGGCATCAAACTTTCCTAGAAATTATCTATTCAAGTTTCAAATGCATTCTTCCTATTTTCTGTGTTTTTTTACCGGTTGCTATTGTTATAATATAACCGCGAAGTGGTTTTATTCGATTGCGTCATTAACAAGGTGACTAACAATAAGTGTTTACAGATACATTATATACGTAAGCAGTATGTAATTGAAGACCCGTATTAAGAGTGCATTTGATTATTAATTACGTCAAACAAATACATTTAAGTAATTCATTTATAGAAAATCATTTATTTAATAACTAAGTATGACAATACAACTGTTTTATTTCTCAAACAAAATTGAATCGTGTTATCTATTAATATACGTGTCATGTTCAATCCGAGTCGTTCCCGTTGCATAGATTAGATTCGTGAGTCTGTAATAAATATTCAACAGTTTAAAAGAAGTCACTCCGCGTCAGGCTATAAGAGGAAATGTAAACACATGCTCTCACGACTTAATACCAAAATCCTATTTGAGAGGTTTAATGCTCTTTGCGTTAAAAACTCGATTGCATATTAATCTACAGTATTGTAGATCTTAAATTGTCTTATTTTCCTGGTCTTTGAATCAATAATTGACATAATTCGATAGCGTAAATGCTCTAATTCGTATTAATGTTTACTGTTTCCGTAACCTTTTACACATAAATTATGTTGCAACTGATAATGCGAGCGCTAGACGTCTAAATTGAGATTAATTTCTCGTGAAACAAGGTTCAGTCGGTCAGAAGAATATAAAACAATTTGTAGGACAATAATTCACACATGGTGGGAGGCGATGATGAGGGTAAAATCGTTTGCCCACACTTAATGCAACAGTATCGCGGAGTGGGCAGAAGTTAATACGCTATTTAAACCATTTTTAGTTTAGTAATGTGCTAGGTTCCGTGAACACAGTAATGATTTGTGTAATGAGTCTATTAATCGATGACCAATGAGTGCAATGGTGGTTTTATATTCTTGTTGTTTAACTTTGAATTATTATTTTATTTAAAAAGACCGCCTGGTATTAATGTTATGAGCGAAGGCCGCTTGGTTTACTGAACCGGGATGGCTACCGATTCGATACGAGTCGAGGCAAATTTTGGAGAAGATTTTCTGTAATTTACCCTGGGCTCGGTGTTACTGGGATGGCGCTCAGTCCGTTGTACGTTAACCATTATTCACACCTTCCATAGTATAGGGCCATTTGCCTGGATTTTTCAATAGTAATTATATTTTATAGATACTGACGTTAACACATTAATAAGTGTTTCTTTTGAGCTACCTAGAAATTTAAATATTGATAAAGAAAACCTACCAATCCTTGATCTCCGAACGGACCTTGGCTCGGAGTCAGGAGTGACAGCGAGCAGCCGCGGCGGCTCGCCCTTCTTGAACCACCGCATTTCTTCCTCAGATGTTTATTCCATCATGATGATACTGAAACAAAGAATAAAAACATTATAGTATTATTTGAATATATCTCATAGGGAAGATACTGTGGGTAATAAATAATTTGCCAATTGCCAGACAAACATACCAATGGTAAGGTAGTAAGGTAAGTACTTAGGTATATTTTCCATATTCAAATTATTTTGGCAGATGAATTTAAAGAAGATACTGATAATACAAGGTAAAATAATGACCAAGGTCGTTTATTTAAAGTTATAAACGAATGCCAAAATTTAAAATAAGAATAATAAAACCTTGATCCTAACCGCTCTTCATGGTTTTTGAATATATGCAACCTTTAGTTTTGGAAAAGCAAACAAAAAAGTCACCACAAAGTTTCATATGTTTTTTATTTTTCGTGTCGATGGCAAACTTATTATAACTAAGTACTTACGTTTTGTATGTTATTTTTTCACATTTACCATCGACATATACCTTCAATTAGCCGGACACAAAATGTGGTCCAGTCCGATAATGATTTTGCAATACTTATTTAAAAGAGTAGATGCAACCGAGTTTAACCATTGAGCACCTCAAGTCATTAAGACTCCAACAGGTTTCTTGACTTGTCCGTCTCCTTTTACGATACTATTTGCACATATTCCTACTTGGACCTGTGAGTGACAGCTTGCGTAAGTGTAAAAAAGTTGAATGCTAATTAAAGAAGGCAGGTACGTATGTTATGAAGGTGATCCTGGTCCGATAGCTAGCCGGTCCTATGTATACGTGTCGAAATGATTGAGCTATTGTTTTTGTTTTCGCACTTCGCTCAATTGCATATTTAAGTTAACTTTTTTTTGGAAAAGCTTATCTGAGGTATTTTTACATGGCTAGTAATTACTGAACTTTTAATGACAGTGGTGTAATTATTAAGTGTAAAATCATAATTACTGCGTACCTTAAAATAGCATTAAGTAGGATTTAAAAGAATGCCTCAGAATATCCAATTTCACCACCATTCATTATTTACGCCACTGTAAATGAATAGATGTTTCATTATTTGCAGTTTGTTTTTAAACATTTTGCATGACTTCTATTTATTTAAATGCCGCCTACAAGCTAAATAAATTATGCATTACCGTCACGTTTAATGTCGTTATATTACACTCACTCATTACATTGTAGTCTACACCCATCACTCATAACATCGTTACCGATTCGCAATGCGCGCGACTAGGCATCCGTCATCGAGTGATATCGTAAGAATCGAGACCAAACTCGATTTTAATAATCACGTAACTAGTAACCTTGCTTGTGACAGCGCTAGTGTTGGGTAACGTATACCGATTTAATGCAGCAATCTGTGGCAGTAATCGAATGCGCAGCAATAGGCAGTTCTGTTCTTATGAGTGAATAAAAAATAATAGCTCTCATTGACTATCAATTACATTAATTGAAACGATTAAGAGCAATTAAATTAAGTCATCAGAATTTTTTATATGTCAAACCTTAATTTATGTTTAGTAAAAGTGGCACTGCCTTCAAGATAACCTTGCGATCTGAACTATTAGGAGATAATAGAATAATTACTATTGAGTGTTTTAATTAAATTTAATTAGGTTACCCGAACAGAAGTGTATATTATATATATGATAAGCATTGCTTACAGACCGCAAGATTTGTAGTTTTGCTTTAACAAATGTAATCCCAAGATTTGATTACTTAAGAGAAAATCAACCCTTGTACATTGAATCACAATATAATCGTAGCTACATAATTCTGGTTTTGAACATGGAATATTTAGTGAAGCTAACAGTCAAATAAAATAAGGAACTAGGTAATACAATACTGAATAATGCATAAGAATTTAACATTTGCAAGTACATATTAAAAAAAACAAAAGTGTCTGTCGATGCTACTGGTGGACTTGTAACGACATTTCTCCAAGGTTTCCGCATACAAATGGCGCAGGAAGCAAGTAAAGGAACTGCCGTGAATACGGTGGCATCACTAATGCCTTTGCAGAATTGTTTATTCCACATAATGCACAAGTTCTTCTGAGAATAGATGTAATCGCGAGAAAGGAAGTTTTATAATGCATTTATGAAACTATTAGTTCTATATGGGCTCTAAGACAAAATTCCGTAAAAGGAAATAAATACTAAGTGGCGTGTACTTACAGAAAAAAAGATTAACGAAGATTAACAGATTGCATTCATAGCATTCTTTCTTGGTATACATTACAGTCAAGAAAATTGATTTTAAATTATAGAAAAGGTAATCATAATCGAGGCTCTTACGTGATCATTATATTATATCACGGTAGGCAGAACAATGGAATGTAGCCATTGCTCTTCGTTATTATTGAAGTTACACCGGAATGGTGCCCCGTGGAACTTTCCCATATAACTTTGTTAAGTTATGCAAGATGATATTCGAACGCAAGTTAAATAAAAGTACGATGGAATCTAGGCTACTCATATTTATTCAGTTCAAAGAAGGCTGATTGTGTTTCTAATGGATTCTGCGGATTAAAAACTAGTCACTGAGATTTGATGTGGAAATATTGTCAAAGTAACACAAACAAAATTCTGAGATTTTGATCCTCACGAATACTATATCGACAGACTTTTGATAAACGAATTACTCATCAAACCAACTCACGTGAGTTCTACTTACCTTTATATGAATGGCAGGAAAATGAGCATGATTCTTGTGATTCATTCAATGATCGTTGATCATATCAACCTATACCTACATGTTGTAACACACAATGACATTTTGGCGTTTCGTACCTTAACGTGTACTTCGTACATCTTACGTCACTGTTTGCTATTTACCTTTATCGAGTGCGTGGTGAAATCAGCACCAGTGTAAATACAACTATGTACTTACTATGATAAACTTCACTGACAAATTCAATGGAACAAAGATAAACTAAGGTACTTACCTATGCTCATGTTATAAGAATATTTTTGATATGCTTTTTGCGTAACTTTGTTTTCAAGTTAATCTTACAGTGCTTCGAGGTTTGTTCAGAAATGACTGCTGAGGTAAGGCTCTACGTGGCAAGTATTTCAAAAGAATAGTCATTACTGGAGCCTTGCTAAGTACCTGCGACACGTCTCTAGGGACCACTTTAGGATTAGTCGTGCGTGACTGAAGTATCTATGGTGTGTTATTTTTTGCTATTTAGTGTCACTAACAATCGTGTTGGTCATGTGTAGGTATAATTAAATATATTTTATAACTCTATGATTTTTTTTCCGAGACAAACGATATTAGTTCTGTATTTCATTCGATTTATTTATTATATATTTACGCACAGTGCAGCGCCTAAAAACAGAAGAGCATTTTTTTCTAATTGACAGATCGATATTGTGACTCGACATAAAGATTACAAATGCAAGAAGCGCAGGTTCAAATGGTAGTATACCATTTCTGAATAACTCTGTATGTTCTTTTAAACTTTTTGTTTGATCGATGTGTATCTTATAATGGTTTTCATGTCATAATTATAAGAATCTTTTCAACGTCGGTGGTCTCTAGATTTTATCACTCTTCATGGGCATTGTAAAAGCAAGTTTGATCGGAACTGTGTCTATGGTTAAGTGTACATATCAAGTTGTAAAGGTGGGAAGTAATTACCGGTAAACACTCCGGTCTCAAGTCGTGATGAGATTATTAGTCGTGCGTTCATCTCGTTGCGAGTACGCTGCAGTTAAAAAACAGTTTTATAAGCTGTAAAGGTATTAGGCATAGATAGAGATATGTTATGCCTTCTATCATGTTGATGGCAAAGTTAAATTTGAATAGCGAACTCTCCGAACTGCTCTCCGCATACTACATTTTCAGAGTAACTTCTTAAGCTTTAGACAAAGCGCCCTCACTGTAGGAATGTCGGTGACCCCACGTTAACATGTTGATCATACCTGCGTGCAACTAAGCAAGTTCTACATGAAAACATGTAAATTGTGGAATATCTGTGAAGCGTGCATTGAAACTCGTCCGGTGTCACACTCGTTTAGTACGCAATCATAAAACGCAATCGGCTGCGTCCTTCGAATTAACATTCCTTGGAGACAAAATCGTAAAGAACCCGTTTTATTGTTAGTATGTAGGTAGGTACGGTTAAGTTGAATATTTAACTGTACGCATCGCATCGGGTTTGCTTTAGCATGTATATTCCTATTTGCTGACAATTCATAAGTAGCTGCACTTTGTTTTCTTAAAACCAGGCATGTGTGCACACTTGTTCAAAATAAACGTGTCTTGACAACACATACTAAGAAAAAACTTAAAACGTTTATGGCCAAATTGCCATAAGGCTTGGGAAGATAGGTCCCATGCCATGGTTTCATGCCCTAAAACGGTAATGCATTGAATTAAAAGCAAACCTAAGTAGTGTGAAAATCTCTTATATCATATAAGGAAATTAAATCAGAACCATAGACGCAAATTCAGTAATGTGACACACCTACCTCCTGGTACAACTGATTTTATATTTCTTAATAGGAGTAATAAAATTCCATTACGAACGTTTGTTTATCAACACTCAGCCGTCGCCCACTGTAATATTTTTATTTTCCAGCCAGCCTCTGTTGAGTGATACCTATCATGAAACAAAACGACGTCTCTGGAAAAATATTTTATAAGATATGCATCATTTCGTTTTTTTTTTCTTTACTTGAGGGTTGTTATTTCGGAGGCGGTATTCCATAAAAAAATATCTCACGTATAACCTATATTTGTGCAGACAGGTAATTGAATTAATGTTGGTATACGAATACCTACGGAAGATGACTGATATATATATAAGAAAATATACTACATACTGTAATATGGTAGGTAGATCCCATTTACTTCGTAAACTGAAATTCTGTTTTCAAAAGATATTCTTCTCCGTTTTTTCAGTTATTTGCATAAAAATTGCCAATTTGTATAAAAGTTAATCTTCTTGGAAAGATCGCATTTAACGACCTAGTCGCTTGTAGGCAAGGGAATGATTCTCTTTGTCTGCGAGCGAACAACTCCAATACCTACTGTCCAATAAGACAGTCGAGAAAACTAAAACGAAATGGAAGTAATGAGTCGATAAAAGAACTGAGAAGGTTTCGTATTTTCACAGCTGTTACGTACGGCGGCGGGTATATTTTTATTTTCTATTCGTTACCACTTGTATGCTAGTAACTGTATAGTTTATAGGAAGTCACGTAATCAGTACAATGTTTAGGATCTGACCGACATACATACGTGTTTTGGTTAAACTTAAGCTATAAACGACTGCTAATGGAGTTTCTATTTTGGTAATGAATTATTCTAAAATGTGTTGAAACGGCTAAAGCCCCTCTTTATACGCAATAGATAAAGATAAAAGGGATCGCCCAAAGTTTTTCCAATTTGATCCGGATAATGTTTAGTTTAGTTTAGTCTATCTCACACTTTACGATGTTGCAAAAGGTTTCACTTGTGATGTTCGATTGTTTAAGTCAACATTGCGAGCGCGATTCTGATGAATGGAACATTGAAAAAAAAAACTTTAAATGTATGCTACATTTTACATTTTTAGTCACAGTGAAATAGTATTCTCATGGCATTACATCATGTGCCATGAGAACAACAATTAAACACGACAGGCAACGATTTCACCTGAAAATGAGCCTTAGACAAGCTATTACAGCTTAATGACCCAAATTGATTGATTTAAATTACCCGTATTAAGTATTTCGCAAGATAGTCTTTCGTCATAAAGCCAGCCAAAAGAAACTCAAATGCGATATAAAATAATACAATCTCCATTTTTCTTATGTATTTTGGCGCGGGACCAAAATATGAAGAGCCATTACTGAGGTAATATGGATATACACATCTATTCAGGGCTTTATCTTTTGTATCCACCCCGCTGCCTTCTTGTTTCGCTGAGTAAGATCGCAGTTATTTCAGGATACATTTCATCTATATGGAAACTAGCCTTGATAAAAGGATACAGTTTCAGCAAATCATTTTTATTTTGCGCAATATGAAGAATATATTATAATAATCAACATAGCGCGAGATTGTGTTGATTGAATTTAGCATTTTTACAGATAAAGTCAACGTCGACAATAGCTTATTGATATAATACGCAATAAAATAAGAAATTCCACCCTAATTTTTTAATAATCTGATTAGCTTAGTTGGTAGTACCCTGATCTCAGCGCTAAGGGTATCGGGTTTGAATTCCGGTGGGGACAAACTTTGAATAATGACCACGAATATTTGTACCGCAGTTATGGATGTCTACACTTGTATTATGTACTGGGATCGCACCCAGTCCATTGTGTGGTACTCAAAATACAAGAGTTCCTTAGTTTGGGACCGTACAGTTGGTGTGTTTGTATGGCGATATTATTATTATATTATTGCATTTATTAATTTAATTTCTAAGCTTGCCAGTGATCCACGGACTTTGAAAGACAATATAAACATAACTATTGAAATGAAACAAAACACACTAATACAACGTTATCAGTGTATAAACAATATAATATTTACTGCATCACTATCACGTAGGTACCGATAAAAATGTTCAATAGGTACTCAGATGTAATGAATCCCTTCGAACGAGATAGTATAGATCATAAAACACTTTGGATCCAACCCTAATGGGTTATGAGCACCACCTCACCGTGTGCCAAATGAAATCCTAATTAGAAGGCGGTATCAGGTAGCCGAGCTCTGAGACGGCGCGTCCCGGCCTAATGAAAATACCGCGCGGGGGAAAATTGGAAAGTTGGTTTCTTAATGTCATTTCATATCGCTAGGGGTGCTACAATCTTGTAACTGCTACCTATCTTAGGTATATGTATATGTAGGTAATTGAATATATATAGGTAATACGTTATAGTTGACGACAGATTGGTCTAGGTCGTCGGCCGCTCGGTTCACAACACGCCTGTGCGAATGACGGTAATATTTTTTCGGCCTAGTCTGGGTGTTACTATGGTATCGGTCCCAGCATCCAGTGTATGGTAGGTTCCCATACTTTAAGCGTTGCTAGTTTGCTACCATACACTTGGTGCATTTATCTAGAGATATTTTAGCCATACTTTTATCATAAGACACATTTTATAAAACTATTTTATTGGCAGAAATTATGTTCATAGTTTAAATATTAAGTTATAATGTGAGTTAATACTCATTTTATTAATATTTCTTTAACATTGTATTAGGTTCCTATCAATATCTAGTTGCACATATAGATATCATTGCGATAGCATAAATATATTGTCACACAATTACTATTACAAAATGATTTATCATAGTTAATAGTAGGTATTAACATTCAATATCGTACTGTAACAACAGTGCGGTTGAACCAATTCCAAAACTATTACATTCAATTTGAAACTAATAAAGTCTGTAAGGAATTTAGTGCTACTGCTATCCGTAACACTGTGATACCTGGGGGCATGGCAGTGCCTCCGCCATCTCGAGCAAACAATATGGGCACGGCCATACGATCCTTTTCTAGAATAGGTATATCTCTGCTATTGATTACAACTTGAACAAGATTGGTGATAGAACGTTTTATGGCATAAAGAAACGCACATAGCCAACTTTTCGTTTGAAAATAAATCTCATGAGTTGCGTACGTACCGATTCATTGCGCAGTTGGCAAGGCAGCCTCAGTTTCGACCCGAGCAATCAGTTCAGGCAAAGTTGACACAAGCTGTTGGACTGTCTGCGACGTAAATGACATATAAAAACGCTTGGAAGTGACAGCTGGAGCGTTTGCCTCGGACGAGCCCCGATAGCTGAGCAAGTAAAAGCATCCTCATGAGGCTGCACCGTTGGTCAGTACGCGGCTATGCGATTGGAAAGCAGTTTAAATTGTAGGCGAACTGTCGATTATTCAGGGTCTCGCATCGATGGCAATCGAAAGGTTTCGAGTGAAAACTCCATGTTTGGACTCGGGGATCACGTTTACTGCTGTTCAATATTGAGGCCGCGATCCACGAAGGTGACATTTGAATATAAACGCGCTGTTACGGATGCGATGTGAGGATGTGGTCGGTGGCAGACCTCTTAAAACACGTCTCACTAAATTTAAACGTATTGAATGTTGATCGATATTGTTTTATTGTTGTGTTTTTTGAGGTACGTGTGATGTGTGCATTTATTGTGTTTTTTTCCGGGCATTGAAGTTGCCGCCATATCTACATACGAGTTTCTTGGATAAACATAAAAATAATTTATGGTTGGTTGGTTGGCTTGGTTAAAACAAATCTTTAGAGTTTTTATCGTAATTCACTTAAAACCGATTTATGTTTAGATTTAATGTAAGTATTTACCTACCTACTCTAAGCAAATAAAAGTGATAAAAACATCGGGTATATAATAATAAAATTATATTTGGATTAACATTTACAGTTAACACAGTAATATATTTATGTTTACAGCGATAACTTTAAATCGTTAGATAAACCAACAATATTATCTCTAGCATCAACATAGTTTTTTATTTGTGTTAAACCGAACAACGGCGGGGATGACAGATTGTTGTGATAACTTTATTGATAACTCGCGATATCGTTTGACCTATATTTTTTTACTAAACTGAACACTTTTCAGTCCAAGGGCGTTATTTATAGTAGCTGATAAGACAAAAAAGCAGAGCAGTAGATATCTATTTATACTTCTAATAAACTACTTATTTATTTATAAAACGATGTACAAACATAAATCTTCAAACTTTCCAAAATATTTTTTTCGAATGTTAAATTTGAATGGCTAAAGGTTGGTTAAGTGAATAGATAAGACGCAGGTCAGTGATATCCTGATAGAAACAGCAAACTCGCAGACGTAGATACCACAGATAAAATAAGTACATTCCGGGTTGCTATTAGGGTACAGAATTTGTTATTACGAAACCCGCTTGCCTTGGCAAATTGGCTAATTGGCCAAGGCAAATCTATCATAACATTCCACTGTTGCCTCGTCAGCGATACATTATACACTATAGGTAAGAAGGATAACTACACTTCAACCTCCTGACCTTTGTTGAGGTTGAATTTTAATTATTCTGGTGCCGTGACTATAGTCCATCTAATTGAAGATTTTTTGTTATTTTACGGAAACAATTTTACAGAAAAACTCGACGTTATCGTGAAGTATATATTTCATAATTCGATATTGCACCAAGTATATTATAATAACGACATTGTATATTGGGCTGACAACCTATTATTGTTGTACTAGATTTTTTTGTATCAATGTGTGATGGAATTTAGTGCACCCTAACTGATTGATCTGATTAAGATAGTGTGTCTTATGCTAGATGGATCATAATCGAGCTTTGTATTTACTTGAAACAAACACTATTTAACATTTATCTATTAACAAACAGTACCTGTATATTATCTGTTAAACTTCACCGCTACTATTTTATTTCATTTAATATTTTTTTAACCCCTTTGAATTAGTGGACTGTATCATTGATAGATACAGTGACAAATACATATAAAAGTCTACGCAGTTTGTAAAAAAATTTTAAAAATAATAGTCTACGCAGTTTGCGGGCCCCGCTAGTCCGGCTAGGTTCAACGGTGGCCTCGGCAAGCCGCGGAAATCATTGCTAAATGCCTAGTCACACATCATCGCTGTTTATGTGGATTTTAGATGCCGCACGAAACGAACACTTTAATTTGTAGGTACCTGGGTGTGCTAAAACAGGTTTTGCAAAGATTTTGGTAAAGGCATTCGAATATTGATTAAAAGATGTGCCAAACAGTGACAACAATTCCGTGGGTCGGTTCAGTAGATTTTATGTAGAGAGGATTACAGGAGACAGTAGATTTTATGTAGAGAGGATTACAGGAGACAGTAGATTTTATGTGCCAATTTTTACATAAAATTATTAACCCTAAAATGTTTATTAGGAAACTTCGTATAGGATCCACTGATAAACCACTGGTATAAGTAGCTTAATAATCTACTAAAATTTCACTTAAGTACCTACTTTAACTAAAAGGGTAGGTGAGGTAGGTATTATATTATACAAAACTAAAACAAAGTTTAATTTCCACGATTCATAGACGGGGACTATTAATTTAATTGCAAAACTTCAGTCTTCAAAAAGGGACCAAGAACTTGGAACAATAGCGTAGTTTTTCTTTTAATTAAAGCTCGACTAGCAAAAACATGGAAAATGGTAAGATTACCGCCGTAATAAATGTTAAATCGTCTCATAATTACTATCGTAATAGTTGCGGTATTAGCGTGAGTCAGTTGGAGGTCAAGGTGTAGTCATTCCGACGTGTTGGTGATCGCTAAGATTAGCTGTGACGCACTACAGCTAGGCACGGTCACTACCCCCGATGTAAATGGCGAATCACTTCGACTCACAAACACACGCGATGGTGTTTTTTTTAGGGACACGGAATACTGAAGCAATTGTGTGGTTTGGTAAACGCCAACACCTTTTTTCTTGTCTTGTTCTTGTTATTTGAATCAGCGTTCCCTTGCTGATTGAGAGTTGATGTTAAATACTATACTAGTAGCTAAGTAGGTATGATATGATTTGTGTTGATACACACTCAGTTGACACCAAAGCTACAAGGTAAATCAGGAAACCCTTAAAACATAACTTTTAGGGTCACTTATTTCATGAGACAATGTAAAATACTGCACATCATTCAGCCACTAAATCTGATATAAGTAGAATGGTAAGATCATATTCACAACAACTCACTAAAAGTGCTCACAATGTCGTGTCATAAAAAATCCACAAAAGCCTCAATCGCTTTTAAGAAGTTCCTTCCCCACATTACGGACGGCGGAGGCGTATATTTTTCAATAGCACTACCGGCACACTATTTATGTCGACAAAGTCGCCTGCACTCTTTAAAGCTGAACCGGCTTAGGCTTTCACGCGGAACATGGCCTTTCTTGCCTCCCGCGCAACGCGAGGCAATTCTATTGAGTGTCGGGACGCGCATTGTCGCTCAGCCTCACTGAACTGCACTCTGACAGTCAATAAAGTCCTGCGACACTCATGGCTCCAACTCTCATTAATAAAACATCCGATAACTGTGTTGGAACCTCGGTATGTTGAATTTGCAAAAAGATCGTTCACTTACTCGATTGAATATGCAAACCTTTTCCTAATGAACGAATAAATAAGATTTTCACGTTCTCACTCCCACTGACTGAAATCGCCTCGAGGGAACCGAAAGCCGTTTTTACGTTCGGTTCCGTTTTTATCACGTGCCGAATCCCCTTTTTATTTTGCGCCGATATTCATTCGGTTTCACAATTTTGTGTTATATCACGTGCACGCGTCGGCTGCGAAAACTTATCTATGTCTCTTATATATTCTATTGTTATTATGGCTGTGTTAATTTATTTTTGGCCTGCCTTTGTATGTGCGAAATTACGACGTTTTAATTAACTGTTGTTAACATCAAAACGAAAAGTATCACAACTACAGAGAGAATTTAATTAAAACTTCTTTGTTATTATTACGTGTTTGAGAGCCCGCCGTGTCGTTTGTATGTGAGTTCTACTACGTGTATTTGCTTAAGTTTATGTAATTATTTGTTCGGGTATACGGATTTATTCTTGAATATATTTTTTTACCCGTGGGTAAATTATCAAACATGACTGTAATCATTATAATAATATCGCTAGACGACAATTTCAACTATAAGCTCTCACACTAAGCAGCGCTTGTATTATGGGTACCGTACAATGGACTGAGGGCGAACCCAGTATATTTTGTTTGATGAGCACGAATGTTTGTACCAAAGTCATGGATGTTTAATATCTATATATAATTAATGTATACTGGGTTCAACCCCAGTCCATTGTACGGTATCCATAATACAAACGTTTCTTAGTGTGGGACCGTATAGTCTGTGTGTTTGTCTGGCGATATTATTTTTATTTGAATAAACACAATTATATCACTACTTAAGTCACTTGCCCAACGTTTTGTGTCCGCTAACACCAATGAATATTCATAATTTACTCACCGTGTAATGTTTTTGTTTAGGAAAATAATTCTTTGACTCCCGAGGAATATCGTTTAAAACAAAAACACATGAAATATTCACAAGGCTCTTTGTGTCCAAAATTGTGAAACTTGACAGCAAACATGGATATTTACAAGATAAAAGAGCTTAAGTGTGGGCAATATTTGAGGTACCTACACTATGAAAGTCCCGAGTGCTCTGTTGAATAGTTAAATAATACAGGCTTTGGAAGAGGTTGCAGGTACGTCGTAGAATTAGATTACTTTTTTTTTATAATTTTATATTTATTTATAAATAAATAAATATCGCCAAACGAACACACCAACTACATATACGGTCCCACACTAAGCTACGCTTGTATTATGGGGACCGAACAATGGACTGGGGGCGAACCCAGTATATAATACTTATATACATAGATATTTAACATCCATGACTTGGGTACCAACATTCGTGGTCACTGCACAAAGTTTGTCCCTACCAGGATTCCAACCCAGGACCCTCGGCACAGAAAGCAGGGTCACGAACAACTGCGCTAATGAGACCGTCATTTGCCTGTATACAATCCACATCGATGCAGATTCTAAAGCGCATTCTCAACCAATTATAACAACTTCCTAATTGTTTTTACCAGTTCACTCTAAAACGACTGTATTCCCACAATTTGTATTGTTTTATAAGTTGTGTGAACGTATAATCTAGTATCTGGTATCAGGAACAAATGAAGTATGAATGAGCAGTGAATAAAGTTGAGTGCACCCATCCCGGCGCCGACACCTATCAACACGACGGCAAGAACTCACTTTTACCAATGAAATGAATGTTGTGAATCTCAGTCTTTCTAGAAACACTAGCTGATGGTTTAAACATGTTCTTTAAAAAGAATATCATTGTTGAAACTAAGGCTATGGTACATTTCAGGGCTAACTAACTAGGGCTATGGTACATTTCAGGGTACCTTTAGCTTTCTGCTACTTAGTCTTTTTTTTTTCTTTTATTGCAGTATAGGCAAGTATTTGATCTCGATCTCGTCAGGTCAGTAGTTCAGTTGTGAAGGCTTGGCAAACATGCCCAATTCCAGTGGGGGTTCGTTTAAGAAAACTATAAAACGGCTTCAAAATAAATATTTATATTTTGTCATTACATTTTAAGTACGTCATTTGTAGTAAGCGTTTTATTGGCCGAACGATGCCAGAAAAAAACATAATGTTTGCTTTACTCGATAAACAAATGCCTGTTTCTTTTTTAATTTTTAATAACAAACTCAACTAAATTATATAATAATGCATCCGACCGAGGAAGCGTTGTGTCAAATGCGGACAAATTGTTTAATTCCATAAAAGTTTCGACATAGGTACGTTTTATCAGAGCAGTTGGTAACACAAAGACTATTTTCTGTCCCAACGTGCTGCTTACCCAACACTGTGCGGTGCCTTTTTAAAATCAATTTCACCGTTTTTTATGATTATTAAGATAAAACTGGTAGATATTGTAAATACTCAGATCATTAACACTGATAACTTCCACGTATGTTCATGCCAATTTATACACCTAATAGTTATGTTGAGAAAATTACACTTTCCATAATTGCACATGCACATAAAAAAATCATTAACAGCAACACTCAAACAAAACATATTATATAGACAAATTGGAGCTCAGAATATTGCTTAAGAACGCTTAATTTTATGTATGTCAAAGTAACAGCAAACTATTTGAGTTCTGCGAAAATTGTGCCTCCGTGATTCGTACCTGTGTGTTGTAACCTACCAGCTAATTGACGTCACATTCATTTTTGATGGATAAGTAACTGTTTATTCTACGCCTCTATACTGAACTACAATTATTTATACTAGGAATATTTTAATACTATTAGATGCAGTATTCAGGAAGCACTTATCGTAACTTGCAATCTCTTTCTTCGATAAAAACAACCTTTATGCATGGAAACGATTCTACATTATCTCAAAACCTACGCTAGAAGACTCCGGTAGACGCATATCAATTTTAATGAATATTATTTATTTCATTGCTTTTGGGTTTACGATTACAAAGGTATGAACAAAATAAAGTAATAAAAAAATATTCTATATCGTCCAGTTTTTATTGATGATGATGCATTCAAAGAACAGTTTCATGTAGTGTGACACGATACCAAGTACTCGTTGTTTGGCCACAGACATTGCTTAACTCATTATCACGTTCTTACACGGAAAGAAGCCAGCACTAAAACTTCCTAAGCATAATAAAAGTGGAATACGAGACGCTTTTAAACACTCAAATTACACGGACCTTAAGCAAGCAAAGATAAATTAGGTTACTTTTGTGTCTTTAAAAGGCAACTTCTAAACATAGAGACGTGACGTAGTATCGATTACTACCGATATCTCGAGTGATAAGGTTTACAAAACGGTGACGGTCGTGAGATTGTTGTGAAAGTAAGTGACGCGTATCCAAACGTGTGGATTAGGTCCCTGTGACATCTGTATTGATGTAGTATCACTGGCTAAACGTACTATCTCATTATATAATGCCATATTTATTTACAAAACAGGCTTTAGTACAGTAGCAATTAATTTTGTGTTTACATGAAGTACCTAGTAAAACAGCAAGCAAAAAATCACTTAAGGACTTAAGTAATGTATCAAATGAAACGAAGGAAAGTAAACACTGTATTTATAAGTATATTTTTTTGTAGAGTGAGGTACATATAAACAAGAAAAAAATACAGCTTTCATGACGGTGATATCAGTTATTGCATTACAAAGCTTTGAAACAACAAGCTAAGCCAATTTCAAGTAAAGTAAGAATCACTACAATTACTGCGAATAACGTCAGACAACGCAATAACGAAGTAAGTACCTACTGTGAAGAATATAAAATATTTACTTCAATATTTCATTCGAGATTATATTCTAGTACAACGTAAATCATCTAAATAGTAATCATCTCGCAACCAACAAGGTCGTAAATATTAGCAATGATAGTATAGTTATTTAAGTCACAAGGTAAGAACAACAGCCACATGTTCCAGTTCCCAACATTAATATAACGACGGAATCTAAAAATTGTTGATCGTTTATCGAACGTAAGAATTTGTTATAGAGCGAAGGTTGAAGACTTCGGAAGTAAGATGATGCAGACCTCGGTGGGACAGATAGTGCGAGCAAAAAGAGAGTAGATAGACCAAGGCAAACAGTAAAATAAAGTGTCTATGATGAGTAGGCTACCCTATCCCTATTATAAGGCTTTAGGATTAGAGTGTCAGGACAACAATGAAATTAGCAAAACACTACAAATCCTTTGATATGTCATGATAATACTTAAATGTCCCCACATCATAGGGATTACTTTGAGACAGGATTAATTATTACAAAAGTAATTTGAAACGAATTATGACTGTTTTAGATCAAAAACGAATGTTATAGGTAAAATGGGACGCATCATTATTCTGCTTATGGGTCACGTGTAAGATGTGGAACTAAGTAGTTCAGGGAGTTCCCAAAGGCTGCCTCGGGGGGCTAACGTGACGATGTATAAGATGGAAAGGTGTGACAGGCGTGAAAAAGGTTATAGAAGGTTGACAACATGTCAATGGAGCTATGTAAATTGAAAAATTGCTATTGGTAGCATTGTATTCAGTAATTATATCTATTAGGTATTACAAATGATTACAATTATTGTTTCTCAGAATAGGCAAATTTGGGTTTTATCTTTTCATAATGTTCCCCATCTGGATATTACTGACATCGCCCGCAGTCCATTGTATACCCATAGTACAAGCGTTGCTTAGTTCTAGACCATACACTAGGTTAGCCTGACGATATTAATCAATACTTATATTTGGCTCAGTAAGTTATTTGAGATTCGTCTGTCTTGCCTTGTAGGTATATAAATACCTTTATAAATCCGTATACAATTCGAATGACAAGACGATCATTTAAGTATCCGATGTCTTCCGATTTGTCATCGCATTCCTCACGATGTAGTAATCTCATAAATAAATTTTAAGTATAAAATGTTTGTGTAGTGGTTCAATTTTCTCTAATCGGCCATCGTGGTTTACTATGATTTGTTTTACTATCTTGAGTCATGCCGTAATCCGTTGCGTCATGATGTTATTGGTAATAGTGAGAACATTGATGTAAATTTATAAAATATACATCATTGATGAGCTTGTTATTTTTTAGGTTATTTATTACAATACTTATACGTATTCTGATTTGGAACTGTGAATAAATGGGTAACTTTGTATTTGCTGATTAAAAATATTTTCTGTATACATTAGTAGGTACTCTATTTTGATTTGATTCAAGATGATAATTTCAGATTGTCGACGATATTATGCCACTGTTTACGTATTATGCGATTATAATATCATGTTGAAATTAGCAACATAGTTATTAAGATAATTCTGGATTTACACAGCCTTTATCGCAATGATAACTTTGACATAATACCTTCACAATATTAGAAATCATCCCGAGAGCATCGGAGTTATAAATATAGAATTCGCCGCTCGAAGGACCCCAAAAGAACTTATTTTAGATCAAAGTTAGTAAGTAATAATTAAGATGCACAGTTTAAATATACCTTATACAAGCTGTGATAGTGTTATTCGATCTGAGGACATGTGAAACATGTGCGTGACATAATCTCATTACCTAGCGCGGGCAATTTAAAGGTAAGTTTGACATTCAATCACGTTTATCATTAAACCATTAAGTATATTTAACTTTAATCAATTTATCAGTCGATTTTAAATAGCTACATAACCTAAATAAAAAGGCATTAAAAATAAAACATAGAAAATATTCTTTTTTTAAATATAGGTAAAGATCGTCACTTAGAAAGCCTAACACCTCGTAATATTTTTGTTGTATCCTACAAATTAGAAATCATAGAAGCGGAACTTACGTAAAACTATTTCAAAGTAGTTAACGAAGGGTTGTTATACACTGTATAAGTTCTGCAAAACAAAAGCACTCAATCCACGTGGTCACATAAATAACACACTTAATTTTAGATTAAAATATTCAACTGTTTCTGTCAATTCACTTCAATTGTTAATTATTTAGATAAAATATAGTCAAGGAAACATCTCTTGGCTCGAAACGTTCACTGCCATGGGAACTCTCGGCGGAACTAAAGTTATTTGGTCGACACTGCTGTCTGAGCGGGTCGAACGAATACTGCACCAAGCCTATCTTTATAGATGACATCGACAAACTCGACATACATTGCTGTTTTGCTACATGTACACGATTTCTTGAACAAAGCTATCGGTGTAATCAACAATGTACATGAAAAACTGTCGAAGGATGTGTTTCTCATTGGTAAAGCAAACGTCGTTTGAACCGAGATACGTTGTCAGGCGGGATTTCTCGCACGTGAACAAATTTGATTCAAGAATGAGATTATAATATCCAGGTGAAATTGTGGTGCGGTAAATCGTCTTTGGCATATTGTCGACAAACATGATAAAACACGTTCAATTATGCGATAATAGCGAAACTAGTCATTTGTATATCATTATATATTATCCTTTTCCATAATATATAAGTCGTAACAATGCTTTACATGTTTCAGTTCAGCACTTGGTAATAAGGGGCCGCGAGAACGAAGGTTTAAGAATAAGAATAAATATGTACTGACTGTTAGTTAATCAATGGTGCTGCATACTTAGTTGGGTACTTAAACATGAAAGCTTTTAATATATGCATTAACAAGTATAGCGGTTGGAGGTAGCAGTACCCATTACTTACAAGATTAATTGTCGGAAGTCTCATGCAATCGATTGCAAATAACGAGGCAATAAAGTCGTTGTTCACAATGCAATAAGGGTAAATCTAATTATGAGTGTTTTGCATGCAAAGCGCAAATCTATCTTATTACATGGCTTATATACTTATCCTTTTTATAACTTAAATGATTTATTGCTTCGAAAATAAACACTGTCTTAAACAACCAACTTATCAATCAAAATGGTATACTTTGAACGTTTTTTTTTAACTATCCTGCCCTTCCATACTAACTCTAATTTCGATCTCAATAATTTCAAAGTTTACGTATTAAGACATTTTGTATGGAGAGTTAAACAGCCCCTCTAGCTGGTGGTATTTAAAACTTGTAATTCTCCATACAAAATGTCTAAATATGTAGACTATAAAGTATACGGTTAGCTTACGAATAATCTCGCACTTGACGTACTGTAGTGCTACGAGAATTCTGTAACGACAATCGCATTTCTCACGCGTGAGTCCGAAAATGAATTGTAAAATTTTAATACAAATTTTACATTTTACCAGAGGATTCGTGCGTGATAATGATATCTTTTATTTAATCTCATATCTAACGCGTGATTCTCAGGTTGAAATGTCAAAATTGAATTGAAATGTTACAATTCACTTTCGAACATTCGCGTTAGACATAAGATTGTCGTTACAGAATAAGACTACTGACACTGCAATAAGTATTTACAAAGGAAACATTTTGTTTATTAAGATTTCCAAGCATGACGAGCGATGCGACATTGTTTCGCTAACTCATCAGTAACACATAATGTGCACATCGTTAGCAAGTACCTAACCATTTTACATGTGTCCTATTTCATGGGAATAAAGCGCGGTAGTATGAAAAGTTCAAACAACGCCGTACAATATATACCTACCTAAGTAGTCGTGGTTAACAATAAACACGTACCGTATATAGGTCTGTTTCCATTACACACAACGTTAATTTTCCACTGTGAAGAATAACAAAAGTTTTTTAATGGGACCTAGTAATTCCAGACCGTCGATACACCTAAATCATTCCGTCGGCCAGGGAATGTATTATAAGCTCTTATTTGCAGGCACTTCTCGGACTTAACCTTGTCATCTGTATCATAATAACTACATAAGTTCCTCCATAATGGTATACTTTGTCTCAGTGCGTAATTGTAATGTTGACCGACAATGTTGGGATACAACATAGTATTTTTTATAAGTATACCTATAAGATAAGTATATATTAGGATAGTAATGTATTATTGAGTTAAAAATATAACATTGCCGGGCACTTCAATATTCTGCCTGGAAATAAGTGCTCGTAATACACCCCCTGACAATGTTCTTCGACAATGCCTGTTTGTAAGCCTTGTTGACCCGTAGGATGATAGCGGCGCCGATGGATCAGAATACACGGCGCGGTTGGCGCTCAATCAATTATTACGATAGCCGTTGCTTAATAGCAATGACCTAACAATCGATGTCAAAACATTAGAGTTATGACTCTCTCCATTTGTAACACACAACCCACATACCTAATAAGGTCGTATACACACTACAGGCATCGTGTGTACCTTTAAAATACCTCAAGAAAGATATGTTTTTGCTAAAATACTTTTACCGAAAAACACAACTAGAACGTCGTACATGTTATACCTAACAGGGAATTATAACTTATTATGATTTCAAGTTTGTAAAGCAAAGGTCTTTGGATTGACTAAAGGCTGGATTACATAATTGAAAATGACAGTAACGGCATGCCTTCTGGCTGACGGCACGATTACGTTAGAAGTTTGTGCTAAGGGTCATTATAATTTAAACCCAGCCATATTTCACGTAAAAGAGAGGGACTAATTACTGTTTGCAGAATAATATCTACCGAATGATGTATCCACTCATCGCTTGATATTCGTTTCCAAAAAGCAGTATCCTAAAGTGTTACATATACGGCAACAATACTATAAATCAATTCTCGGACAACGTCATAACATTTTTCATCGCGAGCGGTGCGTTTCTCTAGCAGAAATATGGGACGAATAAGAGAGAAAATAAAGGCTTATTGAGTTCACTCTTCCGTTGAGTGGGGTCACTTCCTGGAGTGTCAGGGGAACGGCCAGCAAATCCGATTACCTGCATATCGATCGTGCTTACTCTACCGTCCGCACTTCGCGACAGGTGGTATAATGTTAGGGACAGGGTATAGCAAGTCGGAGATGAAAATAAATGTCAAATATTGGATGAAATATCAAATACAATACTTCAATCATTTATTTTCTTTTTTCTAATAGACTGGCATTAGCAAAATTACCTCTGTTTTCTGATCTCTTGCCTCACATATTATGTACATTACAATTTGATTGCTTAATATTTGTATTATTTTTCCTAATTATATAATAATAATTCCAGCCCTTTTTTTAATGTCCCACTGCTGGGCACGGGCCTCCCCTCAATGCGAGGGGGGATTAGGCCATAGTCCACCACGCTGGCCCAGTGCGGATTGGCGGACTTCACACATCTTTCGAGGGGTTCTCTCAGACATGCAGGTTTCCTCACGATGTTTTCCTTCACCGTTTTAGCAAGTGATAATCATGGTTGAAAATGAGATTCGCACTTGAAAAATCCCAGAGGTGCGAGCCGGGGTTTGAACCTGCAATCCTCGTTACCGAGGCAAGCGTTCTACAGCATTTTTCAACCATACTTGTTAATCGTTTCTAAAGTGGCTCAGTAGATTTAGTCGAATCCCACCAAAAATACTTTAATAGCTCTCTAAGAATTTTATAATATTTAATATAACATAGTAAATAATCCATTTAGATTATTTAAATTAATATGTCTACCAACGAATATAATACTTTGTATTATAAGTAATATTATATGCTTATAGTGTGGTCGCATTGCTCACTATTATCTTTAGTTAATTTCATAACGCGTTATTAAATATTGCTTTGTGTACACAAAACCTATTAATACAATGTTTCCGTCTGAATATTCCAGTTTACAGCTGCAGGTTATGTAAATATTACAGTCGCTATGTATAAATACAGCTTCGTAACTGATCCCCCTTTCAATACATTTGTACAAATAATAGTGTTTGTTTTATATGTATCAATCGATTTTCGTGGTCTTTTGAGGACGTAGAAGCTGTAATTTGAAATATAACATGCTTACAATTAAGTATTTAACTTATTTTTATAAATTTATAATTAACTAGCTGCGCCCCTCGGTGTTACCCGCGATTTAAAAGTATGTCCTTTTTACCGGGATAAAAAGTAGCCTATGTGCTATTCCAGACTATAATCTATTTCTGTGCCGAATTTCATCCAGATCCGTTCAGCCGTTCTGGCGTGATTGAGTAACAAACATCCATCCATCCAAACTTTCACATTTATAATATTAGTGGGATAAAATGAAACTGGTATCAAAAAGCACTCAGCATTTATATTAGTGTGGTATACCACGCCATTAAAGAAAATTAAAATACCTATTAGATTGTCTATAGATAGCAGATTTTTGTTAACTTAGATATCAAATGAACCACACAGATTCAAATTTTATTGTAATAAAAGTCGGCCTGACCACTAGAGTTGCTAGTACTGTATATGTAGAGTAACTATTAATGTCTCTAGCCATCTGGCACTGTTTTGACACCTGTTACTCGCTAAGCACATAGCATCCTCGTAACTGTACCCGAAAATGTATCTACTTACCATAACCACACCAAATATTACATCACGATATTTTTCAACTTGTAACATTTCTAGAATATTAATGGTATCAGCGTACCAGCCGTCCGTTGTCAAAATAGACAGTGTATTATTGAAGCATTCGTGAGTAAATGCTATAAAACGAAACCGTGACTTAATGGCAACCCTGAACTAAACGTACGCGTTTGGCATATAGAAATATGTCATTGTAGGAAAAATAATTTGATTTAGTTTGTTATTTCTTTTAAAAACATTATGTATCCGAACTTTATTTACCATTAATCTATTTATTAAATGTTGTAGTTTTAATAGCTTTTACTAATTATTTTATTTTATTTGACAACCTAATTTTTATCGACTACAATTGAATTTTGAATTGACCAGTTTAGCGCAGTTAGTAGTGAACCGGCTTTCTGTGCCGAGGATCCCGGGTTCGAATCTTGATAGGGACAAACTTCGTGAGCATTTGGTAAACACCAAAACAGGTACAAGCGTTGCTTAGTATAGGGACCATATAGTAAGTGTTTGTCTGGCCATATTGCGACGTTGTACGTAGATACAGAATGTACATAGATAATGTTTACCAGTGCCAATAAATTATTATAGTTAAATAACTAATACGTACATAATAGTAGTGCAACCATATAACATCTATTTCACCCACTGTTTCTGCCCACACCAAGTGTGAAGTAACCACAGCTCTAACGACACCGGTCCTTGACACATCAAGGTTGTAGTGTTGCACCTTTGTGTAGGTTATTATTATATTCAAATGTTATATTAATGTTGTATTAGGACGAAGGAATGTTATTGTTATGTCCATTATGGTCAGTAACGTGTTAAGGATAGCACGATTTAAAACTATAAAAACTGATTTTTATTGCGTCTTTGCGTATGGAAATATCTGTCTTATACATAGCTGAATAAATTGTAATACTTCTTGTTTAATGCACACATGGAAAGTTTTTATGTTATTTTAACTAGCTAAAGGTGTCGTTAGTACGAGTATAACACAATACAAAATATTCTTGACATACAGAACGTTAGATTAAAATGTTGTCTTTGGAACTTTTTTAAAACTACGTTCTAAAAAATAAAAGATGCAAACACTGGGAATATTATATTAAACCACAACATGTTTTATAACACACGAGTGCTTAATTAGTGCGAAAATGCCTCTAAAAAGTGTTAAAGTGGTCCAACAAAGACCCCCGAAGGGCACTTGCTAGCGTTAGTGCCGTAGGATCCCGCTATATAATGGCTCTCGGGTACCGGCACCGGCCCTAATGACGACTATTTATTGTGAGAAGCCCCGCAATTATACTAACATGGCGGTGTTAACCATTACTATATAGAATTTAGGGCAGAATCTCGACAAGGCGAGAAGCTTTTGAAAATATTTAATGTTGATTATATGGAAAATACAATACTTACAAATTAATAGAATAATAAACCTAAACAACCATTAATGTAACTATATGGAAACTAAAATGAGATAGTGAATTATATCTATTATCATTTTTTAGAGAAATGTTTCCATGTGTTAATAGTTTTTCTGCTATTCGTGGCGGGGACAAATAAAAAAATCAGAGATCATGAAATCGGCCCATTCTTGAGATATATATTGTGTATAACAATTTTTTTATATATTTATATATATAGATTGACCATCAAAAACACATCCTACTGGATATATCCATTTATATAGCCATAGATATAAACTAGAAATATAACTTAACGGATAACTGTAATTAATTCGGAGGATTTGTAAAATAAACACGCTATGCTAAGAACTTAATCTTTTCACCAGATGACTCCTTAAATAAATCATACCATTTCAAAAGCTAGATTGATGCTTACAAAGCTTGAGGGAAATCGTTTTTGTAAATTAATTCAACAGTGGAACTAATTTGTTAATTATTCCAACGCTCCACTCATGCGTCGTTCCGTCACGACGCGACGCGACGCACGCCACCCGTCGCCCCGTCGTCGCGCGCGTCGTCGCGGGGTAACATTTAAAATAGTCCCACTTCGACAAAAACACGACTGACTTAACAGAAATAACTGAAACACAGAAGGGCATATCTTAATATGAATGAAAGCGTCAGCAAATGGTGACGACGTTTGGATTCACAATCTAAAATGCATATTATATTGAAAGAAAGATTTAGATCGTGATTAGACTATTAGGTCGCATTCCTATAGGAAAATGTAACCCTATCTCATTATTATCTCATTACCAAAATAGTCTTGGTAATTAGCAATTTAGGCCTCGGCAATGATTCTTTAATCATAAACTTGAACTCATTAATCAGCCAACCAAGCATGCTGATGAAGTACCTGTACTATAAATACTTGTTTAATCTATTTCTCATTGAAAACTAATTACAAAGCAATTTTGCACTTTATTACCTCGATGACTTGCTAGAAACATTTCAAAATGTTAGTATACTTATATTTCTACGCTTAAATATCATTTTTTTACTTTGAAATTATTTCTGCGTAACAATAAAGATTACGTCATTAGTTTTTGTCGTAATAGCTTCATTAGAGGGGCCATCTAATGCTTAGTTTCACGCTAATAGTATCAACATTAAGGTCCCGTGTATACTAAATGTGTGATAAACGCGTGATATCTATCTTGAAACTTTAAACTGTCGGAACTAATGGCTGGGCGAGTGAACCTCAGGTGTGGAAGAGCCTCGGCACTCCGCAAAGTTCACTGCTCCTTCAGTCAACGCGCTCTTGGTAACATCCTCGACAAAGCAAAACCTGCTTTATTTTACGATACTGTTGATTGAATTTAGAATGATGACAGTCCGTTAATCCTGATAAACCATTACATTATTCTTTATAAACGCAAGGAAATGAGACCACCGTCGAAGATTGAAAAGCAATAAGTAGTGGATTATGTTTGTTGAGTGGGGAAATACAATTATGAGCTTAGCAGATGAGATCTAAAGGCTGATGGTAGAGAAGTGTCATGTGAAGACAAAGACAAATGAAGTGTTAGAATAAAAGAGGGCGGTATTTCGCCACGCCACATGCTAACGTGTCGCAAGCGATATGAATAACTCTACAGAACTTCGGTCTGGTTGCATACGCCGCATAATGCACATTACACCTGCCAGGCTAGCTAGTCAGGCTACCTAGAGGGTCAGCCTAAAACAAATGCGTGATTTCATTATTACTTATCCTTGTTCTATTTATTTCAATCGTTCCACAATGCATCAGGAAAGGTTGCAGTCGAAACAAACAGAATGGACAGTAATTACTGTCACGACAACTTTATGGAGAATTGTTCACGAACATTATAAACAAATATATTTACGCCTAACTGGGCTATGGCATTGTGCCGATTTCTCAGCTTTACTATTGTAATGGCACTCAAATAAAAATGTAACATTAAAAGGTCGTCGTTATTATAATAGGCCTACACAATCGTCTGGCATCACTGATGAATAAATAAATTTATAGACAATGTCTTTTTTATGGTAATGCGTGCATAATATTGCCTTTAAAATTATAATTCAAAATACCTATAAATGCAGAACTTGGAGCATTTTGCCAAATATGTAATTGCAAGGTTGATTTTTATTTACATAAGAAAACATGAATGAGATACTTGCCTTCCTACATATTTGCCCATAATATGGACTTGGACACACAAGTTGTCACTTCCTAAAAATACATAAGTAAGTACCTATTTACAAAGAGTTGAACAATAAATTGTTCTTCAAACGTTCAATCAGATACAAATATTCAATACATCTCCAATTGGAAAATATAAATAGCACCAAATCGATATCTTGACCGGGTAACGGATGTACTATTTTAGAGCGCAGTTCACCTGACTGTCCCGCCGCCGCGGGGGTGGTTTGGCGGATATAAATAATGTGCTAATTCCACCGTTTGTCGGCCGACTTGCAGTGCATTGCCTCGGGCAACTAACTAACTAAAATGCTCCCGAAATAATAGCAATATTGTGTTGAGTGTATGCCCAAGCTTTAAGGTGTCGGATATCTAGGTAGATGTAGTACGTGCTTGGAAATAAGGGGACCAAGGCATAGATCTTTTGAACGGTTAAGAACGACATTGTGAAGCATTATGTATACCTGTGAGAACTTCATCAGTACTCAAAAGACATGCGAAGTTCACCCACCTACACTGGGCCAACATGGTCTACGCCTGAATGTCCCTTACATTGAGGGCAGTCCTGAACCTAGCAGCAAGACATTAAAAGGCTAATTATTATCATTTAAATAACAAAACCCTCATAATTTATAACAAATTATAATTGTTCAGGGTACAGTTGTGCTTAAACCTTTTGGTATGCAGCCTAGCGGCTAGTTTAGTCACCACTGCCTACACATGTAGAATAATGTAGAATTTCATACCACATTACTCTCGAGTGTTGAGTAGGTGGATAGAAAGCACGACAACCTTGCTATTTAGGCACTTACAAGAGCCTCCAAAATTGACTGTCTAACACCATTTGGTTATTATACTTCTAGTGTTATTAAAAATATATGTATTTTGTTTTGAAACCGTTGCGGTGTCTCATGTTTTTTTTTTCATGTTACTTGCGGTTTCAGAAACTTAATTGGCCGTTTTTTGCTTATCATCCTCATCCACCTTGCCTATGCAGATGTTCCAACCGTTTTCCGTTAGTACGGATCCATAAACGAGGGGTTGATACCTTCGGGCTCACGGTTGGGTAATTTTGAGACTATATCATCTTTAGCGAAATAATGATGAAGATTAATATTATGAACCAATTAGTAGCTTTCATTTCTTAAATAATGTATATTTCACTTATTATTCTTTATAATTATAATTACAAAAGGTCGTTGACTAACGCTGTTATCATATCCTTACATAAATTATGAATTCCTTATTATTTATCGTTGTCTCGTTTTCTTAACAAATTGTTATCACATCCTGCTGGTCTCGTGACGCAGGACTCGAAGAAATAATCATAACATACATTGACCTATCTTGTTGTGATAAGGCAGGGTAAATGCCCTGGAGACATCCGTTGGCAGGACAAAGCCTGACTGCCTAGGTAATGCGGGCGTATTTATCACTGAGTATTTTTAAATATTTTTTTACCTGTAAACATCGACGGGATCAGCTCGCGATGTGCGAAGAGGTTTGCGAGTTAGTACTAAGGATGGTAGCGCCCTCGAACGTTGCCTAGCGACTACGAATTACTTTTTATTTAATACTTTTAATTTAATAGTTGAGACAAAGTCAGTTTTTCTGTATTGTGTTTTATGAATTCCGAAAATGTCAAGTCTTTTTATTTATTTTAAAGAGTGAATAATATGAAATTGACATTATCTTGTCACATTTTGCATTTTGACAGCCGATCCAGTAGACGCAGGTAGGTTGCGAATGCCATCTAGGTCTAAACAAAGCCTTCTGGGCTGTTTGGTATGACTTAACAACTGCAAATGGGTAGCCACATTCATTGTTAATGTACTTAGCTATTATAACCCTTTGTATGGAAATTAAAGGCTTTGAAGAAGTGCAATGTTATTATTTCCATTTCTAGGTAAAGTTATAAAGCTTTAGGCAATCTTCAACCCCTGAAATGTTATTAAAACGAAGCGAAAAGTATGTTCCCTAATTAAAAGTGGCTGAAAGCACTTTTTTATAAGTAAGATAACTAATAAACTAAGATAACGGATTTTGACGGCCTGGTGAGCGCAGTTGGTAGTAACCCTGCTTTCTGTGCCGAAGGTCTCGTGTTCGAATCCTGGCCAAACTTTGTGTGAGGTGCACGAATCATGGATGTTTAATATCTATAAGTAATATGTACTAGGTTCGTCCCCAGTCCATTGTACGGTACCCATAATACAAGCATTGCTTAGTATGGGACCGTACAGTTGGTGTGTTCGCCTGGCGATATATATTTTTTTAACTGGTGGAACTGGTTAGCATGTTGGCTAAACATAAATTGCGTCTCATAAGCCCTGTGATCATAAAATTCATATTGAGTGGAATTATCTGCGCTAGCTACCAACCTGCTCATCGAACATGTAACTTAGCGTTATAATTTAAACCGACATCAAAAACGAGTATTCATTCGTGGCGTAAGTTTTTTAACATCGTTTTTAAGGATAATCAGCCCGAATGCGTTTTTTTTATACCATGACTTTTATACAAGGTTTTCTTACAAACGGTGTGTGTTTTGTATCGATAACTTGGATACAAGTATACATATAGTTATAAGGTAGAATTGTTATTGATTTTGAGATGGATGATAGAGTAAATGTTTATGTTACCGAGAGCAACCGATATCAACATATAACCGAGCCGTGTTGTTAATTAAATATAATTACTGTTATCGTGTACCGTATAATCGATATTCATAACTTTATATTTAATGTTTTTTTACTAGGTTTTGTATCTAATATAGCCAGATATCTGTGAGATAGGTTAGTAAGTTTAATACATTATCTACTAAATAGCACTTATTGACAATGGAATATACGAGTGATTCTTATCTACGTATTATGCAGACCATATTTCCTTTTGAAATAACAAGTACCTACCAATAAATTTCATTTGTAACAACTATTGAATTACGCAAAACCAGATTTAAGTAACATTGTTGTATCTAATTCCAAGTAAGGCGAGCCCGAATTAGTTATCTGAAGGAAATTCAATCACTGAAGTGAAGACAGAATTCTAATTAATACCAGAGAGCCAATCGACGGCGGTAATTAATTCTAGGCGTCGGATGAGATGAAATCACTTGAGCTATAATATGTATAAGGGTTCGAGTATCATACTATTACAGAAGCCAGATCGTGGGAAGTATGTTGACACGATTATATAATAAAAAATAAATCATCGCTTCACGGTTTAAAAAAAGAGAGTGACGATACTCAGCTGTTGAGCTATAGTATTAATAAATGAATATTGTACAATACTAGCTATCCCAGCGAACTCCTCACAATGAAATATGTGAGAAAATGAATTATATTTAATATTATTATTTAGTTAATTTTTCCCATGTTTTAATAGCTTTTCTGCTATTCAGGGCGTAGACAGGTTAAAAAAGTAAAAATCATAAACTCGGCCTAACCGATCTTGAATTGTAAGTGGTGTAACTAACACGACTTTGTTTTAAAGGTATATATAGATAGATGAATTTAAATGTATATTTAATATATTATACACTTATATGGCAATCGGAAGATTTAATTTGAATATCAAATGCTCAATGCATTTGATATTCAATTTAAAACTAGGATATCTCATTTAGAACTTCTCAGAATAGTGTTTATAACGAAGAAGGTTGGGAGAAAGCCGACCACCAGAAAATAAACGTGCGAGGGCAAATTATTAAATACAAAATGCAGCAACATTCTAAGACAATGTCGAGCATTCTATAAATACAATATAGGAGGTGAATTCGCATGTTTACTTGAAGGTATGAATATTACGTGAACCCAAGTAAACTTTCAAATTTTCCTGTATACAATTTAAGAAGAAGGTTATATTTTACCTGAAGGACAATCATTAATTTATGAATAGGTAATATAAAAGGTAAACAGTATTTCCCCACACTTCATGTGGTGCAGGTACCTTCTTGTAGTTACACTAACATTACGCCCAAGCAAAAATTTTCCCCATGGTTTCGGCCGGTTTTTAATATTGTCCAAGCCATTTGCAATAAACCTTGCGTAACATTAACTGTAGACCCTTACTCGCCGCACTGTGCCTCGAGATAATTTTACCGCGAGGTTCGCTGTGACTGCGTGTGCGCATAGTAAAATTCCTTCTTAGCGAGCATCTAAAAGCTGAAAGGAATACGAGTGTACATTTTTAAACCGTTGGTTTAGAGATATTTTGATGAGGAAGCCGGTCAGTCACTGGGTTACACTGTTATATCCGCGATAGACGAGATTTAGTTATTTGCAGGTAATTAAAAACAAATACAAAATTGAAATAAAACTAATCTTAAGGATTTTATCGCGGTTTATTTTTTATTTTACGTTCCCGACAAATACAAAAATCCATATTTACCCATCTTCTGTCCTTGTTCTTAAATGCCAAGGTGAAGTAGTCCAAAGTGAGTGAGATTAAACTGAGAAATGGTTCCAATGGATTCATACATTCATATTAATTCCTATTCTTTGCGTCAACGATGGCGTAAGGGGAAGTTGTTCAGTATCTCGATACCGGACCGCTGAGATACCAGCCCGAGGCAAAAAATAATAACAAACTATCATGTGGTCGAAAACTGGTTCCGAGTCGGCGGATGAGCCGGCGCGATAGATACAAACACGCAAAAGGTACCTTTTTTATAGTCAGTCAACAGGGATGAATGATTTGTGGTCGAATAAAAAAGTATTCGTAATGACGCACGAATCCATAGACAATAAGAACACGACACATCCAAATAATTAGAGGTTAAAAGGGATACATTATCTTCTAGAGAATATAAAAAAAAACATCAATTACTTAAATGAACTTGTATCCGTTTCGCATATAGAAACTATGTAGCCGGTTGCATGCAGTTAAATAATCATCATCTTAGATAATTAAATATTTATTTTAACAACAGTCTATTAGCAATCATAACAAAAAATCTCGCTTACCTCCGCAAACAGCAATTAGTGCACCGGCACAAACGGCGCAAACAAAAACAAAATCGGTGGCGCGAAGGTGCGCAGTGCTGACAGAAAGATCCAACAGACAAACTTCTCCTGTAATAACACTGAGTAATTGCTGCGTATTAACAATTTCTTTAGTTTCCTTAAGTTTCACTCCACTTACAGTCACAAGTGTGTGACGAAGAGAATAACTAGGAATCGCGTGCGCGCGCGAACGAGACGTACTGATGCGACGATATTTCGTTTCCAACTGAGTATTCGAAGTCAGTTGGCTCGCTTGGTCGGTTTCCGGGCTTTGCTCGGGGATATCGTGTATGGTCGGCTCACGCAGGGTAAGCCATGGAGCTTCTGCTTTATCTACATCAACCTATTTAAAAGTTTGATTGATTGTCGTCGATAATGTTTAATAACGAGCATAAAGTGCACGTTTGCATTTTAATTCAAATTGTACTTTAATGTATCGGTAGTAAGACTAATTTTCGCACCTATTGATCTAATTTTGGGGACCAACTAAAATACCAAATATATATTTTTTTCACACTAGTCGCACAATTTACTCGCATCTAAAGGTAAGTAAGTATAAGATGTTCTCTCAGCATTACGTCATCACAATGATCATCGGATCATTGCATCAAATTACCAACCGTTGCAAGATCATTCAACAGCAAAAGAATCAAAACCTAGTCGGCACAGTTCGCGTGTGATAGTCGCATGTTTAACATTGCATGTGCTGCATTGACGCAAATGATCTTATTCAAACTCACTGCATATGTTCAGTTGATATTTTTTTTATCATTAACATTAAAATAAGAAATAATAGCTCGAAGTTTTTATACAAAATCGATCCACTTTTCAGGCAAGATGATTATATTATATCTTAATTCCTACCATCTAGTAAACAAGAATTTAAAATGTAAAACATACTTCGAGATCTTATTTATATTAATAGCAAAATAAGTGATAGTTTAGTACCTCATTCATCCTTGAAACTCGTTACTCTTGGCTATCAAAATGGTCGCTGGAAAGGATTTTTCTAAGAGCTTAAAATAGAGCTGCATGGTTGTATAGGATTCCAACCGTACGGGATAAGGTTTTTATTTTAATATACATTAATATTAGTAGATAATAATAAATAATCAGTTTTAACGATGAAGGCGTCTAGTATCCAAAATAAATACAATAAAAAACTGTTGTCTGCGGATTATCGAAACTACGAAAACCCATAAGTATCTACTTATCGAAACTACGTCCAATTAAGTTAAGCTAGCCGTCGGCAAAATCGTTATAAAGACCTGAATACGGAAAAACTAAATATAAAAAATACCAAAAGTATAGCTTAATAGGGTTAGTGACCTTTATTGTAGCCTTATGCTCACACCAAATCAAATAAAACATATTTCAATTTTAAAACTTCAAGTTATATTGAACGTGGAATGAAATATGAAGCGGTAAAAGCAGCAACAGCGAGCCCTGAGTGAAAAATAATTTAAAAACCTCGTGGAAATTTCTCTCTATGAAACCCAATATTGCGGGAGTCGCGATGCCCACGAACACCGCCATGAAAGCAATGAAAAGGAAATCTCTAATGGATATTCCGCCATTCATGACACCTAAATGACTGATGGAGCTTTACCGTTATTACTGGCTTTAAGTTTGTACTGCCATTGTTGTGGTAACGCCGAAATAAGTTCACAAACAATATATACAAAAATAACAACACGACCGACATTCCTTTACAACATTATTTCATTTCACAGGTCGAACGAAACAATTTTATTCAAATTTGAGACAAACTTGAGACAAACATGATATTATAATATTCTGCCCTCAAAATAGATATGATGAAATGAGAATGTCTAGTTTAAAAAAATACAAATTAACATATTTCATACGATTTTTTTTCGCAAAACGACCTAAGACGCGTACTCTTAACAATTCAATGGCACATAGGCACATTAAAAAATGTACTTACAAATATGTATGTATTAAGAATGTAAATCTAGTAAGTAATATTTATACGAGTAATATGTAGGACCATTGGTTTGGACGGTGCATAAGACGAAAAAGCTTGGAAATGCATAAACGCTGCGGTCAAATATAGAACTAAGTATTGTATCCTTATAATCTGATCCACAATCACCACAAAGCACTATTTTATGCCACCTCCAAAATCACTTCACTTCACACAAGGTATGGCTGCAATATTTTTTATTATTTGTAATATAGCTTCTACATATACAAAATAGTTATGTTTTGCAAATAAACGTAAAAATATGATGGAGTAGAACATCAAAATGAACTCGTCGAAGCAGTAGAAGAATGCAGTAGTTAAGTCTGCCGCGTCTCAGCGAGGACAATGGGCAATACTCTGTGCCATTAATGGCGACGCAACAGAAACGCGGATGCCACTCTAACGATCCACTGAGGCTTATGAACACGTAATTAGTCATTGTATAGTACATAATTTATTGTTTATTCTTAGTACTTGTTCTCTTTTACAAACGATTGTGAAATTATAGCGTCTGTCTTAACTTCTTGCTCTTTAAATCAACGCATTAATACTATAAAGTATACTTACGCCTATAACCCATGAATGATACCTACACGTATATGCTGGTATCCTATGGTAAGCACATAACTTCATAATATTATTTATTCATGTAAACCATCACAGCACTTTGACTCGTCAAAGATGATACAAAATGTGAAGCTACGACTTAACAATCGTTTGGATCGCTGTTCCTAGGGAGAGGAATGGGCAAGAAACTCTATGGTTGCTTATTTTAAAAGGATCTTATACATACTACGGTTTGCCAGGTGCTACACTTTCCTGATCTTTCAAGGGATCTCTCAGAGATCAGACCGACATCATTCTTCCTGAGGAACCTCTTTCGCCTCTTTCACAATCTAAGCCATATTGAGCTAAGGTTGCTATGAACCTTTGTGGAGAAGATCATTATTGACTGAACTAATTGCCGACCGATTCATAATATAATTAACTCTGAATGGATCTCCAATCGTGTATTCCTCATTACAGTATGCCTGTTGTACTCGAACAGATCGAAAACGACTCTATTTCACGTTGAATTAGTATCTTAATCAAGTAATTTTAATAGATGACTGGTGTGGTGGTGCGCATGGTATCGTATTAACTCGACCACTCGAGCGCGAGAAGCGAGAAAACGTCATTCACCATGATATGAAAGAAATGATTGGCCCAGTTTTCTCAGCGTGTGAAGCTCTCTATGTTCTTTATTATCAATGACTTGAACTTGGTCGTGTCGGTACATTGGATATTTTCTGAAAAAAAAATGGTAGCGGATTTTAGTATCGGTACATAGATAGAGTGAATCCGCCATTGCTGGATTTTTTGACGTTTCTGTTCGCTAATTACGGAAAATCTGTGGGACGGATTTTGATGAAATTTGATTTGTGATAGCTTATAACCCGGTTTTTATGCCATGGATGGGTTCCCGCGGGATAGCCATACAACCTGTATCTAAAAATCCACTTGGTGGATATCAATGGAATTTGCTATCGTGATAGCAACAAGATCAACTTCTTAGATAAATAATTATTATCCCGGCAATTGAAGTTTCCGCAGGATAATCATACAAAACTAGTCCTCGCATACGACGGATGTTGCGGGCACAGCTAGCATTTTTTATAGCGTAGTTATTAAATACAGGCTTGACAGGTCTTTGCATCGATAGTAATTATTTTTTGTTCTGTAATATGACTCGATTAGTTCCGGAATTACCCAGTAATTTTGATAGCAAAAATTGGTCACACGAATAGGCTTGTAAACATATATTAGAAAAAAAATAGACGTATACTTTTTTTAAATATCAAATCCGCTAATACGTCCTTACACTGTCATGGCGCTAAAATGGCGTCACATTCGAATTAAAAAAAAATAACGTTGGAAAGTCAACTAGCACTGGTCCACGTTGGTGGTATACGGCCTAATCCTCGTCGCATTGATGGAGTTCCGAGCCTAACAGTAGGGCATTAAAAAGGGCTAATATTATATATTATAATAAAGTGATATGTTTTATTCTTTTAAAATAATATCAAATGTCTACAACCGTATTATCTCTATTATGCGGCTGATGATAATTGGTCGACTGATTGTTAACTATCAACAAACTATTGTATACTTATTTATTTACCATTACTAATTGTTATACACACTAGAATTGTCGATAACAAGGAATCAATACATGTAGGTATTCTAAATAACCTTTTTTTTCTTTACTTTTTGGCCTTTTTCTACTGCGAGCATTATGATAGCACATCATTCAAAATTCAGCAAAACAGTTGTGGGTGAGGCCATATTCATATCCCTTTTATTTCATCGCGTCTCATTTCGTAAAGAAAGAAGAATGACATCGTGACAGAAAAATCCTGGCCACAACGAAATCTGTCAGTAAAATCGATGCTAAATTTGTCTACGTACTCCCCGCAAGAATGACGCCAAAGCGTAGGTATGCCCATAAAATGACGCTCAAACATTTCTGAACCGTAGAACTCTTCCCCAGAGTAATACTTTTGTTGTGTAAAGAATTTTTATATGAGGGATGTGTGGTTTACGACGACACGTAAACCGGTCATTAATTTTGTATTGTGCTTTCAGATTGGCTTGAAACAAAAATAGGATGGGTGTGACACGCTTTGCTACTTCTAATAATGATATCCCATTATAAGTAGGTATGTCCTTACATGGAATAAAGTCTTTGTAATTAGATTAGGCACTACATATGGATTTTTTTTCATTCTTTGCATATTATGTGAGTGATGAACATAAGACGATCTGATTAGCAATGATGGTATAATAACCCTGCTTTCTGTACCTAGGGTCCCCCGTTCAAATTCTGGTAGGGGCAAACTTTGTGTGATGAGCATGCATGTTTGTATCCGAGTCATGGATGTTTCATATCTATATAAATATTATATACTGAGATCTCCACCAGTCCATTGTACGGTACCCATATCTAGTACAAGCGTTGCTTAGTTTGGGAACGTACCTATTAGTCGGTGTATTCGTCTGGCGATATTATATTAATTTATTATTATTTATCGAGGGATTTCGAAACGATATGTAACAATAGTTTTATTATTTGTGCCGAATGGACGTTTTCAGTAATATTGAACGTAGATTTGTGACCGAACAATCGGGACTAGTAAAGCCAAGATCGAGACCTTTTAAAGGGTCATGTATAAGAGTTGCGGCCCACATCGCGTGACCTTTTTAATGTGGATTGCTTAGCCGCCTGCTATCAGCATACATAAGCCGCACCATGAGTCAAGACGACCCAAATAAAAGCTGACGCCCGATATCTATGAGGAGAAAGCGATGCATCGTTACAGCAACCTTTACGCAATCTCGCATTGCCTCTTAAGACCCAATAGCCGATGACGTAACAACAAAACCTCCGAACATGTTGATAATTAGATCAGAAGTTACAGCTTTATGTGTGAAACTGCCGAGTTTTTGTATCATTGTTACACAATTTGCCCCAAAATTGGTGATAAATTTGAACGTTTGCTAATTTGTTTTATTTTCTTCTTCCTGGCCAGCCTTTTGCCAAATTACCGATGCTAAATTAAATAGTGTTAATAGCTAATTGTGTATTTTACAATTAGCTATACATACCCTAGGTCCATGGGGTCCAAGCGCCATAGATTTTGTACAAAATCTATCAAGAAGATTGGTCGACGCAACCGGCGACCCAACGGCTGGGCATTTCTTCGCTCAGCGAGAAGGTTTGGCTATACAGCGAGGAAATGCGGCCAGCATCTTGGGCACGCTACCACATGGGCCAAATTTTTTACACTTTTTGTAAATATTCAGTAGGAAAGCTTTCCTATTCTGTTTTTAATTTATATTTGTTTTGTATAATAATGTAATTTCCTTAATATCTTTAGTTTGTAAATAATCATTTTAATCGTATGAAGCAGTTATTTTTTGCTGTAAAAACTAGATTGGATGGAAATCTTTAACATATTCTACGTGATTATTGGACAAATAACTACCAGCATAGACAGATCTATTCATCCTTTAGGGACCTGGAAAATGTATATCGCTCCAATGAAGGACACACACGTGCATAGATTGGTTTAACCCTTCATTTCCCACTCGCACCTATGTCAATTCAATAAGTACAGTCGCCCACAAAGCTGTAGCATCAAAGCTCAAAGCCGCTGCAGTACACAGACCACACGAGCACGGAAACCCCACTTGAATAAATATTGGCACCCCAACGACCGTATGCCGGCGTTGTATGGCTTCAGCCTTCGGTAGGTAACCCAAAACTTGTGTTGCATACACTAAAACACTATAAAGAGAGGTACATAACAATCACCTGCGTAAGTATACCTAATTAGGGTTCAAAATTTATTTAGGGTTGCATTATTATGAATTAGAGTTAGGTCTATAGCGAACATAAGACTATAACATAGTACTAAATAACACTTTTATAGATATTAAACAACCATGGGTAAAAACATTCGTGCCCATCACACAAAGATTGTCCCTACCAGGATTCAAACCCCTGACCCACGGCACAGAAACCAGGGACACTACCAACTACCGCTAATCAGGTCGTCATCGAAGAAGAAATAATAGATAATACAAGATTATAATGCATTAGTCAATGCAGGAATTCTGTCACTTATTATATTCATCGTAAAGTTTAATATAGGAACCGATTTCTATCACTTGCAGGCGTTAAACTTTACAATCTGTCATTGGAATCTTTAGAATACCATTCCATACATCATGTTTAGAGTACAAAAGGCGTAGCCACGTATCGTAACTTGAGATTACAGCTTGAAGTCTCGAAACGATGTAGGCCTTAATTTAGATAGGTATTTCTACAGGCAGTTACATAACTTAAGGAGTGGACTGCACATGCAGACTTGCAATACCAACCTAACTTGTTGTTACAAAATAAGTATGGTAATTCCAAGCCGTTTGGTAAGCACCTCTATGCATATTTACATTGTTTGTGTCTATTGTAGTGATATTGGAACATTACCAAATAATTATGATAACTTTTTGTAATAACCAAACCCTTTTCTTTCCCAGCGTAATGTGTTTTATTCCAGCCTAGAGGTATTTATTATTTTTATGTTGGTTGTCCGTTGTTTGTTTAGCTAAAAATATAGGTATGTGATTGTGGTTGAACAGAGTGTTTGAAACCTGATTAACTTTTTTTTATTAGTTATGACTAGGGTATTAAGTATACCTACAATAGTAGTACCTAAGTAATTTTGGATTGATATTTAACAAGAAATATCACTTGAACTAATTAAAAAAAAAATATCTCTATGGTGCGTCATTGAATTATATTAGGTGCTATTCACGAAATAAATTCGGCTATTCTGAAATATTGTTCCGCTTAACAATCGTTAAAACACTTATACTTAATGACTTGGCGTTTGAGTTACTATTACACATATCTTTATTAACAAATTGATGGTTGCATAAAACTTGATTTATCGATCTTTACTGTCAGATATCGGACTAAATACGGGGAGTATTAATATACGAGCTTACATTAAAAAAATCGTGTTGCGGCTATAAAATGTGTAATTTTGGGGGGCGTGCCTTGGATTTTTCTGCGGGCGAATTACAATCCGATCAATTTACAGAGGTCAAACGATAAGACGTCTCGCGTTCATTTATCGGGGGTATCTTAATCGGTTGGCTTGTTGACCCGAGTAACAGGAATTTGGGTGTCCGTTACAATTGGGTAGTAGAATATTATTGAACTTAGTATATTTGGTATAATATACAATAATAGTGTAATATATTTTAATAGATTAATGGGTCATACCGAACACGTTTAAGTATAAAATGTGTAAATGGTTATTTTTAAGTATGCGTGAATTTTTAACTGTCGCGTTGTGGCTCAGTCGCTGGGTAATGGTGGAGGTGTCAAGGCGTCTGTATTTTTTTCATTATTTCTGGTCAAACATTTCAAACGTCTGTATTTTTTGGAATTTTATTGTTTATTAGCAATCATAAATAACATTATAATTATGTTGTATTGAGTGTGTTATTTTGTGTCAGGCTGTATACTTATTTATTTTATAATTATTATTCAATAAAAAAAGGTCTACCGCCTGATTGGCCGCGCTGGGATATGATGTTGTGTTGGTCGAGCGACGAAGCGTGTTTGCTGGTTACCTACTACTTACAGCGAGTTACGCGGTCGCTTCATTACGTAACATACCTTGTAGTACCTTGGTATTAACTCGAAATGTAGTTTCCTAACGACTCGCTATCTGAACCGCATACGAAGAAATAATATAGAAGGAGTGTCGGGAACGACATATTAAAGAATACTGCACATTGAAATAAAACTAATGTTTCGGATTTTATCGCGATTATTTTATGTTTTTACGTTCCAGATATTTCGGCTGCTTTACAGACACCATGGACACAGGAGGACTGATGTGGTTGACGTCCTAGTGACATAGTTTGAACCGGGGTACCCTCATATTTAGTTGTTGCTTGCGGTCCGATCTACGCCGAAAGTGCTCACAGTGTCTTGAGGTCTTGCAATGGTGCGCTTGCGTTTTGGATCCAGTAATTAATATCATGGTTGCTGTAATCCAGCCGAAACGTCGGGAACGTAAAAACCGAAAAAATAGTTTTATTTCGACATATTAAAGCACAAAAAACCAAGCCGATTTGTGTAGTACACGTGAATTACGTCCTTACGTAGACTTGAATTTGCGTGTACTACAAAAATTGGCTCGGTATTATATGTACCAATATATTGTTCTAGACACTCCTTCTATATTATTTCTCTACTATCGAACATACTCTTTTACCATGTGCTAACGTTTTGTTTTTTCAAACATGGACCCAATGGCGAAGGTCAATTCGACATATTTCGAGTGTATAATCTTCATTTCTGGTTTTCATTTGACCTTTACAAGGTTTTTTACTTAACACGTTTTTTGCAATGTTCTTGGTACGTTTGCTTAAATAGGTTCGACTTCTACTTGGTACTGGCTTACATTGAAAAAAAAAGCAATTATTAGTTGTTGCGTATACTCGTAAGTACATATGTACATTATGACCGTGAGTTTTTTCCATGTAGATATTTATTTGTATGACTGCTCACATAAGGTTGTGTTTATGTCATTAAAGTAGGTACTTTTCCCAAAGTAGGTACTTTACTTAGAATATAAGCAAACAATACTTGTTACGGGTAAAAGGAAGCTTCTAAGAGATTTCATTCATAATCATTTAGTGCCTCATCCATCAGACTAACTTGTCTTCTTGATACGTTACCGCATAGAAATTATCCATAGAAATTTACAAAGGCTATACCATCAAATAATGTGTCTGTCATCGCGCATTAGGTAATGAGTGAACTTTGGAGCAGATTTATATTCATATAGTAGCTCTTGCTCGCGACTTTGCCCGCCCAATCAAATTTTTATACTCGGATACGTCCGAGCGCGATATGTATATTATCTGACCTTACTTTCAAGCCTAAGCATAGGCTATCATACATATATATTTACTCACGCCTGTATCTCATGGGGGTAGGTAGAGTCCACTAGCAAAGACAATATTGAAATCTCCGTTAATTAAATAAAATTAGTCCAATACTGTTTATGTTCCTAAAACAATTGTTTCTGAATTTAAACATCTGGATAACAGACCTGTTACTGTTTAATTGTATGGATAAGGGTAATCCCAGCACACGTTGAAAATGATCGTATGGCGTGTATACCCGCGGGCTCGGCCACGTCTCGGTCCCGTGTCGTAGTCGCCACGTCACGGTTCGGTAAGCGAACGTTTGGAAGCCGTTACTCGCGTCAGCTTGCGCCGTAACGTTTCCCGCGGTAATGAATGGTTGACAATGTATACGGTAGCGCTTTTGGTACGACGACGTATTTAAATGACCATTCATGTTATTTAATGAATTAATGGTTACATTCGTAAATTATGCAATATTCTGTGCAGGTTTTATTATGCAAACATCAATGTGCCAGAAATAGATGGAAATAAAACTTATTTTACGGATTTTATCGCGTTTATTTTATGTTTTTACATTCCCGACATTTCGGCTGCTTTACAGCAACCATGGTCACGGTAGGACTGAGTAGTTTGACGTCCTAGTGTCAAAGTTTGAACTAGGGTACCCTTATATTTTCTTGTTGTTTGGAACGTAAAAACGAAAAATAAACGCGATAAAATCCTTAAAAAATAGTTTTATTTCAATGTGTTTAGTTTTCGCGTAAATATAAGAAATCAATATGTGTTAGAAATAGCATAGAATATTATAGATGAGTAATGGATGATCATTAACCCTTTTTTATGAATTTTGTTTCCAATCCTTGTCACCTAATTAAAATCTGACTTTTAGATTAAGCCGCGAAACTAATCTCAGTAATAGGTTGTCGTAATGGTAGGGTCATTTCAAGAAGCCATTATTTATAATTACTATATGTATGGGATAATAAAAATCGTGTGTAAGATCCTGGATATCCTCCCACAACAACAGTCAGCGTGGTAGCCCAAGTCGCGAAACTGCTTTGCATGTAGTGTGAACCGAACTATTTTAGAATACATTTACATTCTCACCTAAGGTATTCATATAATGTCTCTCTCCACACGGGCTATACCCGGATCTTTGGAAGGCCTGCGCGGGGACATGGGACCAACAACACCTAGAGGCCCTTTTTGAAAATTTTAATGTTATGTTAGCCACCTGCTGGGTTTAATTTCATATAATAATTATTACAAGCATAGCCCAGCCTCCAATATATCTAAAGCTATTTATCATATGTGAATATTTTTAACTTGGATAGCTATTTAACAAGTACTAACTTACGCAAACTTTACCTCAAGTAATTTAGGCTGACTCAGCGGTTGATAAATTATACATTTTATACAGTATCATCATATAAGTGCAATACATTTTAAATTAAAAATGTTAAAAACGTGTCCCTAAAGATTAAGAATGTAGAGCAATCTTGTATCCCACTCTGTATTATCACACAGTGCATTGCGCCTACGCAGGCGGCTATGGCTATAGAAAGAGATCGAGATAGCGATCTAGATTCGCGGTATGCGGCGCGTGCACGACAACCTTGATCAAGGCATCGTCGGCAACGCGCTGCTTATACAAATGGAGACAGCTGATAGCTAGGTTAAACAAATGAATGTCAGAAGTCGAATTTCTAAAGGTATGTAGGTACCAATATAGCATTACTGAGAACCACAGCTGCAAGGCATACAATAGGTAAAAAAATGATTACGATATCTAGCTATATTAAATAAATAATAACTAGCATATAAGGTGTAAACATAATAGTTTAAAACATTTTAGCAAGTTAACAAGTACTTACGTCATACAGTTCACGTATAATTTATATATATATGTATAACATAATTGTGTTAATGATGTTTTATTATTTTATATGAAAGCGAACCAGTAGTAAATTTCAAAAAAAAAATATTTTTTTGGGAATATTATCTTTATAAGTTCTGATCGAGCTGATAAAATATTTTATACTATTAAAATTACACCCTACATATTTATTTAATTGCTGTTGCAGTATTTTTTTAAAGTATCTACTTCATCGGTTGAAAATATAAATAGAGATGAACTTCTGCTTATTAATTGTATTAGATATGGCACGGTTAACCTCAACACTATACGGATATGTTCTTGGTATTTATCATCCATGTTGCATAGTAGATGTATGGTAGAGTCGTATCTCAAGATTTAACTTGTCACGATAAGTATTGACCATAGAGCCAAATGAGAAGAAAGGAATATTTTGTTTATGATATGTTTTGTGTAATATTTACCGATAGGAAATTCTATCGTATAATACATCACTGTTTTGTGTCTCGGGGAATAATAGAGGCCAAGCCTTCTAGCTTTTGATACAAGGATCGCAGGTTCAAACCCCAATTCACACCTCTGGGATTTCTAAACTTCACATGCGAATTGGTTACATCAAGTGATAATCATACCGAAAATGAGATTCACTTGCTACGCTCTATTTTACAGAATTTGTAATGGCCGTTTGTCAAATAAGTTGTGGATGTAGTTTATCAGCAAATTATGAAACATAATCATCTTTTTTTAGGTAAAGGAATTTAACGGATTTTCGTTACAATAACTTTCATTCTGTTCTTCCAAGTATTGCCGGCTTTGCACCCGTTCTGTACGTGCGAGTACCTAGACCCGACTACCTTCATAGTAGAAAACTCCATGAGCCGGTAAGATTATCTATTGTCAAGGCTTGCGCAATTGCATATAACTGTGACATCACTGATACTCCTGTTACATTTTACATGGTTTAATTTTGTAGCTGGTAAAGACACTCCATTTTCTTAATTCGCATGCAAGCTGCGTAGAGAACCGTTATAAGTGTACTTGGACCTGGCTTGACGGTCAAAGATGAGCTTTATTCTTGGTGGGTAGCTTCTTTGTTTTATTTTATATCATTATGTCGACAATATTTAGTAGTTTGCCTTGCTATAGGTACTTAAGTTACAGACTATAAGGAAAAAGCGATATTTTGTGCATAAGCGTCTGCGTTCTTATAATTTTTTTACGTCTTTTATAAGTTATGTGAATTTCACACAACTAATTATTTTAAATGTATTTTATATTGCATTTCTTTTTATTAATTTATAGTTTAATGTAATAATAAAATGAATTTCATGATGTTTTACACGATTTTTACAGTGTTGTGATTGATATAAAGATCGAAAATTAATTCGAAGATAAATATAAATACATTGTAATTTTATCGATGCGATACATTGTGTATATTGTATCGGATACATTATTATATTGCTTTTAAAATACCGGCAATTGGCAATAAATGTTAAATGCACTTTTAATGCGTTTGTATATTTTAATGTTTTTTTTTTAATGGCCAGCTGATCAAGATTCAGGTTTGTTTTTGACTATCCTATCCTATTTTTGATTTTCGATATAGACAGTTTTCGACTACCGCCATCAGCCTTCAACCACCATAGAGTAATACGTACATTTCCTTATCATCATTCTTCTGAAGTATGCAGCATGTTTCTTCACCTTTCATTTCCAATCAAAATATGGGTCTAAACCTTGATTATATACTTATTTAGGAAACCAGGTCGGAAAAATATTATGTTTAGAGGCAACCCAAATACTACAGGAGCAAACTTTCTGAAAAGTTCGCTAGGCGTCAAAGAAAAGTTTGCGTCTTTAATTAGATTTTAATTAAAATATCTCCCTCGCTGGACTGGCTCTCCGATGAACTTGATAAATGATAAGGCACGTTAAACTCTACCGGTGATGGCGAACTTTTGAAGATTGCCATTATACTGGTCGGATATAGGCAGAACGGAGAAATACCTGACGCGGTAAATTTAATTATAATTTTATGGCGACGTCACATTATACTTATTTCTTTGGAGATATTAAATTTTCAGATATTTATTTATTGAAATAAAACTAATTTAACGGATTTTATCGCGTTTATTTTATATTTTTACGCGCGATGAAATCCGTTCAATTAGTTATATTCGCATAAATATAAGAAATCAATATTTATTTATTGTCATCTTTATTATTTACGGAGTGTTTTTTTCTTATCATATTATTACTTGGTTTGTATAGTGAAATCTAATTTTCATTTAAGTATTCTTGTTTCTCTTGAACGATTTCCTATAGTTATAATGTAAATTTTCCCGAACAGAACATATAAGACATTCCCATTGGTTAATAATTTCAAGCAGTAAGCTTTATCAACCAATCTCGGTTCCAGACTCCTAAATTACGTCCACAATGTCCCTGTCGATTGCCGTTAGGCATTGTTAGTGTGCCTGGCTCTATAACAGGTTAATACAACAACTAGACACACTTTATGCTAAGCCTGAATGCACACTGTCAGTTACAATAATTATATTATAAAACGAGTGGTAATCATGGCATAGTTACAAAAACTTGCGGTGATCATTTCAAATAATGATCTCATCTCTACCAGGCGACTTTTGAACCTAAAATATAAATTTTAAGTGGTAGTTGAATGGACACGAATGATGGATCCGTACGCAAAATCGATTTCTATTCGCTTTATACTTAAGCTTCATGTTTCCAATAATTTCTATAACAAACTGATGCTTGTGCAAATGTTTACAACAGCCTATTTAGATGCTGAAAATGTCATATAATCCAACTAATATTATAAATGTGAAAGTTCGGATGGATAGATGGATGGATGAATGGAGGGATGTATGTTTGTTACTTAATCACGCCAGAACGGCTGCACGGATTTGGATGAAATTTGGCACAGAGATAGATTATAGTTTGGAATAGCACTTAGGCTACTTTTTATGTAAACGCGGGTAACACCGCGGGGCGCAACTAGTCACTCATAAATCTTTATCTTGCTGCTCGCTAGCTCGACAGTGTACACAAAGATTGTTCCTAGGTTGCGTCACCGGTGTAACCCGATGCATCGGCTAATGAGGACGTGACTGCATCCGGTCCTGCTCCCTTTATCTTGGGACAAAAGTGCACGAACATCTCTGGCACTACGATTAGTGGACGCCACGCTGCGTGCACCTCATCTAGATTAGATTTTGGATGGGTTTTCATGGGACAAACTATTATATTTTCCTTAGTTAGTACTTTTTGTTTTTTTTTGACCTGCTGTTAAAGTCTGATTAGCCGTTCCTACATTGTTCTCACATACCTATAACAATGTATTGGTCAATAATGTAACGATCTATTTAAAAAAAAAAGAGCAACCATGGAGTTTCTTGCCCGTTCTTCTCCATAGGAACGGCATTCCGAACGGGTGGTAAAGCAGTAGCATAATGTTTTTGTAACTTGACGATTCATAAGTACTGTACAATAATGGTTTACGTGAATAAAAAATATTCTGATTTTGATTCTGATTCTGCTGTATATCTATTAAAATGGCAATACAACCACTTCGGCAGCATTTTGTCTACACACCCATTTTGTTTTACCTACTTAGTGTTATTAAAGTTTATTTATATGCACTGAAACCTCGCGAGCGAAAAGATTGACTATTTGCGTGTTTTATGCTATAGGTACTCCATCGGATCACATGCTGGGCGCAGTACTGAAGATGGTTACGGATAGAATATTTTATCACCACTGGTTTTTACTGTACCTACCGATATCGTACTTATCTATATACATGTATAATCATATAATCAACAATGATTCAATCGACCCATGCTACAAGCCAACGACCTCAAGGCGCAATTCAATAAGTATGTACACGTATTTTAATACAGAACGTAAGTATCAATTACTGTACCTATGCAAAGTCTTCAATTATCGTTCAGTATATGTACCTAAGTCGAAAGCTCGCATTTACACGATGGACCTTAGTAAGTAGGTACGAATCATTGGCACGTTACACATATTGTTAAGACTATAAAAAATATTTGTTAGATTTAAGTATTGTAAAGATTTCTTTAGTCTCATTCTTTATTTACGATATCCTTGTTGTAAGTTTTTTTTTGGAAAGGTAGGCTGGCTTATTCTGCGCCACATGTTTGCCTTGACTGCATTTTCTTTAATTAATAAAATGTACCTACTGATAAATGTATCGGTTCTTTCCAACCACAAGCTAATTAATATGGATGACACTATAATTAACATATCATCAAGGTGAAATTTGCAGTTATACTGAAGGCTATTTATATTAATTATAGGTAGGTATTTTATTGAGAGAACGTTGTTTGGTATTGAAATAATATACTTACCGGTGTTCCTAAGACGGTAATATAGATTTATGTAAGTATTGACGACCTGATTAGCGCAGTTAGTATTGTTCCTGCTTTCTGTGCTTAAGGTCCCGAGTTCGAATCCTGTTAATGACAACTTTGTGTGATGAGTACTTATGTTTGTACTCAAGTCATGGATATTTGATATCTATATAAGTATTATATACTCAGCCCATTGTACGGCAACCATATCCCATGCCCTGCACTGCATGTCTCATGTAGAGGGTAATCCTCTGGGTTCAATTCAATTTTAAACAATGCTTCAATAAAAGGAAGCTACATTATCCCTGTGTGCGAAAGGCTATGTATAAACGAGGTAAGTACCGCGGTTGGAGTCGCCGACAGAAGCTAGTAGGTATGTAATAAAAATACACCAGTTCCCTATGAACCAATAACAAAATCATTCTTTATAAGTACTTGAGTAAAGATTCAATAAAAAAAGTGTCAGGAAGTACCTACTTAAGATCTTTCGCTCAAGGGAAGCGCTTACCTAGGTACCAATATGGCAGCATCCTTATAAAGTCGATGTGCCACATTTTTATCACAGCTGTTTCCTTCGCACGTACCTACCTAAAGAAAAGGGCTTAAGTATGTAAGTAAACTTGCAGTATGCGGTACTTAGCGGGCGGAGCCACATGAAAAGCTATTTAGACTTAATTAAGGTAGGAATCTACTTTCTGATTAATTGGTAATGTTGGAATTTTAAGCACGAAAATAAATATGAGAGCAAATGCTGTATAGCTTTCCTATATAGAACACATTCATTTCCACAATAATTATTTGATCTCAAAATGTATAGAGGTTTACAATGTCTTTATAAAGCATTTCTTAGTGTTTTGCTTTCATTTGAAAGGAAACCTATAAATTATTTAGATTACGAAGTATAAAAAACATGGAAGTCCTAATTTTTTCGTCATTAAAATATTTTTTAGTACCTAAATAAAGAAAAAGATTCATAAATTATTTATTAGATAAAATATTAGTTCCGGAGTCAACGCCATCTATCAAAATACTTAGTAATTAAGTACGTTGATCTGGTACCTACATAACAAGAACAGCGACATCTCTGCACAATACTAGTAAATGTTACAAAAATGTGTTTTGCAACTACCTGTCAGATTGCTATATTTTTTCATAGATGGCGTTATTCGTAAATTTCATTTTGTTAACTATCTAAAAATTATTACAATAATTTTCACATGCTAGCTGGCTTTAGTATTAATTGATACCTACTTATATGGAGATGATCCTGTAGACGTAAATATTTCACGTATTTGTTTATTTACCGAGGTAGAAACTAGGTACCTAAGTCGGTAGATACCTACGCGAAACATTTCTGAGATGTGAAAAATAAGGTTAATTTCTCGCGTCATTGACATTCGCTCTGGTCGAGTCCTGGCGGCGTCCGAGGACCACTCCGCTGCTTTCTTGCCCATTTATCACGTCCCGAGATGCGAAAAAAAATCACGGATTTACTGACCCGTTACTTTTCGATCTACAGAGTGTTCTCGCTTATCTCATCCGTGTAATATCCTTGAGCCCCATCCAGTTTGGTTGTTGACTTAGTGCCTGTTGCTAGGAAAGTGCTGAATTGAGACATTATTTGATATTGAAGCTTCATCAATAGACGGAGTCAATCGGGGCCCTCTACAATTTCAATGTCAGGAGTAGGTGCCTACCCGTCTCTACAAAATGATTCAGAAAGGTATGCCTTGAACCTGCGCTACTTTAGCGTATTTGTAATCATCATCGTTATGTGAAGTCAGAGTTTCGATAAGTCAATATAAAAAAATAAATTCTAAAAAAAGACGATTGTTATTTTTTTTGTTATTGTGTTCTGTTCTTTTTTGAATCGACATACCTACATGGTGGGTATAGAAATAATCTAAAAGAGAGGAACCTACTCAATACTAAAAGCCTACTGAACTAGGTTTTAAAGTTGTCCGCTTATCAAGTCATCATACGGTACCTAGACATGGTTCAAAGTAAGTAAGTAGGTCCCTATAAATCAACTTTTAAAACATCTTTAGATACACGTAAATACATTTAATTGATTAATATCGGTAAGTACGTACAGTAATTGAAAACAAATTTCTTTAAGCCAGTTGATTTACTGAGTGAAATGTCTCAGCGAGGAACTGGGGAAATGCGGAAGCTGAAAAAAGCGTTGAAAGGGGGCGCAGCGATAATTCAATCCACGGTACAGTTAACAGATGCTTACGGGGCTTACATTGCAGTGACAACCTTGCTTTTTTCACTGCTGTAAGTACTTTTGAAGGTCCTAACATTAATTCACTTACCTAGCAATACCTGCCTAGTAAAGAAAAAACAATGTTTTTAAATTCAATAAAAAAACTTTGACTTCTAGAGTAAGTATTCCACGTAACTTGAGCAAGTCTGTTTGGGAATCATGTAAGTTTACCTCTCTAAAAGCCAGCTATAAGAAAAAAAAAATATTATCTTAATTTGGTCTCTACAAAAAATCTTATTATTCACAATTTACATGATCTGATAAAATTCTCATTAAATCACTAAGATCTCGAGGTGGATTTATCTCGCAAATTTAATCTATGCCCGCCGATGCAAAAACGAAAGCGGAATTTGGATAAATTCATCTGATTTAAATATATTTACACAGACACAGGCCGGGATTCGGAATGTACCTTCACCGTGAGTTTGCTCTTCGTACCTGGAAAGCCTAAGCCGCGTCTAACTGGCTAACATCTAATAAATATACGAAATTTTGAACTCAGGGCGCGTAGAAATTAAATCTAATTTATAATCTGCGTGACAAGGTGAACTCTACCTTACCGGGGTGTGGGAATACCTCACGTATAAGGAGAAATGCTGAATAAATATTTATTAAAAATTACATAGAAGAGGTATTTCATATTTCGCAGGTGTCTAATACATACCGCTCCGTAGTAAAACTTTGATAAAAAATATATTGCCTTGGATATTTCGTATCCTATCCACTTATCTAGTAAAAACAAACTTATCTAGTAAAAACCATACAAGATTATTTTAGTAGACACCTTTTTCTAGCTTTTTGCACAGATAACTAAAATGAACCCTATTATAGTGAACATACTTGTCTAGAACTACTCTTGGTGGGTATGAGCTTGAACAAAAAGGAATAGTTTAAAGTGGGCATTGTACAAAATCTGCGTGTGCACTTTTACATAACGGTAGAGTTTTACGCTCAATATGAGCGGAGAAGAAATATTTATTTTGTGCTCTGATCCCTTAAAGCCCCTGATCTCTTTTATGAGCTTCTTTGTTGCTTATGAGCAATGAATGTCGCACGGTGACACGAGTAAGCTCATATATCATATTTATGGATTAATAGTTATCGTAATTCTGAGTTATCAGTTCGCTAGCTATGCTCCGTTATTTTAGGATTAAATTTATTCTTAATCAATGCTATTTTACATTAATGACCGTGTCTAGACGAATCGTAGGTCTGGCGAAGCCGACTCGGGTTATGCCATTCAAATTACTCATGACAGCTCTCAGTAATCTCTCGCGCGCTCTCGAGACAAACCTTCACACTGCCTCACCCAAGCGCTATCGTGTATCATGTGCGTCGGTGTCAATGGCAGCCCGCGAGGCACATGTACCCGAGCTTCACGAATCTCTATTATCGGTCAGCACACGGCCATTAACGCTGAAAGTTCGTTTGATAACGAATTCTAAGCAACCGTATTGCCTAAATAAAGTATACTTGGTTGTTTTATTGTGATACATTATTAATATATTCAATCTATTCATTATTATTGTTTTGCTGGAATTCAACAGGAATTGGCTAAAGGCGTTGCATTAACGATAGCTTCAAGATGGTACCTACTTACTAATTTGTAATTCTTGGAAAAATAAATCACTACACCGCGCCGCGCAAAACTTGCCAATCTAATATTTTGTGCCCATGCGAACTTCAATGCGTACCGAACGATCATACATAAAACATTAATCATGATTTTTCCTTCCAAAAATAATATTGAGAGTGGAAAGTTGGGGAATTCATTATTTTCTAAGACAATACGCGTCTACAAAGAACTTGTGATCTTAACACAAGAAAGCTATTTCACCGTGCGTTCTATTTATTAAGTGTGACGTCGAGATGTGATGAGATTGATTCCGCGCGATACTAAGCACCCGTGATAAATATTTACCGTGCGGATCCTTTGTGCTTTATACGAGATTGAATTGAAGTGGAGCCGATACGTGTCATCAAGGAAGTGTCTCCGACACTAAAAGCTCGACTATTGATTTAACTTTACGGTTTATTTAATTAAAACGGGAATAGAAAATTTTGGCCGTGACAAAGCACATATTGATGTGTAAAGTAGGAGTCCAATTGGGTCAGTCAATCAATTTTGTGAGGCAGTTTTTCCAAATTAGTTTCAACTGTTTTAAAAAAAAATCTACTCCAGTTACCACCCCGTAGAAGAAATCATTTGTGGAATTAGTACAATTTATTACTTACATAAAATTATCAAGTATATGCGGTAAGTGTACTCCGTGCCACCAATTGGGAGACACTAAAGTATGAATTAATTCGAAATAATACTATGGACTTTTTGTGAATTTATTGTGATTCAAAACATTAAGTTTTTCATTGTTTGTCGTCGTTTCATTCAGACGTCACAATCTATTTTTTTCGATCATCTCTTCACCCATTTCTCCATTACATCTCTTTGAAGTCGGAAAACTTTTATTAATCTATAAAATAATGGTAGGTATTTATTTATTTCTTTAGGAGAGGGGATGTAATTTTCCGCACGAGAGGTCTCTAAACCAATAGAGAACCGGATAAACCTACTTACTCCGGATAAACTCAGTAAACTGATGCTCAGATATAACTCGCGGGCTTTGGTTAGGCTTCCGAAAAAATCCCAATAATTTGCTATTGATAGTCTGGTTTAATATCTGGTAATATATTTTGGAATTCTGGCGTGGATTTGTAAGTTTTTCGTTGATTCACAAAATGTAAGAATATGGAATCTTCACAAGCAAGTAAGTAAGTAATGTTTTTATTTATTAACACGTCACAAACACATATTCTGCATTTTGCTGCCAAATTAAATTAGTTAACTTGACTATTGAGAGTACTGTTTGATTTATATATAAAGTTAATACGGGTAAGAACCTACGTTCTTATTTTTTATTAATATTAATTGACTGCAAAATAGTATAAGAAAAAGTATTTTTTTAATATTCTTGAAGTAGGTAAGCTTACCTATGAGTAATCTCGTATATCGACCCACAGAAAAGGTTACAACAGCTACATGTTTAGCCTCAGTCATATCGGGTGACAGCTTTATTTCGCAGGCGTACGCTTCCATCCAGTTTATTGGCGGAGTAATTAATTTCACACGTCTCGCGTGCCCCCTGATTTAGTTCCTCCCCGATTACGTATAAATCGTAAGGGGGAACAATATCGTCGCACATTATCGCAATATACGCAGCCTTATTGTTCTCGCGGGACGTTAATTGTCTTCGTGTCCACTAAATTTACTTGTTATAATAGTGGGGGGCAGATTCGATTTAAATTGGATTGTATCGAAATATAATTGTGTTTGGAATGTTTTGTTCGTTTAGAAAATATAATAATTTGCTCGCCTGTGACAAAATTGCGTTCGCCATACGAGTATTTATGTTATGTCATATTCATATTATGTGGTCGCGCTCTCGAGGTGTCGCTGGAGGGCTCAGCAAACACGGCTGTCATTTGGCGCCGCTCGAAATGTCCACGGTGACGTCGACCCTTCATGTTTACCGTCACAGAAACCCCCTGGATGTAACCTGACGTCGTGTTTCCATTTGTATGTTATGTTTTGAGTATTTGAGGAAATACTCTGGCTTTATTACCTACTCGCTGTTACCCGCGACTTCGCAGCGTCATTAAATTGATATTATTTTTTTATTCATGAACTGATCGAAATAACACAAACACTCAATTTTAAGTGAAGCTTACCACAATACATAAGTGAAAACCGCACCCAAATTAGTTAAGACGTTTCTGAGATTAGTGCGCACAAACAAATAGACAAAGATTATAATTAAAATGTTGTGTGTTCTATTGCGTTGATAAAGGCCCCAATAATAGTTTTTCTCATATATATTTCATGTGTCAGTGATCTTCGTCAAGATTATATCTGATTAATGTAAATTAAAACTCGTAACCCAACAACATACCTAGCCCGCGATGGATCAAAGCCGCCTGGCTTGATATGACGAAGATATTTCGCCTTCACCTGACATTTTTTTACATGAAGCTCGAACAGCTCATGAATTTGACATCGCCCGCGCGATGCTGCTAAGCTTACGAGTACTTCAAGTGACGCTTGCTGAATACTTATTGCTGTTAAGCGAAAATCGAAGCGAACGCGTGCACCATCAAAGGTTTTAGTTAAACACGGTGAAATATTACCTAGTTGTGTTAAAATATAGTATCAAGTCCCATTACAATATTGGCCTGGGTATGAGTAGATTAATGGGTATGAATTTAATATATGTACGTAATATACCTACATGTATTGATTTCTTATATTAACGCGAATATTATACATTGAAATAAAATTAATTATACGCAAAGAACAACTAAATATGAGGTTAACCCAGTTCAAACTAGGTATGACACTAGGACGTTTAACACCTCAGTTCTCCCATGACTATGGTTGCTGTAAAGCAGCCGAAACATCGGGAACGTAAGAACATAGAATAAACGCGATAAAATCCATATAAATTAGTTTCATTCCAATACCTACATGTAATTTGACGATCACGCCAACCGCTTTCAACTAGGTTACCATAATCGTATTGCTTATTCAAAATGTTAAATGAAATATAATATTATTGAGGGAGAATAATAAAACAATATTCTAAGATATACTTAATACGAAATATGATTGGCATTCTTACTTGTTTATGTTTTAGATACAGCAAAACTTTTATCCCAAAGGTAGTGAAATGAAATAACTTTATAAACTTTTGTTATGTAATATTATTTACTCAGAGGGTGGCCTGAATTAAATTTTTACGTATTTTTTGCCTCAATGTTTTCTTAAGTATTTCAATAAGCCAATAACAGAATATTTAAGTTTATCCAGATTTGTTTTAGGGTTCATTTTGCCGCATATAATCTGACTTAGTATTTCATCATTTTCGATTTTTAACCTCGGAATATACTACCAGTAGTATATATATATATATATATATATATGTACCAGTAGTACGTATAACCGTATATCCATACGGAATAGTTTTCCATAATAAAACACAATTTGGTAACTGAAATGAAATGAGCCCTACGTACGGTAAGTACGGTTCACCCAAGAGCTTGAAAATCCGTATACATTCATGACTTTCATGATGTATCTAAAGCGAGTTTCTCGCGCCTATATTTTTTGTTAATGTTATTTGCGCCATACGAAATAGTTTTCCAAAATAAAACACAATTTGGTAACTGAAATGAAATGAACCATACGTACGATAAGTACAGTTCAGCTTGAAAATCCGTATATTCATAGTATTTCGATTTTGTGAATCATCTCTGAGTTGTCTTTCCAAATCCATTGCCGAGAGACACCGAACACAGCTCTGTTCAAGCAAATTCACAGAGCAATGCAATAGTTGATTAGTCGTATAGTGCTTATTATTCATGTGTCTGGAATTGTACTCGATTCTGTATTTGCAAATGTTAGGATGTCTGTGGACAGAGATGTGTGGTGTGAAGATTATGCTCGTCGTATTAGGCATAAGCAAAGAGAAATTCGTTCTCTTGAGATAGATGTATGGGAAAATATTTTATAATAATAAATAGTTCAAACTTATAACATTATTACTCATCTAACGAATGTTGTAGAGTATGTTAATTCATAGGAACTAATTGCGAACTCTGTTCGCAAACTTCAAGTGGCTCGACGGACCGTTTGCAGAGTTCGTTATAAAAGGAGTAAGATTTTTAAATGTACATTTGCACAGTAGATCTCTTTTGTTAGTAATTGTCCTTCTTATCTAGTCCCAAAGCTGCTTAGTTAAAACACTGAAAGTTTTTATAGTATGGTGCCAAGAAAATCTCGAGTTGTTAGTTAAATTCAAATTGAGAAACTTTTAAAATTTATGCGCGCAGTTCTGAGGCACCGATTATGTCTCTTCTAGTCTCTACATGTGTAGAGAGGTTATGGGAGCAAAGTTATAGCAAAGGTTGTCTCAACTCAAAGTAGTTTCGTTACGTATTTAATACAAACTGGGTATGTTCAGATTTTTTTTTCTATGCACACTCACTTACGTGTAAGCTGTCGTTGGAATCTAACGATGGGATCTTTTGGACCGTACATCTCACTATTTCTTTGTTTTATCGGTTGCTTAAGGCGACCTTAAATTACTCTATGACCGATGCTGCTTAGATTTTAGTTTTAAATCTACTGAAAATTCTATATGTTTTTAACTTGTATTTTATAAATATCCCTTAATAGGGAATATTTAAGAAAACTATTCTACAATGACGCTATAAATGGACGAAAACTCTATACCAATTTGGGGGGTATGAAATAAACACACCGTTCCTAAACCGCTTTATAATGAAATATATAACGACACGTCGCGGTAAAAGCTGTAGTGTTAAGTATATTTTAAAGTGAGGAGTGCTTTCAGAGGAGATAATGCGTCGGTTAATGTAGTGCTGCTGGTGCAGGCATGCCGCACTAAGCGACTTCAACCATTACCGGATTTGTAATCGTGAAAAATAAACGTGCTCGTATCAAACGTGACTCTTTTAGTTTTAGCCAGTGGCTCTATCTACAGCTACACATAGCTATGAACGTCATCAAATTCGTTGAAAAAAAAGGGTTGAAAATAAAAAAATATTGAAGAATATACGATTAATATTTATTCTAGGATACTTTTATGAATCAATTCAATTTTTTTTATTAATTCAATTTTCATCTTGGATTGGCTTTTTATGAATAGTTCGGTGTAACATCTTAAAGCTATATTCGCGGCGGGTGGGGCTATTAATTTGCTCTCGCTGTGCTGCCGCGAAGCCACTCCCTATCTCTTATCGAATTAAATATTGCAATCTTCCTTTGTCAGCTATGTCACTTGTGCACAAAAGATAAGTGAATATAAAGTAATTGTTGCACTTGGACGTTATCCCAGGTAGGTATATATATTTAAAAGCATAGAATGTTGTGAAGAAATATGAAGTTACTGATTTTTTTTTAATGGGACTAGGCCCGCCACACACTCCCACCACTGCTACTCCTGTAAGCCAGGATCTACAGTGGTGTCCAATGAAGACACCGAGGTTTGACCCTCGGCGAGTCTCGGGATAAAGTTAATTGTCTTGGAACCCGCACGAAATTAATCGAAAGATAAATAGGAGGAGTTGGAAGAAAATTATCCACTTCCCTCCATTGCAAAGCGGGAGACAAAAAGATCTGGTAGACAAATGTCCACAGAAGTAAGACTGTTACAGCTGGACTAATTCCAGGTGTAAGGCACCACGGAGAGTTTAAATACTAATTGGTCCTAAACTTGTGAGCTGATTAAACTTGATTCCAGTAGTAGGTATGGCAAAAACGCTTGAACGCACGGAAGTTATCCCTGGTTTCCACAAGGTCTGTGTAGTATACAACCCCAGAAGTTACTTGCAAACTATTAAGCATAATGTTCCGTTCGTTTTGCCAGAGATTGCACTCCCAGAGGATGTGATGTGCAGATTGCTCGTTTTCGTTATACGGCGTTGAACATTGACACAGAGGCGAGGGTACTAATTTAAAATAGAATAATTTGCTCTTAAAGTTACCATGGCCTGTTAAAAATTGTGCCACACAGTGGTCCACCTCCATCCACGTCTTCTCCAAACGATCACGAACGCAAGGAAAGAACTGGTGGAGGTGGCGGCCCTTAGGTTGAAGTTACTGATGTAAAGCAACTTTAGAATCTACTTCTTCTTTTTTGCCAGGGTCGAGTAAAATAAATAAATATCGCCAGACGAACACACCAACTATACGGTCTCACACTAAGCAACGCTTGTAATATGAAACCGTACAATGGACTGAGGGTGAATTCAGTATATAATACTTATATAGATATTAAACATCCATGACTCGGGTACAAACATTTATGTTCATCACACATGTTTGCTCCTACCAGGATTCAAACCCTGGACCCTCAGCACAGAAAGCAGGTTCATTACTAACTGAGCTCAGGTCGCTAGCTAGGTCGTCAATATGGTTAGGTCAAAATTTCGTGCTCGTTGATTTAAGTATTAGGATACCTATTATTAACGCGGTGGATACTTGACGGGATATCTTGGGGATCTTGATAAGTTGATAAGTCATGTTTCACCATTATAATTGAGTTCCCTATACTAGTGTACGCACACATACACATAATACTCAATAATTTAACCAATATACATTATTATTCAAAGACACATTTCTATTTATTAAAATATTTTATGAAATACAACAATTTTGTCTTCTTTACTCTATAAATTCCCGATAAAATGTCCCTTGAATTTGGTTATGAAGTTATGACAGACAACACTGAAAATATAGGCTGTGTCGGATAAATTATGGTACCTAACCTCTTATGATAGCTGTTATCTGCGATCAAAAACGACCCAAAATCTGTGACTTTCAAAGTGGTTAATATTTAGACATTTCATTATCAATAAGTATGGCCTAATTTTACCGATAAAAGCATCAGAAAATGTTGATTAGACCAGTCATTCCTAGAAAATTTACTTCGACAAGCGACGTGTATTCCATTGAAAATATTTAATTATATTTTTGTATTCCGTTGCGGAATAAGAATTTTGTACATAGACTGATTTTGTGGTCGGAGGCATAGTTTCGAATAATATATTTTTAATCTCCAGATCGACGTGTAGCTCAAGCCAAGTTCTTTAAATTTAATCTTAGTATCTTAAATATAATTGTAACGTTCTATGCTTATTTAATTGTATGTAAGTCCCTAAAGTAAAAAAAAACCGTTTTTATTTTATTCGGAAGCTCAATTTGAGACCTATGTTTCAAATCCAAAGTACCCGATAGAGATATCTGTATTCAAAACTACTTAGAATATGATACGGCATATGTCCAAGTGTTTCAAATGTAGTGAGCAATAAAGTGATCTTTTAAGGGTGGACCCTCGGCGTCCGCGGACCACCGCAGGCTTCATGTGCGAGCGTAATTTACGAGGCTCGTGTCGAGGACTACTTCCGACGGTCTTTTCCGTTCTCGTCTTTAAACGTGAGCGTTTTTTTCTTTTGGAATAAAATGCGAGCGGCTTTGGCCTTTTTATGTACCTATTGGTAGACTTGACTGCGCATTTGTATCAAAATATTGAGCGATAGATTGAACATGACGTTGGGAGTCTTGTAAGATTCAATGAAGCAAATGTAATAGACCTTACAATAAATAAGGACTACATTAAAGCCTCAAACATGTAGGTCGGTATTATTGTCATGTATATCTCCGCCTTAGAAAGTGTCATGAAGGTTAAAATACAAAGGTAGACAAAGGTCGTCGTTGTTAGCATACATCTGCACTGATCTTTCAATTTGATGCGATTACATGCTCATTTGAAATTTATCTGATCAGCCCTGAGACCAGTGGTCTGTAGGTGAGCCTAAACAAGTTAACTTCATCCCAAGAATAGCCAATTTCTATCGCGATAATTACTTACATGTAATACAAAAAACAATATGTTTGGGTTAAGGAATTATCAATTTATTTATAGAAAATTTCCGTCAGATTCATAGATTTAGAGATTATTTCGTTAGATTTTGAGTCGTATTTCAAAACACTTTTCTTCTGAAACATGTTGTCACTTTGTTGCCGGCCGGATGTGTCGAAGAAATTGGGAATAAAAATGCGACCGATCTTATCAAAAGTCCGTCAATGACACAGCTTTGACAACAATCTTTATTTAAACAAAATGACATACAAAAAATAGACAATAAAGATTATGCGTTGCCAACATTCCCAGCCTTTGTAAATTTATTCAAACTTCAATTAATTTGGGGTTAAGGGTGTATAAACTGATCATTTAATCTGATTACGTATTCAAGGAAACTATTCGTGGTCGGAGAGGCCAACGATCATATTTAAAGCTTCACTAGATTTGAACTAAGTTCCTTTGAACGAGAATGTCGCTGACACAAAGGTGGGTTTCGGGCCAACACAAACTGGCTGAATTAATGCAGGGTCTAATCTCTTATTATATGTGTAGTCATTGTAGGTAGGTATTGATATGAGTAAACAATAATACTAATATCGCCAGACGAACACACCAACTATACGGTCCTACACTTAGCAACGGTTGTATTATGGGTACCGTATAATGGACTGAGGGCGAACTCAGTATATACTACTTATATAGATATGAAACAACCATGACTCGGGTACAAACATTCATGCTCATCACACAAAGATTGTCCCTACCACGATTCGAACCCGGGACCACAGCGCAGAAAGCAGGGTCACTACCAACTGCGCTAATCAGGCCGTCAAAAAAATATATATGGCGGTATTATTCATTATAGACAGATTGATTCAAAAACGGTATATATAATAACCTTCGGATATGTGTTTCTTAAGCGCATTTTTAACAATACCTACTTATATGAAATCAGAATTGCAACATTACAATTAAAAACAAAATAACAAAGTGACTATTGTGATTCCTTGTGGATGATTTTTTTCTTATAGTTACATATCGAAATTCTGCCATTAAATAATTATTACTAATGCGTTTGAGCAACACCGGCTTAATGGTTAGTATATCCATGCTGGATCACTCTACAGGTATAAACAAGTAATATTAAGATCACTGCTTCTCAAAATAAATACCCACATAATGCCGAGTAAGAAAACACATTCATTATATGCGATGTTAACGCACGCGTTGTTTCGTTGTATAAATAATTATAAATACCTACGCGAAGCGATGTATCACGTTCACGCACCTACAAAGCCTCCATTGAGGCTTTAGACTAACATACATTACTCGCTTGAATGTTCGCTACATTATATCATCTATATGTATCTTCGAAGTACGGCGAAGCGATAATTAAACGAGTGTCTGACACGGAAGAGTTCAGGATGTATTATACATCTCCCGCATCATCCCGTCGTGTTTATTTTATGTAAACGATGAGGCAACAAAGAGTTTATGAAGGAAACAAGTAGGGTATTACTTAAGGTACAAAAGGAGACTTGATATTACACGTTATGTAGAGAATGAGGGATGACGTCACGATGTTTGATATGTGCGGGCTTGTACGGCGATGATATTTCAGCGGAGCTAGTTTCAAAGCGCGCCGCCTGCTGGGACAGATAACGTTGTAAATGTCAATCTCTGTAGGTCTGCTCCATTTTGAGAGGATCAAAGTTCCGGGTAGGGATTATAAGGGTCTAAGATAAGCTTATTTTCTAAAACCTAATTTTGTACCCACCTACTTCCTTTGTTGAAGCGGTGATGAGTCGAGTTTTTGTTAACGTATCTGGGTCGGCGGCGTTTGGACTCGTTTCTAAGAATGAATTTTGTAAATTAGCAACATTTTTCTTTTAATCACTTGATAAAAAATTAAACAGGTTATTTACTAAATAGATTTGCATAAAATGGAATCGTTGTATAAGTTATGTAGGTATATGTATATACCGCGCGTGAAAAGCGGATCAGTTTCATAAAAAAAACCATTTTCTTAACATTACCCTATCCTATTCCCACCTCAGGGCCTAACGGAGACGAGACGGGGGAGTTTAGGTTGTAGGTCGTCTACTAAGCCAGAGTAGGTTGGCAAATTTTATATGTCTTGTTACTGTTGTCGGATTTTCACACGACGTTCTAGAATACGCATTAATATTCATTTATAGATTTTTTTCGTCGCATAAATACGTTGTAGACATCAAAACGAATACACATAAAAATATATTTGTTATAGTTTATGGTATTGAAAATCGTAATGATTTACAATTTCTGTTAAAAACTTTAATAATATATTTATTATTATGAAATTAATCTAAAGATCATACTTTCTTTTACGTGACTATATAATGCTAGTTAATTATAGAGGGTGCCGTCACATCCAACGCCATTTTCGAATTACCGTACGTACTTTCAATTTCTATGTATAATTAGAGTCTTAATTTTGGCGCCATGATAATTGTAGGATGTTATATCGGAATTTTCCAATATATAATTAACAATTTATGTTTCTTTAGGTTTATTAGACATAATATTACAGCAGCCTCTTAGAAATATTTCTCATAATTTGTGGACAACCATTATTTTAAGTTGTATGTGGAGTATTCAGGAAAGTAAGGCAACTTGGCTATGAGTATCATAGCTAACAATAGCATAAATGTCATAAATTTTATCACTGAGTGAAAATGATTCTGTATTGTGGCCGAAATGAAATGGATTTAGGTATGAAATACACCAATACAAATACGAAGGCAACTCATGTTACCCAGACAAGATTTGCCCGGTACAGTGAGGCAAAAAGCGCGCTGATGTAGGGCGGGCGGCTAGTGAAAATACAAATTAATTAGTTCATAACAAAGTTATCCGTGACAAGGGTCACAAAAAAAATCAATGTGCGCTACCAAAAACCTTTTAACAATAGCATTAATGTTGGGCTCGGGGTTTTTTTTTTTACAGGTTTTATTATATTCTCGTCACTATTTATATTGTGACGGTTTAGTCTTTGTTTTATTTTGTAACTGTGAGTTTTTTATTCTGTCTACAGCTAGATTTATTCACGACTTTAGTATTTTTATTCTTTTCTTTATTACTGGGTATTATATTATTATTAGAAGTATTATTATTCTAAGTATTACAATGCGGGTGTCTACACTAATAAAAACATATTATTGTTTTATGTATAGATTATGGTATAACAACACCGAACATTGTAGGCTTTTTTATAATTTAAATATTACTAATGAGTTTAATTAAATAAAAAATAAAAAATATATACTTGTTATTACGTGGCTTCTTACATTAATTATACTGAGCGTGACGTCACCTTACGCCTTTACGACGATTAACCTTCTGTATTTATGTATATTCTAGTATTTTGTTTACATTAAAGGTGACTATTTTAAATTTTATTTTTGACGAAACGGAGGGATTTCATTTTAACAAATGATATACGTCAGAATAATTTCTGACAACTGTAGGTAGTAGGTATATATGAATCTAGTAGCGTAATAATGTAATTATTCACATATATTCGGTTTTTTTACCTACTGGGTATGGGCATGCAATGTGATCTCTTCTCAGTTTTAATTTTCATCAAAACAGCTGCGGTTTATTTTATTATCAAGGTTAGTTGTTAATAATTTTCGTAGTAATTGCTAATTTAAATAATAAATGCAAGCGGTGCTAAGTGGCTGTATAAAGGATGTCGCTCAAACTTTTAATGGAAAAGTTTTTAGTACAAAACTGAAGTGCACTATATTTTGTGGTACAATTTATAATAATAATATCGTCCGACGGACACACCGACTATGCGGTCCAACACTAAGCAGCGCTTGTATTATGAGTACCGTACAATGGACTAAGGGAGAACCCAGTATATAATACTAATATAGATATTAAACATCCCCTACCTTAATTCTAGCACGGCACAGAAGGCTCTCTACCAACTGAGCTAACCAGGTCGTCAATATTTCGTGCCTGTCTTCGCAAAAAACTTTGCAATAAACAAACGAATCACTATGCATATCTTCGTTCAGTTTATTCAGCAAATACATTGTGAAACCGGCCCTAAATTTAAAAAAGATAACACAGGAATTGAACCAAAACTAGGCACTACACACACACTAAATTAATATTTATAAAAATATGAAAGACGTCTCCAGATGAAATTTCTCGCACGCGGGTAATAAAGCTGAACTTACGTAACAAGTAAGCGATGTTGCGTAGAGTGGAGCAACTTTTAGTAAAATTCCGAACACAAGAGAATAAAATGTAAATCGCCGTGCCGTAACCTTTTTTACCGAGAAATCCTTGTTACATCGTGAACTTAACATAGATCGTTAGGAGTTTTCAATCTGCTATTTAAATGCTCCCGCTTTTTTTATTACGACGAACAAAAATTTACTCTTCTCGCCACCCCGACGTCCCTTCGCTTCTTAATTGTCTCATAAAACAAAGGGAATGAACCGTTTTGCGTCCCCAGTACTCCCATTTTGCAAGAGAGTTTCGTAACCAGTTCAGTCGCCGAATAACGTTTCAAGAATTCCGTTTTTTTTCTTTCTTTATTTGTATATAGCGTGAAATATTGTGGAATTTACTATTGAAGTTATGGGGAAGAGTAAAAGTTTTATTATTAAGATGAGCCTTTTGCTTTGTTTGTAATTTAAGTATCAGGATTCTAAATATTTTAATTGTGGGTAAGACATCGGTCTATATATGAGATTTGGATACGTTGGACGTTCAGGTTTAAGCTGTTATATACAGGTAAGATTCCTTTCCTTCGTTGCATCGGTCTTCATTCTTGACAAAAATAACTGCACCTTTTATGCCGACGATCTATTTGACCCTTCTATCTGACAGTGCCTTTGAAATCGTCAGAACAAGGAGTCAGCCTTGATTCAAGTTCATATCATGTACGGTTTTTTTGAATCTAACAAGTTCGTCTTGCAATAGCAATGGCACTAAGCCATCGTAAACATTTTCTACTGAACTTTTTTCGTGCCGGAATAGTATTAACTTGAAGACGTTTTTATTTGCTTTTTTTGCCTCAATGACTTTTGCTTGTAATATAACATGCCTCCATACTAGCAGCGACCTGTTTATGGTATTTTAGGTACTTCAGGATAGTCACGTTGTGTGAAAAGTATAATAAATCTATGAAACTTATTATTTTTATTTTCATTTTATTTTTAGGCCGAGGAACTGTTACCTGTTTACTTAAAGATACAATATTAAATTCTATGCTCATCTACGCGAGCATTTGTATTAGAGATGTTAGGATAAGACCTTTTTATACATTTAAGGTAATTTCAAAGATTACACTTGGACCCCAAGGCTGGTAACACAACCGAATCATAACAATTTAATTATGATGCGATTGACAATTACAATACGATATGACATGTACGATTTATTTCATTGCCATTCACCAATTGCACATTAATTGTAAGTTTTAAGACATTTTGTAAAAGAAAAACTTGGCAATTAAGATGCCTTTGCCATTCGATTGTGAGTCCATTGTGATAGCAGACTGGGCCATGGCAACAATAGCTAGTTGTTGGTGTTAGCGCACCTTGTCCCCTGTCCGACAGTTTGACATTATCCTAGCCCCGGACCGTGGCATTCCCGTGCAAATGTCGCGCGGGAAACATGCAAACTATAGTTTAGGTGGCCACTAAACGTTATACTTTCAGCATACTATACTATATACTAAGCTACGGCTCGTGAATAAATAATAAATCGTACTTTCACTTGGGAAAATTAATCATCATTAGGTAGTACCGTTTTTTTCTTTGTTATTTTTTTTTATTGTTTCTCTGTTTCGGTTTTTGGGTCATTAGTGAAAAGGTAATGTTCAATTAAGAAAATAATAAATACTGATTTTGCGGTTGCTGATTGCTCTAATTACTTTTAACAATGCTTGTCTACAAGCGTAAAAATAAATACATTGGAGGTGCTACATACAGGTACAGGCAGGCATTCCATAATAAGACATCCATCAACTTACGTAAATAGTTTTAGTAGAGCAAATATATATTTATTCAAGTTGATAAAAAGGACCTTACGAGGGAATTGTGGAATTTAGTGGAAATGAAAATACCACTGTTTCCTCCTACCAAGAAAGGTCTAACTTAATATTTGCTCTTGTTTCAAGAAATGTTCCTTTTCACATTCGCGTTAACCGTCTTTAAGGTGGAAAGAGGGTAGTGGTACAATTTTCCGTAATAACTGAGGTATACTAACATACCTGCTAATAGTTAAATTGTATTTTTTTTTCTTAACTGGCTCTGAGTGCTCACAATTTTTGTTTGAGTATACCATGACATGATGATTATGTAGTATAATATAACATTCTGTACTCATATTAACGTTAAAAAACATGTACAATTATTGAAATAAAACTAATCTTACGGTTTTTTTACGTCGGCTGTAAAACAGCAGTAATATTCGCGTAAATATAAGAAATCAATATGTACAATTGTATTAATTTTAAGTCTAGTTTTTCTAATTTTTCTTATCGCGTCGATGGCAAAATTTATTTTAATATGTAATTTTGGCAGGTTAGCTGGGCGTGGAAACTTACTTAAATGACACCCCTCAGGGAGGCTTCATTCGTGCATCCCATATAAAATAAGTTTTGTTGATTTTATTTACACAATATGTATAACGAAAATTGTCCATACAAAAATAGAGCTTAAAATGAAAATATAAAAAACTTACTACCTATCTAATATTTACAAAACGTGTAATTCAATTGAGTACATAAATTAACCACCGAATTTATAGACGCTTTTTAACTTATCAAACGTCATATAGTACTGCGCTATATGACGTTTGATAAAGTTATTAAACATCTAGGGGTATGTAGTTAACTCATGTAAAACCATAAATTCCGAAATTAAATCTTCTCAAGTAATATTTTTTTCCTAAAATGAGCGGTCCATTTGAATAATTTCGAATCAAAAGTTAGGCGTAGACGTGTTAACGAATCAACGACTCAATGGTTGCGTTTAAAATTGAGGCTGAATATTTTTGTCGCTCGATTGAAAATTCGTTTCAATCTAACGAGCGAGCGCCGCCGCAGTCAACAACAAATTAAATTTGCCGTATACTTTTTTTACCGCCATTTTTCCTGCGAGGGATAGATGATATTGCATCCTCATTAAATTAACAAGGTGATTATAAAGTGCACTTCTATTACTTAGTAGGTGAGTTTTCTACCGGTAGAGTTGATTATCGCTTGGAAATTTTAAATATTTTCCTTGATAAAATTATCTACATTGTAAATATTATGATCTCATAGATGTCCTGTAGATATGGTTGGTTGAATGAAGGGACCTTAACAACGTAACAACATAACAATTTAGATTCTTATGTCACTGATACGTGGATGGGTAAGCGATACAGGAATTGACAAGTGTTCATATAGGTAGAGGGTCAGCGGGATACTACGATAAACATCTTTACGATGTTGAAATTGCCTCAGAATCTCGGATATCTGCTCTCCCAGCGAAATGCTATGAGGTCAATATCGTACCCAAGATATTCGCCTCGAGCGGTTTTATGGCAATGAACCCCGATATTGCATCCTGGGAATATTAGTGCCTACTAGCCTTGATCCGGCAACGGCCATCTTTTACCATCTTTTTGCCAATATCCGTTAATATTGGGTGGCTGGTAACAAGTTTTAGTTTGTTGGAATGACTTTCGTGGATGTTACTTGTGGTCGGTGCGGCCTAACATTATGTTTCGAGTAAACGATATTGGGTACGTTTTATGGGACTAGAATACGTCAGAGCAAAAGCGATAATGCGATTGTGTAATATAAATAATAAAAATAAATAAATATTGCCAGACGAACACTATAGGTCCCTTACTAAGCAACAATTGAATTATGGTTACCATGCAATGGACTGGCGATGAGCCCAGTATATAATACTTATGTAGATATTAAACCTCCATGACTCAGGGACAAACATTCGTGCTCATCACACAAAGTTTGTGTTTCTGGTAATTGACTTGACATCAAAGATAATTGAAAACTCATTGATAACTATCATGGAAGCCATAAAGTTTAAAAAGTAAAATGACCGAATTGTCATCATTGATATTTAAAAAATACCTCTGACGAGGCTTTTTTTTAATGAAAAAACCGTGGAACTATTTCAACAAATAAATAAATTGAATTTTGATTGATTTGTAATAAGAATTCGAAAATAACACCATATTAAATACATTTTCAGTTTGTGTAGCAATGTCGTTACTTATAAACAATATATCGAAGACTAGAATTCTTACAAGGGCTGTCCATTTATCAATTTATTTTAATAAAGTTCTTGAATCCAGGAGGATTTTTCAAGTTAAAACCTTTTAATATCTATAACTTTATGCTTTATCGCCTTGCCTAAGTTTACCCTGAATTTATTTTCTATACAGGGTCTATGGTCCAGAAATGTTTCCTCTACACCAAAGCTTCTTGCGGATGAACTAAATGTGCACAGAGACACAAAAGACAATAACCCTGATACTCCATTTCAGTTCACCGAAGCTAACATGATGGTAGGAACATAATTTATGTTGAGACTTACACACGTACGTACCAAATAGGTGGGTACCATCCTAAGCCGCCCCGACAGCAGGGTCTGGTCTGTTCTGGTGTTATATTTATTAGATAACTAGCTGTCCCGGCGAACTTCGTACCGCCTCAGAATCAAATGTATGAGAAAATGAATTTATTGGTATTCCATGAAAATTTTAAACAAATCTATCCCGCGGGAACCATACATTTTACCGGGATAAAAAGTAGCCTATGTGCTATTCCAGACTATAATCTATCTCTGTGCCAAATTTCATCCAGATCCGTTCAGCCGTTCTGGTGTGAAAGAGTAACAAACATCCATCCATACATCCATCCAAACTTTCACATTTATAATATTAGTATAGATAAGTAAATGTAAACTCAATAACTCTTAAAATGTTAAAAATATACCACGCCCAGTCGTATACCGTTAACGATATACGTAATGTACAATATTCCATGTGCAATACAATTTCCCCCGGCGCGGAATTAACGTCCGGGGACAACAAAAAAAAAATAGGTGGGTGCTGTGTCTTTAAGCAATAAGGCGATTGTAAATAAACGCTGCAGTACCTATCGAGGTGAAACAGGAAAGAATAATAACTTGAACTACTTGCCACGATCTAAAACTAACGTACGCTAAATTTTATACGTGTAGTGCAGAATGTAATTTTATTTGTGAATTGTGCCAAAGGTCCCATAGAAAATGCATTAGATCTAAAGAATTACTGTTTTCAGTGAATAAAACGAATTTAAAGATTGTAAGTAATAAAAAAGTGTATGAATTTAAATACATTTATCACTGTGCATGCACACAGGATTATCAACATTTCACGACTTTTAAACTTTTATAATAAGTTTTTAATATTCCGTGACAATATTATTATGTTCAAGCGACGAATATAATTATTTTCATGCTCGCTAAATCACTGACTGGTGACACGTTCCTTAACACTTGATTCACAAATATATGCGCATTCTACAAATTACTAATAATATTATTACAAATACTAATTAGCTCACATTATTTGAGTGGACAAAATAATCAGTCAACAATTCAATTATTACTGGCTAGCGAGTTTGCTATTAAAATATAATTTAATGTAATTATATAAACCAATTAATATAATTAATTCCTCATTCTACGAAGCAACGTGAGAGATTGGAAGCCCGTGAGTGGGGTGTCGTTTTAATTATTTTAATTACATTGAGTTGGTTCTGAAAACACGTAACACCACACGAAACGTTGCGATGGTGAAGATCACAATTTATAAATGCAAGAGTGTTTTTATTCGACTCCAGTATTATGAGACAATTTAGAAAACAATCCTTTTTATGTATCAAATATCAAACATTTTGATCAAAAGCTGTATATCTATACGCTTATCGCCAAATTTATAAAAGGTTTAATAAATTTTATAATAGCATTACCAAGCATTTTTCAGAAGAAAATTGCTTATAGTAATGCCATCGTAAATAGACGAAATCTCTCCATAAACTTGGAGGTTAATCATACATCGATAAGAGTGGGTTTTTATTTAAGTAATATATTTTGAAGTAGGCAATATTAGTTGTTGTAATTATTAGTTATTATACATTTTTGCACGTTGGCACAATAAATTGTATAACAAAAATATCCCAATCGAATGCGTCATTAGAAACCTCTTAAACTCATGCACAGGCAATAACTAGTAAACTTGTCTCATATTATTTTTAACGGAAACCTTTTTCAAACACAACATCGATCTATTGGAAATGGAACGCAATTTTACTCTTTTCTTTCGTGTCTCTTTTCTCTTGTTCATGTTCATTAACCTACTCATGCATGCTCCTCCGATGCGGGTGCTTTTCAAATTCGCCGTGTCTCTTTTTACATTTCTACGTTGGTATATGTTCGTTCGAAAATTGCAATTGTTCCTTTGTATAGCTAATTTAATGTTTTCGTTTCAGAGGATTGCTGCCCTTATACAGAATTATCCCGAAGGTGCGCAAAGGTCTGTGTTGGGCGCAGCCTTGGATATCGTTCAGAGGCAGATAGGATGGATCCCCATATCTGCAATGCACACCGTGGCCCAGCTTCTGTCTATACCAAGGATTCGTGTTTACGAATGGGTTACATTTTATACTATGAATAAGAGGTACATGAATGTTTATTTACCTCTCAATTTCCAAACCCTTGCAGTTTTTAGTGGACAATCCGCGATGGGTGGTTCATATGTGTCTAAGGACGCCTTCACTAGCAGCACCCACTATAGCAATTAACAAAGTGATCATTAGGTAATACCGCTACTGACAACGTAAGTCTGCATCGCTAACCGTCACAAACTCATAGTTCAGTTAAACAGGCAGTCCAAAACATTTTCAAAAACGATAAGTTTGTGATGTATTAAGATAAACTGACTGGCTAATATCCGCTGGCAAACTATTTATCAGGGGCGTTTTACAAAGATGTTGGATATTTTTGTCTTACGTCACGACTGTAACAAAACGTTTATTGCATTTATATTAAACAGTCTTGAAGAAGTTGCTACCTACTTCCACTTTTGCTAACTCAAATAAAACCTAACTTACCTTGTCGCTAGATAAGACTACTAGATTGTTACATAGAGTTTTGCAAAATAACGCAATGCTTTCCCAGAAAAGAAACTCCTCATAAAATCTCAGAAATATCCTGGAAAATGTGGCTTGAGAGCACACTATAAGTTACATTTTACTCGGCGTGGTTCCTGAACATACTTACTATCATCTCACTTAAGGAATAAAAATACTTTGGCTCTTCTATGAGTACTGCCCATGTAGGAACATTTCGAGAATCCTGATGTGCTTGCTTAAGCGTGAATAACACCCTAATATAAAGATCTAACCTTTGCCATGTAATATGGATAATCTTCAAGAGACAAGAGTAAATATAAATAATAGGTTTATAAGGTTCTACTATCCCTAGAAAATTTAGTGCTCGCCAGACAATTCTTCGCGCGATCGAGCGCGCTATTAACAATATACACTGCAATATGGCACTTATTGCCATCGGTTTTATTCTGTTTCTCGCCGCGCGCTAGCGCACTAACGCTATTGGCAGCTTAAGGCATTTCCATAGACTTTTATTGTGTACTTATCTATCAATTGGCAATAAGTCTTATTGAGTCATTTTTGTCTTGAAGCTGTATCGACAATGCGAATTTTCGATCTAGGTACTCCTCCTCCACTACGTTCATCTAACGTAATCGCTTCATCAAGACAACATGCAGTCACAACTATTCTTATTAACAAAATCAGTGATGTGGGATAGAATACGCTTACGTTATCAAAACGCTTCGTAAATAGTTTGTGCGTAGGCCACAATATTGAAATTACTCCACAGACGATTCAGAGGAAAATTCAACGTGAAAGTGTGCATCTCGACGCCGTGCATGATACTCGGCTCGGACATCATACTTCGCGCGGCCGAGGAGGCCACGTGCTGCTGTGTCGGCAGCGTGTCGGCGGACCGCATGTTCGGTGTCGACACCGTCGAGTGTCAGGGCGCATGTGTCAATGCACCTGTGCTGGTTGTGGACGATGATTACTTTGTAAGTTTGCATCCCCAAAGTCGACCTTGCAACTTAAAGTCAAAAGAGTGTCCTAGACATTTGTCCCCTACGCGTCTCTGCGTTTACTCCTCAAAACATTCAACAAAAATACATACACACATCGTTTCAATTCGATACAACAGATGATTGCACCTTGCCCCCATTTACCCACGAAGGGAAAATGTTGAGTGGTTTTTGTGTACTATTTAGAGAAAAATACGCGCAGGAAACCCGCAATTTTACAATACAGACTGGCGTGATCGGTTCAAGGGAATTGGTTCCTCGCTTGCTTGCATTACTTTTAGCAATCCTTTATCTTCTATCAAATAATACCTTTTATATTCAATATATTCATATGAATTATAATGTTATGATATGTAGTTACCTACAAACTACAGCTTGATATTCTGGGTATACTTTAGACGAAGGAATCATATTTTTAGGATTTTTATATCTTCTTCGTTGGAGGTGCCTACAATTTGAAATACCTATAAGTGTAGATCTGTCAATATAATGTATTTTGCACTTGTATGAGCTTTATCGGTTCGTATCTATTGCATGTAGTTATTTCTGTCTCTATGTAATAGAGCGTATTCACGTTAAGGTAGTTTTAAATCACCAGTCAAATTACGTCTAGATCACGAATTTTGATTTGTATGTATTTTTTTTCTACAATACGAATGTATAAAATCGCATGGAAGGTTAACTTGAATGCTGCACTCTGCTATTTTCAAACCCGAAATCGAAATAGTCTTCACAAAATGTATATTGGATATTGAAGGAATGCTCAATGTCAGGGTATTGACATCTAAAGGACCTGCGGGTCGATTCAGAACGTTTCGACAAGTATCCGAATCTATTGGATCCGACATTTTCTCCTTTCCACGACGATCTTTTAGAGCCATTCTTTGTAACTGAATCGAATATTCGATACGACTACGCAACTGAGACGTACGATTAGACCACTCGCTGTGTTATGCGAATGCTTTTTAACAATTTGTTCTATAATTAGGAGGATATGACTGTGACCGACGTGTACAACATCATTGCTGTCCTGAGATGTGGAGGTATCCCGCCACCAGGACCACAGTAAGTACTGGCATTAAGTAAGGTAAGTACTAATTACATGGAATTTATATTAAATAGAATATCGGTACCCAAAAGGAAGGTAGACATATACAAACTTAAAGTTGGAGTACAATATATGAACAAGGATCAGATGGAAATATAATGTAAAAAACTGTTGCCTGTTCGGCTTTTTCTTATTTGAAAAGCCCAACCAAAACAGATACACGGGAAATTTTCTGCCTGCCCCCCCCTTAGGATATTTTTTGTATTGCAATACTTAGCTTGCCGTACAACAGTTTGCTACAGTTGTATACGTACCGTTGAATCAAAAATACTCTTAAATTGGAAGATAGTAAGGTCTTATTACCTTCATCCCTAATATTCACAGTAATTTCATTCTAGGAGTGGACGTTTTTCATGTGAGCCCAGGTGTGGGTTGACCAGCCTGTGCGAGTGCCCCCCGCCGCCGGGCTTCGGCGTCCAGACCTCATTGTACCAAGGTGGTCCGGCACCAGCTAAAACACCTAAAAAGAAATAAATGTAAGAAAATTGTGTTTCATATCCGATATGCTAACTATATTTTCTCCTCAATTGTTTTTGCATCTCACAATCTAAATGCAGAATTCAAGGTGTTAGGACACCCCCAACTGATATCAATTATAATAAATTTATTCACCGAACCAGAACCACAGAACCATTATTTTGATGCGTAATCATAAAAAATACTAGCATATTTTACGATTTTGATATCCTAAAAAGTGTAAACAATTTAAAACTCTACCTACTATACCAACTGTAATATTCTTTAAAATATAAGACTTATTTTCAAATAGTGCAATAGTGTAAAGTGCTTACAAGTTTTACGTTAATTTATTAGTAAATATAATAATAATATCACCGGACGAACATTCCAACTAGACGGTCCCACACTAAGCAACGCTTGTATTATGGGTACCGTACAATGGACTGAGGGCGAATTCAGTATATTAAACATCCATGTCTCGGGTACAGAAGTTCATGCTCATCACACAAAGATTTTTCCTACCAGGATTCGAACCCGAAACTCGGCATAGAAGGCAAGGTCACTTCCAACTGCACTGATCAGGCATACTTACTATTGATGATATGATGTTTTAATTATCTCGATTGTTTGTAGAAGAAATGAAATAAAATTATATACTAATTAATATTAATTTATATTTAATTTTTGGCATCATTGTTCGTAAGTGAACATGCTTATGATATAGATACCTATATAATAATATCAATCAAACGCGGAAACGTACCTATAACGAACATTTCAATTTGAAATGTGTCACAAAAACGACTGTATAAAACTCCAATTTTCCAGTGAAGTCACTGGAGACGTGGGACACGGCTACCGAATGTATAATTAGTTTAGAAAGTCGCCGAAATAAGCCAACGAACAATCGGTGCGACAAACATTTACACGGCTATATTACTCTTTTGTGACCAAAGTCGAGAGCAAACAAACCACATTATTGTTTTTTTATTGCATATTGTTTTTTAATTTTTTTTATTACATTATAGGCAAGTATTTGATCTCGATCTCACCTGGTGGTAAGTGACGATGAGATCTACGATGGAGCATACTTGCCTAGGTAGGAAGGCGAATTACTATAGAATGTATGCGTTATTATTAAACTCAAAATATTACAAAAATACGAAAGTGCAAAGTTTCCTACCTGAATGAAACGACAGCTTGCATTGCAAAAGTTGCAGTGTCAATTGACGTCATAGCCATTTGTGAGCACGGGTGTGACAAAGAAGAGCTTGCTCCATTGACAGTTTTTCTCACCACCTGCTTATACGAAATTGCAAATATATATGAAAATTCGAAGTTCTTTCACATTAGAATGGCTACCTACTTTTGATTTAATATGTACATTATAAATATTAAATAATACGTTTGTGTTATATTAAATAATACTTTGTTATATCGGTGTTAATATCGATGTTAAATTTACAAGTTGTTTGTCGAGCTTGGCTAAGATCAAGAGGGTCAAGAACAGTAAATCTTGAGGGGCGCTCGCGATCCGATCGCTTCCCCCGGGATCGGTCCGCTCCGTCCTGTAATTAAGTAGTTGCCTACAATCACAGCCGATATAATCCGCGCCGCAAACTTTAATTACAGGTGAAAACTATCTGCAAACAGCGATATGGATGTGTGTTTCCCTGCGAGAGCCTTTGTTTTAGAATTGCTCAATTAAAGCAAATAATTATAACTTTGCTTTAACTTCTACCTTATGTGAGTTTGTAGCGAGATTATCTCAAATATTCACTATTTGACTTGCTAGAGATTTTGCGAACAAAATTTGCAAAATGCATGGTGATGTAACTTATTCCGTAACTATTGTTCAACCTGTACATATGGCTATGCAACATAAATATAAGCTAGTGCGAGGATATTGTACAAGTCAACAAGTGGCAAGTATCAATTTATAAATTGACGTAAATAAACTGTATATTATGTATAACTTAACAAGTAGCAAGTGTCTTTATGTATAAATACTAGCTGTACAAGTTCTTAAGTTGACAAGTACTTTACTGTCCTCGGGTAAACCTAGCATTTTAATGCGTATAACCTAACATATTATTTGCGTTATTTGATTATAGCTTTTTGTAAAACATTAAACCTCATACAAGATTAAAAGGTGATATTTATATTCAGACCCAAATCTAACAAGAAATTTAATTGAAGGTAGTTGGTTCTGTGAATGGCGATGGAATGAGTCAGTAGCTTTTTTAAACAGTCATATTTACTCGATTTAAAATTCTACAGGCGTGCATGGGACAGGAACTCGTTATTCGCCATAATTGGTTTTCCTTTACAAGTTAAATGATTTCAATGCAAATCCCACTTATTTTTTTAAATTTAAAGTTGCAAGCTAAATCATTTCAATGCAAAGCTGTCGTGAAGGCTTATAGTGAGTGCTGCGATGCCTTGTAGTGATGGTTGCGACGCGTTTTAGTGAGCATCGAGACCCTTAGAATGAGCGTCGAGACGCCTTAGAGTGTGGGTCGAGACACTTAGAGTGAGCGTCGCGATGCCTTATAGTGATCGTCGTGACGCTTTACATTCAGCGTCGCGATGCCTTATAGTAAACGTCGCGACACCTTATAAAAAATCTCTAGACATGTCCCAATTATAATGAAATTGCTTAGTAGTCCAGACAAATTTAATTTAGTACGTACACGTCTTTCGAGCGCTGTGTGAAATTCCTCAACTGGGCTCAACTGGGCCAGTGTTATGGACTGTGAAACGTAGACCCTGGCATTGAGGGGGATGTGTGAATGTACTGCAACTCTGACTATCTCCTCAGGGATATTTGTTAACGTAACGCTTTTATATTGTCTCCTTAAATTATAAGCCAATGTAAATACAGAATAGGTGTCAGTGTATAAGTTTCCCTTTCCATCTACGGACTGTCTGCTTCAAACAAAACCACAAATCCATTGAAGTTTCTATTATACGGATAGTTTGTAATAACGATCGCCATCCGACTTAGATAATACTAAGAGCTTTAGACAATATTACAAGATAATCAGCGTAATCCTACCAGCAACTTGTACTATTTATCTTCGTTGTTAGTGTACAACGATATTGATTACCAATTAGTCCTTTGTTTACTTTGCGGTGGCTATTCAGCTGGTTTGCTACGGCTGAGGTTGCGATTTTATAACGGCTTAGAGCAGAGTATAGATCATGTCTATAATAATAATATAATCAAAAAACTGACAACGATCCTGTAAGTATTAGATACGAGTATATAAAGCTTAAAGTATTGCTTGTGGTATTTAATAATTGAAATAATTCTGAAACTACGGAGCCCTTTGAAATAGTAGGTAGCTTTGACAAAAGCGTACACTTCTCGGAGTTGCTTCTATTAAAACTTAGTTTCTTGATATCGGCCGACCCGAAAATACAGGGTGTTTATTACCGACGTTTCGGATATAACAAATCCGTTTGTTGACTTTGTTTAAGAAGTTTTTTTATTGTTTCTGCACTCAAAACGTTTATGTGTTAAATATATGTTCATTAAGCTGAACATATTTAACTTATTGTTTTTTTTTCACAATTGTAATATCAACTTTATAATCTGAAACTAAGTATTGCTAGTATTGGTACCATACAAAAGACTGGATATGATTTCAGTAAATCCTATATCAAGGCATGTTTCAAAAGCCCCGCACAGGAATCAAACCCGTGACCATCCCTATTCAGCAAAGGGCGCTAGCAGAAGTAAATTTATGCTGCAAGCAATATCCGTTTTATGTGACACGGTTTTTTTCGTGGGCCGTTGTTCATCGTTAATCTTTGAAACAAAAACAGCAAGTTCGGTTGCGGGCGTCTGCTTCGACCATAATTTACGTGGAACAAGTGCTCGCGACATGCGGTGCTGTCCCTACCTATATTATTTAAATGATATTCGTTCTATAATCGTCAGGTAAGTAGGTAATTTAACCCCCGAATTTATAGACGTTATATTACTTTATCAAACGTCATATTATAGTACTGCGCACATGAGTTTTTCTTTCATTCGAAAAATTCTGGGGAATTCTGTAAAAAAAGTCGTGAAAATCTATTCAGATGGAATACCTATTTCAAAAATATCTTTGGAAAACATCAATTAATAGGAGCTATACAAAACTACTCTTAGATATTAAAATATTATGTGTGTATGTGTTTATTTCTTGTTTTACATACAATACTTAGTTTCTTATGTAAATTCTAATGTTATTTTGCAAACTAGACTAGGTGCATATTTAAAAAAAATAACAAGTAATGAAGGAATAAAAATTAGAAATTTTAATGTTTCAATCGCGTGGCCTAATTGCAAGCCGTATAGGTACTTTTGACAAAATGCCAAGCACCTATCTAGGTACTTGTAGACGTTTAAATGAGTGCAGCGCGGCTGCCTACTGAAAATTGATGGGCTCTCGTATAAGCTATCAATCAAGATTTACAACCACCACTCCTTTTAAACTTGCTGTAGCCCCGTAAATTTAATAAAAATGTGCTCTGTCTATATTGACATAAAGTTATTTCTAGGATGCTGATATAAATAATTCATTACCCTGATTGAAATTGGAATGACTAATTAAATTAAAGCTGATTTTATTTTTCCCTACTCCAATAAGCAAAAGAAAATATCAGAGATTAATATAATGATAGATTGTAACAATGATACGTGAATATTAATTGCACAATTTTCTCAACAAACGTGGCCGGTTTCTTATAGAATGACAAATATTTAACATCTCAATTTTCCAATATTTTCAGACAGGCGAGACGACCTTCCAAGTTACTGTGTATCGATAAAATCGTAAACCTTTATACTTCAGTTTCATTAGTGTCCCAACTTTGAAGCTTTAGTTTCAAAAGCTCTTTAGAACTGTACCAATAGTGCTCAGCGAAAATTTTAGTCGATCTCGGAAAGTGATATAGGCGTGAGCCGTTCCCGACTTTGACGTGATTGATTGGGTAAATGGTTTGTGATGCTGCGCGGGGACGCCTCGCAGACGAGAACGTCGTCAAATTATACGAGCGAGCCTACGAATGCCGTACTTTAGCTGTTAAAATAGTCGCTATACAGCAAGATATGTGGGCAACTGTTACTTACTTAAGTCATTTCAATTGACATCCAACTTTTCGAGTGACATCATTTAATTGATTTAAAAAGAAACTATATGTATATAGGCATTTATCATATCCAACTTGACTTTTTGATTGTACGTATTGGCGTATGTTCAGAAACGGCCTACATAAACAAGACTTATTTCATTATTGAATACTGCAGCCTATAATAAGAAATGGCATATGCTATTTACTACCTACTATTAGCACCATCGTCATCATGGTATATGGCGCATTCCTATTTGCTCCAGCGATGCGTGCGCGTAATTTTTATTGTTAATGATTTGTTATATAACAACTACTTATATAAGTAGTTACTTAACTGATCGTCAAGCCTGTATAGTCACAATTTATTTATTCCATTACATATACATACACCAAACATTAAGGAATAAACAACATTATTATTCCAAGGTTCAAGGGGCTCGAGTTGCAAAATGCTCTATTTGTGACGCGAGTGAAACTGGTGGAAGTTCATGATAAAATTCTATCATTCTCTCGGGGCAGATACGCCGATGAATTTTATGAAATATACATTGCAATAAAAAGAAAAGTGTTCTGGGAGACGTTGAAAATGTGCCCGCATTTGGACAAATTTGGGTCGAACATAACCTCGAATGAAGACTGAAACGACCCCTCACCCACAACGGTGATATAAAATACTGCAGACACGCTTACAATATTGATGGATCTAATGAATGGACCCATATTCAAGAGCTCTTTGGCAATGGCCAATAAATAATCAATAGATACTATTATAATTACAAATTTCTATTGAATTCATAAGGCTCATATTGAAAATTACTTTAATTAATGAATAACGGCGCCCAATTAATAACGTTCCTACATAATATAATTTTCAGTTAAAAGAAGACCTGAGCATAAAGATCGACACACACTACGAAGATAATTATTATACTTCTATTTACTATTATATATAACTTGTTATAAATGAAATAAAAATTAAATCGTCTGTGTTTTTTTAACAGAAAGCGAGCTATAGTAGCATTTGATCTGGCACTTAGTACCAATGCGATGTTATATTTGAACATCAAATAATTTATGTGAACTCTCTGGGAATGGGAATGATATCTTTATAACCTACCGATGTACCCGTACACCTTAATATTATATTATAATCTTCATCGTGTGTGACCTCCTTTATTTATTAAAGGATACTAAACATTAGATACTAATAGTGCAATTCGATGTATGTAAGTAAGTAGATAATTCTAAACGATATTATAAGTGGCAATAAGGCATTAATCTATACGTAAACATTGATCGTTAGATTAAGCTAATGATCAAACGGTCCGATGCTATTAGCAAACTGTTCGCCAAAAAAGTAAAATGTCTTTGGCCAATTTAATCCGGTAATTTAAATCTGTCGTCTCACACAGTCACCAGTAACGAGTCGCCGAGCATTGGTGACTTTTTGTTCGCAAGATTAACGACAAAGTATGGGCCACAAAAAAGCGCCGCCAAGTACGGAAATTACCGAAACTTCGTGTTGAAGCTTGAAATTTTCTTGTTCTAAATGTCCTCGTAAATGAGAGATGGCTCTTTTAAAATCGCAAAAGAAATTAGGAACAGACGTTTTTAGGATTACGAGTTTCGAAACAAATCAAAGTTTCTTTTTCCTTCCCTTATGTACATATCCGGGTACCAGCTAGCGGACGGTGAAGATTAGGTATTAAGAAATATATAGGTACATAAAGCTAAGTGATAGTTATGTAATTTACTGAAAATTATACTAGATTCTTCTTTCATTATGCAATGAAATTAAATGAACTGGGTATTGTGCTATTGTCAAGTATATCAATAGCGAACGGATTCGATTTTTTAAACAGTTCTTTGTGCCAGTCCAACGCTTACAGTGGCAAGGAAATGTGTCAAATAATAACAAAATATCACACATAGTAAATATGTGTGCAACTAAATATTTGACAAATTGCTTGTAGGTATATTATAAGTTACGCACAACATAAGAGAGAATTTATATATATTTTTTCCGACTGTGTGCCGCCAGTGGAGTTTCGCGCCTAATGACGAGCCGGCCCACAATATATCTCCTGTAGTTAGGCGCAGAAATCACTGCGACGCGTACGCTTGATTGAGTTTGCTTTTCCATTGTGCCTCCATTAACAAAATGGCTTTCGCCTATATGCTTTCTCTGGGGACGCTGTGAGCTCGCGGGAAATAATGTTAACCATTTCTCTTAGTTTTTGAGGTAGACAACTAACAGAGCGCCGGAATGAGTGGGATCAAATTTGCGATGTACTTTTAGCGGTAAAGGGAAGTTTTCCAGCCTGAGGTTATGCTTGGCGGTTATCTAGGCGGGGTTAGCCACTATGCCCCGACGGTGTTGTTCGAGATCTTGCAGGTATAATATGTTACCTTCTTAGAAAACTCTCATAGCGCGTTTGAGAATTGCATTGGAGAATCGTCAGCACCATCTATGTATCATGTAGCGAGGTTAAATAAGTACGTATTTTTCACGATCCGTTGAAAATTCTATCTAAGTAGGTAAGTACATGTTGTTTCAATAAAATAACTAGATATACTCCTCAAGAAACTTGTATCTGATATCTCCACAGGGCAATGCCTCTTGGAATAAAAAATTACATCGTATGAGCTTCTTCAATATGGATACCTTTGTATAACACGCGTAGCGTACGAGTGACCTAAATAAGGTTCCTTACTATTAGGCAGATTGGAAGTCTTAAGGTAGGTGCTTTAGAATAGTCGACACAAAAATATACCTAACGATATCAGCAAAAGTTTTGTGTAGTCCGCTTTTATGCTGGAAAGCTTGAAACGTCTGCACTGCATAGTTATTAGAAACAGTCAATAAAGTTTATTGCGTCATAAAGGTTCAAATTGTTACTGTTCAGTAAAAGCAGTGAAGCCGAAAGTTCTGTGTGCATATGTTATTTGATGTCACCACTTTCTACTCTAGTGTGCACTAAAATTGAGAATATTACTGACTAGGGCTGTAGATATATAATTAGAATCCATGCTATGGTTGGATAAACATTTGCCATTTACAATGTTTAAATCAGGTTGTATTTTTAAGTAAGCATGTACCTATACATACCACTGAGAAAATAAAATATGGTAATCAAACTGAGATCAAAAATCTAAAGACACGTATTTGGTACTTAGATCCACAACTAAGTAATAATTGTCTTTATATTGTTAAATTATCATTGATTTAGTTTCAGTTATCTACAAGCCCTAGCTGGTTGTAGTTGTGTGTGTGGTGGGTGGCAGTTGATAAACAGGCACCATTTTTTTTAATCATGTTTTTGAAAACTTATTTCATATTATTATACTTATATGTCGTCTACACATTTTTATAGTACCTGTGTAGGTACTATAAAAATGTGTAGACGACATATAATCTGTGTAGATTAAACCAATCCTCAAAAATTCAGTTCACGCATAGGTACGCTAGACACTGCTGGTTTTACTTTGAAATGTAACAGAACTTTTTCACAGATGGTCATAGTACCATCTGTGAAAAAGTTTGATCTCACTGGACACTCATAAAGCACATGCTTGTGAACGTTAAAGCCATAAAATTGTTACAATATAGAATAAGCGCAATATATGAGTCTATAAAAACCTCGGAAACATACAATTTTCCAACAATATATTAGCAATTTCCGATATGGCAGCTTACAGCACTTAATGTTATGGCTCCGGCAATTTTTTCCGTTTATTACAGTCGAAACTTTATACTCGATAACTACCGGGAAGTATTTTAGATGGTGCTGATAAGCATATTCACTGGCTTAGTTTTGTGTTTTAAAAGTAATTGTTGCTACTAGCTTCTGATGAACTTAAATATAATATCAAATATGTAATTACCTGACAACCTGATTAGCGCAGTTGGTAGAGACCCTGCTTTCTGGGTCCCGGGTTCGAATCCTGGTAAGGAGAAGCTTTGTGTGATGAGCATGAATGTTTGTATCCGAGTCATGGATGTTTAATATCTATATAAATATTATATACTGAGTTTGTTCTCAGTCTATTGTACGGTACCCATAATACAAGTGTTGGTAAGTGCGGGACCGTATAGTTGGTGTCCTCGTCGGGCGATATTATTATTATATATTATTTTTGGGGTCGAGTCACCTTCGTCCGTAGGAGAATTAAGTACCCTCGAGATACCCTACACGTGACCCTGGGTGGTGCCAACCAGGTGACAACTCTACTGGTGGTAGGCTTCGGCCGTGGCTAGTCACCACCCACTGAACAAAGCCATGTCGCCAAGCGGCCTAGCCGTGTTCCGGCATGATGTTCGGTGTTGCCATTCATGGATGGCGGGTCAGATCAGTTGCGCTGCATGAGCCTAGTGAATGTAGCGTCTCTTATCTACTGCCGCCTTCCTACCTAGGCAAGTATGCTCCATCGTAGATCTCATCGTCACTTACCATCAGGTGAGATCGAGATCAAATACTTGCCTATAATGTAATAAAAAAAAAAAAAAAAATATTATATTAATACCGATTTTATATTTGTTTGTATGGTTCCAAATGAAACCCTTATGAATAGTTTCGGCATCTCTGTCGCGGTCACACGACACACGATGAACCCATCATCATGGCCATAACTTTCAACTTTTAATCAAAAATAAACGGTGTAGTAGGCAATTCTACGTAATCTTTAAAAAGCTTGTTAAAGTCAACACCTAATTTGAAGTTATACACGCGGAAAAATGTGTTGGGGATTCTTGTCGAGCGTTTAAATCAGGCTCACATATGAAATGTTACGCGGAGGGTGTTTGAGGGTATTTTGTACCCTAAGCGTGGGGATCGCGGCTAATGACGAGTACTGGCCCACTTATTTTTTTTGTAGCTAGAAAAAATCTCGGCCATGCGCGCGTAAGCGTGATTGAGTATTTCTCGTGATTAGAATTACTTATCTGTAATAGATATTAAACATCAATGGCTCGAGTACAAATATTCATGGTCATCACACAATGTTTGCCCTACCGGGGATTCGAACCCGGGATCCTCAGTACAGAAATCAGGGTCACTACCAACAGTGGCAATTGGGTCATTATTATAAGTACATACAACTCACAAACACAACACGAACCTAGTATACAGATTCTCATAAACATACAACATGTCCGCAGAGTTTCTATCATAACTGAAGTTAGTTTAATAAAGTCACATCCTGTCTGTTTCAATATTTGTATCGCAACAGAAACGGTCAGATGTGTACGACACTTCTCGTATTAAATAAAGAAGGAAAACTCTGTGTATATTGCTGTGTCCATTATGAGCTCACAGATTCTAGTCACGTCAACGTACAACTGCAAGTTATGGGAATTTTGAAGAAAACTTCGGTTGGAACGCAAAGAAGCTAACAAATAAATTATTTTCGGAATACGGATATCAGATCGAAAATCATTGTTGAAAATGTGATTAGCAATAGGTAGGTTTAATATTAATTCATTATTAAATATTCAACATCATTTGGAAGATAAAAGGCACCACGATTTTATAAAGAATAATAATATTTGAATTTATAAAGCAATATCTGCGTTACAAAATGTTATAAGCTACAACTTTATCACCCGTTCGGGATGCCGTTCCTATGGAGAAGAACGGGCAAGAAACTCCACGGGTGCTCTTTTTTAAAAAGATATTTTCCTTTTTTGAGCAGTATATTGTTATGGGCATGTGAAGAACAATGTAGGAACAGCTAGGCCGGCGTGAGCAGCTGGTCAAATAAATAAATACCTACATGTATTTACCCGTAAAAGTAGATATCTAACGATTAAAGTGCAAATTTAGCTTACGGGCAAGTATTGGTGGTCCCTCGTACGAACTATCAATCATGATTCCCAACAAAAATGCTTTCAAAATCGAGTAAGCCCGTTATTCAATGATAAAAACTTTTCAGGGATTTTGTCGAGGGGAGAACATTGAAAAAAATATGCATCATTAAATGAGGATCGAAGATGAAAACTCGCTAAATAAACCGTTATTTTGTAGTTTGTTAAACATTCTAAAAAAGTGTAACAAGATGTCCATAATGACATAAATATAATTTATAACTGTTTATAAAACAAACAGGATATATCCAAAGCTTTAACGTTCTTAAGCTCGTCTATATGCATTTAGTGCGGCATGTGCAATAAAAAATAAAAGAGATTATACGGAGAATAGCCTACATTAAATATATCTACCTACTTTAAAATATCCTCTAAAAACCCGATATAATATGGGCATGAAAATTGGAGCATGGTCCAACGCGATTGATCGTGGTAAATGGTTTGGCTCCATGGGCCGATCTCCTACGAAACTTTACGAGCGCCACCGTTCACTCTTTCGAATCAAATCGAACGGTGCAGCTAAAAAAGCTCTTGTTCGTGTAATGGCCACTGTTCCTTTACGGTATGAGCGTAAATGTTGACCAATCTGAAGCGATTGAGTTGGATGGGAAATAAACGAGGACAAATAGTTTATTTGGAATCGTGATGAAACATAGTTGGTGTTTTTCAAAAAGCTACGCTAAGTTACTTGAAAATAAGTCTTCTTCAACTTACATACCTAATTGTAATAATATGAAATTAGTAAAATCTTTTTGTAGTAATGTATGTACTAAGTGTTTACTTTGAGCGTTGACCCATTTCAGTTTGAAGAGTCTTTACTGCTGTCTAAAATTCATACCCTAGCTAGATGATCTTATTTTCTCCAATGTTAAGCCTAGCCTTAAATACCAGCATCACTATATCCCAGTTACTTACCTCTTATTTCATTTGTATGAACAATTTTTTTAAGAAATATTTCGGTTTCCTTAACTAATAATAAAACGGAGTAGTTTATATAGAGTACCCATAACTAGCACAAGTGTTGCTTGTAACTTGATGTAATCTATCAAAATGTAATCATTTATAGTAATATTCTGCCCGGGGTGTAGCGATGAAATTTCTGAAATATACATTCCAATAAAAATAACAGTGTTCGGGAGACGTCGAAAATGTGTCCGCATTTGGACAAATTTGGGTCGAATATAACCCCGAATGAAGAGCCTGAACGATACCCTTGAACCGTAATATAAAACATGTGAATGCTTCGTTTACAATATTGAATAGGTAGAAACAAAAAGAGTAGAATCATTTTAATAACTATCGTGGAACATACTCAACAAATATCTGAATGGATTCACGCTTTGGATAACTTCGCTTGTATATCTTTTGTGCGTACTGGTGTCGTGGTCGAACGTAGATACTTGTATGGTGTTAAATTATTTAGCCACAATGAATGTAGAGTAATATAGTAAGTATCTTTCAAGTAATATGTGGGCACGCCCGCAATTACGCGTCTTACGTGAAAAACGAGGCAGACATTACTGCCCCCATAAATAAGTCCCTAACGATAACTTATAATAGGTACCTACAATCGAAACCTTAATCCTACTCGATCAATGTAATAAACGTGCGATAGCATTGCGATTAAAAACATAGTAGGTGTTCGTAATGTACCTAGTACTCGTATGTTTTTAATTTATATTAAACATATGTGCAAGTGTTACAGGGAAAGAACTTTGTTCTTAAATATGTATTTAAACACTTCTACAAAGAACATGTTGTTATACTACTATACCTTAGTTACAAACCCAAATGAGTAACTACGTTGTGTAATAGCCTGTTTTATTGTCTGTTAAATTTTAAGTGCCTGTTTAATTTAAGTGATTTAATTTTAGCCGTTAACAAAGACGATGCCCCTGTCTAGTCCTGTTGGGCAAGTCAACGAAAGCCGCCCTAGAGTGCTCTTGCGGAGCTTCGTCTAATTAACGACGTATCTAATTATACCATCGCGGCGCCAGCTTCCGCCGACCGGTGTTCCCAAAATTACATATTACTGAACGCAATTACACCTAGGGGAAATGCAAAGAAACATATATATTGACTTACTTAAATGTATTTAAATTAAAACGGATTGAGGTGAGCCATGAAATAATCAAAATATCAAATAAAACTTAAATGATCACTTTAGATAAGTAAATAATATATTATGTCACATGCCATAGAAATCAGACATATTTACGTACATTTTAGTTTATTTTACATTACTTGTGAAACGTAGCTACAGCTAGTACACAATAATAAGTGTATATTTATTAATAATTATCTTGGTGAAGTAAAGAGGATAGTGAAAGTTACTACAATAGCTGGTGCTCACTTGAGTTGGCTTCCTTATTCAGCTTTGTGGATGAAAATCAAAATTCGTCTGCTGGCTACTTACTGAAGGGGTCCGGACGCTTGAGCTCTGTGTTTCGAGTAGGTAGGTACTTTAAGTCCGCTTCCCGGTTCCATTGCTCCATCTGAAGTGAAAATAGGATTACTAAGCCCTAGTTTAATGTTGTATAGGTATTATAAAATTAAATATATTTTTGTGTCTTTTCTATTGTTATGCTAGTACATTGAATCCTTGTCACTTACCATCAGGTGAGATCGAGATCAAATACTTGCCTATAATGTAATAAAAAAAATAAAAAAAAAAATTGTGCCAATTTTGTGCCTGATTTTACAAGAAAATAATATTATTTTTTATTAATATTTTACAAACTATTTTCTTTGTCCTAAATTTGAAAAGATTGTTTAGTCTGTCCACATTTTTAGGACAAAATTTTATAGGTATCTACGGGAATTCATGTAACATTAGAATACATCTTCCAAATACGGTGCAAAGGCTATTTCTATTATATTTATATCTAAGCACGTATGTCTACGTAAAACCAACTAAGTGTCTTACTATAAAAAGTTTGGCTTCTGCTAATTAGCTCCAGTAAACAAATTTGAGTGTATCATAAAGCCCAAACTATATGGGCCTAGAGAACTTAAGGTACTGAAACCAAAAGTTCAGCGTACATATTTAATTTAATGCCACCATTCAGTATTTCAGTGCCTGCGCAGTAAAACAGAGGTCTCTCGTTAACGCTTAAGTGGATACGGGAAACTGTCTCCCCTTTCACTTCTTGTTTAAGCTTAAGCTATCGACGATATTATAGTATCTTAGCTACTGAATAAGCGGTGCTTTTCAAAGCTTATTCACGTAACTGTGTATGTTTAATACAATTAGCTTTCTCTCTACTAATAAACTATATAAAAACAATGTAATGAAACTATTTTTTTTTCGAATTGTATCGCGTTTTTTTATGTCTTTACGTTAATCTCGTAAGTTACCTTCTGCGTAGATCGGACCGCAAGCAACAACTAAATGTGAGGGTACCCCAGATCAAACTATGACACTAGGACGTCAATCACCTCAGTCCTCTCGTGACCGTGGTTGCTGTAAAGCAGCCGAAACTTCGGGAACGTAAAAACAAAATAAACGCGATAAAATATGTAATATTTTTTTCAAATTCGTTTCATGTTAATGTGTAGCATTCGCGTAAATATAAAATATCAATATATAAAAAACAATTTCTAATTGTTTGCGATGGATGTCTACTACCTTATTAAAGTAAAAGAAGGAGGCTAGGAAAGTAGTTTTGTGGCTGGTAATAGTAATGAATAGGTTTAAAAAGAATGCAAAAACGTATGTGACAGCAAGTATGGTAGAAAAGTCAATCAAAATACATTCATATAACTACGGTAAGTAGGTATATTGCTCTTGAACGTTTTCCATTCCATTTATTACATTTTTAAAGCCACAAGTAGGTAATAAACATCAAGCGAAGAAAACGAAAGATATAAAAGGGCTGTATCATTATTTACATAAACACCATAAAATCTAACAAAAGTAAATTTATGCCGCAAAGTTTGGGGCAATATCCGTTTTGTGTGACACGTTTTTTCGAGGGCCGTTGTTCATCGTTAATCTTTGAAACAAAAACAGCAAGTTTGGTCGCGGGCGTCTACTCCGACCATAATTTACGTGGAACAAGTGCTCGCGACATGTGATACTATGCCCACCCCGTAGATGCGAATAAAAATTACCTTCGGAATACATAAGTTGGTGAGGGTTCATACCCCGGCGTTATTCCGTTATTATACGCATCGCCTCTGGTGTTAATGAAGTTGTGTAATGTAATGTTGTAATGAAGTGGTTATGCTCGTGCGGAATATTGCTTTTTCCAACCTCTAATGAATTTAGGTAGCCGGTAGGGTGTCGTTCCAAGTAGTACCGAGTAGAAAATACTATATAAAATTAAACGAAATAAAAAACAAAAATCGACGCGGGATAAAATACCAGAGGGCCCTTCAAAGTTCGTTCAAATGTTTCCATACATTTTCCAGCAAAGCTTTCCCGTTTTTCCTCGGGGCGTCGCTATAAAATGGAAAGATTTGATCACTTGATCAGTATTTGATGCTGTCAAAACATGTACTAAGGCTGACGATAAAAAAGGGACGGACCAAATAAAATGGGTAGGTAATTGTTATTATGTCGACCTCAGTGTGACCTGTGCCGAAACGTGATGAGTTCAGCGTGAGCTAGAGGGCGTAGAGTTCTCCCCCAGTGCAGATTTTTTGCCAAAACAATTTTTTTCAAGTGGGCGTGGATGCTGACATCCGAAACAATAGGAAATATCAAAAATACCTTAAAGCCGGCGGCAAACAAAAGAGAAGTGCATATTTTTAATAAATTAATTATATTTTCAGTAACCATTACAATAGTTCAGACCTTACCGAGCATTACATTAACATGTTCTTATTTCATTTCTTTTCGTTTTCTTAGGTATCTTTTCGCTGTCAGACTATCCCTAATTAAGGACAACAAAAAAACATTTCTTGTTCAACATTTGTTGTTCAACAATTGATTAGGTTAAGGTTATATTAATGTATGAAAATAGTAAAGTATTTTCCTACAACTTAGCTTACTTAAACATAGTATTTAGTTTGTCGTAGGTATGTTATTCCTTTCGAAATGGGACATTAGTCGCTAATAAGGAAATAATTCGGAAATAATCCGATAATTTGGTTGGTACAATGTAATAATACAGTACCTAGATTGCATTTTATTTCAAATCAACGGGTTCAATTCCTAGCTAGGGAAATAATTTTTCAAAAATCTTCTGATGTAGTTTTAACTTCCAACAAAAGCAGTCTCGAGAATCCTTTAAGCATTTTTCGTTATTCCCTATAATTTCGGATTTGGCCGTTCGCGCCAACTTGAATAATTCATTGTGTATACCCAATATTAAATATTTAACTGTAATTAACGGCAATACCGATAGTATTGTAAACGAATTTATACTCAAGTTGGTGACGAAACGATAACGGCATCACATCGGCACGGTCACACACACGCACACATTACAGATTTATGTTACTATTGTCTTACTTACAGATCAAATAAATAATTTAACATTAACTATAGGTACCCTGTTTGGTCCAGATTACGCTAGTGCTACGGTACCTATCTTTAAAAATGTATAGTAATCTGTCAATGTTGCTAAGACACCTTCGTATATTGTTCATATTTAATGAGAGGGAAGGGTTGATAGTCCCCAGAATTGTTGAGCACACGAGTCAAATGGCATTGTTTAGTCTGCTAGTATTAGGCCTGTCTCACGCCGGAATTCTTAATTAACCTTGTATTAAGGGCAGGCTCTTATTTAGACTTGCTATAATATTAATAATTAGTGCCTACCTTGAGTTCCGTAAAATTCACTGTTATGATTTTTTTTTATATACGTAGATTTTTTTTAATCATCAAATTTTCGTCTAGTAACAATGGCATTTTTTTAATAAAAGATCTGTAAACTGTAATGCTATCGTCAATAAATTGTAAAGAACTGTATAGAATTTGTGTTTAGGTAGGTAGGTACCTACCTACCTGCTTATATTTTATGCTTAATTTTAGTGCTTTGTATCTCCAGCGACTGCCTAGATCTCGTAGGCAAGTAAACGAAAGCTCCCCTGAGTGCTCTTGCTGAGTCTAATTAACGACGTATCTAATTATACCAACGCGAGCTAGCTCCCGCCTAACAGAATATACCAAATTAAGTAATACGGCAGTTAATTACACTTAGGGGGAAATGTTATGAGGGAAATTGACTAATATTAACATTTAAATGCATAATAGATTGATTTAAATGAGGAGTAATATTGGGCTCGAGATCTTTACAATAGGTAAAGAAAAGTATCCTCAAATATTAAGTAACGCCATCTAGGCATTATGCAATAAATTACTCCAATAAGTTTCCCAAATAGGACGCACGTAGCGCTCGGCACCCCCTGAAGTTTCCCGAGGGTAAACGTACATATCCGAGGAAATCGAAACTTACATTACAATTTGTGTTTCGTTGGCATTTTTAAATCGCACGCGCACTGAAGAGTATTCACACGATACACTTACCTTATAACGTGAGTCGCGTCTCATCACTTTCTGTGATTTGAGCACCTCCGCGTCGCGTCGGAGTGATAAAAAGTGTTTTATATATATGCTCTTTACTTAATTTGTAGCACCCATCTCCTACCATCGGGTTGATTCCTGACTACTGTGCGTCAATACGCTATGTAGCTATTATAGAATTTTATTTGGGATGAAAATGTATATATTATTTCATTGGCCTGACGTGAAATCTATAAAGGGAAGGGGGAAGGTTGGTTGTGAAACCATGTTGGTTTTCGCATCTATGGAATAAAGTAATTAATTGCGTGTATCTATTAAAAATTAATAAATATTAGGCCTATGTCCAGCAGTGGACGTCTATCGGCTGATAGATAGATAGATATATAGAAATATTAGTCACGTCCTCACTTCTTCACGATCTATGAAAATTATGGTGTTATTCTTTGTAGCTATTCAAATTACTTGGTACCAAAAATATTCAATGTGCGAAGTAGGCTAATTTTGGTCCCAAATGGCTACCATTACGGAGTGGGCGGATAGCCGTTCATGTTATTTGCCTTTCTAATTGTTAATAAACCAAACAAAACGAGCACTCGAGCGCGGCCTCAAACATAAGCATCGACTGGATTTTATTTTAAATCGGCGATAGGTATTGTTATTACTTTCTACCAACATTTTTTATTCAAATGAGTTTTACAGGAGAATCGTCTGAGCTGGTTTGTTGCTGGTCGAGAAGATGAGAATATACAGGATATATACACGATACCATGGATTCAACTCATGATTCTGGACCCCCTGGAGTTGGAACTTTCCGCGCTCATTACTCGTACGCGTCGGTTATCGCACCCGCGCGTTGTGTTGTGATCGCGTCGTTTACTATACATTGCGCGCTCAATAACTACAACATTTGCACACATGACTTTCTAGATAATTAGTGATTTTTACTTTACCCAAAGGTTTAGGTACCACCTTTACACCCTGTATAATGTATGGTAGGTAGTACGTACTTATTATGTTACAGATTCACTTTGAATAAACGTATAAAAAAAATATTTGAAAACGGATCTTGGCATATTATATGAATAATAAGAAACTACGATTAAAACTTAGTTAGGAAGATACATAAACTATTCTGGACAATTTATTGGCAATAACCTCGTAGAAATTAATCGGCCTAAGTTACAATACTTTGTGTTCCATATATTTCGTGTTTGCCATACTCACCGCGCGGCGGCGGCGGTAAATTTAGTGATTGATGAGAGTTTATAATGGGATTTGTTCTGATTCCTATTTAATTTCCTGTTCGGATATTTAGCTGTCGTTTTATTATAAATTCAACAAAATCGCGAACGTTCGCGTGTAAGCCGTGCTTCAGAACCAGATCCAAAGGGTTATTTGTCGAATCACTTGTTTTGATTAGGAACTTTATGGAAATCATAAAACATTTTAAAAGTATATGAATCCGACAAAATGTAGTGCTTTTGTACGTGTGCGGTTACGAAAACCGATAACAGAAAATATAATAACAGAAAATACCTTTACCAAATTGATTCAAAGAAAGGATTGATTTTAATTAAGAGATATTCAAACTGGACCCATTCTGTTTTTCGCTGGCTTGATTAGATTTTCGTGAAACAATGTGTAAAGGGACAGATAACAAATTGAATCGTGAGTTAATTTATTAAAATTCGTTCGTGTTTATGGCAACATAATTCTTTTGTTCCATATCGGAGAGCTACGAACAGAAATGTCAACAGAATATGAAATATCAACAAATGTAATGAAACACAACAGTTCTGGAATTAAATAAAAATATTGCCTCGTGTAGCAAAGGGAAACGCGTTCATTGCGGATTATAACGTCACTATTTCTCATTGATGATAATTATTTAAATTGTTTATTCAAAATGATATAATAATTTTATATACATAGTATTTGTAACTTATGTTTATGTAATCTAGGTACAATAATCACTCATTTAATTTAGCACAGCAAGTTTTCATGCGAAGTAATAGCATAAGCGAAAGCACAGTCGCGTGTTTTTAAGCACAAACATTTTACGAGTACTTTTAAATTAAAACGCAAAAGTTTTCGTTTCATGAATTCATGATACGGAACAAAACAGAGGTATGCAAAAACTCCACATTCTAAAAAAAAGTTTATAATAAAACAATCTGAAGCGCCGAGTGTAATACAGTGAAAACTGGGACCAGAGAATTTAAATAACCAACTTTTATGGAATATTTTGAGCGATAAAACAAAGGAGAAAAGACTCGGTTATGTACACGGGGGTTGTTCATATTTTTTCTAACGTAGCACAGGTAAGAGGCAAAGAGCGAAGAAGTATTTCAGTAAATACTATATACACTTTAAAATGGGTCATAGTTATTGCTGCGGAGTGAATTTCCTTAAAGTAAAGCACGTTCAGAGCAACGAGCAACAGGCGGGTTAGAGCGGAAACATAGCGTTGCGAATGCGAGCCGCAACCCCCCAGAGAATCAGGGACTCGCCTGGAATAGCTTTGTGTCGTATTCCTTTGTCTTTAACTGAGGATGCCAACACACCCTCGAACTGCTTGTATTCTAAACTTTGCCTCAAGCGTCATCGCGGTTTGCTTCGTACTGCCCAGTGTTGATTAGTTCGTAGGTACTAGAAACCCATAAAAGTAGGTACCTACTTGTTTATTTCTACCATTTCTAAAATAATATAATGAGTGCTGCCAAAATAATATGTTATCTATTTATATATGTGTTCGGTATATCTACTACATCTGTGTATTACGATGGATATACCCTCAGTTTTTTTACCTCATCCTTTCAAATTGTTTTTTTTTTCTGAGAAAAAGTTAAAATATTGAAATTAATCGAATAAAATATCCAAAATTGTAATATTTTGGAATTGCAAAAGTTTGAAGAAAGCAAACAATTCGTTAGGAAAGATTTGCCTGAATAATTTCACATAAATACAATCTTTCGCTCGATTTGCAATTCACATAACGGCCGCCGGCCTAAATTATTCATTTTATTTTTAGCGTTCCGTATTCAGGTAAGCGGTTTTAACTGAATTTACCCACGAACAATGTTTCAATTAAATTGTTTGATGTTTGGCTGCACTTAATAATGTGTGCGAATTATAAAATGAATGGGATATGGGTCTATCGGCGATGTACTATTTACTTTATGATTTGTCGAGAATTTAACCCTTAGTAGCCTGATTTACGAAAGTGATTTATTTTTAATATTACTGTGTTTAATGTTACTGTGTTTAATAATAATGACATTTGATTTTTTTTTATTTCGTTGGAAAGAATATTATACAACAGTAAAATACGTACAGCCAACCTATAAAAAAAACTAATAGTAATGTGAACATTCGGTTTAAAAGATTGGTATCAAAATTGAAACTCTAGGCTAATAAGGGTTAAACATCACAGGATAATTTTTCTATTATATTTGATAAGTACCTATATAATTAAATTTAAGTAATATATATACTATTGGGAATGTCGTTGTTATATTTTTTGGTATATGCAGATCATTTATTTGGACTAGAATACAATTATTTGATTATTATGTATATATAGTAGAGTATATAGGCATACAAAGTACCACGTCCACCTTAACTGTGTTAATTATGTAGTCGGTGGCTATGTACACTGCGGCGCATTATGTGTGTAGTGGCGTTCCCAAAATGAGAATAATACCGCAACGTGATTAAAGCGAGCCTTTGCCAAATTTGCAAACCGCCATTGTAATAATCATAATGTAAATCTCATAAACCAATAGGAGCTTATATTAGTGCGCGTTTGAAATTAAATTAGGTACCAAATAATGGACGTTAGAAACAGAGAAAACATAGAGACACTAATTTTATTAACAAGATTTACCCACGTGTTTGTGTAAAACCAAAATAATGATCCTTTTTTGTTATTGACAAGCGATAACAAAAAACAAACGCTATAAAAGTTTCAGAGCATTAAAAAAAGAACCTTTTTTGTCATATTTACATTAAAGCGGCTACGTGTAATCCTAAATAAATTGTAGGCTATTTTATACTTTTTTAATTTAAAAGAATGTAAGTAAAGACTTCTTATATTACGAAAATCTTATTTACTTACCTACTCGCCGAATAAACTGACGCGGCGAGGCGCTGTGTTTAACCCTTCATAATTTAAGCTCATGACCGCGTACAAAAACCAACCTGTAATTGAATATTAAATAAAAGTAAATTAATGACGTCACCCGTAGCCCCGGGTATAGTAATCCTTTTGGCTGGGAGAATTAGACCCTTATAATCCAACCCTTCAGTTCCATCCTTGGTCCAACCCTCGTGTGATTGACGTTTCAGTGGCGATTATTATAGGGACTCTTAGACCCCTCTTTGCGGGGACCCCTGATTATATCCGTAGACTTTTACTTTGGATTGTATATACTTACATGACGTCATTATATTTTGCACAAAATATGTGGCTGTATTACTTGGAATAATCATAATAATAATCGGTTCACTGCTGGACATAAGCTCCCCCAACACATTCACCTCAATCTATGTTCTCTACATCCAGTTTAATTATTTAGATACTTTTCGCATGACAAACTCTACGGCCGCAGGGCGTCCTGCACTACGATTTCCTACTCGGGGGAACAACTTAAGAACACATGTCTACACTAGCGATTGTCATTACTTTGAAAAACGTGACCAACCCACTACCTCTTATGTGATGATCTATGTTGAATTTTTGTCAACATCAGATCAATTCTTAACCCTTAATAGCCTAGAGTTTCAATTTTGATACCAATCTTTTAAACCGAATGTTCACATTACTATTAGTTTTTTTTTATAGGTTGGCTGGACGTATTTTACTGTTGTATAATATTCTTTCCAACGAAATTAAAAAAAAATCAAATGTCATTATTATTAAACACCGTAACACTAAACACAGTAATATTAAAAATAAATTACTTTCGTAAATCAGGCTACTAAGGGTTGTTAACCCTAAGTACAATAAATAAAGAGGTGCCAAAACAATAAAATTGAGTTACCATATTACGCACGCGTAAGGCAGTATGTATGTGTGTACACAGAAAAGCGCGTACATATGTATATTTGCACTTATGTATGTATGTTATATATAGCACATTACCGTGGAATAGGGTGACCTCTCAGCGCGGGGTCGTTAAAGAAAACGCGGAATAAGCGTAGTGTGCAAACCTACCGAGGATCACGGTGAAACTTAGTTTTGCATTCGAAGCGTTGCAGTACGTGGATACACGTTTTATAGCAAGAAGTGGCTGTTGCTACAAATAATGGAAATTATACGAATTTAAATTACTCAGAATGAACGTTCTATTTTTAAATTCAAAATATAATTTAAAAAGTACTAATAAGTATTTTTTTTGGTTGCATTTAATTAAACAAAGAATGTCGAAGTTAAAATTAGCACAAATAGGTAGACAATTTTGGACTTATTTTAAATTCTATATATTTTATTGTCATCGTATTATATCAAATAATTAAATAAATCTAGAATCACTATTGAATCATATATGTATGCGACCATAAACAAAATATCAGAGATGCCTTCCTAATGTACACTAAAATATCAATGTAACGTCCTATATTTATGATATTATAATATAATGCTCCCTATCGATAAGAGAACAAATTAATCTTTTCTAATTCTAATTTCAAACCTTCAACATAAAATTGAATGCAAAAATTTTAAAGTCACAGTGAATTCATTTATTTTGTATAAATTTTCATTTTTTGATCGGGATCGAAAACAATGCAAAGAGTAATCAGTGTTAAGATGCTCAACAGACAGGAGCCCTCAGCGTTCGCGTTCCGCGCGAAATGATTGGGTTGCTGTCTGCGCAAGTCCTATGTAACCTATACATCATTACAAAGAACTCGTAACGTAATACTCCATCCTCCCTCCTGTGTACTTGGGCTCATTGGAGTATTTTTAAATATCGAACAAAATTGACATTATTCCTAATACAGGTAGTATGTAACCTCGTCATCATAATTGTGTAGTCATCATCACTAAGTTACTAATGGTGGATATGGATGGTTGTATGTATGGACGTATTTATATTTATATACCTGCGCTGATTCTTGCTGAGGTTTGATCCTCTGCGAGTACCAGGGTCTTTAAGCCCGCAACAAATTTAACTTATTATGGATAAAATAGTAGGGGTTGAAAGAAAATTATCCACTTCATTCGAAATATTCATAAGAATACACTTTCTTATTACGTGTGGATGAGAGCGTTAGGTCGACGTCGCGTTGGCGCATAATGTGTTACAATGTGTTCCGAGGTAACAACCTGGGCTTACGAGGCTCTTGTGGTACCACAGATAAGGCACGCCAGAGGCTTTGTAAAGGTACTTGTACAATGTAATAAGGCGGCCACGGTAATACGGGGACGGTCGTCTATCCGCACCTTTTGTAAACAATGTTTACGAGAAGCTAGCGCGACCTCGTTGTATCAAGGACGCAATTAGTTTACAAGTTCATTGTTGTTTTTCTGCGAACTCGTATGAACTCGACGCACCTAACGAAACACCCTCGACACTCGTACGCTCGTGACGTACGGCACCAGACTATCTCAATGTGTTGTGTTAAAAATGATGTGAAATTTTTACGCTTTGTGTTTATGACGTCACAAGTCTGAACCACTAAGATACAGTGAATTATTCATGAAAATATTCCGCGAAAAACAATGTTTATATACCCACTTACATAATATTTAAAGCGGCGTCGCGTTGTCGTGCTTTAAGTTATTCTCGTGCGCTTCATAACAGCTGCCACAAAGTGTTACTATCATCTCAGGTTGTACTAGCTCGGTAATAGCTCTACCTGGCTGCTACAGTGTAACATCACTGCTGCGAGAAGAAACTCGTGCGTGACGGAACGTTATCCACACATTGTGTAGACTAACGAGGTCATTTGAGCTTTTTGAATATAATAAAAGTGTCCCAAGAAGTTTGTCGGCAGTACCTTGAAACGTTAAATCAGCGTTCGTTGTGAAATTCGTCCACGAGATAAAAGCTTGAGGACTCTCAAATATTCCCTGTTTTTTTAATAAACGGAATTATTTGAAGTCTATATTCGAGATGCGCGATTAATTATGCTCACAGTTGCTAGAGCGGAGCTTGGTAGAGTAAGACGCAAGTTTTAATAATGTAGAGCGGTTGGCAAGGCTGCTGCCGTTTCCTTCCATTCATCTCACCCCTTTCCGGTTGGCGCAATTAAAACGGCGGCTTGTTCCGGCACTTAAAAAACTTTTAAAGTATAGGCACAGACAATTTGAACGGTAACTACATGCACATTGCAATGTATTGTCGGAAAAAACTTACAGCAGAGTATGATTCGTAGATGGTTCCGTAGGTGATTTTATGGTTAAAAGCGTATCAGAAGGGATTCATTTATTTATCCCTATCTTGTAAACTGCATTACTTCTTTGGCAAGAAACTATTATGCTCGTATCTTTTAACAGTATACAATATGTTAAGTACATATACATGCTATGTATAAGGAACTTATGTTTGTACGTCACCGCGCGTCTCCACCGTTCTCGTCTCCACGAAACTGTATAACTTTGATTATAATTTGGTCCAAAGCGTCAGTTTCTCGGTTTAATGCAACATATGACGTCATCGCGGCCCTCAAAATCGACCGCGACAACGTTGGCCTGCCTTCCCACCGGGCCGGTAAAACGTCTGATTCATTCGCGTGTGGTTGAAGCCATTCACCACCGTGCTGAAGTTCCGCTACGCGTGATTAATGGTCTCGCGTTCCCTCGACATTGTGTTTTTGTGATGCAAATAACTCGAGCCGTCGGAACAAGGAAAATTGAGTGGGAGGACCGAGCACCGCCGCAGTTTCAATTGCTCCGCCGCTGAATACTGATGAAGCGTTTCGGTTGGAGCCATTATCTCTGTTGCAATGTTTAGGGCGCAAAGCGGTTGACATAAGCGTTGTGATTTGTAACAAGATTTGCGGCTTAACCTTGAATCAATTTGAGCGCCAAGTCTTTGAGAGCGATCCGATTACGATGAATATGAGATGAGGATAAGCATATTCCGTTTTTCTCTTCGAGATTAAAGACACATTAATCTTATGACAGATTTAGGCGCCTGCGCAGTACTTTGGTTTTTTTGGAGTGCGGTTATCTGAGGTCATTTATAGACCCTTATATTACCCACGGCCGTAGCGGTCCCAACGACATAAGCGTCAAAATCAATTAGTTTTGACGTTTGCATCTTCTCTTCTTTTTGTTCGTTTTCGAAATGAAATTCGATGAAGTAAGATGAGATATGGCCTAACCCCTTAAAGATATTATTTCATCATAACCTCATCGACAAATAAGTGGGTACTCTACCAGTGTCAAGGATAACAAATTCTAAATACACATTATAAATAAATAATGTCGATGTTTGTGTCGTTCCGAGCAATAGGAATCTGATTTGGAAATTGAGTTGAACATTCAATAAGTACCTATTTGATTTTTTATATAATAAAATATACTATATACTCAAATGAGATCGTGTTTTGTAGTTAATGCTGTGAACCACTTTATTCCAAGTGCAGAGTTATTCATGAAGCAGATATTTGAAACTTCAGTCGTGTGGTTTATTAAACGTACTTACTATTCAGCCATTTCAATCTTACGAGCTTTAACGAGGTAATACTGTCTGATTTGCTCGCTTTATATTGTTTGTTTTTAGTACAAACGAAATGCAATTTCTATTTGATAGGTATATCAAATGACAGCAATTAACGCGACGTCTCTTTATACTGTGTCAGCACCCCTTATAGATAACAAAACTCGCTACTCAAGCATAATAGGCTTCACTGAGACAGCCTTAAAACAAAGTAAATTTCGAATTATGACACCAGAAAACATGATTATATCCTAACAAACTTTGTCACGAACATATACATGTAAGAGTTACACGCGACGACACCTCCCGTGATGCGGATTATATCAAACAGATTGAAGAAGTTTCAACAAGATAATAATATAATTCTGCTACGAAAACATTCCGAGAAACTTCCATATTAAAGTTTTTACAGCGAACGCTAAGTATGCAAACTTCTCTTGTCGTTCTTCCACTTTGAAATGTGAAAACAATTCGTGTCTACCCCCTGAAGGCGGTCGCAACAAAAAACCCTTCGTAAGTAATTAAGAAGTTTTAGAACACCGGCTCATTGGCATACTTTCGGCTTGTAATACGCAGTTAATCTCAGCGCAAAAACTTGGCGTGCTATGTTATAATTCACGAGGGCCCGCCCGACGCCAACGACGAGGGTGAATTTCTTATGAGGACATGTATTTGTCACAAAAATCTATATGTACATTAGGCGCGCAGCGTGCTCCGCGATCTCACGCAGATACCACAGAACTTACGCAGTTACTTTATTGCTTATAGCACCATTATACAATGTCTTACTTTTTTCAGTAATATTTTTCCCTAGTATAGAGTAATTTAGACCCAGTCATCGTGCTTAAATTGTGATAAAGTCGGTTCGTAATATTGTCTCCCCGCCCGTCGCAGCTGGGTCACGGAGAACATTTCATTACGATTATTGCCGAGTTAATGATGTCTTACTAACTTCACTCGCTCGAGTCGGGCGAGGTATGCTGTGAATTTAAATAAATTGGAGCACACACGGCAATGGTATTCTCTACTCCGGCGGACGAACTCGGGGCGGTGTCACACAAAGAAACGGCTGTAATTTACCAGCGCGATCCAGTCTTATCTCTTTCAGTTCTGCGAGCGACGACGCTGCCCAATCTTGCTGAGACTAATACCAACCACTCAAGAATACTTCCAACCCTTTAATCCGAGACAAATTATTGCATAATTTAGCAGCGCCTAAATCCGTAGCACAGCTTCGGCTGTGATACTTACTAGGCGTCAATGCTGAGACGTATTCAATTTCAGAAACACACTTTTGTGTTGTCCTATGTGTTGAGATTTTTTAATTATTTTAAAACTCCGAACTATTTAGTATATTTTATATGTCATGAGCCTGTATATTGTTTTAAATTTGAATTAACTTTATCATTGATCTGCTACAACATGATGGACTAGGTAATATTCGAATGTAACAAAGGCAGGTTTTGCTGCACGCTAGTAACCTGAGTTATAAAAAGGGCCCTAGCTCGACCCAACTAATACCCTTGTCATGTCGAGATGAAATTAGTTGAACTTGTGCAGCTGCGCCACTGGAACCCCAATGTTGTCCAACATTTATGTAATCTGATAATATAACGTCAATGCGCTCTACGCGCTGCCTCAGAAACTGTAATATTGCGATCCCTATACACAATATGAGAAATTAATTGCCAGAAAGAAATTTTGAAATGCGCTTGTTTGGATACTTAATTCTTGTAGGTATTTACTTTATTATTTTATTACGATGTTCATTATCAATATTGCTTTATTAGCTTAATAATATTTCATGAGGTGTGTGGGACGACTAAGAATCAAAATCTGTAGTCACTAACTTACTACCACTGCTTAAGTGGTACTTTATTTAGTACCTATGTTAATCCTGAAACTGCTGGCTTATATTTATTATTACAATTAATAAATGCCTCAAAATTTAAATATCATTCGAAAAAAGAAACATAAAAAAATCAGGCCAGCAATCAGTGGAAAAAATGTCACAGTGCTTGTAAATTATTACCGAAACAGATGTTGCACGCCAAACAAGAGGTATTCGTTACAAAGATTAACGAGAGAGAACTTGTATAAAAGCGTTACAGCGAACGCGAAGCGGCAATAAACTTATTTTATGACAAATATACAACCATTTACAGTAACGACTACGGGTACTTAAAATTTGATAGATTGTGGAAAAACGGCCAGCGAATATATTGATCATGACAATACAATTGAACTGTCGTATAGACGCCTTGTTTACCCATCCGACATAAAACCATTGAATTTCTTAACAATTTTTATGGGAATATTAAATTCGTTTTATGGTCGTATCTTCCGCGTAATAAAGTAATGACCTCATTTGACTCCCAACACAGAGATTTAGCTATAGAAAAGCATAGTTAGGTGTGTCTTATATTTTCATATAATTCACTCGTTACCAGTTGGAAATCAGATCAGGTCGCGTTAAAAACCGAGGTTTGAAGAACATGTTTATAGATCTCCATGTGAGCAAATTCCTGTATTATATTATTTTGTGCTTCATCAACTTTTGGGTTAAAAAATAAATAAACTGGACCCAATAATTTGCTATAAAGTGGTTTTAGATGTTATAAAACTGTAATTCGGTTTTTAATCGATTTTAATTACATAATAAATATTATATAATGGCGATACAGTTAAAGCACTGATGCGAGTTGTATAACAAATAGGTATCCTACATTATTTCTAGAAGGATTGCGCATTAGAAAAAAATGCTGGAAGAAAATGGGGAGTGTTCGCTTCCGTCGTTATTAATATTATCATCTGAAGTATGTCTCCCCGGGGAGACATCACGGTAACGGCCATATAAAAGACAAATGAGGCACGAATACGATCGCGAAACGCCTGTAATTTTTAAAATATATTTTCTTAAAGCCACCCACATTCATTTTTTATCCATTATTACACTGTTTAAGTGTAATCTCTTTTGTTTAAAAAACATAATAAAAACGTTTTACTCCATCTTATCTTAATCGCCGCTACAGATGAGCAGTCGCCCCGTATCTTTGCTATTCAAAAACGGTCTTATTCAAAAAAGTGTGCTTATCTCCCGCCCCAAATGATTTGAAAGTATGATTGATGATACATAGAAATGAGATAGCTTGCTACTTTACTCATATATTTAAAATTATTATCTTTGAGAGCTATTTTACGCGGATACTTGAGATTTTAAGTACATCAAAAATATTATTAGACCTTTAATAATTTTGGCCATATGGTTACAAAAGATCATGATCAAAAAGGTTTTCCAATGGTTTTTTGGTTCTGATCCATTTTTGCAACGTTTTGTTACTGTAATTTACCTACTTATGGGTTTTCCCGATGTTCAAATACTCATCCAAATGTTATGTATTTTTTTCTATATTAACAATATTTTTGAAGTGTAGCCGAAAGCAAAGCAGAAAAAGGAAGCTAACGCAATTGAGATTGTAGAGGCAGTAAAACAAATTCAAGAAAAAATTAAGCCCTAATTCACGAATACATACATTATTTGTTGTTGTTTGTTTGTTTGGGGTCGAGTCACCTTCGTCCGTAGGAGAATTAAGTACCCTCGAGATACCCTACACGTGACCCTGGGTGGTGCCAACCAGGTGACAACTCTACTGGTGGTAGGCCTAGCCGTGTTCCGGCATGATGTTCGGTGTTGCCATTCATGGATTGCGGGTCAGATCAGCTGCGCTGCATGTGCCTAGTGAATGTAGCGTCTCGATCTACTGCCGCCTTCCTACCTAGGCAAGTATGCTCCATCGTAGATCTCATCGTCACTTACCATCAGGTGAGATCGAGATCAAATACTTGCCTATAATGTAATAAAAAAAAAAAAAAAAAAAAAATATTATTATCTACGATATGCAAGAGATATAATTCAATATTCACATTCATCGCGGTCAAACATTTCGGTCTTTTTCAATTACCGTAATATCTTTGCACTCCAATCGTAAAGTAAAACAACAAAATACTAAAGATTACAAATCTAGACATATTTCGAAGGAACAGAAAACTTTTATACCTACGTAGGCACTCGTAAATAAGTACGTTTTTTCCGTGGGACGGTAAGCAAGTGTCTCTTGATGCCGCACTTCCACGGAGCTCGCGTCGGGACAACGTTTTTTTAAGGGAAACTTTTGGCACAACGAGGCCGCTCCGGACCACTATCTCAGTTAAATTGGAATATATTTTTCTCGGCGAGACTCTACTATGGCTTACAAATAGAAAGAACATCCACTAGCTCTCCAAGATTCAAGTCATTTGCCAGTTGTCACAGGAAAATGGTCCAACCGTGCATTTTCTAACTCTAAAATATATGTTGAACACACTTTTTGTCATGGAATTCATAGACAATCATGCGTAAATGCATATCTCGGCAGTTCCATGCACGTATTGCTTCCACATTTTATTTATATCTTTTTTATTCGATGTCACCGTAACTTTTTGTTCGGTGAACCGTTATAATAGTTATGGCTTACGGAAAATTCCGTGACATCACTTCTGTTTTATGAAGGAAAAAAAAGGATACCTACATATTGTGAAACTCGATTCTATGTTCTTCTGAAACATCTCCAACACAGAAAACGGAACACCGAGCTTGTTCATTTAAAAAGCAAAACTATCAAACAAGAAAATAAGCAGTAAATAGCACTCACATAACATCTATTTAACATTGTCCGCACAGACAAAAAGCATTAAGGCTCGTTTTTGTGTAAATATCAATTTAGATTACACAAAACAACCCATATTCGCCGGCAATGGGCCTGGATACCAAAGGATACGTATTAAGAAGAAATATGTAGTACGTGAGTACGTGTCCTGAAACACAAATGTATACGAAAGTCGGTAAAAGGTTGCCGTAGGTACAATTATGCGACCATTTGGCTTCGGAAGGAAATATAACTCGTAATAATGCTTCAGGGTTTTAATTCCGCATAAGGTGTTCCTTGTGTGTAGTAGTTTAGGTACCAACAATTGTCAACAACAAAAACCTAAATAAATAATAATTATATGGTTTATACAATGGCTGTTTTTTGTTGTTATGTTTTGGATGTGGAAATGGCCTTCCCTAAACAATAAGGTCACGCCATTCTCACAAATATCAATAGAAATTGTCATAGATTTAATCATTATTACATTAGAACTACGTTTTAATACAGCTTTTTAGCTACTATATAACTTAGAAATAATCGCAGACCTTTTACAGAAATTTCATTAAATCATTTTTGTTTGCATCTAAATTCTGTGTCAAAAATAATTACTTTCAACTTTCCATTTTCCAAGCGATGAAAGCATTCACATTTTTTTTTATAAAAGCCACAGTAAATATTTGTCCCGACCGTTGACAGCTCCTGCTGCGTTCACGGCAAAAATGCTCGACGCAATATTTCGATTAATTCTTTTAAAAATAAAATTTCAATAAGCAGAGGCTTTTGTTTTAACTTGTTTTTCGTAATTTGTGCACTCAATTAATTATAATAATCATTATTTAAAATAAAGGTAAAATTCATCATTAAATAGAATAATAGATCCTGAATATAAGATTAAAGATACTACAATTAATATTAATAGTCTTTTTACAATTCTAGAAACAATTCTAAAATCCAATAAAATTGCAACACAGCTCTATTACTTAAAAAAAGTAATTAAGCAATCTGATAACTACTTACCTAAATAAAAAAAAAACTAGCTGTTCACGTTTTTATTTTATGAAGGAAACTCAATATTATGTAATATTTTCTGTATAGATAAATTTGCAAGCTGTTATGTGGTAGCCTGAGCATACATGACGTCACTTCTCTATTGCGACGAGCAAACAATCGTTTAGCATAGCGAGCTGTTGCGTAGCAAGAGAGAAACGCTTCATCAGCTGCCCGGTATCCACTGAAAGCCCGCTCGGCTACGCCCAATCATTGTAAGGTCCACACTGTTAGTTCAGTTGCTGCTTGTCACACCGTTTATACACAAGCCGGTTAAAAATGATGATTTGTACAAATATTGGATTTTCCTGGGTTTATTTTGCGGTTGAAGTCTAGGGAGCTGAAATTTGGTTTCATCACATCTAATGCATTTTTTTAATAATGTTTCAAAAACAATATCTATCGTGAAATAAACAAAACTTAAGTATCTAGAGGGAATACAGTTGTAACTGAACAAAGAAAAATATGCACATCGTCCAATCTTTCTGTAACATAAGCAAATAACGACAGCAGAAATAATTGTTTACGTAGAAAAGACAAATATTTCGTCTCTTCCGGGAAGGACGTTGTAAATAATGGCAGTAATATAATATAATAGAATTGTACCATCTTACCAATGGGGGCCGATCTGTAAATGCAGGTCAAAGGATAGACAGGTCAATTGCTCCTGGACTGTAATTAATTAGATTAGATCGCATTCCAAGTTCAAAACGTAACTTTGTCAATAGTTCACATGGATCGTCCAACGACGGTGTGATAGTAGTTCACGTCACTCCAGTCATCACAGACTCAGCTGAGGTGATGTGCACGATAACACCGCATCAAAGCTGCGTCCTCTAATTACTTGTCGGACACGGTCGCTTGGTGTTCGGCCGACACTTAAACCTACGGATTTCTTGAAATATCTCTTCTGTTAGCTGTCTGACCATATTATTCTAACGTTCCATCTACCTACTTTCTGTTAGCTCAGATAAGTTAACATGAATACTATCATAAAAAATACTTTATACACTTAATAAGGGCTTACAAATAAATAGTTTTCCGACCAAACAAAATGCTACAAGTTATTTTATGTAGGTATACACAGATTTAAGTGACTCCAAGCAAAATTCGAAGTCGAAGACTGTTCGCATATGAGCGTATAATGTATATATATAAGAGGATCTCAGGAGTTGTACGGACCTGTGGACCGATGTGACTAATTTTGGGTAAGTGCCCACGTAGGCACCGCGACTTACGATGTAAGGGGTGCGGGTAAGAGGCTTAAGTAAATATCATAGTACGATTTCGTCTCGGATTTTCAGCGTAAAATTGTGTTTTTTATACCTTTACGACAAAATACAACTATAGTACGGGAAAATACAACTACGTAATTCTTGACTCTCCTTCAAAGTATCTACGGTCCTTAATTGGAGTCAGTTTTTAGGTGAAAAGTTAAAATTATTATTGTATTTTCCTTTTAACCATGAGCTTGCTCGCCCTCCGGCGAAATTTTGATAATTAAGCCTTTGTTTCTTGAAAATATTTTTTTCTCTCTTTTGTGATAATTAAGCAACAATGCGCTTCTTGATTGTTCCCGGACGACTCCACAAAAAGGCGCAGATAAAACTTGTTAGATTCTCTTTGCGTCATCCGCCGCGGAGATTTTAATTCGTTGATCTAATCCACTGAATATTGAAGAGAATCATTACTGTTTGGTATGGTGCCATGTGATTTAGATACCTATTCCGAAAAAATACAAATTTAAGCCCCACTGTCTATGGGGACATAAATAAGAGGTATTTGCACAGCATTGGGACTCAAAATAGGCTGTTAAAAAGGAAAAAAATCGGTTCGTTTTCTATAGGCTACATTATAACGTTAAATTTATTGGCATTCTTGAGTAAATTCAACAATATTTTTGCACAACGTAGGTAGGTTATGAGTTATTGCTTTTAGCCACAAAAGTTCGTAAACGATTTTCAATAAAAAATATTTTAATAGCCCTTTGAAAATGTCAATAATGGCTTCCGAGTATAACAATAGGGTTCCGTCCACCGACAGGAGCATTGTCATCGGCTTGAATAGCTGCCCTGCCTTTGGAAAATGGCTCCTCAAATCATTTGCCTTTATGCATTCAGAGTGACAACTGTGTTTTAAAAATATCAAGTATTGGAAACTCATCTGCTAAAGAAAGACGTTTTATAAATTGGGGTACCTACCCTCGTTTGAAAAATAAGTAAAAACGAAAAATACGAGCAGCTCAATATCCTGATGCTACCCCTAGGGGATGATTTCTTAAAAAAATATTAATGTGACCGCACTGAAGTTAGCCTCTATCAAGCAAAAAAGGCATTTTCTAATTCAGCTCGTAAATGCCGGAGATATGCGTTAACATACATAAAAGACATACACGACCTATTGGTAACCTTCTCCTTTATAAATTATTTAAAATAAGTATCCTTTTCATCATATTAGCACACTGCGTAGAACTATTATAAATTTTCATTTAGTCAAACATTTTATTGCAGAAAAAAATACAAGGAATCCGAATATCTTCATGGGATTTTGCATTCACACTTTCAAGCGCAATCTGAAGTGCTTTGCTCAGCGAGAGCATTCCCGTACAACAATAAACTCACACAGCCAGTGCATCTGCGCCAGATAAAAGTTTTAATGACTCCGACCATTGGAGTATAAAGGATGCGATTCGAGCTCTCCTCTTCTTCATCTAGATGACAGTAGCGTCGCCGAGAAGCTAATCGATAAGAAAACTTCTCGATTGAAAAAGTTTTGTGTACCCTACCTATTAATCGATTTAACATCTGAATGTAACTTGAGTTCTATCAACTACAAATTTTATTGCTTTCTCTTGGTTGCCGTCTTTAAAGTTGGTGCGCTTTTAATTGTCGACGGAATAAATGTTGGACAATCGTAATGGATCAGAAATGCGTCGTTAAAATGCATCAATTGGTAATAATTAGATATAACGAGTGCAAAAGGTAAACAAAAGTTTGTCTAGTGCTCCTTACTGATTAGTTTTAATACATGCCACGTTGTTAATAAATTGTTCGAAACACGTTAATCTTTAAATTGTATAGAAAGAAGTTATTTTTTAATAGTTTTTATTGTCATTTCTATTAAAAAAAACTGCACGTTCACACCCTACCGCAACCAGGAAGCACCAACCGGGCTATATACGAGGCAGCGGGCCAAGTGTTTCCCAGCAAAAGATTTACCAAGTTAACAGGAAGCAAACAATATCGGCCTCCACCTTCTAAACTTTGGGAGAGTTTATATCAGTTCTATGTTCAAATAAAAAGAACGATGAACGATTTATCCTTACCTGTTAAATTGAAAAAGTTGCCGGGGCCACTGTAAGGGCAGATTTACGTGCAACCGGTGCTGAGTAATATCAAAAAAGTTTGTACCGAACGGTTGGCGCTGCCAGTGCTGCGACAGCGGCCTCACCTCGGAATTTAATAATTCCCAACGAATTGAAAAGTTACTCAATTTCGAATATCGATGGGCGAGAACAAACGCCTTCGGGTTTGTGTTGCAGCAATCGCATTGTGTAATGTATCATCTCTATAAAATTGTTTATCCAAATCACAAAATTAAAATTAAATTTCACCATCTGCACCAAACACGTTAAGCACTTAACTAAAATAAAAAACAACATACAAATAATGCACTATTAAAATGGATTTTATCTAGAAACGACAACAATAACTATTAGGCCATTATAATGCATAATAATCCTCGACAACATGTTTCGTGGGAACCCTAAAACCATAGAGCCCTTGGTTCTTGTTTCGATTTATAGAAGGTGTTAATTGTTGCAGAGAAATCTATACCTAAATCTACTGGTTTTATTTCCCACAATGTATTATGAAAGCAATATTACAATGTAAGTACCAACCCGCCAACACGTACTTGGTCAGCGTTGTGGACCCCCTCGCATGGGAGTCTGGTATTATTATTATTATTGTCAAGTCCCTCTCCACACGGGCTATACGGATCTTTAGAAGGCTTGCGGGGGGACATGGGTCCAACACGTAAATGCCTTTTTTGAGAATTTTAATGTTATGTTATGATAGCATAAACAGCGAATTAATGACCTCAGCAGGCGGAGGAACTATTGCAGGAATATGGAAAGATAATTGGGACTGTGTGATGGGATGGGAATTTTGGAGGGGTGGCGGACACCTGCCATAATAATCTTTTATCTAATTACTATTGGCAGGTGGCGACTGGCCGCTCTTTAGGTGGGCCCCTAAAAAGGCCGTCAAATAAAACGATAAGGGGCAACACTGGCGTTAGTGTTATTATCGGACTTCAAAAAGGAGGAGGTTCACAATTCGATTGTATCTTTTTTATTATAAAAAAAAAATAAAAAAAAATACAACCGAATTGAGAACCTTCTCCTTTTTTTGAAGTCGGTTAAAAATGGCCGACGGGTTAGAGGATTATACCATCCATCTACTAACAGTATTATAAAGCGAAAAAAGCAGTAGTGATGTTTATATCTACTTCTTGACTAACTTATCTTACCACTTTTTTTTTATAAAATCTAAAATTTGTAGTACAATGCGAATATTTTCGATTGTTCCGAAATCGTAGAGTCGGCATAGTCCAAGCTAGGTCAGCATTGTAAGTATGCGTAAAGATGCTACCCACTGGAGCGTGGCCTCGTAAACCGTGCATTTATCTTGTGTAACATAATTTATCTGAGTAAGGGCTTGCTACACAATGTGGTAAGTGTAGGGGCCTTATAAAAATAAAATATTACGTACACGGTTAAGTTACATACTAAACTATGACAAACAAACTGGAAGGATTGATTTGGATGACTTTATCCCCGATAACTATTTCGCTTATTGTGATTTACCAGTGGCATACTCATATAATATATATCCTCTCAGCTGAACGATGTCCTCGCTACTGGAGAGCGTTCCCACCATCTTCAAGGTAAAATATAAGTAGATAAATTTAATTATCTAACAATGGAGTCGTTAAAAGCTAATTTGTCCAGTATCCACGCTAATTTATCTGAGGAAATTACCGGTCTATTTTGGTAATAATGAATTAGGGTATTATAATTGTTGGGCCTATTACAAATTGTCATTCTCTTGTAAATAGATTAATATCTAATTAATAAAGTGAAGACTAAGCAGTGAATCTTCCACTGACTACTGCTTTAATGCAATATAACATTTGATGCCTGAATAGTTTTAAACTTATATAACAATAAATGTTGATTTTGATTTCCACCAATGAACACCATTCACAAAGCCTACTGTCGAATGTGCAGTTATTTGTTAATCCCGATTTATAGCTACGAAATACAATTTTCGAATAATTTCCACATGGTAACCTTAATCACCTAACGGTGACATTAATTTTGGCTTTGCTACGGCGCGTAATCTGCGCCCTCATTAAAATGCAATCGAACATCGATGTGGTTCACGGTATACCAAAAAGTTTACGTTTGGCATGGTATGAATATAGACATAAATAAAAAATAAAAGTGTTGGTAAAGAGAAGAATATTGCTAAACTCTTAACACGCTTTCTAAATACCGCGGAACGTTTTTTCTTTTTTGTATGAAGAAGCTTAGACCATCTATATTAGACGATTAACATTCAAGATAGTCAGAAAATATTTAATAATAATAGTCGATTTATTAAAATACAGTAACATTCCAAAAATCATGTCCAATATTACATTTAAACACTGAACGGCTACACAAATGTTTGTTCAAGTCTGAACATTGTGCTACATCGTAGCGCTACGGAGCTACAGTGGCTCGTAGTAGGTCTACGCGACGTGTCCGAGCCATTGGTTCGGAAACATTTACTCGATTAGACGGAAGGCATACGCTTTAGTGGTGACGAAATTGTCTGCTTGGCTAGCGGACGCCTGATTCGTGTGCATACCTACTTTAAATATAGATTATCACAAAATCAAATATCTTAAATCCTTATTTAAGCCATCCCATATTCTATTTTAGCATCGTAAATATACTATTTTCTTGTAGCAGTTAAGTGCCATCGTTGTTTAAGTTTTATACAGCCCTTAAATAACATCAGTAAATTATCTTCATAAATCAGTAAAGCAGCCTGAAGTTGTTCACGAAATCGAATCGGAATTACGGAATAGCCGTTGAGTATTTTTTTTAATATAGTCACGGGAACGACTGGCCTACCATATTACATTATGTATTCCCCGTCCACACACAGGCAATACTATGGTTAGTTCTGATTTATTTGACCCGTTATCTCGTGGGGAGGGAATGGAGACGTGTCGCATCGAACACTTATCAACGTCGTCCGGTTGCTGGCCGAAACGAAACGGCCCGAGTCCGGCCGCGGCATTAGTCACGCGCCCAGCTTAAGTGGAAGAATTTGCGGTAGCGCCTGAACAATGGACCCATTAAGCACCATTTTTGTATACTCCCAGCTTTAGGTAGGGGCTTGAAGTTAGTTATTTGAAGCAGCTAATTCATTGTTGGATACATTCAATAAAAATAGTCCTCACATCTATAATAGCTTATATTTGTAAAAAAAAATCTGAAAATTTTGTAGGCCGTTCGTAAGAGATAACCTTTGCATAGCCAATATTTAAAATTACCAGTGAATGAGATTTTTTTTCATTATAACCACGTGGCATTTTCATTTTATTTCTTTTCCCATTTTATTTTAGCTTCCATTATTAAAATATAATAAGACAAGTGATTTACAAAGAATAGTGTACAAAGTAATAGTGCTCCAGAAAACTATATAAAATCCTTTCGCATCACTCTTTTCTACTTCATAAGGTTTTGTGTTTTAGGCTTGTCTTTTACGACCGTGCGGTTGGAGCACGTTTTTGATTTGAATTGAGATCGTTTTACCCAATATTGGTTAAGTTTGTTGATATTTATGTATTTTATTTTTGTTGTAAACATTTTACCGTCAAAAAAAAAAACAAATGCAATGTTAATAAAAGACTTTATTTTTTTCATGACATAATATCAATCAATGTGTTGATAAGTGCACTAAAATATTCGTGCTAAAAGAAATGAAATGTTTGTATTTATTATCACGAAAAGATGGAACAATGGATTGGAACGTTACATAAGCGTGAAGGCGGTTGTGTAAACATCGCGCTATGAGATACTACAAAAAGCTGTTACCGAAATTGCAGCCAGATACGGAGGCATTTAATAAAAAAATAAACGAGACCGGCGAGCGGCCAGCAATCTATCACGCTCTCAGTAATAAGCTGACTTTAATGCTGGGTCACTTCAGGCCTTTTTGTTGACGTTAATATTACTTAAAAAATTACAAAGTCATCGGGCGCTCTTTAAATGAAACGTCAACGTCGGGATAAACGTCTGAATATTCATAACGAGCCATGGGCTGACGTCGCTCACTTTTAATCAACGGTGAAATATTACAACACACCTATTCTGTTGCTTTTCATCCGCGTTCATTAGCTTTCGTCCTAAAAATTCTCCGCCGGTGGCTCGATCGTGTACGAAGCTATTGTTTTTATATCGGGTTTAACCTGCTGTTCGTGTTAAATAAAGGCGTCTGGCACGCCTTTGAGGTCGGGCTTACATGGACGGTCAATACCGTCGGTATGTTGCCGTTTATACAAAAGCACAAAATATTCGTTTGTGACTTTGAGATTATGCGGTGAAAAAACCCTTTCAGTGTTACACAAAAAGTTGCTTTAACAGATGTGGCGCGTGCTCACAGCGCCCTCGACTGCGGTCAACGTACAAGCGAGAACGACACGGCCAGCAGAATGTAAACCACCCCGGGCAATTTCATCCTTTGTTTTAAATGACGAGGAGTTGTCTTCGTCTGTCGAGAACGTTATGTGGAGAAGATGTCTCTGTTCCGTTGCTCCCCTAGATACTTGAAAAGTCGAGCATACTCCGCGACTCGTGATGCACACAGAGTGCAGATTTCAACAGCCTTTTGTTGTTGTGCAGCGTATGTAAAAATATTTCCGGAGATATGCGATATATTTCCAACTCTGTTGCATGTGTTGAGATCGTATTAATAGATGGAACGGGCTATTAAGTATAAAGGTTTGGTTGCCTTAAATGTCGATATGTAACAAGGTAAGGAACCAGCACGTTCCAGCGCCACTACAAACGCAAATGAGGATCGTCCTCCAGAGGCTTGGCGCAAATGAGTTTCTCAAATGAAACGTTACCAAGTGTCGACAAACGAGAAATCATCCCGCTGAGCTCGTTCGAGCACTTTCCAATCTCGTACATTGATGTTTCTACTTATAGAATTTGGAGTCACATTCAATTTCAGATTTTTTTCGTTTGAATAAATGATGAGATCTCTATTAAAGTACTTTATATTATCAAAATTGCTAATAATTATTAGTTTAAAACGATGTGATAAGTCCACAGTATAAATACTAGCAGAATATAAATCAACAACAAATAAAGAAAGTAAACTGCAAAAGCACTAAAGATAGTGAAAAATGTATTTTCTTTCACAAAGCGCATAACGTAGAGAACATGAAATATGGTACGGATTTCGTTTGGCTCAGCGTGCGTCGGGGACTCCACCTATCGGTATTCGCGACTTGAAAGCTGTCGAACTTATTTTGTGCATTTGTTTTATATTTTGAGCAAGGAATGCACTTCGAGACTAATACATACACATAATCCTCAAAATATAACAACATCAGACAGCTCAAAACAATTCACTGTATTGATTACATAACCTATGTTTACATTACATTGTATTGTATTACGACAATGACTAAGGATAGAGATACTCATAATATTGGCAACAAATTGATGAATGAAGTGAGAGTTTATCAATTCCAAGTAACAAGAGTATATAATGAAATTTGGCGTACGATAATGTTACGCGTTCTCAGAGATATCAACACTGTATGAACGTTAGGTGATTACGATACCGAGATACACGCCCCAGACAGGCGCGGGTAGAAATTACACTCACCGTTGACAAGCCTCGAATTAATTAAAGTCAAACAACGCAAGCGTTCTGCAAAATTATCTCCTTTGCAAACGGAATTAATAATTTAATTTGGTGTATGAGCTGTGCACGATTTCTAATTAGCATTTGGCTATCAATCATATTATAGTAAATATTCAGTTAGCGTATAGTGGATGATGCAGTAGCTCGATCATTTTGTAAAACGAAAGTATTACAAATGTTGGATTATAATTCAATTGCAATTCGTTCTTCGTTATTGATTTGTATTACAATCAAAGAGTATTATTTGCAATTCCACAAGCGGCAAGCTCTGGGAACCGCCGACGGGGTAGATATTGTTTAAAAGTTGGATTCCAATTGTGTTCAATTGTGCAGCCATAGGTAAGCTTGATTAATTAAAGAAACCACGGTTTGCTTATACACGCATGTACTATCCGTCCTCTCAATAAAGTTGGTGCAAACGGATACAGTGTTGTCACATTTTAAAATTATTGTAACTATTACAAAAATGTTGGAGGTTTCAACTGACATGATATTTTGATGTCGGACCTTATCAAGTCAAGATCAAGAACTGCGGTTTACTTATATATTTCCCTAAAGACTCAAGAAATTATAACGTCCGGGAATCTAAAGAGCATTAATGTTGCAATGTGTAAAGGGAATATGCCTTTACGTTTTTATTCGGGTACACCGCATTTAATCCTTTATTGCAGCAATGGTTTAGGAAATAGAATCACTATTCGTTTTCCGCGTACGCCGCGCCATTGTACACGCTGCGAGAGCCGCTGAAAGCATTCCAATGTTTGATTGGAACAAACGATTTATCCTATAAAACATGACTCTAGTAAAGTGATATTCCGTTTATTGGTATTTTATGCCAAATATAATATATATGAATAGTTATAAAACTGTCGTGTGCTTAGTGCGGAGGAAGCAAGCTCTAATATTATGGTCCTTTGGTTTAAAAAATATCTTCTACTCGGGGCTCCGCCCGCGGTAACATTCTATTAGTGGTATATCATTCGGAATCAGATCAGTCGTTCCAGAGATTACCGCCTAAACCCAAACTCACTATAACTCTTAAACAAACACAAACTATTTACTTTTTATTATTAAAAAAAATAACTTTTATTCTTTACAATGTCATCGTTAGACTCTTTTACGCCGTATGCCGTGTTAATGTTTACTATGTATGTTCAATTTTTCGATCACCTGCCGTTAACGTAATCTACGAGCACATTCAATAATTGTTTATCATTGGCTTAGGTCTAGATTGAAACAAGGCATGGAAGTTTAAAATAAGTTTTTCTTACATTGGGTTGGCTGCAACTTGTTCTGTAGTTGAAATGGCAAAGTTTTGGTTTCAGACATGCCGACCTAAGTGCACTTTGTCACTTAAATTGGAAAATATTGTTCTCTACCAAGAAACGGGGACGTAACGGTTTTCAACTGAAAGAATGTCATTGTTATTTTATACGATTTGAAAAGCGCTCAGTAGGAGAAGTAGAACAAAAACCTTCCATTAGAATTCGATTTTGTATGTAAAAGATAAAACACTCCGTTGCATGCCTGTATATTTTTATTCTGTAGCGGTTTAGTATTACAGTGGGGTACTACAAAATTATTAAATTGGCAAATCGTGACATCGTTTCAGTTTATTAAGCAAAAGAAAATATCTCACAATATTGAATAAAACTATGAGTAGGTACTACTTTATATTTGCAGTGAAATATCTAATTTTATAATATTATTTATTAATAATAATACCAGCCCTTTTTAATGTCCCACTGCTGGGCACGGGCCTCCCCTCGATGCGAGGGGGATTAGGCCATAGGCCACCACGCTGGCCCAGTGTGGGTTGCCCGACTAAGTATAGTATTTATTATGAGCACTTAAATATTATGAACCAAAACTGAGCATGAACTAATTGGCATTTGTGTGCTCCATTAATAAATATTTAGGTGATGACATTTAATAGAACGACTCTCCGAGTTTCGTTCGCGTTCGCTAAAAAGCACTTACAACACCGACCGGAGCCATTGTTTGTTAATAATTTACAAAACTAACAACAAAAGCTGACCAGATAAGGGTCAAATTCCAATATTGGATTTAGTTCTGGCGATGAGGCCGCAACTGCAACAATTTAGTGCTCTCTAACAGTGCACAAGCAAAGTTCGCATTATTAAAGTTTTGCCCACGTTAGCACCACTTACACTGTGTAACACTTTGTACACTCGCGTAATGTATTTAGCATGTTTGCATCAGTAATCTCTGCTTCTTTGCGCACCGCTCTCCGAGGTTCCTTTTTATTATTTACATACGTGGTACTTTGAAAGTTTCCCACTTGTTTGTCCGATTTTATAGTCCGAGGAAGTTTCCTCGTTTCAAAAACCATGATAGTGTAGGTAGGTAAAAAAAACCGTATTTTTTTATAATCAGTGGTTATTTCGATACTCCTCCCACTTACTACATGCAGGAGTTAGGTATAAAATAAACAGCAACAGTCAACTATGCTCAATGTAACTTTTAAATGAAATGACGTAAAATGTAATGAAGACGCAACACAATATTTGCAGCGAAACATGTAATAAAGTTATAGGTTTTCTCACAAACTTATATTTAGTTAACATAGTCACATAGCCTACAATGAATGCCTAACCAAAGAAATTCAAAAAGCCTTTATAGAGGAAAAAGAAAATCTAAAATTTTATCGCAACGATTTCGTTTTGTCTTTAGACATTCCTCTAACCGTACTCAACCCATTTGATCAACTCGAAACCATTCCGTTTCGGGAATTGCCGGCAGCAAGAAATGAGGGAGGCATTTTATAAAAGGTCCGAGCCATTGTCCCCGCTCCGTCGCGACGCTTAACCCACCAGTCTCGGAGCACAAAGCCACTACAAAAGGTAAATGGGCTTTCTGCTCCTGAAACTGCGTTCACATTATGCTTTACAGCAGACGGCGGAGGTGCGCGGCGAGCATTGTTGCTGCGTCTTATTACAGAATGCATAATAACATAACATTCATAACAGACACCGCGGCGCCCCGCGGGCCGGGATTATTAAAACCGAGCTGGGTTATGTCGGCCTCTTTTGAATGTGTAATCAAGGTGATTATTCGTTTTCGGTGTATTCCTCTTTTAAACCGACTTAAAAAAGGAAGAGGTTCTCAATTCGGTTGTATTTTTTTTTGTTAATTATGTTTCATATTTTCATTTCTGCTGCGGCAGGTATATAACTTGTTGTTGATTTAATTGAATGTAGATCTTTCAGTTAAGGAAATGGAATGAAAGTTGGCCAAGGATTTGCGATTACTTGTATTTCACATTGATTAATTATTTATATAAAAATATATTTTATTTTATTATCTGCCAACCAATTAATAAATAATAAAACTACCTACATTTCTATCTATACCTACAGCCTACAGAATATGTAGTAAATCTATTTGTATCAATAATAACATTATTAAATTCATGTAGATACTATAGATCTTTCAAAGGTTACGAATATAAAACTATACACGAGTATGCATACTATACATAAAAAAGTGTTCGAAAACTTAATAATTATTGAGATCATCGCGCTTTATATGGCATTACATAATGTTTATACGCCACGTTCATGCGTAAGTTGTGGGCATATAAAACATAACGAGCCGAGCCTCGCACCGCTATTATTTCGACGATAACTGCTCCCTGCATCGATATCCAAATCCGTATCTGGGATACGAGACACGTTTGATCAACAGTGTGTAGTGTTTAAGGAAATAAGTAAACCGATACATCTTCCAGGCGCCGCGTGCAGACGATGTTGACGGATTGCTTGCTCCGAACGAATTCATCAACGTGTCACTGACAGAATTAGTTAGTTTTATTTGCTGAGGCTCACGCATCATTTGCTCACGACCGTTAACAAATCATATAGGTACACCGTTTTTTTAATTAATACATGACATTTTTTTCAGAATCAAGAGTTAAGTAGGTACCTACGTTGCAGCAGCGTACTGTCTGGTAGAGTTATTAATTTCATTTGGGACTAGCAGTTCCTGTGGCTTTGGTTGCGTGGACTCTATGCCAAAGGGAACCCTTCCATTTCACGATTAATTTTTCCGAAAGCGTACTTTAGTAAACATACTATCCAAGAAGTTGATCTTGTTCTAAGCATGCTAAGTGTAATAAAAATCCGCTAGCAGTTTGTCCGCGAACCTTAAACAAACAGACAGGCAGCATTTTAAATCTGGCCAGTACGTTCTCACTGACGAAAATAATATCCTCTACGATTTTATTTTGTACATAAATGACCATGTGTATTGATATCAAAAAGTGCAATCTTTAGCAATATTAGTTAAGTTGGGGTTTCTGAAAGTCTGCATTGAGTCAGTAGCACGGTGTATATACTGTTCCAATATATACGCAATACATAAGAGTTAATTGTTCACTCCTGAACTCTCCTTCATAATCCAAACTACCATTAACATTTTCGCACCGTTTGTATTTTTTTTCTTTGTTCATATACGTACCTAATGAGAATATTTTTAGTTATTTTTCATTCGAATACAAAATAGATCAAAATTTGTATTTATTCCTAATGCGATAGTTATGTATATTCTATATTCCAGCCACGTCTGCTCCACATGCAAAGTTCTCCGTACATTATTTTTATACGTTGTTTCTTGGATTTTAATAAAACCGATGGATTCGAAGTGGCACAGTCTCGTATGCTTTTAGTTTGGTAAATATGGTGAAAATTGTATTGTTAGGCGAATACGCGGAGAGCCTCCGTTGTTCAGATGCCGAAGTAGCCTCCCGGATGATAGCTGTAAGTGGATTGTAGTGATATGGACCAAATATACAGAGTTTGAGATATACAAGCACTTCGACCAATTGTTTTGAGCGACGTAGTTTTATCAACCTATTAAATTACCCGACACAATATTGATTTTTTATATTTACGCGAATACTACAAGTTGAAATAAAACTTATTTTACAGATTTTATCGCGTTTATTTTATGTTTTGACGTTCCTGACGTTTCGGCTGCTTTACAGCAACCATGATCGTGGGAGCACTGAGGTGTTTGACGTCCTAGTATACGCAATACATAAGAGTTAATTGTTGTTGTGTCATAGTTAACTAGTGTCATAGTTTAACACAATATTTTATAACGGAATCGTTGTACGTAATAAATAATTCTTTTTATATCTATATACTTACCCAAATGTACTACATATAGCTACTTTTATATTATATCGGTACTTAATATATTTTACTTGGGATCCTGAATTATCTGTCATTATTATTTTACAATAAATTCAGGATGTGCTTAATTGATTAAGATTAAATTAAAAATATTATTTAAGTAAAATAAATAAAAAAAAAAAATTATCCATCGAGACAAGATGGTTTGATCAATTAGTACGATAATCAAATAAACTGAATTTGGGTTGTTATTTCTTATTCATCGTTGAAGAGAGCAGTAATGGCAGGTCAAATCTACGCACTGATCTATCGCATACCTGTACAATTCGAAGCAATAATCCATCACAAATGTAAACCTAATTTACAACCAGTCTAACCGAACAAAACTGTCATGCGCCAATCTAATATGCTATAAATAGGTCAGCCATTAAATCGTTTATTAACTGTAATAATGCTCAGTGGCGTAAAGTTAATTTGTTCGGAACGCGGAAAATTGCGCTGAACTCTACCTGTGGCTTATTAGTCCTCATTCATTCTACAAAAAAGTAATAACATCAGAACCGCAGGAAATTGAGTTTTGTGAAGGGATTTTTTATATAAAATTGGGTTGATCACGCATCTAGTTCCGCCGAGCTAGTCAGAAACGTCGTAATTAGTTATTTAATCATATTATTATATAAGCTGATGTATATAAACGTATGTCTTATGTCTATATGTAGGTCGGGATACATTTAATTTTCTTCTAATCTTGAGATGGTTACCATGGCCTATTGATCATAAAATATAACGGGTTAGTAATCACCATACAGTTCACGCGAATTAATTTCCAAAGACAACTAGTAGGTATATTATAGTCGGGTAAAATGCTAACATTAGAAAACCGCCAATAACTTACAAATTATATTAGAAATGAATATCATAAATAATACTGTAACATATAATATAACACTGTATCCTAGGTCGTGTATATTTCTCCTGCTTATCGATAGTGTCTATAATGTGAGCGGCTGGGATTGTGGGCTGAACTCTAAACAAATGACAATCGGGTGCGGCGACTCGGCTCCGTCATCCAATCCAATCGGAGGCAATTTCCTACGACAAGAATTTTCTATCCCTTGAGCAAATATGCACTCATGAGTCTGCGAACTACGATGAGAGTCGTATAGAAAATTGAATTGTACCTAAGGAAAGGGTCTTGTTTATTTTGATATAGCGTTCTGTGACGTAGTATTTGGATGCCGCCGTCGTTCACCTAAAAGTAATTATGAAAATAATTATCAAATGCCGATCAGTCTATTATACATGGCTAATCAGTCACTCAGTAATGCGAACGGATGCTCAAACACACTTCAAATCTATATTATCTAAGTCCTTCTACACTGTTTCGAACACTTGACATTTTTGTATGATGCGTTAAAATGAAGCAGCGCTCGAATTTTATATACATTTGACCAATCGGCAATCAGTTTATATAAATGCTCAATGTACAATTCATTATAATAATTAGTATATCTCCAGCAATCAGTATATATTTCGTATCGCTTAGCAAATTTCTGCTCCGGCTTGTTTATGATTCTTTTGCGTTATATTTTTTCTTCTCCGGATCGATAGGGGCACATGTGTTGTGAGCTTCGCAGACTATATTTTTCCGCTAAGCTGAGATTCGCTAACGACATGAAAAAGTTTTGATGGATATTTCATAGCCCTAGTAAAAAATATAACAGTGTGGGCATCCGACACAGACTTAGAAGAACATATAGACCGACACGCAATAAAAAAACCCGAAACAATTTGTGTAGTATATGTAGCTAATAACGCACATATATACATGCAAACATTGTTGATGGCGTGCAGTTCCAAGACGCCGCGTTTGAATTGAAAAATCACAACGCACGAAATCAGCAAGGATTTTTCTGCTTGGACATTCTGTTAGCGACATTTGGTCTATATATTTTTTTCGTAGTCTCTGGTATCCAATAACAAAAGTTTCGACTGTCCGTTTTTCGTAAGTCGAATTGAGATAGTTAGGGTCGCCTTTTAGGTGTAGTTGGGTAGATAGTTTGGCTTGTAGATAGATAGATATATGGAGAGGTTGCAAGATACCTGCTTGGCCTAAATTGTACATGTCTCGCCAGTACTGAATCTCAATGTAAGCGTCTTCCATCCCTCACACACCACAGATTTCATAAATAAGTATGAAAATGACAGCATGTTCTTGACATCGTTGTAATTACATTACAAGTTCCTGTTTATCTTACTGTTCAGCTTTATGGTTTAAAAATATTACGTAACGTGACTATACGGGAATCAAAAGTTGGGTACTGCCATAAGATATTATGAGCTTAAAAATATGTTTTTTCTTCGCATTATATTCAATCTCACCATCGTTATGTATAAGATGCATAATGTATATACATAATACATCTATTAAAAAGTTTTGCCTACGTTTGTTTCACAACCTCTTGATGTAAGTAGATAAACTTGTCTTTAAATGAAATAATAATAGGATGTCGTCTTTTGTTCCCACGCATATGGAACAGTAATGAAAACTTACATATAGGTAGGTATTTTTTGGGGGACTTTGAAGTCTTTATAAACGTTATTTTCATGAAATAACTATATGTATAGATCCCATAATTATGATGTCACATTAACGTATTGTTATAACGACACAGAAAACGTGTAAGCTCACAAAGATATTAATGGAAAAAATGTTTTAATGGTGTAAGTAAGTGTAATTTTACTTGTAATGAATATTAATAACAAACACGACCTTTGCATTATACATCTTAATTGGTTTACATTAAACTTTTCGCCGTTAAATCTCCTGTGTACTATTATTTTTCATTGTGGGCCGTTATTGCGGATGCGAGTTGGAAACACAACAGAATAAAAAAAAATCAATTTATTTCCCTTGTGAGCGAACATGTCCCGGGCTAATCCAGTTTGTTCGACCGCGCAAGGGTTGAATCGTCAATGAGAAACGCAGTCCAAATGTGAAAGTGTGCCACTCGGGGAAATATATCGAATATTGGCTCTTCGCAATGAAACCCGGCCCTGAACGAGATCAGTATCTACTTGTAATTCTCCTTACTCGTAGAAAGGTCCGTGAAACTTTGTCTTAGATAGTTGCTTATGTAAGTTTGAAATGTGTTTAGGTAATAATGTTTTATAATTATGTTTTGTGTTTATTGTTTGTACATGAACGATATTACTTACCTGTATGGTTTGTTTTAAACTAGCTGTCCCGGCGAACTTCGTACCGCCTCGGATGTATGAGAAAATCTGAAATTTTTCAAAACATAACGATCATTTTTGACTTATAAATAGTGTAAGTAACACGACTTAGTTTTATATATATAGATAAGCAAAAGAATATTTGACTGGCTATATTTAGGTACATTTTCTACTTCAATAATGTTAGTATGTTTATCGGAAGATATATTAAGGTGTAGATATGAGAAATGTGTACCTATATACCTATATACACTTATAAATCTAGGCTATAAGTTTTAATATAGTATATTCAACCATGTGCTGCAAACAAAACTCGACATGGTCTGCAAACAAAACACTATTTGCGCGTTCTCGTTAAGCCAGTCTTAAAACAGCCGCAGTGTACACCGTATTTTATATAAATTTCATTTTTAACTTCAAATCTCATCACAGACGAGTAGGATGCTCCGACTGCTGGCTTTAGAGCAGAAAAACTTATGAATAAAAAATGAATTCCTTGGTTTTTAAATTAGCATTACAAAGAGAGGGTAATTCCCGTACCTTTGCGCCTGCAAAAGAATTGTATGAACGTGGTCTTCGTCATTTTATTGCAGGTGAAAATCAACGTTTTACTGAAAACAATTTTAAAGCGCTCGCGGTGATTAGGCTGGGTAACATAACTATGATTTTATGTTAAAATGTATAGCATAGCATAGCATTGTTATGTAGACATATCTGTAGTTTGAAATCGTGATTTTGACTTAAAGGATATGTTATTTATATAGTGGACTTCCTGCTCAAGAGTAATTATCAATAGTTAATATTCCACGTTGTAAATTAATGGAAAAAAAATCAATAGTTTCCGAATACTATGCAATAATTGATTACACTTTCAGTGGCAATCGCGTGGAGCTCGAGCTCTCAAAAATTCACAATATAAATCGAATTGTTCCGCCACATTTAACCCTCCAGTTACGTGCGAGGGTCTCGTGATTGATCCGACTAAATGGCACGTGGCAATTTTTTTTTCTAGAAACCTACTTTTTCGTTGTGAAATTTATTATTTTGAATTTTCAGTTATATATTTTTTGTGGGGAATTGTATCTATGGTGAAGCTCTTGGCAGTCAAGAATAAGTTCATTGGCTTTATTTAAATAAGGTTTTTATTAGTGCGAGACCAGTGTATCTGTACTCCAGCGGTGCTTCACCTATTTTTTTTATTTTTTGATAAAGACAAACGCAGATAAAATTTCACAATCAGTTGGTACGTGGAACAAAGACGATAATACTCATTACTATGTTGCTCAATGATTGTAAGTATTGTTAAAATTAAACATTACCAAGTTCCTGGTGATAAGGGTCACGCGAGCGCGCACGGTCTCAGCGCTTACGCCCAGTTGCGTGCAGCGAAACGGTTAAAGTGAATAATTTTCACGTCAACCTTATTGTTTCATGTTTTTAAATCACATTGGGTATCATTAAAAGTTATTTTTATAAAAAAAACAACATATTCCAAAACCTTAGCGCACTAAAATCTAGAAATATTTATTTTAATATTAAGAGTCGGTGGGTACCAATCTAACTCTAAACAAAATCTCATGTACGTACTTAAATCCTCCAAATTAAGTTATCGATAGCCAACATTGATGATATCACGGAAATCGCGAAACCTGTTTCTTCATATATCTAGAGTACGCGTACCAAATGTTGAGTTCATTGAACCATTTTTCCCCATATAACCTAATAATTCACACTAATAAATCGGTATTGAATTTGATATTTGAAAACCTCCGTGTTTGAAGTCTGTTAAAAGCAAAAGTAACCAATTTACTTTTGGTGGAATTGTTTAGGCAACATTAAAGCATTAGCCTAGGTATATATAATATTTCAAAACGATACATTTTTATGTATTAATTATTATCCCCTAATATTCTTCTATGTTCAAGGAAATGCCTACTATATGAATCAATTCATTGTTCACCTAAACGTATCAAGTGTCACAGTATAATCTTTGTGAAAAGAAAGCTTCCCGCATCGTAGCTCATTGTAGTGCCGTGTTATTTCCAGCGAAAGGGCCCAATTTTGTGTGAAGTGATAACATTTTCATGATAATGCGCAGAAGATGCCTCCTTTCATATTACGTCTTGGCCATCACCGTACACGCTTTGACGACGTAACAAAATAGGAGATTCCATGCAAAACTAGTGGATTGATAAAATATTTAAAACGAACTTTATGGTCCACGGCAAAGTAAATAAGTCCCTGCATTTCGCTGAAAAATGTTTTCCGTATATTTTTATTTGATATAGATTTACATGGCGTGGTGTACAAGCGTGCACTGACTTTGTAATAAATTGAAAATCTATACATATATATATATATATACAAAACAAAGTCGTGTTAGTTACACCATTTATAACTTAAGAACGGGTGGATCGATTTTTATGATCTTTTATTTGGTTAATGGGAAAAAAACACAAAAAAAATATAATAAAGATAATTTATTTTCTCATACATTTGATTCTGAGGCGGTACGTAGTCTACCCGAAAAGCTAATACCTACCATATAAATTAAAAATGTAAGTCCTCGTAAAATATCCACGAATAGGCTAGGAATAGTTTATAATTTTACAAAATACCAATAAGGAGTTAATGAGACGTTCTTTAATTAATATTTTTTGATGGAGGGCCTAAGTAAAGTCAACAAGTATAACTAACATATTATCTAGGTACCAAAAACAAAGCACAAACCACAAAAAAGTTTTTTTTTTAAACCGTGACGTAGATGTAGCCTATTTCGTTTTTTATTGCTATGTCATCTTTTCCGAGCCCGCGTCACCGCGTGATGGGCTCACATAATGTATCAAAAGATACGTTTAAAAATGTCCCTCCCTCCATGTCATACAAAAAACAGTGACATCGGAATTTCTCATTACACCAACCAGCAAGATTCCCATACATCACGATGGCAAAATATCGCTTTAAACGTCGCGCGTCGCCATTAATAGTCGCACATACTTAGGTACGTTTATACGGGGTCCAATAAAATGCGCACATACGTCAGGGAAGAGTTATACAGCGCTGAAATGCGTACCTTAATTTAATTTACTGTATATCGCCTAGTGTAATCTATAAAAAAATAATTAAATACAATGTCATTACAATGATTATTTTTAGGTAAGGGCTTTCTAATGCTATTTTATATAAATAATAATAAATATCGCCGGACGAACTCACCAACTATACGGTCCCACACTAAGCTTGTATTATGGGTACCGTAAAATAGACTGGGGGCGAACCTAGTATATATTACTGATGTAGATATTAAACATCCATGTCTTGGGTACAAACATTCGTGCTCATCACAAAAAGTTTGTCCCTACCAGGATTAGAGCCCGGGAACCTCGGCTCAGAAAGCAGGGTCACGCCCAACTGCGCTAATCAGGCTGTCATATGGATTCAAACTTTTTAAATATTTTGGGGAAACTCTCGTATTACTTAGTCTCCACGATAGAAATCGCCTTTGTCAGATTACATAAATCCTCAAACCTAAGACATGTTAGGTTTGAGACATTTTGACATTTTTTTTTCAATCTTGTATGTATACTAATATTGCGCTATATATATCGATAGTTCCTATACAAAAGTAACAAATAATTTGCCTTATTTGCCTCACAAGAACCTTAGTGTAAAGATGTACGTATCTAGAAAACCAATGGCGCAATTTCCAAGAAGTTTCAATTACAGACACCTAGTTCTTGATTAAAAAATAATAAAAGTTAATGAACACAATCAACGTAAGTAAATTCTAGCGCAAACGCCCGGAGAGTCTTACAACCCTCGCTTTAATAGAGACGGGAAAACATGACCTGCTTCTTATCGTGTTGAATGACCGCGAAATATTTACCGATATACACAGAAATGACTATGATTTTTTTCTATCGCCGGACTAACCCACTAACTATACGGTTTCGCACTAAGCACCGCTTTTATTATGCGTACCGTACAATGAACCGGGGTCAAACCGAGTATAGAATACTTATATAGATATCAAACATCCATGACTCGGGTTCACATATTAAGCCTGCTTACGTTGAAATTATATTTGCCGCTTTCATTACACGGTGTCTTTGTGCTTAATATTGGGTCTTGGCTTTGCAAATGGTCTTTTTATTATATTTCGTCAAGTCCCATGATTAAAATTATAAGTTATATTATACTGACATTATAGAATTACTAGCAAACCGTATTTTGATGAGACAATGAATGATTAAAATCGAACCTCGACTTATAAAATCTCTCAATGCTACCTATATATTTATTCTCATCTAAATCAACTTCGATTATCATAGTATTCACGCTCGGGATGCCTTCGCATTGATAATATATTTTCTTCATCTACTTAGTAATCAACGATCATCTATGACGCTTTCACAAACTTCTCACCAGCCTTCTTACTTTCCACTATAGAAGTAATACTAACTACGCCACCGTAATGGAATCCCTCAGCGCTGAATTACATAGTAGCATGTCTCTCCATTAGCCCAGTCTTAATTAGGAGCCATCAGGAAAGATCTCTAGAGCCAAGTTGGTCGCACCGGGCGCCTTAATCCTGCCATCTGAATTCTGATCACGTCTACTCAGATCTATGGGTGCGCCGAATGTCAGCGTTGCGGTCGTCTCAAATTTGTAATCGAGAGAGATTTCGAGCATCTAAATATTGGAGTTTGTTGGGTGGTGTTTAATAAATTAAGGAAGGAACAATAAAAAAAAGTGATAAGTCATGTCTCACATTTAGACTAAAGGGGCGCTACAAAGTGACTCTACCTATGCTTCTAGCTGGACGCGTGTGTTACTTAACGCTTCACGTTTACGAGTCTTAGTGATTATTATCTATGAATTGATTCAGAAATTTACACAAAAAACACTTCTACGGGTGAAAAAGGTTTTAAAAATTCTTTTGGTTTAAGATTATTTAATCTGTGAGCCGTTACGGGGGGAATTCACAAATAAATTAATAAAAAAAAACCGGGTACAAAACGGATAAAAAAATATACTTAGATAAAAATACCACCGCATCGTGATATATTTAATTTGTTTATCCGTAAAGTGAGAATTTAAAATAAATCGAATAATACAATAAACCATAATTCCACACAGCGTGAGTTTTTGTAAGAGTAGCTACACACAAACATAAAAACATACAACCGAATTGAGAACCTCCTTCGTTTTCAAGTCGGTTAAAAAATACAACAAACTCAATGGTTTCGTGAAATAACCCGAAACATCAGACGCACCAACTATATCTTTATCATTAGACATTTTTATAGGTAGGATCTGGGGCCTCCACGTATTGGCTTAAGGAATGCCTTACCTACGTATTCTATTCCACAGCTAGAGCAAGTGGGCCAGACAAACGGCTTAACAAGCACCACTGATTTACATAAATTGTGATACTAAATTCCCTTTGTGCTTGAGAGCACGTTGAATAGGCCCTGATCAATCTTCCTTTGAACTATTGTATTGGGATGTTCGACTGGCAGTGATGTTTGGAGAGGTGGATTATTTTTCAGATAACGATTTCTGTGTAGGTAGATAAGTAAGACTTCGTTGAATAGTGATTTGGTCTGTCATAGTATATTATTATGGGTATTTTAAATCGTCTGACAATTTATTGGTAGTCCGTTCACTCTGCAAGCCCTAGGACCTTACATGAAAATTGTTTAGGGGAGAGCCTTGAGAAAACTCACGAGTTGCGATCCGCATATAAACTTCTCCGGGGGGAGGAGGTAAACCTTCAAATGAACAAAATAGTTCATCAATAAACATCTATAAAACCCACGTAGCTTGTGCGATTTCTCTGTTGATTCACTCTTAATTTTAAAGGCTTTTCATATGAAATTACACAACCTGAACTGAATATTGTTATAATACAATTTTCGGGAAAATAGTAAAACCTTAATAAATTTTGTAAATTTATACGTTACGTAAGTAAGTTAAGTGTCGCTGGGGTTTGTCTAGCCATATTATTTCGCTAGCTAGGAAACTGAATCCTATGTGCTTAAACCGGATCACAACGAACCGGGCGTAGCATTAAACGAATCCCCGCTACAGCGAACCCTGTAATACTCTACAAATTCAACGGGCTGTATTAAGTCTTCAAAAATAACACACACAAAATGTTTTTTTGTGTATTAAGAACATGTTTTTGTTGTTTTTGTGTTTATGTTTTGTGTAAGTAAAATGTTTATGTTTACGCAATTTTACACATCAATAAAAGTGATTTGGCGTAATTATTATACGTACGACTGGTTTGTTGCTTCCTTTAAATTGTTTTTAATTTTTGAACAAATTTCATACATAACATTGGATTAGAAGCCTGTTACCTGAATATAAGACTGCAATTTAAATAAATAGTTACTGAAGTGATAATAATATAACTTTTTAAATATCAATACTTTCGTACGTATCATCTGTGTCCTATTTTCCCAACTATTGGTTCCATAAGCATTTTGTTGTTCCAGCGAGTTTGGTTTCCAATATATATCGTGGGTGTGGCAATATTGTTTGCTTGCTGTAACTTCTAAACCAATTAAGGGAATTTGTAATCGTCTTCAAGTGGCAGTTTCAGTACAAATTAACTACGAGCCAAGTCCGCCTATTGGTTTTCAAGTCACGAACAAACTGAATTTAGATGAGTGTATCAATGTATATGGACAGGACGGGGTTAGCAGCGCGCCAAAACTTTTCCGTTTGATGAAATTGGGTCTATAAATAAAATAGTAGAGTAATCATATTGCGTGTGTATCAACTTGTGCGCACTTCAATCAAAATATTTATATATCATGGTTCCCTTCTGCGTTCGAACGTACTTGTTTTTTTGCGAATAAATTATCTTTCTTTGGGCTGTTGGCGCTGACTTGTCAAATCAATCGCGATTATTTGTTTTATTTTATCTACGCTCAGCAATTACTCACAAGGCTGAGAAGTTAATGAAAGAAATACAATACGTATATATCCAACTTTAGATAATCCGAATCAGTTAAAACATTTTAGGTTTACATTAATCAAACAGGATATTTTAGGCACAAAATAGGTACGGTACCTACGGTATTTTTTGGTAACTGAAGACTTATCTCCACCTGTGTATTTACAATGCAACAAATGTATTTTACAATGAACACCTGTTAGCAATACAATGCTACATTCGGACTTTGAGAACAAATATTAAGTAACTAATGGTTGGTTACACGTTGCGAGCTGCTGATCTGACAGTAAGCAGCTGCTCGCATTATGTACTCGCATGCCAGTAGCTGGGCTCATCTGTGCTGTCCCCATGATTTGAAAAGCCGTCCCGCCTCATGTCAGTTGTTGCGATGTCGAGGAGACGTGCTTGGATTAAAAATCTTGAATAAGGTCTATGGCCACAATATTAATTGGAAAAGGCCGAAACTCGCGAGATAGTGCCGAACGCATCCGAAAGATGCGAGTGATGTGCGAGCAGCTGTCAGGCGAGCAGGCGAGTGATATTAATAAATGTTGAAGTAACTCGCATGCGAGCTACCATCCCCCTTACACGCGCAAGTAACTCATAGATATGTCTATACAGTGCGAGTTACTGGACTGCAGTTACTCAGCAGGCTGACTCCCACGCTAGCTCGCAACGTGTAAACCAGCCATTATTGAGACGAATTCAACATGTTACCCAAGTACAATTACTTTTGCAATTTTGTAGCATAAATCCAATATTGTTAAGTACCTACTAGAATGTATTCTGTGTTTGTTATTCTAAACAATTCCATCCTGTTATGTGATAGGAACTTTCTTTCGACTCCGAGCTAGGGTGACTCGTTTATCTATGTATGCAGCACGCAGTCCGCTGACCTGGCAGCAGATAGCTTGTACGATAACGGAACGTATCCACCGCTGCATAGAAATGGGCTCGCTTCCAACGGAGGCTGCACTTTAAACACCTACCCATCTAGAATAATACCTACTTTTACTTGAACTTTAAATACGATCGATAAGAATGCTTGTTTTAAAATACTCTGGCGATAATAACGTGAAGTTAAGCGAAAAAAAAACAGATTGGTGACTTAACGATTAATAATTAGCGTCAGTAATAATATTTGACATTGATGTTATATTAGTTGTAACAGATATAGTGCAAAACATTGTAACATATGAATCTGTAGTTTATATGGATCACGTTGATGTATGAAATAATTGCGTAATTGATGTTTGATTTTTTTAAAACAAGGCGAACCAGTAGCATTTGGCCATGCGCTCAGTACAGTGTATATTTTTTAAATTTCTAATAGATTCATTTATTTATTTATTTGGGAATGTTATCTTTATAACCTACTATTGGCCCTGTTCAAATAATTTACACTATTATAAAACTAGGTATAACAACCTAGGGATTACTAGGGCTTAACGTAATCCCGTTCCCGTAATTTCCCGTAATTTCGTTATTAATATTATTATTATTTTTTTATTAATATTAAAATCTTTTTTTGGGGTCGAGTCACCTTCGTCCGTAGGAGAATTAAATACCCTCGAGATACCCTACACGTGACCCTGGGTGGTGCCAACTAGGTGACAACTCTACTGGTGGTAGGCTTCGGCCGTGGTTAGTCACCACCCACTGAACAAAGCCATGTCGCCAAGCGGCCTAGCCGTGTTCCGGCATGATGTTCGGTGTTGCCATTCATGGATGGCGGGTCAGATCAGTTGCGCTGCATGTGCCTAGTGAATGTAGCGTCTCGATCTACTGCCGCCTTCCTACCTAGGCAAGTATGCTCCATCGTAGATCTCATCGTCACTTACCATCAGGTGAGATCGAGATCAAATACTTGCCTATAATGTAATAAAAAAAAATAAAAAAAAAAAATCATAAAATGACCTAGGCTTATAAAATATACGGCATGATTCAGAAAGGGTATACTAAGCCTGGAGATTGGGCTTCCTTAATGCATTTATAAAGACTGAGTAAAATCCGAATTTCGATATTATGTCAATTTTAAAAATAAAAGTTGTTCTCCACAAAATGACTTTTTTTTGCCAACCACTTTTTTAATTGATATCCACAATTCTGACTTCACATAATAATTACAAATGCGCTAAAAAGGCACACGTTCAAGGCTTAGAGTATACCCTTTCCGAATCAAATTGGTATAAGCTTGACAGTTACTTAAGTTTGTCAATAATTCATGTAACCAAATTCGTCGCAACAATAATTAGCGTAATTCTAATTAAAGTTTTACAGCATGTCATCAAAACAGTCTTAATTCAAGAATGTAATGGGTATCAGCTAAAGGTACCATAATGTTTTAGAACCAAGGGTAACGGCGGGGTTTGAGCGAAAGGCATATTTTATCAGTTTTGGCGGATAAAAGCTATCAACCACACCTGAGACGTATTTTACGCCCGACGTGCCAATATCCATATCCACGAGCTACCTACGATGCGGGTAGTGGGGTAGCTAACAGCTACCTACGTAGGTACCATCCCTGTGAATTCGTAGTATATAAGGTTTAACAAAAATTGCGTAAAATATTTTTATGGGGTTAACAAGTAGGTGATAGCGATCACGTTCCACGTTCATGTATAAAATATAACCCTCAAATTTATAGAAAGTATAACGAATTTTAAAGCTACTATAACGCACTTCTACCTCTGAAAGATCGTATAATGTCATTATAATTTGATCATAATCCATTATAACTGTCTATAAATTTGGGGGTAAAGGAATACAGTGTTTGATTTTTCTCTGAGAAAGCGAGGCAGTATCGTTTCATCGCGGATGTATGTCGTGTTACTTTTAAAATTATTATTATATTTAAATTCAAATAATTTGATGATTATTTTCGGGAATGTGACCCTTATAACTCTCTGATGGACCCGTTCAAATATTTTTTTAATATTTTTTTTTATGATTGTTAAGTCTGATATATCGATTAATCATAAAATTACTTCTCAGGCCGCCCGGATGGCAACAGCTTTGTTAGCTCTAATGTGTATTGTTACCTCGCTGTGATATATGGTCGTTTATTGTTTTATGTGTACGTTTGTAAATAATAAATCAAAATGCGTTGCACCACCCTAACTGTGGTTTTGTTAACCGTTAGTAATTGTTCACACTATTTACTATAAGTATGGTTGTTGTAAGTAATAAGTCATTGTATAAGTTCACGTGAGTAACTAAAATACTAACATTGTTTTTTTTATATGTACCTACCTAAATCCAGTAAATTATTAACAATGACAATCTCCTGTCTTTATTATAAGAGAGACCATTTTGTTATACATAACAATTTTCAGACGGTAACGAAAACACCGTTCGGATTCTCGTTTTTTACGGTTACGTAATAATTATTGAAACTCGAGTATGTTTGGTCAAAGCTACAGAACTAAATAAAATATTAACCTTGTATATCGTCAAAATACCTGCAGATTACATACTATACTTATACCTATATGTCCCATTTGGAGCTATTCCTAATCGCTTCTAATTCTGAGCACCTGAACCGAGCCATTGTGCCTGAATATTTGTATTCAATCAATTTACCCGTATCGCATGCACCGGGCTACCGAACGTTTACGTATATGTGCCCCGAATAACATCGGACCTTTGGCTTTATCCCAATGCGACCTATCCCTTGCCTTATGATAGTATTATAACTAATCTTTAATCGCCCTGTGGTTATCGATCGATATTGTGGGTGTGTCTGTAAAATCTTTTACCAATAGCTGTTATTGATACTTATATCAGGTGTAACAATAATAGTGTAAAATATTTTGACAGGGCCAACAGTACGTTATAATATGAATTTAATAAAAAAATTACATCCAGCACTGAGCGCATGACTGTGAGAACGCGAACTTTATTATGATTTCTAAACGCACCTGTTTTGATCGCGTCCTGACTCTATGCCCAATAATCCTATTCATTTGTTGTTTATTCTATTATTACGTTCGTACACAATTACATTTAATTAATATTAAGTGTGGTGTTTCATTTAATTAATATACACTATAATGACCAAACGCTACTGGTTCGCCTTGTTTAAAAAAAACATTTACACAATTATTTTATACATCAACGTGATCCATATAACTCACTCAGTCATCTGTTAAAATATTTTACACATTCTTGTTACACCTTATATATTGTGTAAATAGTAGTTATTAATATTATATATAAGCTGTCGTTGGTATGGCAGCAATAAATATGGAAAGTATAGTATAAAAAAACTTTAACTCGATTGATTTTTAGGATTAGTAAATTAATTATCAAAAGATTACCGAAATGTTGATGGTCATCAAACGAATATATAGCCCATTATAGCTTTATTTTGTTGTACATAACAGTTTATCAAAAATGTTTATGTCTGCCTTAAACGGCAAAATGTACTTGCCTACTTAACGACAAATAAATACCTACTATTAACCTGCGTAAATAATTTCTAAAATAATTTCAGTTCATGTTTAATATATTTGAAACCTATGAGTAGTTGTAAATATGCAGACACAAAATATTCAATAAAGTAACTCCTTCTTTGATTTAAATTTAAATCCTGAAATCCTATTTGCTTACGTTGCTTCATTTTATTTCCCAATAGTGATTGCAGCCACCTGGATTCAACCATTACTCTTTTAAAATTGCAAACCTTATAGCGTCAATATTTCAGAAAAGTTGCATAACTCTTCAGATAAAATCATTTATTTCAGTGAATACTTACTTAAGCTGTTACTTTTTATTTAATTTAAGTATTGGGTAAGGAAGTTTAATCATTTTCCTTGATGTAATTTTACACTATAGTATTTCACACACGTTTATTAACATCGTTCTATCACATGTTGAAGAAAAAAAAACAATGGTAAAGCAATACAATTTCCTACTATTTATCGTACGTACATTACAGGAATATATGTCGAATTTCGTTCAACTAAAATGCACAAGGTAACCGTAGTCACCAAATGTACGAACTAATTCGGGCTGTTGAAATGCTTGTAGCACTTTTTGGGAACGGTAAATTAGATCGGCGATGCACGTGACCGGCTTTACAATACTTAATCCTCCGCAACCTTGGGTATTAGACAGTATTTACTTTTCTACAGGTCCTCTCTTTCACCCGTCAAGGGATAGTAAGGGATAGTGTTAGTTCGGGTTCTATTAGTGGGTAATATGCCGTAGAAAATTCACTGACGCAGCAACCTTCATTACGGGCCCTCGACAGGGGAAACAAACGAGCCAGCTTTGGAACATTATTACCTACTGAGTAATCCGCGATTTCATCCTAGGTCATTACAAATTCTGTTAAGGTGTAAAAGTATTCAATTCACTCGGACGGCTGAGGCTTATCTCCTTTTAACCGATATCTAGAAAAATTTACTTTCTGTACATTTTGCTTATTAAAGAGCTGATTTTCTGCATGTTAAAATGATAATTTCTTTTTAATATTTCTATCTTGATATTTGATACCGTTACTGAAGTTGCTAGAACTTCAGTAACGGTACGAATTAATAGATATTTATAAAAATATGCGTACGCTTGTATGTACTTGTACACGTTTATGTGAGTGTGTAATTTGTTATGATGTGAAGTATGCAATCGAACTCCATAGAAAACGAACTTATATTATTTCATGGCATCTTAAGCATTTTGTCGTAATGCTAGCGGACTCTGAGGAATTGCGTAGGATTAGAAAAACCTAGTTTCTCAACTTGCCACAAGAGTTTAATTAAAGTTAAATTAAAACTATTGAGCAAGTTATTTTATATCAGTGACAAAAATATACGGAGCTGGGTTAGTGGCGATTAATTAACAAGGCCTGACCTCCGGGGGGAGGGGGGGGGGGCTATTCGGTACCTATTACTCAAGGGGTTCTATTCTAACCCTTCTGCAAAATAATTGTTAACAGGCCAGCTAATTAATTTCCTCGTGCGAAGCCGTGCATATCGAAAGGATTGATTTTTGATAGGCGAGATATTGTTATGGTAACTTCTTGTTAAAATATTTTTATTGCATATTTATATTATTTCTTATTCGGAAACCACAACTTATATCTATGCTTATATATATATATATTTTCTATCCAAAGGAAGCAATACATCAAACCGTGTTTATCATGTCGAAATAATCAAAATGGCTATTTTCTAAATTGTGGCAACAGGTGCTCTAATCTAAAAGCTGGCCTAGCGGCGAAATCTTTAGGATCGTGAATAGAAAGTGGGAATATTCAATAATTAATCTGTCGAAGGCAAGATTAGTCCAGATATAGTTCGGAAATCTATTTCAAATGCTATTTTTGTAGCTGTAGCCGGCTTCAACCATTAGGCTAAAGGATAATCTTTAATTCGATAATTAACGTTGCCACCTACCCCATATTGTAGACATATATACTACGAGATAGGTTAATCCTTGTATGATGCTATAATCGATAAGTTAAAACAAAAATGTTTTTATATAACTAAGTCTATTTTAAGATAGACATACCTCGTGGCGTTGTTATAGGTTCGTTGTTGAAGGGGTGCTCGTATTGCAAAAAAATACAAAGCCACGTACACATTATAAAAATAATAGCAGAAGATATAACAGTTTTTAAAAACATACTTTTTTAGACCGCTGATACAAATTTGAAGCAATGCTGTAACACAGAGTATTTCTTATACCTTCTTGTATTAATATAGCAATTTCAATTCATACAACCTTCAGCCATTACACTTCGGCGAAGTGTAATAGTCCAGTTTATGAGGCCCACCGCGGCACACCGACTTCACTCGCAATTTATTGCGGCTTGTTTTCGTAAATATCAGTTGGATTATTTTAAAATTAAGGGCTCTATAAATTTGGGGCTTGGTCGTCATTGCCTGGTGTAGAGGAAGGCCTCTACTCGAGGCAATGATTACAGTAAGACGAAGACGTCTTACTAAATTCAAATGGTTCTTATTAAATTACAAAATAACATCGAAAGTACAATCAACAGCTAAAGTACAGTTTTTTCTTTAAAACTTTATGAGCATCAATTAAATTATCAAAATGCTATTAATGACTGCTCTAGTTTACTTAGTAAACAGGAATCACTTAGTTACACAGCGACTGTTTGTGTACGTTTACCTAACCAACCTTTTAAAGATTTAAAAGTATATTTGCAATGATCTTGGTGCCGGAGCCCCGTTACTTTGAGACGTTTAATTACCCCGCCCCGCTATAGAAACCCTGCGCAATTGGCGCACTGCTGAATTCTCAACAATGCCAGCGAAGTGCTCCACTAATCTTAATAGCTGAAAGTAATAGTTAAAAAAGGGAAATATAAACATAATTACTAGCCACTTAGGATTATAAACTTTAGGTGCAATTTTAAAGCTATTATACCTAAAATTTCAAGAAAAGATTTTATACACACTTTAATAGGTATCAAGTTATGACAATGTATAAAGGTACTGAAATTCAATTAAAATACAACCTTCAAATAAAATGTACGTATTTTTCACAATCGTTAAGGAAAAAAACTCTTCTGCAGCGAAAACTACTAAATGCTTCATAATTTGGTTCAAAGAAAATATTTTTTCTACGCTTAAGGTTGCCAAATTCGTTCGATCCACATACCTATTGTAGAATGATATAAACCATAGCATAGGCCCGAAATACATAGTTATTTTTAATCGATCAGTCTAAGTGATGCAGTTGTTCCGACAACGCGCAGCCAAACTTCGTAATTTATTCCCCAATTTCAACTGTTCGAATCTCGCTGTAAACTCACTGTAAAACGTTCAATCCACAAACTACTGGAGTGCGACTAAAACTCACAGAAACTGCCAGTTTTAAAGGTGTTTATGCAGCAATATATTCACAGCTGGTGAGGAAATTTGTTACTGTTGGTGAAGAAATTTGTTATTGTTGGTGAAGAAATTTGTTATTGTTGGTGAAGAAATGTATTAATGGTTGTTCAACAGAGCTTTGGCTATTGGCTACTGGCCACTGGATGTTTCTGAAGCAGCACCACTTCACTAGCAAAATGTACTTACGTCCTTGCGTTTACACATGGCCATGAATTCTAGATATTTGAACATTGAAAAAATACTAGCAGTATGTACTTACATTATCTGTGGGTCACTATTTGAGTCCCATTACAGCCCTGCATAAACTGATTGTAGGAATCTTACCAACAACCTCTTGTTAGGCACGCGACCCCTGTGATAGTCAGGCCATTTGCGCTTTAAATACAAATTTATTTAATGTGTACACCAATCGTTCCTTTTATATTGTCAGTTCTCCTAATTAATTTAACCTCTTCCGAGCTAATACGAAAAAGTTTGTGATGTGAGAAAATACATTACATCTGACGCAAACCGGAACAATCCGAGGAAAATTTCGCTCAACTTACGCGATGTTTACTTGGGCAATTACGGCCATTTTCCTGCTCCAATTTAAAGGAAACCTTAACGTATTTGTCTTAAAATATCCTTTCGCAATCATTATTTTGAATTAATAGTATTTTATATATAAAACCAGTATTTGGATCGATACTATTTTAATAAACTTGTATAATGTATTACTTTTAGGATCTTACCACATGCTTACACAAAACCAACAATATTAGGTTAACTTTTATTTGTATTTTATCACTAGCTATATTCATTAACTTAATTTAATTAGGTCTACTATTCTTGTATAGAATAATAATAATAATATCGCCAGACGAACACACCAAATATACGGTTCCACTCAATGCAACGCTTGTATGTGGGTACCGTACAATGGACAGAGGGCGAACTCAGTATATAATACTAGGTATATATTAAACATCCATGACTCGGGTACAAACATTCATGCTCATCACTCATAGTTTGTCCCTACCAGGATTCGAAACCAGGACCTTCAACACAGAAAGCAATGATCGGTCACTTAAATGCACGATCTTGGAACATAGTAGGTACTTTATTTGGTTTTATTTTATCTCTTTTTATTGTAGTAGTATAAACAAGTTTTGGCTAACCATTTAAAAATATAATAAGAAATGTTTGAACTAATTTAGCAGATGGGCATAATTACTTATCTATATATATATATATACATCTATATATATATATATATATATATATGTATATATATATATATATATATATATATATATATATATATATATATATATATATATATATAAAACCAAGTTGTGTTAATTACATCATTTATAACTCAAGAACGGGTGAGCTGATTTTTATGTTCTTTGTATTTTTAATTTTTCTCCACCCCGAATAGCAGAATAATTATTAACACATGGGCAATATTCACTAAACAGTAATAAAGATAGTTAATTTTGTAATACATTTGAAACTGGGGCGGTACGAAGTTTGCCGGGAGAGATAAAAATTATATTTCATACATGGGTATCACAAAACCCTATTCTGAAACTTTATTACTGAAAAATTATTTGCAATACCATTGTAAGTGAGCGATGTTTTTTTATAAATAATGTGTTCAGACTATCCTATATCCTCAGCAACTTTATTTCAAAACATCTTAACAAGCAATTCAGCTTCTGCATAGAGAGTAGATGGGGCTAGTTGGCGATTAATTAACAAGGACTCGCCTCCAGAGAGACCTTCTCCCGGAATTATTCACTGCTCTACTTTAACCCTTTCGCAAAATAATTATTAAGCGTAGGTACAGCTAATTAATTTGCCCCGAGAGCCGCGCATCATCTTATTTGTATAATTTTGCAATACATTATGGAAATTTAGTCCGGAAAATATTGTGTTCCGGATAATAAATGTAAAGTAAAAACACTATATATGTCTATCATTATGTAAAAAGCACTATGTATCCTACATAGTGTGAAGTCAATTGTCATTTTAATGTTAATTTTAAAATCAACATACCGAAATTCGGACTTCACTTAGTGTTTACAAATGTTTTCAAGAGGCCCACATATACTCTAGGCTTAGTATACCTTTTTTGAATCATTCTGTATAGATACCATTCTCAAAGAAAAAAAAAGATACAGAAATCCTACTCCGAATACAAAGTTGGTGAACAAAATCATTTTTTCTGCCCAGCTATATAAAATCATGAACAAAATGATGACGAGGTATATTTGAATGGGGGTTGATCAAAATAAACTCGCATGGCATTCACGTATTGTGTACGTTTCTGAAATCCGAGAACGAGGTTCAGCCCTGCCATGGGTAAGCGATAATACCTCTCACGGGATTCTTATCTGTTTCCACTTCCTTCCTGCATTTGCAAATCAACAAAAAGGGAAGCATCCCAGCCTTGTCAGGTTATTACAATATTTCAGAAGTTTTGCTTTTATTTACTTAAGTTGTGGGTTATTTTGATAATACCAGTGTGATCTAATAATGTAATATGTAGTATGTGCAATATGTATGTATATATATCAATACTAACACTTATTCATAATTACTAATTAACAATTATACAACGTACAAACATGTTGATTTGTACCACACCAATCAACCCCACAAATAGTCGAACACTCACTATATCTCTTCATTAGCTGATAGACCTGGCACAGATCGCGCTATTGTGCTGTAAATACCAATCCCGCAGTTAGTAGAGTGATCCCGGACTACGCTCTGGACCAATCACGCGCCACGCTCGCAGCGCCTGCTGTGTAATCATGCAGTGGTTAAGTTAAATCCACAGAACCGGGCATATTTATATATATCCCACGAGTACATATATAAGGTGTAACTTTAATAGTGTAAAATAATTTAATAGATTGATCTGTAGGTTATAAAGATAACATTCCTAAAGAAATAAATCATATTATTAGAAATTTCAACTTATCACCACATACTAATTGCATGGTGTAACGCTACTGGTTCGCCTTATTTAAAAATAAATAACTTTATCTACACATTTTTTTTAAACAGCAATGTTATCGGTATGATCTACTCCTTTAAATATTTGACACAAATTTTATCATACCTTATATTATCTCCGTACAGATTGTAAATACGATCAGATTCGACGATTCTGAAGTATTAGAGCTCATTATATCTAAAGCTTTTAAGACTTGTAGAGTAATACAATAAATAAGCAGTTATAAAGTTCTAAAGCTAATCGCTTAAAACATTCAAATTCTTCAAGGGTTTAATTCCTTTAGACAACTTATCTGAGTTACATACTAATCAGTAAAACAACTTTATGCCCGAATGAGTACGTGTAATTTTACAAATTTGTGAGTGTCTAAGTTAAGATTAGTTAACAGGAGCTACAGTTTGTCCTAAATAATAAAGCATCTAAGACATCGACAATTGGCACGTCGGAATACATTCATGAGCTTCCGTACCTATAATTAAATTAGCAACATAAACTTTATTTAATTAATTAAAAGTTCTAATTAGTATGCAAAAGGTGGAAGCGAAGGCAGCGATGAGAGCGCCTACGTTTTTGAGTTCCGACATTGTCGTCTTCGACTTTAGCTTCGCTGTTGGTAAATAAATAAAGACTAAATTATCGTGTTCAAGCAACCTCTGAAGGCTCGTTATTTGTTGAGTAAATTGAATTACTCTTAGAGGTCGTTTAATTTACAATGTAAATGTTTGTACTGGCTAAATAATGTTTGTTTACAATATTATAACAGTGATACTAACCCGCGTCTGGCTCCGGAGATAAGACATTTAGCTGAAGTAATTAAGGCGACAAATCATTTTGATTTGAAATTTGTATCTATCGTATTTGAACCTGAACCCTTGCAATCTGTAGTCGTAAAATCAATGATCTAGTTGTATAATCTTACATTTAAATTTACAAATTTTGATGAGGGAGATAAGTCCTTTGAGCTGCAAAGATTTAGAGAAATATTATAAGCAGCAAATTATAATCCACCGAATTCATAATTCGTCTAAATTTGATGAATACTTAACTTAGGGTACAACGATTGAAATTAGTTAAGATTTATAGCTGTAAACTTTCGCTGTTCGAGTAAAAACTTGTTAGGACTTTTCAGTGATGGGATTACGAACGTAATTTGCGCTTTGAGACTTGAAACCACAGATATATTAGAGGAGATATGTTATGAAAGCGGTGGGCTTGCGCTCACCTTTAGCCAAAATTACGCTAACATAGAGTTTTCGCCGTCAGTCGACTGCAACTGCACGTCGGTATCGGAGCTCTAACTTTTTTTAATGCCGTGCTATTCCGTGGTTGTGTGCTAAAATACTAGCAGCAAAGTGAACTACGCGAAAGATGGAATCTCATTTCACCAGCCAGTATTAAGTATTTTATTTATTCGTCTTTAAAATCATTAAAAACAACAAATAAAAAAAATTTTAATGCCTTTATTATGTTATTTTAGTTTTCATGTAGCACAACGACTTTTTTATTTTTGTACAAAATACATGGCTCTTTAAGTACCACCTATGTTCGCTACTGAGTGAATGTACGAGGCAATGGATAGATCGTCTAACGATACTTTGAATAAACTGGTGCGTCGCGTAGTACAGCCGCTGTAAGCGGCGACGACGCAGCACGCACCGAATTATTGGCACCCGTGTGTGTTGGGTTGGCTTATCGATAGCAATAATCACGCAATTTTTGATTTCAAATCGATAAATCGTATTACGTGGCGCGGCGACGTAATACAAATTAGTGATTTGAAAAAAAAAAGTCAGATTATTGCTGTTGCTCGGATATCACTAAGTTAGGCATGGTTCGTTATCAGGTTAGCAGCGATTCTAGCGAATAGTTGAGGCGTTAATAGCGACGCCCGCCGAAGTAGCCCGCGGCGGTTAGCAGACCTACATTCAGCGCGCACTGCAATTAAAACGACCATTGAAAAAGAAAACAAAAATTACTCGTTACTCTCTTCCTCTTATTCAGGGGTAAAACCTTATCTTTGTAGCTGCTGAAACTTTTTTCATCCGTCTCTATCTAGAGCACTTCATTGCTAGTCTCCTTATCTCCAGCTCTATGTGCCTACTACACAGCTTGGTATCTACTCTATATGTCTTTTGAATCCAATAATTAATTTGTTACATGTACGTAGATTATTATGAGGACAAAATTTTAGTTCAATCTGCGAGATATTGAACAACCCTTTCAACAAAAGTCGGGCTACAAAGTAAACATCTCAAGATTTATCTAGGACGAGCTAAACTTGTTTAAATGAGAGTTAAAAACTTTCCAAGACCTCTCAGAATTATCAATCTGGCACTTATCCTAAATATTTGGCCATTTTATCGGAGAATCGAGGAACCTTTAAGATATCAGTATCTTGGCGCGGTTCCCTAAAACGCTTACGGCTAGTCCTTTTTACACAAACCTCGTGCACAACTTAGTCGAGGGGTAAACGACGTATTTTCTTAAGTTGCGAAACAACAATTGAATTGAGTTTTTAGATATTCTCTGCATTACATTGCCTTTTCATATTTAAAAATTTCGGATTCATTCTACATTCTTACCTACTTTAAGTATTTACCTACCTATTTGTTTAAATAGAGCATGTACATTCATTTTAGTAATTAAAGTAATGTTTGACACCGAAATATTGCTTTGTATTTCCTTAGAGCTTGAAGCTTTGGTTATATTTTTGGCATTCAAGACACCGCTCTCTACGTCGATCAAGTAACCGCTAAGCTTGACTTTTGTAAGTTGAACAGTTACGTAGCAACGTAAACATACATTTGGTCTGTTTATGCAACATCTATATTCTGAGCTGATAAAAAATCAGCTGGCTGAAACGAGGGTAGAGCTGTTCGAATGCAGGCATGTGTTTATGCAGCAGCGGGTACGCTTCACTGGCTCCTGCGACGACAAAATGCACTCACGTCCTCCCGCGCGCACTCAGCCGGGAATTCAAGATGTTATTATTGATCACAGGCTCAATCTGTGTACGCTTAAATGTTACTAACTAAAATACCAGTGAATTCAAAGTGTGTCTCCCATTCTTAATGACTTAGTGGCATAATCAACTTAAGTAAGCTGTCTCCTTGTTGCTTCGTGAACCATGTATTTGAATTACAGTTTAATTTGTATAATTCGCAATTTAATATCGGCTTCCATTCTTAAACAGCTCTACCGAAGCCTACAAGCCGACCGAAGCGATCAAATGCCGCTTAGAACTATGTAGGTATCCCGTCATGGTTATTTGTTGCGAGGTACGGTTGTTCTTAGTAGTTTAAAGGTATTGTCGATTCGTTGCCGAACCGTTGAGTCGAGTACTTCCCCAAAATTAGTAGGGGCTTAATTCGGCGCGGATCCTCAGGCGTAACATGCGATGGAGCATGATATCCGCCAGAGCTAAGTTAAACCGAGGCTGTCTAAACGAGCGTGATTTAACGTTCGTCAATGTTCTAGTCTAGTGCCAAGTATTATATAGCTAGGTAAACATAGGAAGGAGGTTCATGTGCTAGTACTTTTCGTCGACCCCTTTTGCTACGGTTTGTAGTTATGCAATTTCAAGATAGTAAACGAGCAATATTTCACCAAAATTTATGAACGAATCAGCGAGAAACCAACAATACAACGCAATGAGGGCGAGCATCTAATCACTACTCGCAAACTCCATCGTTAGCCCCCGTACCTTGGGTCTGTAACGGCATCACGTATTTGCAAATGAGCGATAGAGGAAAAAGGCGCGAGCAAGATTACCGAGCATTCCAATGCTACGGGGCCCAGGAATGTTTCACCGAGCAGGAAAATACCGCTGCCCTATTTGTTACATGAGATCTTTGTGATTTATTTTCGCGGTGACACTTCACCGTAAATCTTGCGAAGTACCCACCTACTAATAACTTAAATGGATACCCATGATTGCTGGACGATCTGTATTTTATTCATCTTTAGGTTATTTGTTTTATTTATATACGTATATGGTTCATCGACAATGCGTCAAATATTACAATGTTATTTCGTTTGAACGACACAGCTATGAGAAAAATGTCTTGGAGAAACATTAGAATAATACCAAAAAAATCCGATGTTTGTTTTAATTTAGAGAAAGGGTCTCCCTCGAGGAGACAGTAAATATCAATTAAGTATTCCGATGTTTTCCCGGAGCGAAACAATAGCCCGAGTACAATTACTTGTCCTTCATTAGCGAGAGACAAATCCTTTCACTAGTATTGCTCGTTCTAATTGCAGCATTAGGGGAGCTGAATGAGCTATTGTAGAGCGCTGTCTGTCGGGGTTTGTTTTATTTTTAACGCCCCGAGCTAACAACAAGCGGGTTTTAGAATTCGCAACGCTAAAGACTTTTGTTCGTAGTAACAAAAGTTTCGTTGCTGATAAAGTATCTACGATTTCTCGATTTTGCTGTCTTAATCGTCACAGGATAGAATCATGAGACCCGAGATACCTATCTTCTATTATTTCATGAAACTATTGAGTCACAAAAAAATGTAGCATGGCTAAAATCTGGACTAAGGACCTACATAAAACATTGCAATCGATAGTCTTAGCTAAACTTTATGTAACGATAGAACTGATGCTGCGATGCTCTACAAAACTTAACAGGAGACTGTTAATTTAGAGTAAGCGCGCCGTGTAGCAACAGAGCTATTAAGATATAAAGCCGAATTTCCGATATCTTCACAGATTATTTAATCTTTGAAACTCTTAGAGAATGTCATGGAAATTTTGTGGTCGAAAAAATATTGTTAAAAGCTATTACAATTCAGCAAAACGTATAGAAATGTGAAAACTCGCAAGTTTAAGTGCAACATGAGATAAATAATTTCATAAGCAATGAACACATGCACTATAACTGTCAAAACACTTTAATTACATCAAACTTACCTTGACATGATAGCTTGCATCTATATCACTCGCATGTTGGCAAGATACCATTGTGTATTCAATTTGTCGAGGAACGTCCTATTGTTCGCGATCCAGGTTAAAGCGAGATTACTCGTATAGGAGTCATTACTTTAATTGTGTTTACTATGGCTATATAACTGCACAATAAGAGAGTCTTAGATTACACACAGAGGTTACAAAAACATTTTTTCCATCAGAAGCGGCAGAAAATTGTGCCCCTTAATGCATCCAACAGCCAATCTCGTGCTGAATATCGCAATATTGTTGCACAACCTCCACTAAATAATCCATTTAAACATGACAACAGTGAAAATGAAAGCATCTGTTTTCACCAATATTAAACATCCTAAAGTTCTCCGTGCGCCATGAAGTTTCAAGTGAGTTTGGTATGAGTTTTAAATACTTGGGATGAGTGCATAAATCACGCTGTGTGTATTTTGACGGAAACGGGGAAGTTGTATTTTCTATTGAATATTCATGTTTGCTTAACGAATACACTAAATCATATGTTATTTTATTTTTATTAAACAAAAACAATTAACGAGGAAAATCATTACAGGATACTTCTATTGCTTCTTTCTGAAATGTTTTTTTCTTCATTAAACAAACTCAAGAAAATTATTTTAGCGGTAGTACTAAGTAGTGTGTGTAAAACTTGTTTGTTTATATAAACGCGAAGTACAAGTAAGTAGCACTAACCGTATGTTTTTGGATCAGGTAAGTGTTTATTCAGGATAACTGAAAAATTGGCTGTTTTCAGTTCTTAAAAAATATTTAGGTACTTAACTCCTTTATGACTTATATTTACACGTAAGTGAAAAAATATAATAACACATTTTTTTAATAAAAAATAATGTTTTAAACGTCATATTAAAACCTGGGCCTACTTAGTCGATCATTTCTCAAATAAGATATATTGAGGATAGGTAAGTGCCATTTTGATAATTCCAAGCATTTTCAGGAACCTCTCGGTTTATTTAAGCGCCTTTGGTCCCTTCAGAAGTACTCTTCAGTTCTTTTATGTCGAAGTGCGATTTTGTCGAAAGAAAGCCTCGGAACATTATATTTTTATATTCACTGTGTTAATATATCTAACTTATAGACGTTTACTAAGTACCAAGCAGGTAAGTATCCTCCGTAATAAGTGCACTAGGTAGAAGCACTTAAAACCATTCATATAATATTACAATTGTTACTGCTATACCCAAAGGTAAATTAAAAATAATAATAATAAGTTTCATGAAATAGGATGGGAAATCTTCTCATTATTTTAAGAACATGAGAAGTTCAGTCCCAACAAATAAAGACAATTTTCAATTGAAAAATAAGTTCAGAGTAGCGAGGACGATAGTACGGCGTTGGTTTTGACAAAACTAAACTTTGCATTTAATTAAAACTCCTAACAATTTATTTGCTCATTCAATAATTGAAACTGCAGAAAGGATGCGAAAAAGGCAACCATTACTAACCTATTTTTGAAAGTGGAGAAAAGCGTCGGCTAGGATGATTAATTAACGGAGAGTTGGCCGCAAGCGAACTACGAAGGAAAACTTAATTACTTTTCTCGGCGGAATCATGAAACTGAATAATTCATACACTAGCTGCTGAAAGGACAGTGTTACATGTGTCACACAAAAGCCACCGAATGTGCACTGTGCGCGGTGCTAGCTCGTGCTGGGATTTGGTGACCCCTTAGATAGCATTCTGGTGCATAAAATCTATCTTCAAAAATGGCATTACTTAAAAAAAACATGTTTTTGGACTTACTGGTTTTCCCGGCGATCTTCGCGCCGCGCCGCCTCAGAATAAAATATATGAAAAAAAATCTTGTTTGAACAGTAATTCTGCTATGAAGGAGGGAGATAAATAAAAAAAATCAAAGATAGAATAACATTACTTATATTGTTTAAAAACGAAACCAAGTTCACAAAGATACACACACATTTGTTATACTTAAGTAACAATTATAATAGGTATACGAGTCTAAGGTGTAATAATAAAAAAATATTTTAAGAGGAAACCCTAATAGGGGTTCCCCTTAAACGCGTTTATGCATAAAATAAACGTGTAAATAGAGTTTGTTTTTCCAAGAATGTGATACCGTAGAATTTTACAGAGCACTTGTATTATTTTAAAATTTGGAATGGGATACTTTTTTGTAGTTGTGCTTTTTACTGGAATATTTCTATTAAACTATTGTAGTTCAATGCCTAATATTTTAAATATTTCGTCAAACCATGTTTTGTATTTATATTCCAAGTCTCTGTTTATAAACTCAGAAACCGACACTTTGATTTTAACAAAAATAAAAAAGGTGTAATTATAACATGAAATATAAAACAAAAACATAATTAGCGTTGGAAGAGTTTTATCTAATTAAACATCTAATGTACAAAAGTAAACGCGCTCGTAGGACAAAAGTTCATTAATTCAGTTCCAAGGGTGAACTTGCCTTTGCCTTTCGATTTTACAGATGCACCGACATTTTCATAAAGTCAGAAAGCTATTGAAATAAAACCAATTTTACGGATTTTATCGCGTTTATTTTATGTTTTCTACGTTCCCGACGTTAGTTAGCGTTAGTTTTATTTCAATGTGTAGTATTCGCGTAAATATAAGAAATCGATATCAGAAAGCTATGTTCGCCAACATGCAATTATTTCATTTAAGAGAACATTTTATTTTTGTAATTTCAGACGTATTGTCGAAACATTAGTCATTTAACTAAATATCAAGACTGTCATAGTCTATCTTAATGCTACATTTATGTTAATCACGATGACTGCTAGGTTTACAAATCAATGTAAATTGCAAGACAATTGGTACCTAAAAATATAAAATCGGCATGGCATCATGTTAAGCATATTACTTACTTCTTTCTTTAATAACTTATGAAAAAAAAGATGTTGCGTTCCGCATAATATCTGTACCTAAAAGAAGGCAAAATGCCTATTTACGTAGTAAACTATTCCATATTAATGAAACAATTTTTCGTTTAAAATTATATTTCCCTGTCACTTGTTCACAAATATTTCTTTTCTGCGCAGACCTCCTTACGAAACGGGACTAATTTACTACTAATTACTAAAGCTTGACTGTTATTAGAGGTCGCTCGCTTAGTTGGGTCTCATGAATTAAATTACTTTTACCTAAAAGGTATAATATAATTAATTATGAGTTTAATTTATTATTTTACTTAAAATAATGCTTTAGTAGAATTAATTATCTATGAAATGAAGACATATTTTCATAGGAACGATACATTTATTTAAATTGTTTAAAATTAAATAACTACAGAACCCAATTATTTAAGAACCAGTATTGTATAGTTTATGTACCAATGTTCTACTTGAAGATAAGCCTGACTAGGTATATGTCGTGGGTAAATGCCGGGATAAAGCCCGAGGGGCATGCAGTGATGGCCCGTAGTCGCACGATGTTCTGATTAAATATTCTCTTTGAGGCGTTCAAATGGCGTTATCTGTCCCCCGCATCTTAAGCCTGTATTCAATTGAGCGATGATAACTATGAAAAAAATAATTTCTCTATTAACAACACTAATATTAGCTTATTTCGTTTATAATATAATCTGACCCTTTCGAACTATATTTCTATAAAAAAAATTGATTGAATCCAGTGCAGCCTTCTATAAAATTACCTATAATACGGTGCAGGAATGTAATTCAATAGCATACGTGAAGCCCACATGATTCGCTTCAGAATAAATGGAATATAGCGAGTTTGTTAAAAGGAACTCGAAGGAATGTAACCCGTTAGCCGTCCCGATGGAACCCCGGGGGATCGCGGGACACGTACGGCACACTCAGCACTCGAGCTCCTCTCAAAGACAATTTCACTGTTCTTTTGCCAAGCTGTAGAGCTCGCGATATAGCTCACATAATACTTAATTCCGTAGCAATATTTCTGTCTGAATGTGCATTGTATTGTCTACTTATTTACATCTATTAAATAATGTTACCGGAACCTCCCCTAATATATAATACCTGTATTGAAATGATGGGCCATTACTAACATGTTTTTGTTTAATTTTTATGCATACTGAATTTTCTACGTAGGTGATATTATTTTAATTGTAACATTATTATTGATTTTTAAATTAAAATAAGCTGTTGATGGCTCTACACTAAAACATTTAGTTATCATTGATAAAACTTGACTACTAGTTACAACAATATTATAACATGCGAATGGTTTGTTACTAGTAACACATACAACTTTAAATTTAATAAAAGTTTAGCTCATTTTAACAACATTTGGTTAGGTTACTTTAGAAACAACCAAAAAAGTTGGGCTAATTAGTTTTTTCAGTGTATCATGAATAAAAAACATCTTTATTTAGAGCAAAGAACATTGGCTCTACTTAACGTAGAGCCGCTACTTTTAATCTCGCTACACACATATGATTAAGTTCTGTAACTAAGCTGTAACAAAGATAAAGCGTGAGGCCAGTGATTTATTTCCGGAAAATGCATTTATTCTGTAACAAGACCACAATGTAGAGTTTTCGCAACTCATATATCTCAAACTCTTTCGAGATTACAAAGTTGTGCCTTCTTTTCCTTTTTACAGGAAAAGTGGATTAAGATTTTCTATATCTACCTAATATATCAACATTAGGGCAGGTTCGCATGATTTATAGGCCAAGTTGAGAAAGTTCTGCATGTCATCTACTGGCTCTTTGCGAAATTTTCTAAAGGAACTTTGAACTTTTTACATTAGCGCGATGATGGTGACTAACCTAGGTATGTATTTTTTATTTTACACTCAAATTATTCCTATAAAGTGGGTAAGAAGTTAGATTCTTTTGTTAACTTAATGAAAAACTTTTTTACTGTCTCAGTACCGAAGTAAAGAAGAAAATTATATGGATATAAAAATTAACTTATAAAAGTTGTCACGATTCAAGATTCTTTTAACACTTGAGTGCCTGCTGCATAGAGTAGAGGATTTGAGAATTCTTGAAATGTTTACGCTTGGTTAGAATTCAAGAAAGAACATCAACATTATCAATTATCGGTTTAAAAACCGCCACGTAGAGCGACGTAGCGCGGAGTAGAGAACTAATGATATTTGTCTGGCGCCGGTGATTAATGGTAAGAGAGTCGCGGATTGTTCGAGCGAGATGAGTTCAGAAGAAGCATTCACTACCCGTGAAATTAACTTTCGTCGCCTTTCGAAGACCCGTCACCTTATTTCCAGAGGAGCGTTTCACTTTTTGTGACCTACCATTTGAATGGTTATTGGAAATGTTTGATTATTACTCCAGTGTTACATTGTACCTATCTAATGAGAGTTTTATTTTTAGGAGTTGGAGACCAGTTTTTTTTTAAATTTTATACTTTACTTTATTATGTAGTATGCCAATAACGCTAAGTAACTAAAGATAAGTCCGAATCGTATTGCATTTCTAAAAACGTTTTATTTCACTGAATATTTATGTTCAAATAATAATTATGTAACTTAATATACTTTGTCAAAATAAATGTATATTCACCAGTTCTAATTTGTATTAGTGCTTACTCGAACTGAACATCCCCGCCACCACTGGGTTATGTAAAAGCTACCCAAACATGAAATTTTGCGGTAGCTTACAATTACATTTCACACGCATTCGCGCCAGCCCTGCGTGTTGTGACATCGCACTGATAATAATGTACTAGATGATTCGCCGCAATGTAACATGTCGTTCAGAGGTTATATTTCTGTTTCTACGTGTAATTACTAATTGCCTACTCACGAGCAACATGTAAGATAAATAAAAAACATTAGATGTTTAAGAAATAATTATATACTTTTAAGCTTGTTGAACCGAATAATACTTACATCTAAGTAATCTGGTCAAACATAACATTTATATCCAACATTTACTGTTAATCAGTAAATCTTGCAATAAACTTCCCTTTTTCAGATCTAAAAGGTTTTCATCCTCATCTGAAATTTGGATTCCTTAAACGCAAAGGGATTCTTGTAATCTTGAAACGTTTTAAGCCTAATTTGCTAAAAGGCTGGCGATCGATTTAACTGGACCGCCGGAAGTATTTATAGGCCTGGCGTCCATGCATCCACTCAATGCCATTAGCTACGAAAATATATCATTTGCATTCGTAATGTAGCTTGCATATTGAATATCGGTAACCTAAATTCATAGAAGATTTGAACAAGCACATTTAGGACATAAGACTTATTGCAACGCTATAACAACGCATTTCAGAAGTAAAGTGCTTTGTGATGCCATTGTGAATAAATTAAATATTTCTATGAATTTGGGGGTACTACAACAATGTCCAATTGTGTTTTATCTGTGTGTAGTCTTAGGTAGAATTTGGTGATATAGATCACATCAGACTAGTATGACCAGATTCTTGTAGCCAAAGACATATAAACCTACCTATAAAATGGTAACCTATATAATCTCACATTGACATCAACAATAATGTTAGGAAAAAATTGCAACATGCCCTATGAATGGTGCACATACAAACACTCCAGGGGATGGGCAGACCACTAATGGATCGTAAACGTGCGTCATACCCTATGTCAATAAATGTACTGCTATTGTTGAAGTAGGCCAATTACTATCAGTGGTGGCAATTACGAGCATGTTCATGCAATGACTTTCACGCCCCAGGCGGCGTGTACTGGAAACAGGATTTGTGAATAATGCCAACAATAACCCACATAATAACTGGGAATGTGTTGGTAAAAAGTTTTCTTTATTCGACACGGTACAATAAAATTTTACCCCCATCGGAGAGATTGAGAAAAATCAAACAATATACAGATAGAAAATATATTCGAGCCACAGTGGAGTGAAACATCTAAATTATCCAGTTGTAAACTCCAAGGCATTATTGGAAAACAAGCTGAAGTCCATCCGTCTAAAGTTGAATTTATAATGCAAGCCAGCACGCTTGGTTGATTGGATTCTAAGGTACACTTACGTACGAGGTGGCGTCGATAGTTAAAACGCGAAGTTTTAAATTTACTTACAAGTGATTAAAAAAATGAACGCTTGTAAAAAAACAACACGAGTGTTACCACAAATGACATTTAAAAACTAGCGTTTGGGAAAAATAAACAGTTTATGTGCATTTCAAACAGCTACCTGTGATTTTGGATCAATATGTAAATGCATCGTGAGTGCACGCGGGTCGGCTGAGGCGTGAGTGCATTTTGTCGTAGAGGAAAAGGCAGCCGACCGTGACGCCGCGATCCACTGTTTCTGACTTTGTAAGAGCAGCCAGGATTTTAATGTACAATTCATTCACTATTTTGCATGTAAAACTTTATTCTTCAGTAAACCTTTTTATTGCCAGCATGTTCTGTAAACTTATTTTCACTCGACAGTGAATTTACGATCATACATAAAAGGCGTAGGTACTCGTTAGTTTATTTGAGAACAAATTCCATTAGCCGGTCTTATCATTTTTCGATTCCATTCGATTGCGCGAGCAAGCAAATCTCTCGGGGGCATTTAGATCAATTTATTTCATATTTGCTCGCGTAATCAGTTTTATTTTGGACATGATTAGTTTTCACCCTCTGAGAGTTGCTACTTAATTGATCAGAATACTGATTTAATAAGAATTATTTCTGCGACTTGACTGACCATGTTATCTGTGTGAAAATAACAAAATGTGTTATAATTGGTATAAAAGATATATGATATAATATATACTATTGAGCAGACGGGTCTATAGGTACGTTTGTATTGCAAGTATCTATCTACGGGAATGATTAATCAAAACAAAGATTAATGATGGCATATAATAGTGAAACACAGCTAGTGGGGCTGGTGATTGAATAGTTGCATGTTTGGCGGTATTAAAAGCCGGGCGTTGTCGTGGCTCGGCGTCGTAAGTTCGACTTAATTTTCGCGTGGTAATGGACTTGGGAAAATCGCTGCTTATTTAATACCCATGTCCTAGTGATCGTTCTGCGTTAACGAGAAGCTCTATAAAAATCCAAGTTAGAAGTGTTGTAATAAAATAAATGATATCTATAAATCAATTATCTCTTCGCTTTTTAGGAGATTTGTAGAGGTCTAAAATTATCGGTGTTATTTAAATTACTTATTATCTCAACGCATTTCTTGACATAATTCTGGTACAAAAATTGTATATATATCCAAACCTTTACTTTTACGAGGCCTCACAACAATATTTATGTATCTAGGTAAAGCCCTCTAAATACTTTATTATTCATAGCACGGCTATAAATCTCTTTAATATAAGCCTGTCTGAAAAGCCGGCTAAGTGTTTGTACAGCCCCTATATTCGCCGCACTCCCGACGAGTAAAACTTTAATTACACAGATTTCAAAATCCGATAAGAAAACTGTTTGATTCAAACTGTACAGATAAGTTGAAAGTAAATTAAAGTGTAACCATTGAAACAAAATAGTAAGAAAAGTAAGATTAACTTTAGATAAGCGTGCTGAATAACAAGCACGCGCGCGCTCACGATCGCGCCATCTGCACAGAAGACGTGATATTGTTTTATTTGCCTCTATTGTCGCCAGACAAGGAGTGCGCTCAGTACCAGCAGATTGAAGCACTCCTATCAATCAATATATTTTTGATTTTGTTGGCTAATAATTTGGCGTATCATAGTGTAGTGACCTCATCAACCTCGCCACAATCTACACAGATGGCGCTGCAGACGACATTCAGAACAATTGCATACAATCCTGAAACGCGCTATGAGAGTTGTCGGAGCACGTACTATATATACAAGATCCCGACGACAACCGCTGGGGCATAGCGACCGCCCCGCCGGCATACCACTCGCCTGGCTGGAAGATCTTCCCTTTTCCGCCAAAATAGATATACTTATATGAAACAATAATTTCCTACGCGTAAATATCAAGTAAAGGGACTTGACTTATCATATTGCCTGACTTATATTATGTGATTGCTTAGTTCAGAATTCACGTTTATACATATACCGAAGTATATGGTGTCAAAATTTGTTGGTATGCGGTTGCAACACAAGCTGCTCGCTGAAGTTAAATACGACTTAGCCAAACTTTCGGTACATACCGAACTAGACTGAGACGCCAGTTTTGGCAACCAAACTAGTTGACTTTGTTACGAATGTACTGTACAAATGTACTACTACCTGTAAGTCATTGGTATAATGTAGGCAGATTGGTAACAATTTTAAAATATTGTCAACTGTTTTGTTATTTTAACAATAATAATGGGAATTTCTCATTCACAAGCAATTTATTGAAAAAGAAACACATTGCTGTGTTCAGAATTCAAATAATTTCGTTCCGTTTGCTTTCACTCGTTCCACTTTACCGCGGGAACCACCTATTGGTCAAGGGATGAAATTTCTGAATAAAAATCTGAGATATCCACTATACTACACAACAGCGCATACACTTTTAAGAATTATAATAGAGAAAAAATATTTTACCCAATAATACCAAAGCACTGAATCGTAAACGAAGTTAGGCAGAAAATATTTGGAAAATACTAAAATAGCTTTTACATTGAAATAAAACTTATTTTCTGTTTTTACGTTCGGGAACGTAAACAAACGCGATAAAATCCTTAAAATAAGTTTTATTTCAATTTGTAGTATTCGAAATCAATATAGCTTTTCACATCTTATACTATTTAGACCCTGCCTAGGATAAGCTTTTTCGTAAAGATTACGTAACCTTTTTAAATCTCTTGGCAGATATTTAATTTTATATAGAGAATATGATAAGATCAACTAAAGTTCCCTTTGAATCAACTATAGCATTCATGCGACGCGGATGTTTGGAAAGAATACCTATTTACAGTAAATAAAATATCATGTGGCATTTTTTTTTATAAACCTAAATGATGCGTTCCTCGTCTTTTTTCATCATATATGTAGGTATACAATAAGATTTTTTTCTCACTCAGGGACTTTATCGCCTTTAATATTGTTGCCTGCTTCAAGCAATAACTTCTCCGCGGGAGTTCTAAATTCGCTTTCCATTATTTTCACTCCAAAAAATAACGAAAAGCCTATAAACTATATTATTAAAAAGGTAAAGTTTGCGAGCTTGAATATAGGGGGTAAACTTTAAAACTAGTAATCTTATTCTGAATATGCTTTCAGTGATAGAAAGCTGCATTATACCTGAATGCTATATGCTATGTTTCAGGCGCGGCGGAGCCGTGCGCATAAGCCGAGTATGGTTATAAAATTGCCATGCGCCATTATTTCATAGTTGATATTACTCGTTGCTCGGTCCGTGGCGTGTCGTGTGCTATATTGAGATAAGTGTGATCTTCGCGTTTACATTTCGCATGCTGGGCGTGTTCACTTCGTAACGTATGAGGAGAATTCTTATTCGTGCTTATTACGCCCCTACGTGATACGATCATCGAGTGAACACATGACGTAATCACTAAAACGATGAAAAAGTAAACACTTAATTTTTTAAGAAATCAGTCATTGATTGCTTGATAAATCAGGGCCCCGTATTAGTGATAAAAAAACTTTAAAATAAATGCTAAGATCTTGGCTCCTAGCTGTAAATATTTTATCAATGTGAATTCTATGGCAGATTCATTGCAGGTAAATTAAGTCATATAGCGTCTGATATTACATAGATAACAGAAGTTATTGTAGCAATCATTCACAGTTCCTTGATCACCTTAAATAGTATCCAAGTGTAGATCTTAGTAAAGAGCTTTAGGTAAGCATCCATGAAACGCCGAGTTTTGTTGAGGTTTGCATATAATAACTAAGGCGTGATAATCCCTATTCCCGGACCTTAGGTGCGGAATGGATGTTCTATTTATGCTACCTAACACCGCTATCTCATAGCCAAGGCATTAGCATTTGTTTGCGCATGTGTTTATGGGTATAAGGTGTTAATTAATATTCCATGGGTATGCGGTGATGGATTAGCGATACCGTATTGGAGCGGAATGTATTTTCTAGAGACCTTTATTTGTGGTAATCTATAAATGTATTTATAATTATCTTTAGTTACGTACCTATTTTATTGACAGAATTGCACAGGTCTTCCTGTTGAGTTCCTACGTACTCGCATATACTATTGTTTTGTAAAAGTACTCCATAATAAATCTTTAGCTATAATCTAGCAATTTAATCCAAGAATTACCTATATCTCCGATAGTTTAGTAAGGTCGCTTGAATCGTACCGTACACAACATGTAAAATGATTTGCTTACAACTTCCAACAAATCGACATGGAACGGCCGTAATACGAATTTATATCTGCTTACACGATCAGCCTGCTATTATGTCCAATCGAATAGTGCGCGATTTTTGTTGAAGCACCTGGCAGGGGGTATTTCTAGCACTTTGGGACTGGATCGCAGTAAATTGCGATGGCGTTTGGCCTTTCGCAATCGCTCGAGTCACCGGGGTGGAATTAAACGATTTATCGTAGTCATGGAGTCCGATTTCCACGGAGCCCTGTCGCGGGTCGCAATATTGTTGTTACGCGGGTCGATCTAACGTATGTATAATTTTGTATTTTATGTCCTTTAGTTCGGGTGGAATTTACAGTGGGCCGTTTTTTGTGTATGTTTTTGGTGCATGATTTAGTTGGGTGGCACCAAAAATTTGATAAGGGATCTTTGTAGGTTTTGGCCGTGTTATACATAAAATTGATACGTTGTAATGTACTATGTACAATGTAGATTTTTTTTTGACCATTTCGACATTCAAGGATAAGCCTTCCTTTTTCCAGTGCCAGCACTAGTATATATAGGATGATATATTTAAATGAATCTTTAGATTATCTGTACACAAGTCGATGCACGTTAATATAAAATTGTAATGCACCTGTCGTATTAAGCATACGTTGGTTATATTTCATAACGCCTCGTATGATGTGGGCCGCCTCCACTGGGACAATTTATCAACTCCAATTCATTTCCCCTCCATCCATTCATATCCTCCACTTTTTGCCTGTATCTTTGCATTTAAAAACCGTTTACGATTAGATTTTTGCTCAGTTTTGAATTTGGGTATGGAATTTCTTTTAAAAGTCACTTCGTCCACCCACAAAGACAGTGTTCAAAGACAGAATGTAAATACAATTTCGTAATACGATTCGACATAAAGGCTGTGTCCTCCTTCTAAAACTTAGATATAAGCGATGCTAAAACAAACATTACCATAGATTATCTACTCTGTTACTTTTATATTCCATATGTTTATTTCATTACCTACGAGCATTTGCATTTATCGACTTATAATTGTTTTTTTTAAACACTAGTTGTAAAATTAATGACATATAACTTACCAGCTTTAAATAAGTATTTTTTGATATATGTAGCCCCGACAATTAAATCAAATCGACATTAATTTATCTTATCGCAGACGGCGTAGTACACAAGCCTTCCTTAGGGATGTCCAACATCAACGTTTGGATTCCTTTCAGTGAGCTCTCAAACGGGAGGTTTGCCGGGTGGCGTATCAGGAGTCGTCCTGTAGGTAAGTATTCAAGACACGTTGTGCGCTGCGGGGAGACAGACACAAATCCCGGGAGATGCCACGAATCTGTATACCCTCATGTTCACCTTAGCTTTATTTATACGCGATTGAAAGAAAAATACGTGCATCATCGTGCGACATACAAAGCGCAATACAGTTTTGAGATAAATCTTTGTGTTGCAAAGTGCGCTTTGAATATTTTGTGTACCTAGTTTTAGCTGATTGCACAAACGTGAGTTCCTAGTTTTGTGAATTTAGTTTTGTTCGCGTAAAGTTGGTAAAATTGGCAGCAGGTAGATATGTACTCAAATAGAATTGGTGTGAAATAGTCTGACTGTTAATAATAGTCTGGCTGTTACTTACTTTAGATATTTTTAAGTCGTATAATTATTAACATGCTGTGATATAATTATTAACCAAACGTGGTGATAACGTAATTCACTAATAGCTTTTCTAGGTGTAACATTTCCAGTTGTAACAGTTGTAGTGACAACTTATTTATAAGTTGATGTTATTCATTCAACAAGATAGTAGCATAAAGATCGGCTAATTGGCATCAACAAGCTTTGTTAACTTTTCACTTGGTATAAAGTTAGTGTTATTACATCCCACCATGCAACCATCCAATTGAAACACGGCTAGCAAGAAATGTTACACCTAGAGAAGCTTGCTACCAAACGACCCCGACATTTAATAAAGTGATAAAATATCTGCAACAGACACGCGATCTTTTTATGATTCCATTTCGTTACTTTTTTGTTTTCATTATATAGCAACCACTTAGAAGCTTACTTTTATAATGTCGCTTTTAACCTAAATAAACTAAACACTTCTGGGAATACGTAAAATGGCTATTCGATTTTACGTTAATATCAGGGGACGTGAAGTTGAAAGAAAATGAATGAATTGATTATGAGATAAATTCTCGAGAGTAATATGTGGATTTAATGATCAGAAAATATTGTGATTATATTTTGCTTATCTAAATATCGGCCATATATTTGTGGAAATAGAAAACATTCTAATTTTATCGCGCGGGCCAAGAAGTGTACAAACTAAATACTGCAGATTTAAACTATATCGTGAAACGGTGATGGCTGTACTTACATTTAAGAAAATACCTCTAAAACCGAATGTAAGTCATTCCTATATTGAAGTATTTAATTAGTACTACACATTCTCATTTTATAATCTGACCTGATAAACACATATAACGAGAATATCATTACATTCCTATGGTATACTTACACCACCCCTCGGCGAGGTGGTTTTCCTTCTCACATATCTACGTAATCCACCTAAAGCGGCGTTTCACTTTTTGGTTAATATCTACCTATTGCTTTATTTTCCTCCACCATAATGCCCGAGGGATTCCGGTGGCTCCCGTGATTTATGGCTTATGCAAAGAATGAGAGGATATTTTCTACACCATAATTCAGGCTAGTTGAGATTAGAGGCGGGTCCGTGTAACGGATGATATATCAATCCCTTCGTTACGATTTTATGACCTCGTATATTACACGCTATTGTCAAATAAATAAGGGAATGTGTTGATACCTTAGGGTACTTACTGAATTTACAAGATACAAATTTTGTTACATGCCCTGGGGTCACTCCCTCTCTTTAGCTGAGGTGTCGTAAAATGCGAATAGGGTTCTAAAAAGAGAATTATAAGATCCAGTCTTAGCAGAGGACCTCTGTACCTATCTTAGTAAGGTATCGCTAAGGTATATGCAAGTGAGCCGGCATCCAACGTCTTTAAGTCTCATTGCCCGTCAATCCTGTGGATCCTGCGGAAAGTCAAGAGGGTGGCGCAGGTCCTGGGAAACCCTGCACTGGATCAATGTCGTCATAGGTTATATAGCTTCTGTGGATAGGGCACTTTACCTTTACTTTTTTCTTTTTTTATATATATTTGCTCATTCTTAAATGGAAATATAACTTTTTAAGATATTTGTTTATATTTGCGCGAATATTACATATTGAAATAAAACGAATTATACTGATTTTCTTGCGTTTATTTTATGTTTTTTACCGTTTCCGGCGATAAATCAGTTGTTTGGCATTTCCCAAAATTGTAATTCGATTAAGGTTGGTCCTTTTTCTACCAAATTTTCCAGAGTTTCGCTGCAGTCTTATTGATTGCTAAGCACTTAAGGCTTAGCCCAACTGTACTGCCAGTATTTACTTGCTACTATAAGCCGCTGAATATAAAAGGAACAATACTGAACCTCTTAGCTCATTCAACATAGAAAACATGCCACAAATTACGATTTGAACAGGCTACTAAAACAATCATAAACTACGTCAAAACACGAGTAAACAAATTGAAATAAAACTAATCTTAAGGATTTTATCGCGGGCGAGTAAACAAACTTCCGCTGACCAACCTAATCGGCTAATAGCAATCGGCTCTCGTCGGGGGCGTCATCAGCCCATTGTATAAGCTATGAGCTGGCTAGTCCCACAATTGTCTCTATCATTAAATTAAAAGCTTTCGTGTTAGAAGGCCATTAGTAATATTCCCGACACCTAAAGCCATTCGTACAAGGGCACGGTTGGCTAAACAGTTAACTAATTTATTATCCATAAATTCACGATCTGTAGTAGATAAGACACGTCCTCAGGATTTTACTAGTTTAGTTTGTGCTTAATCAGGTTTTAGATTGAATGATGTTTTCGGCTAGCAGTGTTGAGTGGATAATGAAAGACGTATCTCACAATGCGAAAGCAAGCTAAGTGTAAGCTGTCTTACAATCCATAATATATAAGTCTGTTAGTAGAAATATGATCAAAAGATCAATATCATCTAGTAGTTCGAGTAGGTACAATATTTCTTTCATAGTTGCACAATAAATTTTTGATGACATGTTTGAATTTGGTGATAAAACAATAAATTATTAACAACCATTTGGTGAAATTATATGTAACATACTCCATTTGAACGTGCTTCGTTCGTGAAATTCAAGAACTCTACCACGCTAAATATGGTTCCCTACTTTAGAGTTATGAATACTGATGCTGATAGATATTTACCAAAATGTTCTTAGTACTATAAGAACAGAGTGCATATCAAATAATAGTGATCTATTTACTTAACCAACTTAATTAAGGTTAGTGGGAAAACAAACACATATAACGGATTGCAGTCTCATTTTAATGTATATTTTTTGTATTTATTAAACTATTATAGTTACATCAAAACACACATTGCGTAACAAACTGGACTGTAAGATATGTAAGGACCAGTGATACAATACTGTACCTAATGGGAATGTTATTGCTGACAACGCTTACTTCTCCTCACACAGTTTAAGTACATAATAATAAGTCGACTACGGAATGTACATGTTTATAAAACCCCGGTTCAACAGCAATATGGTTCGCCTAGATATAATCTAAGTGTTACGGTAGCTATGTACTCACTAAGCGACAAATTTTAATGCGTACGTCATCACGTGATATCCAGTAGATTTGTAACATTAAGATAAATAATATAGTGAATTAATATAATACACAACAATATAGTTAAGCAACACTCAAATTAATATAAGAAAGTCCAACATTTTGGGCTATCTTTTATTTTTACTTGTGCTGCCCAAAGTCTTGGTCATTTATTCTTAATACTGAGACGCAAGGATCTCGTAGAGTTTTGGTTGTAACTTGTAATAAATAAATAAATATCACCAGACGAACACGCAAAGTTTTCCCTACCAGGATTCGAACCCGGGACCCTCAGCTCAGAATGCAGAGTCACTATCAACTGCGCTAATCAGGCCGTCAACTATGCGAGCCTCTTGCGTTAAGACGCAAGACCAAGGCCTTGCGCAAACCTAAGACCAGGACTTTGGGCAACACTATTATGTACCTGCCCTAATTAATGGTTATATCGCTGGTGCGATCCAACAGAGAACTCCACAATGTGTCAAAAAACATGTTTCGCGATAATTTGTCGCCTAGCATAATCCAACCTTATGTTTTGTTCGACTCCGAAGCATGTCTAACACGAAGAACGTAATTCTAAATGCCATTTTGATATATATATTTTAATATTGTCATTGTTTAAATTTTAATTAGTATTAGTTACAATACTTTACAAGTAGTTCTCTAGACATAAAGTAGAACACGAACTTAGTTTTTATTTCAAGAGCGGCTTACTTTAGCGTAACATCAAAAGAATGAACTAAAAATTACCTCAGGTAATTCGTTCTAGGCTACTTTATCAATTTTCTATACTTAACATTACGTATGTAGTTATTTAACAATGTACAGGCTTAAAAATAAAATTGAAATTCGTTATTTTATTAATTTATTAACGTTACTAGCTTACAGCCTGCCATACTTTGAAATTGCAAGTTAAACAGAGTTTAATGCAGCGTCTTTAAGAATATTTTGACAGTATATAATTTTAGTCAAGAGTTCAAAGTTTTCCTAAGTGACTTATTCATACTAAGAAGTATTCATACTTACAAGTCTGAACATTACACCGACGAGGAATTCGCTTAGAATGTACTTAGTTGGGCATAAGTTCACTCAGAACAATAGTCTAGTTCAACGGACATTTCGTAACATTTATAGATATTTGGATCACAACAGTAAAGCGGCTTGTAAAAAAATCTAATCTACGTATATTTTATATACATATATTACAAAATATCAATTAATATTAGGTTAAATTAATCTCAATTAACTGAAATGCAGATCTGATGTATCAAACTTAACATCGTAGAGATTCCATGCATAAAAACTTAGATCAAAACTAATGAAAGTCACGAAAAAATATGATATATGATTTTATAATATGTTTCATCAAAGTTAATGCATGCATTTATGTATTTTTTTTTGGATTTCTATAATATATTTCAGGGAACAACAACCTATCTTAATGCATGGAACCGTGAGTATATTATATATAATTCTAAAAACCTACTGTACACTTATTATGGCACTGTTTATTTAAAAAAATAATCACTAAATAGCATAGCTAAGTTCACTTTATATAGGAATGGCAAATATGGAATAAAAAAGTAACTTTATTATCAAATAAAAATATCAGAAATGTGTTACTAAAATATAAATATAATTTCATTGCTTATTCTCGTTACATAGTATGTCTCAAATTCGAAGACGTATATTGACTGAGCCGGTATATTTTTAAAACTCAATCATAAACCTCTACATCAATAACGTTTTAGTTAAGTATCTCTCTGCCCCTAATTTATAGAAAGTTTTCGTCCATTTACATGCTTTGTATTGCCATTATTAATTGGTTAGAACTTCCATAAAATTGGGAATTTCCCAATAATTTTCACAACATAATCATCTCTCACTTATAATACTAACTACCCCAATTACTGACGTATCTATAAATTACAATAGTATTCTTCTGCTAGTCATAACAATAAAATATCCATTTTTTTTATTTATTCAGTACATCCGCATATTATACATTTTTAATTTTCCTTTATACCACTGATGTGTAATTCGAGCACCGATTTAAAAGATATGAATTGATATATCCCTATTAGATCTAAAGCTACAACGTAACGTATTATGGCAACGAAGTTTTTTTGGTTAAATAGATTGCAATATTTTTTACGCGCCTACAATCTCTTGAGACGAAACTATTTTATTATTCGATTGAACAAATCGATAAAACGAAAATACTTCGGAACGGATATGTATCGGTAGGTTCATTTTTAGGCAGGTACTTAAAAACACTATACAACACAATGACTACAAAATAATACTTTTAAAAATCTCACATTCCACTTTGCATTTCACAGATTATTCATCCGTGTCTGTCTTATGCACGATTAATCGTGTGGTCAGATGCAGTATCGCACACTAGTCGTTGGTCGGATAGGTGTACTTAGATCGATGTGTCGCCCGTTTGCTTTGATGCTAGCGACGCAACCACTCAGGCCTGTGTAGAGTGCGGCTGGCAATCCTAGAGGCAGAGACGGTGAACCCCCTGTACAGAATCAAAAGGATTGAATAAATAATAAATTGGAGTAAACAATAACATATCGTAAGGCTCTTTGTATTTTTAGAAACACTTGTGTCGATAACTGTAAACATAATAGTCAGTAGTAAAAAAAATATGATGCAGTTTTTTTTGTTTCGTTTATTGTCGGTCATAATTAAATGTGTACGTACCAATCCACAATTTGGGGTTTGACTTCGAAGGTACCAGTAAGGACTGTGAGTACCCTCTAACCGGGGATGTGTCGTCGACTTGTAGCATCGCCAGCCTCTTCCTCCTCCTCATCGTGGCTGTATGCCACCTGCCGTCGTCCACCCTTGTTTTAGACTCTATACATTGGAACCAATCCTCGTGTGTCGCAGAGTTCATCTCCTTTATGTCAGTGTCCGTGTATATTAGTTGGAGTTTCCCCCCACTTAGACCTAGGCCGATAAAGTCTCGGGGGCGTACTCCTATTTTTCGTCTCCACATAAGTAGGCCGGAGTCATTATAAGTTCGAAATTTGATTTCGTATCTAATACCGCGGGCGCCGCTGTTCCTAAAATAGGTCACAGATAAGTGATTGCGGAATAGGAACAGTCATAAACTCATCCATAAGTTGTTAATTAGTGAATAAATTCAGGTTTAATGGTTAATTCAAGTCATGCTCAGGTAAAGGTTAGGTAGTTAGGCAAAATGACAGTGACATGAGAGCCTTGGTCCAAAAAAGCTACCTATCATAGTACTTAGTGTCTTCTTAATCTATTTTCATAGCTAACTCCTCAGCGCAGTCAATAAGTTTTAACTACAATGCTATTAAACAATGCTACAATGCTATCGGTGAAGGAAAACATCGTGAGGAAACCTGCATGTCTGAGAGAACCCCTCGAAAGATGTGTGAAGTCTGCCAACCCGCACTGGGCCAGCGTGGTGGACTATGGCCTAAACCCCCCTCGCATTGAGGGGAGGCCCGTGCCCAGCAGTGGGACATAAAAAAAAGGGCTGGAATTATTATTATTATTATTACAATGCTATTTGTAAAAAAATTAAGACTATGAGGAAGCATAAATAATCTACATAATAAATACGAGAATGTAGGTACCTAAAAGACTGAAAAGGGCAGTCAGCAGGCAGACCTTATTACCCGTATTTATTTACCTATTCGTATTACGTAATGTTAAATATTCGTATCCCCATAATTTATACTAAATCAAAATGCGTATGAGTATAAATAAAAATTTGCGAATTAAATAAGTACCTTCATACTGAATGAAATACTCCAAAATCGCGCACGGTTAAATTATATTCTAACGCTTGAACTCCAATAATGTTAACATGCAAATTCTTCGAACAAATAAAATAGCGAACTCTAAGTAGGTACACAAAGACTAACTGGAAACAGTATTTACAATCTACATAGTTAACTTAACGTGTTTATGTAAATGCGTAAACTTTGATGTGAGTTATTTGTTTTGCCGCGAATTTATACATTCAGAGCAGTGGCCCGAGAAAAGCATATTGACGCGCTATGCAACTTTACAATAATCATGCCGAATAGTAAATGAAATTTCATAGATTACGACGACCTACCTTTTCATTTATAAAAATACTAAATTATTAAGAACGAATACGTAATAATAATGACTCGATGGCATTTAAAAAATGTTACCAGTAACAATCGTTTAATAGTTACGGTGGCACAGTTGACAAGGCCGAAAATATATATAATGGGTATCATTAAATTCAGCCAACTACTCAAATTATACTTAAAGTGGAGAAATTTCCATGTTCCTATCAAGTATTCATGTTCCAGAAGCCGCACGACTTCCTAATGTCCCTACTTTGACTACATTCTACGTGGTAAACAATAAATATATAATGTTTTACCTAAACTAACTGCTGTGATGTGTGTTATAACTATATAATATAATACTTCCACGTTTCCTTCAAATGTTATCTCACACCGTAGGGTCCCTCACCGACATCTTTGTTAGTACGTAAGCTAAAAACACAGAGAATTAGTATTAGTTATTAATGTGTGACATTTCACATGACGTATAAGGTAGGTATTAATAATGATTGAATTATTAGTAGGTAAGTAGTAAAAACCTGTAGAGACAGAAACATGGGTTTATATATAATAGATTTGGTCACAATTGTGTGTCCAACTGCTGGGCAATGTATAAATAGTGTAATTAAATTAAATAGGTAATAAATATAATTAAATATAACAAAACTAAATTAAATATTTAGTAAAATACAATGCGTACTGAACTTAGCATTCCCAATTAAGTGTGTATTCAATTGCGTATTGGACACTCTTAGTTAGGACAGGAATGTTACAAAAATAAATTTGTTAAAATCACAAACCAATAACATAAACACACCCACAGAAAAAATACACACACATACACACGGTTCTGGATGCGTACGAGTATATGTTCGTAATGTGTGTATGTAAATTGCATTATTTTTTCGGAATCAAAATTTGCTAGCTACTAAAGGGGGATATTTTTTCCATAGTCTGATTGCAAAAAACTTGTATTTCCCTGAAATGTTAGAAACATTATACCACGTTATAATAAATACCACAAATCACAAACTATCTCCTACCTGCGACTTCCCCTGCTTCTGTATGAGAAGTAGTTGTTGCCATCAAACTTGATGGGGGTCCTCTCGTTAAGCATCTCTACGTTGAGCTGCAACTCGCAGTTCCTGCCCTGGTACCCATCGCGGCAGATACACTTATACTCGTTGAGCAGCGGTATGCACGAGCCGTTGTTCTTGCATGGTGTGAGACCTATTATAGAGGGCAGTCGAAGATATTTACAAAATTATATATGCTACCACGCTTCATGAGTGCGTGGCATTTAGATATCGCATTTTCAATACACATGATGTAGGAAAAGGAGATGGAAACCTAGCTGATGTGGAAAAAAAAAACAGTGTATGGTAACAGCGATAGTTTTGGCTTGTCCAGATACATTTAATTAAATAAAACAAAGCTTAATAAAGGCTACGGAGATCTTCTCATTGAAACTCACGTTTCAAACCGGTGGTAACTTTTATGAGCCTACAAAAAATTTATTTTGAACTTTATATGGTACCTATACGACCTATCAACTCTAGTTTATTCACAAAACACACAATAATTGGTAAAAAAAACATTTTTAAAACATGTTACAGTAAACTTACCATCTCCACAAGGTGGTCCCGTATACTTGGTGACCCCTGTCGTGGAACAAGGCAGACGGTCTTCCTCTTGAACGATAGCACACTTGGCGGTGTCCGCCCCATACAGAGATAATGGATTGCCATTCACGAAGACCTGTTGCACGGATCCAATGAAACTGCTGGTCACGCCTGACATCTTGTGTGGACGAATGTACGATCTATTGAAATAACATTTCCATTTTATTATTTAGCTATTTTTAATGAGTTCATAATGGTTTAGAAAGAGAAGTAAATGGAGATAGCAGAGACCGAATTTAAATCGTAACTAAACATTTGTGCTACTGAAACTAAGAATTTAAAGTAATTGACATACAATATTAAATAGTTAATTCGATTCGCGGACAAAGATTTTTATGCCTATTATCTAATAAGTCAAAATGAATGCAAATAGTTAAGCGAATACGTGCCGGGGCGACCACTGCATACGGATTTTTTGTAAATCACTCAAGACAGAATGAAAACGTAGCCAACAATGTCTTGAAATAGCATTTTCTTATTCTTCATCAAATATTAATCCGTGAATTTGATAACATAATTGAGCATATACTCACGGTAAAGATCCAATAAACAGAGGTAGGTTCAGTTCTAAGTGCGTTAGCGGTGGCGCAGAATGTCCCTTCTGTGTCGGGTGATGGTCTAGCTGCAAACTGCCATGGCGACCTGACCTAGAGACCCGAGCGCGATGCCATCGACCCTTGGTTATTGAAACTGGGGATCTAGAATAAAATAAACACCGAAATGTATCTCAGAATAAGGGTTTTAAAAAAGTAACAAGATAAAAGAGCCATCGTTATCTCGGAAGCAGCGAAGCTAACTTTCTTTAAATTAAAAGGTTCAACTTACGTTATGTTAGCGATACCGCTCCCCAAATTGTACCTAAACTGCAGGTAACCATTAACCAGGTTAATCGCTATAAAATCCCCCTTGGCTTTATTAGACTGGCCGGTGTAAAGGAGCATTCCGGAAAATCGGTTCGTTAAAAACCAAATTTCAATGCGGAACGCTTTGCCGAGGCCTTCAAGTGGCGGTAATTCGATATAGCTCGTCCCATTGAATTGAGGAGACCATGTCTCTTGGACTACATTTACATCTGCAAATGGACGTAATCATTTAAGAATAAATCACATGAAAATAGTTTCGAGAAAAAGTTATCGAAAGGGACTGACCATTGTTACAAATATTTCCGTTGGAGCCAATTTCGCCACCAAACAAACAGCGGCATACGTGTCCGCCCTCGGATCCTATGTCGCACAATAGCCCCTCATCATATCCGCAGGGATTCGACTCGCACGGATCTAATCTCTCGTCACAATTGGTTCCTTGAAATCCGATAGGGCAACTACAAGTATATTCGGTCGCCGACCCCTCGACGGATTTACACGTGGCTCCATTCTTGCATGGCATACTCATACACGGGTTAGCCTGGCACTCTAGAACGTTCTCTATGGCGACGACTAATGAGTCCGGACGACCCAATTTCTTTGTCACTTGATGTCGTATTATCCTTAAGTATTTTACGCAGCCGATAAATCCGCTTCGAGTCCCGATATTATCAAATACCCTGAACAGAGACGTTATTATGTCCTTGATTGCTTATTACAGATCAATAAACTATTTAAGGAAAAATGTTCTGATAGAAATAGTGTATATTAACTATGAGCAAATTGTATGCTATTATAGCAAAATTAATCGATCGCTCGTACCTCTAGGATTTTCTTTTTTTTCTTGTTCTAATATCATTTTAATTACCTGTCTTCAATATGAAGACAAACAAATCTAAATGTCTTAAAAACCTAATCAGTATTCATGGGTCAGCATGGCGAGTAACATTTAGTACTGGGACAATAAAATACGTTCTAATATTGAGTAAATAAGTTTACCTCGTATAGTTGGTTGAAACGCTGCCAATATAAGCGTCCTCGTTTAAATCTAATGCCTTCAAATGGCCACTGGACTGGCCCACAACGTCTTCCATATCATCGACTGATAAAATCCCGTCTCGATGGTATCGCTTCGCAGACACCTTGTGGTACTCGTTTAGCGTTATCTTTTCAAGCGAGGTTAGTATTAGCACTCCATTCCCAAGATTGTACCTGCATCGATAATGAAATTCAAGTCGATTAAATGCAAAATGTGGTTCGTAATTGAATCGGAATCGATACCAGTCTATCGATTTCTATTATATTTTCCTTCACTCACCTAAACTCTAGGTATCCGTTGACTAGAGCGAGAGAAACGAAATCGCCGGTGCCGTCAGGTTTTTGCTGATTGTATAATATCACGCCGTTCTCGGAAAAAGCTTTAAATTCGATGTCAATATTCAGCTTGTGGTAAGCCTTCAACGGTTTGAGGCGGATATATGAAGAACCATCAAAGGACGGTGTTTCGATGTACGAGCCGACCAGTCCCTCTTTTGCTAGGGATTCACAATTCGATCCAGTGTACGAAACAGCACACAAGCACGTGTAAGTGGAACCAGGCAAATCGATACAAGTTCCGAGATTATAACATGGGTCTGATAAACAAGCACTGTACTCTTCAGTTGTCTCCTGCGCTGCTTGTTCTGTGGAAAATTGTTTCATTATTTATTTAGGATTAGCGTCTATCTTGAAATTTTAAATGAGCAAAAAAATATAATTTGTAATCCCTTTGCTGGCAAATATAGAGACCTACGCTACCCAATTTACGCTTATCAGTTTTTTTTCATACTTATTAAGTATAACGTCTCTAGGTATATAGCATAGTCTGGTAGGTGTTCAAACCTTATATTAAAATGATTACGCTAATACCGTATTCATAATTCAATATACATATTCAAGTAAGTAACTACTTATAAGTTTATTTTTATGTTTACTAATCTAGTACATTTTTATTTTTTATAATTTACTAGCCGTGTGCCCGATCATAAATTTAAAAAAATGTTTCATTATGCAAACGTTGAGCCTTTAGGGGTCGAATTTCCAAAATTACCTCCTTAGTGCACCTCTAGGGTATGCAAATAATACCCTCCACATTTCTAGGTCCACCAATTTAGGCTGTGCATTGTCTGTCAGTCAGTGTTAAGAGTTTTAGTATGTAGATTTCGTATAATGGAAAAGACAGCAAAGGAAATAATGTAGATGTAGAAAAAAAACCATAGCAATCAAGTCTTCCTGTGCTCTGTAGTAGCTAGACGTCGATGTGATCACTGAACATGTATTCAAGGATAGGTCACACTTACCCACACAAGCCTTTCTGTGCACAGTAGGCACATAGCCAGGTTTGCACACACAGCCACCCCGGGGGCAGTGCGAGCCAGGCAGCGCCGCGCAGTCGATATCATCACTGCACAGGTCGCCAAGGAGCGCCCCCACGGCTCCAACCGTCGCGGTGGTTGCTGTTTGTAAACCCAATGTTAGGACATAATCGCTACAATTTTAACCCTATGCCCTATGCACTAAGTTTCTAATTCAATTAGAATGTTGACGAATAAATTTTGGCTCTAAAATTACGCAGGCTTACTAAGCGCGACTGAATTCTAGAATTATAAATTAGTCGTCAAAAAGGACAAATGAATATCAATTAAAATGTAAATAATTAATAGTTGTAATAGAGCGCGTGGCCATAAGTAGGCAAGAATAATGTATAATTTAGTGTCACAGAAGATTGTTGATACAATTTGTAAGTCACCACGCAAGATATAACATATCATAAGTCATACGAAGTTTGTAATAATACCAGTACGGCGCGTTGATGCTAAACATACCACATTCAAGCTATAAAGTTGGCTGAATTGTGTTTATACGCAAAGTTTCTGGATACGTATTAATTGTAGGCACGAATCCATCTAACTACACAATATACAACTCCATCTGCAATAAATATGAAACTTCGCAAACGACGAAATGGTACAGCAAGGGCGAAATCAAATATTGACGATTCAATATTGGCATAATAATATCACAGGTTGAAAAAGCGGATACTTTCCGATATAACTGTTTGTCCGCAAACATATTAAGAAATATTTATTTTTAAGGGAATCAATTCACACACGTATACCTTTGAACTTTTGACCGGATAGGATGCTGTCGAAATCGCTCGGGGTCTCTTTTCTCGTCCAGTCGTATTTGTTGTAGTATTTGTCGGGGTTGAGTAGGTGTCTGGTGGATTTGGAGGCGGCGCCGTCATCCTGTTGTGTGAACTGAATGGGGGAGGAGGGCCGCTGGGGCCCGGCGGTGCCAGCCACCTCCCCCAGCTTGCACGGCCCGAACGCTTGAACCACAATATCCTCTTGCGTGCGACACGCTTGCAATTTGAGGTGACACTCGGACTCATAAGTTTTCCCGTCGCTACCGCATACCTGTTGGTTTCAGTTTTACTCAGCGTTTCACGAAGTTGCAAGGTCGCGTACTTATATGAATTTAAATTAGGATGAGCGAGTTCAGAATTTAACTTCTAAATGAGAAGGTTGTGATTAATTAATAATTTAGTGGATGGTGTCCGTTTTGGTACTTTATTAATTTGAGATGAGTTTTATTAATATTACGTTACTTTTATCGGACTTCGGTGGCGACTGTGAATATATTTTTTTTTTAAATGGTTAAAATGGATAAAGTTATCAATAGGTACTCACCAGCATATTAGTATCGCTATCTGAGCAGGGCGCGGCGGCGCACTCGCACAGTGCCCCGCCGGTCCGCTCCGTGCAGACCGCGCCGAAGTAGCAAGACAATTCCGAGCACGACGATACCACCCCGCTGATTTCCGCTAGCAAGTAAAAAACCCTCCATTCACGCTTGTGCCTTACAAGGCAAACATCTAAGAACTTCGAAATCCAAATAAAGTTGTTGATGAAAGATTCCAGCCTCGATTGTACACATATGCCTGTTTACACATATTTCAAACAACTTGCACGACTTGATCAAGATAAAATTCATTTCACATCATAGTAATGAGGTATTTGTACCTACGAGTACTTTGAAAATAATAGCAACCGTTTGACAAACATATTTCTTTGTATAATTGCACGTTGTAGAGATGACGCAAAAAATATAGTTTGATTTAATATAAGGGATTTTGTATATTTACGTCAGTCGCGTGCATGATACATAACTACATTGTCTAGCAAAGTAATGATACAAAAAACGATCTAAGTCATTAATAAGAAAAAATCTTGACACGGGTCAGACAAGGCATTGCTGTAAGCATCTTTATTATGGACCTTAAATATAATTACTATGTTAGAATTATGATCAAGTGTAACGCGAAAAAAACTAAGTTATACTCACGATCTGAACATCCGTTAGGTCCCAATCTGCGCCTATGATCTGCGCACACTGTGCACTTCTGTCCTTGGACGCCGGTTCGACACACACATCGCCCTGTCATTTGCTCACAATCTTCTCTCACTGAACCAAACGCTGAGCAGCCACAAGCTAAAACCAGACAACAGTTTTAGAAATCAGATCGGCCAGTCTATCTAGGTATATAAATAAAAATGAAATGCTGTTCAATGGTAAGCGCATCACTTGACAGCTGAACCGATTTGGCATTTTCTTATTTTATAATAATAATACCGCTAGACGAACACACTAACTATACGGTCCCGCACTAAGTAACGCTTGTATTTGTACCGTACAATGAACGGAGGGTGAACTCAGCTACTTACATCCTGTATAATACTTACACAGGGTGTATGTAAGTAGCTTCGTACCGAAAACTAATACCATGGATTCAGCTCATGATTCTGAACCCCTGAAGTTGAAATTTTCCGTCGATCTTCCGTTGAATTTAGTATAAAATCATAATATAAGTCAATCTCAACTTGATTTTAAATTTTAAAAAAATACCAATTTAGATCTAAAACTGCAATGTAACTAAGTAGGAAAATAGAAAAAATTGGAATACAGTGAAAAATTCATTTTCTGTCGGCTAAGCTAGGATCTTATAAAAATTGCAATACTAATAAAATACATACGAATGCATCCAGTGTGTCCGGAGCCTATCCTCGGCAGACCCCAATAGCCGGGTTCACAGCGGTCGCACTTTAGGCCGCCTACACCCGGCCGACAAACGCACTGCCCGTCCTCAGCGCAGCGGTCTGACACCGATCCGAGCCGGTTACAACCGCAAGTCGAACTCGTGATTGGACACCCCTCCTCATTAGGCCCAGAAGCTGCGGTTGATCCGTCCGAACAACAACCGTATACCGAATCCGAACAGTGTGAAGCCTTCTTTTCATCGATTTGCCTCGAGTCATCTGTATAATGTACAAGATATGACACATATGGTATACTAGACCACATAAATGGTATGTGAAGTCTGCTCTTTTTTGCTTGTCCAAAAAAGTAAAATATATTTTAATGCTTTTTAATGCAATTTGTCATTATTTAATCATTGTTATACAGTAGTATTAATTATTTTACATGTATATTGTCAAATTTGTTACTCAGTTATATGTGTGGAACTAGTTATATATTACATTTAAGAAACATACCAAAAATTTTTACGTTTTCGGACAAGTAAGCGAAAACAGACTGTATATTCTGGGAGGTTGAGTCATTTAAAAAAAAATATGCAATATTAATTATAATTGGAAAAGTTGACAAGCCGAGGGTCAATGGTGGGTCCCTCTTCTACCATTTGTTTAACAATGGATTTCCGCCAAGTATCGCCTAGTTCTATGAATTATAAAAAAAAACACCGACTTAATTACGTATTGAATGTTACTTTCACAAAATGTATGCCCTAAATTTCGCGTGCATACACGACACACGACGAATAAAATACTCTAGTTTACAAGATGGGGACAAAGGATGCGAAGCCGCAACGGCTAGCGTGATTGTATCCAATTTACAGTTGGTGCCGTGAGCCGTTAGTGTCTTCACGCTGACAAATCACCAGCTTAGTATCATATTATATGCATGAAAGTAGTAAGGGTTGCCATTTAAATAGCTTATGCTATAATCATTTGGTATATGTATTGCAATAAATAAAAGTTTCAGTTTAAAACATAATAGAGTCTTGGTGGTTTTTTTTCATTCAAATATTTAAATAAACGAATATAGCAGTTGCCGACATTTGTTATGTCGAATCCTAAATATGAATGTTAAAAATTGGTCGTAAAATATCTGGTACTCACTTTTAGGGCAACACCTTGCTGCAGCCAATGTAATATGGCAGTAGCTGCCCACAGGGCAATCTTGGCGGTGGGGCCCGTTACCACAGTCTATTTCAAGACCAGTCGTCGAATCAACCATGGCTTTGTTATTACCGCAGGGTCTTACTTCCATACCTGCGGTTAGCACCAATACATTGTTGAGATTCAAAGTACAGTTAGATATAGAACTTCCCACTATTAAAGAGATGTATTAGTAAAATGTTAGTAAATAGTGAGACAAACCTTTACAAAGATCCAAAGGTCTTAGACGTAATTCAAGCTGTTTTTGGCACCCTTCCTTGCGCATAGCGCAGAGGCTCGTGTAAAGTCGAAAGTCAGAAGCGCAAACTGGGAAGTAGTCATCGTCGAGGCATTCAAAGAGGCAGGAGCAACGAGGATACCCATCGGAACCGATCTCACAGCTGGCGCCGAAGTCACAGCGAATGTCCCGACAAGCGACAGGGTTCGAAGTACCGTCCTGGTCGGTTGAACCCCAAGTGTCCGTCGACCCGTCCTCCGCCTCGGTGGTGGTCATCGCGGTCGTAGCTACCCCCACCCAAATATATGCGTGTTAGTCAAGCGATAAAGCGGAAAGTTAGTTAATTGATTGAGGATGGGTCGTTTTATTGAAATTACTGCCAACAACTGGGTTGATGACGGTCTGATGGTAAATAAATTCTAGTTAGACTGTGGCTCAAATAACAAACTTCTTTGGTAATGGAACCGATAATTAATGTTACAAAACGTTAGTTATGTAAGCTTGAAGATAAATATGTTGTGAACGATAAAGATACGTACTCATAGCGATTGGAGGTACAACAGCCAATCTATCCTTGCAGTCTCCATAGAATATGACGTGTAGCGTGGCTGGAGGTGGTAGTCTACAGGCTGCCTTCTGCAGTTCGCATTCATTAGGAAATGTCTGCATAGTACTACCACAAACTGGTTCACGAGCGGCTCCAGTGCAGTCTGTGGGGCAAATGCATTCGCCTGCAGAGCAGCGAGCCCCGAAAGAACACTTCACTCCCTCGCAAATAGCTGTTTAGAAAATAAAATCGTTGTGAATACCTGGTACCGACACTAGAAATGTTATTCAGAAAATGATGCAAATTTAATTGAATCTATAAAAAGGGTTCTCAGAGAGTCGGTAGATACCGGGGTGCTGGAGTGGGCCATAAATAATAATACAAGCGCGAGTTTTATTTCGCCTGCACTGGCAAGGTTACGACTCTGTAAGCACCCGGCTCAAGTTTTCCAAGGAACGAATGGCTGAACAGATAATGTCATTACGTTGGACAATTGTAAGCTTCCCATCGTACTTTCTCATTCTGCCGTTAAGGAGAATTAGGCTTCCTCGTTCACTCGTTGAGGGACGAGGGAAGACACCCGTGCAAATTTAATAACGATTGTTTACCACTTCTCTGCAAAATGAAAGTCTTGTGAAACCGGCCGATTAAATGCCGGACGGGAAATGGAAGATGTTTTGTAATAAAACTTGGAAGTACGCTGAAAGCGTAGCAATACTGACTGTGAACTTTACTTAGAAACAGGTTTTGTAATCATTATACGAAATGTTTAACGAGTCAATACAGCTCGTAATAGTTTATAATGTAAGCCACATTTGGTATTGAAATAAGTAAACGTGACTTAATTATTTTCAAACAGTTCAAGGAAGTCAAAGTAAAAAGTTATGTAAGTAATTTATTTACCGTTCATTGAAAGTAAAGTTCTGTAAGCACATGAAATAACGATAAAGTTTCTATAAAAGGCTAGCTTACGGGGTTTAACCTGACGTAAACGTCACATCTCGCGATTAATAGTCAAGTAACCCGGGACGCACATCACAAAGGCGATTTGGTTAATCTGGCTCTATTTCGGGTGCGCCCGATATGGGCCCCTCTAATCCTCTATCGATCTCTAATCCCTCGACGCGATACTAGTGCCCAAATCTATCGTAGACTTGTCAAAATACTCAATACTCGATGTTTGTGTTAATTTATTCGTCGCTTGGCGTTTTAGATAACCAGAGTCTGAGTAGTGTTATTGGGAATATTATTTGAAATTTACGGATTATAAGTATGAGTTCTTTTAATCATTATATTTATTTATATATATTATAAGCTATTATTATTTCCTTAAAACATTTAAGATATAACATATATTTAATAGTTAAATGAAGTTAACAAAACAAATATTAATTAATAACGTTGTTATATCATACTATGTCGGTTAACTATTTCAGAGTTTAAAGTTGCTAACACAATAGCTAAAAACAGAAGTTAGATTGAAGGTACACACGAATCTTGAAAAGCGTTTAGGATTATTCATACAAATTTAAATCAATAAAATCAAACCATAATATAAAAGTGTACTGAGTAGTTATATCTGAGTAGTTATATCATACGATAGAAATATAACCTTGAAATTCTTTTAAAATCAGGTAATTATACCAGATTGATATCAGCGAAATTTTAACTTAAACGTATAGTTCAATGTAATCATTTTCGAAAACTACCTACATTAAAAGATTATTGTTCGATAAGGCACAGCAATGGAGAAATCGTTGTCAATATAAAAGTTAGGAACTATTAACTTTTATATTTAAAATACTTGATGTCTGAAATACTGTAAGTATGTCTTTACCTATATACCATGTAAAAAATATAATCCTGAAAAACCATTTCATTTGACGTTTTCATGCAACCGTAGATACCTAAGAGCATCGATCTAATACTATTACATACGAGTTTTAAAGTTAAACATACATACAAAAAGATAGTCTTAACCCGAAACATTTGAACAATACCCGCATAATAGAGGTGATAAAATATGAAAGCAGCATAAGCTTCAGTAGTAATGCTTACCACAATCTCCTTTGTAGGCGAGCCGCATTTCGCTTTGCTCGCGACACGCTGTCGACTCCAGCTCACATTGCGAAGGGTATGTTTGACCGTCGCTCCCGCATACCGCGTCCGATTCCTACGACAGACGTTGCACGATTATAATTGCCAATTTTTTAACATTAAGGGGGAAGCTCAGGTCAGGGCGCAAAATTCAAAATTTCAATGGTTTTTTTTTACCTAAAATTTGGACATCTTTACGATGTAATTTAGTTTTTTGCGATATTAGCATTCATCCGATACAATACCATAAGGTTTGTAAAAACCACTCTTTATGGTGTTGTATCGCTTTAGGTATTTTTTTAAGCAAACTTAATACATCAAGACATCCAATGCAGAATGCTAATATCGCAAAAAACTAAATTACATCGTAATATGTCCAAATTTTTTGTAAAAAAATAAAAACCATTGAAATTTTGAATTTCGCGCCCTGACCTGAGCTTCCACCTAAAGAGAAATTTCGAGAAATTTTGTCACGGTAATCAAATTTAAGCATAGATGACGTGTATATGTTACGTCATTATTGTGAAATTGCACGACGTTATTGTGGTAAAGTTTTTCATGTCTGGTGCACCCTGGGCAGTCAACAACCTGCCGATACCACCCGATTTTCACGGTGATGCCAATATTATGTAAGTAGTCATCGAGACGATGAGATAGAGATAGCTCTTTCTGTTAATTAAAACTGAAAATCTCAACTCTACATACGGAAACCTAACGAAGATATAATTTTAAAATGATGTAGATATTTTTTTTCTAACTTTCTTATTAGATCACAAAAACCTGAAGTGTAAATAAGACGAATAATTTAAACAACAAATTCTGCAAATGCCCGAAAATGTATTATTGCTAAGCGTTTAATTATCCGGATCACAAAATAAATTGGTTTAATCACAGTGATTCCCTTTCACCAATTATGTATTATTTCGGTGGCTTATTTCGGCGTACTGCTTAAAATCGGCTTAGCATGATTGGTTCAGTGCTACAAGAGGTTATTTTGATTACAATAATGTAGGTGCTATTGTTATAGAGATGAAAACAGTACGACAGAAATAAAAAAAAATGAAATCAATTGATAGCGAATCCTAAACATACATACTTGCCTATTAATAGATAGGATCTTTACAAACACGGAATTCTTCACACCTTTTGTAAGTAGAACCGTATTCCACACAATTTTTTATGAACGCTAAAATGGGTTTGTTTGTAAGTTCGACTTGGGATCGCGCAAACACGGCTTTGAAAATAGATATGAATTAAATTGTATACTGAGATAGGTAAGATTATATAGGCTACTTTTTACCGTGGGTACGGACAAGTTATTATGTAATTAATTTACAAGTAAAACAATAATAAATTTATTTACAAGAACAAAATAAAATATATACTTCAATAGTAAAACTAGGCAAGTATATTACCTGTGCCTCGGTGCAATTGTGGTTGCACCGACAGAGAGGCCGTCCCGTGCCGGGGTCCACGACGCAGTCGCCGCTACCTTGACACACGATGTCCGCGCATGTCTCTGCACAATGAATACTTTGCTAGAATGCTATAATAAAACTGCATATTTCAAAGCGAAATAACAACGTTGGACAAATAATTCTGGTAATAAAGTTGTAGGCTTGAAAATAATAGATAAACATTCGAACATGTTTCAATGCTTATACGCAAATTGATTATTATCTTCAGTAAATTGCGTTCGCAAATCCACAAATGATGATTGATTGACGGTAACTTCGTTTAATGATAGCTTTGTAATTTATCGACAAGGCATTAAGCTGAAACCCCTTTGAAAGAAATTCTATTAAACTGTGACTAAAAGCCGTTGAACGTCTCTATCAAATATTGTTTCAAATAATTAATAGTCAGGCTCCGGTGCCTTCGAATAATAAAATTAATCCGTAGACTCCGATCATCAATCCGCGTCTCGTTCAATTTCCATGGAGACATTTTAATCTCTAATTGACTTTTTCAGCGCGCTATCATAGAGTTACGTACAATTTGTGACAGTGTTGAAGACAATAATTGAACGGAGGGCACTATATTTTAAAAGATCTGTTATTGTGATGAACTTTGATGATACTTCTAAAATTTTGCATTTAGTAAAAAAAATAGATATACATATAAGTGTACTATTTTTTTTTGATAGCATAGTTTATTTTAACATATATTGGACCAAACATTAAAAATGGTCGTTAAAATAATAATCTTAAAGCCACCTGTTTTTTATTGAAAAAGAATCCCGCGCGTATTTGATTGATAATTTCGTAAGAGGAAAGATTTTCTTCACAGAAAGATGACAGCAATTTTTCTCGAAGAATTTATAAATTATATCTCCGAATTCGGGGATGCAATGAAGAGATTTAAATTTAAAGGACCTGAAAGTATTGTACGCGCTTTTCTATTCAAATATTAAAGAAATAAATCATTCGTCGAATGAATACATTGTTTAAGCGAAAACACGCTACTCTCTGAAACGATGAACTTTGTTACGGAGACCACTAAAGGAAATCAGGCTACCTAAATTAATTGCTAAAGTTTTTATTATTTCTAATTAATTCTCCTGGTTTAGGTAGCTTAGCTTAGCTTATTTCTAGGCATTCAGGTAGCCAAAGTAGGCGTAAATAGCGTAAAGGCAATCCAGTTTCAAAAAATATAAATTGTATTATGAAAAGAAAAATCTTATATTGGTACGTATGGATCATGAAACTTTTGGAACCAAAAAGTTTACGAGCTACAATAATAATTTATTACATAGCAAACAAGAAGCACTCTTTGTATCCAATCAGAACAAAAACGAGCAACTTCGAAATATTAAATCACACCCTTAGCACATTAACATATGATCGAATTTGGTCCGGCCCGTACAACGTTCGATCGTCCCGACTAATATTATAAATGTGAAAGTTTGGATGGATCTGGATGAAATTTGGCACAGACATAGATTATAGTCTGGAATAGCACATAGGCCACTGTTTATCCCGGCAAAAGGTATGGTTCCCGTGGGATAGATTTGTTTTAATTTTCCATAGAGTAAAGAATCGACATGATTTTTTGCATAGGTAGTGGTATTTTAGGGGTCAGAAAATTACATAGGCATCGACATACTTTTTAATCGCGGGTAACACCGCAGGGCGCAGCTAGTACTATTATACTGGCATACTATTATACTGGTATAAAGAAGTTAAGATTACTTACGGCAAGTCCCGTTATACAGTACTCGTAGCTCTCCCTCCTTGATCCCCTCCTGGCACGCGTGCATGCGCATCTTGCACTCGCTTCCATACGTGTTGTGATCGGTGGCGCACACCGGCGTCACGGTGGCGTCGCACACCGGGCACGCGCACTGCGCCGCGCCGCCACGCGCCACGCACGCGCCGCCCCACGGACACGATGCGCGGGCGCATGGGTTCTCTACACCTACAGAAACAATTAATGCTTATTGCATTGTATTGATTCATTTGTACGGTGTGACATTCATGTGTTCAGTTGAAAACCAGCGTAAGCCATTACATATTGGCTGGCACGTGCTGAACTGGACAATTGGGGCAACTCCCATACATGATAAAAGTACATGTTTTTAAAAGCTAACATAACTAACTAGCACCTACATAACGGTTGCTTATACTTGTACCACATCAGTGTTACAATTTCTTCCTTAATAAATATTGATATTTTTCAATAGGAGTATGGTATTACTGGACTTTAGGGAGAGACATGTTCAGCGTCATGCACTTTTATAAACCTTTTTTGTATTATACACTAATATCCATGTTTAAACGAAACAAGAGACTGTCACCATTATTCTTTCATCTTTCATGCGAAACAGTAACCGAATAGCTCCTCAAACTATTATATTATTGCACCGAGAACCAACATCATCCACTAACATAACAACCACAACTAAAACATTATATACATAAAACATTACATAATACAATTATCATACACACACGCAAGAGCTCACTTTCACACACTCACATAATGTATTTTATTTAAAATCAGTTTTTTGTATTTATTATTAGAATTCTATTCCCCACGACACAGGAATTCCTAGTGTGGTGCCTGTGTACTTTATTTGCTTCATAAACTTTTTTATTATTATTATCGCTAGCCAAATATTGCCCTGCCATCTCAACAGCTGTAGATTATCCTGATAATTGGTTGTTATAATGTAAGATGTTAGTTAGTATTAATTACCGCAAGGTCCTGTATAAGCAACTCGCACATCTCGATTGTCAAGGCACGAAGCGCGGTTAAGGTGGCAGCGAGTGTCGTAAGTGCGGCCGTCTGACCCGCACACGGGCCGCACAGACGGCTCGCACTCCGCCCCGCACCCGCACACAGCGACGCCGTGTGCGTCCAACGAACAGTGCTCGCGGGACCCGCACTTGACCGAGTCACATGGGTGTTGAGCTATTGGGGGTTATATAAAGTGTATTATTAATAGTGTAATATATTTTAGCAGGATCATCGGTAGGGTATATATTATATATATATCACACTAGCTGTTACCCGCGACTTCGTCCACGTGGTATTTAACAAAGACACAACCGTTGGCAACAGCCTGCTCGCGCGTTCTGAGCCCGCGGGACGCATTGCAGGTTGTTGCTATCAAACTTAATCAGGCGCAGCGCTGCAACATTGGTTTTAATTTTTTTTCGTGAGATCTTATTTGTTTGTCTAAAATAAAAGTAGCCTAAGTTACTCCTTGTTGCATAAGCTGTCTGCCAGTGAAAGTCCCGTCAAAATCGGTCCAGCCATTTCAGAGATTAGCCGGAACAAACAGACAGACAGACAAACAGACAGATAGACAGACAAAAATTGTAAAATAAAATATTTTGGTATAGGTACCGTGTATACATCCAAATGCACTTAGTAAAAAGCGTTTAATATTACAGACAGACACTCCAATTTTATTTATTTGTATAGATTACATATTGAATAACTTAAATAGTCGTAAAAATATGAATCAATCCACAGACTATAGCATAAAAGAGTAGTTGAATGCTTTCTTTCACATTTATTTTATATAGAAACGTGATTGGTATGAGCTACTCGTTAAAAAATCCTATTATTGTTACAACTTACATACAACATTAGATACAATGTCACTATAACCACGGTATTAAAATGTTAGCAAAAATAATCTCAATTCAGAAGTACAAGATACAGCGATCGTTAAAATCCCTTTTTTAAAATGGAAATGACAAATATTTGTTGAAGATTTTAAAATTTGTAAGTAATAGGATAGATATAATAAATTACATCGAATAATTTAACACAAAAGTACTCGGCAACAATCAGAGGAATTGAAATTAAACTCTCTTTAATCAATGAAACAATGTTTCAGATACAAGTGGTGAAACACGAATTTTAAATAGTCGTGTATTGTACGAGCAAAGCTTTTAAATTGGTTCGCTGATGAACATGGAGCTTCATGACAAAGCTTCCAATATAATTATATCGCCCTTGTCACAATTTCTTTTGACTCGGATCGGTGTTCATATCCATTTACTTTCCTAAGGTCAAAATGTCTCCTCAACACGGGATACAAATGGGATCCTTGCGTTTTCGAATACAGATTTAATTTTAGATTGGGAGACAAGGTTTTCGAGGTGAAAGACGATTTACTTATTATGAAATTGGGTCTCCAAAAATACAAGACTAGGAGCACAGATCAAATAAAATCAGAATATAAATGGATTAATTACCAGAGGCACATTCTCCTCTATAGGCGATAGTAAGTTGTTGTCGGGTTCGACACGACTCCCTGCGCAGTGCGCATTCGCTTGGGTAGTCTTTATAGTCAGAGCCGCACACGGCCGAGCCGGACCGAACCAGCAAGTCACACGGCGGACCACATCGGCAGACGGGCGCACGCGCTTCATTTAACTGACACACTCCGCCATCAACGCACTCATGTTCCGAACACGGATCTGTGGACAAACACTTTACAACTAAAGAAAACCTAAAAAATCACTTACAGATCTCTAAAAATTAATGATCATTTTTCTCGGTTTGAAAATCGAAGAGCAGAAAACATCTACGAGGTCCAGAGCAGATTACGATGAAACAATCTAATAAAAGCACAAAAGCCAGCTAAAAGCAATGTAAATAAAGAATCTCACAAAGGATGTCGAAATGTACGGGCATTCGGTTTTGTACAAAATTAAGTTCAGATCGAATGCTCTGGGACAAGTTCTGTGAAAAGGGTTGCTATAATATAAGTACTCACACAAAGTAAGATAGATTAAATTACTTATACGAAAAAGAAAACAGGCGACCCAATTTCCGTATTACGTGAAGGCAAAAATATTCCAGCGTGTTAGACTTTGTCTAACTTAGACGGTAATTTATTGCTTACATTATATTTTTGGGCTAGCGGCAAGAATATTCGCGTACCTATATCAGATCTAATAACGTTATAATAAATGTTTTCCTTTGCTCTAAGAATATATTTCGATATTAAGTGTGTGATTTCATTGAAAAAAAAAGGCCATGACAGGATATCGATAAAAACGTTCAACGTTATAGCTACATAAATTGTATCAGTTGCTATCACGGCAGGTGGATCTTTTCAATAAAAGGAGAGTGACAGGAGGCGTGTCACCTTTCTTCGCACGTTTCCTCAGAAAGGCCGATTTCACTCCGGGACAGTCACGTCATCTGACACGGCCAAAATGAAATGTTGACCCTTTTTGTGCTCTCCGCGTCTATTATTAAGAAAATATCTCTTCTTAACGAGTTCCTTTCATACTTCCAAAGATCGACTCCAACAATACAAGCCCATTATGTTTGAATTAATAATCCTCTCATTAAAATGATCGTGCTCTTGCGAAGTGGGCGTAATAGAAAAAGTGCCACCATCATTTTAAAATCGTTTTACTGGTATTTTTAACTCTAATTATTACAGATTGTCAGTCCTAATTGTAATCTATTCGTTGGCTTTATTTCATAAATTCATTCGATAAAAAATTGGTAGCGCTAAGTAGTTTAAAAATTTGATACTTGATACATATACTTATTGATTTAATTATCGCAACTATGCTTGTTGGGATTTACGTCACATTAACCTCGCTTGAAGCAGGTTTGTTGTCAATTTTTTCCATCAGTTGTAACTGTCTTAAGAATTTACAACAGTAGTCAAGTGTGAGATTATTCTTAAGCTAACCGTATACTTTATAGTCTACCGTATTTAGACATTTTGTATGGAGAATTTAAAGTTTTTTAATTACCGTCCGCTAGAGGCGCTTTTCAATTCTCCACACAAAATGTCTAAATACGGTAGACTATAAAGTTAGCTCGCACTTGACGTGCTGTTCCAAATATTTGTCTAGTAGTTTTAGTGAGACGCTTACCACATTTGCCATGATATTTGACGGTTATGTTGAGTTGGTTGTCGCAAGCGTGCTTGTCGAGGTGACATCCTGACGGGTATTCCCTGCCGTCGGTGCCGCATACTGGTTTGCGGCGCTGACAGCTCCGAGGACACCTACATTCGGGCTGACCAAACGTCGCAACGCAACGCGCGCCAGCTGGGCAAGATATACCCGTGCATGGGTCACCTGCGTCTGTGTAGTAAAATTATAAGTAATGAAGTCTTGAGAAATTGTATATATGTTAAATATTACTCAAGGAAATTGGAGTATTCAAATCGTTTTACGCAATGTGAGAAAAAGTAATATTTTCTAAATTTAAATAAATAACGAGCCTAAAAAGATTGTACGTTACAAGATGACGAGGAGGAATTACGCAAGACCGACAAATGAAAATACCTTTTTATTCTAGATGCTATAAAATATTTGAAGAGATTTCTGTTTAATTAAATCTGGCTCTCAAGGAGCAGTATTATGACTCAAAGAAAATAGCAATAAACTATATCTAGACACGCTTAATAACATCGCCGAATATTTCCACTTCTGTACATTTTAAAGAATGAATTGGGTGAATAGAATAAGTTATTCAATATTTATACTCACCACATTCACCCTCATGTTTCACGCGCAAGTTGAGCCGGCGTTCGCACGCTTCTTTTCGCAAGTGGCAATGATTCCTGTAAGTCCGGCCCGCGGTGGAGCACACCGGCGCTGGTGCCGTGGGACATGTTGCAGGGCATGCACAGTGCGCCCTCCCATTGCCGAGGGACACACACTCCGCACCCCAGCGGCAAAATGTCTTCTCGCATGCCTCTGTCGAAGGAAAACTACCTCAAATTTGACAAACCCAAAGTAAACATGTGTGTTACCTAAAGTAACAATATGATTGCATAATACGATTTTATCAAGTTGATTAAATTAAGTCATTTCATATTCCACAAAAAGTAACGGAATTCATTAGCGACATCGTCCCCGCCTGAACCATGAATAGCGCTAATAAAACTGATATCCACCAATGGCAGCCAAGCGAATACTTTGAAGAAGACATAATTCTTTAGCGAACTCTGCTAAGGATGACACAATTTCCAATTTTCTACCTGAGAACCTACCTACTCGGAGGCGTGACTAAATTATTAAGGACTAAAGTAAGATGCGAGCTTCCGTTTTACCACAGTATTGTGCTAGCGCTGACTTTGAAGATTACCGATTTCTATCATCTTGTTAAAATTCCAAGCAGATATTGTCGGACGTCAAGTTATACAGCGGCTTGGCAAAAGTTAATTTACGATTTTCTTCTCAATTCAAAGTTTTAAGTGTTGGCGGCTGTAAATTTAAACAATTAAGGGCTTGTACCACCTAACCTGAATAAAGTGGACTACAATTGTGTGTAGTTGAGTAGATATCATATATCTATAATAATCGTATTTATGTAAATGCAAGACTTATTTGGATTAAAAAAACTAAATTCTGCAGAATCAAAACCTATACATGACTTTTAAATCGTACGTTGCAAAACACTCTACCACCATTTTTAATAACGACAACAATGGTGTGTCGAACACCTGCGTCAGAAAGTGTGAATGTTCGAAAATGTTGAATCTAGGTGGCGCGGCGGCTGAGTCAGAACTCTTTGATTCTAATAAACGCTTGGTTGCCGTAGTTTGTTGTCAGTTTAATCTTTTCATCATACAGCGGGCAATTGTGTTTCTGGGTTTAGTTGCTCTCAGTCCAACTAACATGACAACTTTGTGTGCAGAGCCAAACCCACTACCAAACATTATATACTATCATGCCACAATATTTAATTAAATCTTTGACAAACTAACTAAATATAATAATTTAATAGAAAGAGTAGAAATTTCATTTTATTTGTAAACTTTCATCATTATATTATTAGGGAAATAGTCAAGATGACAGAAAACATTGAAAGTTCAATTTCTGCGAAGAAGTCAAACGTGTTATTTTCAGGAAATATTATGTAAGATTTGTAATGTCCTAAGTGACAAATTGTTTTTATTATTAAATTTGTCTGTCTTTCTACGATAAGGTCAAATGGGAGAATTTAACCGCGATTTCATTTCCTTGGCTTTCATGCACATAAAGGTGGCAGGCGAATCCGTTTAAATGAAAGAGAGCAGTCGGAAATAACAATTTGGTAAGAAACAAACAAAATGTTTGAACGTGAATCGCTGTTGGAGTAGCCCGAGATAAATGGAGACAGGGAGGGGAGATAAAAATGATGGCGGATGCTTCGTGAATGGAAGAAAATTAGGAAATTCACCGCGCCGCTTTTTCAGGCGCCAGAGCTGTTTAAATTATCCACATTATCTTTGTATAAATAAATTCGCATTCATAGAGGCTTAGTGTGTCAAATAACATAACGACGTCGCGTACATTAAATAAATTATTGCATGGTATTATATTTTTCTGTGGATTTTTTTATGAAAATGAATGTGTTTATAAAGTGTTCTATCTGAATGCAGTTGGTTAGATTAATTCTCCTAATAATCTACGAAATGATAATTTGCAAACCATATTGGCCTACAACGTATTATATATATATATCAATAATTAGCTATTGAAAATGAGTTTCGCTTGAAACCTGAAAGTTCCAGTACGTGGCAAACAGGGTTTGAACCCGCACACCTCGTTTCCAGAGCAGGCTTTCGACCAACTTCATTATCACTGCAATATCATTACTTTCTGTTACGTATACCTAGCTTATTGTTATTCGTTACACCATGAAACCCGGAAATAGGCAAAAACTTTGACCACCCACAATTCAACAATAAACAGTCATTAAGAGAACGGTATCTATGGATCACAAAGATTCATTAGGAGCATTCGTCGAAAGAAATAAGCCGAAAATAATAACAGAGCACAATGTACGTCACTCCTGCCCACATAATACGGGACGCGCCCTCCTAAAGTCTCTGAGACAAAGCAATTTTGTTGGCTCGAGACTCCGACGTAGTTGGCATGTCACTCGCACATTTAACATACACATGTGGACTAGAGATAAGCTTTAAAGACGTACTGAAGCATACAGTGCTTAGTTGACGTACCTAATTAAAAGCTTGGCGGAAACTGAAGTTAACTAACAAGGCAATTTTGAAGTTGCCGTAGATTTGTGGGCTAGTTCGACTTCTAATTGCATTGCCTGTTAGCGGGATAAGCTACATTAGCTGCTTTTATCAGACCACTAGTAGGAAAATTGCTTTAATTAAGTATGTTGGAAACACATTTAATATAAAAAAACATATTTGTAGATATATAAATAAAAAAATAAATATTGCCAGACAAACACACCATATATGCGGGCCCATACTAAGCAACACTTGTATAATGTGTACCATGCAATGGACTGGGAGCGAACCCAATATATAATAGTGATTTAGTTATTAAACATCCATAACTCGGGTGCAAGCATTCGTGCCTATCATACAAAGTTTTTCCCTACCAGGTCCTATTGAGCTCGTGGTCGTTAATATTGTATAAATTATTAAAATAAGGAACAGTGAACAAAAAAATATTATTCAGTCATTTTGAGACTTATTTTAACTTTAGGTCTTATATAGTAAAGTATTAACCTTGAAAAGAAAAGTTGTACAAAATCAGCCTGATCATCACTTCTAAACAATATATTTAAACAAAAGCCTTCCCTACCGATCACACGCCACAGCTGAGCCAAGTAACCGGCATAAAATCCGACCCAAATAGATTCAGTGGGCTTCCAGTTATAAATGGAAATAAAATGACAGCATTGCTAACATTTTGTTCAAATGCCAACATCAAGAGCAAACAGCGATCGGCTTACACTGATGGCCCACCGAGTGTAAAATACACATTGCTGACATTTCACGGTAAGTACATATGTATAGATACCATCAACCAGATTATTAATTTAAAATGTAATCTAGGTTTTAATCCATTAGGTAGTTTATTTAGTACTGTGGTGATTGTGAGGTTTTGCTGGCTTTACGAATGAAATTATAAATCCAGTTGAATTCAAAAGGGTAAGTATTATATATTGTTTTTATCTTTCATATCTCCACACGGGCTATAGCCAGACTTTTGGAAGGCTTGCGCGGGAACATGCGTCCAATACGTAGGAGCCGTTTTGGAGAATTTGAATTTTATTGTAGCCACCTGAGCTGGAGTCAACTGGCGAAAATGATGGACATAGGCAGCCAATTAACCTCAGCAGGCGGAGTAACTGTTGCAGGTATATGGAAGGGTAAATTGGGACTATGGATTGAGAATTAAATGGATATAGAATAGGGTTATTGGAAGTGCACCTCGCATGGCAACACACTGTAACATTTTTTTTAATATTATGGTATATTATTGTTAAGCTCTTAATGTAATAAGATAGTAGGATAGAGAAAATATATCGCTAACAACAGTGGCTTAATCTAAATGTAATTAATTAGGAATAAGATGGATAAGATGTTAACTTATTACTTATTTCTAAGATATGGTTTATGGGGATATGGGTTTTATTTCATATCGCTTACCCTCTGGGGCCGGTGGCCGTGGTTGGTAGTGTAAATCTGAAACAAATAACGAGAACAAATAAGTTGTTTTATATCACATAGTTTGTAAATCTTTGCACCGCGGTTACAAAAGGTGGTGACATCATAAAGGTATTAATTTAAATTCAAATGCATGTTTGCTATGACATTTTTAAATGTTAGAATTAAGTTGTACGAGTATACATATAGCGTAGTGTTTATTTTAAAATGTTTGCAACAAATACACTACCCGTTAGTGCTCGTGCTAGGAGAGTCGTAAAATTAACTTTAAGCTGTATGCGTATAATTTACTTCTGTTTAGAAAAGTCATACAAAACGTTTAAAGTTAGTGCCCTCATAACGACACTAACCTGCATAAAAAATGCAACATAATATTATAAGTATAAAGATATAGTATAAGATAGATACTTATGACACTTTAAATTGTTGAAAAAACTAAATAAAATTATAACCACCGTAAGCAAATTGCAGACTTTTATATTTCCATCACGCAAAGGCTTCATACAATTTCCCATTTAAAAATCTACTCTTACATAAAATGTTTAGATCACGTATCATTTTCTTGGCCATACCGAGGCGAAGGTATTAGTTTTCCATCCAGTGAAAATATTTAACTGGAGATATACTTTAAACCAAACTGTGGCTGCATTTTTATGTAAAACACATCTGCCGGGAAACGTGTAAGTACGTTGCAAACACGATATTTATTTTTATCAAAAAGTAACCAAATATATCTCGTGTATCGAAGACATAACAAAGCGACGTACAATCTAACACAAAAGTGATATTTCGGTCTTTACACGTAAATACGTATTAAAATATTCCACAAAAATAATTCATCAATTTTTTTTTATAAAAATAAAAAGCTTTCATCTAGTTATTTCATTTGACCACCCAGGTTCAGCTACAAATGAACAGCTACCGTTAAATCAATTCAAACAGAAAGCGTAAGTTATACGGGTTTGCTTTGCCTTTATCGATTTTTACCAAATTTGTTTTATATTCTCGTAATACCTGGGTATATCAAAGTATTTCATCGAAAAGATTTTTCTTTACAACCTATACAGGAGTCATACCTAAAAAGAGATGTAACAAAAAGTCATTATTAAAAAACTGTGCTGAAAATTATATTTATTAAAATAATTTCGAAATGTTTCTTTGAATTTATTATTTTTAGGGCAGCAAACAACACAGACTAATATTTATTAACTCAACGTCTCTTTAACGAAGGTAATAATATTTGTTATCGCTTTAATGCGAATTTTACTACGTTACCCTATCTCCAGTGATTTGAGACCATTATTGAAATACTTTGGCTATATTAAATCTTATAAGTTCTGTAATTCTTAATATAATGAGCAAAACGATTTTGTTTTTAACGGTACCAACCTACCTACAGACTATGTTTAAATTGTATGTATAAAAAAGGCGAAAAAGTATTGATTAATACTCTAAATAAGAGTTCAATTATAAAGTATTTACCTACGTTTTCATGAATATTAAAGGATTAGTTAGGTTAATTAAAAGTTATTTTAATCCAATTTCCCTCCGTTGCATGTTAATTAGTTTATCTTGCTTTCCTCCGATGGACTTATTATTACGAGTATGTCGCAAAAAATGTCAGGAGGTAAAAGGGAAATGAATTCAAAGGCGTATTACGGTTTCGCGGATTAATTTCGACCGAAAAAAAATGTAACCTCGGTAATGTGACACAAAGAGGACACGACTAATGGATCCGTAGTCCGGATAAATATAAAATACAACAAGAGGTTGGCAGAATGCTCGGGGCCGCGGCGCGCCATATTGTTTTATTGCAAATTGGTTGGACGTAGACCGCGGCTGTCCTTTACATATACGAGGCTATTAAACTACCGCCGGTGTCCAGTCACGTGTTAAACGAATTCGATCGCTGCATACAATGTTAGGAGAACAGTGCTCGTGACGTGTGACCGAGGTTTAGAAAACCCTCGTTATAGAAAAGGCAAACGCCCGCTTTATTTTAAAATAAAATCAAATTCAGCTAAGCTTTTAAACGTTATTATTGAAGTTTCTCAGTGCATTTAAAGTATTGTCTTTAGTGCTCTGTTGTAGTTCCAACTAGGAATTCCTCGGTGTGAAATAACATAGCATAGGGAGGCTGGAATAGTTGCAGTTTGAAAGTGTTATAAAAGAACTAGATAGAAAATTAAACCTAAAACACATTCAAAATCAAAGTAATAATAAAAATGGTTTTAATATTATATTGTGAGACACATTATATATTAACTTGATATGATGGATTTATTTTCTTTATTGAAATATGCATTAATGTTAGCATCGTAAAACCGGTTTTTATTACACTATCATATTGAATTTCTCTGGAAACCCATAATCATAGGCAATAAGCATTTGAAATTTGTATTTTTAGTATTTTTACAAATAATATAATAAAATGCTATATTCACATCTATGGCAAACCATGCTTTGAAATCATTGAAGTGGGATAGATATGTGAGGCTTTAGAGTCAAACCTTTCTTAAAGAAACCGTTTCTATACGTTCTTCATATTAAGTAGATTGAAATCTCGTTTATTTGGAAAATGTAAGCAGTTTTCGATATTTCTCGATAAAATATATTGCAGTAATTCTTGGGTATATCAAAATGTATTATTCCCAAGGTCGTTCTAATACGTACCCTTTGTACCTAGAAACTGAATTGTAACATTGTTATAGGGTTCCGTAGAAAAACTTGAAATCCTTATAGCTTTATCATGTCTGTCTGTTTTTCTGTACGTCTGTGGGTCATAATATATATTCAGGGACTATAACGGTGAAAATTTTCTTTTTTAATAGATATTTGTCACCGCTGCAAATATGTATATTAATATGGTGACAAAATAATATATTGTAGGGTGCCTGCCCTAAATGGGAAGGGACGGTATAAGAATATGTTACGTATGACACGCTCGTGTACATGATATCGACTTTGTGAATTTGTCTTATAATAAAAAAATTTAGGCTAACCAAAGTATACTTACTTACTATTTTGAATATAGTACTTGAAATTATATGTAGGTATTAATTATTTTATGGCATACTGTGTAAGAGTTAACGGAATACATTGCATTGTTTCATATATATTCGCTGTTACAGTTTTGAAAATAAAGCAGTGTGGAGAGATTGGGGCCGCGTTCTTTATGGCAGTGACGTCGCGCCCCTGCAGCTTTCTCTGTTATCGTATTTTTCCTGTTCTTAAACTTCAACTTCAACCATGTGTATTTTTATAGTTATTTAGAAAATTCTTTGAATAACTTAGTAGACAGTAACAAATTGCCAGCTGGCTACGCAATTATAGAAAGTTCACAGCATTATAAGGCTTATTTGATTATAAACGACAATTACCATAACAGACGTACGGTTGATGACTACAATAATTACCTACAAGGAAAGATTTGAATCACAGTATTAATACAATTTCATTTCCAAAGCTTAACCAACATTACATTAACCTCGTAATAATTCAAACAACCAACAATTTTTTTTTAAATTTATGATTGAACCTGTATAACAAAATTCGTTTCTAAAAGGACATTAATCAGCGTAATGTAAATTAGTAAACTATCAATGCAACATTATTTGGCACCAGATTGTCAAACGTCAGGGAAACGAAACACGCACGACACCCCAATTGTATCCATAACTATACCCATACAATAATTGCGCATGAAGCTATAATTTATACGACGATAATGAATATGACTAACTGTTCTGTATCACGAAGGTTTTTACCCTAATAAGTAGCGCCGAGTCACAAAAAAATGCGCACAAAAGGTATTGAATTATGTCTCGGGGGAAACCTTTCGTGAACGCACCGCTATAATGAATCACTCCTAATATAGTAATACAAAGAGGATAATACATATGCCAGCTTTTACTGTTTCCCGTTCTACATAAAGTTCCCAGAACATAATTGTAAGGTAGAACGTAGGAACCTATTGAACCTAGTATTGAGGCCGCTTACTATACATGCATAGTTTAATCGATCATTTCTCATTGTTGTTTTTAAGCAATATAAAGGCCTTTTAATAAACATATTGTAGTGGCTATGCGTGAAAATGTGTAAGAAACGTAATTAACAAGCAGAAAGCTAAGTGTGTCTTTGTGTGTACTATTTTAAAATTCTAAATGCGGCTTGCGCTCTAATAAATACGGGAGGCCGTCTAAGATCTAACTAAGTATTAGATACGGCCACCACCTATCCACTGCTCGTAGGCAAGTGCGTGATTGCGCTTGACACCCGTAATATCCGGCTGCTCGCTACTGCCCACCGATGGTATCAATTTCAATTTGTTGCGGCCGCCATAACAGCCGCCTCTACTCTATCCGTTGTATGAATCGATTTCGCTCCAGTTTCCTGTTGCGTTCGCATCGAACTTAATCTCGCATTGCACGATTGAAATGCTCGCCGGGAATCATCGATGTTTATGGTTTTGATACCTATTTAATCTCACATTCGCTGAAATTCAATTGAACACAAGTTTATGATCCAGTAAAGTATACCTAGTCTGATGAGGTTATCGCATCACGGATGACTGCAAACTGTTTCAACTTTATGTGTCATGGAATCGATATCGCATCTGTTATAAAATTTAATCTTACTACAAAATATTCTGGAATGATTAAATATACTCGATTCTTGTTGAACACCGGACTATATCCTAGATAAAACAGATTCCAAGTCTTGCATTCCACTAAAATTTCGTGTTCAAACAGCGTGAAAATTAATCGATCGATTAGCCATTCGAGCTCGGCATCAAAGCTAAAGTTGAACGTGACTCGTGGGCCAGTCCCCTGCCGCATCGGCACCGGTGGAAATTAATTCTGCCTTTAAAAAAAGGCCGATCCGCTGCGAATTTTCCGACAATCTATTGAATGGAGCTCCAACTTACATCGCAGTTGTTGCAACATGTAAAATGTCCGGTTGTTACCAGAATATACGTCTGTAAATATAAAACTGAAATTGCTTTACATACGAGTATAGGGACTGTAGCGAGATATACCAATTACACGATGGCACTATGCATTATTTTGCGGTGTACAGTAACAAAAAAATAAAGAATAATTTGCAAAATAACACAATATAATGTTAAGATAAGATTGGTACAATCGACACAGCACTACATCGCGACCAATCCTGCACGTCCTTTGAAAGTCGTATGTGATTAGCTTATTCGGACTGGGCCAGCGTGTTGGACTATAGCCCAAATCCCCCTCGGAGAGTGCGTGCTTAATGTTTGTACCGAGTAGGTATTAGCAGTAGGCTCACTCTCTATTCCATTGGGACCAAATTCCTTCACTGAAATGGGTGTGCACTGCAGTGCTTCAGGGATTACTTGATGTCTTGTAATAAGACCATTTCTCACCCAAAAGTCAGACAATATTACAAAAGCACGCTTTAACCTGTAAACTTGGTCCTCCCCTATAAATAACTAACAGCAGTTGTAGAACTACTTAGGTAAGCTGCTGTCGCTAACTCTATGTTCCAACTATAATAATATATTTAGAGTCGAACATTGTTCATTATTGCTTAATACCTAATGTTCAACTGCCAATATTAATTTAGTTTACTTTAAACCTAATAGCCTACTGGTTCCAGGGGCCGCCCTTGTAACTGAAAGGTACCAGATTCGATCCTCACCTGGGCTGACGTTATTTTCGTAAACGACTACAATTTTATTTGATTATCGCATCTTATTAGTAATCTTAAGAAAATACTATACTGAACTACACTACATGTTATTGCTATTACTTAGATGTGTAGCTGTTACTTACTTATATCAAGAGAAACTTTGTATCCTACACTAAAACACACAAGATAAACTATTCAGTCCAACCAACCTAAAATATATTTAATTAATAATTTAAGTCCATTGAAGATAAAAATGTGCCAAAAGATTTTATCAATAACTCAAACACTGTTCACAGATGAAACTCCGGGTTTCATTAATTAAAAGTTATCGAAAACTCTCGAAGTGGGGATGGAAGCTTTGGCACCACGCGTCCTACCTGTAACTTATGCAAGAATATTATTCCATTAGTGAAGAGCGGCAAAGGCAAATATGTTACAGGTAAGTGATCAACTTCTGTCGCTAAAACTTTATCTGAAAATAATTTATGCTAAGTATTTAATTTACTATTTAGAAAATATTTGGTAAATTACCAACCCAACATACTTTGATTTTATATCTACTCCTAGGAGACAAAAAACTTACCAGGGCTCAAAAAGCGGGCCTATTGCTTTATTTACCGGGTACATGTTTGACCCGGGAATACATCCCAGGGTCAGTAGGCTGTCTTTACGACCTATATCAAGGGGGAATCCACTGGAGACGCGGCCATGGAGTTGCGCGCGTTTTTAACTTCAATTTGTAACACAATGTTTGAGGTGATATCCGTCGAGGACCACGGACACGCATTCGAAGCTTAGTGTTTCCGTGGAATCGGCGGCTTAAAATGTATAATTATAAGTCTCAATAGGTATAGTCGTATTGTCTTTTTTAAATAAAAAATCCTACAGCTTCTCTTGAATATTTAAGTTGGGTTAGGTTAGTACCTCTTTAATTCCGACGGTTTCACCGCAATTTGAAAATCCGACTCTGTACGGCGCCCAGAGTGCCAGTAAAATTAATGTTCTGCCAGAGAGAAAAACGAGCGAAACGAATGGAACCCGGTATTCATACACAGATAATATAGATATAAACGCTTATAAATAAAAGGAAATGAATCCTGTATTAAATAAAACTGGGAACAGTCCTCCTCACTATGAGGAGAAATCGGTCCATCGTCCAAATGTGAAAATATATTACACATTAATTTATTAAAAGGGGTGCATTACTTACTTCGATTTTACAATATTCAAGCCTAAGTATAAATACGTGCGTCAGATAATAAAAAGCCACTTTAAACATTACTTACCAATGTATGAGTTATTGCCTTAAATGTGTGTCTATTCTTCTATTGTTTAAGCGAATCCTGTCAGTCTAGTAAAATCATGCTAGTTGCTAGAATTTTAGTACGTACCACTTATAAAATAATAAAATTTGTACATTGTAAAATAAAATTGATAATCAGATTTTACAGCGAACCGTACTTTGTTTTTTTTTTCATTATGAAAGAAGAAAAAAAACGGCCAGTGTTATTTTTTTTTATTGTATATAGATATTAAAAATAGGTGAAAAACATATCAAATTGGTGTCAGGTCAGTCATGCACAATGCAGACTTCCGTGGCCATGTCAACAACATTTTTTACTTTTTGTATTTTTACGTCCATAGGACAAAACATTTAAAACAACAGTTTAAAAATAGCATAGATTAGACATGCTCCGGCTTCTTCTTTTTTATGTTGGCAATTGGCTACAAAATAGTGCCATTTTGCCAATATCAAGTAAAATATTTCTTCGTTATTATAAATATAAATACACCTGATGATAATAATGATATTTATGAAAATCATAATGATGAAATGAATGCCCTGCCCTTATCAGTAAAACTGTGGATACTTTACTGGATATTTATCAGACATCTTGCGAGAGCTCGAAAAGTCAAGCTATACTGTTTTATTTTAATGGCCTTTACTCGTACACGTTTATTATCACAATGTTTAATATCCCACTAATATTACACTTTATATATCAAAGAAACACGATATTCAGCTAATAAAACAAAATTGATAACTTCACTGTTTAAATTCCCGCAAAAAGTTTAAATACGAGCTTATTTTTTCCATCATATAACTGGCCAATACATAAAACAAAATTAAGATGCCAATTAAGAATAAAATAGAATTATGTTTAAATAATTTAAATGGCTTAGGTATTCTTTTTTATTTACAGACTGCCAGTGCACATAATACATTTCATTACAAAATAAGCGCGTATTTTTTTAAAAATACTTAAATTATTTATGAATAGTATTGAATACCTATAGGTGAAAAGACCCGGTCAATCGCGTGACGGGTTAGTCATGTAAATTGCAAACTTCCATAGCCATGTCAACAATGTTTTTATATCCATAAGATATAACAGGATTTTTCTAGGTATATGTATATATATATATATCACTAATCATCAGTGTGTTATATCACTAATCAATAATCATCATATATATATTCTTATATATATGTATATATTCGGAAAAGGTAATCTAGCCTAGCTCGGCGAAAGATATGCGAAATTAGTTTAGGCTAAGAAGGTAAAACGGAATAAACAAAACACTGAATACAAATGAACCGCATTGCGACGGTCAATGCCACTTAGTATTACTACAAGGTCAAAGTTAATAGGATCACTATTAAAATATATACTCACAATTATTCGTCAGTAAGAAACCAGTAGAGACCCCCAACAGGATTAGAAAAAACAGAAGTAATAACACTATCAGCGCGGGCCGGCAGTAGTGGATCCAGCAATAGTCCTCCGAGTTCGCGGCGGGCGGACTCGACGACCACACGCAACAGCTGCCACACGTCGTCGGTTCAGACGGCGAAGACGCCCGAACCACGGCACTATTTCCTTGCTGATTCACTATTACACCCTGTACGGGAGCATCGCTCCCTTGTCCATACATCGTACTCTTCTCCGATATCCGCGCAAATCCTGAACTATCGTCGTCTCGAGGATTCCCGTACACGCCGTAAGACGCCACCATATCGACTCCCGACAACGATCTAGTCGTCTCGTTCCCAGCACTATCTTGCACGACATTATTGTCTGTACTGGGCCAGCACTCGCATGAGCACCGGTCCTCTTTCCGTCTCTGTCGGGGCTGAGACGCGTCAGAGCGTCTGACTGGTACATCCGTTTTCTTCTCCTCTTCTTTCTTAACTTTGGCATCTTGAGGTAAGGCGTTGTTGACTTCGTACGTCGGCTGTAAGTTCTTATGATTCTCTATATACCAGTGTCTCTCCTCCGCCCTGAGCGTGGTGTCGTTGTTGCCCTCGTATACATCTGCGTAATTGGAGAGTGGATGGGAGGACGGGCTGTAAAGTGGACCGGCTGTGAGCTCCCCGTAGCCGCGCTCGTATTGCGGTGGCCGGTTATTACTCGCGTAATAGGTGGTGGATGCAGGCACTGAATAATCGTAGCCTGACCTGTTCATCTTCAACGCTCAATCGCCTCATTTGAGCTTATGTTTCACTAAAGAAAACATAATTAATGGCGCTGTAAGACGAATTAGAAAATCTTTAAGATATGGCAAATGTTGATGCTATTTTAGTTAAGATAATCTGTAATTGCGGGTATTGGAATTCTAAAAGGTCTATATGGTCTATTAGATTTTGTACCCGATGGTTATGCGTTAATCAACACAGAGTGCGCGGATAGTAAGTTAGGGCGAACTTGGTTGATTTTGTTAGACGTTACATTCGGAGGCGGAAAGTTGTATAGTAGAATTACATTCTGTTTATCTCAATTACCCCCCTTGTTCGGCGGTGGTATTTATCTTTTGTGTTACAACGAGCGCCCATCGCGCGCCTCTCCTCGTGTAGGTAGACAAAGAAGTAGCGACGTGGGTAAATAAACTCCCCTAACTTAAATTAACCGTATTTATTTCTCTGATTTTGACACGTGAGAGTTATGTAACTAGATTAGGGAACTAGCTATAAGAAAGAGGAAGGGGCATATATCAGGGAGAGATCTCGATTTAATTATTTCTCTTCGTCGTTACACTAATACAAAAGTTGGTAACATTAGCTACAGGAACGTCGACCTTTCGACTGAGTCAATAACAAAGTTTTCAGTGAATCCCCGCGATAACTAGGATAATCCCTTCGAATTAATTAAATTAAAAACAAACAAAAGTCATTATATAAAAGTTGGGGACAGCAAGTTACGAGTCGTGGCCGTCGACCCAGTTCAAATTAGTAGGACTATTATTATACCAAATACTTTTAAATATCGCTATTATTAAACAATGCAGAATAACATCTTAGTCAGCAAATAAATGGTTTTATCTAGTAAAACTACTATACTTAACCGTAGACTATCTAATTGGGACTTAATCTCTTTTAATGTACTTAGTTACGTCCCTTACAACTCGAATTTAACTAGCGTCTACACGAAAATTGTTTTGTGATTACAGATTTAGGATTCCACTAATTGTGCACATAATGAAGGATTTCGTTTTTTTGGGTGATTAGGATCTTAGTTACGTACTACTGAGCATGAACCTTTATTGTTTTTTATAAGTAGTATTTAAAAGTAATCGATATACTTACCAGGCAAATTGCTACAATTACCTGAGTAAGTAGCTATACATCAACAAGATAGAGTTCTTAGCGTCTTCATTAAAAATAAATGGGATTGTATCGCTCGAGGGGAGCGCACGGACCGCTAGCCGGACTGCCAGGTAACTGACAAGCTAAACCGACAGACCTACAAAAAAGTCTCTTAAGATTATTTGCTATCCGGGTACGTGCTACTTTTGACAGATCGCAGCTCGGATAAAAGGACCGCACTCGATTGCCAACATGCAATAAATTACATACGAAATTTATGACATTGTAAACACAGTTTACCTTGAACTACTACAAATAGGTATTCATCAAATAATTTCAAGTAAATACCTATATTCAAAGTGAATAGCCAAAAAGAAACATGTAACTATAACTTAAATTTCGAATTGCACGGGATTATCGATTGTCAATTGATAAGACAGCTCTATGTTTTCGAACCATCCTGAAACGATTTAAGATCTCAAACGAAAAAAAGAAGCTCAAATACGTAACATTGTAAAAGTGTATTTAAGGTATAATTTAATTAAGTGATAAGGAATTTAAAAAAAAAAGTTAACTTATTTATTTTACTTTAAAAGTACTCTTAAGGTATATGAAAATAATAAAATAAAAGATAATCTTACGGGGGTAACATAGTCACATGGTGACAAAACCTCCTTAAAAGGAAAGATATAAAAAAAGATAATCTTTTAAATTAGGGGAAAATAAAATTTAAGCCCACGCTTCGCTCAAAAATGAACTTAAAGCAATGACATGAAAACTCCCATGACACATTTTAGTGGTGAAATCTTTGAATCAAAATTCGCCGCTATTTATAAAATATCTTTAGGGCTTTCATCGACGGCACGAAAAATATGGGCGTAGTAACAAACTACGTAAGCAGAAAAAATGCTCTCGTTTGCTTTTACCGCTTTTACGGCGTCAGCCGAGCAGAGCGAGAATCAAATCAATAAGGTAACATAAAATTTCCACGATCAAATATAAATTTTATATAAGGCGGCAAAGTTAAACCAAATTTAACGGTCAACAGATTTAGGTATAAATGAGTACCAACCATTAAATATTGGCGTAAGCTCAATGATAAGCTTTTTGAACTTTACTTTAGTAACTGAGAGGTACTTACACAATATTAGCCAGAGCAATGTGTGTTACCCAACATATCTAACAGTTATTTTCTTTGGTTTACCCTTTGAGGTAATGTAAAGAACCCTTGAGTCTCCCCAACAACGTGTGCATAATTTCTTTTAGAATATATATTTTTACCTCTGATTCTTAAGAAAGTAAACTCAAATATTTATAAGCTACTCTAGATAATATTGATTGGTTTGAAACAATAATAATACAAATAATCGAATTTAGGACAGTGGTTATGGCCTTTCAGATACAGTCTACCTATAGGTAAATCAGTTACGGGAATACTATTATAGTCAGCCGTGTGGGGCCACGAGAGCCACAAGAGGACGTAGCGTTCATTTTTATTCGGAGACATTCCGTTTAATACGATGTAGTCATTGGCTCCGACTACATCGTATTGTCGTCCGTAGGAGAATTAAGTACCCTCGAGATACCCTACACGTGACCCTGGGTGGTGCCAACTAGGTGACAACTCTACTGGTGGTAGGCTTCGGTGGTTAGTCACCACCCACTGAACAAAGCCATGTCGCCAAGCGGCCTAGCCGTGTTCCGGCATGATGTTCAGTGTTGCCATTCATGGATGGCGGGTCAGATCAGTTGCGCTGCATGTGCCTAGTGAATGGAGCGTCTCGATCTACTGCCGCCTTCCTACCTAGGCAAGTATGCTCCATCGTAGATCTCATCGTCACTTACCATCAGGTGAGATCGAGATCAAATACTTGCCTATAATGTATAAAAAAAAACCCCCGGTGTTAGTATTGACGGTGTAATGATTATTCGTAAATCACGGTCGTTTATAGCTCCCGGCTATTACGTCAATTGTTCCTATAATACCCGTGATTTTGTATAGGACTATTAAAATAGTGAATATATTATGTACTCTCAGTAAATAGCAGTCAAAAATATGATAACAATATTTCAATGAGTCAATTAAGTTATGAATTCTTTATGTAAACCACTTTTAGAGTTTAGGATCTATCTTTTAACACAGTGGTATAGGTAACCTACTTACTAACTTACTAAGATTATTTAGAGTTAAAAGTACATAAATAAAAATACATATAAAATTGAGGCTAGTAGTCACAGTTTAAGCAAATTAAATGGCATAATAGTCGAACTTAATTTGCCTTAGATTTATTTTGTAACGAAAATGTCATGCGCGAACACAAATTATTCCCTGACCCATAGTTGTCCCTACTCGCCTAACCAACCCCGACTTATATTCTATACGCACAAATAAGGGTACGGTACATGTGAATTAATTGTTTCTACATATTAATAAATGTCAGCTAGACAAAATAATTGAATTTACGGGACTCCAACGTGCAGACCCTATCGTGTAGCGATATTTTAGGGTCACGTCAATTGAAATGTAGGGTGCCCGATAGCAATTAGATTAGAAAACAAAGTCATTTACATGTTGTTTAAAAATGTATAGTCTTGTAATTTACAACGGCGATGATATGGTCATAGTTTAGTGCCACAGTATGGGGATTTTTTTTCCTTTTTGACCAGCATTATTATTGCCATCTCTATTTCTTATTGAGGTATTATATTTTTCCTAATAGGCTAGTTAGATCCCTTTAAGGTCCATGGGTTTGGGTAGGGCATTCGAAGGTTCTTAGTTGCCCCTTATATTATCCGAACTCTTTTTAGTTGCCGTTTGGAATTTTATATTTAAGTGGGAAGCTAGGTTTGAGGTTTGAGAGGTTTATCGATATTTACATGAAACAACCGCCTTCCGGCACTTTAACCCTGACTATAACCTGAGAGTAAGACCAGTTGATAGAATTCTTGGACTCCTAAATGCCAGAAATAAATATCACAGACCGTTGAAACTGTATGTTTAACGTATCTTCTAAAACACAAAGGCAGTTAGGCAATGAATTTGGTAACGCACCAATTCAAAACCAACCTAACATGCCTTCACAGGCTATAATCTTAATTACTAACAAGTTTATGGCCTCATCATTTTATGACCTTATTTATTACCATTACCAACAAAATATCTGATAAAAAAATAAATGTGTGGAACAATATGGAAAATTCTTGCATTCACATAGTTTGCATAAAAAGTTTTTCCTTGAACAGATTTTGAATACCAATTCAAATTGAAAAGATACAGAATCCACTTCTAGCTTTATTAATGCTGAAAACATATTCTCAAAATTTAAGAATAAGCATACAAAGAAAAAGGTTCATCATAGAAGTTCGTCGGTAACATGCGAAAGGTCAACAAAGGGAGCGGTGATTAAATTTCTGATTGCTCATGCCTCGCTGGCTAACCTCGAATTCAATTAAACCACACGCTAACATAACTAAGAAAATAACCGCGAATGTTAACTGATCATTTTTCAGTAAGACTTAATTTCATAACGGTTTGCGAGACTCGATAACTTTATGCTACCAATTCTCACTTAGTTTGTCCAATTACTGTGTTCATGTTATTAGGGTTTCATTTAACAAAAATAGCATCATACAACGCCATCATCTCAACCGTGCGTCACAAACTTGTAGTCCATTCTAATCATCGAAAGTGGGTGACAGACCGCGTAGGGCGACGAACCAGTGCACCCATATAAACGGAACCGAGGACTTCAGCACGTGTTACATGAAACTAAAACACATCCATGGGGTACACTGTACACATTCGTAGGCTTTGCTCGTCTCGGTAACGTGGCAACCCCCATCATTGTCCGCGTAAAGTTCGCAATACAAATAGTCTGAAAATAATGTGGTTCGCGATCGTGAGTGTCTGTAGGCTGTGAGCAGCCAGCGTCGCGACGGCGGCGTAACGTCGCGAGTGTGGCGCGGCGCGGACTGGCACAACCACCCGTACAGCCCCGCCCGCCCTTGCGTCTCGCCCCTGTCACCGCTACTCTTCGCCCAAAATCAGACGAGTTTTCATTAATGTTGTTATCGGTGTAAAAGTTCCACCAAGTCAAACTAAGGACGTACAGCTTTAATTAACTGTCCGTAAAATAACACTAAACAAACAAACGATCCGACAGCCTTCAGCTGTAGTTATCAATAGGGCAAGTTTTGAATGACGCGGAATTTTGATTACTTTGTATCATAAATAGCCATACAACTTATCTCCATCTCACTCAGGGAAGATTTATGTACCCAAGTATTATTACGATTAAAAATACCGACTTCGCTTTACACCGATATGAATTAATAGACTTTAATGAAAATATTATTTTCTTTTCGACAGTTAGTCTCACATTGCCGTATATTTTCCCAATTATGTTGTAGACCAATAGGTACTAAATAGATTTAGGTTTGGGAATGAAATTTCCTTGACATTTCAATAACAAGTTCTTTATGAAAGACATTCCTGTCCACAAATATGGTGACTAGCTGTAATAATATCAAGATATTATATGAAAATGTATGTAGGTAAAGTGTGTAATGTCCCTTTTCACAGTGATGTTAAACCAAGGTCGCAGATGTCAAAATGTCAGCGGCTTTATATTGTATCGTGGCTGATTAATAGTCTAGATTACATACAAACTAATAGCAATTCAGAAGCTTAGATGTTTATCGGTATCCGACTTACATCTATAGGATACGATCACAAATTGTAAGAATTATTGATATCGCGCTAGTGGAGGCTCATACAAAAAGTTTATAAAAGGAAGTAGAGCGAACAAACTGGCGGGGAACAAACTTTAATGCGGGGACGCGACGCAAACGCGAACGTTACTTATCTGCCGCCGCCGCCGACCTGACAGCTGCAGATGAAAAATTGAAATTGTGTGAGATAAAACTACCTAACTGCGCGGCAAGCACGGCCGGCCAAACAATGTGACGACAACAACGACGTCGCGTTTTGCCATTTTAATATTTTGTTAAATTTAAACGGCGAAGTTTACAAGTGTCGAGTGTCGTAATTTTTTCTCGAATGTATTTCAAACATAAGAAAATAATTCTTATTGTTTCGTTACAGTTATTATAGGTGCACATAATCTTATCAAATTGCCAACATGCTAAAAAGCTCTATAGCGAGCCATAACATTGCGAAAATTATCAAATATTATGGTATGTATTAATCATGTGATAAAAATATGCTACACCCGGTATTTTCATTTCAGCGGTGTTAATTCTATTAAAGACTTCAATTAATGGCGACACTGATCGTCACGTAGTCTTGGGCCATCGTTGGAAGAAAAATGGCGTACCACATTTTCGTGCCATGTGTACAATAAAATACACTTAAGTGACGACTTCGTTATATCGAGTCGGCTTGAGTCGTCCCTGGGCATGAGCGATACTTCAATCGTTGACAGTGACACGTGCCTTCGCGTAATAACGACGGCGCGCCAAAGCCAGCCGCTACCCTTCCCTATTTACGGACTATGCCGCAGAGGGCGCCACGTGAAAAGTCTCGCGTAAATCAAAGTCATAAATTCTCCTATCGTGAATGAACATTTCTCTTCGCGGACGTCTACACCGGCTGAATGGATAACGTCGACCCACCCTCGCAGGATCACCTCTACCGAGTCATTTGCTTTTGTTCGTGGGGCAATTAATAACGGGCAGAAGGGCGTATTCGAACCGCAGGCGCCATTCGCATATCCAGTAATGATCTAGCGGCACGGGCAACCTCCGGTTCGGCTCAACTATCGATCATACTCACTTAATGAACGGTACCATATGTGAAATGGCTTGGAGCGAGCCAACGCTGGATTGAATCCTATCAACCACGGTGTTGAATCATTCTGTTTGTTGTAATGATTCTACGATAAGTGTCTATTCAATTGCAACAGTAAACAAACATATAAACTTATGATGTTACAGCTTGTTAATGACTTGAGGATTGATAAGGTACAGCGCATACTATGTGCAATTCCTGAAGAAAAGCGTAGACACCGGTCGCCTACAGCATGCTGTATAGTATACTTTTTATAAGTGTGTATACTAAATAATTTGACAATGCAAATACAATTTGCTGCACAATTACAAAATACATTAAATATTAACTGCTACTTTTTTAACTGCAGAGCTTCCATTTAATAGCCGTAGCTGTGCTGTGATTTAGCTCCGCGCGAACTAAAGCTTTATAAACAACCCTTGGGAAGCGTGATGTACGCTATTGCTATACTTGGAATATAATGCTGACCCTATAATTCGTCATCACATAAAGAACCACTACGTACGGCTTCTAAGTAAAAATAAAAAAAAAATGACACCTAATTTGTAACATTAGCACGAAAGTACCACAACGCGACTAATAAAGTCTCATAAACAAAGCTTAACATGAATTTTTCAGGGAGGATTTCCTTCCATTTTCGCCGTCACATTAGGCCGGCGCCGACCAAACATTGGATAAGTTGTATATTGTTGTTTACGGCAAACTTGGAACTTAGCTAGAGCAATTCACCTCATAAATTTCCTTGTAATAACAGCTCACAGTTCCCCTAGACACTTGTAAGAGCGCTGCAATAAGGTAGCCGCTAAGGAACCAGGTCACCGCGGAGTCGACACTTCACATGCTGTATTTAATGTTACTGAAGCGGTGTTACATCCACTTAAATGACGGGTTTCTACCGTAATTGGTATTTTGACGTGACCTTTACTATAGATTAACATAATACCCGCACGTGCCGCAGGGTTCAACTACGCTAAGGTTTTATAATTGAAATAGGCTAACCCATGTTAATCAAACCATAGATAATTATTAAGCTGATTAAAAAACGTATGCCATAGACTTTTAGTTAATATAGACAGGCAATATTTTTTTATAATACTAATAAGTATCTGTATCTCAGTATTGAACACACGAACACTGCTAAATAAAATAGTAGATACAGATCTATTCTTTTTACGATTATCCACCTTATTATATTTTTCCTTTGCACTTATGGTGTACCTTAAATCCCTGAAACTACTCAATCGATTTGGACATTACAGTATTCTATTGAAAGGTTTGAGTCCTGAGGGGATTATTCACTATAATATTTCATCGCAAAGGCAAAGTAGTTCCAACGGGTTAAACCCCAAAAATCTCGGGGGCATTTGCTTGTAACAAATGTTTACCACTCCATACGCTGTAAGACATGCTGGCTTATTTGACCAAATAATGTGTTTCATCCCATAACAAGTATTGAGCTACTTAAGCTTAATTTTGAAAACGGCTTGAAATTAACCCCTCCTTTTTTTAGACCGATAAGTGCGATAGCTGATCCAGCTTATTATTCCCAACTCGTTATAAATTTGTTCGGAACTTTAGAGCGAACTGCACTCCAGAGTATTCTAGTTACGTAACTTTTGGCGCCGTAGTGTTGTTGCCACTGCAAAAATTATTGAATAGGGGTCAATAGAGACTATCCCGTGTGCCGGGGCGGTGATTACGGATCTGGCGAAAACAAAAGTAGTTCTAGTAAAGTTGCATAACATATAGATTGCTATAGTGATGTATGTACATATAGTGGAGCTATATCCGAATCAGAATCAAAATATGTTTTATTCACGTAGAACATTATGTTACAGTACTTATGAATCGTCAGAAGTTACAAAATACTATGCTACTACTTTACCACCCATTCGGAATGCCGTTCCTATGGAGAAGAACGGGCAAGAAACTCCATGGTTGCTCTTTTTTTTAAAAGATCTTTTACATTTTTGAGCAATACACTGTTATAGGTATGTGAGAACAATGTAGGAACGGCAAATCAGACTTTAGCAACAGTTACAAAAAAGTACTAACTAACTATATACAATAGTATATTTGTTCAATGATCGAATGAAATCGAATATGCTTGCAATGCTGGAAATTACTAAAATGTTATTATAAAGACATACAAACTTTACGATACAGATGAAGCCAACTCGTTAATGTATTGCTTTTTATATTTATTCTAGACGCAAGCAGTCATTACAAAACAAATGGAAATAAAAATTATCTTACTAATAAGTACAAGACATTGAGTGCCGATCAGAACTTATATTATAAGTACCTTTGTACAAACAGTTGACACAGTTTATTTATCATATAACTACCAAATATATGTAAAAAAGTAACAGATTATACACTTTCCGTCCCGGCAGCAGCTACTGAACTTTTTATTTGTCAACTAGCAATTTCATACAACTTTCTTAATAATTGTCAAGTAGCTTTGATTTCTTTTACATGTTTTGTTGAATCCTATATATTGCTGTTCCATGCGAGGCCACGCTGTGCTGTTATTTACGGAGTTTGTAACATAATCTTCAACAGTTTTATTATTTCTTAATTAAAGAGAATTTTAATCTGTTCCAGTGTAATAAAGTGCCTTATGTTGTAGGGAGTGGTAACTACTAGATACCTTTATCTCAGTGTGTAAAACACATCGATAAGTTTTTTTACAATCACCATAATCAGTATCACTCGGAGTTACAGACAAGATCAATACCTATATTGATACACAGAAAACAACTCAATTAGCATTACCTACGTTTATCGAATAAAGTAAAGCTAATTACAAAGTAAAATTCGTTCACATGAACGTAAGCTTGTTTTTTAATCGGGCATGGCGTCTATAATATTCAGATACAGTTTGAAGTGGATTCCTCGTCTCGGTACGCCAAACCGCCATCCGGACGGCCGCAGCCCGCAGCGTAATTAGCTAAATATGACTTTTAAACTAAGAGCTCCCAGCTAAAAGCCTCTACATATTCCAGCCAACCTTTTTGCTAAACGTGCATATTTTCATGCGAACATCCTATTCCCGGCTTGATATTTCATTTGGGACTAAAGAAATTTACACCAACGCATACAAATGTTGTTATGTGCGATTAATGCATTTTAAATGCGGTTAATAAAATGTCCCCTTGCATGCTTTCACCGTATTATATTCTGTAAAATTGTTTCTGACTTGTACCTCTTTTCATTTTCGTTCATTTCAAAAAACATTTAAAATAAAAGAATAAATATCTACCAATGATATAGGAAAGTTGATTATTCCATGATACGTAAAAGTTCACATCACGTCCATGCGGCTTCGGCCCGGCCCGGCCCGGCCCGGCTCGTGGAGTCTCACTATAAATCATAACGCCACCGTTTCAATTTACCTGAAACACGACTGTAATAGGCCGATCGCTGCCCGCCGTGTGCTGAAAGACCTCAATTTGTATTCAAGAAACGATATGATCATTAGTTAGTGCAATTTTCTTCGCATCCAGTATACACGAATCCTATCGCCGGAACGCTATGGATCGAATGAATAATACTTTGTAATTGGTTTCCTGATCTGACTTGGAAATCCAGCCAAAGTCTGGACTTTGATAATTTGTATGAATATCCGCGGTGATGCGGTCTCATTACGTATCCTTGCTAATTCTCATTAACATTCGACGATATTTGCATACTTAATATGCGCTACATTCTATCAAACTGTAATTGCTTTTCATTATTTGCAGATAGAGCGCATGTTATCAAGTTGTTTTCATTTAAATGCGACCGAGTAAGTGACCGCTGCGATTAAGAAGGCGTAGGCATAGCAAGGATTCTCACTTCATTTACACTTTTAAGATTACCAAAGAGGATTTTATGAATAGCTGGATAAGTTGTTCTATGAATAAACAAGACTATTAAACAGTTTTACTGATCTCTGTGACCGCAGTATTATTAACGATATAATGTTTCATTAGTATCGTAGTAGAAAGTTGGTGTCAATAAAAATCTAATTACACAAATTGATGTTTAATCGATAAGGGACAGGTAGGTACAAATCCATAAAACCATCGTATCGAATGTTTATTATTTTTTGTGGGTTAGTATATAACAACATTGATGTGGGGGGTAGGGCTGCGGTCGTTACTATGATACTCCTGTGTGGATGGCTCGTTCTTGGAGCGAAGACTTCAGAAGCACGTACATGTAATATTATTGATTGCAGGGTGCGGCGGTCCAGCGCTACTCGCATTTGAATTTCCAATGAGCTCGTTAGAACGGCCCAGGACATGGGCTTCGGACAACCGATAAAAAAAAACTACGCTCTTTCAAGCTGATTTTGCGCGATTGCCAATTCGGCAGAATTACCGTAATCGTTCTCGTTTGCAAGATTTGATAATAAGCAATTTCTTCGTTCATTGATCATGCGTACCTTTTGGGTACAGTCAGCAAATATTCTCAATTTATCTAAGGTATCTGCTGATATTATCAGTCCATAGTTACCAAAAAGTCATAAATTGGCAGATTAGGGATATAATTAAATTAGGTAAGTAGTACATAAGTATTTGTATGTTTGTATTAGTGAAGTACCCAAAGTAAGTAGTTTATGTGCGATTTAAGTGTTTCTTTTTATGCGACTAATTAAGGCAATCAGCGACGATTTATGAATACTTGGAACATGTCCGCAAAAAGTAATCACAGTTTTGAAGTGTGATATAGTAGGCACTATCTCATTCGATCCGATTCAGCAGTATCAATCACCGCATATAAATTAGTCGCGCACAATTAAAGTATCAATAAAGTTTGCGTGTAATAGCATAAGTAACCGCCAATGGGTGTGCAGTGGAGCGTGGCCCGATACGTAGCAATTGGAGTTCGTACCGGCTCTTAATTAAAGCTAGCGGCACAGCCTAGCGGCAAACTTCGATTGCGCTGTCAAAAATCCGAAGAATTATTCCAGCCGTAAAATAACTTCTGCGATTTTAGGCTTTATCGTACGAATTCAGGCATATTAGCAGATTTATACCGTACGGTAGCAATATGGCGCCAGTTTGCGTCGCGATGGCGCTAGTTGGGCACAACGCTTTTATTAAAAACTGTTTATTTATTGACGGTTCGAGGCAGATGAAGATTTTTCTTCCAATTTATTACCGATATTCTCGTAAGTATTTTTTGGATAAAATTGAAATTCAAGTCGCTCACTCACCTCGGTTACCTACAAGTGGTTTTAATACCGGCAAAATAATGGGTAATTTCACTAGGTTGACCGTCGAAATAATTGGTATCAAAATGGAACACACGTTAGACCCTTTTTAAGGCGATGATGTGCCTTTATACTTTTTAATTCAACTGTTTTGTTTCCACCCGCGTATTACATACCAAGCCGATGCCACCAGAATGAAGCGAATCGTGATCGTCTTTTCTTATTTTAATTCCGGACCAGTAATACAGTAGGTGCACAATCAGTATCAATAGCGCGCATTGCGCTTATTTTACAACCATAGCACCGTGACCATTCACCACAGACCCCCATATGTGGAACTTCCCCTCTAAACCGATGCACGACATAATTGAAAAGGTAACAATATAAGAGGTCTGATTAGACTGGCGGCGTACACCGAACCCCACAACCCTACGGTAATTAAGACTGGGACGGAACCGCGACACGCTACGAAATTGCGAGAGGCATTTGCTCTGCAGCACTATTAGTTGGGCATTTTTGAAATTTTATCCGTGATTGGATAGTTTCATCCATATCTGCTACATTTTGCATCAAATTATTTGCTTTTAATTATTACTATAACATACTTATGCATATAAACATGCTAAAAGATAAATAAACTGAAACGTGTAGGTTTTTTCTTTAGATTTACTTGCAATTCTGAAATTGCGGCCGTAAGTTAACTATTTTTACGACCTATTAATACTTTTTAAGTACCATAAAACCAATATTATAAAGTGCATGATATTTAGTCTCTTCTATAATAGAGACACAAAAGAAATTGAAAATAAGCAATTATGTCCCGCCGCAGATATAATAACTCCACGTAAAGGCCGCATCCCACGCACAGTTTTATAGCCACGATATTTATATTAATATCATTACTCATGTTAAGTGTAGCATTCGATACCTTTGAAATTATAACCTTTGAGGCAGTAACATCGAGACTTTTATATTATCATTTCTTCTTTCTTTTCTTAAAAGTGCTCGCACGAATTTATTAAAGGCAGGCTATGCAAAAGACGGTATTTATAACAGCTCAATTAGCAACCAGTTCTCGATAGCTCGGGAGTATGATATGATGCTCAGAGATACTTGTTCGCCAGTAATTTATGAAAATCATTGACAATTTACGAGTTTGGCGTGAGACTCGAGAATTTTTGAACGCCGTTTATAATTGAATAAAATGCGTGCCAACAATTAAGGTTGGTTCGGTTTAATGGGGGATTAGGGCTGTGGGGATCAGGGACATAGCACGTGGGGTCGGGCGTGTCCGTGTAACATGTGCAGTTTACGGGCGCCGACCCTAGATAGTGTCGGGCGAAACTAGCGCCACTTCGCCTGCACGCCATCGAACAAGAGTAGGAACTCCCTTTGGTCATTTTATTGCCACAACCAGTTGTCTACTTACGCGGCTTTTTTTTTGGATTTAGAAAGCTTGTTGATCGCAGATGGCTTTTACAATGTCAAAGGATTGTGATGGTTAGCGTGCACTCCATTTTATACCTTAGGGGGTACAGGTTGAAATAGCGTTCCACATCGGTAATGGAGTGAATGAGTATGTGCCCCCTTAGGTCTAAACAACATAAATTATTTGACTGTGACTTCATCTAACTTATGGCACCTCAAGTGGGGTTTATGGCCCTCGGATTGGCCGTCATGGTCTGTAAGGACCTTAGAGGTGTTCGGCTTAGTTTTAAAGCGTGGGGCGTTGTTATCGTTCATCGTGTAATTATAAACCTTAAAATAAGAGTAATTTTGTTTTTTAACAGATATTGCGTAAATATGTATCAAAGTATTACTTGTTTCGTAATGAGGGAGCTACTATGATGTTCGTAACAAAACTTCTCAACGGTAGGTAAGTTGTACTTAGTCAAGTAACTTTAGTAATTTATGCAGTGTTCAAAACTTCAAACCTAATACTTTAGTCACTGTACAAGTGGCTCCTTCAGTGAGTCTGAAACTGCGATACCTACTTACCGGCTTAAACATTTATGCAGTTTCGTATTTTATATTTTATTAGGTCGTTATATTCTGTTTTTAACCGACTTAAAAAAGAAGGAGGTTCTCAATTTGTTTTTTTTTAAGTCGATGGCAGTGTATGTGCATACCCCGAATCTGACAATTAAAGCCTCTTTACGCTAGAAAAAAAACATAATACATTTTCTCACAATCCTGATGTAAATACATGTACCCTTCACTTGCCCCAGATATCACCACCATGCCCCCTAGGCCGGGCGCATCGTGATTCATTTAATTGTTAATACCACAGTGATCTAAGTACAGGTAGACATCCTGTGGGTTAATGAGGTCACTGAGACATGGAAGGAGAAACCCCTTACATATGAAAACTTCGCTCGGACCCATAGGGAGGCCAACCTTTATGGATGTTCTGTCATTTACCCACCTATGCTTGTAGCCTTCATAGTTTTTATTAATCGTATTTAGGTAATTTTTTGTTACATAAAATCTTAATAGTTAAGATGACTGTTACTGTAACGGTACTACTTGCAGGTGAAAACAAACTAGTGATTGACGATAGGTATTTACTTATTGCCTGATTCTGCTTTACTGAGCATTGAAATTTATTCAACAAAAATCATTAAATAATTTTAAGACTATAATTCTGAATCGGCTCGTCATCTTTCCTATTTATTGTTTTTTTTTCAGTTTGAAGTAATCTCATTTATTTTGGTCTAGAAAACAGCAACATGGAATTGGAAGGTGGAAATAAATTCATGTGAAAAAAATTGTATCTTAACCCCGAGAAAAGATATAAAAAAATATATTAATAATTAGCTACTAAGTATATTTAGATGTATCTGTATACTTACTAATGCTAAAAATGAAACTAATAATAGAGATACATATACTATAATATAATATAATGTGCTAGTCCACTTTAATATTACAATAATGGAACAATGTCGTCCAAAAGCACTCAAATAAAACATAATTTCTCCCAGCTGCCACTCTGAACGTGACATTATTGTACACACAAGTAGTGATCATATAAACATGTGTGCTATTTATACTCTGTGAGTAAATCAAATAAGTAACATAAACCTGGAATCGCAAATGTAATAAACATTACACCAGAATATTTTAGGGTAAGTACAAAATTACATTTCATTCAAATCAACTCGATGCCACCGTAAAAACACGTCATTTACGGCTGTTCTGATTTAATTTAATAAAAAAAACGTCACACCTAGATAAGGCACGGCAGCGGAAACACATTTCCCTGGACTATTACACGAGACGTCATCAACTAGAGAGCAATAAGCAAATGAACGCGCTTTATCTGCTATTCAGACATTCTGTTATCGGGGGGGGGGGGGGGGGGGGCGGACGAGCGGGTGTTGCAGTACGCAAGATACCATCGCGCACCCGACCTAATTCGATTCGCCAAGCCGCCCAAGCCCGCCTACCCCACGTAACCCGCCAGCTCCATCGGCTTATTATATAACGAGCGACCGCGACTGTCGCTTCACAGATAACTAAATTGGTATGTCAACGTGCGAACATATTTATAAAGTTTACGACTGCTGTGGCCTTCCACGGGTATTTAGAAGTGATATACCAGTGTATGAACTAGTGGCCAACCTGTGTCGTGATAGCGTCGTACTTTGTTTTCGCCCAAGGTTTGTTCCAATGGGGAATGTTACACAACCCTTTATCCGGGGTAACATGCAAACTCGGCAGCTGAGATCGCGACATACATGTTTTTTTTTGTAGACTACCGTTTTAGTAAATTCCATGGGTTCAGCTATGTTTGCTGCGCGTATTACTACTACAAAAACCTTTTTGAATCTAAAAAAAAACATAGTAAGGTAAAAACAACATTTTTTTGCCCAGTATGGGTTATCACATGTTTCAAAAAATGTCACGATACTTTACAGTCAAAAAAGACATTTATTACGCTTCATAGATGGGTGGTCAATATGAAATTGAACATAAATATCGCAACATCAACATTTACAGCCATAGTTTGTATCACCGTAATGATCAATAAAACCTTTATGTGTTTTTTTCCAAGTGGTGTGCGCAAAATTTACATAGTTTCCACACGTAAAGGATAGCTTGACAACATTTAGTCGCAAAAATGCATTTAAATGAGTCTGTATTCATCGGGAGTGCATTGTGTGACGTCGACACGCTGTCGCAATGACGACGCGGGCGACGTGAAGCCGCAAAACTTCAGCTCCGGTGCCGTCCGCGTACATAATTAATTCAATGATCGTCCGCATAATGACTTGCATGTGGCTACCCTCTTACGAGTGTGCCTCAAACTAACGCTCGCTAATTTCCACAGCGTTAATGAAGGGATTTCTGTGCAGAGACGTTTTTGCTAGCGCCGATATAAGGCACGAGTGGCCAGGATTTTTGGCACCGTCACCACCGAGCGATCAAACGTTCCCGCTATTAATCTTTACTTTCCACTAAGATCGCATTTGAAGCTTACCGCTCGCGCGCATCATTTGTTTGTTATGTTTTATTCTTGTACCGCAATTATTATACAACGGAATTGAAATAAAAGCTTGCGCATCCAGTAAATAAATCAAATTGTTTCAGTTTCGCTTTAGCCTTCGTAGGGTCAAGTCGGCGGGCTTGTGTCGAGCAACAGTCATAAACCGTTAGTTCCCATCATGCAAGAGAGATTTTCATAACCACGTTTGTGAGAGTCAGTGGGAGCCGACACTGCTTTAGGCTACTTAGAGAGCCATTTGCAGAGAGATTGGTCCGACCTACGAGGTAGATTGCCGAACTTTAGAGATAACTTCCCCGAACTTTGAACATTTTGACGCTGCAATACTTGGATAAGGTAAACTGACTGTCTTAATTAAGTTAGAGATGTTCAAACACAACTTAGGTTCATATTAATTGAGAATTTGATAAAGCTAATGATGCTAGGAAGTCTCCGTCGCATTGAAAGTTAAGAAAATATCGTAGATACGCTTTGACCCTTATTTTATTTAAAACCTACTTCAAAGCATCGTTTTAAATATAATTAATGGAGTATAAATTCGTTTATGGAATGATGGTTTATTTTCAAAAAAATAGTACCGTCCACAAAACTTACACTTACATCAATTACTTACGTTTTAAAAACAAAATATGAAGTAATATACCTAGCTAATATGAAATAATTCTACTTACATTATGAACAAAATATATCCTGCCAGCACCACAATTATTATATAGGTCCAATAATTAATGTACACCGTTATTCCATTAACACCTACCGCGTGACATTATATTTTGACACAAAATTACGCGTTCACTCAAATATTAAGGAACCACAGGCCATAACTTCACTCAGGGTCGTACTTGTTTAAGAATGAAGTAAGCGAGGTGACAAACGTCATACCAGTAACATTACACTTTTATTGAGTAAGTATGCATAATAATTGATATGCAATTATGATTTCAATGTGCATTGTAGATACAATCAGTAGTTGCTGCCATACCTCATCTTTAAATGGATTGATAAACAGGTTCTTGCATGCACCACCTTTGACAAGAGTTTTATATTATTATTATTATTCAAGGTTGACTTAAAATTGTTATTCGTATAATCCTCCACATCTCCTACGCCTATCTTTCAACAGACGGCCACATAAGCCCACCTCTGAGACCGTCCTAATGTTTAAGTTTATTTTATAAGTATTTTACGAGTCACCGCACTTACGAAATTATGTACACATAAGTAAAATGTTATGTTTATTTATATAGCTCACACGAGTATTAGTATATTACAGCAGCATAGAGGGTTATTAGGGTAAAGGTTTAATATATTATTCAAAGTATATTGCTGATATTACGTCACCATAGATAAAAAACGACCTCTCTATGTTTTTACACAGTTGGTAGGTACGTAGTTCAAAACTAGCGTTTATGCTAAATTGCTATCAGCTACTGTGCCAAAAATAATTAGACTTATAACACTTAATTTAGAAAGGTATTTGCTATTCCCACGTCTTTGTATGCTTAGATTTTTTATTTGTATTATTCTATTTCATAATCACGTACACCTTTGCAAATAAAATCAGGCCATAACTATGAAAACCGCTCTCGTATTCGTTCAGGAGTTCTAATGATTAACGCATTCACACAAACAGATAGGCTTCTTTTTATATTATGTACTGAGTCAAGTGAGGCGCTTTATTTATACACTTCAGCAAATGCAAAATATTCAATTTTCATGAAGCTTTGTCTATATTTATCGATACCAGCAAAAAGCTTCGGATTTTTGTTTTATAACGTGTATTAACTTTTTTGCGCCGCAAACAATCAGTGGCTATTGAACAATGCACTCAACGTATATCGAAGATTAATATAGGATCGGATGGAGCCTTAATTATGGTGTTTTGTATGTGTAGTAACGACGCGTACGTGGCTTAAATGACGTAATTTCCATGAGAGCATTGTATTGACTCATTACTTGCTTTCAATCATGCTGGCTGCATCCCAGATATGGATTGCTTTTTGCAGATTATATGTTACACTATCCTATAATACATACTTATGATACAAATGAAAACTGAAACTGACCATTACGATCGCAACTATATTTTGTTGGTTGTATAACCACATACATGTTACATATAGTATATTTTTTTGCGTCCGCCTAACCGATGTAACCAACTTAATTATTTTTTTGGAATATATTTTTTTATTTTTAAGTCTTATTATTCGTTATTTAATAATTCTAAATCAGAATTGGAATATCATAATCAGAATGTTTGTTATTCATGTAAACCATTGTTTTAAATAAGGATCGTCAAAAAGGTGTGTGTTTAAGGTGCTATGACCCGTTTGAAATGTCATTCCTATGGAGAAGAAGAATTCATATCCGTTTCCTAAATACTTGGCGGCGCGACGCCGCGGTGGCTAGCAGGATACAGTCTATAAATCCCTTGTGCGAAGAGACGCCTTGATCTTGACACAATGCTCTGAAACGTATTGTATTGTAAAGCATTCGAGAAATCGCTGTCTCAATAGAGGGGTTAGCCTTTTTGCAATTTATAACGGCTCTCATCCAGATTGCATGAATATAAACAGTATGTCCATTGTGTGTGAGTGTGTGTGTCGGTACCCCCTTTGATTAAGACGTTTGTTGGAAAGATACAGCTTCCATTTCACGAAACATCAAGAATTGATTGAAAAATACTACCTGTCTGGAATGAAAAAGAAAGATATTTGAAATGAGAAAATTGACCAAAAGTATTATTTTTGGTCGATTGGTTCAAGAAGAGATGAGTGAGTAAACTGGAATTGTTACTTAAATAAAATAAAAAATGAACTAGAGTGACTTGTCTCTTACGCAATCCTCCTAGAAAGCATATATGATAGATAGAATAGATGATTTCACTTAGTAAAGTAGTAAAAACAAATTTCAGTCTACCTACATGTGGCCTAAGTGTAGCCCTAGATGTCCAAACACTGAAACATACATCATTCATAAAAGCTAACGATGTTAGTCATAAAATCTATACATTTGTATACATTAATCTTCTGAGTTTACAATCACTCTATGTACAAATAGGCCAACCTTTTACCAACGTACAAAACCAATAAGTCACTTTCTTAACATCGTTCAACGATTGATATCTCGCTATCATTAATAATTTGTTTTGTTATCACGGACAAAACATGTAATATTGACCAGGCTTGTGACTGAAGGATTTTCTTTTTGGATCCTTCTAATAATACCTAATCAATTTAAAAACAATACCAAGCTGTTTGTACCTATTTTCACATTCAAATTAACTTGAATTAACCTAAAATTTGACAAAATTCCTTTTTGGGGATAATATTATAGGACAGTGTTTTAATAGTTGATAAGTATATTGAAAATGATATTTATCTATATATACGTATGTGTTTAAATGCAAAGCATTATCTTCGATATCTTTTTTCCCAGAAATCAATGTAGATACGTTGGTATGTATTTATGTAAAAGAATTTATAAATCGACGCGACTTAATTTAGTGGTCATTAAACAACCCAAACTGGATGTAAACAAGCGGTGCCAAGCGAATCGCTTCGTGTCCGAGACTGGACCTTGGCGCCACTCGCCGCCGCCGCCGCCGCCCGCGTGGGCGGACTTGCGCCGACCCGCGAACGCCGTGATTAACTGTGCATTGCACACACTCGCGACCACAAACACGAAATCCATAATTATTGTTCTACCTATTATCAGCTCTTAAAATAGACGCTGGAGAGTTTAAAATTGAATAAAACAATTTTGAAACACAAATGAATTTTGCTCTTAAACAATCGTAGTTAGTTAAACATAATGAATTTAAAACGTGCATTCTTAGTTTGATTCCTCTGATTGTTTTCAAAAATTGACAGCCATTATTGGGTCATATCTTAGGAAAATATAATTATTGATTTAAATATGAATAGGTACTATCAACAGTAGAATCACATACAATAGCAATTTCACAGTATAAATAAGTGCAAGCCATGACAGACTTGATACATAATATATAGGTACTTATTCATTAAGAATAACAATGACATTGAACTTATTAAATTTACACATAGATCGAGATCAAATACTCGCCTATAATGTAATAAAAAAAAAATCTGTTTTTTTTTAAAGTAAGTAAGTAGTACATAATTAATAGCACAAACAATTTTTATTATTCGTGATAGCTATATTATTTGGGGTCCAATTCATATGATGTTATGAGAGCTCACAAGTTTTACGAAGTTACTTGATATCAGCTGATAAACAAAACATGTAGCGCTTACATAACAAAACTAAGTAACTTCCCACGCCAAACGATTAAAATCCTGTCTCTTCAAATCAACAAATTGCATACCTAACGTATGTTTCTTACAAATAAGCGATGTTACCTGTTTTGTTTTGCCCCATGTATCAGTTTAGCTGTCAAAGTACTTTGGAGTAAATGGCTGGCGCCCAACGGCCAATACTTATAAACAACACAAGTTATTCGCGGGAGAAATTACAAATACCAACTACGGCCTTTGTTTTGAGTTCGAATACTATCTAATAATCAGTGAAATATATTAAAGGTACCTAAAAACAAACCTGAAGGCATGACTGCACCCTCATCTAGGTGAGCAATGGTCCTGTTGTAAAAACTTTCCAAAGCCTTGGACGTAAGATTTATTTTCTTAAACATTAGACATAGGGCATTTATTTAAATAAAGGGAGACAAATACTATAGTTGAAATAAAACTAATTTTAAGGATTTGATCGCGTTTGTTTTATGTTCTTACGTTCCTGAGGTGTGGAACACCTCAGTCCTCTCGTGACCATGGTTGCTGTAAATCAGCCAAAACATCGGGAACGTAAAAATTTAAAACAAACGCGATAAAATCCTCAAAATTAGTTTTATTTCAACTATTGTATTTGCGTAAATATAACAAATCAATATAAATTCTGAAATTTGTATGTTTGATGTCTTAAATAAAAATAACACGTTTATAACAAGATGAAATGGTATACCATTCTTATCCAAGCAAAAACTATAAATTATAAGAAATTTAACTTTAAACTTATACTTGTGTATCTCACGTGTAGGGTGCACACCATTTAGATGTCAAGTGAGATTGTTAGAATTTAATCAACTTTATTTATGACATTACAATTCCCAAGATAGGCTGTGTAGATGTAGGCTCCTTATTGTTTTTCATAACTCTTTGAAATTTACCATGTAAGTACTCGTCAAATTACGGGAAGATAACCTAAAGTGCAGCCAACATATTAAATATTGACAAGAATGATTGATGGTCAGTAACCACTTTTCACACAATCTATGCGAGTGTCCGAGTTGCTCAAAACAGTACAAATAAGTAGCGCCACCTACATCTGATTATTTGAACAACACAGTCAATATCTAAATGTATTTACTCATATACGTATAAAGCTACACACAATTATGTTATTGAGTACAGTACTATGGATAAAAATAAAAAAATATTGTAACAAATCCACACTCAAAGTACGTACAGGAGTTTGAATAGCAACTGATAAATAATTATACCATCGCAAGATAAACACACAAACTATACGGACTCACACTAAGCAACGCTTGTGTTATGGGTACCGTACAATGGACTGGGCCTGAGTTTCGAGCGAGGCATGGGATTTGGCTCGCGTTTAGCCCAGCTATTTCTATCAATTATGGCAATTTGTCACAGCATGTGCAACCTCGCAGTTAATACACGGCAACTAAACATTAAAAACAAATGAAACCGAACAGAAAACGAATAATTAGAAAACAAACGAAAGTGCATTTATATTCACGTTAATGTATTCATATTTAGATCGTAGGTACACTTATGTGGATGCGGCATAACTCAGTTAAAGTAGGCAGTGCAAATACAAGTTGTGAACTCAGAATGCGAGCCAAACAGAATTAAATATGCAAACCGTAGTGTGGTTTCCACACAAATTTTGATTTCACTAAAACCTGTCATATTTAAGTTAACGTTAGAGACAGGCTAGTGGTGGCGCCACTGTCAACTTGCGGGTAACGTTAGATATGTAAACAAGAGTTTGAGAAAGCCTGCCCTCGGGCACGCCTCCAACATGTATTATTTGCTAAGTAAAGACTTAACTTCAGGCTAAACCAGCTAACTTCTGGTAGCGACGGATACGTGTACTTAAATGGATACAGAGAGAGCAGTTATCAAAAGCAAATTTTAATTAACCACTATGCAATTATTTGGTTACTTATTCTTTAATATCAATCTCTGCAACATGATAAAGATATATGTTTTTGATTATATAAAAATGTATTGTATACAAAATTATGCACACATACGCATCAAAATCTTATGCGTTAATTTTAAAAGCGACGCGCTTAAATTGACTATAATCAGCAACGTTTTTTTATGCTCCAAAAATTTGTTAGTGGCATTTGGTATTTTTTTTTCTTAGGCTATGTTTCAATAGCCAATGTACTGTATTGTCGACCATGGTTCCACGCAAGGATGTTCAAATTGGTATCGCCAACACAAATGTACTTAAAAAAAGATAAAGAGCTTTAATGGAACACGAAACTTCGTTGCATACATTAAAATGCAGTTAAGCATGAAAACCAAAACCTTAATTTTGGATTTCTATAAATAACAAGAACACAATAAAATAAAGGCACTGTACCAAAACAATTTAAATAAGCAAGGCAGAGCGTTATTGGTTGTATAAGACTTGAGAAATACAATAAAGACTTGTGTTTTTTTTGGTCTCAGTAATTAGTACCTGTCTTGAAAAATACTGCTAATGTCCGGTACTTTTATAGCTGGTGAACACGCTTTACCGGTTTGTTTAAAGTAGTTTATTTTTGCGCTCCTTACTTAGGTATCCTGTTATTCTTTAAAACATTTTAGTATGTACCGTTCGTACGTATAGGTACATCGATATATTTCCCGTGTACTAAGACGTTGTAAGCTCTTTATAGACCTAGCTTCGACCTGCGGCGCAGTCGAACGTACCTCAATGAAGTATGACCTCAAGAATAATGTAGCTGTCTATCTGATTACCCTGTTAAGAAGGTTATACGTACCTACTTATACAAAATTATTTAGTTTTAGAACATATCGCCGACCAGATTGGAACCGTTGGAAGTGGCCCTGCTTACTGTACCGGTGGTCCTGGGTTCGAATGCCGGTAGGTGCAAACGGCATAGACGTTTAATATCTATAAAGGTAATTAATTATATCCTGCTGGCATCAACCTGAGTGTATTGTGCGGTACCCAAAGTTACATTGCTTAGTTTAGGACCGTACGTATAGTTGGTGTGTTGGTTTTTTGTTATACGCAAAAACCTACAGGCACTTGCGTTCTCTCATCTGCTGACCAACGATAAACAATATTTGATCAACTATTAACAAATACGCACCAAACCCGACCTTGCTGAACGAGTCACCAACATACCTGTAACAATAGGGAATAAAAACAATTAGTAAAGCAGTGATTACCTCATCGCACTGTATACAATATATCATTGCCCCCGCATCATTGTTGGGAGTGGATGATAGTGGGTGTCTGTTATGTGTTGGTTTCTCTGAACGACTTGGGCGAGCAAAGTTTACACTTGGACATATTCGGGACGCGCAAACACGATATGCAGTATATTCTACAATAAGGGTTATACGTCGTATAGTTTGCGCTTTGACTATCTTACCAATAGTTTATGTATGTCACAAGCTTGTAGAAGTGTTACCATGTGTGATCAGAATTGAATTGTTGCATCTTTCGTCAGATTATTATAGACTATTAACATTATTAATTGCACTAAATGAGCTGTGTTGTATAAAAGCATGGTTATTTTTAACCTCAGCCAGGAATTGTTGTAAGTTTGAAGTCTATATGAAATAAAATAAACCTCGAACCCAATTAAAAAAATACTCCACTCAATTGAAAAATGCGTTGGGATGCAGGTATCAAAAATGTTACCCCCACGTAATTATTTTACAATATTGGCATAATTTTTATCTTGATTTACTAGTATAATATCGCCAGACGCGATAAGTGAGTACTTGCATTTAATGTTCTCTAATACAATGTGAACTCAACTTTAGATTACGAGCTACATCAGCCACGGATTTCGGTCCAGAGAAACCGCAGCTTAAGGGCGAGGAGACACGAGCGGACCGCGACGATGATTATGTAACGTGGAACCGCAAGATATTACACCCACGACTGGAACGGACCAGGGTGCTTTATTATTATTGTGCTTTAACGGAAAGACGGGCCGTAAAAATATATTAGTTAGTAGTGAGCAGTGATAGCCGAGTTAGTAGAATGATCGCGTTGAAAATAAGGATCGCAGGTATTGTACAAGCCCTGCCTCTCACCTCAAGCATTCCTGAATGTAATGAGCCTTTTTTTTATTACTTTTATTATAAATTAATAGTAAGGAGGTTGGATATGATCTTAATAACAAAGCTACGCCCTATCTTTGGAAAGTAGACAAACCACACAATTATATTACCTTTATCAAGAACATTAGAGAAACAATTGCCTGACTTGAATGTCGTAAAACATGCTGCTATAAAACTGAATTTATATGTTTATGCTCACTTTTATAGCACTTTTAGTTTATAAAAACTATTCGATACTTTTTATTTCTTAAAAATTGTATCTCGAATCTCTGAGTTATATAAAACGTTCTGTTCAATTACAATGGTATTTCAAATAAGTAGTTTTATTCTGCAATTTTGACGACCTGCAGATTGTCGGTGTCAGTTGTTACCCTGCTTTCTGCGCTGAGGGTCCCGGGTTCGAAACCTGGTAGGGTAAAATTTTGTCCGAGGAGCATGAATGTTTAATATCAATTTTTTTATTAATAAACATTACAAACATATTACAAACAAACTATATAAGTATTATATACTGCATTTGCCCTCATTCCATTGTACAGTACAGTACCCATAATACAAGCGTTGCTTAGTGTAGGATCGTATTGTTGATGTGTTCGTATGGCGATATTATTAATTGCTTTGTAATCATATTGTAAATTGATTAATCTAAACTAAACAAAGTTCCAAACCATTTTAAGCCTTTCATATTTTTAAGTGACACATATGTTATTTAATGACGCTTTATCTTAAATAACTTAAGCAGGACACCCGAGCGGTCCCTGCAGCGGGTATTATAAACGCCTCAACTCAAACCATGAATCATGTTGTTGATGTATGGCATCCACCATTACACTTGTCTTCTGATGACAGTTAAAAAAACATCAATTATCTGCCTACGGTCCACGGTAAACATCTCTTAACTAGCTATTAGGAAGACAATGATGTAACAAACTGGTTAATCGATAACCATTAAGTTTTAATTCTCAAACATACTGCTCATTAAAATTAAACAAAATGGATTTGTAAACATTTCGGTGTAGTTAGAAGTATTCCGAGTATTGTGAAATAGATTTTCTTGGTAACTTTCTCTTGATGATTAACTACAAATAATGAAATAAGTACAGTAGATAGGTACCTATCACTACATAGATCAGCGGACTATGTTCTCTTTGTTGAAGCCTTCACTACACTATTTAGAAAAAAAGGAAGACTGTCTATGGCAACAATATTTTTTTTTTTTTGCCCTATGATTTTCAAGACTGAAAACGCGATGCGGTGCGCACGCGACATTTTTTATTTAAAACTTACATCATAATTATAAACAATATTGTAAACACGAAGTTGTTATTAAAACAACGTCAACACAGTAAGCAGTACATTTTATATCTCAACAGTCTTAAATAGTTTATCCAATGCAATACTAATTGACATTCTGCACACAACAATAAATATCCGTAACTTTTCCCCCTACATTTCAGCACAGAATATCTAATCGAATACTTCAAAATCTATATATATATATATATCGTGATAGGAATATACAACATATGTTATTAGAAAATTAAGCATATTATAGCCATTATCATATCTAGTCTTAATAAGCTGTTTATTAATTGGTTCCAAATAAATCATATCCAACTTATGAAGACGCCTAATTTCGAAAGCATCTAAAGCTCTACGAAGACAATCTATTTAGCACAATGACAGAATATTAACGGCCTTTTAGATTTAACTATAATGGGATTCAACGGTTTAAGGTGTGTACCTTTGTACCGCATCCGGAAGTGTGTGGGCCGCCCAACGCCATCCCATAACAGCCGAACAAAGCGATGGAATGTCAGCCGAATCCTACCTGCGCACGAGTCATCGCTGTGACTTTTACACCTTCCAAAAATTCATAACATCTTTACACGTGAAAACATAAAACTCATTTTTGAATATATTTTATTTTTCTAAAAGAGAATGTTAAATGGTGATCTAGGATTAACAACGCAAAATAAAAATAAATATAAACACCTTATAATGGGTCTCCCATTCGGATTTAGGATAAAAGGAATTTAACTGTTTATATCGAGGGATTGGATCTGTCTATCAATTTCACGTATTCGGGTTATCTTTTTCTTAAGTGTGTGTCAGTTTTTTTATAGTTTTACTGACTTTTATACAAACCTAAGTTACCTGAAGTTATTTTTAGTTTAAATGGGCTGGGCATAAAAAAAACATATAACCTAGAAAATAATATTATTTCGGCTACGTATTTATAGATAACTCGGAAACGTATTTATAGACTATAAAATAGATAAGGAGGTAAATATTTCTATCAAAACATGCTTATGATAATACTCGTAGCAAACCATTCTATAAGAACACCGGGCGTATGGCGTTACATTCAAATAGGGCTTCCGAGCGAGTGCTAGCGGCAAGTCGGACCTCTTTATGACACCAGCACCCGCGCCGTGACCCCGCTTTACGATGCCGACTCGTCTCGTTTCCTTACAAAATTGCTTAAAAAGATCCTTGCATTGAATAAACGGTACATCTAATTTAATTTCAACAACATGTACACGATTACATTTTGACTGTTTTTACCACTTTGTAAATAAATTCAACATTTCCAATAATAGTGACTCATTACACGTCCTTATTTTATCATTTGATATCATAAGCTGCTCAATTTGAATTATATAAATATGAATATACACATAATTCTTTGGAATTAATATAGGAAGATGCGAAGCCATTTCATTGCGTCGGAGATGCTTCGAAAAAGAAGATTACCTTTTCATTTATATTCTTAGAAATCTAAGGAAAAACGATGTAAACACTTTTATTTTATTTAAAGGCATTTAGTGCGAGTCATAGTAATGCTGGTATGCCGTGTGTAAAGATTTTTGTTACACTTTTGACACATGCTCGGCCGCAATGAAAGTCGTAAAGTTGGTTATAGAAGCCATAAACCTTTGTTAAGAATTTCTCATTGCGTTATATCAAGTCGTAACGTAGACAAATAAAAGGGATTTCACCCACTGATAAGCCGACGACCACCTAAACAAAATATTAGTCCAAGTTAATGAATACAATATTACCTGAGGTACCCGGATAGTTTGTAATATTGTTCTAGTAGGAACCCGGCCACCTCATACTACTCTATAATAACGACTGTTAGCCAAATTTAATTGGTACTAATTAAATAAAGCTGAAATTTGTATAACATAAAATAACAATTTATTATAATAAACTGCCCTGAGATAGGTGCTTATCTAAATCGAATAATATCATCGAGTGTATTGTTGTAAAACTAATACAATGAGACAATAGACAAAAGAAATGTCGGCCATAAAATAGATCAATAAAGTAATTTCATTACATAATAATTTGGTGTTATTTACGCACCGTAATATCTTGCCATTACACTAATACACTAACCTAATGTAAGTTATGTGAGAACATTCGAAACGCACACTTTGTTACCTTAAAGGGGTTTCATAAAACTGAATTATGGTCATAACCTTAACTTGGTCTTGAGAATCGTCGTAAAGTAGCATCTTGGGTGCTCACAGGACACGCGAAGTCGAGTGTTGTTAAATTTTATGGTAACTTTGCTGAACACAATGGAGATATGGAAATTAAGGATAAGTCGCTGGATTGACGGCGGCACTTTTGAAATTCGAACGTTATTTGATCATTGCTACCAATAGCCGTTGTCATATATTTTATTTTTACCTAACATTGCGACGTATCCGGGCTTTGTGGATCGCCGGATCAGTCCATCGTTATATTGAAATTCATGTCGCGATGTTAACATTCACAATATTCTATTCAGCTAAAAGCGAGCAAATAGCATCCCCGCGAGTATTCTCTGTACGTAATGTAAATTTTACAGCAAGTTGGTCGATTTTAGACGAATAAAAATACTTGTTCACTGTTAATACAATGTAGGGTTTGGAATGTTTTGATACAGATACCACTATTTGCGAATGGAATTCCTTTACAGTTACTGTTTTACTTTATATCAAACTAGGTGTTGCCCGCGACTTCGTCCGCGTAGTATTTAACAAAGACAACCGTTGACAACAGCCTGCTCGCCCATTCTGAGCCCGTGGGACGCATTGCAGGTTGTTGCTATCAAATTCAATCAGGCGCTGCGCTGCAACATTGGTTTTAATTTTTTTTCGTGAGATCCTATTTTTTTTTCTAAAATAAAAGTAGCCTAAGTTACTCCTTGTTACATCAGCTATCTGCCAGTGAAAGTCCCGTCAAAATCGGTCCAGCCATTTCAGAGATTAGCCGGAACAAACAGACAGACAGACAGACGGACAAAAATTTTAAAAAAAATTGTTTCGGTATAGGTAACGTGTATACATCCAAATGCACTTAGTAAAAAGCGGTTATTTTAATATTACAAACAGACACTCCAATTTTATTTAGTTTGGTCGGGCGTTACTATATATAAGGTGTAATAAAAGTAGTGTAAAATATTTTAACCGATGATCAGTAAGTTATGTGGATCATGTTGATGTATAAAATAATTGTGTTAATGTTTGATTTTGTTTTAAATAAGGCGAATCAGTAGCGTTCGGCCGTGCACTCAGTACGGGGTATCATTTTAAATGTCTAATAATTTGATTTATTGCTTTGGAAATGTTACCTATAACCTACTGTTGGCCCTGTTTAAATATTTTACACTATTATTGTTACACCTTATATAGAGCTCGTTGAGCCACCAGTACAACGCCTATGTCACGTCCCAAATTCCAAGAACAGGCACGTAAGTATAATATTCCTCGCCCAAAACAATGCGTCAGCAAAAAATATCTCATTCTTGTGTCACGTCCTTAAGGAGATTATCTCCGTCGCCCTGATCTACCTCAACGCATATAAAAACAATAACATTTGAAATCGTCTCGAAAGATGATCATTCATTTCTAACAGAGTCTTGTTGTTTTATTATTTTAACTTGCATATAACGATAAGAAGCCGGGCTTAAGTGATGTGGGTGTACATTTACGACATTAATATTGGCCTACGTTTATTTCCTATTATGAATTTATAGTTCTGAGAACGGTCTCACTACCTCTCAAAAATATAACGGCGACCGTACAGTATTAACATAATTTATTGTTTATATATTATATTGTTTATACATTTTAAAGTCATTAAGATAATAATATATTTCCAAATTGGAAATATCGTATTATTTATTAGACGATAACATCATGTTGGTCGGTGAATTTTATAAAGGAATCATGATATAAATAATTTCGTATTTAAATGTTGAACTGAGAGAATAACATTAGTACCTAGTAATAGTGTCTAGGTAGGTTAATGCCATTATTTTCCTATCACCCTTTCTATTCAATAGCTATTGAACATCACAATAGTGTCACGATGCAATATAAAATAACCGTTAATCGCAGAATGATAAATAGCTAATAAATTGTGTTTCCTGACCCTATTAGTGTATACTTACATCGTTTTACATGGAAATACGTAAGGTTGGCGACGGACGCGGCGGCGGCGGCGCGGCGCGGGCGCGGCGGCGCGCGGTGCTCGGTGGCGCCGGAGGCCTCTCGCGGCGCCGTGAATTTTCTCCATGCGCCCACGCGCACCCGCTTATCTGCCATGTTCTCACATAGAAATTTACACGTGCTTGCGAGTGACGGGCCATATAAACGCATTCGTCGCATTTATCTGCCAGCGCGGCAGCTGCGGCTCGTCCCGGACCAGATATGCAGCCGCGTACAACATCCGACAACACCCGTGGGACGTGGGCGGGAGCGGCCGCAACCGTCGCATTTTATAACCTTTTTATTCCATTGTCACTCCGCCGGAGCGGCGTATCCGAGGGAAAAATAAATTTTACTCTTTATCTAAATGTCAAATCGTTCGGTTTCGATCGAATCAGTTTCCAAATAGTTTTAATAAATCTCCTTTTACGGCGGTCGAAACGAGCGGCGGCCGATACGGGGACGCATTACGGATACACGCGGCGAGTTATCGTGTTTATTCTGTTATGACCGCTGTGTCTGTTCAGGGTAACAATAGGTTTAATTGAAAGAGTGTCAATAAATTTGTCGGGTGGTGTCGGGCGCGTCGCCCTTCGCCGGTGGTCTCGATAAACTCGATCGTCCCGGAGTGCCGCGACACATCCCGCAGGATCGGACCCTTGTTCCGGGGGACGAATGCTTGTTTTTATCTGCCGCCGACCTTGTCTTCATTATAATATATCTTCGTAAAGATTTATCTCCGAGTTAGTAAGCAATCTGGACGCTATCTTGTCCCGCTTGACGTTAACCCTTACTTTACAATGCAGTTGTAATTCCGAGTAACAAAACATACCCTACAATTTGCTTTCTGGATTCCGATAAATAAAATAAGAACGAAGATAAGAATGTGGTTCTTTATCGAAACGTTGATACCTTAAATAATTCTCGCCTGTATGTCGACTATCAAACTGGACAGACAGACAGACAACTACAATTTAAGTAAGCGCTCGTTGAAATAAAAATAAAAGATAATACGACTAATTGCGTTGAATAATGTGGAAACCATTTCTTGACAGCTTTAAAAGCACAATCGGAGCCAACAATTTTGGGAATTGTTTTCTCACGGTGGACCCCGCCCACGGCCAAGCTCTGCTTCCACGAATACATTTCGGACCAAGGAGTGGGCCTTCGTGTTTATAGTTAGCTAATCAAATTATCATAGTTTCAGACATGTCATGTAGCGTAATGTAGTAAAGTGCCACACAGATGCGGTGTCAAATGCATAAATAATGTGTTGAAACATGTAAACAAAAAACTACATGCATACCCATTAAACTAATATAAAATATAGACACGAAAGTTGTTTTTATCGCCGTCACCGATGATATTACCTATTCAAGCTGATATAAATTAACTATGTAATTGCCACAAACCGTTTAATAAAAAATATACTGCTACTATTTCGTAACAAATAATATTTTCGTGTTTAATTACTGACATAAAATTCAACTGTTGACACTCAAATGGACAATTCGCATTATGACGTTGACTACCTGAAACTAATTATGAATATATTTATTTGAAGTGAACACATTTATTTATATTGATTGAAAATAACTTAAATATTTACAAACAGGAAAATAAAAAAAAAAACTTAATAATAGTATGACAACAAACTATGTATCAAAAATACCTTATCCGCGTGGAATGGTGGCAAGAATGCTGGCTGCATTTCCTTGCTGTATAATCAAACTATTTTTTGAGCGAGGAAATTAGCCAGCCCTCCTGTCAGGCAATCAACCTAGGTGATATTTTGTCTACAATGAAGATATAAATCTAAATTATAAAAAGATAGCGGGGTAAACAGTATCTTTTTTCTACAAAACTATCCGCTCGGAAATATTTGTTTCCTAGCTCGTTGGTTTTACAACTGTGCTCCACCTCTGCGCCCTCCAATTCACACCCGATAATCATCTGTGAGATAAACGCCGAAAGTACGTCACCGTGAAATCAACATATAAATTATACATATCTTCTTACACGCACCAACATAAAGGTTAAAAACATGCATATATACGTACCCATGCATCAATTATCATAGTTAATCTATAGAGGTTGATTGATATTTGAACCAGTGTCTTTACATACTGTAAATAACCGTAATATATAAACGAAGTAGTATTACGTGAATTAATATAAAATAATAATGTCGATCATATTTTGTGAGGTATAAATTCGAAATGTATTTATATCGGACTAAAAAATGTATGAAAATCCAGAAGATTTAATCAAAATATTTTCCAATTGATGAGAGGAAGTACTAAAACACTAGTGTATTTTATTGTCTGTACTCACTTAGTAAAAAACTAGCTCTTTCTCTCAGTCCTTCATAAAAAATATGCCATTTACAAAATGCGGACACTATGTAAAAATTTACACAGGAATATGTTTAAATGAAATTAAGTAGGTACTCATGTATGCAGCGCACAGGATCGTGTACTGTCTACAATGCGGTTATGTTTTTCTTATCTTACACTTTACGTGGGCTTACTCTATTGTTCCGTCAAAAAATTGTTCATAAAACATGATCGAATATTAAACAATGATACAATGAGATAATCTCTGTACTCATTTAAGTACTTATGTAGATAATTTAATTAACTTTGTAATATTTCATCTATACATCTCTGACTATCCTTTTGAGTAACGGAGAAATCGTGGCCTAATACTTCATGAGTTTTACATTTTGTAAAGATTCACAAAAACGAATTTACCTTTTATAACGGCTTTCACTCGACGCACTCCGTCGAGATTCGAAGGGACAGGGTCTACCAACAGTTTAAGTGGAGAGTTGAACTCTTCACCACTGAAAAGCAATGCAGCCCATCCTTGTGATGGCCCCGCGCACCCTCGCCTCCACGACCTGCCCTCAGCCAACAAATACGCACGATTCGATGAATTAAAAGTCCTCGTCTCAAAATTCAGTAGCTCACTCAATTCATTTACATCTCCCTTCAGTATTCGCCGCACAAACACTTTAAATATGCTTTTGTGAAATTTTCCACGCTTTCTCTTTTGCTCACTTGAAATTTTTCCCGTAAAAATATGTTTGGACGCGAACACAATCCGTTTTAAAGTGTCATTGTTTCTAAATACAGAATCGTTATTAAGGCACCTCGGTGGGAAATTGTCGTTTATTTTTATAACTGTGTTCCGCTTTTTAACTTTTCCTTTTATAATAAAGTCCGCGTCGGTAATGAAAATTAACACAATCACTATAATCGAAATTGGTTTTATCATTTTGTATCACAGTATATTTTCGACACCTCTTAATATGAAAACATAATTTTGAATTAGTATTGACACTTTGATTTTATTATTATAATGCGTATCATTTCAGGGGGGAAACCCATGTCAGACATCGCGATATTATGGTGTTGTGCAAGAGTGTTGCGTAGATGCGCGCGCGTCGCATGCCGTGCTAACCTCGACTGGAGGCTTTATCGGATTCACTGCAACTTGCAACCTGCCGTATTTTAATCCTTAAGCTCGCTACTACGGCTTTTGTAAACACATTACTACGAATCCGTACGCAATATTTCAATCGTTCCATTATTTGTTTTATATAAGAGAGGAGTCGGCGCCTTATCTCAACAGTGAGAAATATCATTTAATCTATTATGCTTTGAGAGACCTATACATAAGGCTTAAATCACTATAAAATCATTAAAAAAATACATTTCCTTTACTAAAATCATTAGAGCAATGCATGAATTTGTAACAAATATAATGTAATTTTAAGGATGTAAGTAAAAAAAGAACTGAATATCAGTACATCAGTATTGGAATGTAGATATCAGGCGAAGCAGCGGGCGCCAAGTAATTTAACTACAAGTTACCTACTTATTATACGGTTTTATATGTGTGAATGCTGGTATGCATGCGAGTCAGTGAAAACATGTACAAGTTCTTCATGGACATAAGGTAGCATGTTTGGTAGTTATAGGAAGAGATAGGTACCCACATAACGAACTATTTATATACTTAGTCATATGTGTTGTAATTGAGCTGTAGGTACCGGTATACCTGTTGCGTACGATTGACGATTATGCGCGTCCGATCTGAGCGTGGACTGACGTTAAATGAAATTGTATGATATTATATACCAAATTGCTCGATTCTTGTCGATCGGCACGTGCAATTGATCTATATTGAGTTAATGTGTTGGCAATGAACAAACAAGAGACTTCGCAGAACTGATTAATTTCAGTAAATTAGATCCTGCTGAGCAAGAACAATACGAAAAGATAATCACTATACAATATGGATAATGTTTCTCCTTCGACATTTACGATACGAGTAATTAACTAGTCAGACAATTATTTAATTCGCAATAAAAAGAAAACAGTATCTTATAGCGTAATGGGCCTAAGGACAAGTATTCGCAGCAATTCAACTGCTAATCTCTTTTTAATACTGTCATAAGAAACCTATTTATTAATCCTTCAACCTGTTCGAGGAAGTGGTTGATGTTTATGAGTGCTTGGTTGTACATAGCGATGATCGTGCTGTATGTCGCTGTGACAAGGATATTAAGGAACGATTTATTTTTGGTATGATATCGGACCGGTATCGATAAAATCTCGATTGTAAGACATCGTATGTGTGGATACCAATCTGAAAACTGAGTTAAAAACTCAGTGTTAGATGAGTACCTAACCACCAAAACATAGAGCATGTCATTTCTTTTCGTTTTATTTTCAAGTCAACTAAAAGTACTTGTTAATCGATATTTTCAATCTATTATTAAGTAGTATCGATACCTAAAGGCAACCCAGCTCTACAGAAAGCTGTGGGACAAGGTTGTAGGTGCATCATTGCACGTGGCATCGCGTGGGCGAACTGGGCGCCCGGCGCGAAGGCCCCTGCTCTATCCGTGACAGTCGATGTGCTATCCGACTTGAGTTGCCACCCGTACCTACCTGATATATTAGATGTAGAAAGTTCCAGTTCTCGCGACAATAAAGCATACAGATAACTGGAATTTAAAAAAAAATGTGGTGAAATTATTGCGCAAGTTTGTTATTTCTAATGTGCGTGTGTACCCTTAGTACATATATAAATGTGTATGTGTGTATATTTTTCACCTGGATAAGAATAATGTTTGTTTATAAGGACACATATAATGTTTTTTAAGATCGCTAGTCATGTGTTTCGAGAATAAACACATTAACACTAGTAGTCGCGTTAGCACCTCCAATTAAGTTAATGGACAAACATAATATACCTGTATAGTACGGATATATGTATATAAAACAAAGTAGGTAAGGCGCCTTCAGTAGGCTTCCTCCAAATAGGTATATAAATACGATAAACTTCTAACTGTAAATACCTTTTGGTAAAACTAAATATCTTTGTGCAAATATAATATATACTTAGTTATTATATTTTCATTTCATAAACGATTTTATGCTGGCCTCTGGCTAATTAGTGTCTCGTAAAAATAATATTTTCTAATAAATATTCGCATTCGTAATCACAAACCAATGTCAACCTTATAGTTCACCGAGGAATACATTACGATGTGTTGAGAGTCCCCGAGGTGTAGACGTGTAACTCTGAGCTACGAGAGCCTAATTGAAGGGTTGGCTATTAGCGACAACGCTTTACAATAAATAAGTAACGAACGAAATCAGGACCAGTAAAGAACCGTGAGGTCCGACGTCTCAATGCACAATCACGTCGAGTTAAATTACTTTTAATATTTTGAATTAAGACCTTCATATTTTTAGGTACTTACATATTCTTCGCATGATATTTATACATTAGTACTAGCCATGTGCCCGGTCGTAGTTTTAAACAAAATTATGTTTCATACAAACTTTGACCCCCCCATAGAGGTCGAATTTCCAAAAAATCCTCCTTAGTGCACCTCTAGAGTACTGAAGAAATTTTAAATCTCTAGGTCATTTAGGCTGTGTGGTGACTGTCTGTCAGTCAGTCAGTCGGTGTTAAGAATTGTATTAGTTCTTAATACCTATACACCATACGTAATTCTGGGACCGACTTTTGTTTTTAATTAAGTCGTTTGAGTCCAATTGAATGAATGAAACTCTAATTGCTCTACATATTGAAGCGTTTCTACATAATTTTCATGCATAATACAAAAACCTATTCGCTTGTATATTTAAATGAGTTTATGTGGTGTAGTTTATTGCGGCTAGGACCGCAAGCTAGGCTGATCAACACTAGTCTAGTTAATACGGGATAATAGTAGCACGCCTATCTAGATAATGAACACGCACCACTACTTATTAATACCACTGAACGCCAATAAAATCTTGAACACATGTTATATTAATGCAAATGATATACGGTAGATACATTTAATAATGAAGGCAAAACCTTAGTAGTAACCGTATACGACTTGCATTGCCTATAGAAAGAAATAGGTTTCGTCAAAATATGGATACGCCGATATAATATAATATAACAATGCAAGATCCGTTATCTGATCAGCCTTCAGCCATTTAGGATTTCCGAGTTTTGTAAAGCAGGTGCCTTAGTATAGCCGGAATTGCGAAGAGGAAGAATGGTACGTATGTTTCAAGATTAAACGGTGATTAATTAATAATACGATGTGTGTCAGCTAGCTGTTCTACATCGAGTAGTAAATAATAGATAATAAACATTAAGCAGGGTTACTTGAAAAGTACTTATAATCTCTTACGACTACTAACGACATAAACAACAACTTTATAGTTCTGCGACTTAAAAAAAAAACTTAAAAAGTTTTCCCAAAAGTTTAAATTTGCAGGCGCCGCGCCGCACTGCTTGTTTATTATTTAGTAATTGCCATTATGTTGTAGTAAGTATACAGTATATATTCGTATGAATAAAAAAATAGGTCGTCGAACAAAAGTTTTTAAGGGAGATTGTAAAGAAGTTTGGTTTGGTTAGTTCAGTAAGAGGTTTCCCTAGGAGGATGGCGGCGTGGTGTGGCGCAAGCCACCGGGCGGAGGAGGAGTCCGCTTGCGCTGACTAACGCTGATGGGGTCACGGATCTGTGCGAATGCGATCCCGTGACCTCCGCAAGGCGGGAGAAGGACCACCGTGGGGCTTTAGTCGGTAGGACTCCGACATAACCCGCTTGCCTCCCTGGGGCTTGCGGGTATCAATGAGGATTTCCCCACGAATAAAAAAAATCTTAGTAACATGTCATAAGTATTTTTCTCAATTAACCCTGTACAGTAATTATAAAAATTACGATAACCGTCATAAATACTACGCAATTACGATATATGTAGAATGTTATATTGTCGAGCTGGTAGGGAACGACTTCTTTACCGGCGCTGATTTCCAGCCAAAGCCTAGTTAGGTATCGTGGAAAGAACATTTTTTTCGATTCAAATCAGTCTCATCAGAGCGTAATGAAGTCCATTCTAATAAAGACAAACGCCTGAGAAGAGAGAAGCAAATAATTGTGACCGCGCATTTAGTCGTTACTTTTTATTTTATTTTGGCTTTTGTTCAATACAAGAGGTATTAGGGTTGTAAGCCCTACACAGGGCTAAACCAGGCTTGGGGGACCCCCCACAGTGCTTGCGTCCACGTCGCGTCCCCTGGGCAACGACCCGGTTCTGACCACCGTAACGGAGTGGCAGACCGGTGTTCGGCTAAAGTGCACTGTGCGTCGTAGCTTTTCTTCGCGGTTACCTACGACATCGGCGGAGGCTATGATGCCTAAACCAACGCGTGACGCCTCCGGGCGTTTTATAAAAGGCCCTTCTCAGGGCCAACCCAAAGGCCCTTCTCAGGGCCAACCCAAAGGCTCTTCTCAGGGCCAACCCAAAGGCCCTTCTCAGGGCCAACCCGAAGACGCAACGGCGTCGGAGGCTAGCCGCGCGCCGTCTGCGGCTAGCTTCTATTGCGGGGCGGACGAGTTGTCGGACTCCGACAACCAGTCCATCATTTTTGGGTCGGACGCAGGTTCGACGGCGATCAGTCGCCAGAAATCGCGGAAGCGGGCCTTCCTGAAAGATGGGTCCGAAGGCTCCTCGGACTCTACGGGGAAGCCGAAAAAGAAAACAAAGGCCAAAAAGCCGTCCGTAGCGGACACCCACGACGTGGGTCTCGCAGACGCCCAACGCCAGTTGGACCTGGCTCGGCGGGTGCAGCTCCAGCAAGACCTGGAGGAGCAGGTTGCTGCCAAGGAGCAACGGACGTGCATCGCCCGGGCCAAGTCCGGGTACGGTGCGTCCAGCGTCTTGTACTCGGACCACTCCCTGGCCGAGCTGGACCAGATGGCTCAGGAGGACCAAGAGGAGATTGTGATGATCGCCTCTAAGTCCTCCAACCTAAAAGGGACTTTCCAAAAGTCCCTTAAATGCAGGGCCGCGAGCATGCGTGGCATCGTCGGAGAGCTGATGCAGCGCAAGGCGACCGACGAAACGCGGCACCTGCAGGCGAAAGTCAATCGCCTGCAGTCAGAGCTCAGCCAGGTGCATCAGAAGCTGGCTGAAGCCACGTCTCGGCCAAATCAAGCCGAGTCGAGACCTGCGGCTGTGGCCCCCTCCCCATCAAACCTTGAGGATACTTTTCGCAAGGTCATCATGGAGGAGAGGGCCTTCACGAGAGCCTGCTTCGCGGGCATCGAGGACAGGCTCTTGCCGGAGAAACGGCTACGACCGCCACTCGCAGCGGACAAAAGGCAACGCGAGCCAGGGCCGTCCCAACGCGAGCCGGGGCCGTCCTGCCAGAGGGAGGACACCCTTCTCCCTTCCACCGCCCCATCCAACCAGCAGGGGTGGACGGAGGTGGTCAGCAAGGGGAAGGCCAAGGCCAAGAAGAAGGCAGCGGCTGCCCCTGCCGTCCCCGCCAACACCCCTCGCGGCCCGTCTCAGACGACGAGCAAGGGAAAGGGGAAGGGGAAGGGGAAAAAGTCGGCCCCCAAGCCCGCCACCGCTGCTCCCGCAGCCAAAAGAGCCCCCGCCGGCGCTAGGAAGAACCTCGTTCCTCCTAAGACCGCAGCCGTCGTGGTGACGCTCACCGCGGAGGCTGCGGAGCGGGGGGAAACTTACGCGTCCGTGATGATGCGGGCGCGTACCAACGCCGATCCCACCAAACTAGGGATCGGCCCAGTCTCGTGTCGGCGGACCCAAGCCGGGGCTCGACTCTTCGAGTTCTCGGGGGCTCAGGGCAGCGCCAACGCGGACCTCTTTGCGACCAAACTGCAAGAGGTCATCGCGGACGCGGCCAAGGTGGCTAGGCCCGTAAAGTCTGCGGCCCTAGAGGTGACCAATCTGGACGATTCGGTCACCAAAGAGGAGGTGGTGGCGGCGATTGCAGTGACAGGAAGCTGTAGCGTTGCGGCGGTGCAAGCCCGGGAGATCAGGCCCGGCCGCGGCGGCATGGGCGCCCTTCGTCTTGAGTGCCCAGTCGCCGCTGCCAAAGTCGTCCTCGCCGAGGGACGACTAGCCATCGGCTTCAGCTCGGGTGTAGTCCGGGCACTTGTAGATCAGCCTCTGCGCTGCTACAAGTGCTTCGGAGTCGGGCACACCCGGGTCCTCTGTCCGTCCAAGGTAGATAGGACGGACAGCTGCTACCGCTGCGGCAAAGACGGGCACAAGTCTGCCTGCTGCAAGGCCGCCAAGCCACACTGCGCGGTGTGTGCCGCCAGTGGCCGCCCGGCGGGCCACGTGATGAAGGGGAGGAACTGCAATCCTCCCCCTAAGAAGGGCAAAGCGCAGGCGCCGACCCAGCCTGCCGCTTCTACCGCCGTTCCAGAAGCTGGAACTACGGCGGCTGTGGAGGAGGGGGGTGCGATGTCCGATTGATGGATAGGTTCGAACATCGCATCCTCCAGGCGAACATTAACCACTGCAGAGCAGCCCAGGATCTGCTGATGCAGACAATGGCTGAGTGGTTGGTGGACGTGGCGGTGGTTGCCGAGCCGTACTCGGTCCCTGGCCGCTGGCTGGGTGATCGGGACGGCTTGGTGGCATTGATCTCGCGGTCTTCCACAGACTCCCCTCCCCTCTCGCTTTTAGAGAGGGGACCAGGATACGTGGCCGCCGCGTGGGGAGATATAGCCCTGGTCGGGGTCTATTTCTCCCCGAACCGCCCTCTCTCGGATTTCGAGAACTTTCTCGAAATCCTTACCGCAGTGGTCGGGAGGGCGGCGCCGCGCCAGGTTGCCGTATTGGGAGACCTGAACGCCAAGTCGGCGGCCTGGGGCAACCCGGCCGCCTCTTGCAACGTCCGGGGCCGCGCTGCCGAGTTTTGGGCGGCATCTACCGGTGTGTCCCTCCTAAACAGAGGGACAGCCCACACGTGTGTGCGGCGGCAGGGAGGGTCGGTGGTCGACGTTTCGTTTGCCACCCCCGTGCTAGCCGCCCGCGTCGTGAACTGGCGGGTGGAGATGGTGGAGACCTTGTCGGACCACCGATATGTGCGGTTCGACATCTCCACCCAGGGCTCCCGGAGGACGGTCCGCTCGGGCCAGTCTCCCTTCCCACGGTGGGCTCTCACCCGCCTGGACAGGGAGGCAGCTGTGGAGGCGGCGTTCCTCCAGGACTGGCTCGCGCCTCGTGTTGGGGTCCTGGACGTGGACGCCGCAGCGGTCCAGCTGAGGGGGTCTCTTACCGAGGTGTGCAACTCCAGCATGCCTCGGTCTCGCCGCCCACCCCCCCGTCGCGCCGTCTATTGGTGGTCGGAGGAACTGGCGGTGCTCCGGGCCGCCTGCGTGGCGGCAAGGAGGGTCTACACGCGGAGTCGGCGGCGCAGCCCCCGAGATCCGGCCAACGAGGACGGCCTCTACGCCTTGTACGTAGAGGCAAAGTTGGTCCTCAAATCGGCAATGTGCGCCGCTAACGACTCGGCGAGGGCCGAGATGCTGGAGGGTCTCGACGGGGATCCGTATGGGAGACCATATAAGGCAGCGCGGAACAAACTGCGCCCCTGTGGTCCCCCACTGACGGAGACGCTCGAGCCGGCATTGCTGGATGGGGTGGTCCGGTCCCTGTTTCCGTCCAGGACCGACTTCGCCCCACCAGTGATGGACCCCCCGCGGGAGGCGGCCCCGCCGGATGAGGAGGTCCCCCCGGTCACGGCGGAGGAGTTTGAAGCAGGGACTCTTCGCCTCCGCGGGAAGAAGACGGCCCCTGGACCGGACGGCGTCCCCGCACGGGTGGTGGCCATCGCCGCCTCCCAAATGGAGGAGAGGTTTCGGGACCTCTTCAGCGCGTGTCTCACGACTGGGAGGTTCCCGAAACTCTGGAAGGAGGGGCAGTTATGCCTCCTCCGAAAGGAGGGACGCCCGGTGGACTCCCCCTCGGCATACCGGCCCATCGTTCTGCTCGACGAGGTCGGTAAGTTGTTCGAGGGGATTGTTGCCGCCCGGCTGAATGGCCTCCTGCGGGTGGAGGGGCCGGACCTGTCGGACGCCCAATTCGGTTTTCGAAGGGGGCGTTCGACCATCGATGCGTTGGCCCTACTTAAGGGCCAAGTGATGGAGGCCGTTGAGGCGGGGGACGGAGTGTTGGCTGTGTCATTTGATATAGCCAACGCGTTCAACTCCGTCCCCCACTCGACAATCTTGGAGGCACTCCGGTACCACGGAGTGCCTCAGTACCTGCGCCAACTCTTGGCCGGCTACTTGGAGGACCGTGTTGTCCTCCTCGTAGACAAGACGGCCAGAGTCAGACGATACGGCGCAGAGTCCGGTGTTCCACAGGGGTCGGTCCTAGGGCCTCTCCTGTGGAACATCGGATTCGATTGGCTCCTGCGGGGAACCCTCCTCCGTGGCACGAGTGTCATCTGCTATGCGGATGACACTCTTCTCACTGCCCGGGGGAGGAATTATAGGGAGGCGGCCAGTCTGGCCTCGGCTGGCGGATCCTTAGTCTCAGGAAGGATCCGCCGCCTAGGATTGAAGGTGGCGCTCAACAAGACCGAGGCCGTGTACTTCCACGGGCCTCGGCAGCGCGTCCCTCCTGACGCCCACATCGTCGTGGAGGGCGTCAGAATCGGGGTCGGGGCCCAGATAAAATATCTGGGCCTGATACTCGACAGCAGGTGGCGCTTCGGCGCGCACTTCAGCGCGTTGTCGACCCGCCTGCTGAAAACTGCGGATGCCCTCTCGTGGCTCCTCCCGAACCTGGGAGGGCCTAAGGCGCGATGCCGGCACCTGTACGCCGGCATCCTGAAGAGTATGGCCCTTTACGGGGCCCCCATCTGGGCGGACTCCCTCCAAAGGAGGGAGAACGCCACCGCCATCCGCAGGCCCCAAAGGGCCATTGCACTGCGGGTGGCGAGGGCCTACCGCTCGGTGGGCTTCGCGGCGGCGTGCGCTCTGGCTGGCACCCCTCCTTGGGAGCTTGAGGCATGGGTGCTTGCCAGCGGGGACTCTTCGCCTCCGCGCGAAGAAGACGGCCCCTGGACCGGACGGCGTCCCCGCACGGGTGGTGGCCATCGCCGCCTCCCAAATGGAGGAGAGGTTTCGGGACCTCTTCAGTACGTGTCTCACGACTGGGAGGTTCCCGAAACTTTGGAAGGAGGGGCAGCTGTGCCTCCTTCGAAAGGAGGGACGCCCGGTGGACTCCCCCTCGGCATACCGGCCCATCGTTCTGCTCGATGAGGTCGGTAAATTGTTCGAGGGGATTGTCGCCGCCCGGCTGAATGGCCTCCTGCGGGTGGAGGGGCCGGACCTGTCGGACGCCCAATTCGGTTTCCGAAGGGGGCGTTCGACCATCGACGCGTTGGCTCTACTCAGGGGCCAAGTTATGGAGGCCGTTGAGGCGGGGGACGGAGTGTTGGCTGTGTCATTTGACATAGCAAACGCTTTCAACTCCGTCCCCCACTCGACAATCTTGGAGGCGCTCCGGTACCACGGAGTGCCTCAGTACCTGCGCCAACTATTGGCCAGCTACTTGGAGGACCGTGTGGTCCTCCTCGTGGACAAGACGGCCACAGTGAGGCGGTACGGCGCAGAGTCTGGTGTTCCACAGGGGTCGGTCCTAGGGCCTCTCCTGTGGAACATCGGATTCGACTGGCTCCTGCGGGGAACCCTCCTCCGTGGCACGAGTGTCATCTGCTATGCGGATGACACTCTTCTCACTGCCCGGGGGATGGACTACAGGGGGGCAGCCAGTCTGGCCTCGGCTGGCGGATCCTTAGTCGCAGGGAGGATCCGCCGCCTAGGATTGAAGGTGGCGCTCAATAAGACCGAGGCCGTGTTCTTCCACGGGCCTCGGCAGCGCGTCCCTCCTGACGCCCACATTGTCGTGGAGGGCGTCAGGATCGGGGTCGGGGCCCAGATGAAATATCTGGGCCTCACACTCGACAGCAGGTGGCGCTTCGGCCCGCATTTTAGCGCGCTGTCGACCCGCCTGCTGCGGACTGCGGATGCCCTCTCGTGGCTCCTCCCGAACCTGGGAGGGCCCAAGGCGCGATGCCGGCACCTGTACGCCGGCATCCTGAGGAGTATGGCCCTCTACGGGGCCCCCATCTGGGCGGACTCCCTCCAAAGGAGGGAGAACGCCACCGCCATTCGCAGGCCCCAAAGGGCCATTGCACTGCGGGTGGCGAGGGCCTACCGCTCGGTGGGCTTCGCGGCGGCGTGCGCTCTGGCCGGCACCCCTCCTTGGGAGCTCGAGGCGTGGGTGCTCGCCAGAGTGTACGAGTGGACGGCGCGGCGCAAGGCGCTCGGGGAGAGCCCCGCCGCGGAGGAGCGGGAGGCCGTCCGGCGAGAGGCGAGGGCAGCGATCGTCCATCACTGGACGGAGGACCTCGCCACCGCCACCTTCGGCCGTCGAACGCTGGACGCGCTCGGGCCAGTCTTGCGGGACTGGCTCGAGCGGTCCCACGGGTTCCTCTCCTTCCGTCTGGTGCAGGTGTTGTCCGGCCACGGATGCTTCGGATCTCACCTTCACCGGATCCGGAGGGAGGAGACCCCGGCGTGCCACGACTGCGGCGCGTCGGAGGACACGGCACAGCACACCCTCGAGGTGTGCCCAGCCTGGTCCGAGCTGCGCCGCAGTCTTACCGCGGTGGTGGGACAGGACCTCTCGCTCCCCAGCGTGGTCGAATCCATGCTGGGGGGTGAGGAGGCCTGGTCGGCGCTCGCCTCCTTCTGCGAGGAAGTGATGTCGCAGAAGGAGGCAGCGGAGCGTGCGCGGGAGGACGATCCTCTCGCAGCGCCGCTCCGTAGGCGAAGAAGAGGTGGGAGAAGGCGACGGTACGACCGTCGTTTTCCCCCGCCTGGTGGTGAATAGCGGGAGACGGGCGCGGGGGCGCCTTCTCCCGCACTGCACTATTCACCACCCCCGTCGGGTGGGAATGGCCGAGCACTCGCGGTCGTTCCCAGGCCCCTCCCTTTTACAGGGAGGGGCGTGAAGGCCCCGCTGTAAAGGCGGGCGGTCGTCGGCGGGGGACTGGATGTAAAGGCTCTGCCGGTTTCCCAGTCCCCCTCCTCATAGACGAAGCGGTAGTGCCGGGGGGGTTTTAGCCGGTAGGAGTCCGGCATAACCCGCGCCGCGCCCCCGCGCGGCCGGGTATCCATGAGGATTTCCCCCTCGATAACAAAAAAAAAAAAAAAAAATGGGTGCTTGCCAGAGTGTACGAGTGGACGGCGCGGCGCAAGGCGCTCGGGGAGCGCCCCGCCGCGGAAGAGCGGGAGGCCGTCCGGCGAGAGGCGAGGGCAGCAATCGTCCACCATTGGACGGAGGACCTCGCCACCGCCGCCTTCGGCCGTCGAACGCTGGACGCGCTCGGGCCAGTCTTGCAAGACTGGCTCGAGCGGTCCCACGGATTCCTCTCCTTCCGTCTGGTGCAGGTGTTGTCCGGCCATGGATGCTTCGGATCGCACCTGCATCGGATCCGGAGGGAGGAAACCCCGGCGTGCCATGACTGCGGCGCGTCGGAGGACACGGCACAGCACACCCTCGAGGTGTGCCCAGCCTGGTCCGAGCTGCGCCGCAGTCTTACCGCGGTGGTTGGACAGGACCTCTCGCTTCCCAGCGTGGTCGAATCCATGCTGGGGGGTGAGGAGGCCTGGTCGGCGCTCGCCTCCTTCTGCGAGGAAGTGATGTCGCAGAAGGAGGCAGCGGAGCGTGCGCGGGAGGACGACCCTCTCGCAGCGCCGCTCCGTAGGCGAAGAAGAGGTGGGAGAAGGCGACGGTACGATCGTCGTTTTCCCCCGCCTGGTGGTGAATAGCGGGAGACGGGCGCGGGGGCGCCTTCTCCCGCACTGCACTATTCACCACCCCCGTCGGGTGGGAATGGCCGAGCACTCGCGGTCGTTCCCAGGCCCCTCCCTTTTACAGGGAGGGGCGTGAAGGCCCCGCTGTAAAGGCGGGCGGTCGTCGGTGGGGGACTGGATGTAAAGGCTCTGCCGGTTTCCCAGTCCCCCTCCCCATAGACGATGCGGTAGTGCCGGGGGGGTTTTAGCCGGTAGGAGTCCGGCATAACCCGTGCCGCGCCCCTGCGCGGTCGGGTATCCATGAGGATTTCCCCCCCGAAAACAAAAAAAAAAAAAAAAAAGGCTTAGCAATTCTATCCTACCTTTTCTAAAATGATACGGTCTCCCATCTTGATATGTAATTAAGAATAGTTCAAGTCTTTATTGTTACTTAGAAACTAAAATTCTGGACTCACGCGCCACTTGTCGATGTTCTAGGGATTTAACAATACATTTTACGACCATTAAAATAATTTTTTTTATTAATCACCTTTTTCGAAAAATATCTGTACCCGATTTATTTTTATTCCTTTTTCTAAAACGTTACCGTTGAGCCCTGGAAAATTATCAATAAGCCAATGATGATGATGTTAAGATTTTAATTTGGAACCCAATATGAAACAACTTATATATTTGTGTGTGGTTAGCTGCTAGGCTGCTCATCCAAGCTACGAGCGCCAGCACAGGTATTTGCGGTGAAATTTATATTGGAAACAATAACTTTGAAAGGTCGTCTTGGTAAGGCCATAGATTAGTCGTAGACGACCTGTCCGTCGTATATCGATGCTTGGCTCATACTTGGCTCGCATCGGAATGCAATTCAAGCATAGCTGTGGCAGACAGCGGCCGATAATTGCATTTTGTGGTCGCAGCGCCGCACTCGCCGGCAAACACGCGCGATCCAACGCAAACAAACTTCAGTTTTCCTCCAGAAAATTCAATTGGATAAACAAGAAGCAAGGCGAGCTGCGAAATGCTTTCCAAGTAATGAACCTCTTCAATTAGACTTGCATTGAGCTTATTTATGGAAACGACGAAGATTCTTTTACTATTTTTGTTTAGTTCATTAGTGCAATTTTATTGAAGTTTTTTTTAATGTAAATTATACATAATATTAAAAATAGTTTTTCTTAGAAATTACGTCAACAACTGCTTTTACAAACCAGACGCATAAATGCATATAGTACCATACGGATAGAATAGACCTCTTATTAATAAAAATACGTAAGTGCAATTAAGACAATGTTAATAGGACTGAATAGATATTTATGGGTACCTACTTCTGAAATCCAGTTGTATCAAGTCATTATAAGTTCCTCATGAGAACGTCATTCTCAAACTTCACATAATGCTACTGTCAAATCGTCTGAAACTTTTCAAATAATCGTTGTTGAGATTATCTTTTAAACTTTCAAGTAGGTACCTAACAACTTTTGTATTGAGAGAGGAATAACACAACGGAGAACTTTTCTTTTACCATTCAACATTGAGTGTGATAAGTAAATTTTTGCTACGTAAGATTTCGGAGAAGAAATAGCTTATATAACTTTATAAATGAACGACAAATATGGAAGTGCATTATGAAAGCATAAATGGTGTGTATAAAGGGGTCTTAAAGTTTAATTTCGTGGTCGATCCTATTTTTTTTTAAACAACCACAAAACAAAACCAATGCTCATGCTTTTCTTACAACATTCCAAAGGTTTTGATATGTTAATGAGAAACTTCAAAACAACGAAACTCCGGCAACAACATCCCATGCTTAAACTAAGTTGTAAAGTGCCAAGTTTATGGGAAGTTCAAGTGAATATCCCACATGGGGTCACTGCCATTTCCAGATGAACATTTAACAATTCAATTAAATAGGTCTAAGTTTTACTAAATAAGGGAATGTTACAAATTATTTTGCTGCTTTCAATGTTTCTGCTTTGTATGGCATCACATTTTTTTTTCATAATAACTTGGATATATGTATACGTCTTTTTATTTCAAATATTAATATCGATCCTGTATACATAATGTTATATGTGACTCGTAAATCACCCTTTTCAGCATCATGTAAAGTGCTGAGTGCAGTAAATAAAGTCAGAACCAATATTAAACAGTTGTGATCCACACGACTAAAACTGTTGGTACCTACGCAACCCTAAAATTACATGCTCCCAGCGGCGAGATTAAACGTTGTCTGCCACTACCGCCCGCTAAAATATTTGTCTACATTGAAATGGCACAAAATAAAATACCGCTCCCGTTATGCAATGCATGGTTATCTATACATATAAATAAAATTGAAGTGTCTGTTTGTAATATTAAAATAACCGCTTTTTACTAAGTGCATTTGGATGTATACACGTTACCTATACTGAAACCACATTTTTTACAATTTTTGTCTGTCTGTCTGTCCGTCTGTCTGTCTGTCCGTCTGTCTGTCTGTCTGTCTGTCTGTCTGTCTGTCTGTCTGTCTGTCTGTTTGTTCCGGCTAATCTCTGAAATGGCTGGACCGATTTTGACGGGACTTTCACTGGCAGATAGCTGATGTAACAAGGAGTAACTTAGGCTACTTTTATTTTAGAAAAAAATAGGATCTCACGAAAAAAAATTAAAACCAATGTTGCAGCGCAGCGCCTGAATTACTTATGATAGCAACAACCTGCAATGCGTGCCGCGGGCTCAGAATGGGCGAGCAGGCTGTTGTCAACGGTTGTCTTTGTTAAATACCACGCGGACGAAGTCGCGGGCAACAGCTAGTACCCAATAAAAAGAACTCGCATTTACTCCAGATAATTTTCCAATAAAAACTACGCCGGGTTTTATTCGAGCGTAAAACTTCAAATATTCCAACCGTTTCCATTCAACGCGTCTCACGTTGAGTTAACGAGACAATTTTCACGAGTTCACTAGTTATGGCTATTCTTAAACAAATTCTATACTTATCGAGAACGGTTCGAAAAGGATGCTAAAGCTAGAAGGGACAATGGGAACAAAAGCGCTAATTTTGCACCGAGCTATCGATAGATTCGCGTCAGCTCGATTCGTAGCTTTGTTACGAGAGGACACACAAGAGAAATACCCGACAAATTGCGTCGTACGAGTGCAGCGCGGCTCGGACACAATGCCCAGTCGCATCAATTGTTATTTTATGCTCAACTACACCCAACGACAAAATGGTCAGAGAATTATCTTATCAATAATAAGAAGCCACATTTATCTGCTACGTTAATAATGCAGATGATTTTCTTGAATTTTTATCTTATAAGTACCTACTTAACTCGGTATTACCTACTTACGGGGTTTAATTTTTTCAGCTACGAAACATTTTTTGTGAAGCTTTTTTTGTGTCAAACTCTCGCTATCAAGAGCCTAATAAAAGAGAAATCACTTCGAAGAAACAGAGCCAGCATATCTACACATTTCTTTCGTCCTAATCCGCAGAAGTGTCGCGCGGCATGCGAGAGAAATGGTCTACAAATTGCGTTCGCTTGACTGGGCCGGCGCGGGCGAGGCACGGCGCGCGGCCGTCCCGACCACCCACTCCAAAATGAATAACATAACTAAAATACATGAACTAGACGCCTATTTTATACGTAACTTTACTTCGATACTAGCCATATTACTAGGTTCATATTATTACTAGAAATAAAGTGGTAGTATTTTCTGTGCGTTCTGTTTTTGTCATCATAAAGTGAACTACATACTACTAGCGGGGGCTACATACGGTTATGCTTATCATGACCTCAAAGATACTTAGTATTTTAGTATATTATTGTCTTTTATATCATCTTTAAATATCAGTATTCAGAAATGGTAACTAACCTGTTAGCCTGCAATAATCTCTTAAGAACTGACAAGTTGTTACAAATTGCAAAAAGACATCATTTACCGTACAAGTCTTTTACGATCAAAATAATATGGAATGAAATGGAATTGAGCAGATGAGCATTCCATGATACCGACAGCATTTTTTTCTGTCGGCACATCTATATTTTTCCTATCAACAGCATTCCGAAAATTACAACCGGTAGCCTCTTATCTTATATCAAAATCGGAACATTTTAAATGTTGGCATCGAACGATGAAATTGCCTGGGACAAAATTACGACGCCGTAAAATGTGAATTTTCTTTTAATTCGCAATTTTGTGTTGTAGCTCAGCTACTCACAATAAAACATGGTGACGAGCGGCCGTGTTCGTGTTGGAATCGAATCGTTCCACGACAATAAAGCTTGTTTAATGCGCCCGAGAATATTAACGTCACACCTAGCTAGGTGCCAAACATAAAAAATAATTATAGCTCAATAAATTGACATACATAAGAAAGCACTTGGAAATTCGTTTAAAGTATTTAAAACCATTCACCGCTCAGTGGAATGCTTGGACTTATTTATTTACAACACAAAATAATCAAAACATGTTTCAAACATGTCTCATCGTAATCTTCTTTTTCTTTTTGCAAAGCTGTTTCCTTTCGGTTTTAAAACTGAGTACCAATCGTAACTCATGCTTTTTATATACTTATGAGAAATAGAATAGGTAATTTATGTCAATGTGCAATATAAACATACTTACTTACCATAATATTAAAAAGAGCAAAAAGACAAGTGGTATATTGAAAAGCAAAAACAGTCTCACTCAATCATACGAGAGAAATTGTGGCCATTTTGAAATAGGTATAATTAAGTACTTGTTGTTCCAAGTACCTATTCAGTGGCGAAATTACCTCCAAACAACACAATCCATCTTCTCAGCGACGACTAAGCACTTGTGCTGTTATTGTTATTATGATCCTTATTAGATGTCTTTAAATTGTATAAGGCAACAATCTTCGCGTAATGACGACAAGTCTCTATTCGCAACTTAACTCTCACTCTCAGCTTCGGGCATTTATTGATACCTAGTCTTTCTGAAGCTAGAGTGTTGATTCACTTTTGGTCTATTCCTATCTGAGAAAGCATACCTTTTCGGTCAACGCTGAAAGGCGATACGTTCATTAATCTTTTTCGTCGTTTTATAGGCTGTTACTTTTTACAGGGACATTTTATTCGTTTCTGCAGAACACTAAGCAGACGGCATTGAAAAGGTGATTGCGCGTTGACCGTGACCGTTTTGTGTAAAATGTCAGCGTGAGGGGGTAGGCTAGAAGCGGGCGCAAAATTGTGTTGACGCACTGACCGCAGCGCGGCGCGTGGTCTCGTAGGGCGCCGCGACGCGACGCGACGCCCCTGACCCGCGCCGCGGTGAGAGGGCGGGTGGTCCGCGTGCAGACCCACTCAAGAACAATTCCACCGAAGCCGTCATCCGGCGGGATAAGCGGCTCATTATTCACTAAAAGCCCACGGCGTGCCCGCTCGGGTAATTGGAGGCTTTGTTCCTTTGCGCTCGGCTTTGACGCTCTCGTGAACTATACGAGACTGCTCCGCGGGATTATTATTCGCACAATCAACGATGCACGCCAAGCTTTAGATTAATCTGACAGCTGAGGTATGAATTGTTTGTAGAGCGGGATAAACGTCGCATTACTTTTTGCATTATCATTATTTTTGTTGTTTAATCATGCGTAAACTTTCCACAGTCCACGAATAAAGCAACGAGCCATGGAATCCCTTTATTCATAAGCGCTATTCTGCTCAAAGCATTGTTGGAGCGATACGAGGTTAACTGAAAAAGTAAAATATTACACCATTGTCGAAACCAGTTTTCATATCGGTAAAGTTTTAGGTTTGCGTGAGCGTGAGAAAAGTGAGAAGTTAGTGTGGTTTATTGCACGAGGAAATAGTCGCTACAGCCGAGAACGAGCGACGACTCCGCGCCGTGAATTACTGCTGTCAAATGAAATATATACGTATAATGCGGGTGCTACGTGGGTACCTATAAGTAGAAAAGCGACCAAATAAAATATTTATTAATACCTATACTACATATATATGTACCAATAGGAACGTGTTGTTGAACATCAATGGTATCGTAAACCATTGTCTATTGAAGGTTACACTACTTACTTTCTTTTCGACTGTACGCTTTCTGGCAACCTGTGACACCATATGTAGTTACTATACCCGGTGCCAGCGTGATAATAATGCCTGAACACCGTAAGATATTGTTCGCATGGCAATACTTAGCGTTACCGCTGCGACTTGCTACGTCCTTGTACCAAAGCCGTTCAATCGAAAAGTTTCTCAGATGCTCAGGGAGTAAAGTCCTCAATGGGACGTTATCAGCTGCCTTTTTTAAATATACTCGCCGTATTAAACGCAGCATTTTTAACTATTCTCCGTCATGTCTGTCTCTATTCACGGTGAGATACTTTCTCATCTAAGTTGCTCACAGCCTCCTCCATCCTAACTCATCTCTCACTCGTTGCGCCGTTATTGCACTCCTCAGTTATAGTCTAATTAATTGTTAGTCGGGAACATATCGTCAGTTTAATTATAACTTGCAAAGCGAGGCGAGTACTATCATCAGATAAACGCTAAACCTTTCAGACTTAAAATAACAAGTATTTGATATAATATAAATTAACAATTCAACGTTATTTTAACTAAATTGTCTGTACCTTAAACTGATTTGAGCTTAAAATGATTTATCTTAAAGTGGGCAAGATTATTTTGCGAAATGAATGTCGCTGCTAGCTGTACCTACACAAAACTATGTAATATACAACCTATAAGCACATTTCACCAGCGATCACATGAAATACCGTAAATAAACGATGATAACCCGATTGGGTCAGGTGGTAGTGACATTCTGTGCCGTGGCTCCTGTATTTGCAATTGAGATATGGACGTTTAATCTATACAAATAAATAAAATTGGAGTGTCTGTTTGTAATATTAAAATAACCGCTTTTTACTTCAGTGCATTTGGATGTATACACGGTACATATACCAAAACAACATTTTTTTACGATTTTTGTATGTCTGTGTGTTTGTTTCGGCTAATCTCTGAAATGGCTGGACCGATTTTGACGGGACTTTCACTGGCAGATAGCTGATGTAACAAGGAGTAACTTAGGCTACTTTTATTTTAGAAAAATGGATGCCAAGAAAAAAAATTAAAACCAATGAAAAATTTAATAATTTGTTAAATACCACGCGGACGAAGTCGCGGGTAACAGCTAGTATTCTATATAAGTACTTATATCGTTATCTAACACTTAATATACAGGGAACCCTAATTTGGGGCTAGATTAATGATAATTTCAAAGTGTCCAGAATAAAAGAAAAAAAAATTTTTCCGGAGCGTGTCTGAGTACGCAAAATAAACAAGTACAGTTTTCTAACGCTTATTAATTGCAAAAACTTGTACTCAGTATTCTCGCATACAGCCGGTTATAGTACACTTATCATATAATTATTTCAAATTAGTTAAACTAGCTTAGTTAGAGGCGGTTAACGACATATCATATTTAACCACTAAAACAGTTAATAAATATAATAATAATAAATTTACCACGACAAATGCGAAAGTAGAGTAAGGTAATTAGTAAAATAATATTATCAGAATTAAAACTGAATCTATACAGCGACAGTCAGCAATTTTATTTGAGAACCAGAAGTTTATTAAAGAAATGCAACCCTGTAAAAAATAGAGTGCCTTTAACTTCAAATTCAAGAGCTAATTTATAAAAGAGGCCCGATCGACCGCCGTCTGTCGCAATCGCCCCGACGCCTTTAACGCGCCTCGCTCATTATTCTGAACCCCGTGGCGCCTTGAGCAAAATCACCAACTTATTCATTCACCTACCAACATCGATCAACAAGCAGTTGTTAACCTTATGACTTTACTGCACACGGTTCAAAACATCTTCTGCATGATGCTAAAACGTAGCAAAGGTTTACAACTACGCTTCCTCATTGCGTCTGTCGGCGATATTGCCATCTCTTCGCAACATCAGTGAGCACCGCTCAGAAAAATATTTACATACATCTCTTGCACAAATATTGGAAGCAAAGGAAACATGCAGTGTACATGTAATTTGTATGTGTATTAATAACTCGGTTACCTTCTGAGAAGCTTATTGCATAGGCTTTACACAGTTCGCCTAGAGTCGTTTGCACATGCGAGGTGTTTGTTCTGGTCATTTGCTTTTATAACACCTATTACCGGCTGCCACTCTTATTTGAGTTTATTTTAAGTGCTATATCGGTATGCAACTCGTTATTATTAGTCGCTATGAGTCATAATCTATTTTATAATCTTATTTTGATCATTCAAATAAAACTAATTTTACAGATTTTATCGCGTGTATATTATGATTTTACGTTCCCGACGTTTCGGCTGCTTTACAGCAACCATGGTCACTCGAGGACTGAGATGTTTGACGTCCTAGCGTCATAGTTTGAACTCGGGTTCCCTCATATTTCGTTTTTGTTTACGGTCCGATCTACGCGGAACGTGCTCACAGTGTCTTGAGGTCTTGCAGTGGGGTTCTGAAAAATTGTGGTGTTATAAAAATTTGTAAGATTAGTTTTATTTCAATGTGTAGTGAATACTACACTACACGTAAATATAAGAAATCAATATAATTTTGATCAGTTACTGTCTACATTATATTTGAACAGTTATCTATCGAACACTGAAGTCGCTATCTGTCTAATATTGAAAATCTATAGGCTATGGTTAATGCTAAATAGCCATATAAGTGGTCTTGTACTTATTATTCAAGATTGAATTGTCTCACATATGACGTGTGGCCGCGTGGGTGAGCCCGGCTATAAATACGAATTATGATTTCTATGAAACGTGTCCAATAGGTCTGAATAGCAATAGAGCATTTGGGCAGTAACATAATTACCTACGAAATAGAAACCGGGACATCTTAGTGATGGGATACTGTCAGGGAGAGACTCAGGATTTTTAGATATAACATCAACCTGGCCTTTATTAGAATTGAACACCTCACGCACCCTGTACTTTCGAATTAAACTTAGTTTACTAAACACTGACCAATGTGAGTTGTAATACTTGCCAGTTTAAATGGTTCGCATGTAACCTGCTCTACCACGTTATATATCTTGACGATTTAACTGCCGTTCTCTACGCTCCACTATTTAAGGTGGGTGGCAAATTGTTAGCGGTTAATTTCCTTAATCCGTTGCAATATTATATTAACATTTATTATGATTACTTCTTAGCGGCTGTACTTTGAAAGATCGCAGTGTTTACTGCTTGCAAACTGTTAAATTGCATGTTAAGATACTTAGATGAATTTGAAATGCCCCATCACTGAGTTTAAAGCCGGCAGTCTAATTTACCAACCTACCTACTGCTGAACCATTGAAGAAGTTATTACTAGGATTAACTGGGATTAATAAACACTAGCAAAAGAGTAAGCAGGGAACCACCGGGCCACTAGGACATTTATGAATATCAAGGTGTGATTATAACTTTATGGTAATAAATTACATAGTTCCATTAAAAGCTATGTATATATAAATAACTTAGATCCTTTGAATAGATGGATACTCTTTCCTTAAAAAAGCTCTTTCATCCAACAACAAAAAGGTACGCTTATAAGTGGATAAAAGAATCCTTGCCTAGTCCCCAAACGCCTATACGGAAAGCTTATGAAACCAATACAATAAGAGAGAAAGCCTGCCGCTTTGATCTAGGCTCTTTAAGCTCTCACAGTAGTATGCCATGTGCGATCCTGTGGCGTCCCACTCCAAGGCGGTGAAGGCGGACCGCTGGGTTTTAGTGGGTAGTATGGACGTGTCCAGGAGCCCCATCCGTTCGGGTCCCCCCGGGCCCGAGCGGTAAGCGTAAATGCCTTTCCCAGCGTTAACATAAAAAAAGGCTCTTTAAGCTCACATTTATTGAATTTAATGTGCATAACCTCATGTTAATGTGCATGGTTTATTTAATTTTCTTTGTTTCATTCAATTTTGTAGAAATGTTTGTACCTAAGTGTAAAAAAGGTTTTACCTCACTTATCATATGAATTACTGACATAAAATATCTAGAAGTTTAAATTGACCTAGGTAGACACTCCGCGGCATATAAAAAGTCCCTGCAATGATAGCTGTCGATTACAGCAATTTAAAAATGATTATCCCGACTAAAGTGACTCGCTTTATCTTGCATAAACGTTATTTATTACCCGCCCTTCGGTATATAATCTATATGTCAACCAAGACTATAAAATAATTTTATTGCATTGGAGCTTTCGCCGCAAAGGGTTTATCTTGAAAACACTCCTATTTATACCTTCGTATCTTAAAGATGATATACGAGATGGTATCTGCTTGTATAACTGTAAAAGTTGCCAACCTTTTACCAAACTTGACACTATCAACTGCGAGACCTATCATAAAAGACAAACAACGAACACGCCTGCTATAGGTAAACTGATACAATTTTAATTCCATTACGATACTTACTTACGGCTGGAGCCCGAACAACGGCGAGTTAATCCATTAAACAGTTCACCATTGATCCCATACATTGATTTGAGACTTAAAAATACAAAGGTGGCCGTACAGTAAACACAATTTAAGTAAAAGCATTGAAAGAGTATATTTTGGATCAGCCTTCACCGCGGCATTACTAAAAGGGAAATATTGTGTTCTGTATTTCAGAGGATTATAACTTAGGTTATGTAGGTGTTTAGTGTCTACCATTTTTTTTTTAATTTTACCTATTATTTTTTCCGTGATGCCCGACTGAGAAGTATGGTTGAACTGTTTCACTAAACTGCTCATAATTGCATTATTGCATTTATTTGTTTAATAATAATTACAAGGCACCACTCTTTAGTGGTATCAATATTTAACTTGCGTGTCGTATAAAAAAAATAACTAATTCTTGTCGAAATTTCCACCATTATTGGTTAGATTTATAATTATTTTGCCATATTATCACCACTGTCCTGATATACAATTTACCGGTTTAATTAATACAGGTTCATAATTACGTGCAACAATAATCCCACTTTCCATAAATCTAAACTGGCTTTAACAACTCGATTGTCGTAGTCCACGAATTCAATTATAATAATATCGTATGAAATAAGGACTATTGAATAGAATAATTAATAGAAAAGGATACCTACGCTGGAACTGATGTCTCCGCGACTCTTCAATCATAGCACTGCTGAAAACTATTAATCACCATTGTAGGCAAAGTTATAATTAATAGTTGGGGTGCTAGAATTCTGATTCCAATATACCTACATCGAAATCACAAACAAAGTGGCATACGGAGGGCATAATGATTGACTGAAGAAAATGATTTAGTATAGCAGGGGCCATAGAAAAGACCAACATACAATGGACCTAATAATAACATGTCCCTTGAGAATAAAACAATTCGGCATTCATAAGATAAAGGAAATACTTTTCATGACCCTTTGAACTTTTTATGTTATCCCAAAAAGAATTAAGCTAACGTAAAAGTCCAATCTTAACTTGACTGAAGTATGACTGATAGGATAGCAAGGGACTTGACTAAACAGTCGTGATGAAATATACTTGGATGGAAACATTTGAAAGAATATCATTTATAAATGTACTAAAACGATTTTAGATCTTAAATAAAATGTTAATTAATTGTGATAGCTTATTCCAGCGCCGTCTGTAAAACTCAAAGTCAAGATTACATGACTTGCTCACACGGTATTGTCACAATGTCCGTCCCTATTTTTATTTTTCCACATCGAACACCGAACCTCGTAATTATCTCGCATTGGATTTACACCGAACAATAGCCAGGACCTTTTACAGTAAGAAAAGAAAAGATACCGACCGATGTACAGTCACGACCTCGTAATCCAAACAGATAGATGTTCTGTCAGCGTCGCATTGTGAAGCTGCGGTAACTCTAATGTACCGGAGGCAAGATCCTAAGAAGAGATGCTGGGGCGTGACATCAGTTATCACTTAGCTAACGACTTTGCTCGTAGCTGTTAATTAATCGTACGGATGTAAGGGAGTAAATGTTATTTACTTATAACCGATAGAGTATTTTAAAACCATTCGTGTTTTTGAGTAGGCCAACATTATGTATATACTTACTGTTGTAGAGCCACCGATCTATGGAGGTATAAGTAAATCACTAAAATTACATCTACCACAAAGGACTTTACAATTTTTACAATTACACAAATAAAATAAATTTAATGTAAACTTGAACGTTACTTTACCGTTTTGTTTATACACAGCGAATATCAACTAATTTTATATTTTTATTACAAGCCTTACCTTATCGGCACAAAGCGCAATACGAATTCAATACCTCACGACTTATGGTAAACAATATTAAAGTTTAATACAACAAATCTGATTTTCGAAACAATAAAGACCCTTTATTTTGTGAAATAAAATGCAAGAATAATACGGCTCGAAATAAATCTTCTAAATATTTACATTTACGTTGAGCTTGACCGTAAAATATTTTTTTCATGTCAATAGCGTTTGATTCTGTTCGAGTGAAATTGCAGAGAATTTCAATAATTGTTAACACTAAAGCTCTTATACTTTTATGGTGGCCATAAAACATGTCTCGCATGATGGCGTGGCGCGTGGAACGTGGAGGCAGTGGGCCGCGGCCGCGGCTGTGGGTGCCCCCCGCGTCCCGTGGGCGGCAGGGTGTGCACCCAATAATGTCACTAATGTTGAAACAGATAAGACAATATTTTGTTTCATCTTAAGATAATCGATGCGCAAATAGGGAGTGAGGTCTTTTTTTTTTTTTTTTTTTTATTACATTATAGGCAATTATTTGATCTCGATCTCACCTGATGGTAAGTGACGATGAGATCTACGATGGAGCATACTTGCCTAGGTAGGAAGGCGGCAGTAGGTAGAGGCACATGCAGCGCAACTGATCTGACCCGCCTTCCATGAATGGCAACACCGAACATCATGCCGGAACACGGCTAGGCCGCTTGGCGACATGGCTTTGTTCAGTGGGTGGTAACTAGCCACGGCCGAAGCCTACCACCAGTAGAGTTGTCACCTGGTTGGCATCACCCAGGGTCACGTGTAGGGTATCTCGAGGGTACTTAATTCTCCTACGGACGAAGGTGACTCGACCCCAAAAGGTCCGAACAAATATTCGTATACCTATCTACCTAATAGTACATTTTTGTTTTATTTATTCTGCCTGATTAGCGCAATTGGTAGTGCGCCAGCTTTCTTTGCCGAGGACCCCAGCTTGGAATCCTGCTAGAGACAAACAGTGTGATTTGCACGATATTTTTGTAATAGATCCATTGTACGATACCCATAATACAAACGTTACTTAGTGTGGTACCGTATAGTTGGTGTGTTCGTCTGGCGATATTATTATTATATGTCTCTCTCCACATGTGCTATACGCGAATCTTTGGAAGACTTGCGCGGGGACATGGGTCTAACACGTAGAGGCTCTTTTTGCGAATTACAATGTTATGTTAGCCACCTGCTGGGATCAACTGCTAAAAATGATACCATAGTGAATAGAGAAACCTTAGCAGGCGGAGGAAGTCTTATTATTATTATTCTTGTGATGTTATTTGAAGTGGTAGAATAATGCTTACCTAATGAGAGATAATTGGCATATTTGCGATGCATAAGATCTTCTTCTATACTATTATGGACATTTAGCGAAGGGTGTTTGATTTAATTAAACAGCTCGTTTATCACTTCACCCTCGTAATCTGGTGGGTTATATAGCACGCCACTCCCGATAATAAAAAGCTTAGATGCCTCCAACGAGATCCTTCTTACAATCCTCTCATATTCCTAAATAATTCTGAATACATGTAGAGGTGCGTACATACTGCCAGTAAATAAATAAATGCATCTGAAGCAATTATTTTGCCGTGATGTACCTGTCGTACCAATCAAAATGCCCAAACTATATTTGAAGATAATATTATTATGAAAAAATACCGCGCATACTTTTAAGAAACAATTTAAAAAGATGATTAAACAAAATTATTTTCAATTATTATTGCTCCTTTGTTGTTCAATTTTATACATTTAATTTTCTTGATTCTTATCATATTTAAAGCTGTCACTTGTTCGAAGAGAATTCAATTTAGAGGCTAATAAAAGTTTGTAATTATTTTTTTACAACTTATAAATTGAAACGGGCAAACAATTCAAACTAATTTATTGAACATTAATTATAGATTTCTGAATGTAGGCGCTGTTTAAGTTATGATCGATGTAATTCCTAACATTATGCATATTCATTACAATAAAAATCGATATGATAAAAAGTCACGATCGGATTGACAGCGAAATGAGGACAAATTCTATAGTCGGGATGACGTAATACAATTATCTCATGCATACTTTAAGAATTATTAATGAGCTGTTAGAGTAATAAAGAGATTCGATACAAAAGCTCAAAATGCGACTTAAGTTCGACGCCCACGTAGAGGTAAAATATGAAGACAGAACAAGATTGAGTGTAGTGTAATTTATAGGAGAACAACTCCAAAGCCCGCAATTAAACTTTAAATATTTAGTAAAAACCTTTTACGATTGGCATGAGCGTTACATTATTTTTTCTAATAAAAATTAGTATGTAACTTGTGTTCTCGTTTTGGTAACTTAGTTGCTGTTAATGTAATGTTTAAGTGTGTTAACCTTTTTATCGATAAAACTATCGATATAATAAGTGGATGATGTGCCTGTGCTTACTATTTGTACCATGCACCAAGCGTATTCGCTGCATCACGAGTCACGACTGTCAGTGCGACGGCTTCACGGGTGCGGAACGAGCTTCGCCGCGCTTCGAATGCTAACTCCGACCATGACTACACAACTTCTGCTCCATTTATGTTAAATATTACATTACATAATCATTTACATAGTCACCTCGACGGATAAGAGCTGCGTTCTTATTATCGAAACTAATTATTGGTCTTTGTGTTTAAATTTTTGAAGATTATTTAATTTAAATTATGTCTTAATAGTATATTGTAATGAAACATAGTACTTCTCAAATAAAAAGTGTTCCGTGTCACGTCCAAAAGAATTAGTTTTATCAGATATTTATCGGCTTAACACGGATATTAGATTTCGGGTCACACATACACATATTTTTACTAACGGAATACATTAGAAAGAACGCTCAGTCACATAAATCCTTCTATGGCAGGGGACGTCACATAAACTTGATTTATCTTTTGTGATGTAAGTTAACTCTTATCAAACTCGTAGGTTACAAATTCAACTTGTATGAAGATATTTTTATAGGGAAATCGTAGGAAAATATACGTAGTAGCACGTATAATTTCGTGTGTTTATTTCTTGTTATGTTTTTTTTTATAATTTACCTCAATCAGAGCATAGGTAATGCAAGTAGATACGCGAGTGTTGACGTAATTTGTAAAATGGAAAACCCTCCAAATGATGTCTCATACCTTGTTAGTACCGGTACTCATTTCAAAAATCCTATATTACGTACATATGTATGAAAAACGTAGCTGAAAATTCATGATCGTAACGTTAGCGGTAGGTGAAGGTATTTCCTGAAAAATTACAGTAGTAGTATATATATATATGTGTGTGTGTGTTTATGTAGAAACTTTTATGTAGAAACCTACATTTAAAAAATAATACGTTGGACAAATAAAACTACCAACCTACCTATTATAATAATAATATTAGAGGCGCGACGTTGAAAGCAAACCATGAGTTTATTCTTCGGACTATACCGCGAGTAATCCTAGAATAAATAAAATACGCTTAAACAATCGGCTCACAGGGAAATGTTTGCTTCCAACTGTTTGCCGTCTTCTATTGGTATTGCTAAGCATTGCGAATAAATATCAACGATTGATGTTGAAGTATTTAGCGTGTTTTAAGTTCTACGCGCCAAAGAGAAACGGCACAAGACCGACTATTTGTAATAAGACCAGCGACATGAGTGCCAAACAATTTCCAACTTAACAGTTAGACAAGAACTACTTCATAGAAACTTGACTTTTAACCATTTACAATTATTATTTAAACATGCAAATAAAAATGTCAAAGAAGATTGCACGTTTACTGTTTACTAACCTAAATAGCTTGGGTGCCTAAAACTGCAAAAGCTGAATATATTAACGACTAGCTGTTGCCCGCGACTTCGTCCGCGTGGTATTTAACAAAGACAACCGTTGACAACAGCCTGCTCGCCAATTCTGAGCCCGCGCCGCGGGACCCATTGCAGGTTATTGCTATCAAACTTAATCAGGCGCTGCGCTGCAACATTGGTTTTAATTTTTTCTCGTGAGATCCTATTTTTTTTTTTCTAAATAAAAGTAGTCTAAGTTACTCCTTGTTACATCAGCTATCTGCCAGTGAAAGTCCCGTCAAAATCGGTCCGGCCATTTCAGAGATTAGCCGGAACAAACAGACAGACAGACAGACAGACAGAATTGTAAAAAATGTGGTTTCGGTATATGTAACGTGTATACATCCAAATGCAATTAGTAAAAAGCTGTTATTTTAATATTACAAACAGACACTCCAATTTTATTTATATGTATAGATGTATAGATTACATACAACTTAATTAGTAAACATTGAGCCGATACACATTAGCAGTCTCAATTTAATTGCATTAGAAGTCGGCGGGCGGCGGCTCCGCCGTTCTAATTTGTTCGGAGCAATAAAATTGCAATTAGTCGCGCGCGTTGCCACCGAAGAGACCTCATCACCGATTCTCATTTACCTGCTGCCGAGTAACAATAACTCACACCTGTGCGGGTTCGTTACGTAAATAGCGTATGTGGGAATCAATTACTATCAATCATTGCGAGAATAAGTTCCACAAGAATTAACCTTATTGAAACTAGAAAATTAGAAAATGTTTATTATTTAATACCTATAGATACTAACTTTATACATTTGATCAAGTTTTATTAGGTAGGTAGTACAATATTTTATCGAGGTCAATCTTTGACTAGTAGCTTTACTTTCGGATGACAAATATAATTGTGTTATTACAATTTAAGTCAAGGGCGAATTCTAATGATTACTCAATGTGAATGCTAGTCTATAGGTACCTACTTAAATACACAAAACATAATTATGGGATCTATTAGTTTATTTTAAAAAGTTAAGTACATCGTCCGCTAAGGAAATATGCAATACACGCAATCAAACCTTCACCAGCCGAATTCTCAAACATGAATCGCCGCCTTCATAATAAGTACCTACTCATTTAATCGTTCCAATGGCCCAATATTTGGCTCCGTCACCTCACCCCAATCCACGTCATGCTATGCTATACGTTAATTGAAGTTGGTTTGCCTGTATACTAATGTTCGTACACTTGAATATTCATGCAGAGTGGTGAGAACCACCCAAGTCAGTAGGGCTGTGAGCGTTACGATAATGAAGAATTTACTGTTCTGTCGATAATTACAGCAGGGTCATGGTTAAAACAGTGCTACATAGGTACCATATGTAATGAAAAATAAATACGTTCTCATATTTTCTACTTATGAGTTTCCGAAAATAAATTATACCCATTGGCTGTCAATTGGAAATCATAGTATTTTCCATGATTTTCCGTAATAATAAATAACCCTCGTCCATTTCTGTTTTGTTGGTACTTTTGTGTCTTTGAATGTAACTGGGCTGATTTATTTTTCATTTCATTTCAACTCAATAGCACCCGCAAAGCGACTCGATGGAGATTGAGGAATTGCAGCTGACAGCCCTATACGCACATCCTCCGCTCACTCACCTAACTGCTCATTGTGTTATTGAGACATTGTTTTCAATTTATTATAATTACGCTAAAACGGCAATTACGGCGGTTAATTACGGCATTACGCTAAAACAGTCTGAACGATTTTCCTTCATAAAAAAAAATATATATAGTTTCAATAATCTTTATTATTTAGCCACTTTGGGGATTCAACATAACATTTTAGTTTTAGGTTTCTATATCCATACTAAACGAAAATATGTACGGATTTTGGTTCAGTTTAATCTGTATTATACAGACGTAGAGTAATCCTTCGCTACAACTTAACATGAGAGTTTATAACTGAGTACCGAAGTCTGGGGATTTAGTCTCTTATTTCGCATTCCTACAACGAAAATCACATTACCTAAATCTCTTAGGATAAATTCGTATAACTTTAGTTATATATTTGTTCTTAGCTAAGATAAACTCAGCATTGTTCGCGGTAACACAAAGGAAGGTGCCTATAGCTATTTCAAACATAGAACTTATTAATACTATAATTACATATTAATAATAAATAAATATACATATTGACCCCCTGACCCTATCAGGCAGGAGATGAGAACTTCTCTGGAAAAAATACCCCGTTTTCATGGTAACATAGAGCCTTTCAGATGACTATACAATCACGTGAAAAACTAATTTTTTACTGACGTGGAGGAAACATATTCTTAATAACATGTAGTACCAGTTGCATAGGATGATAGATAAGATCGAATCGCACGAAGAAACCAACTCTACCTACGCTATGATTTTATTATAAAGTACTTACCTACTTAAAAACATACAGATTAGTTGTCTCATTCAAATATCTACGTTCCTAAGTGAAACTGTGCGCCAGATAATATGTAATGTTTAATAACAATCTAAATTTATTTTGGTTGAATTAAATACAAACATTGTTAGCAAAGCTTTGTATAATATAACCCTAAACGTGGATAAAGCCATATTTGTGTGCGCGGTAGTAAGTGATGCGTGCTGACATGGCGACCGGGATCCTACTTCCGGTCATGTAGCCGGCGAATACAAATTGTTTATACCCGTGTATTTACACAGTTTTGTGCCACAATTTGATACGTATAAATACGACTTGCCCAAATATATATCTGGATTATTTTGCGATGGATTAATCTATAAATTGTCTGTATCAAATAATAATAGTAACCTTTCAATCGATATTTCAATCGAAAGGTAATGAAAAATAGCGTGAACATCGACATAAATAAATTCTGCCAATCAACACACTGTTTTTGATTGCATAACCAACGCGGCATTGCTAAAAAAATATACCAATAAACAACCGTTGGATTGGTTTTTTTTAGATAAATATTTATCGATGATCCACAGCTTTTCAACTATTATAGAATTTGTAAATACGTCACTGAAAATTTTATTACACCACACTACTTTTAGCAAACATTATCTAGAGGCACGCAGTGCCCCCGCGATGTCAAGCAAAGAACACGGGCACGGCCATCCTTTTCTCGAAGCATATATATATATTTCTTGATGTTAATTTTAACTCATGACCCAAATGTCCATGTACATATTATATAACAAAATGTGTTATCAGCCTGTGTCTGTAGTCTGTACATTCCCATCTCGTCTGCTGATACATCTATCTTAATTAATGACCGAAGCCTCGCCGGCTCCATTAACTTAACGAACGCCCGTCACGTTGTCAGTCAATCATCACTTTTCGACGTATCCTGGCCACGTAGGCAGGACAACCGAAACAATATTAATTATAAATATAATCAGTTTCGGATCACTGACGCTTTGTAATAACCCGTGTAGTTTGACTCTGGGTGTTAGGTCAGTTTGGGTAAAACCTTAAGTGCGTACGTTTTATCATGTTGTACTGCTTATTTGGAGGTGTGAGATATTGCACTCCTAATTAATTTCTTTTGAGTACTTCCTTATATGCGCACGCAACCATATTCAGAAAACAATGGTTAAAGGTGAACTTGATTATATGTTGCCAACATTATTATGTTTTTATACCTATCTGAAGAATTGAAGACCGGATTAGAAGTGGTAGTGCAAAAAAAAATCTCAGAAAAAATTATAATCGTAATTTTGTTAGGAATTGTTTTTTTTTAATCGACTTCACATAATGATTAAAAATTCGCAAAAGAAGCGCAGGAGTTAAAGTTATTATACAATTTCGGGACCATCCCGTATTGTGTGCAACCGAACTAATCAAGCAAACAGTAAACTACAATAATCCTGCCACTACGCGATCATCATTCCTTCTAAATTATTTTACAAGTTTTACAGCTATATTACTTAAGAGCACCTAACATAAGGCTGTACATACATGATCTAGGTGCTCACTGCGATATTAATCGTCCAAGCGAATAGCTTGAGCTATAAAGCACCGTACACAACCGCTCGCAGTCATAACATAATTGTACGCAGCGCTGACAGATATATAGGTGGCGCCACAGTGCGAAACGAGTTGCGCACTCGTGAAGAAATAATTTCGCATTGAGACGACGACCGTAAAAAGCCGGCTATAAACGGGACGTGGACCATTAAATACCTATTTAAGCTATGAAGACTGGCGTTAACGGTGATCAATCGTAAAAGTAAAATAGTTGTATTAATAATAAATATCTAATAAACTTTGAGAATTTAATCACTTTTAAAATATATAATTGTACAACTGTCCATATATTCTGTAATGGGAGAGTCAAGTCCTACCGCGTAGCTTAGTGAAAGCCTTAGCGAAGCCGCCCCCAAATTTACAACCTTATGACAAGTCTTGTATCGACGGATTCGGTTATTAATTGAGACATGCATTATGAAATGTACTATGTAAACACAGCGAGTGGTCAAACTCTGTGGGTCGAATCGAACCATTCGGTTGCGTAGTCGTATCGAGCGTTTGATTCAGTTATGAAGAATGGCTCTGAAAGATTGTCGTCGACACGAGAAAATTTCTAATTGAATCTATTCGGATTTTTGTTGTAACGTTCTCAATCGACACGCTGGTTCGGCGACATATCACGCTCCGGCTGACAGCGGGTCTAAGGACAAATGGCGCTCAAGCGAGGCAGCAGGAGCGTTTGCCTCGGCCGAGCGCTGACATCTAGTCAGACCGATAGATAGATAGAGAGAGTCGTGCGCGCAGGTACACAGTTGGTTTGGATATACCAATAAAACATTTCTTAAGTACCTACTTAATTGATTAAATTTCATTAATGTGATAGTCCTGAACGATTTTGTAGCTTTTTAAAGGCTAATCTCAAAATCAGCTGAACCCAAGTTTTTTAAGTACCTATGTGCAGGTTAATCCCATGGAATATGGTTTACCCAGAGCTAAGCTGTTTCGCTAGTTGTTTAGGTACTGTTTATTATCTATACTAATATTATAAATGTGAAAGTTTGGATGGATGGATGGATGGATGTTTGTTACTCTTTCACGCCTGAACGGCTGAACGGATCTGGATGAAATTTGGCACAGAGATAGATTATAGTCTGGAATAACACATAGGCTACTTTTTATCCCGGTAAAATGTATGGTTCCCGTGGGATAGGTATTTTAATTTTTCATACTTTTTATCGCGGGTAACACCGCCGGGCGCAGCTAGTTAGTAATAAGCACATACCTAACATGAATAATTCTGAACATAAGCAATGTTTTGTGATTACTATGTACAAAGATTTCCTTAGGGACATCTATACTTACTATATAATATTATAAATGTGAAAGTTTGGATGGATGGATGGATGGATAGATGGATGGATGTTTGTTACTCTTTCACGCCCGAACGGCTGAACGGATCTGGATGAAATTTGGCACAGAGATAGATTATAGTCTGGAATAACACATAGGCTACTTTTTATCCCGGTAAATTGTATGGTTCCCGTGGGATAGATGTTTTAATTTTTCATACTTTTTATCGCGGGTAACACCGCCGGGCGCATCTAGTATTACATAATCATACATCTATGACCTAGATCAAAATCATGAACATGATTATTAACATAAATAAGACACCCTAGATCTATGTCATAGATATATGATTACGTAATATCCCCTTACAATAATACCTAAGTAAAGATTATGGAATTTACCGAAATTCTACCGAGTTGAGCTTAATTAACTAGAAACTTCAATCGGATCGTAATACCAACCTATTGCACCGAGTATTGTCTCAGCGCCAACCGAACATCTAGTCCACAAAGTCGTCCGCGGATCGAGATCGAAACAACCCTTAAATCCGATCATTAAGCTAATGATCCCGGCTTAAATGCCGATACGGTGTTATTATAGCTAACTAACTCAATTAATACAGAACGTGCAATTAATTACATACAATGGTGTATCCGGCAGCGCACGCGATTAATATTGAGCTTTCAATCGCTGATCAAAGGCGACGGTTTGGCGTGCACCGCTAGCTCCAAACCAGTTATTAAATTGAATATTTAAACGCAACAGAAAGTGTATTATGATTAGGTGGCTCGCGTGATACTCTCGCCTTAAGGATGCAATGCAAGGTAAAAGCTGAATATTGTTGCACAAATAAAATAAATACTTTATTGATGTTACCCGTAAGCTCTTTGATTTAATTCAACAGCTAATTAAAGATATACCAATGGGTATATTATTAGCCGAGTAGCCTCGCAAGGCTGCCTATGTTCACTAAGGCAATACGTATCTCGCCCAAGGCAAGCGTTCACGCTACCTCGCCAGAGCGCGCGAGCGTATGCCTAGGATGAGCGTTGTCGCCTGTTACCTCGCATACAGTCTGCACAGCTTCGGAGCAAGTATCTTAAATTCACGTAGGCACCTTTAAAATGCATAATTATTACATTTCATAAAGACATTTAAGAGACATTTCATAATAGTGATCTCATTTCAAAGAAACTTGAATAATAGTTTTTGTGAAATTTTCTTGACAATAAAAGTTTGCCCCTACCCATTGGGGATTGTAATATATATTGCGCCTGATTGTTTTACCTTCATAAACATTACAATGACTATCATTTAGATGGAACTAAAATGAAAGGTGAGCGGTTATAACTTAAAAGCATGTTGAAATTTGATATTATTACTTGAGAGATCTAGAACACGCCCTGTGGGCTGAGAAGGGCTATTATTTACTTAGAGATATTATAAATAAGTCCTCATCTATGAAATAAAACAATCTAATGGTGGGTGTTTTCCGCGGCGAGGGGCCGCGCGGTTGCCCTCCCCCTTTGCCTATGCTTATAGTGTCGTCATTATAGAGCTGGATACGACGTATATTTGCAGGTACTAAGTACTACTCATGATCCTATACAGTATAACCACATTCTTAGACATGAAAGATACATAAAATGACATGCCTATGTTATCCTATTAATGTTGGCCACAAAAAACATATAAGTAACATAATATTTACTATCCACCAAGGAATTTTGCTAGCAGATACGAAAAAAAAGATTCTTATTGTTTTTTTTATTATTTATTGTAAATAGTTGGCATTACTAAGCCGAATAAGATTGCCGCTATTAAAACCCTTTATTAAGTAGTTTGTAGGACCATCGCAACGCATCCCCTGCTACTATGTAACTTAGTTTTCTTGAAAGTTTAGCGGCTGCCATTATACTCGATCACCTTGTAATTAATTACTCGTCTTCATAGCTTGATAGCCGTCCGATCTCATTTCATGTTAATGAATCTTCCAGAGTAGAGAGGAACTTTCAGTAAACGCGATTACTTTTTTCAACTTAAATATGACTTTTTAATATTTCTATAAATAAAACTTACTTGAAAGATATATTTCAAATATAACTTTCATGTCGTTCCTAAGAATATATACCGCACAACCTGTTTCTTTTAAAAAGTGTACCATTAAGTTTCTTGCAACCGACGTTTTGGTGCGGTGTTTTTTTCCGACATAAGTTTTTCGTTGAAATAAAACTATTTTTTAAGGATTTTATCGCGTTTATTTTTCGTTTTTACGTTCCCGACGTTTCGGCTGCTTTACAGCAACCATGGTCACGGGAGGACTGAGGTGGTTGACGTCCTGGTGTCATAGTTAGAAGCGGGCTACCCTCATATTTAATTGTTGATTGTGGTCCGATCTACGCAAAAAGTGCTCACAGTATCTTGAGGTCTTGCAATGGTACGTCGGGAACGTAAAAACGAAAAATAAACGCGATAAAATCCTTAAAAAATAGTTTTATTTCAATGTGTAGTATTCGCGTAAATATAAGAAATCAATATAAGTTCTTCGTTCAATAAGCATGAATAAAAAAATCTGACTTTGATTTTAGAGACTTTTTTTACCTTCATTGTTGGTATAGGCACTTGCACGTAACTGACACCGACTACATTTTCTTATAATATATAAAGCATTTCTTTTTTCTCGGTCTTGATTGTAGCCTAGAGCTAATGTTTTGTCTACATAGAGAATTCCTAAGAAGAAAAAATTGATATAGGTAATTATTTTAACATAGAAATTATCGGATGGACATCAAAATAAGATCAGAAAATGAGAAATAGGATCTTAAAAATTATGTTGATTTTGCATTAGGAAAGATGTGAGTGGGTTATAACCAGGCAGGCATGTAAATAGTTCCTCAGACACAATCCTTTGCACGTAGGTACCTACCGTTCAACTAACGCAATGTCTTCCATTTCTTTCACACCACAGATTTCATAAACCAGCATGACAGTGACAGCACGTTTTTTCGATTTCGTTTCAATTACATTAGAAGTTCCCGTTTACCCTATTACAATAGCATTGACGCCTTCGCCCGCGAGGAACACTCGGCGCTTTTAATTATGTAGGCAAGTATGGATGTGCGTAGTCGATAAATATTTTGAACATTTTGAGAGTTAGAAGAAGCCGAAGGTGAATTGAAAGTTGTTTTGACTTATTTTAGGTAAAGCAGAATCAATCTAGACATTCTGGCGCTAAGTTGGAATGTGACTTTGTCGATATCTTTTTTGTTTTAATATTATCTGGCGATGCGTGAAATATTAACAATGCCCGAATAAACTCAGCCGGCTGGGTCGCTAGTCTATTCATAATATTCAATTTGTTCAAAACTAATTTGTATTCAGTTTTAGACTGACCTTTATAGATATTTCATAAACTAACTCCGAAATAATTATTTATAGTTACAAAGCCAAGCAATTGATTGACCTTGGGACTCATTTAGTGTAGCGCTTTTAAGACAGGCCACCATCAGCGTTAGGCCCAAGCCAGGCCTCAATTACACAGGTGATTTACGAGTTCACACATCGCCCCGATCTCACTCGGCAATGATTTATGCGCAACATCTCCCCCTGCCGAGTTAAGCGCATTATCGAACCACATGCCCTATCAACTTTGTAAGCCGTTTAAACATTAGCTTGATACACGTGCGCCGTAGCCTGTTACGGTCTAATAGAGGGCCATAATGTTGGGCAATCCAATGGACATGTTACTCTCGAGTGAGTTATGGCCGTCAGTTGTCAGCGCATGATACCGAGCGTGCGGCAAAGGGCACCAATTGAATGTGTCAAACTATACGGCCAGTCTATGAAAACCTTACTGTGTCCTGATCGTCGTAGGTTCCATCAATCCAACAGCTGAATGACGTTCACTGTTGGACATCGGCGGAGGCTTCTGTCCAGCAGTTGGGGGAGCCCAGTGGCTCCATACTTCGCACAGTCTTCTGCAAGTCACAGCCACCGGCTTTGGTATCATCGGTCCATATTGTCAAGGGCCGACCTACGCTGTCTCTCGTCGTAGGTTACTTGGACAAAAGGAGATAACTTAAAAAATATATTCCACCCGTTTCTCGTCACTATTTACATAGTTTGATCTCTACACACTCCACAAAGGACCGAATATCATCGGCAAATTGTGGGAGCACTGAATTGCACCTTTTGTTTAATCCTTTGTGGATTACAGGCGTGAAAAAGTTCATTCATTTACATTGTACTACAGTAAATAAATCATGAACTAACATATTTATGGAAACGTCAGAGAACTTCACACAATAGGTACCTACTAGTTCTCACAATGCAGACTGCTCGACGGCTAGATCTATCCCCAGAGATACCCCGACACGGTTTATTTGTGCCCCAAAGATACCCATAAGTCTTCGTGCTGATTTACAGCAACACAACTTGTGTTAGCAAACTGCCCAATTAGAATAAGCAACAAAATCCAGACATTTTAAGAAAAGTCTTATATTATATTACACCGGTTGGTCCGTGTAGCTTACTTATATTTTCAAGGTACTGAAACAAAATATTCCTTTGTTAAGCCAAGCATCGTTTCTTGATAATATTTTTCCTCATACGCCCGCGCCCATGACAATTTCGCCAGGAATATTATTTCTCTTATTACTATTATTACGAATAAATAGACGTGGAATCACGTGTCGCACATGAATGAATTAAATCCATTGGGGTCGACTATAATATATATATATATATATAGGTATAATCCTACAAATTAAACGGCAGCGCATTGAAGCGAAGTTAAGAAAGAGACTATTTTGTATTGACATCGTAGAGCTAGCGTGGCAAGGGGTATATAGACAGTGGACGCTATTAGAAAGTGAAAAAATGAGATAAATATTACTGACCAAGCTTAGGAAAGGTGGGACTTACAGGCTTCGTCTGCTGCTGATCATCCTGGACACCCCCAGGGGTCAGTTGGGCACAGCACTTATCACTTTATTAGGTTTTTATAATTTTTCTCGAGCGCGCCGGCGCGCGAGTTTGTTGTTGTATGAAAATTTGTCTTGAATGATTTCGGCTGCGGCCGTCGGAGCGACGCGGCGCCGGAGTCCCGCGCGCATGCGCCGTAGCGAGTTGTATTTTTTACAAATTGACGTGAAAACTGGGTACGGGGCTTTTAGAAGGAAAATATGGGAAGCTTGAACATACCCCCCCACTTGAAACCCTTGTAGGGATTTCACAACTTAAGCAAATTTGAATTAACAAAGTGATCATACATTGTGCTGAGTCCAAATATTATTTCATACTAAGAGCCTTATGAAACTACTTACAAAATTATAATAATAATATTTTATGTTCACTTAAAATTAATAATAAAAATAATGATAAAATTAAAGAGATAAAGGCAAAGGACAAATTTTGACGACCGGTCTACGAAGTACGCCGTTAGCAGTGCGTAGAGTGACGACACGTACCACGCCGTCAGAACCAGGATGAAGCTCCGTCACTCTACCCGAACGCCATTCCAAAGGAGGAACGTTTTGATCAACGATAGTCACGACATCCCCTATCTGAACATTGGCCTGCCCCTTGAACCATTTGGATCTCTGTTGCAGGGTGTGAAGGTATTCCGTATGCCAAGTCTTCCAAAAACTTTGAGTAAGCTTTTGCAACATTTGCCAACGTTCCCGAGGCGGTAAGTACGTTTCAGTAAGCGGGGTTTCAGGTAGCGATACCAAAGGACCTCCAGTAATAAAATGCCCCGGGGTTAGCACATCTACTTCAGTAGGATCACTGGATAATGCGCATAGCGGACGTGAGTTTAAAACTGCTTCTATTTTATTAAGCACCGTTGAAAGTTCTTCGAATGTGAGCACCTGTAAACCTATTACCCGCTTAAGATGGTATTTCATGGACTTAACGCCACTTTCAAATATTCCGCCAAAATGGCTGCCTGTTGGTGGATTATGCTGCCAAATTATATTACGTTTCGCGAGTTCCGTCCTCAAGTCAGGCCGTTTGATTAAAAGAAACTGTTGTACCTCGCTTAAATATCGCTTAGCGCCGATAAAATTTGTGCCGCAATCTGAAATTATTAATTTACAAAGTCCCCTACGAGACACAAACCGATCTAAAGCCGCTATAAAGGCGGGTGTTGATAACTCCGTAACTAATTCGAGGTGTATTGCTTTTACAGCGAGACACACCATCACGCACACATAGACCTTATACGTACGAGCATTACGGCGTCTACTTTCTTTGAGAACAAAAGGTCCTGCGAAGTCTACACCAATATTTTGAAAACAACGTGCCGCCTGAACTCGGGGTGACGGGAGATTTCCCATAAACGGGGTAACCGGTTTAGGGTTAGTTTTGAAACAGGTAACGCATTTAGTCAGGCGGGATCTAATTAGATTACGAATTCCTAAAATCCAGAACTTCCGCTGGATTATAGATTGGAGTGTACGCGGTCCGCAATGAAGATGAAGTTTATGATAAGAATCTATAATTAGTATAGACAGTCGCGAGCATTTAGGTAACATTACGGGATAAATTGCAGAAAGCGGAAGTTGTGCGTTTTCTAAGCGCCCCCCCACTCTCAAGACTCCTACCTGGTCAACAAATGGGTTAAGTTTTTGGACATGTCGCGGACATGGTTCGCGACATATAATGGATCGTCTCTCGTTGGCAAAGAATTTATTCTGTTCATGTCGGATCAACAATGACAACGATACTTCCAGTTCTTGCGTTGTCAAACCTCCAGACTCCCGAGCAGGGTTCCGTAAACGGGATCCAAATCGTAAGCACCAAGCCAAAATACGCTGTGCCTTAAAAAGAGACGAATAGTTTTCTAATAATTTTGTTACAGGATCATCGTCGCCGGCAGGGATCGACTCTGTGGTATGGACTAGGTGAGATAAGTTTCTTATTTCAGGTATATTTTCAGGTGGAAGTTTCTCCTGGGATCGGGGCCATTCGGACATTTCAGAAGAAAGCCACGGCGGACCGGACCACCAGTTTGGTGAAGAAATCAACTGTGAACATGCAAGCCCACGACTACTGTGATCTGCTGGATTGTCATGAGTGGCCACATGATGCCAGCTGTCGGGTGCTATTTCATCGGATATCTTTACAACGCGATGAGATACAAATGTCTTAAGTTTGTAAGGCTCGGTGTTCAGCCACGCTAGTACTGTACTGCTATCAGTAAACGCAATTATTTCTTCCAGATGGACGTGCGGGCGAAGCAAATCGGCCACATGGTTAAGTACTCGAGCAAGAATTACCGCTCCGAGAAGCTCAAGCCGATTGATAGTCAATGGCTTGATTGGAGCTACCCTTGATTTAGCCATTATTAAATTCACAACTACTTTTCCGTTACTTGCACATCTTAAATATACGCAGCATCCGTAAGCCTTCGAGGAACCGTCACAAAATCCGATAAGTGTACAGGTTGAATTCGGAGGTAAGATAAGTCGAGGAATTTTCACATCCTTTAGATTATTTAGTTCGTCAACAAAGGCTGTCCATTGATGACTAACGTCCTGTGGAACCGGGTCATCCCACCCTAGTTGAAGTCTCCATAGATTTTGAATAAGCAACTTAGCCATGAGCACCACAGGGGTAAGCCAGCCTAACGGGTCGTAAATACGGGCTACATTTGATAAAATTGAACGCTTGGTACACTTGGCACTAAGTGCGGATTGCGAATACGTGAAAACGTCATCGCTAGGATCCCATTGCACGCCAAGTATCTTAAGTGTTTGCTGGTTGCTGTCATCACAGAAGGACTTAGGTACTTGACAATGCTCAGATGGAAGCTGTGCCAGGAATTCAGGTGAATTGCTACTCCATTTTCTTAATTCAAATTTACCGCAATCAAGTAATTGTATTAATTGAGTTTTCAGGTCCAGTGCTACTTCAAGAGATGGGGCGCCAGCCGTGATGTCATCCATAAAGGTGTCGTGTCGAAGAATTGAGGCAGCTTGAGGCCATTCCTTACCGTGATCATCCGCCAGCTGATGCAGCGTCCGAATTGCCAAATACGGGGAGCTACTAACGCCATAGGTGACGGTTTGGAGTTCAAATTCGCGTACCTCTTCGGTGGGTGAGTTACGCCATAGTATATGTTGGTATTTGCGATCTTCAGGGCGCAGATCTATGTTACGATACATCTTAGATATGTCTGCTGTGAAGACCACTTCATGCAGTCGGAACTTTGTAATTATGTCCACGATGTCAGTTTGTAGCTTCGGGCCAATGTGCACGATGTCATTCAGGGAAAGTCCGTTGGTGGTCTTCGCGCTCGCATCAAACACAACTCGAAGTTTTGTCGTGGCACTATCCGGTCTTAGAACACAGTGATGCGGAATAATGTAATTTAAATCTTTGTCTGATAGTTCCACTTCTTGCATGTGCTTCATATCCTCGTATTCTTGCATAAAAGCTGCATAGTCGCATTTTAATTGTGGGTGATGTAAAAATCGTTTTTCTAGGTTGTTAAGTCTCGATAAGGATGTGTGAAACGAACTACCTAATTTGTCACCATCTTCTTTTAGTAGCATCGGTACTACATATCTACCGTCCTCCTTACGCCGTACCAAGTTGGTATACAACTGTTCACATTTTTCGTTTTCAGGATTTACTATTTTTAATTTTGGCGGCTCTTCCACCTCCCAGAACTGCTTGACCACATTATCTAAGGTAAGTGTGGAAGCCAAGAGAGATGTCGTACATGTTGGGGGTCGACACTCGGGGTCGAGCTTCCCCGTTATAACCCAGCCGAACACACTGTGTAGAGCGACCGGTAGTCCCGGGCCTACCTCTAGGCGTTGGCCGTCGTAAATGTTATGGAAAATTTCCGCCCCGATTAGAAGATCGATGTCAGCTGATTTATCAAAGTTTGTATCCGCCAACATTAAATGCTTATAATTCGCCTTAACTGTTTCAGGAATTTCTACTGAAGGCATTTTATGTGTAATAGTTTTCATAACGATCGCTTGCACATTAAAATTTGGTTGGTCCGAATATTGAGGTTGTATATTAAATGAGGTCACACCCTTTATTTCGTGAACCGCACTTTGACCTAGACCAGCTACGGTTATGTTACAACGACGTAGCGGTAAGCCCAAGCGCTGGGCGCATGACGATGTCACGAAACAATCTTGCGCCCCACTATCAATAAGCGCGCGAACATTCAAAACGCCACTGGGGCCGCGAGCTCTAACCATACACGTACCCAGCAGGACTAGTGACCGACCATTTTCTAAGTGAACGCTCGTATTGGTCGAACTGGTAGTCACGACTGCATCAGTAGCAGATACAGGAACTGCAGGAGTGAACGAGATAACAGGACATGCGGCGGTAACGCCTTGATCGCGATGTAAAAGTGTATGATGCCGCTCGTTACACTTCATGCAACATGATTGCGAGAAACATTTATCAGCTATGTGATTTGGCCGTAAGCAGTTAGAACACAATTTTTTAATTTTCACTACGACTTCTCTATCGTTAATATGCTTGCCTTGGAACACCGGACACTTATAGATTGTGTGATGAGAATATCCACAGCACGCACAATCAGCGTATTTATTATTAAAACCCGAAGTCGCATACGCATGGACGTCAGCGTTTTGTTGATAATCGTTGTTTACATAATTATTGTTTACTAAGGGTACTTCGTTCAAGTACGGCCCTGCATTAGAGTACGTCCCTGTATTGGGGTAGGGCTCAGGTTGCATAAACGGCACTAACTCCGAGTACAGTCCTGAATTTTCGGTATCTACGCCATGAACGGGAAACGATTGACGAGTCGACCGCGGCTGATAGATATTATTATTATTATTTCTACGAGAGCTCGGACTCGGTTGTGTAACATAATTAAATTGTCCCGCGCTCGGTTCACTAGCTTCGAGTACTTTTATGTAGCTCTGTAGAAATGATAACAAATCCGCAAAGGTAGGTATGTTATTGTCATTCTGTAATTCAAACCGCTTACGCGTATCCGAATCTAACTTACGGGAAGATAGATAGAACAAAATAAATTCGCCGAGATTTTCAATTTTGACTGATTTTAAAGCATTAACTGATTCTTGTAATAGGCTCGTAAGTTGACGTAACTCAGGTAAATTGCCAGACTTGAGTGTTGAATAATTACATATTTTTTCAAGATAGTTAACCGCTAAGATTCGTGTGTTTTGATAACGATCGATTAGAGCGTCAAAAACAATTTTATAATTGTCCGCAGTCACAGGGATTCCCTTGGCAATAGACAGCGCGGGTCCCATGAGACACGACAACAAATAATGAAACTTTTCAATGTTGCTAATATTTTCATTATTATGCACCAGAGATTCAAATGTATCATAGAAAGTTTGCCAATGTTCGATGTTTCCGTCAAATTTAATTAATTCAATTTTAGGTAAACGGGCTTGTGAAATAGGTTTGTCGATTCCTACACTCGACGCGAGTTCCCCGCGCGGGCGATCGCGCGATGTCGGTACGATAATCGTCTCCGCAACCTCCATGACCGCGTAGTACATGGTGTCAAAAGCGTCTAATGTTTGCATGTCTATTGAACATTTCGGATTTATTAAGAGTTTTAATGAATTTATTTCGCTAGTGGTCTCTAAGTACTCCTGGCGCAAAGCATCTAGGCGTTTATACCTACATTTGAACTGACCAATTTTTGATTTGTCGGTCGAAACATGACGAGATAAATCGTAAAGTATTTGTAGTTCACGGAAAACATATTCTCTCTTAGTAGTAACAAGCTTTAGGTTAGTTTCATTATCCATTTCGAATAGATACCTGCCTAGGTTTTACAAACAAATAACTAATGAATACAACTTAGATAAGCAGGTAGGTACACTACGTAGGTAATATGTATTGTAATTATTATACAATGCGTTTTAAGACAATCAGAAAGTAAGTTTACAATATTTCAACGTAGATATGTAGGGTGCTACGTGAAATTGCAACGAGTTTCGACGAGTTTGAACGAAATCGGAATGTACCTACGCGCTCCGAATGTAAACTATACTGATAGTTTATGACGACTTTTGTAAATATTTCTTGATAAAGGCTTTAAATTGAGTACTTGTAAATTGTTGTTTGGACTATATGACTAACCAGAGTATCTCTTTCGTGAGATTTGAACCCAGCACACCATAGGAACTTTGTGGAAAATATGGCTCGTAATGACCACTTAAAATGGACGCTATTAGAAAGTGAAAAAATGAGATAAATATTACTGACCAAGCTTAGGAAAGGTGGGACTTACAGGCTTCGTCTGCTGCTGATCATCCTGGACACCCCCAGGGGTCAGTTGGGCACAGCACTTATCACTTTATTAGGTTTTTATAATTTTTCTCGAGCGCGCCGGCGCGCGAGTTTGTTGTTGTATGAAAATTTGTCTTGAATGATTTCGGCTGCGGCCGTCGGAGCGACGCGGCGCCGGAGTCCCGCGCGCATGCGCCGTAGCGAGTTGTATTTTTTACAAATTGACGTGAAAACTGGGTACGGGGCTTTTAGAAGGAAAATATGGGAAGCTTGAACAGACAGTGATATATTATAGTGTAAGCCCACAGATATATTAGAGGAGATATGTTATGAAAGCGGTGGGCTTGCGCTCACCTTATGCCAAAATTACGCTTACATAGAGTTTTGGCCGTCAGTCGACTGCAACTGCACGTCGGTATCGGAGCTCTAACTTTTTTTTTAAATGCCGTGTTATTCCGTGGTTGTGTGCTAAAATACTAGCAGCAAAGTGAACTACGCGAAAGATGGAATCTCATTTCACCAGCCAGTATTAAGTATTTTATTTATTCGTCTTTAAAATCATTAAAAACAACAAATAAAAAAATATTTAATGCCTTTATTATGTTATTTTAGTTTTCATGTAGCACAACGACTTTTTTATTTTTGTACAAAATACATGGCTCTTTAAGTACCACCTATGTTCGCTACTGAGTGAATGTACGAGGCAATGGATAGATCGTCTAACGATACTTTGAATAAACTGGTGCGTCGCGTGGTACGGCCGCTGTATACGGCGACGACGCAGCACGCACCGAAGAGACTTCGTATTGGTTGGTTTTAGCGAGTGGTGGGAAACAAAACGGAGACAGCGAGTTCCCATACATTTTGAATCGCACGGCATATCTCTCGTGATCTGTGTGTAAGCCGCTTTCAATTAATGAACAAGGCGCTCGCGCTGACTGCAATGCGAAGAAATGAAAAAGCTCAAAGCTCTCATGTAGGTGACAAACATCGCGACTCGCGCTAACGAGACGCCAACTTGGGGCTCTATCATAGGGCAGCTGGTGAATCAGAAGTTAGGATGCATTACCCAACTTAATTACGAAGTTAGTGTGTACACTAACCTAATTAAAAATTCTTGTTAAGGCATGTACCAATTAACTACATGTTTAAGTAGGTTAGAGAGTTAGAAAAAACTGCTCTTAGTAGAATTGTAAGTTAGGTAATTAAAGTTAAAGAACTATTGAACAAAATAAATGAATAAATATCGCCAGACGAACACACCATCTATAGGGTCCCACACTAAGCAACGCTTGTATTATGGGTACCGTATTGTGGACTGAGGGCGAACTCAGTATATACCTAATACTTATATATAATTATGTTAAACATCCATCCCCTGACCCTGCTTTCTGTGCCGATGGTACCAGGTTCGAATCCTGGCAGGGACACAAGCTTTGTGTGATGAGCACGAATGTTTGTACCCGAGTCATGGATGTTTAATATGTATATAAGTATTATATACTGAGTTCGCCCTCAGTCCATTGTACGGTACCCATAACACAAGCGTTAAGTTTAAAGTGCGACCGTATAGTTGGTGTGTTCGTATGGCGATATTTATTTATTTATTTATCCATGACTCGGGTACGAACATTCGTGCTCATCACACAAAGAATGTTCCCTACCAGGATTCGAACCTAGTACCATCGGCACAGAAAGCAGGGTCACTACCAACTGCGCTAACAGGTCGTCAAATGGCTTTCCGTTTACCAACTTCGCGTGACATTAAATATGTAAATACAATAATTATTTGGTAATGAAAAGATAATAAAAGCTACTGGCCATCGAATTATGAGCAATCATGTACAACATCAGAAACAATAATCGGTAAGTACGGTACAGTCCGGTACGGTACGGTACGGTAGTTTTTAATTGAACAGCGTAAATCCTCGTAGTTTTTATTGCTATAATATTCACAACTAATTGAAGCACACGGACTTTATTGTTTAATGTAAGTACAGCGCTAATTATCGACTTAACAACAAATGTTATATTACAGTTTGGTTATTATTTTGGAGTTAAACGACAAGCAAATTGATGTCATATTAACCTTGTTGCACACTACGTTTCAAAAGCGCTCGCTTATTTTGAATGTTATAACTAACACTTATGTAAATACACATTTTAACTCAAATTAACACCCACAGAGTTTAGGTACATTGCAAGATTGTTGATGTTTGACTCAATAATTCAATATTATGTAAGTATTGGTAGTTAGATTTTATAAGTACCATAGGTTTTTAAACATATATTTATATTAAAAAAAACAAACAAATAGGAAAAAGTAAAACTTATACTAAGAAAGTACCAAGGCAGGTACGGTATATTTAAGTACTAGCTGCGCCCCGCGGTGTTACCCGCGATTAAAAAGTGTACATTTTACCGGGATAAAAAGTAGCCTATGTGCTATTCCAGACTATAATCTATCTCTGCGCCAAATTTCATCCAGATCCGTTCAGCCGTTCAGGCGTGATTGAGTAACAAACATCCATCCATCCAAACTTTCACATTTATAATATCAGTGGGATATTTTTATATTATTTCTCTACGACTGGAACTTTATAGCAGCTGCGCCACTTGCGGTCATGCATATGCTCCTAAACTCTTAAGACAATATACATATCAATGGTCGTTAAACGATTAACGACGCATGCAGACGTCATCCGAATATCCCATTCATCGAACCAAATAGATCATTCTTGGGACAATCCTGAATTAGTACGTTTGGTTCCCATTGCCTTTGTACCGGTAGCAATCCGCAGAATTTATTAAGATAACGAATGAGAAGAAGAATTTGTATAGTATTAAATTGGTTTAAATGTTGGTATACGCTTTAAACTATATGTTCCTTGAGAGAGAATCAGTAACCAACAGCAGGGACACTAAAAGACTGAATAATTCCGAACTGTATATTATCCAAACGAGATTACGAGGGTCTTATAAAAACCTAACCGCGTACATTGTTCCGTTGTTTTTATGATTCCTAACCTTTTTTTTATGATGAAGTCTCGGTTCGCGCATTTCATTTTAATTTTACAACTCCAGTATACCCGCTAGGTATTGCCGAGAACAGATTGCTGGGTGGCTGGTTAGAGGCCAATTACATTGTTCACAGATACCGTAATATTTTAGACTATATTTTTACAGGCCCACGCCGCCGGTTTAGAAAATATTATTGCCTATAACCTGAAATTTAACTATAATGGTGTATGAGATGAAATAGGCAAGTTGTATTAAGCTTGAGTACAAGGAATGTATATTATAATGAAGGTATCTACTTACCTCTAATCGCGTTTTAGTCATATTTAACTACAACCAAATAAGTTTTGTAAATATTTTGCATGCACATAAAGTTAGATTAGTTTGTAAACAAAACATTATTTTGCATAAAAATTAAAAACTGCCTAAAATAGTTTGACCTTCAGAGCGATTCTGAAAAAAGTGCGAAACATTTAGTGAGACAAGTCCGTGGCGTATAATACTCGTAGCCACTTGACACATATCGGCATTTAGGTATCTCGGTGTGGGTTAATTTTCCGGGTCAGGCGCCCGAGGCGGGCGGGCCGGCGGCCGCGGCCCCCGCTCGGGTGAATTCAATCAGAAGCAACAACCTAAGCAATCTCAACGCCACTGAAAACGATTGCGGACGAGTGTGTATTGAGTTGACCGCCAGACGAGTGCCGTCGAGGGCTCTCACCTCAACCGCAAACTTTTGCACCGACAAAACTACCTATTTATTCCCCGGCAATATCTAGCTCGAGAATATTGAAATACAATTTCCTTAAACAAACCGACATGAAATAACGAAATTAAATTTTGTACACGCTTAGAGTCCATTTAGTCGGAGCGCCGCAGACTTTAATACAAAAGAGTCCGCCTCGTAAAGCACAATACGAATCTGTGAAGTCGCCATTTCATTTTTGTTTTGTCTCGCTTAAGCCGCGGGTTTGCCGTCATAATAATATTATGTTGTGAATACAAGCGGTGGCCACCGTTTACTCCATGGCTGCGGGCAACGGTTTAAGTGAAACAGACAGCGAACCACTTAACCTTCGTCTTGTATTTAAAGGGAGGCAAGCATTGAACCCGCACCGCAGTACTTGTGAATATGAGGTAAAACAAAAAGGGACCCCAGTGACGTAGCTTTTCTTTTTCACGGAAGGTTTTAACCGTAAATGAGAAATTGCGGTCTTGAGTAAACTTGAAGTGAGAATTGTTGTACGTTACCCGCGGTGTGATAATAATCTAATGTCAGCGGTGAGATACATCAGATGTAATTAGAGTGATTGAAAACACACTGCACAATTATAAAACTCTTAATTCTATTCAGTTTACAGATGAGAAGTGGTTACATAATTTCAATCTAAGATACTCTTGTTTGTTTTTCGATTGGAAGACAAAAAAGACCACCTTTGTTTTGGTAATTTGTGCTTAATTTGTTTATTTGGCATGCTTAGAAAAGTTATCTGATGAAAATCCGAACATAAAAATACTCCTGTCAAAAATTTAATCTAGTTACCATAAAAATTCTGTCCCGAAAGACTAGTTTGTGCACACCCTGCGCGCACGCACACTGAGTGTAATTACACAGAATTTATGGTAATCAATGTACACAGTGTCACCGATCCTTGTAGACCCGGCGACGCTCGATAAATTGAGTCAATTATTTTACTTTGGAGAGAGTCGCTCTGCCTGTCTGTGACCTTAATATAACTTCCATTCATGTAGTGGGCGCGTGCGTGCAATATTATAACTAACATTATTATTTATTCCACAGCACAAGCAACACGAAGCGTTTTAACTAACCTATTGTGTTGAGAAGCCAAAAGTCCAAACGTTCATCCCACGCTCCATTTGAATGTATGTTGAAAAGAAATGGTGCAGAAATCTGACAAAAAGGCAACTCGACATGTTTACAGATGCAAAAGAATGGAACATAAAGTAAAGCAGTCTCGAATAGGTAGCTTTTTACAATAACTTTGAGCTTCGAGCACTACAGAAAAGCTCATGGTACCAATTAGTTATTTAATATTGAAACTGAGTTGAAGTAGAAAATATAAGAGCTCTAGACTTTATATAGTCCGCTATTGCAGGACTGTGTTTTTCGTTGTTACTGGATATGACATTCAGACAACACATTCTGTCTGTCCGTATTTACCAGCTGCCGATCAGTATTCCACCACCACCACACCACACCACCACATGCCGATCAGGATTGTGTTTCAAGGCACCCGTACTTGTTACGGCTTTCAAATACGGATCCGTTTTTAACTGTTCCCACATCCAGTCTTATGAGATACAACTTTGCATACGCCACAATCGAAATGAGAATTATTAAAAAAAACCGGTCTTGCAAACCATTGTGTGAACGAGCTCTTACTGTCCGTATTGAAGTTACGACACAATTGCCACAAAATAAATCTGGAGCGTTTCACAATTGATTCCGTAACATTATTATGTTTTCTAGAGAAGACTTGATGTTTAGCGCTATAAAGATTTGTTGGATGGAGCAGTAAAACCTTATACAGTTCAATAAAAATATGTTTGTATATGTGGCTCGCAGCGCTCGACCACCTACGATATGGGTTTATTGTCGTGACAGAGTAGCTCCGCCCGCCGATAATAACACATGACATGGAATACGACACTTGCAATTGCGAAATAATGTAACATCGTATTTTATTTTTATTCTACTTAATGCGATATTTTACTTCTTTCAACCATTTTATGTTAGTCGTAATCTTTGGGTTAAAATAGTATTTCCGTGACCACGTGCGGTAGTAAACATTCGAGATAGGTACCTACTCACATTTTTCATTAGAAATCAACTATCTAAACATTTAATTACAACCACAATTAATAGCAAGGGCATCTTCACTATTAATTCTAAAATATTTACTTATTTTTAATTTAACTACAATGAACTCTCGGTACATATTAAAATAAAACAATATAAAGCCTATCTTTTATACTACGACTACGATTCAAAATAAGATATATAATTAACCGATAGAGTGATCGAAATAGCAAGTATTATAACGCTTTGTTTGTCTGCTTTAACGAAGTCGTACAGTTTGTTTACAATACATTTTAATTTAATCGTTATCGTGTAACGTTCTTTTTTATTTCAGATAAGACGCTTGATTTATGAATCCAAGCAAACAAAGGGATAATTTCTCCAACACCGTGTCATATCATTGATAACTGAACATTTGACATTGCGCAATTTATTCAATCGGTTGGCATAACGACTGGTGTCCGGCAAGATCACTATACGGCTTAAACCTAACTAATTTGGTTAATGTTAGTGATGGAAACTTGTGCCAGAACCGTTTTCCCTGGCGCTAATATATGGAACTGACTAGTCGGATTTCAGTTGGAAATGGGTTTAAACGTTTTGCACGTTAGGCTCATTAATCTTGTCCAGTTATCTTGAGGGGAAAAGCAATTTAGTCACGCCAACTAGATCTTTATATACATCTTTAATGCTATAGTTGCACTATGTTAGCGTATTTCAAAGCGTGTGTAAAACGATATCATATAAATTGCCCGGTTTTATAAATTAAAAATGTTATTTATTTATTTCGAGATTTGGAAACAATGCTTAGTTTTTAGGGATATATAACATGATCATACTTATATATGGCATTGATTTCATTAATAAAGTATCCTCCTAATTAATTAAGTATTTAACACAGTAGGGAGTGCTTTACTCAGTTCATGCTTAACGTAACAACATTCGAATCATTTTAAGAAGCAATCATGATAAACGAATCGTACCCAACTATCGATTAATTACTTTATTTATTGCAAAATGTTTATCCATAACTATATAAGACCCACAGAGCACAGTAATAAAACACATTGTTACTGATATTTCTCCATTAGTATTGTTTCGAGACGAAGTTGGTCAACAACGATGCCCACATTCCTTGCAAATGCCACGTCAGTAGTTAACAAGTCTTTTACTGCCTTCAGTCAGTATTAACTAATATACACAATGCTTAAGCTTGGAATCCACTGCGTGCAACGGCTACTGCTACGGCTTTTTGAATGGGGTTAAATCCATCGCTGCCCACGGTCATGCATTCATAGCTTAGCTTCTCTCTTTGTAGCTGTAGCCGTGTTGCGCTGTAGTATTCAACACATGTTGTAGCATCTTCTTATTCATTACCTTTTTCCCACGTCTTTATTGTATTAGTGTTGGCTTCTATACCCTCGTTCGGCTGATTACAGTTATTGACTCGGAGCGATTGCTAATTACTCTCCGAAACCCAACTAAGTGGGTGCACAAACCTAAGCATAAAACAGTAGTGAGTTTTTTCAGGCATCTGACTCCCTGTAAAGACTGGGTCAAAGATGTGACAGAAAGAAAAGAATGACAAACGGGACCACCAGCTCAACTATAAAGAAATCAGAAAAATACTACTCCAATAAAAAAATACGTTACCATGCAAAGGACACTGTAATTTTTTCATAAAATATGAAAATACCTAAAAATGCTTTTCAATTTGAGTATTCATACTTGGAATACCCCAGAAGTCTTTTAAGTGGATTTTAATAGCGATAGCTTTAGGTAATTATAACCCTCCGGTAGCGGAGGGGTCTAATTCTTCACAGCTAAAGGGCCGTGTCGACGACACCAGTTATTTGTTTCTCACGGTCGCACCCGCCCACGGTGGGTTACTCGCGAACGGACAGCCCGTAAAACCCGTAATCCACGAAGCTACGAGATAACAATACTGATAATATATGAGATATTCATAGTACCTATATATAGGTATCGTAATAGATGTTAGTAAACATCGTAAATATCTACAATACCAATGGATTTATTAAAAAAAATGCAATAACTATATGTATTATAAGTATAAGTATGTGTATATGTCGTAACAATAACGGTTCAATAGTTTCTAAGACATCTAGACTAATAACAGAAGAATAGCGCGTACTGATCCACGGATAAACAGGACTTGGGTTCAATAGTTCAATATTTTATCCAGAAAAGTATTCTATCTTCTGGGGATCCTTTTGAACCCCAATCCATAACATTTAACTATTCGTTGTTACCTAATATAAAACGTTACATTTCGCGGTGTCAATGTCATCCCGACCTCTAATATTTGTTCGACCCTTATTAATTTTCTTTTATTCCCATAATTATGTATCCACTGATAGGTTAATCATACCATAAATCTTCTAATACATCGAATAGAATCTCTCGCGTTTGGTGTGAACCCCGCCTACATCTTTCCCATTTCAAACTATGGCACTAATTTCTATTACCATTATTGACACGTAATAATGGCGGCGCGGTTCATTCTCGGCGACTGTAAAACAAAGTCGTTACTGTGTTTGAACTTACACTTGTAAGTTTCCGTATGGCGTGTGTGACCACCATAAGTGGCCGGCCACTTAGATGCACATTAATAAATTATGTCGCATCGGTGGAAGCTGTTAATGCATTCTTTAAACGCAGTTAAGTGAGTCGTAATGTTGTTCGGCTTGATTTCTTAATATGGATGTGAGTCAGCGGTTTATAATAGCTTGTAGTTGCACCGAAGCTTGACGCTGGTTTGTAGATACGGCATTAGTAGTTTTGAGAACTTCAAAACTTAAGTAGCAACAGTACAGTAAAATACACATGTTACACAAAATTTGAGATCATTTTATAGTTCTCAAATAACTATTTTTAGCCATTCATGTCATACTATTAGCAAATGTCTCTATATCTTTCTCTACTAGTACAGTTACAGGTCATGGAAGTTCAGTCATTCATAAAGGATTACGTAATATTAATCCTTTGTAATTTGAAACTTTTTAAGTTATCATCATACCAAGTTACACCTACGAATACATTATCTAGATATTTTATCGATATTATTCTTATTAAGTTTATGAAGTCATATAATATTATGTTCAATGCTTCTAAACTCAATATTGCAGCAATAATTTATCGATACCGATTGTTATTAAGTAGGAAATTAAATGATGAACTAATATATGAGGTCATATAATATTATGTTCAAAGCTTCATAAATCAATGTTCCAGCAATTTTACAATCGGCAGCTCTTTATGCTGTTAAAACTTTTACCGAGCTTCATCGGTCCCGAAGTGATATTTCGCTAGTTTCGCTACGCACGCTAGTTTTCCAACATTCGTGTGTAATGCCGAGAACAAATTTTCGCCAGAAGCATTGTAGAGACACGGAAGTGTTTTTTAGAGTTCTGGATTATGCATCCGTATCCCTCTATCCATCAGTCAGATCACCGACATTGAATTCAGAGACTGTCAGAACGGTAACGCTAAAAAAATCATAATTACAGATATTTGTCACAGATATGATGTACTTAAACATCTTTGTAGATGTTTAGGTACCAAGTATCTATGCTGAAAATAAACTAGGGTGCGTCGGCTATATTATGGCAAGAGACGATGCGGACATGTTTTTACGTAATATTTTGTAGGGTCTTGTTGAACCTTTAAAAATAATCATGAACAACTATATAATAAGTAAATATATATTAAAGGTATACAAGAAAAGGATAAGAACTCGCAATCAGACTCCATCCAAATCTGAATCTAGCTTTCACATTTAAAGTTCATGGATCCTACTCCGAACGTATCCATAATGATACCATTTCGGACACATATCCATTGTAACGAGTACATCTCTAGAACCTTGCGCGGCGGATAGCTGTGTGCGAACTCCATCCACGCGTAAGAGTGTCATTAGTCATTTTCCACCAACTAACAGGTAAAGTTGGCCGTGAACGTCATAAAGTTGGCTCGTCCTTAGGTATAAGTACATAAGCTGAGCATCAAAATCTTGATATGCGTTGGGTGTGTTCAATTTCTCGAACCAATTTTGATGGACAACTGGGGTAAGTACCTATCCTAAAATTGAATAGCTATGACTTGGCTACGAGTCATTATAAGATGTTTTTCGGAGAAACAAAAGCATATAACTTTCTTTAGCTTATAAAAAGCTTATATAATATGTACCTACCTAATTTATATCCAGATAATAATCCGGGTTATCGATACTATGTTAGAACAACATTATATTAAGCTTGCTGTTATATTAACATGCGAACAATAGCTTTGATTTGATTGAGATGATCAATACACACCAGCCTATTATATTGAGGCATTAACTGAACTAATATATGCCTGACACCCACGGAACGTTGAAGGTAATTCTGACGTAATCTATCATTTATAAGTCCTGGCTGATTTGTGGATCGTGTATCGTGTATCGACTTGTAAATTATAATACCACCAGACAAATACACCAACTATACGGTCCCACACTAAGCAACGCTTGTATTATGGGTACCGTACAATGGACTGATGGTGAACTCAGTATATAATATTTATATAGATATTAAACATCAATGACTCGGGTCAAACATTCGTGCATATCACACAAACTTGTCCATACCAGGATTCGAACCCGGAACCCTCAGCGCAGAAAGTAGGGTCACTACCAACTGCGTTAATCATTCCATTTTGTAGCAACGATTACTAGCTTCATTTCATCAAAGTATATTAAAAGTCACACGATGAAAGAAACATGATTAAATTGCAAGAATTAAGATTATTTTGTTATATATTTGTATGTGTAAAGTAATTTATTTTATTGATCATAAGTAGTGATTTATGAATTATTAGCAAGCATGGTGTATTTATAATAAAAACGTTGAAAACACTAATATATTCAGGTTCTATACTCATTTTTAAATTAGCGCGTGATACCTCTAAATTGTCCAATAATAAAAAAGTTTACTACCTATGTATTTTAATAAAATTAAACAGCTAACATAATCACTCATCGAATCTTTGAAAAACGGTGGTGTAGGTGCCCATTACTTTCTGAATTGCGACCACCGCAGTGTAATCTTCCGATAGCTTAATGAATCAGGACATTATGGTCGAGGACGCGACCGGTCTCACGACATTACTATGAACGTCCCATCCCTACAGGGGGCCTTTTTATTGAGCAAACGTGGAGCTATCCTAGCGGGACTGACCTCAAATATAGGCAAGGGATCGTAACTATTAACGGTCATAACGAATAGTGCAGGCTTACCGGGAGGGTCCTATAAACATGAAACAAACAAAACTATAAAGCAAGTAGCAATCTATTGACTAAGTCAAGCTATCAATGTTATCTACGTGGCAAGTATTATATAAATGACAATAATCATAAGTGCCATATCTACGAGATTAAATAAAATGTTGTTGACAAAGATTACATATCGGTCATATATTTTTTTGTTGATCTAGAAACGCAAGTCACCTTTACCACCCGCAGGAAAAATTCGTAATATAGATATGATAATTCTTATAAATGTTAAAATAAGGTACCTATTCATATTCTAGATATAAATATAAATTCATATCGATATTTCTGAGGCACGATATAATCATGGTGTATGAGTCACGGCGTGAGAAGACTCGAGCGTCGCAGGCGGAGCGCGTGGGCGAGCCTGTCCTGCGCACACGCAGGCGCACTAACAAATTACGTTTACCTACTCCCGACCGCAGCAGCCCAATCAAACGGCAAGTTAATGTACAACCTATCCAGTAGAGTAGTCATAAATAATCTTTTTACTCGTGACATTTGGTTATACTGTTATTGAATTGACATCTAAAGAGTAGATGTTGACGAATAGATCAGGCATTGCTACAGTACACACAAGTACGTTTGTATCATCGTGCTTTGAAGTGAGATGGATGGGTGTATGGATAACTAGCTGTCCCGGCGAACTTCGTACCGCCTCAGAATCAAATGTATGAGAAATTAATTTATTGGTAATCTATGAAAAATTCAAACAAATCTATACCACGGAAACCATACATTTTACCGGGATAAAAGTAGCCTATGTGCTATTCCAGACTATAATCTACCTTCGTGCCAAATTTCATCCAGATCCGTTCATCCGTTCTGGTGTGATTGAGTAACAAACATCCATCCATGCAAACTTTCACATTTATAATATTAGTGGGATATTCGGAAACCCCTTTTTAACCTGAAGTATGTTATCAATGTATTTTTTATATGCCGAAAAGATAATAGCCAAATTATCACACGAGATTACGTCAAAATTATCACTTGTTGGTTTTTGCGTCCAAATTATCACTTGTTAGTTTTTGCTTTGGTACTGTCAAGGCAAATATAGTTAGATAGTCTGTTATCAACTCTGCGGGAGTTGTCACGTCAGCATGTCGGAACAAAGCGTTGTGTCGGGAGTTTTTTACGGCGACCAAAATATCCATGTGCCAGCCCACATGAATTATGGCGCTTTGTTTTTGGAAACAATATTAAAATTTGAAAATAAAATAGCATTGGTAAGTACCTACTTAATTTCTTACTTTACTCTAACTTTTAGGAGTTATGTTTTCGGAAAAAATTAGCACATTCAAAAATACAATACCATTGGTAAGTACCTAATTAATTGGTATACTTATAAAAATATACCAATTAATTAGGCATCTCTATTAGGCTTGTTTTTGCAAAATAAACACAATGTTTTATAGTAGCTAGGAACTAAAATATAATTTAGGTGCTTGGTTAATATATTTTTCAATATTCTTATAATTATGTTCCTCATCTATACTTATTGTATCATAATATTGTACATTAACATTGATCATGGAAATGTTTACATAAATCGGAGTTTCTCAATTTGGTACAAAGAACTCAATATTGACTTTATTAATTTTTATCTCGTTCAGAAATAATTGAGATATCGATGAGAAATATGATATGTCATGTATCCCACTATCCCATCCCACTAATATTATAAATGTGAAAGTTTGGATGGATGGATGGGTGGATGTTTGTTACTCAATCACGCCAGAACGGCTGAACGGATCTAGATGAAATTTGGCACAGAGATAGATTTTAGTCTGGAATAGCCCATAGGCTACTTTTTATAGCTTATAGGTGGGTTTATTGAGGTACCGCGGGCGGAGCCGCTGGGAAATGCTAGTTTTTTTTATATTTTGTACGCTCAACTAAGCAGTTTGATTTTCTTTTCATTATAGATCAATGGCGCTACGCAAGAGCAAATTACTTACCGCGACTTGGCCCAGCAAATAGTGAACACAGCCTCATCTCTGTCTCGTCTGGGGATGAAGCCTGGCGACGTGGGAGCCATATGCAGTGAAAATAGAATCGAGTACATCATCACTACAATCGCGTTGTTCTGTATCGGCGCTACAGCCACATTCATTAATATTGCTTATAGCAAAGGTAACATTCATAATAAGTATTAAATATTTTTTCAAGCAACGTAACTTTTCTAGGTCAGTGTACATAAGGAGCTCCAATCGTAAATAATTTAGCCAGATGACGGCGTGATTAGCGCAGTTGGTAGTGACCCTGCTTTCTGTGCCGGGGGTCCCAGGTTCGAATCCTGGTAATAACAAACTTTGTGTGATGAGCACGAATGTAGTACCTAAGTCATGGATGCTTAATATCTATATAAGTAGTATACGAGTATACAAGCGTTGCTTAGTGTGGGACCGTATAGTTGGTGAGACCTCTGGCGATAATGATAATAGGTTAATAAATTCTTGATTTTCACTTCATCTAATCTTTGCCGTTCTTTATACAGTAGTAGTATCTACAAAATATACTACAGACCGAAACCTATACCTACAACACTATCCCTCTCTCATATTGTATACTATATTATATTATATACTTATTTATCAAGTGATTGGTATAACTTTTTCAATTACTAACAAAAACAATACTGACTATTTTCAGATGAATTGGTCCACACATTGAATATATCTAAGCCAAAATATATGTTTCTATCGAGCGATGCCTTCGAAACACATTATGAAACTTTGAAGAGCATTAGTATAAGCGAATTCTTTATCTATGGAGCGAACGTTACAAGCAGAACTAAACCGATAAGTTTTGAGACCCTCGCGAAGGAATTCGTTGATATTAATTCTTTCAGGCCGGAAAATTTTCATGGTAAGAGTACATATGTATGGAATATTCATGAGGTTGTTCCTATATTTTTTTTGTTTTCATAGAAACTTCGTATAGCTAAGTACAAACATATAATTTACAGGCCAAGCGCAAACTGCTCTAATACTCTATTCTTCCGGAACAACGGGCCTACCCAAAGGAGCTAAACTGACACACCTCAATCTCATGGTTAATGCGTTTCAAGGGATGTGAGTACCCACAAATTCAATAAAAGAGTGATGTTATATCTTGTACAACAATTTGAAATCAGATTAATTTTAATTACAGGTATAATTACATGCGAGACTCATCTGTTTTGACGGTTACACCTTTTTGCAACACTATGGGGATATTTTGCACAACAGATGCATTAGTCATCGGACAAACGCTGGTATTTCTGCCCAGATTCAACAAAAAGACGTATTTAGCAACCATTCAAAGATACAAGGTGAGTTAATTGCCTTTCCAAAACACGCTTGTTCTTTGTCAAAAGACGTACACACCAACTGTATGGTCCCACACTAAGCACCGCTTGTATTATATGTACCGTGCACTGGACTAAGGGGACTAAGGGACTAAGGGCGAACTCAGTATATAATACTTATATAAATATTAAACATACATGACTCGGGTACAAACATTCGTGTTCATCACAAAATGTGTCCCTACCAGGATTCGAGCCTGGGAACCTAGGCACACAAAGCAGGTTCACTAACAACTGCGCTAACCAGACCGTCAACTTGCCTCAGTTGTCATATTAGATTGAGAGGAACTTATCTATCATGGATTGAGATAGTAGGTAAAGCAATTTTCCCTTGCTGCTTGTTCTGTGACGCCATAAACGTGCTATATTCAGAAATCGAGATCCAATGACATCCCCGTGCTCCCAAATTTGGTCAAATCAATACTATATATATATCATCAGGTGAGATCGAGATCAAATACTTGCCTATAATGTAATAAAAAAAAAGACTTCCAGACACAATCTAGTCCTAGATTTTATAATTTACCAGACCAGAGAAACCCATCAGCTCTGTGCAGATTGGTACACGATATTAGAAAGGAATTACACTAGACGTATATGTGCTGGCATTACAAGCAATTATACGAGTACACAAAAGATGATCACGACTATATTAATATAGACTAATGTCTACAGATAAAAACTTGCATCGATCAACAATAGTACTGGCTTGCTCTGTATTCAGAAAGGGGAAGCCTCGAACCTGCGCTTCTTTAGCGAATTATTAATCATTATGTGAAGACAGAATTTCGATATGTCAATTTGAAAAAAAAAAGTCTTGCTAACAAGATGACCATTGTGTTTTTTTTATCAAAATTCTGACATCAAATAATGATCACAAATGCGCTTAAGAAGCTTAGGTTCGTAAAGGCTAGTATGCCTTTTCTGAATTATTCTGTATACAAATTCTATAGACACACGCACGTGTGCTCAAGTAGAACGGCGGATACAATAACAGAAAGTTTGCTTTCATAATTAAAGCTGACCCAACGTTGGATAGGAACGTTACAGAAGTATCAACCGTTCGCCCTACGTAGACTGTTTTATTAGGATTGAACGCTCCACAGTAGTGTAAGAACTCTTCTAGCAACGGTGCATGGTTATATTCATTTTTTTAAATTATGATCAACACAAATATACATAATTAAAAAGATAATTGAACAACTTACCTACTTAATATTTACAAAAAGTGTAAAATATTTGGTCCATGCGGTAGCGTACTCAAGATATTGTTAAAATATTTTTCTTACTATTTTTACTTTTTTCAGATAGGAATGTTAATAGTAGCACCACCCATCGTGGTAATACTTTCCAAGTCATCATTGCTTGACGATTATGACGTGAGCTCCGTGGAATTGTTCTTTTGTGGAGGCGCACCTCTCGACCCAGAGCTCATCAAACATGTCAAAATCAGGTAAAAAGACCAAGGTCTCTACTTAATGTGTAAAGTTAGATGCGGAAAATACACTAAGCTGGGCATGCTTCTCCTCAATTTGAGGAGGATTTACATTGGTTCAGTGGTTTTGGTGAACTTCACATGACTTTAGACAGACGTGTAGGCTCTTATTTAAAATAAGATACGGACATGAGAATCCGAAAATCTCAGAGGTGCAAACCGGGGTTTGAACATGGCTGTTAAGGTAAATAAGGTATACAATATTTGACACAGATTTCCCAAACTAGTTCACATACTACAAGGCTACGGAATGACAGAAACGACAGGAGCGCTAACCAGAGAAACGGAGAACATGTGTAAACAAGGCAGCGTCGGGAAAGTCGCAGCTGGTATTATATTGAAGGTGCGTATATAAATTCAGTAGCTATAGATCCCATATAGTGTCTATAAAATATCAATATGGTGTATTAACCATTTTATAGTAGCTATCACTACTTGCAATATCTACAATGAATATAAATGTCTTATAATTTCTAACCTTGACATTTAACGAATGCATTTCAACATATAAGTGATTTGCTAAGCTCAGTTTGTCCCGAGACATTACCTATAAATTCACTTGTTTGTTGACATATTATTACATTATAGAATCTTCACGATTATGGGCTATGTATTGTGATAATAGCACAACGTTTTAAGTGTGACGTATCCATGACAAGCGGCAGGAATCATATTTCTTTCTAGCCCCTTCCCAAATGTTCTTTTTAACCAACACTGACTGATTTTCGACTACAAGTCTGCCAAACCTGGGACCAATTTTGAGCATGAATAGCCAGTAGGCTAAAATTGCGTATCTTTTAGGTTAGAAGGGCACTTGTACCCAAAAGGTGCCTGGTTCGATTCCCACCCTGATCATTAAATTATTGATGTGAGCGTACTTCTACATTCGCTTTGAATTAAGGCTTACATAACTAGTTATATGCAATACACACACTACTAGTAATCTTTTTTTTTAAAGAACGTAACTTTTATCCATAGGCTATTGGTTAAATTCAAGCGATTTTTCGAATTATTTCAGGTAGTCGATACTGAAACGGGCAAAACTCTAGGAGCTAATCAACGTGGCGAGATAAGAGTAAAAGGACCTGCACTGTTTAACGGTTATATAAGAATTGGAAAGAGTTCAGATGAAGATTATGATGAGGAAGGATTCTTCAGAACTGGCGACATCGCGTATTATGATAACGACGGATTCTTCTTTCTAGTTGACAGAATAAAAGAACTAATCAAGTATAAAGCTTGGCAGGTAAAAAGTCATTTTTAATCAAAAAGAATATAGTTATATACTTAAGTATTGAGTTTTGGTTAAATTAAAATTTTGGGTTCATGATCGATGAACATTACAATTTTTAAATAATTCTGTCATTATGATATTTCAGGTTCCTCCATCAGAATTAGAAGCGGTTCTGCTGCAGCATTCAGCAGTGAAGGATGTCGGTATAGTGGGCACTCCAGACCCAGAGGCCGGAGAACTACCCACAGCTTTCGTAGTCAAAAAAACCGGACTTGATGTCACGGAACAGGAGCTTATTGATTTTGTGGCATCTAAGGTAACCTATTTAATTATATATATTAATGTATATGTGTCACCAGTCACCACTACGCCTTTCAATACGTCGAAGATTCAGTGTATAGTCCAACAAGCTGGCCGGGTGCAGGTTGTATTAGAACTCGAGCCACCGTTTACCTGCTGATTCTATTTGTTCGTAGGTATCACCATGGAAACAGCTCCGAGGCGGCGTGAGATTCGTCCAGGTGATCCCCAAAAACGGCAGCGGTAAAATACTGCGACGTGTGTTACGAGAGTCCCTAACGAAACCCCCTCCCAGCAAGCTGTAACCATTCCCAGAATTAGGCTCTAAAACGAATACGCCTTGCAAATACTTTGAATGTGACTTTTTTGCAAAACACTGTTAGGCGATTAAACGATAAATTAATCAACAATACCTACATAAACATCTCATCGTTGCTGTTCGCGGTCTGTTTATGTTTCTAAGATCGAAGTACATCAAGTGCACTGTCCTAAGTTAAAAATGATAACAAACGAAGCGATGTCTTGTTTAGTCTACGGGGAACTCGATTTTTCAATATCATCTGACATGAACTACGAAACTTTCGCTTTAGATAAAAATAATATTGTATCCCTGCAAGGTAAATACGTAAGCCGAGTTCCCGAGAAAAAGCATGCATGTTACAATACGTACGAAATACTAATCACAGCATTATTTTGAGAAGATTGATTGAATCTCTATTGTAATCGTTGTTTACCTGCTGATATTGACCGGAATTAAAACCGGAATCAGTAACAAAACCCGAAACAAATGGTGCATAATCAAAATCTACACATTTTTTATCCTACTAACCCCTAGCTTCTTTTTTCTCTTCTCTCCTTGGGTTGGGGTGAAATTCGCCAAAGTGATTTGTATATTCAGTGAAAATAAAATGGACTCATAGATTACGGCAATTGCCTATTTGTACGATCTGGAGCTACCGTTGCTTTTCAACAGTAATATAGAAAATGTTAGTAAATATTATGATGAACTCCTAAAGTATGTGGTTGGAATCAAGATACTAAACATTTATGCAAAATCCGTTCTCATAGATGAAAGACGAACGAAGAACGAACGAAAGACGAAATAGAGAACACAATATAAAAACCGAATCAAAATACCTACGTCATGTTACTACGACATGGAGTATTCTACGAGACGATGATCATTTGAACCTCGAACATAATTTCTTTGTATCCAAGAATGCAGCGACCGATCTAAGCTGACTAACTTTAATATGAGCTAATAAAAGCCCGTTGATGTGAATAGTTTTAAGCCATCAGTGGACGCAAATGGTAAGTGTTTTTATGCAATAATATTTTTCTAAATCCGCTATAAAAGATATATTTAAAATAATGTATCAGCTATTTTATAAACATACCTATACTTAAACCAGAAAGATTATGTAACTTAACGGATAAAAAGGGCCATATTAATCATATATGTAACTTTTAATAGTTCATATTTTAATATATTTTTTTGTAATTTTAATAGTGAGTGCAAAAGGTTTTGGCATAGGTTTATATGATACATTTTGTGATAGTAAAAAATATAATACTACACCGTGTGTCCTTTATTTTATAGAAAATTATTAAATTTTATCTCAAAACCTAATTACTAAACTAAAAATAAATTATTGTTCCCCGTCGTAATAAATTTGGGGACAAATTAATTTGTTTCACAGCGTTGTAAGGGATTTCATTAAAATTGTAACAGCATAACAATAACAAAAGAATGGTTAGTAGACGTAACCAAATATTTGAAATGAATTTTACAACATCGGCTATTGAAAGTACTTGCCCCACAACTTCTCGTAAATATGAATTTATTTGTACAATATGAGTAAGCTTATTTCAATAAAATTATGAATATACAATTAAATATTTAAATTAGTACATTATAAGGTATAGTCGAATTACATTCGAATAAATTAAAACGCCGAACATTATTTAAATATTTTGATTGCTAAACTTTCATCTCTCTCGTATCTAGGTATGACAAAATCGTAGAGCTTTTTGGCGGGAAGTTGAACAGTGATACTGTCAATTTTGATTTATTCACCAAATAATGTATTTTCTTTTCATAAATAATGTGTAATATTAGTGGCATAACTATTGTGTCTTGATATATGTGCACAAGTGACGGAAATTTAAATGGAATAGTATAATTTCATTTTTCAAGATCATTCAAGGTACAAGATAAATTTTCAGTAAAGTATGCATAGTTTTACTGATAGGGGTAGGAGAGTAATTTCGTCATCATCATCGTTATTGAAATCATAATTATTATAATTTTATAACAATTATTATAAAATACTCGACACTAGCAAAAAGGGTTCTATTTTGTAGCCGATTGCCAACCATAAAAAAAATAAAAAGAAGTAGAATTAAATCGTCAAGGCTGACCGGTATTTATTAAGCAACAAAGCACCAAACATACTCAGTATTCATAACCTCGAAAATCTCAGAAAACAACCTCTTAAATCTTACAATTTTGCTGAACGCGGGCATAGAGTACAACGATCCTATTTAGGCAATGTTTGTACGGGTTTCACGTAGGTAGACCTTGTAGTATAGTTAATAGACCATAACACATTACTTCGTCTTGGTAAATGGCATGGTGTACCGACCCCCGCCCACGCGCCCCACCGCCTATGGTGCGTAATGATACTGCAAATGGCCTATTTAATTTTTAACCAACAGCGCCAGAAGGAGGTTTTTTTTCTTTTTTTAGCTGTATCGACTTTTATGTCGGTAAAATAATAGGAATTATTGATAATAGGATAACGATGGATTAGGACTCAAATCGAACCGAGACCCACTAATTTAATGCATTTGTTTTCTTATGATTTTGCATTATTCTACTTATCTTTGGCATACGCCTGCTATATATAAAAAATAATATAGGTACCTAAATAAATTATTAACACAATCTACATCGACTGTTAACTATCGATAAAACCTCAGCTGTCAAATGATTCCAAAAGTGGACGCCTTTGTTGGCGATTTTTCGTAAAAATCACAATTTTGTTTGCATATCTACCGGCAGTGTTAATCATGAGTGAGGCATTTGCCACAGTTTCCTGCATAAAAATAAAAGCTTTTACAGGTTTTCATTGAAAGCCGCGGTCTGGGCGTAGTTACCGATGCGCGGCGAAAGCCTAAAATTTAAAAACAAATATTGACCATTCAATTATCATCAAAATCAAAAATATGTAGATGTATGACGATTCAACAACAAAGCGCCATCCCAAACCAATATAAAGACGCTAATTCAAGCATCTAACAGTAAAAGTACATAACTTTATAAGTTGTGTGTATACGTGCTCACAAAAGCCGACACCTTGCAAGACAGTAAACATTTACCTTTCAACGCGGCATTTACTCTATCCAAATCGTAAAGTGACAGTGGAAGAGGCTCGTTCAACAGCCGAAGCCGTGGCCCGTTCCTGTTGCTCATGTCTTCGACAAAACCATCACTTAAGAATATGCCTGAAGAATGTCTATACAATTTGTAAGCGCATTTATTCGTCCGTAGCCAGTCGACGAACACAATCGCCCCATTCAACGTACGTTCGTCCCCTGAAATCACGCGGCTCCTCAAATCCTCGATGTCGCCCTTAATAACAAGCCGTACGTATAGTTTGTAAAACATAAACACTCGTGCGTTGGCTTTACCGCCGCGCTTTATCTTCCTCACACTCAGAACTCTGGCTGTGAAAATGTATTTGGATTCAGACACGGCTGACGACAAAATCTCGTAGTCATTAGTTATCGTCTCGTTTAAAACACATTTGGAGGCATTTATGTATTTTTTGTGGTAAACGCTGTCCCGCTTCTTCACAACACCCCTTATACGGCTTTGGGCCTGAATGATTGTGGAGCAGCAAAGTAATAACACTAAAAACTGTGGCTTCATTTTCATTGTTATGGAGTGTTTTTGGTGTCATATGTTTATTAAAGCCATTACAGCGGCTTATGGGTGAGAAACTTTTGATGTCGATCGTAATCCCGCGACGGACGGAAAGTTGCGCAAGCGAAGCTTTGGCGCCACCGAGACGCGTGCGCGAGCGCAGCCTCGCGCGTTGACTGGGAGACCTCGCAATTCGATACAACCTGATACAACCTTCATGAACATAAACAAACAGACTTACGTTGCGTCAATCACGAGTACGTATAAGCTAATTAAAACAGAACGTGCTAATTGGTATCGTGTTTTAAAATGGAAAGTGCTCGTGTGCCGCCGTACTCCTGAAAGTGAGCTGTGAAACATAATAGCTTTCCCTTTTAATGTAGCTAAATAATTAAATTTCAAACTTGGTTTGCAACGCCACGTTCGCAATATAATGGATAACAGATTGGATAGAGCAGCGAAGGCGCAGTTAACAGTTATTGTCGAACACCAATGCGTTGGTGGTGCCTCTGAATATTCATGTGCTACAATAGAGGATGAACAACTAGCTGACAAACTTTAGCGGTGATCCAAAATAACAAACCAAACAATCATTTGCAGGATGTAAATTTCATGTCTGTTTAGAAAACGATTTATGTAAAAAATATGTGTGTGGTGTTATTAATGTAATTGATCTACCTACTAGCTGGATTTTTTCCCAAATGTTTCGATATAACAAATCTTTATTTATACAACTAGAACTACGTACAGCAAAAAAATTAAAGGAATTTTTACTTTGTTGTCTTAAAAGAGGTCCAAAAAGTTGAAACATGCGGTGTATCCTGTTGTTAGCATTTTCTCCCTGAATGCCTACTGGCGTTGAGTGATGAATTGTGTATATAATAGCGCCTTTTTGATATATTTTTCACCAATTTTGGGGCGCTTGCGGCCTCAACGCTAAACAGAATAAAAGTGAATCCAAAACCAATAACCCCATACCTGCGCCGTTTTGATGTAATCCATCTTTTATTCGATTGTTTTAATCGATTATTCAAAAATATAAACTATTCAGTGACAATTAATTACAAAAAAAAAACATTAACATTTTTTTGTCTAATAATGGTACGCCCGCACCACAAGCTACACATAATACCAATTTATGTTTGCGAAAATCAAAACAAGCCAGGTTTCAAAATACGTAGTACGTAGATAGTAGTAGTCCGTAGTCCTTCCAAGCGTTTTATTACATTTTCCAAACAAGATTTAAAAAATGTTGTTAGTCGTCGGCGCACGTACATAGGTGATTGCAAGCGCTTACACGAGGAATTTGGAAAGTGGTACGGGCGTGGGCGGGCGAGTCGGCGCGCTCGCTTTCTTGACGAATCTTCAACGTCGCACTTTATATTTTGTAACATTTTTCACAGACTAGTCTGTTTGAGTATTTACTTCATAGCTCCACTCTTAATCACTTAAGTAGATAGCTTGTTCACAAATCGCGTCATCACCTCTATCGTATGATTTTAAATTACCATTCAACCTATTCGAATAAACAAAAAGAATCTTTATTTGTGTAGGTATACCTACTACTTTGATCGCTCGAATATTCAATTCAGTCAGTTGCAGACACTTTACACTTGAAATACTATCGACTAAGAGACGCATCGACAATATCGTTTTCCTGATCGAGCTTAAGTAAGTAGCTGCGTCTGTAACAAGATGATAATTTAATATTCCCTGATTATAATCGTAAGATATTTTAATTCCATCATATGGCGCTTCGTGTGTGGCACGTCGCTATCGTAATGTACTCATACTTTACTTTCTCTACAGTCTATAGCACCTCCTGCGATGATAGTTTAAGATACGGAGTCGCCCAGTGAAGTATCGATGTATCGGTACGATGGCATTCCTTAACTTTATTTCATGACGTCAAGAATCTCTATTATCCATACATTACTTTGTCTCACGCGAGGCCCTTCAGTGCACGGGTCCTGATGTCTAATGAAGCTGATTAAATCGCGTACGTCTGTGGTCTCCTGGTTTATCTAGCTAGAAGGATTCTCACGGATCGTGCGGGCGGACTGATATGAATCGTTGGTAGCGGCGGGCGCCACTGCAGGCACTAACTAAGCCAACACTAGGGTAATACATTCACAACAAAGAGTCACATGTCACCCGGGCGCGATAGGGTGGCTGATAGTGGCCTCTGCAAGTCCACATTCAAAGTTAAAACTTGTAGACAAGTGGCCTGCGAATGCACGGCGGCGCGATATTCATCTCGCCGCTGGATTATGCGAGGCTTAAATTGGATTTTCTTGGAATTTTTAGGTTAAAATGGCTTTCGCAATAAAATTTATTGCAAAGTATTTGACTTGGAATAAAGTCTATTCGTGACCCACTGTGAATTCAATTAAAGGCCATCTTGACGTAATATTATTTACATTCTTCCCTGCTTTTCCAACCCTCTTTTATAAAGGACTAGCTATCCCGGCGAAATTCGTAGCGCCTTAGAATCAAAATGTATGAGAAAATGAATGGACTTTATTAATATCTCTAATAGTAATTCTGCTAATTGTGGCGGCGACAATTTAAAAAAATCAAAGTTCATAAAAGCTCCGTTCCGTTCTTGAGTTATGAAGGTGTAACTAACACGACTTTGTTTCGTATAATATATAAATAAAATATATAAATTCTACCCACTCTTCTAGACCATATAATTATGAACATATAACACTTATTACCATATGATCTGAGTGGACTTCTATAGTCACAAAATAGCCTGGAATCACTTTGATTAAATGCCTATTAAGATGATTTTAGTGGCTAACACATGGCTCATTGATCACTTTACCATTGAGCGTGGTATTTGCGGTGTTTATTCAGTTGATTAGAATACGCTTGTGTTAACAATGATGAGATGAGACGAGACATACCTACGGATTAGACCTTGTCTATCCAACGCTATGTTTATGTAATGCACAACCGCCGGAGCACAAATGTTCCGGCCGCCTTCGCTCCATTAAGTTAACGAACGGTTGTCAAGATGTCGATCAAAATCTCCTCTTAATTCCCTCACGATGCTGTACGCTATGGATGCAACACCCACACGTTATTGTAATTTCTACGAAGCTAAACCGATTGCAGTAATTATAGTATGCTTCTAATAGCTATATTTATATCGTGTGTATCTGGAGATGCTTATAGATAACTATAGTTAACTAAAAAAAAATTAAGTATTTACCTTTGACAGCAGCGTTGACTCTATCTAGATGATAGAGCGTTAATGGCACAGGATCAGTCAGGATACGAAGACGAGGCGAAGGTCCTCTTCCCATATCGGCATACGCTCCATCACTGAGAAAGATCGCAGAAAGACGAGGTCTCGGAGCAGGTGCGCACGAGTCTTGCGCGCGGGGTCGCTCTACCATCAACGTAGAACCACCCAGCGCCTCGTCCGAACCTTCCACCTTCACAAACGTCCTTAGCTCACTCACGTCCCCCTTCAACACTCTCCGAAGATACACTGTGTACAAATTGGATTTCTTTCGTGACGTTTCATCGTCCGATCTAAACTTCTTTACGTGTAAAACTTTACCGGTAAAAATGTATTTGGATTTCGCAATCGCTTCCATTAGCGACCACTCGTCGTCGATAATCGTCTCATTGAAATTACACGGTGGCAATACGGCGCGGTGCCTTCGGTGCGGCGTATATCTTTTTCTCACTCGGCCTCGTATCCTGATCTCGCCACCGACGACGATCGCCAGCGCGATAACATAAACGATAACCATTGAGGGCTTCATTATTTAATATTATGTATCATCAGTTAACACTCCGAAATGCGATCGCAACAAATGTATATGTCACATTATGAACGTTATTTACATCCACAGAAGCTCGTGAAGTTGCGGCGACGACTTATTAAAGCTTCGAGGCGTTGACATGTCACTAACGGAAATTCATGAAATCAGATATTTTATACTTTGATAGGATCATTCTGACGTGCAGAAAAAAGTTTAATTGATTCATGGCATAAGCATAATTTGTACAGCGAACGTTCTCACGGTCGATCGATCGAATCGATGTTAGTAAACAAACGGAGTTGCGTCTCGTGTGTGCGGCTTCAAGTGTGGAACGCGTGCGCACGCTCTGCCCGCCGGCGCTGACTGAAGGAAGGCTGTCATACGCGACCTCACCACAGAAAATAAGGAAAGCCTCAAGCCGCTGTGCTTACGAATTACGATCGTAAACACTTAATTAGCTTTTAACTGACCAATCAATCGATTACAATGGATGCGAGACTTTTAACTGTGCGTCTTTATTTTATGATGTAATTAAGCACCATACGTTCAAGTTGATCTCTTCATTTACGTATCATGTAAGATACCAATATACTACACGTGAAGTGATAACATAAAGGTAATGTAATTTTGTCGACGGTATTTCGTAAATGCTATTATTGTGACATTAAACGTGTGCCCGTACCCGAACCTAAGGGTAAAATCCTGGCATATTCAAATACCTCCGCATTCCGAATTATTGGAATACCCTTTAAGGTAGTCGGGAGCAAATAAATCCGTCTCGTCTCGCTATATAGAGGCGGCTCTATCTTCAAGATTCACGATAGCAAAATGAGTGTTGCCAGTAATCCCACATTGTCAGTTTTGGTCTGACAACAGATTCTTTATTTTTCACCCATTGCTTTGTAAAAAATCTAAGTATTAAAGAGTCATAAACAATGAGACGTAATTGTAATGACTTATAGGTCATATTTTCTTTATTATGAAGGATGACCAATTTCCATCTAGCTCTAGCATAGAACCTGTTATAGGTATCGACTATGTAGGTACTATCTCTAACCGAAAGTAGCTTAAAAATGAAGTTAATTGTAATATGATGGCAACACTAGATCGGCCGGCGCAACACAAGTACACCAACGATGGTTGTGAAAGCTCGCGATCGCGATGCGTGCGCGGCGCGGCGCGGCGTGGGCGAACAAGATGTGGCGCCGCGAACAACGATCGCTGGTGAGGGCTTGGGCCAAGGCGTGAGACACAACTACTCACAATATTACACTTAAGTTCACATTAACATAAATTATGTCATCGTTCACTGATCGATGGTATTAGTGCTAGCGGAAGATGTGGCATGAAATCTTTTTTTTTTAAATAACACCCTATAAACACACCATCTATACGGCCCCATATTAAGCAACGCGTGTATGTATTATGGCCGTCCCAGTTCCGACGATCCCAGTTTATAAATAAATACTTATATAAGTAGATACTTGACATATGACTCAGGTACAATCGTCGTGCAAGCCACACAAAGTTTGCTCCTAGCGGGACTCGAACGCAAGGCCCTCGATAAAGAAAGCAGGATCACTACCGACTGTGGCAATTGCCTGTTCTCTCAGGAGCCAATATTTTAACAAATGTTTTTTTTTATGATTTCAATGTTACACCAGCTCTCTCGCTAATCTGATGTAGCATCTAATGACTTATAGGGCATATAAAACTACCTACCTACACGGTGAGTAATAACTTTACAGGGATTTCATAACTTAACCCGCGCCCGTAGCTGGTGCCAACAAATCTTTGAGGTGTAATTGCAGTATACCTACGCTGATACAGAAACTGTGAGGCAAAACGGGAATGTTATCTGCTCTGCAACAAACTACAACGCTAATGGCGAAACGCTGTACCGAACGAAAACCGATTATTTATGATAATATTTTATTGATAATTTTAATAACATTGTCGTGTTATAATAGTTTAAAGTAGATACAGAAGATGATAGCAATCTCATAAACTGCACACTGATCAAATAAAAGAGTAGGTATGCCTATATAAGAATATAGAGCAAATAAAATTTTCCAACAACATAGAAATAAAGTACGTGTGAAATACCTGCATGTAAACTGATAAATAGGCAAGGCGATTTTATGTTTAAGCTTTTCCTTATGACCAAATACAATACGTTAGTCATTATAGCCTGATCCTTTATACCTTCAATGTTCTCCGAGCAGGAAATATATATCAAAAACGACTTACTTTTACCATACTCAATACCTATTTAATAATTGCCTCATTTAATGCGATACATTTTAATATAGGTACAATGTATTTACTTTATATACATAAAGCGCAACTCGTGCAGTTAAAAATACCTGTCCGCGCCTACGTTTCGCTTAAAAATGATTATGATAATTTAATAATAACAGAGCCAGGCCCGCATTCGAGATTAAAAAAAAACATGCACAATGCGCCTTCCCACACACACAGTTTCGTTTGTGTTAATAACTGCATGCGATTCGGCACGAGTCTTGTGCGAGTTGCATGCACGTTTTGTTCCGCTGGAGTACTCGTACACGTGTAATTGATGTGCATCGGTCGGCACCACTTGCCGTGTGTATATAACAACTAGGTACCTATTTACCTACCAGTGGCGAAGGTTCTATATAACACGATTCCTTTCGGCTTCCCTTTAGAAATTAAAGTTTGGGTACTTGCTCGAAAACTATTTTTATTGTGTTTTGAAGAAAACGACTAGAATCTTGGTTGTTTTCTGCAGAATAAAATACCTTAAAATATGTATTTAATGGGCGATCTTAGTATAGTCCACATTGAGTATGAGATTTTTTCATTGTGGTTTGTGCACTCATAGGAGTTACAGGTAAGGTTGACAACCTTACCTGTAACGCTTTCCATGTGCAAATATTTAGCCTTCGCCACTGCTACCTAGCTACTTTCGCGTTGATGGATGAAGATAATTGATAATGTATCTCAGTATTGCACAATATAGCAAACAATCTTAAAAAATTTGGAGCTATCTCCAAAACACTAGCTTGTAACGCGATGTAATTACCAAATCTTAGGTCTCATTAAGTTTATTTTTCGTAGATAGGTACTAACTATTCTCATGAGCCAACCGGGCCGATAACTTTACATAAAATACCTGACAGTAATATTTTTCAACTCAATAGGTACCTAAATACATAGTACAAGTATGAAAAGTCAACTATTGGATGCTAGTGCTACATTGATGACAGTACACACTCGATATTGACGCCGAATGTAATTTCGGCAGCGACGGTAGCTCGTTCCCGCAATAATTCACGCTTCTGACCCACCCCGAACTAATCCCGATTTACTGAAACGATCACGCCGCGATATTAAATCACTCTGTCAAACTACAACAAGCCGCTCATTAAGCCCGCCCGGCTGGTAAACACCGATACACCCTCATTGCGGACGACTAACTCAATTAATATACCGACATAATCAAGAAAAACGCCCTAACTATACCTTCAAACGACGTTCGATAATATTCCTTGTAACGTCTCCGAATAAGATCTATATTCCGCTTCGCATATAATCCCACATTAGATATAGGCATTAAATTGAAATAGCAAATTTATGCGAGCATAGACATATTAAGATTATACTTTCTCATTAAAAATAGTCTTTATGGAGATGACAACGAATAGTTGGGAGGCGTAAATTCGTTTAATGGCAACATGGGAAGGAATTATCGTAAAATTATATTGTCAATGTTGTTATTTAAATGCGTAGCCAGCCTAGGATAGGTGGTCTAAGCGTGCTTAGGAAATTATGTCCCTATAGATATATAAAGTGTCTAATACAAAAAGAAAATGTGTCATATATCTATGATACTGGATAACATACTAGCCAATATTGACTAGTATCATAGATATATGAGACATTTTCTTTTTCAGTTAATGTTTAGAAACCAATAAAATAGTACTAGATATCAGATATTGTATGAATACAGCAAGTGTTCTAATTTGAATAAACATAGATACAACTAGGAGCAGTAACCTGAAAATCGGCGAAATGCCGATTTATGCCTAGCAAACGAAACGCTACTGAATCGGGCGTGCGAAGGCAAAAGCCGATGGCGCAAAGCCCTGTCCCATAAACCTGGAAGCAATGCAGGTGAGCATTTCATATTATGCACTAACTGGCACTAAGCGCGTGTGCACAAACATAAAATACTTCTAACCCTTGTGGAGTCTAATATGTGTTATAAAAGAAGTATCTACTGCGTGCAAGGCAGGTGTTAAGCCATCTATAAATGGCCTATAAGAGATGTTCTGCGAAAGTCAAATTTAGCAACAGCTTTCTTGGCAAAAAGAATAACAATTTTATATAACACTAAAAATCATCCCGAAACTAAAAGTCCTGTAAAGTAAACAAAATAGAGCCGTGGATGTAGTTATGTAACTTAACGATCAGTAATAAATTATTTTTCCGACCTAAACACTTGAAAAAGGGACATTATTAGTATTTTACGAATCACGGTCCAACAGACCAGAAGTTCTCGTGAACACAAAGGTGCTGGCCTCGTGGAAGGACGGGCAAGTTGCCGGGTCCCGTTAGAGCGTGAGCGACGATCCGCACCAAATGTACTGTTCCCGACGTCCGAGAGCCCACCCTTTTTGTACTACTCGATCTACGCTTTATTGCCAACACTAAACACTTTGAGTTCCACTTCGCTAACTTGACCATTTATGGGCTATTTACCTGAGATAGTTGTCAGTGGAATTGTGCGCAAAAGTGTGATTTGATCCTTGGTCAAATTGATGGAGGCTCATCTTGAAATAGTTTGAATAGTAATAATATGCACCATTGCTGTTAGTGTTACCTTCCATAACAAAATAGATCCAAGTTTGTTTGACCTAAACAGTCCGTAAACGGAGTCAGAAAGTTTGTGAAAATAGCTCCGGTTACATGGCAACGAAGTTTCTTCACAGTATAGAACATAGTTAACGTAAATCGATCAAGGATCGGATAGATTGGTTACAAATTTAGACTAAATTGAGCGCGTCAATCTGCAAGTTATCTGGATACGAGCGGAACTTATATTGACGGGCCACCGGCGGAAGTTCCGCCCGCCATCAGGACATGGCTTCAATAATTCAATTTATCTGCCCACCGCCGCACTGGCTGCCACATGCAGCCAGGTTTACGAACTTCCGGGAGACAACCGCAATGCGAATCAAGGTATTGTATAAATCATCTAATTTAATTATTCAATAAAACTTTTTATTCATAGAATTTAAACGGATGTGCGTTACTATTTTGATGTGGAAATAGCCCAATGTTACGATAAAAAGACAGATGTGGCAGTTAGCCCAGAAGTAAGCGGGAACTTCTAATGTAATGGTAACGTCATCGAGAAAACATGCTGTCACTGTCATACTTATTTATGAATTCTGTGGTATGAGAAGAAGAGACGACGCTTACGTACCGAACCGGTACGTAAAAGCGATTGTGCTTGAGGTACAGTTCTGCCTAATTGAAACAACGTTAATTCTTGTACTAAGAATAATTGGTAGCTAAGACATCGCAGAAGGTTTCAAAACGGATCAAATTACGTTTTGAAGAGGGAATATGTATAAGGATATAATAACTACTTATACTTGCCATAACATTCCCACGTAATCCTGAAATGCAATTTTATTAACAATGTATTGAAATATATTATAAAAGTGAAAAGAAGATTTTAAAGAATTATTTTTACAGTGCGTCATATAGGTTGAATGGTATGGAAAGAATTATTTTTGTATTCGGGGCAAAACCTGCATGAAGGCCTGCAAAATCAATGCGGATAAAGGAATAATGACACGTCGATACGCTGCGATGGGCTTTTCCATTATGTATGAAGCCTCCATTTAGCCTATTTGGCAGCCGTGTTCCGGGCACACTGCGATAAATGTTATTATTTATTCAAATTATCTAACATACCAAACTGTAATCAATTGATATTAGTTAATTAGAGCGATGGAACCTGTTTTGATTTTTTTCTAATAAATATTAATAATATTGGGCTGAAACGAAAATGTCTGTCACCATCCTTAACTACAACCCTTAAAAGTAATTTTTTTCGTAAATCTTGTAACAAACTTTATATGGCACCGTTCACACCATCAATCCGGATCACGATGCTATGTTACAGAATTATAATTCAAACGTTTTACACATTCAACATTATCACGACAGTAAGTACTTTATTCATTTGATTTTGTGTATATTGTTGTTTGTTGATTCGAGCTTTGAACATTTTAAAAATGTATGGTTTTATAAACGTATATGTAAAAACAATACCATCACGCTTGTTTACACTAACTGGGGTAAGAAGTTTTATACAATTTAAAAATATAGAACCGTAAAATCAAGTAATTAGTTAAGCATTAGTTAACCGGTGTTCGGCACGTCGAGGCTAAAACACAAAGGTTGAACAGGAATTTCAACTTTCCATATTTTTATACCAACAAAGGGAATCAAATGTGACGTACATTCCGTCTGACTTACTAATATCATGAATATAAATTGAAACATCATGGATATTTATGCGGGGTTGCCCGCGGATATTGCTCACAGCAGCGATACGCACCGGCAGGTGTTCAGACAATGCGCCCGCCGGCAATAGATTCCTGATACTGATATTTATGCCTATTACCGACCCGTTCGGAAGAAATACAATACCGTAATTTCGGCTACTGGTATTCATAGCCGCATCGGACATTACGAAAAAGTTGCTCAGTTTTTTTTGGTGTATACCCAAATCGGAATTGTCTGTAAATTTTTGTTTATTTATAAAAAATGATTTGTGATTGTGCTTTCCGACTTATTTATTCAGTTTTATACGAAGCTCATGTGGTTACGACTTCCTTTGTTAGTGTTATTTTGTTTCACAAGACGGAATCTGTGATGGGTATAATTTATTTGAGGACGACGTCAGCTCGACGAAAAAAATATATTAATGTAGGACAATACCTAGCAATGAACTGAATAAACAATTACATCTTTTTTGAACACGTAAAATTTGAGCAAGTTTTGAAACCTATTTAATATTTTTTTATTTTAAATTATTTAACAAGACCAATTATAAAATAAACCAGCTGCTATACCAAGACCGCATGCATTACGATAATTAAAACAAAAAATATATTATTTCAATAAAATCAATAAATTGTAACACCATGACGACCGCGTCGAATGCAATTACAGTAATCCCGTAATGCATGGCTTGAAGGGGATTTAGAATAGAAATATATTCAGCAATATAGTACAAGCTTTTGAGTCTTTAGAGGTCTTTGAGCTAACTCCCAGGTGTGTACCTATAGGATTTTAACTTTGCTTCTTTTGAAACCCAATGTCTTCCAACGAACAAGGAATTTATTAACAAATGAAATAAAACCGAAAATTTTAATTTATTTAATATTAAACAAATAATTTAATCGCATAAGCCGTGGGAAGTTCACATCAGCACTGAACCAGTGCTAGCGTGATGGACAATGGCACCAATGTAGTGTACCCGGTATGATGACAACACATGTTCAAACCATTCTCAACTCCTACTTCTTACTTTATCGGTTACAACCTTCACTCCCTAGTTTAGCACGTATGGTTGGAAGTCTAATTACATAAGCACTTATGTGTTCGCATAGTCTCGCAGCTATGAAGGAAAGCTCATTCAAGTATCGATGTTCGGAATGGAATTTGAAATAAAGAGAATATCTCGAAATCAGAGCAATAAAGATTTTACGAACATAGATTTATGGAGAACAGCGTTCGGAACAAGAGGTTAGCATGCCTCCACGAGGAAGCGCGCCGATGGCAGATATGCGAGTTATCCCGACGGACGGCACCTACGGAGAGATTGCATGTCACTAGGGCTGCGGCTTATTAAAACGTCCGAGAATGTCACAACTATCTGTCAACTTATCATAACTGCAGTAGTTATTCAAACATTGTTAAGTTTATAGCAAGTAGGAATACAATGTTCCAAAACATTTTTGGCTTCAGAACCAGAATCCGAAATGATTCTGATTTTGATTACGATCCAAGATTTTACTACCTATACAATATATTTTACCGTTATAATTTGCAATGTCAGATTGCATTACACTTTCCGTTTGTTATGTTTCTAGCCTAGCTCAGTTGACAGCCCTACATACCACACTGAGATATTGACTATCCGACTAATGTGGGCGGTAATGGATGGAAAGTGCCCTAAAACTGGTGTAGGGTTGGCGTCGACTGCGTGCCATTTGAATATACAGGAAAATGTTTTGATGTAATCATAAATCTGTGCCGAGTCATTTTATATTGTTTGGTTGCTATTGATATTCAATAATATATCTTCTTCTATAAATAGCTAACAAGTCGACATTCAAACGTCTGAACATGACTTAAATCTTTAAGGAATTTACTCTTTCCTAGGTTTTAGATACCTAGCTACGTAACATGATCATTTAAAACGAAAAACTGTTTGAATGTGGAAATAATGTTTTCTAAATAGTCTTTTCTAAGCACCTACTTAGGAACGTACATTTTCTAATTACTGATTTGCAAAGCGTCTTTATGAAAAGAAATACTTTCCATCTGCTTTTGCATCACTTTGTGAATTTCGAAATCTACAGTTTGTTTATCAAAGTTGTTCTAGAACGTCCCTGTCATCAAAAGCATTTCAGTAACCTTGCCCCGAACTAGTACATCGGCGATCAGAATCCCATCGAGACAGGATGCGCTCAGAAATCAAGAGCGGCACTGAGAGACAACAGTGAGGACATAATAGACCTCAGCGGAATGCAGGAGCTCCGATCTTCGATCAGGCTGAGCTATTGTGAGTGGAGTGAGTCCGCGTTTCGAACGCCTCAATGTTCCGGCCGAATATAGATTCCATTAATTAGCAGCCAACTGGGACCTGCTCCGCTAACAAACAGACAATGAAGTGTCGACGCGCACATATTTGCATATCAATTGCATCTTAATCGAGTGATACCTAATTGAATTGAATCACTTCTCAATTATAGTAATACACTCCGTATTATGTGTTTAGGCATTGAGCAATATATTAGGGTAATATCACGCAAGTTGCTTTAGTTTGGGGTCTTCTATCGAGGCAATTGCTCCCTAGATACTTTATGGTAATGACCGCAAAGGAACAACTGGCTAGGCTCTATGATACGGCTCATCTATGGCCTGATATTATAGGTAAACATTATTTTGCAAATACAAAACTGTTCACGAAAATAGAAACCATATACGTTATTCCATAATACTTAATATGGTTGTTCAATGTAACATAATAGTAACAATTTAATTTATGTTAAATAAAAAATATTAACAGTTTGTCTGTTTTTTTTCTCTTCTATTTTTAAATTATGTCACTAGTTCTTGATAAATTATAATTACATATTAAAAGTATTTTCTATTTATTACCTAATTTGGTGCCGAAACCAGGGACCTTACCTTTATAACAATGGTATGGATATCTCTTATCATTAACTGCATTGGAATCTACGATTCCTATATCTCTCTCGGAAAACTCCTCGATCCCCTGCGGCATTTGTTCTTCCAACTTGGGTTATCACTGCGACTTTGGATTACATAATTGAATGGTGACTCCAGTTCTTAAGTCGACTTAAATGGATCCCGTGCAATCTCACTTTCACTAAACCAACTTAATTGCAATCCCTTAATCTACATGGTACTAGTAACGCTATCAGATCGCTGTTAAGGTTCACAATACCTCTGACTACCTGATTCATTTGCTTAAGCTAACGTGTTTGTTATGTAAACATATTACCTACTAGTATTTCAATTATAAGTCATTACTTTTAACGGCACTCATTCAGAGTGGAAAGCAAATTTTATTTTCTCCTTGGTGCATAGTCCCTGCATAGTGGACGCGTCAGGTTTTTAATGGCAGTAATATAGGAACCATATGGACAGCTGTTCTAGTTAATGACTAAAAAAATTCTTAGTTCAAATTACTGTTCGTAATAGCTTAAGAGCGTTCAACTTAAACAGCGTCGACTCAACATAAAGCTTATTTTACTTTACGGCACATTATTTCAATGTAAGCGTACAAATTCATTAAGGCGCATTAACTAGTTGAGCGAACAGCGATAAAGTCCATTACAATATATTAAAAAAGTTCATGGAAGTAACCTTTTATTTGTACTTAGATTTCTTGTATTCAATTTCAGGTCACGCGAAAATAACATTTACTTACAACGAAATATCTACAATAGCCTCTGGTAACTTACACTAGAACAATCTAGGTAGATAAAGTACGGGCAAAATGATGGTCTACTTACGACGAAATAAAATTGCCTCACGTCTACACAATATTTCCATTCTTAAACCAATGTCACTTGAGAAAGATCAGAGGGCCCGAGAAAAATGTATAAGTAATTCAGCATAAACGGTCCCGCATCCCCTTATACTCTGGGTACGTTATCCCGTAAATCCAAGGCAGGCAGGCGTTGCCGTCGGCGTCGCCAGCGCGCGCTTTGACTGAGATGTATGCAAAGGGATCAATGAGATAAATTGCTCGCCGCTGTCACTTATTTCACGGCAAAATGGATGGAGGGGAGGGGAGGAGCGAGGGTGCGAGGGAATCCGAGCTAATGATGCGCGTGGGCATTACGCTTCGCTCGGTTTAATTACACTTTAGACAAAGGCAAATGGCCCCTACCCGTTCCCGTATAATTACATACAACGCAAACTAATACTCTAATAGTGGTTTTTCCTGAACAGTTTTCCGTTATAAATGAGATGCTATTGTAAAAAACAATGGCCATTGAATTGTGACGTCAATAACGCTCACTGGTCGGACAAGAGTTTAAACATGAGTTCAATCAAATATTTACCGACTAACTAGATACATTTCTTGGAAAAGAATTTTATTAATTCGGGCACACGTACCAAAATTCGTATTATAAATTAATAAATAAAAAATAACTCGCTAGATGACAACAACTGTATCTATGGTCCTAAACGTACCTACGCATGTATAATGAGTACCGCACAATTAGCCGAGGGCGAAATCCAGTAGCACCCAGACCAAAGCAAATAACGAGAAGATTATATATCCGGAATTTTCCATCCCGCAACCACCCGGTGCAGTGAGCTAAGTGGCCTATACACAAACTCCTACACCAAAAACTATTGACGATAAATAATATTATGTGATCATATATAGGTACATATATATAAAAATCTCGTGGGTTAAACGGTTGATTATATATCCAGAGTTGAACATGAAACGAATGGGAGCACTTGGGACGTTGTTCCGCAAATTACACCGTTATGAGACTACAAATAACCGCAAATTTATGTAGATAGCTATCGAGTGCTCGGCGTTACGTAAAACGTGTTTAAGATGGTGGCGGGGGCGATAACACGACACTAGTGTTAACATCTGGGCCCCGCTCGTCTACCGAGTATAAACATCCCGTAGCGGCATCCCGTCTTCATTTGCATGTTTCAGGCGCACAACATCGCCAGCCGTGCCGACAATGTCAACGGGATCGTTACCCGAATTTATTCAGAGTCTATTCCAGATTAATCGGCTATAGATTAACAAGCTCTATTCCCTATGACATAGATAGCATAGTTTAAAGCAATAAAGCATGAAAATGAGGGTGGTGTAGAGAAGGTGTGCGCCGGTCGTTATCAGTGTGCTGATTAGCTTGGTACTGGATTAAAGGCAACTTAACATATCCTAAGCGTGTTACAATAAATTCGGATACATTTTTTCACTTACAACGTCGGTTGTCAAGTAACATTGGAACATGTGACAGATTTAAAAAGAGCTCTTAAACTTGCATAGATCATAGAACGTCTCAGCTGGTTCACAATTTTACCCCTAACTGATCTTTCTCAGAGCTTTATCAGATCTTGATATATACTTCTATGAATGCAGAAGAGGAATGGACGATGAAGATTATTGCAGCGGTTTTAAGGGACAATCAACTTTGGCTGCTCTCGTCTCCGATATTGCATTGTTAAATCGATAGTGACAGCACAATGGTCGCTCGTTTGCCAGCTCCATAAAAGTAAAATATCACAATAACCCGAGCGCGTGCTCCTCTCCTTTCATGTAATAGGTACCTACGTATACAATTAAAGGCCATTGTTAGACCCAATAGGTAACTTACTGGGTTCTAGGACATTAAGGATTTAATAAATTGCATTCAGACACCACACTGTCGCCTCCATAACAATTTGCAAGTCTACATTGCCCACTAAAAAGAAAATTGGCCATTTGTAGAGTTTTATCTCGTAGTCTCCTTTAGGTTACAATTGTTAGTAAGCATAGAGAGGCGATAATGTCGTTAAGCGACGCCAACTGTCGCGTAACCTATACGAATTTTAGAATAGGGGCACTATTCGCTTTGTGATCAGATAATGCAGCCTATCTCAGCGCAAATAGTCTTCTTATTTTTAAACCAAATGTAGTAAAATAGTAAAACTTTTTGTATATATTACAAAAAGAGAGCTAGAATAAAGTGAGGATATTTCCAATAATCCTATAGAGGCACACAGGCCCTTTAAAATATGTATAACTCGTGAAAAAGTATTTAACGCTCTGCTGTGACAGGTCACTCCCACCTCCTCCGCCCGCCCAGCAGGCTAAAATATAGTCACTTATTATTGTATATTTATCGAGAGTTCGCTACTATAAAACCATGTTAATGATTGTATTTCATGGTTTTGTGAATATTGTTGCAATTCGATGCTTTAGGGTGCCTGTCATACCAGCCTGAAACTTGTGCATGAAATTATACATGAATTCAGACAATGACAAATTATGCTACCTGTTTGTACGACTATTTTCCACGAGACACTCAAGATGGGAGTCGTATCTACGACCATTTTCCGTCACGCGAACCTCTCGTTAGTTGAACAATAAGTAAATATGTAGGTAGATACTCTAAATAATAAATGGTTCACGCACGTGGGGTTTTAGAAGTCCGGCGACGCACCGAAAAGATAAGGAACACGATGACTTTAGTTTGTCTCCGTTGAGATATTATCACTAGGTAGATGTTAATAAAAAAGCTTCTGCTTGATTGTTTTAAAATAATATTATATATAAATAAGAAAGCTTAAGTCTGCTCAGCGCGCAATGGAGACAAGTATGCATACGCCCTTTGATACGCAATCGAAAGAGAAATAAGGAAATCCATAAACGTGGTGGTAAAGTTGAAATGGTAGTGAGCGAGGCGTATAGCTAGCAGAACCGATGGCTGTTGACTCGATGGCTCTAAAATGGCGACCACCAGGATTCGAACCCGGGACACTCGGTGCAGAAAGCAGGGTCACTGCCAACTGCGCTAATCAGGTCGTCATATAATAAAGACATTTAAATTCTACGGCCGGTTCATTACCAAAACTGCTTGACCTCCAGCGTGATTCATCCACCCTGAATAAGACGTTATTAGGCGCGGTACACACATGTACCAATAAATGGAGCCAATAAAAATTATAGGGCTCGATGGCGACTCGCCCTTGCATGTGAATGGGCTGCCGGCAGAGACATTACGGCCACTTGGAAGCTGTAATCTTAATTGCGCCGTTTAAGATAATTTAAGCTCTTATTATTTAGTTCAAAGTCATCGGTATCAATGCATTGGAGTCACAGCCATTGAAGCGCCGAAATATATTAAACATCAAATTAAGAGGTTGAGTAATATTCTTTAATTTCTCACAATATAGATGCTCCATATCAATTATAGGTAAGGTAAATCCATCTAGACCAGTGAACGCTCCGTCGAATGCTCGACTTGAAACCAAAAGTCCTCGCATGACCTTTTCATTTGCGATTCTGATTTTCAAAAATGTTTATCACTGACTATTAATATTTAAACCTTTATCCCGATGTGAGGAATCCGTGCCTGAGACAACCCTCAGTTTTCAAAGGACGTGTTACATCGACCAACCAACTAGGACAAAATGGTGGACACAATTAGCTTCAAACCCCCTAATGTTGAATTAAGTAGGTAGTGGGCCCCACGCCCAGCAATTTAATCAGTAAAATAGTATAGCGTATAATATAATAATAATATAGCGTAGTACTATTTCCACACCATTTTTTTTTAACAAAAAATAATAAGTACTCAAGGGTATACTCACATATTTTGTGTATGCGGGTAACTATCTATAATAGTCTAACATGTGTGGCTGTAACACGCCTAATAGGATTGGCTTCGTATCGCAAAAGGCTTTAATGAAAGCCATAACAGGTGCTGATTTCAATTTATGCGTCCGCCTATTATTAAATAGACGAAAACTCCCTATAAGTTTAGGGGTAGGTAGATTTGGTTGGTTTAACGACTTATAAAACTAATTGTTACTTTTAAATGAAAAAAAAAACACTCAGCGTTTTGTAAAACAAACTAGCTCCAAGCCAATTGGAACTGGTCTTGTCATCAAGTTACACCGACTAATTACACAGAAACGTTTAAGTATAGTAGTCTCTAGAATTCGGTACACGTAAACATAGCCCGTAGAGAATGTCGAACAGTTTGCATAATACAGCCCGTGAGGCGGGGGGGGGAGAAGCGCTATCACTGTGCCCTCGCTGCACACGCCAAATATTCAAAATGTTGTTTTAGGACAGTATCAACAACAACGTTGTACCAAGACAACATATTAATTGCAAATAACCAAACCCTACTTATGCTGTTTGTAAAGGTCAGTAAAAGGACCGGGTGTAACTCCGCAATGAGATCCACAAACTGACACGGTCAACATCAAACAGAAGCCAATTTTGCAGATGATGTTGTTGGATTGCTTGAAGCTTGAGAAAAGCATTAACTGTTCGAAAATGCGTACGTTACTTGGTATAAGGTTAGTTTTCAGTTTATCTTCAAAAGTGAGTATAGTAACATTATAGCCATATTTTTTGTGCACCCTTCCATAAACTTCCAATCAAAGCGCTGGTGTAGGCGACCTTAAAAATGTCTAAATTTTTGTTTAAACTTTATAATCTAACTGAATTAGTAATAACAATATCCATCGATATACTGTACTGTATCAATGACTACATCAATAGAAGAGAATGAACCATTCCCTTTTACTTTTCATGGATATTAAAAATGTCATAAAAAGTCACCGCGACATTGACACGATGACAAAAAAAAATGTTAAAGTTCAGACACGCCAACATAAATAATTGTCCGTATACACGTGCGGCAGCTAAGTACACAAGTTGCTCAGCTGCCGTAAACACGTTTACTAAACTCAGTATCGGGCTAATCGAATCGACCTATAACTTGGCTACGGGCTTGTTGTACCGTCCACTTTATTATCTGCGCCAGATTTAACGCTCCCTCTCCTGGCCGGGTGAGACGTTAACGCTACACTCGCTAACTTGCTACGCTATCACGCTGTTCGTCATTTATCGAATCACACATGCGTTACTTTCGGGATCGATTAGTATGTTATTTATATTATTTTTGTTGTTAATTTGTTTTGAAATAAATGCTGTACTGCACCTAATTTTACAGTAATTTGAGTCTCGCTAACTATTTTGTCAAGGAAAAGTAGAGTTTCTAAGCAGCTTTCATATTATTATTGGCAGGGTGTAGAGCTATGGTATGGTACAAGAAACAAAGAATAGATATAGAAATCGAGAAATAGATAGATGTAGTGGAAAAGTCTGTTTAGACGAGTTTTCGTTGAATAAATAATAATAAATAAATATCGCCATACGAACACACCAACTATACGGTCCCACATTAAGCAATGCTTATGTTATGGATACCGTACAATGGACTGAGGGCGAACTCAGTATATAATACTTATATACATATTAAACATCCATGACTCTGGTACAAACATTCGTGCTCATCACACAAAGCTTGTGTCCCTACCAGGATTCGAACCCGGGAACCTCGGCGCAGAAAGCAGAGTCACTACCAACTGCGCTAATCAGGCCGTCGAATACAAACATTAATAAAGGCTGGCGAGTGAAGCTCATGCAAACTACACGATATGTAATAACTTCAGACGGTTTGATGGTTCGTACTGGTTGTGTTTTATGAAATTTTATACGTTTGACCAGCCTCTGTCAGTTGCTGCTTTAATTGAATCGCACGTCAAGCCCGTGATATACGAGAGCCGAACCGCTCGGCGCCGACGGCAAACCGACTCGCCGAACAATTAATTCCACATAAACAATTATCGAGAACCGATTTATATCCGATAAATTCGTCGAATCGAACGCTCAACCCGTCACTCCCTTTTAATGATAAAAATCCAGTACGAGTTCATTATATAACCAAAATATAGGCTACGATTTCAATACAATCGCCTTTAGGTGTTTTAATTTAAAAATAAAAATGGCGCGCGCCGGCACTCGGGCGCTTGCAATAAGGACTTTATAGTTGGTGTTGTTTTCCCAAAGGATCCGAAGTTCGTAGAGTTCAAGGAACTCGTTCATTAACTTTAACGACCTGAGAAGATTAAACATAATTTTTAGATGTCACTAATATATTTATTAACTGCCAAGAATAATTTAACTCCACATGTCAACCCTCGATTAAACTATTTTTTTTTGATACGCCATCGACTAGCAATGGGTCAATACTGGCAGCTAATGAAAAAAAACATAATTTTCAAATAAATAGCTGTCCAAGAATTTTCATTCTGACCAATATTTTACTGCCCTACGCGAAACTACCTATTTTATTGCCATAATTTACTTGAAAAATCAATAAAACTTGTATGGCAGGAAGAACATTTTCAATGTTTGTCGGTAACATCGGCGCAAGCTACAATCAAACCGTCTCCTGCGCCGACATAAAACAAGAGCCGTCAAACTTTATCTTTTCTTAAAATCTCGACGTCGAAGATGTGTGAAATATAAGACCGAAAAGAACATTAAATTCCCACCTTCAACGTTTTTACAGCCGAGCAAATACGTCATTGTCAGAACTTTGGTTTAATCTTCATGATCACGTTTTCAACAGAGACTAAGATAGTATGTGCTTATTACTTAATTAAATTCGGGTCTAGAGGAACATTTAAAACAAATAGGTACGTAATCCGCTTTGGTAGTGATCGTTTTCTAATACCAAGTATCAAATAAAAATAAATCTTCAAATGAGACCAATCATTTGTTATTAAATCTCTACCATAATATAATGTCTAATTGTATCAGCTATATGCGCTGTTTCAAAAACGTGGGGTCCGCAATACCTTTCATGTAACTTAGATTAGGTAATCCTTTTAACTACTGGTAACAATTTAGTTCCTAAAGCTGGCTACTTGGCATGTCATAAAACCTAGTGCACGAGGGCAAACTTTGAGGAATGTACTAAGGTAAGAGTAGGGATATAAACTAAAGTTACTCTCCCCCCGGATCAAAGTTGACATAAACGATATAAGCTAGTCAAATTCGTCTATTTACTGTCAGAAGTTCGCTACTTACTCGCGGGTTTTCATGATATTAATATCTCGTGGCGCTGCGGGCAGGTAAACGAAACTTCAAAACATTACTAACTTTGCGGAGACATGAGAGTACAAAATTTTACTGCTTCAAATGCCAAAAGGAAATTGATTTTTAGTTATAAAATCATACTCTATCGATCTGAAAAGTTTTAAGAGATAAGTACCTACATTAAGTTTTTGGACACCTTTAACCCTATAGGGGTAGGGTAGTGTATCATTTTAGCGATTAATTAATTTGTCAATCTATTGATAAATGTAGAGAGATGAAATATACGGTTATTATGGCTGATTTAAAAGCTGTAAGCGATATGAATAAGGCTTGAAGTCTGTCGTCCGGTAACAGGTAGCCGCAATAAGTTCCCGTCGCGCAAGCAGCGCTGACACTCGCCCCGCCCTTGGGCTAATTGCCGCCTACTTGTTTATTTACCATCATTAAAATAGCTGCATCAGGCTGCATGAGCAACAACTTGTTACACTTTATATTGAAGACCGGTTGCAACAATATTTCAGAGACATTCTAATGTTTCTGTTCAATTAGAACATGGCATAGCAGTCCAAAATCTTATTCAATTAGTGGCTTTTAAATCTTACCTTTAACTGCTGCTTCTATTACTTCAATGCTTCTTAGTGTTAAGAGCACAGGTTCCACGACTAAACTCAACCACAATGTGCCTCGATCTCTTCTCTTTTCTGTTAAAAATATACCATATGTGCGTACGCGTAGTGGCGGGCAAGTAACACTGAGACTTTCTACGAAAATTGTAGCGTCGTTAAAGCGCAAGGACTTTGCTTTTCCAAACTTGACAACCACTCCTATATCATTTAAGTCGCCCTTTAAAACTCTGCGTATATTCACCCTGTAAGTTCTAGTCCCATCGTAGCTTGAGTTGACACTAAACACCTTTCCTGTAAATACATATTTTGCGAGCATCGTCACGTGCTTTAACAAAACTCTGTCATGGGTGACACTTCTGTTGCATGCGGAGCTATGACGTTGTCGGCTGCGAAGCGGGTCGACGTCACTACGCGGGTATCGCGCGTTCGTGTTGACCGTATTCAGCGTCAACGTCAACAAAATGAACGTTGATAAAGCCCACATCGCGAATGATAAATAAACAATTACGGGAACGTCCCCGGTGAGTGTACACGTGTGTTCTCCTGGCTGCTGCCCACATTTATCAGATAAGAATCGCGCGACACGCGAGGATTTGCGTCGCTGGAGCGAAGCGTGCGCACGAACGCAGGGCGCGCCGGAGGCTGTCGCGGCGCTCAACCTCTCCACTCTCTGCCCACTCACTCCAGATCGTTCACCTACCCCCTACATATGTACACACTGATTGGTTCCGCGTAAATAACACCACGCGCCATGTAATAGGACACCTAGTGATTGGATGCGACTTTATCGCGACACTATCGTGATTTGTCGAGTCACATCTCGAACTAATGCTTCCTTTTCTACGTCTTCATAGAAAAGCCATTTGTTAACCGAACGTCTCTATAAAATTTAATGTAACAGGGTACAAGCAATAGAAAAACCATACAAACATGAAATGTAATAAAAAATAAAGCGGGCGAGGTTCGAACTCTGTAATAAATATGGAGGACACATTGGTAACGATTTTATATGTAGAAAATAGCTTGACATAGTATAAATAATCGTAGCGGTCGTCCCTGTAATTCTGTGTGTATAACGCCCCGTACTCACATCCAATGATCCGACACACTCATTATATTGGATGGAACTCATAATAACCGGAAGGAAAATGTGCGTACACTAGTGGCTCAATGAGATAATAAATTATAATTAAACTATCAGCTAAGGGCGATTATAATTTAATCAATCATCAGTAATTACTGCTCTGTAATAGATACTTTACATAGCGTGCTTATTAATGTTTATCGATAAATTAGAGTTTTTGTCGGTCAATCGAGCGGCAGGGCTCCGCAAAAAATCATTAGCACGAGCGCTAGCGGGTGACATCAAAAATCCATTTGTTTTCTTGCCTCTTGGAGATCGTCCTCTCTTCGTTTTTGCTACGATACACATCTCTTACCACAAATTATAATGTTCTCGTATAAAAGACAATAACGATCTATTTGCCTAACAAGCACGCGATTGGTTGCGGTTAGTGGATTTCACGTCGTAACCTATTTTATTTCATCCAATATTAACCAGACGCAGCATGGTAAAGTATCACCTACTGACTCGTTATGAAGGCGTAACTTTTCCCCTAGCTGGGAATTATTTTAACGGGAAATAGTACCTACTCGTGATTACCATATATTGATTAAGAAATTTGAACCAAAGGAGGTATTTGATCGTATCGAAATAATCATCTGAGAATAGCAATAATGCTAAACAATTGTACATTTCTTGCTTGTTTCTAGCTTCATTTTATTGGAAATTATCAAGAATTTCCATGCGGGTATAATCTAAAAGCAGACATTAAATTGCGGATGATTGACGTAGAGCCCTTCTGTAAAGTAGGATAAAGCTTTATTTGGTCTTCCTGATACAAAAAATTGACAAAAATATATTGCGTATTTTATAAAGGCCTACATGTAAACAAGGGTCATAAAATTAAAATTCATGACTACAAAGAACCTCTAGTGGAGTTGCAATTAATATTAAAATCTCTGGACAATATTTATGGCACACGCGAAATTATTGCGGAGTATAATATTTACTGACGCGCCGTATTTCACACGTCGGGCGGATTACTCGCGATATATAAACGTAAACTGCGTTATCCAAATTTAATGGTCGCTATTTGACACCTCGATCATTTGCATTTCCTGTAAATACTCATTGGGATCGTAGTTATTGCCATCGTTTAGTATCGCCCGCGGGCTGCACGAGCCCGTGTTATTGATGATAACTACGACAGGACAACTTTCAATTTGCTTCTATAATTTATTGGATTCTCTATTTCTTAATTAGATCAAATACAACCCTCTTCTTATAGGTGCTTTATAAATGATACCTACCTGATATAAAGTCAGATATCTGCTGTCAAACTCGACATGAATTGCAGCGCAAAGCCCCTTCAAAACAGGGTCGTACCAATTGGGCTGCAACAAATCCGTATTCCATTATGTATTCTGTCATTGCATTACAAATGAGCTCGCTCTCGCGTCTCATCTAAGCGTGCAGCGGGATAATTTCCGACGTGTTTGTAGTGATTACTTTCACAAATGCCACCCGACAGCGGCAGCAGCGTGAAATATGGCCGCATCTACGTTTACGTTTTCAAATAATCCTCCACGCGTGGGAATTATAACTGAATAAACATAAAAGAGCGCAGCACCGCGGCGAGCTGTAATTCTGCGCTGGAAACGTCGTAAATAATTGTGGTGGCTCTCGCGCTAATTCCTTGCCAAGAGTGAAATCTATGAGAACGCTCGCGTTTGCACTTATGAAAAATTGTTCGCGACTTCATAACCTGTTGCTTTCTACATTTGTATTTCAATTTAAAAGGAATATGAACGTTAAACATTGAAGTTGTGAGTGAACTGCTGTTTTATTCAAGAACATCAGGTCGGTATGCGATGAATAGTGAAATGAGCAATAATGTAACATGCGACAGAGCAGTAGGCATGCGGGGCGTACGTTGGTGCCTATGTACTATGCGCCCGTCTCTCGCAGGATGTCACAGAGGTAATTACACATTCCTCAGCCGCTCTTGATATTAACCAGTTTGAAAATTCAAACAATGTCGCGAGCTAGGTCTTATAGTAACAACGTATACTATACTACAAAGTATAGTTTACTATATATACCTTCTAGTCTTCTGCTACAGCTAAATAGGCATCGGTATAGGTGTACAAAACATATTACTATTGGAAATTAAATCTAGTTTGATGAGCGTTTTTTTTATGAAATAACCTATAGCTTATAAGTGTACGAACTTGAGTGGTATTTTACATCGTCTTCCAAACTTCTCATATGAAATTCTATCAAACTCAGGCCGCGAGCATTCTCTCGAATAAGGTAATCAATTTTACAGACTGGAAAGTTTTCGTTACCGCATGTACCTGCGGAGAAAATAAACCGTCACCGAACCGGCTTAAGTTTGTGTAATTGGATAAACGGAATTGTGTTTCAAACCAAATAGAAGTTAACCCGACTTACTCGTAAATGTTTCTTTTATCATGGTATTGAACTGATTTAGTTAAGTTACTTTACATTTTAGGTATATTCAATAATAAAAATGAAGTATAAAATAATATATATAATTTAAGTATACAAATAAATCATAAATATAACACGCGAAAATCAAAACCAATAATTATCCGACAAAGCCGCGTACGTGCATGCATGCATATAATTTAATCCATAACTATATCTAATCGAGTTTGTTTACGTAGATTTATAAGTAAAACAACAGAAATGGTTGTTGAATGGGCATCAGATTTAGATATAAGGCGTAGTACAGGTAGATGGCACGAAGAGCGTCAGCTAGGTTTCAGCAACCACTTATAAACAGCCCTTTGTTCCTCGGCCGTTTTAACCAACCCCTGACCCTTCTTAAAACCATCCGTGCTAAGTACGTTTCTATTCTGTTGTCGTTCTTAACAAATACTTTATAAGCACTTAGCCGGCAACGGCCAAAAGACATGGGTATTTGGGACGCTGGGGAAGGGACTTCGCTTAACATTTTATGATGGAGCGCCGCCTTAATTATTCAATGTAACGAACACCAGCGACACGTAGCTGTATTTCTTCGAACTAAATGATTGTCCCTAAACATTTAACCAGGGTTTTAAGGAACTTTATCCAAAATGTGTCAACATTTGCACTGTCCGCTATCGTAACATTTTGCTGTGTAAAAGCGAATTTCGCAAAAATATTGCGCCAAATGCAGCATTAAAACAAGGTGTTGTTTTGCTTATCTAGTAAGATCTTAGTTTATGTTGTTGTTATCTATAGAGAAAATGCGCAATGTAGACTGCAAAAAGCGCTAGATTTCCACTTAGGAAAATACGACTAAACTAAAACATTCAAATGTAAATCGAACTCTCAATAGAAGCATAATATTGCGGTTTCCTTCATAGTTGTTTAAAGAAGGTACAAAACTAAATTTGCCTGATTTCAGAGTAAGAATGGGCGCTCTAAATTTTTTTTAACGCTGACAGTATGGTCTGGCTGACAGTATCGCCGCTATAACTGGTGCCCCCAGTTATAGCTATAGATACTGAGTTGGCAACACTGGTTCTCATTTACTTATTTTTGCCTGTAGAACAAATAAAAAATATTGCTCTTTAATAACACTAACATACAGACACGGTGATACCTAACGTCTCAAGATATAATATCAAAATCGGGGCCCCGTAGCGTTGATTTCCATCATCCCATTTCGCACAGAAAGTCACATCAATACGACAGCGTTTAAGCGATGGAAAGGGAGGGGAATAATGAATAGAGGCTTTTAGCCATATTACTGTGGCGCAGGCGGTTGAGCAGGCGACTGTTATGACGAAATTAATGTCTGCCGCCTAAGTGAGTGCTCATACGGCCCACCTCAATCTTAATGACGCGGGGACGACACCCGCGACTCGGGAAATATTTTTGTGAACATAACTCATCGTGACGGCATCGTATTAGCCTTTTGCCGTGCGATAATGACAATTTGTGACTTTAAAAAAAAGAGTTTTTATTAGCAAGACTTCTTTGTATACCACTTCTATTTACCAGATGTTTTTCTCAAGTGGCGTGGATGGCCAAATCCGAAACTACAAGGAATAGCGAAAACAGCTTAAAGATCTCTTAAGACCGATTTTGATGAACACTAAAAAAGGTTTCCCTAGCCGGGAGTTAAACCCTTTGATTTTGAAAATAAAACAACATACTGTATTATTGCACCGTCCGATAATGTCAAGTAGCTATAGTAAATAGGTAGTAAAAAAACGTTTTTTTTATGACTTACAAAATCTTTTTAACCTCAATTTCATGAACTCGTATTATGATAATTCTTTGCAAAATATTCACCTGCTCCATGTAAACATCCAACACGTAAGTGCAAGTATACCTTTTATGACAAGTGCTCAGAAACTTGTCTTCACAGAGCTAATATTTAGCTGCCTTTATATGCACATTAACCATTATTTCGCATTTCTGATACACACCTTCATAATGTATAAATTATATGAGTCCGAATAATAAGTGTACAACGCCGGTATAGGTCCCAAGGTTTCCTACCTCTAGGTTTACCGTGAATAAAACGCTAGGGTATGTGGGGTATGAAGATATATTGCTTATAATAAAAAATGGTCTCTAGAGACTAGATGAAAGATCAAAACATCTTAACACCGCGAGCTAACTTTGGATTAGCGACATCTATCGGGCACTGATGTAACGAATTATACAATAAGATTAGCCTTTTAAGAAATAATAAAATTAAATCTCACCACCTAGTTAAAGTTTAACATATTTGCTAACACATATAGCAGTGATAGCCAAGTTGGTAAAACGCTTGCCTCGGTAACGATGATCGCAGGTTCAAACCCCAGTTTGCACTTCTGGGATTTCTGGATTTCATGTGCCAATCTGATCATTTGCTAAACGGTGAAGAAAAACATCGTGAGGGAACCTGCATGTCTGAGAGAAGCCCTCGAAAGATGTGTGAAGTCCGCCAATCCGCATTGGGCCAGCGTGGTGGACTATGGCCTAATCCCTCTCGCATTGAGGGGAGGCCCGTTCCCAGCAGTGGGATATTATAATATTATAAAAAAGGGCTGGATTATTATTAACGCATATATTGGAACATGTTATTAAATGGTTATTACATCCTCTCTCGGATAAGATGTAATAACTATGCTTTGTGTATATATTGTATTGCTTTTTAACGATAATAGCGTGTTAAGTAGGCAGATTATCAACGTTAAAAAGCAAAACATGCTTATAAAAAGAATTTACGACTTCCATCTACTTGTTCTTATAACAGAATAATGGCTTAAATTTTGAAGTCCCTAGCTTTTATGTAGTCGACAGAGAGATAACAAGGATTATAAAAGGGAACAAGGGGTGAACCGTTGATAACAAAATAATGGGGCTGCAATGAAACTGAGGGAAATCTTAGTCTCCCTTACTGAACTTTACTGTCCAACCGATTCTAACGCCAAGTCTGTAATAATAAAACCGAATATTCTGAATAAAATTTTCATTTACTATCAGTGACTCTATTTCTTGCCACTTCTACGATTTTTTCGTTTGAAGGCCGTAGCGCTAGAGCTAAGTATTGCAATTCGAAAATGATCTTAGGTATTCTCAGTTACGGATCAATCAATTGATTGTATTATAAGAAAGACATTATCGTTTAGCTGCACAATAATTCAATGTTACCCTCAAATTCATAGTATGAGTTTGAATCAATTTACATCAATATTACAATACACTTTATAGCATGGTTGCGCATGGCGAAATGTCCAACGAGATTTAGGGAGCATGTTTGATAACGCTTGGAAACAAAAAAGTCCACCTAGTAGATAACCAAATTGCATTTTTATAAGAAATAAAAGACAACTAGGTATTTTGTTATCTGTATAATAAAAGGAGATAATTTGTTATAAAATACATAGAATAAGATATGTTAGATAGAGATAACAATTTGGTACAAGAAATCGTTAAATAGTAGATTTACACGAATATCACATTGCAAGGTATAATAGATTCAGTATTAGGAAGTTATTAGGTCCATAATCATCTACTTAGTGCAAAATAGGTTGAATACAAGACAGATGATGGAATCGGTCTTAGATGGAACATCGCAGTAAGCATTTATTACTAACAGTGAATATAATCTGTAATTTCAACAAAAACCTCACCCAATAAATATTCTTCAGTATCAATGAGTAGCATACATTGTAACGGCAATAACGGCTTACAAGTAATTGGTACCTAAAGATAGAAACTCGGCACAGAGAACGCGGTGCGACAAAAAGAAAAAAAAACCGGCCAAGTGCGTATCAGGCCACGCACGAAGTACGGTTATGCAGTCATGTCATCAACATTTTTTTTTATTGCTTTGCATGTATATTATCAGGCCTATTTTTTAAATTTGAACGCATTTTCCGTAGCAGTAACTAATATCTATGGATAAGCCAAATTTCAACCTCATAGCCTGAATAATCTCTAAATGTAATGGTTGCGTCCCGGACGGACGGACACGCTGAGACTTCCTCATTGGACTACGGACCCCTAATAAGCAAAGTAGCGCCTTACCTTATTTGGCTTACCGCGTCAGATTTTAAAACACAATATGACACGGACCGCTCCAAAAGCGCTCATTAAGGGAAAAACTTGGTAATAACAGGTCGCGGCTTCACAAAACATTTCCAGGAATCGCTCTACACTGTAAAAGATTTCACGTAAATGTCAACGCCTTTCAAAATCTTATTTTAGGGCATATCCGTAATTATCAAGGCACCCAGATCGAATGGGGCTTCTAAATGATGTACACCCTATTCTTTCCCGTATTCAGCTTTAGATCTGTAGCAATAAATAACAATTTCGAATAGCTCTCATATCGCACTGTGTTCTATGAACAGAGATTCCAGTACTATCACCAATACCAGCGTATAAATAAAAATATTATAGAACATTGAAGTTATTTACGGACATGCCAGTCGCGCCAAGTTGTGTGGGGTGCACGATCGCAGCCCGTTTGCGGTGATTGTCAAACCACGTGACGGTGGAATCAAGTCGCGGCCACTCACGCGCAGCCGATGCACGCAACCAACAAAGCCGGGTATGGCTGAAGCTCCTGACAGCCTGACCCAAATAACACAGCATTTTTATGTTCTATCAAATTATATATACTTTATATTATAGCACCAGTAAATCTATCTGTTCATGACATTAGTATAACTGGGGTGTGCCTTACATTCAAGATATAATAGACGACCACATTTATTATGGATTATTGAGACACTTGCATGACCTGTGCGTGTGGGATAGAAAAGCTGTGAGATGTGCCTACTGGATAGATCTGTATCAAGATCAGCTTTTTGAATATGTATGCAATTATTAAGATTGCACTCAGTAAACGAACCTTGTGATGTTCTCCGGAGGTTGGCCGATGAAGATGTAAGGATCCACATCCAGTGAGCTCATCCGGCCATGCGCCGAACCCATTGCTGTGGCAGATCCCAATCTCAAAACCGCGTCCTTCTTATACCTCCTCGCGGAGAGTTCAGACCTGCCATCGGTTCTGATCTTCCCTGTGTACAGTTCCGTTGGCCCGCTACCCGCATCCCATCGCAGAACTGCTTTATCGTCGACAAAACCGAGCCACAAATGGTCCCTAGTCCCGGAAGCACTCACTAATGCGCCCTCGCCGCATACTGCAGACACCTCTGCCCAAATATCGAAGTGTTTAGCGGGAAGCCTCACGCGAGCCATCATCCTCGCTTGACCATCGAACAATGGCACGTCATAAATATCATTACTATAACGCCCCATGTACTCTTCAGCTGAATAGTCGTCTATATCGTTAGAGTCGAAATCGTATTCGTTATCCTCAAGTATATTTTGGTTTTTATCTTTTGATGACTTAACGCAGATTTCCTGGGTAGTACTCTCTGTGATACTATATGAGCGATTGTAGATATTTTCTGTGAATTGCCATTTGAAGAAGTGAATTAAACTTTTTATTAGACTTATATCAAATCTACTATAACTGGTTTCTACTGGTTAATCTAGCACTAATTCTAGCGATATCCAACTGGGGGAAGGATGTCGATACATGTCAGCTCGGGTTCGGGACTGTCGGGTTTGCCGCTATCGCTGGTGTCAACTGAAGCGTCAGTGAACTGCAGTGAGTTTGTACTGTGGTGTTTGGTTATAGCGAAATCTTTGAGTGATGTTTTGTCAGGGTCCTTGGGTGCGGTGTCAAGTTCGCTAGCTTTACGAGGGACTTTCGAGCGGTTTGATCTGCCGGAGCGGCTACCTCTACGGACGTGAGGAGATTCTTCACTGCAAGGCCCAAACGCTTGTACCACCACATCTGACTGGGTTCTGCAAGCGTGCACGCGGAGATGGCATGCAGAGATATAAGTGCGTCCATCACTGCCGCACACTGATGGCCCATCAGTGGCCGGACATTCAGTCGTCCCGCACTCGCAAGTAGCAAGCCCGCTTCGTACACCACAATTTGCTCCGAAATAGCACGTCATATGATCACAGTTTGTTGGTGGCAATTGAGTAGATTCCGCTGTTAAAGAAACACGTAGATCAGAAACTTAAGAGGCAGCTTCAACAAGCAATGGTTTAACTAGATAATACGTACGATCAAAACATCCATTAGGACCCAAAGTGTGTTCGTGGTTAGAGCACACGGTGCACTTCTGCCCCTGGATGCCTGGTTTGCAAACGCAGCGACCCGTCATCTGTTCACAATCTTCGCGTACCGAACCGAATGCAGAACAGCCGCAAGCTACAATAAAACAAAAATATCAAGATTACTATACATTCCCTTGTCATTGGATTGGTCGATTAGAGTAGTCCCTTTATGGAACCATTCGTGAAGTCATTATTGAATTTTGCTTTTCATGGTACTTCGGCGTGGTAATATTGTCTCTACTCTAAATAGAGATCAGATTGTTTATGTGATTTTTCTGTCGCTTTCTAGTTTATGCTATGTTAATATAATTAATTAAGATAATAAACAATGCAATCGACTATTTGGAGTTATGGACGCGTCTGAATCGAAAAGAAGTGTTTTCAGCATTCCTGTCTGGTGTACTTACAATTTTTCTTGAGTAACACGGGAAACTAGACCAATTACCTTAATCCTCTGTAAGTTTCAGATATTATTTCATAAGCAGGATCCCAAGATACAAGCTTACGCTTAGTTTGGGACCGAAGCACAAATAATTTGTAATAATGTTTATGAAAATCAAACAATTATTAATAATAATAATAATTTCAACAGACTTATTTAGCGTATGGTTAGTCTCAAAAATGGGGTACATACTATCATCTAATAGACCAATGGGGGGTCGAGATCAATTGACAGTGTTCTGTAACGCTACTCACGTATACAGCCAACATGTCCAGTGCCGATCCGCGGCAGCCCCCAGTAGCCGGGCTCGCAGCGGTCGCACTTGACGCCGCCCACGCCGGGCCGGCACGCGCACTGGCCGGCGTCGCCGCACTGCTCGGCGAGCGAGCCGAGGCGGTGGCAGCCGCACCGCGCGGGGCAGCCGGCGCCGCCGGGCCCGCGCGCCGCCGTCACCCCGTCCCCGCAGCACCCGTGCCACGACTCTTGGCATCCTTTCTTATCGATCACTGTTTTGTCTGGACAACGCTATTGTATTAATGTTTGGACTATATAATGAAACCTTCTAATGATAGACGATCAATTCAGGGCAACCTGATTAGCTCGGTTGGTAGTGTCCATGCCTTCTACGCAGATGGTCCCGGGTAGGGACAAACTTTGTGTGATGAGAATGAATGTTTGTATCCGATTAATGGATGTGAATATCTATATAAGTATTATATTCTGGGTTCACCCCCATTCCACTGTACGCAACCCATAATACAAGCGTTGCTTAGCATGGGACCATATAGTTGGTGTGTTCGTCTAGCTATATTATTATCTATGAAACCCGTAGACTTGAAGTGACGCAAATTATTCTAATTATTTGTTACAAGGGAGATCGCTTTTTTGTGAGTTTCACCGCAGGGGAATTATAGGACGGTAAACTATTACATATGTTCGTGTCTGTATATTAAACAATATTTGTAAAAAAAAACCTAGCAGTCATTATTTTTGAACCAGAAATCGAATTCATAACTTTGGATTTTTCTGAAAACTGGCATGATGATAGTATATCAGATCGATCAACGTATTTATGCCTGCTAATAGATGCGGTGCGATAAGCTTACGTCCCGAATAATGTTCCACGTTATTTGATTTTAATTAGTTAACATAATATCTTAATGTCTTGCAGTGTGATTTCAAACAAGAAGGCAAGGCTTACTATCCATGTACCGAAAATAGTTCACTCAAATATGCAAATACGAAACAAGTCATAATATTTATCTTGAGCAATGCTACTTTCTTAATAAATTATGCAAACAAGTATTCTATACCAGGCCTTTGTTTACATTGCGATCCCACCCATCTACTGTGTAAAATTTTCATTCAATGCTTCAGTTAATTGAATTCTTATATTTGTTTAACTAGGTATATTCTGATTTAGTACTTTTTGTTTCAGATTTATCTCACTAGGTAGGTACATTCTTCTCAGAAATGAAAAACGTATTCATTATCAACGATACTTTTTAAAGATTCCCTTAGTACAGTGGTCGGCAACCTTTTGAGTCGGAAGAGTCAAAAATTACAATTTACAAAATTTCAAAGTTTTTAAGGAGCCTAAAAATTAAGCCAAATAGAAAAAAAGCTAGTACAAGTCACTAAGAGATAGAAATGGTGACTAATCCTCGTAAATCGATTCAGAACGTTTTTTCAATGTTTTTTTTATATAATAAATAATATTTGCGTATGGAGCTAAATAGCCGCAGCTTCACATCCAAAGAGCCGCATGTGGCTCGCGAGCCGCAGGTTGCCGACCCCTGCCTGAGTAGTCTCGTTGACCTTACCTTTTCTGCAACATCTAGCAGCTTTGGCAGTGTGATGACAATAGCTTCCCACAGGGCAGTCCTTGCGATGTGGCCCCCCGCCACAGTCGATGACCCTGCCTTCAGCATCCGCCACAGATTCATCATCGCCGCAAGGCCTAAACTGCGAGTCCAAACACGCATCTCAAAGACGTATTCATAATAAAATGTCGGATGTCAATGCGATGTTGATTATAAATGGCCTAAATAAATCTGGACTTGAGTGGACAAAATGACACGTCATATCTTTGTGACGATTTGAAGCGCCTCCTCTAGCGTCTCCATAAATTAATTTGATATCTGCCGTGCGACGTATTTAATGTTTGTCGACATAGTTGTAATTATTTACGTGGACACACACTAACTGCTATGGCTACTATCCGCGCAAACATGGTGAAAATCGAATAGGCACAAAACGTTAATGTCGATCTCCAGTCCAGCAGTAGTAGAAGAATTTAATAGACCAGGAGTTTGTAAGTAACTTCGTACCTCTAGCCCTCTACATAATGCAAGTGGTCGTAGTCTCAAGTCCTCCTGTCTCCGGCAAGATTCAAGCTTCATGTGACACAGTGTGGGGTACAATCTTAGATCAGAAGCACAGACTGGGGAGGACGATGCGGCCGCTGCTGCCGCGGCCGCGCAGTCGAACAGGCACGCACATCTAAGTAGAAAGGAAAGGTACCTTTTAATGCTATTGTAAATTATTTGTAACTTCAAGAATACAGGTAAGTAATAATCTTTGTTTGTTTCTGTAAGCAGTGTTAACTAAGTTGGTAGAACGCTAGCCTTGGAAACCAGTATCGTAGATTCAAACCCAGGCTCGCAACTCTGGGATTTCAGGGTTTCACGTGCGAATCTCATATTCAACCATGATAACCACTTGCTTGCGCCTCGGAGAGCCGTCGGTCTTGCGTCTGATATGTCACGATCGGAGGATCGTGTGGGATTGCCGTCCTATCGGACTTAAGCACGCTCCACAACTTCCAATCATAACCGATAATCCGATTAGTTAGGAATGGATAGGAAGGTTTAGACCCTGTCGAAGAGAGTGAAGGAAGAACGAGTGCACCTGTGCTAGCGCACACACTTGTGCACTATAGTATTATCTGCGGAGTCAGCTAGTCTCCGATAAGATGGCGCGCTGTGACCTAATTTAGTCAGGAGGACTTAATATATTATGTACTAGCGAACTAGTGTCCCGGCGAACTTCGTACCGCCTCAAAATCAAATGCATGAGAAAATGAATTTATTAGTACTCTATGAAAAATTTAAACAAATCTATCCCACGGGAACCATACATTTTACCGGGATTAAAAGTAGCCTATGTGCTATTCCAGACTATAATCTATCTCTGTGCCAAATTTCATCCAGATCCGTTCAGCCGTCCTGGCGTGAAAGAGTAACAAACATCCATCCATCTATGCAAACTTTCACATTTATAATATTAGTGGGATTTCTTTAAATGATTATTATGAACCATGGCTCGTGTGGTTGCAAATTTGGCCAATGTCCGTTTTGAGATGCAATACCTAGGTTGTCCGTTGGAGTCGACCGCGCAGGTGGCCTCGTACGCGCACTGCACTCGCGCGCACACGGCGGTGCCCGCGACGCCCTCGCTCGAGCTCTCAGCCGTATCCTCGCCGGAGCGGATCTCGTTATTTAACTCGGTTATACTCGCTGATCTGTTGCCATCTGAAAGATTACTTACACTTTTTCATCATAGAACCAGATCAAAATGTATGAATCATTAATGTTTATGGTACTGGCATAAGATTGAAGCAGATTGTGGCAATAACTACCGGACTGGTCTATGGGATGTTTTTTTACTATCCGCTTCTACTAGCTACGAAGTTATAGGTACTTATACTTATAACTTCGACAGATTGACGGTTTTAATTAGTATGTTCGCGAAAAACAGTTTGGTACTTTATCTGTCTCTGTGATCTGAGTGATCTCTATCTCTGTTCGCGCAACATATCTACGCATAAATCAACTTTAAAACGTCTGTGTAGAACGGTATAACTTTAGTTAGTGGTTTAACGGGCAATTTTGATCGTCTACAGCAGGGGCCTCCAAACTCTAAACCTTGTAACCAAAGGGCTAGACTGAGAACTCCACTTAGCCCTAAGAGCCCCGCAAGGGCAATATAAAGAAATATTGAGTTTCTAATATTGACGCAATTGCAAATGACATCAAGATCTTCTACAATCCATGTCACGGGCCTAATCGGTGGTGCTCGCGGGCCGTAGTTTGGTGACCCCTGATCTATGGAGTCCACTAGCACTCGTATAGTGACAAATCACATCAAATTACCTGCAGTATGATTGAGGTCCAGTGCGTCTGTGCACTCGCCATAATAAGCGAGGCGGGGCGGGTCTTCGCCGCGCAGGCGCGCCTCGCAGGCCGCGCGGCGCAGCGCGCAGGCGTGCGGGTAGGTGCGGCGCGCGGCGGGGGCGGCGGGGGCGGCGGGGGCGGCGGGGGCGGCGGGGGCGGGGGCGGCGCACACGGGCGCGCGCGCCGCGCCGCCGCACGCCGGCGCCGGCGCGCAGCCGCACGCGCCGCGCGCGCACCACGTGCCCGCCGCACACTGCACGCCCGCGCACGACTCTGCACGCACATTTATCCATGTAGGGGAAAGTGGGGGAAATACGAACACCTAAGGGAAAACTTAAATAAAACCGTGGAATTTGATCACAGATATTTTTTATTTTTTTTATTATACAGTTTACTTATCTGTCTAACTAATTCACTAATCAACATTAATATTTTTTTGATGAATTGCAACAATATGACAGAAAAACAAAACCCTTAGTGTTCGGCTTTCCCCGACATTAGTCGGGTAAATACGAACACCAAGTGGGGTGATTACGAACTAACATTCTTAACGACAGAGATCACATTTATGATATAATCGACAAGTTGCATTTCTTGATCGTCTGTAAATACCGATTTTCGTCCAGACCTTGGCTGTTTTAACGCTTCTTTCTTTAGGTGGTTAAAAATAGTTGTTTTTGGAACATTATAAGTTTCTGCTGCATTGACGAGGGTGAGTTTTTTGGTTTTAACATCGTCTATAGCCTTTTTGAGATATTCTAAACTGTACTTCAGTTCGGTATTTCTTTTGTAAGTACGAGGCATCTGTAACAATAATAAAAAAAAGTTGAACGGAGAGCCAACAAACGAGAGTGCGGCAATGCCGAATGTTCGAGATTGCCCGACATGGAGTGTTCGTCTTTACCCCGCGGGATCGAAAATAATAAAATGGCAAAAAACAAATTAGTTCATATTTATTTGCCAACTACGTCATTATCATTTAGCTGATTAATATGTCATTATTCCACTATGTAAAAGCTGAATTACTATTGTAGATAGAAATAAAGCTACACCAACTTGAATTTACCAAAAAATTACATCTAAAACATACAAAATATTGAAAAATGCATACCTTGATAAGTACGTGCGTCCGCGTCTCCCGTGTTGTTGACTTGCACTAGTAGTGGCGTGATCTCCGAAATGGCGGCAAGTAAAATATGGCTATATCTTTCTAATATATTAGAACCATTGAATTCGGCATTACCCCGCGTTCGCGTTTCCCCCACTTTCCCCTACACAACACACGAACAGTCACTCAAGCATAATCTTTCTACGCAGCTTCACGATAATATACAGTTTCCCCTTACTTGTCCCATGCACCTTTTCCTTGCCAAAGATGCGTTTAGTGAAGAAAACCCTGCATTTTGGTTATTAAAATAGTTTGTGCTAAATTGTTTGCTAAATAAGTGAGCATGCACGTATTACTTGCTGGCCGATCGCGAACTCTCTTGGATTGCAAAGTAAATCGCTCGTGTCACGGAATGTGCTGAATTAATGAAATGTACGGCTGCACTGCTGCACCGTATAGGTAGCGTATGTGTCTTCGGTCCCCCATTCACAACTGACTTCATAAATAAGGCCGACGTACGTAACGTACGTACGACGTAAGATGAAGAGGTTCTTCTAAGTCTAGTAAAGCCGTAAAATATAGCAGCGGGTAACAACACCTACTTCTCAATTCATAAGACAAAAGTCTGTAAGAATCTTCGAAAATATAACTAGTCTAGTGCATCGATTTGATGAATATCAACTAACATCTAAATTTTTTCTTAACCATTGCTGCCTATTTAAAATAGAAAAAGCGATTACGTATGTAACCAGTGCGTTATGATAGCTACTCAAAGATCAGACATGGTATTGCACCACGTGATTCAACAGTCAATATTGACGCCCGCTCTACCGTTCCCATTTTACTAACCAATATGTACACTTCTTACCAATATGTACATTACATTCAAGTACCATCTACTATGCGAACCCGTCCCTACGACCATTACAAATACTTCTCAGCATAAATAAGAGTGCTGATTGCTCGGCTTTATTGATCATCATTAACGCTGAAATAACGACGTTATAAACTATTTTCGCGCACTATAAATACCTGAGCTAGCCGCTAACGTTGTAAATACCAAGGAGGATCATTATCATGTCGTACTATGTTACAGGGTAAGTAGATTGATATGTGATGTGAAAACATCGCATATAGCCCAATGGTTGTGGCGACAATCGGATATTCTTCCTAGTCTGTTTTCTTAATTTTAAATTTAGGTCATAGGCGTAGCCTCTGTATAGCAGAAAGGGGCAGCTGCCCAATCCTGGCTCATGGAGCATAGAAATATAACACCATATCACTAGCGATGTCCAGAACTCATGTGTTCGTGAATTTCAATCCACTAATTAGTCGACAGAAATATGAGAGATGATTTAAACGGAGTTCCATAAACGGCTCGCAGGACATAGGCCTTCCCCAATGATTTCCATACATCATGGTCCTGCCTCATTCGAGTCTACTGTCTTCGATTCACGCGTATGAGGCATAGTTAATAAAATCATGGGCAGGGTCCTTAGAAACAGTACTCACCACAGGATCCCATATGGTTAATGTGCAGCTTCCTCTTTTCCTTACAAGCGGTGTCACGCAATGCGCAAACGCTGCTGTAAGTTGTGTTGTCAGTCCCGCAAACTTCCTCCGTTTCCTGCAATATCTTATTATATAGGAATGCCGATTACGTGATGACTTTTACATTCTAGGTAGTTGAACTTAATTTAAAATTGTATTGGATTACCATTTGGTAGAGTTGATAGTAATTATATACTGTGATCGCTCCATCTCAACATCGCTCAACGCGACATGGCATCGAAAGGCGTAGGTACCTCTCGGACAAGAACAGTGATAAGACCATAAGCTCCCAGTCAATTTGAATCGCGTTGAATTTTTACTCCCCTGTGCCTAAAGAATTGGCAGAAAAAATACAGTTCAGATGCTAGCTGCAGCCGGCACCATTTGAGATTGTACGGTACCTATAAGGCAAACGTTGCTTCGGTTTTCACAGTAGGTACAGTCGTGTGCTTATTATATTTTTTATACTGACCGTTCCCTCTTCACAGTGTTTGGGGCACACACAGCTCGCCTCAGACACGCCGTCGCTCTCGCACACTGCATAGAATTCGCACTTCTTGTTCTCGCATCCGTCTGTGACAACGTAATATTTAACTACAAACATCATTTTCATAATATACAGAGTGGCTCACAAAGGGTATACTAAGCTTCAAACCTGCGCTTCTTTAGCGCATTTTTAAACATTACGTGAAGATCGAATTGGGCTAGGTCAATAAAAAAAAAGATGTTCGATCTAAATAATCTCAATTTTTATTTTGTCAAAATTTAGAATTTTACTCCTTGTAATTTTGACTTCGCATAGTGTTTAGAAATGTGCTAAAGAAACCCAAGTTCGAGGCTTAGTATACCCTTTCTGAATCATCGTGTATATTATGTAAATGTCTGCAAGTCGCGAGTCAACCATGTGTTAACGACTGTGTTGTAAGTCAAATGACGGGCGCTTGAATAATATGGCTCCACATATTTGACACTAATTGCACAAGCGGAATTATTTATGTTTATCCGAATCCGCTGGTATGTGGCAATAGGTAGCTACATAAATGTAGCTATGTACGTTTTGCATATCAGTTAACATAAACCGTATTCTGGAGGGATATCTTTATGATTCCGTATGCTAGTTATAATCTTCTATGTACCTACGTTGATTGTTTTTTACTTTTTTGTAAGACGTCATAAATAATAGGTGCTATAACAAAATAGGCCGCTGAGTTTCTTGCTGGATTTTCTTAGTTTCCATTCCGATCTAGTTGTAGAGTTAAGAAAAATATCAAGATAACTTTAGGTAGGTATAATTTAACTTTGACTTTGGATGCCGATATAAAAACATATGCCAACGACAAATTTAAAAACAAAGTACTTAAAGGTGATGAAAATGACGGTAGAGTAGTGACTCACTGCACGGTCCGTCGTAGAGCACGTGCACGTCGCGCCGGTGGCGGCAGGCCTCGAGCTGCAGCTTGCAGCGGTTCCCGTAGGAGATGCCGTCGGAGCCGCACACGGGCGCGAACTCGTTGGAGCAGCGCGGGCAGCGGCACACGCCGCGCGCGCCCGCCGCCACGCATTCGCCGCCGTGCGGGCACCAGCGGCCCGCGCACACGCCCGCCGAACCTGCGCAGGAGCGGACGTGCCTACGCTGGCTCTATCTAGGGCATTTTAGGTATCAAGTTCAAAAAAAAATGGATCTATTACGTGGAGCACGATATAAACTCTACTCGATCAAAGATTGAGAACATTTGAATCTGCCGGTAAACAAATGATAACTAGGTTGCATTTTTTAGCTGTATAATATGATTTGGAGAAGAAACCACTGAACCCAACAACTATGTCTGAAATGTTATTGGCCGGTTTTTTGTATAGAGATATCGTAACTATACTGTTAGCCGTAAAAAAAGCCATAATGCAGTCTAGATAATGCGCTTAAGAACCACGCTTTCATCGGGCTAAGGGATATAGTGAGTAACGTAAGAGCCTCGGCTTGCAGATACTAAACTACTACTAGGTAACATACATAGAGCAACATACTATATTTCGATCAAGCTCAAAGGCCATCTATGTAGGACCTTTTTTTCTGAGGGGAAATCCTGATGGATCCCCGCAAGCCCGGGGAAGCGCGCGGGCTATGTGAGACGCCTACCGACTTGAACCACAAGCTAATGCTTCTCCCGCCTTTAGGGAGGGCCACGGGAACGCTCTCCCACACATCCGTGACCATTTATGTAGGTGCTAACCTAAATTCCACAATTCACTTACCACAAGCCCCAGCGTGCAGAACTTTAATCTCCCTGCCCAGCAGGCAGGCGGCCCTGCGCAGTTCGCACTCGCTGTCGTGCGTGCGCGAGTCGGAGCCGCACACGGGCCGCAGCACCGGCTCGCAGGGCGGCGCGCACGCGCACACCGCGCCGCCGCCCTCCACGCGGCACTCCGCCCCGTGCCGACACTCCACCTCGGCGCACGGGTTCACGCCTGCCGAGACAACGTGACTCGTAGTCATTCACTCGACCACGGAATAAGGAATAACTACTGAAGCGAGCATGTTACTAAGTTACGCGTCGTAACGTATAAGTAGATTGAAAACGTATCAACGCATTTTAGTCGTTGCATGCTCCATAGAGAGCGGCGTATTTTCCAAAAGTGATTACTACGCGTAAATAACGAAGATAGAATTGAAATGCTTATAGTTAGCAAAACAGGCGATACCGGATTGATTAGCTTCACAACAAGTGCGGTCTACCGTGCTGATTATAATATTCCCGGTACCTACCTATTTAGATTTGCTGTAAAGAAATTATAAATAGGCACAGTTTAGAAGGGTGCCCGTTAATGCAATAGCTTCAGCCCCTCATTACATAATATTACGGTTTAAAAACACGTGCACAATATTGGTATGCCTACCCCTTCGAAGATACAGGCATATAGTATTTTTTTGCTATTGGAACCTATAATATAAATTCAAATTGTATAAATTATTCTTCCGGGTCTATTAATTCTGTGTTGATAGGTAATTGCACATCGTGGTCAAATTATAAATAGGTAAATATATTTGCAAATTGCGTCGCGTCGCGAGCTGGCGTCCTCCACGAGAGAATTATGCGCAATTTTCTCTTTGCCAAATTATGCAGCATCAGGCTCCAGTACTCGATTATGTCATTGAGGGCAGTTTGATTTAACGATCGTGCTTATGATGATGGCCCATTACGCTGGCCAGGTTTTATAGGATCATTCCCAGCCAGTATGTAATGACTAGCCTAGTGCCTACGCGCTAAGCCTGCTTAGAACCAAATTAATAACACGCCCGGGCCTAGAAACTGACAACCGAAAAAGTAGTCACATGTTTGAAGAATACTTTTGAAGATATGTTTTTATTTAATATTATGCTTTTACAAAAGATTATTTTTACAGGTGCCGAACGAAAAACGGTTTCTAAAAATAAATGTAATCTATACTAATTCTATACTAATATTATAAATGTGAAAGTTTGGATGGATGGATGGATGGATGTTTGTTACTCTTTCACGCCCGAACGGCTGAACGGATCTGTATGAAATTTGGCACAGAGATAGATTATAGTCTGGAATAACACATAGGCTACTTTTTATCCCGGTAAAATGTATGGTTCCCGTGGGATAGATGTTTTAATTTTTCATACTTTTTATCGCGGGTAACACCGCCGGGCGCATCTAGTTTAAAATATAATGGACATTATAAAAAAATATCTGGCTCAAAAGGACAGATATTTTCCTTAAGTAGTATTTTCTTCAGACCAGCGTAAAAAAACTTTATCATTTAGCCAACGTTTTTAAATTTACTCCGTACCTGTATAGGCACCAATACTTACCAGAACTACACTGCCCTTTAAATATAATCTTCAACTGCTTCCTGGCCCGGCAGGACTCCCGGTGCATCTGGCACTCGTTGGAGTAGGTCTTCCCGTCCGAAGCGCAGATGGGTGAGAACTCGAGCGAGCACGGCTCCGCGCAGCGGCAAGATGGCGCCCGCCGCTCGTCCAGTTGACACACTTCTGGGTCGGGACACGTCACACCAGCGCAAGGGTCTGCAGGGATTACATGTCATGAGCTTCAACCTGTCAGTTTATCACGGATCCATAAAAAACATCAACATGAATAATTTCGTTAAAAGTTGAATTTAAGAAGTGGACCTACTTACGCACATAGTAATGTTACTAATATCCATTTCTTTAAACATCTTCATCTTTGCAACAATTAATAAAGAAAAGAGAGGGAAGTTGAAATCATAAGAAATGACCATTTCATCTTTAATACATCTACCTGCAAATAGCAGTGCAAAACGCCTGTTGCTGCAATAGGCAACATTACACCGTTGCTCGGATTCGCCTTTTGAAAAGTGTAGGTACATACTTAGCTAAATGTACCTGTATATCTAGTCTGAGTTGTGATAGCATCAAAATATGTACTGATTAAGTGACCTTATCTTTCCATACATTTCACAACAGCGGCATTTAATAAGTTCAATTAAAAACTCACACTAGATATCGAGTTCAACACTAGTAACGAGCTGAGCCTAAGGCGTTAATTAGGCTGTAACAGTATGTATCAGTGGGATGCATGATACTTACCACATTTACCATAATACTTGAAAGTGATATTAGTGTTGGACTCGCAGGCGGCTCTTCGCATCTCACAGTCGCCGGGATAGTCGCGCGCGTCGCTGGCGCAGAGCGGGCGCGAGCCCTCGTGGTCGCCGTAGCTGGGGCACGAGTCGGGGCACTCGCAGCTATACGCGTGCCCGTCGCGCGTCGGCCGGCACAGCGCGCCCGGCCCGCAGGTCACACCGCGACATGGATCGGGTACGTCTGGTCATGCAGAATACCTCCTGACTATATTGGAGGAATCGAACGATATTCGGCCAACTGCCACCAGCGACGACTGGCGTGGATTTGTTGTAAGGCAGCTTAGACCAGCTTGCAGAAGCTGGCCCAAGCTGGCTGGATGGCTGGAGGAGAGAAACCTCATTCCTACCTTTTTCCTTTTTTGTCCTTTATATTGGGCCTATACAGATAGGCCCAAAATAAAGGGCCTCATTCCACAATGGTAGATGTGACACTCGTGTAGTTTTCATTGTTTGTTTTAGATGGAACGAAATTAATGTCCTGCTCTTACTAATAATTATAATCGGATGAGGAATAGTACGATAAGAAGAAGAAGCAAAGTATCTACTTATGCTGAGATTGTTTCGTCAGGTTAAGAGGATGAATAAATGAAGACTTATGAAAGAAACATAAAAGATAACTGTAATGAGATGATTTCATCCTAATTCATGGTCTTCTTTAAAAAGTTCAAGTAGCACTCTTAATCAGCGAAAGTAATGATAAGTTGAATGAATGAGAGAAGTGCAAAAAGAAGTCTCTTAATATAGTTAGCATGACGTACGTCATTTACTACGTAGTAAACAGGTGGTCTTACTACATAGCATACAAACGTGAATATTATATGTATGCAACCATACCACTAGGGAACAGGTAACAGCATTCGACGGCGGCCACCAGCACGAACAGCGACGTCGCCAGCCGCGCTGTCAACATGGTCCGGCTGGCTCGGCGCACCGGGGCTCTCTGCCCACCATCACACATGGTCCAATAACATTCTAATTTTCCCTAAGAAATAACAATTTATGATATGTAGAACCTCGAATGCCGTAAGATTTTCTATTATTCAAAAATGTAGTTATTCCTAGTCTGGCCTATTGCATGTAAATAGTCTTAAAACCATAACAAAGTAGGTAAATAAATAAATTTCATTTCAACAATTTAATTTCATATCCAATGTACTTAGGTAGCATTTAGGTTTGCCTGTTATTTAACACGACACCAAACTTAATTAGCGTCATGAACGGATTACACAAAATAAGTACTTGAGTTGCTACACCTATATTGATTTAGACGCACTTACCCAATATTCAGCTGCCAGGCCATTATAAAATATCTTCCCAACATTTAATAGAGAATGATTGTTTTGCACCTGTTGTTAACAATAAATGAAAGGTTTTAACTGTATGCACGGAACGTCATTGCGTCGAACGCACTTCCCAACCTGTCGTGGTGGTTACTGATGCTGAGCCAGTATTTGTCTGAAATGAATGAACTCCTTTTGATCATGCGCACTAAAATTTTCGCATACAATAGATTATATTCGCCTATGAAATAAACTACAGGTTACCTACTCAGTATTTAATAATTAGGCCAGGTGCGTGTCTAATAACGCCGTTGAGTCACGCATAAAGTACCTACCTAAGGGACTAGATTAGGTAAAGCCAGAGATAAACATTATGGATCAAAATTTTAATATGTACCTACCTTTGTGTTTTATTTTAGTTTGTTCTGCATTGACTTGGTTAACTTTGCATTAACGAGTTGGCAAGGTAGTTATCTATTAAACCCTCGATAATCTTCTTTGTATGTGCTACGTTTATTCATGTGCTAGTATCCCTGAAATTCTGAATTTGACATAAAAGCAAAAAATGTAGTTTTTTGCCCATGTATACAATATAATTTCACCTGTATTTTGTTCCTGTTTTTTTACCTGTTCCGGACGCGTTTCATTTTACTTCAGAGCTGACGGCTGCAGCAGGATTGAAACGTGCACCCAAAAGTTCCCATCAATATTTCCCATAGTGTCAATAACATGATTTTTACTTTATAATATTAATAATAATTTCCAACGATAGAACCCAAAGGAACATTTTAAAGTAAACGCACATTTCAACTTTAATATGTTTATTTATATCATGGTATCATACCATTTAAGACGTTTTCGCTCTTATTACATTCAATTGCATGTAACAGAGAATAAGACTTTACATAATGTATAAAAATAGGATTGTACGAGCCAAGTTAGGGCTCGGAAATGCACGAAAAATGAGAAATCAATTTACAAATCAATTATGTTCATGTCCACTGCTAAAATGCAATGGCAAATGATGTGCCTCGTCTGCTAAGCTATACTTAGGCAATTTCTTGAACTTGCACATGATTTCGAATTACATGCAAACCTACAAACAATTGCAAAATTTTGTACATTCACTACCACCTATTTATATCACTCGTTTCTGTCAGATTTCATACATATAACATGATGATGAGGCTTCAAATAAATATAAGATTGGATCAGCGATAAAAAAATAAAAATAAAACTGCGACAAAATTGGAACAATATAAAAATGTAGTGGTATTTTTTTCTAAATTCTGTACATTAACAATCATTCGACAGATTCGGCAATAAATAATTCACTATACAGTCTTACATACTTATAGAATCACTAACTTTATCGACTCAATTCATATCGATGCGCATTCTCACTTATCATCACATACGATAAAACAGCCACAGCACTTTTTGTCACTTAAGTTACGCGCTCACGGTGAGTTAGACCAGTGTCCTCGAAATAGTGATGTCTACTTGCTATTTATTTACAGAATAAAGTACAACAGTATTTACAGGAAGGAACCATTCCCTTTTAACTCGGGGGGGGGGGGTTTACGTAGGCGGCGCTCGACGGTCATAGTCCCTCCGATACACCTCTCGCTCGTAGTCCCGCTCGTCGTACGGGTAGTCGGGCTGCGTGTACGGCCGCCAGTCCTCAGGGTAGGGCCGCACGGGCGGGAAGCCCATGCCAGCCGCCATGGCCGTGCTGTCGTAGTACGCGCTGGCGTACGGGCCCGCCATGCTGCCGAAACTACCATACCTGCTGCAACATATTCCGATTAGATTTAATACTTATCGAATTAAAATACTTGACGACCATTATCTATGAAACGATGGTGCTATAGATGCTATACCTATCTGGCAGGAATGTAAGTATAACGTCATCGAGAAAACATGCCGTCACTGTCATAAAGTGTATGGTGTGTGGACGATACAAGTCTAAATTAACGTAACACTAAGTAACAAAATGTGCTCGAGTCACTGATCACACTTGCTACGTACTATAGGCGCATTATAACCTGCCTACTTACGATTTTTATCATTACAACGGTACAGGTACAGGGCGGGTAGTGAGCCCTAGCTTTAGGGTACTAACGCGGGGAGTCCATCGAGTGCAAAGTGGTCGTTCTCAACAGCAAGATTGCAGAAATACCAACCTCCTCTTGTCGACGGGGCGCGGGTTACGGTCGCCGCGGTACTGGCGCGGGCCGGGGTAGGCGGGCGTCCAGGCGGGATGCGTGGGGTGCGGCGGGTGCGCGGGGTGCGCGGGGTGCGCGGCGTGCTCGGCGTGCGGCGCGTAGGGGGGCCGCGCGCGCGCCGCGCCGCCGCCGCCGCCGCCGCTGTCGCGCCGCGAGCGCGAGCGATCCCGCACGCGGTCTCGCTCCCTGTCCCGCTCCCGCTCCCGATCCCGGTCCCGGTCCCGGTCTCGGTCCCGGTCCCGGTCGCGGTCTCGGTCTCGATCCCGATCCCGGTCCCGCTCGCGATCTGACCGGCTCCGCTCTCTGTGCATCAAATCGTCCCGCTTCAGGCTCCCATCCCTATCCTTGCGATCCTTGTGCTTGTTTTTATGTCTGCAGGGATGGAAGGAGCGATAATGGCGGTGAGCGAACGAGGGTATTAGCGATGATATAAGAACGGTATGAGAACGAGAAAGCTGATGCGAGGTGATATTGAATCATGCGGTTAGTGAGATGATATTGAGGTCGGCTTCGCCTCTTCGGTGACATGCCCCGGAATTTCCGAAAAATCTAATAACCGAAGGCATCGTGATAAACCCAGAACGGAAATTCCGACGCGTGTAACCATCATTGATATTTTATGTTTACCTTTCGTGACGTTTACTTTCGTTAGCATCTGGATCGCATTCTCCCTCTTCTAATTTTCTCTTTATTCCAGACGTGTGCGGAACTTTTTCGTTGATTTTGTCGATTTTTTCCCGACTGTTCTTAGGTTTCTTTTCCTTTTTGTCATTGGTACCGTCGTGTTTGGCGTCCTTTTTGTGAGTCTTGACATGATTGTTAGAATTGTGATTATTTTTATTATTTGCCTGTGAAAAGTTAATTACATAGTTTTATTGTAAAAGACCATAAAAATCTCATCACCAACTTTCACTAAATAAATTAAGATCCAAAAGCACTAACCTTAACATTTTCCTTATGCTTGGCACCTTTTAGTTTTGAAGCTTCGTTTTTCTTTAGTCCATATTTATATAACCTGTATAATTGCTTCGCATCAAAGTTGGTGAACTTTGAAACAAAGTACCAGAGATTACTCCTCCACTCTACCTTTTTATCGGCATCTGGATATGCCTCTAAACATATATCAATTTGACTTCCAATTTGCGTAAGACATGATCGCGTTCTGGAAACCTGTTCAGATTCCGATAATGTTTGATCTGGGTTGTCGAGTGCTCTCAGAGCCTTTTTGACTGGCCTCATCTTCTCTTTACACTACAATTCAAAAAAGAAAAGTCATATAAAACTACTACCAGCAAATACAACACAAAATAAGTTGAACGAACCTTACCTCTTCAAACACAGAAGGGTCAAGATCCCCTAGCACCTCTAGAGCTCTTGGCTCGTTATTGGCTGTAAAGTGCATGGGACCCGGGGTCGTTTTCTTCCGCGCTTTCGATTTATCACCCTTAGTCCTATCTTTGCCCTCTTTCTTGGAACGTTTTTTGTCCTTCTCTTTCCGATCATTAGAATTTTCATCATGTGTTGATACCTCTTCTAATTTAAGTTTACCCTATAACAAACAACTACATTAATAAGCCCACATCTGTAAATCCATTTTTTGAGAAAATAAGTAGTTACGCAGCATGATAAGATTTACATATATTTAAGACATACAAACCTTCTCAGATTTATCATTTTTAGCAGTCTTATTTAATTTCTTATTTTCATCGCCAGAACTCGCATCATCTTCCACTATATCTTTGGTAACGGGCTCTTTAGTGCCCCTTTTTGTGCGCACTTTTTTCTGTTTCTGTTTTCCATTCTTCTGGTCGAGGAGTTTCTTTATAAGCTTTAGCAAATACTCCGCACGCGAATTCAAATGTTTCGCTTGAGGTTTCTTGTCCTCATTAGTTAGAATCTTGTCTCCTATTTCAAACGAAGAGTCCATTTTTATAGCCTCCCATGAACCCATACCATATTGATATATTCCAGCCAGCAGCTTGGAGTCATCAGGGAGTCCCCACTCAACATCGAAATTAGCTGGCCTGGTCCTGCAATAATATATTTTCATTTCAGATTCATTATCACAAAGTCTAATATCCTTGAGAGGAACAGAGCACTTACCTGAAATCTAGCTGCCACTTAAGCCTCTCCTCTTTTGTGTCCGGCAAGAAATCATCTAAAGGAGCTAACTCGTCTTGACAAGCCGCCAAAGTCTTAGCATTGACAGGCACGCCACCGAGTTTGAACGTCTTTCTAGTATTTTTGCGACCCTCAATCTGTTCATCTAGAAATATACAAATGTAAATTTTTAAATTATAAGAAAAATAATCTCCCATTTTTTATACATTTCTACTCATATCGATACTTACTGTGTGCCTCTGACGTATCGTTTAAAACCGCCTTACATCTCTCTTGTAGAATTTCTCCCAACTTTTTGAGTTCCGCCAGGGGTTTCTCTTGTAACTCGGCATCGCATGCTATACTGTCGAGATGCTTCAAGGGCGCCGAAAACTTTTTGTAACTTTTAACAAATCGTCGAATCTGAAAACAAATGATACATATCATAGCCACAATTTGTAAATGATTATGATATGATGTATGAAAATATACTTCATATCACCCAGTCGCTCAGTATCACTATAAAATGATATAGTCGGTATTATTGCAGTGAAAATAAACAGTATTAGTCAACTAAGGTGTGTCTAGGAAATAGCAACAGGCCCTCTCACATAACCTAGTAAAGAAAAAAAAACACTACTTTTGGGAATACCCATGTAATCTTTAAAATGTGTGTAGTCATACCTCTTGGTCAGTGAAGCCCTTGATCTTCTCACGGTGCGAGGCGGGCGGGCGGCCGCGCTTGCGCGGGCGGTCGTCGTCGGCGCTGGCGTCGGCGTCACTGGCGTCGCTGTCCGCGTCGCCGTCGTGCTCGCCCGACCCGCCCGACCCGCCCTCGCCCTCGCCCGACCCGCGCCCGCGACGCTTCCTACCCTCGGCTGGGAATCAAACTCATTATTACGATTTCCTAAAGATTTCACAGCCTGTTATTAAGACAAAGAATCATATTACAACCATCATATTATAAATAATCTCTTTGTCCGAGTATTTGTTCCACACAAAACATGGGATTATTATTACAATTTTAAATGTGTAAATTATTAAGAGTAGCTTTATAACCAGGGCTCTGTGCATAACAATCTATCTCAAACTATCTCAAATAACTGATCATTATGAAATAACAAATAAGCAACTTACGATTATCAGCATTATTTTGCTGAGTCTTTCTTCTAGGTGGCAAATATAAATCTTCCATTTCTTTAGTTTTCTCCTGTTCGGCTATAGTTTTCCGCACGTTCTCGGGAATGATATCATCCTGAAATAAAATAATAATTTTAGTTACATAGGTACGATATATGCAAAAAAAATCCAAGGGATATCAAAATACATACCCAATCTTTAACATCTTCATGGTTCTCTTTTTTAACCTCCATAACGGCTTTGTCTTCGTCGAAGGCAAAACTAGCTACTTTGAACGCCGAAAGCAACTCATCTCCCACCATGGAAGGCCCCTCATCTCGTGTTTCAGCTCGTTGTAGGATTTCATCAATATCACACTGCAGGATTGAAAATTAACTATAAAAACGTGAACGATTTATATCATATTACCACTATATAGTTGTAATGATATACTTACGACAGGATCCTCATCATTCTCATCGTCATCTTTAAACAACTCTTCGGCGCCAAACTTTAGAATAGCGTTTAAATCTTCCTTGTTGAATGGATTGTTCGCCGTCGTCGCTGAAGCGTCCCGCTTGTTGAGCACAGTTCGACCAGTTGTGTCCATTCGTTGAATAACAAGATGATCAAGCACCATTTTTCGTTTGGCTCTCTCCACAATGTCTTCCTCTACAGACCGCGCGGTTACTAGTCTATAAATATTAACCTGTGAACGACAATTTGGGATATTATCAACACTAATATGTAACTGGATCGTGTCTGTACATTTATATTATTTGTGTGAATTAACAATAATTTATTTTTGGTGGCTATTTGGACGTGTCAGCATCAGAACAGGTGTTAGGGTATACATTTATAGGGTACATAATTATCGCGCTAGTACCATTGAGGGTTGAGAAGGGATGGTAGTGTAGGCGGCAAAAATAAACATAAACAGCACAAGCTTGTGTATAAAGAGCATTACCTGATTTTTTTGCCCGATTCGATGAGCGCGAGCTTGAGCCTGTAAGTCGTTTTGTGGATTCCAATCAGAGTCAAATATGATCACAGTATCAGCGGTGGCCAGGTTGATGCCCAGACCGCCAGCGCGAGTCGACAGCAGAAAGCAGAAATCTTGTGAGCCTTCAGCATTGAAGTGATCCAAAGCCTGTTTCCTGATTTCGCCTTTTATACTGCCATCGAGACGTTGAAAAGGAAAATGTCTCCTTTGCAAATACTCAGCTAAAATGTCTAACATTCGGACCATTTGGGAAAAAATTAATACTCTGTGGCCAGTTTCTTTTAGCCTACATAATAATTTATCCAAAAGAAGTAATTTTCCGGAGCCTCTCAATAATTTCTGAAAAGAAAATTTTACTCTATAAACATTTTGTAACAGATAAGTGATGAGTATAAATTGTATTAAATTTAAAAAACAATATTCGCTCCCTATATATATTTACCTCTACAGCATCTGTTGTAGCGAGCGATGCTCTTGACTCGAAATCTTCAGGTTTTGTTAATAGTGCGTGATTACAACATTTTTTCAACTCAATAACAATATTTATAAACGTGTTTATAGAACCTTTCACGCCTTTGCGTAGCGCACTATAATTTTTGGTTAGGATCCATTTATAATATTGCTTCTGAATTGAAGTCATTTCTACTCTCAATATTTGTTCTACTTTTGCAGGTAATGATTTCTCTACATCTTTTTTTTGCCTCCTGATTATAAATGGTTCTAACTGTTTGTGTAACTTCTCATAACCTTTTGTGGCTGCATCTTCATGGTCTTTCTCAAACTCCTCCCATGTTTCAAACCTAAAAGTACATAGGAAAAGTGAACAAAATAAAGCAATAAGTATGTTTTATAACTCATGCAGACTTATTAAGGATGCAAACTTACTTGTAAGGCATAATAAAATGTAGTAGCGCCCACAGTTCCTTCAACGAATTTTGTAAAGGAGTACCGGTGACCAGTAACCTATGATTTGTGTCAAATTCTTTGAGTGCTTTGTATAGTAACGAATCATCGTTTTTTAATCTGTGTGCTTCGTCAACAAGCAAACACGCCCAACTAAAGGATCTTAGGAACTGTCTGTCTTTTAGTAAGATCTCGTACGTCGTTAAGATTGCGTTGAATTTCAGTCTTTTTGAACTGGCAAAGCTCCATTCAAACTGTCTTATCTAAAAACAAAAAAACATATTTAATTGAAAAGCCCTAATAGCCGAAATAATAGCATGGTACTATAATATGCAAGTGAACTTACAATGTCTCTACTAGAGACATCACCAATATAAGTGACCACATTGATATCAGGCGCCCATTGCTGGAACTCTCTTTGCCACGCAGTCATTGTACTGAGTGGTACGACACAAAGGAATGGCCCATATAATTGTTGCGATTGAAAAAGGTAATGTAAAAAGCAAATAGTCTGAAAAAAAAATGTATGGATCATTAAATTCAAAAAATTTAAATAAAATATAGTAATAAATATTGACAAACAATAATATTCCCACATTAAACAACCCTTATATTATGGATTTATATCCATTTCATCCCACCACCAACAACACCCCAAACCAACAAGTGGCCTACACTCAAACCACTCATACATCAGACCAAGACTTCATAAAAGTGACCTATATATAACTCACTGACCTGTATAGTTTTACCTAAACCCATTTCATCGGCCAGAATGACGGAATTGTCTTTACACCAGGAATGTATCATCCAATTCAATCCATCCATTTGGTAATCTCGCAATATGTAGCTCTGAAAAAATAATTAGTCCATCTTTACGTAACACTCATTAAACTGCTTATCCCAAGAGAAATAAAAGCATGAAGATATCCGACAACTAGTTACAAGGTAGTTAATCCTAGAGCTTAGTTGATGAATAAACGTACATAGAGCGACATCAAACCAATATTCATAGTAACTAACAAAAAATTATTAGCATCACATTTAAAAAAAAATTGTTAGATGGCGCTGTGCCCAATAAACAGTAGAGTATGAAAATAATAAAATCCCAAAATAAACATGACAGTTTGCGATATACCTACATAGAACACGGCGAGGAGATATAACGAAAATTACAGCATCTATGTAATAATAAATCAAACATTTCCAGTTTCCCAAAGAAAATCCTATAAATAATTATTACCTAACCTCTAAATTATTAGCTCACTGTATAATGCTGTTATAGGATACAAAATACTTCTAATATATTTTTATACAAATATTTTTTTATTAATGAACTTGTCTTAAGAAGCAATTACTTATTAGGCACAAATATTACGAATTGGTAGTTTAAAACAACTCAATTATCTACTGCACTCACTAGTTACTATGAGCATAACAGTTAGCCCACCAAACAAGGACGAACAAGCAATGGACGATTGTATTTTTATAGATTTACTAAAACACAGATCAAAAATCTATACATACTGCATCTTTGCCCATATATTCTGGCTGTTCTTTCAACTGATGGAACTTGGGCCTCCGTCTTAAAACAGGACAATGTCTTGAAGGAGTAGTTTTGGCAGCTTCCCTGTATTTAAAATTCTCCACTTCAGCAGGCCATCTCCTTTCAATTAGTATAGCGTCCTCCCAGGTGGCGTCAGCATATGGAAGTGACTCCCATTTGCAAAAGTATTCATGTGCTGTTCCACCACCTTCCAATTCTCTTGTTTGTTCCGCTATTAAGGCAAACAGCCACATCAGTTAATAAACATAAGTTAAAACAATAATGATAGATAATAATTATAATGTTCTAATATATAATGCATATATGCAAAAAGCTAATTGATATAGTATTGATATTAAACATAATTACCTATTATCCTTTCTACATTATTGTATGTTTTCACCAATTCCTGCTGCAACTCTGATTGACATTCAAAGTAATCAATATCTTCAGGACCCGCCTGCTTTCTCCACCATGACAATTCAGCCTCCTTTTTAATGTAATTCTCTAATTTCTTGAGACCCTTTACCTTTTGTTCATTCAGTGTATTTTCCGATTCCCATGTATTGTGGATATGAGACCAGCCTTTCCATTTGATCAGGTACTGAGGTTCAGTTGTGTCAGCATCATCAGGGTTACAACCTTCATTGGGATTGCCATGCTCCTCTATATAGTAAACTGTAGTCACATTCCCAGTGACTGCATAATGATAAGAAGACATTAGCTAAAAGTTAACATTATATTTGCACCAAAATGCAAATTTATCAAATAATAAACATGTTTTTAAATAATTTTTGTGTACAATAATAATGTATACTGACAATAGGATCGTATCCTATTACTTTGTACCAATACCAACGAAAAAATGCAAGTGCACATCATGCACCTCTGCCTGTTCCTTTCGGCATTACCGGCATGAAGAGTTATTTCTTATAATTGCGTATTTACATAATAATGTGAATAAATGACAGTAACTGTTAACTAATTTAGTCTTTAAAACTCGCTCGAAATAGCGGTTGTTGAGTTGTGACTATGTTTATAATAATTTGCTATAATGAATAAAAATCATTTGTAAGGTGGTACTAAAACATGTTACAAAAGAGAACATGCTAAGAAGTTTACCTCCTTTCTTGCCTCGCCGATGCCCTAAGACCCTTTCAATAGTCTCACTGTGTTCTTCGGGCTCAGGCTCCACATCAAGCTCTCCATCTTTCTCCATGAGATCTGAAGAATCTGTTTGTTCATCACTAGCTTCTTTATAACTAACAGCTGCGCCAGTACGCCTCGTAGCTGTTCGACTGGATAATGTTATTTTTGTTAATATTTATTACATGAAATTTATATGAACTATTTATTTATTGAAATCATTGAGATTGAGCGACATCTATTGACAAAAACTAAAATAGATATAAACCAATTGCGTCAATTCTTACGTCAGCCACACGTCATCTAGGTCAAGTTCAATCTGAATATCGTTCGTTAATACCGCCGCCATTTTGTGATTACATGCAAATGACATTAGTAATATTTTTTTGGATTAATGGATACTAAATTACTATTTGTATGATTTATTATGTGCCGAATTGGAATAAAAAAAAATGGTGAATGCCGAATATAAAATCGCGGTATTAATTCTTCGGCAATCAATTTAACTTGGAATAGAGACATACATTGGATGAATATTTTAAGTAGATAGCGCCTATAGTTTCTTTTATATGTACAGAGTATTGTTATTATATAATTCGGCAGAGTTTCGGCCTCAGACAAAGAAGGTTCTGAGGTTCCGGCCTAAAATTCTCTACAAAAGATTTTAAACGAAATAACAATTCTCCATTATAGCCAAATAACCTCATTAAGGCATACCCGAATATTTCCGTATAGAAAATGATGAGTAATTAGATGTAATATAAATCAATATTTTCATTGCTCTCAAAGTCTATAAACATTATGTAGATGCTGAAGCTACTAAACAAATTAGCCAAATAATGGTAATAGGCATATCAATAAGTGCAAAATGAAAATATGTTACCTCTTCTAAATACTGAATGAATATTTATGCAATTAAAAAAAATCTCGTCCTAATGCCGAATATATAACTGCCGACTACCAAAATGCGATATTTCGATCTCAACCAAAGGCGAATAATTAATTACCCAACACTAAAGGACATTTATCTCGTCCGAATGCCGAATAAATAATTACCCAACACTAGGAATATATTTATCTCATCCGAACGCCGAATAAATAATTACCCAGCACTAAGGGACATATATATCTCGGCCGAATGCCGAATAAATAATTACCCAACATAAGGACATATTTATCTCGTCCGGATGCCGAATAAATAATTACCCAACACTAAAGAACATATGTATCTGATCCGAATGCCGAATAATTACTTACTGAATACTAAAGAAGGCCATTCCTATATAGTCATAATACCGAACATATAATTGGCGGACTCCTCTTGCTAAAGACATTTCTAATTATTTTTTCGCCTTACCGATTTTAAGATTAAAATGAATGTTTAAAACATAAACATAATTTGAACTAAGCAAAGACAGTATAATAGTTACAATAGGGTCAGTAGGTATAATAGTAATGTAGCAGAATTTGGAAATAATTGATTGAAAACAATCATCAAGATTGTAGCCCAAATTAATTCCCTAAAATAAGAACTACACATGCTACATAGTGCATCATAAATAAAGACAATTTAACAGAAAATTTGTACCTTTTATTGTCGTCATCACTGCCTTCTGAACTTTCATCTTCATCACTCGAAAATCTTCTTCTTGCTGGTTTTCGTTTTCTGAGAGGTACACTTCTTTGGCCTGGTCGTTTAGAGGGTGGGGGTGGAGACCCATTTAAGTCACTATCACTTTCGGATGAATCTGAATTCCATGAATCACTAAAAAAAGTACCATAGTTTTGTAATATAGAACAATATTAACATAAGATCAATGCAAATCATTTGTTTAATTTAAATGTAGGTATATAATATTGATTTAAGTAATTATTTTTCACGTAATGACTACCTTTTTTTTCTGCTTTTCCGACTATGTGTTCTTCCTCTCTCACTAGAATCGCTATCTGCTAGTTTAAGTCTATCAGGTTCTTTTCGAGATCTCCCTGATCTTCTAATTCCATAAATATCTGGATTATCTTCCCAAAGGTCAGATTTTAACTTCTCATGACTACTCCGTGACTTAGATTTAAAATGTGAATCATCATCAGAAGAATTTTTATCAGTGTGATGATCAGATTTTGATGAGTTCGCATGGCTGTGTTTTGGTGATGATTTTGTGTCATCACTGTGATGGGATCTGCCAGCAGATTTTTCTGAACCAGATCTTTGAGATCCTGAGCCTGACGAGCTTGATCCGCTATCACTGTTCAATTGAGAGAATTCATTAGTGTGGAATATCTTAAAGCCACTGATAGGTGTACTTAAATTAATGTAGGTAACAAACCTTTCACTCCCTGAGCCGGATGCACTGGAGTCACTCTTCTCACCCTTCTCACTTGTAGAATCACTTTCAGATTCATTCATATGTCCCTTCTGAAACAAGATGTCATGATAATATGTGATGTTGTCACACATATAACATGCTGTTTGTAATATCAATAAATAAATAATATTTTTTTACATAATACATTACACACTTGATATATTAAAACATCTTGAATTTCATGTTAAAACAAATAAGCCTATAATTATAAAAACCTATGATATTTTAATAAATTGATGGGCATGCGATAAAGAGGAAAGTATTTTTGTTTGCTAATTTCATATACCTTCATGATTATCAAGCATTAGTATTGAATAAATTTATACAAATGCTATATAAAACGAACAATAACTGAGTGAAAGGCATTATTTAATAATTTACTGCAGACATTGATAAATCGCTATAGCTGCAGAGGTCATCGCCCAAAGAAATTTTAACAAAAATCAACTGATCTGTAGGTTACATCCTAAATTGCTTATTATCTTTGTTGCACCAGTTGATCCAGCACTCTTTGTGTCCTGAGCTATAGTAAATAGCGAAACAAACAAAGATATAACCTCAAAATACCACATAAATATGCTAAAAATGCCCATAATATAGCTAAATAAACTAAAAAAAAGAATTATTTAAACACAAAAGTTGTGAAAGAATACAGGCTTATTTTATCACTTTAAATAGCCATGTATCTATTGAATTACTACAACATAACCTCAAAAGCTAGTATATCGAAATGCACTGCTTGGTAAGACCAATTTTCAAAGTTAAATTGCAAAAATGGGTCCCCTTCCAAATCCGATTTCACTGCTTCCTATGGGTAGATTACGTAACCAAGAATCATTGAAAACCCTTTCTTGCGTGGGACAAGAATGTTTTCATACATAAAAACACCGAAAAGCATTGTAAACAATCACAAAACCCCTAAAATCCAGAATTACGTCTTAAAAATTCACCCTCTTTAGGGGCCACACCCAAGACTTCTAGAACGTTCCATGAATGTTTTAACACCAAAAACATATAACAATTTAATTAATACACAAAAACAATGTTGTAAAAAGCGAGAAAATCACTTACCAAGAGCATTTTGTTGAAAATTCAAGGAATACACGGTTTCTTATATAATTACAGGTGAGAGCCAAGAAAAACTGGACAATTCATTGAGAAAAATACTAAGAAATAACATAATATTACTTTAGTCAGCATATTTCTATGAAAAGCAAGCTAAATGCGAAAAAATATTTTGCAGTAAAATCTTGTCAAGCGACGCCATTTTGTCGTCGAATTATACTGGTGACGACGGAAATAAAAAATCAGTAGTTTTGCCACTAAACTTTAGTTAAAATAAGGTAAACAGAAGCAATAACCACTAAAAAAATTAAAAACTAAACTTTAGAGCCGTCAGAAATACTACTTCTGTACTGGAAATGAAGCGAGCACCGCGCACTGCCAGCGAAACTCGAAAGCTACGGCCATATTGCCATCTGCCAGCTGCCTGGCGAAATATCATGTAGAGTTGTACCACATACGGGTATCGTGAATATCGTGATCTCACAGATTTATTTTACTTGGGGTAATTTTTTCTTGAGTATCACATTACATGATTATATACTAGTCACCTGTGTCCGGGGCTCCATTCACCTGGATTTCATTTTATGACTTCGTTCCTAAATAATAACAAACTCGGTACTCGACCATACTCAGTTTTCTGCAAATTCTTTCAGCCGTTTCCACGTGCGTATCAAAGTGTTAAGGCTAAGAGAAAATACTTTGGAAAATGATGACTAGTCTGGGCCCCTGCATCTACAAAATGGTCTGCCTACGATTTTTTTTCTAATAATAGAATATACAGACACAACCTTTTATCAACTATCGACCTGACGCATACACGATCTTGAAAGGGTTTATTTTTGTCCTTTTGAGGTATAGAATCATAAAAACTCAAAATCTTGTGTTTATTATGTTAGTTATTAGGAGAAACATATAATATTTTCTTTATATTATTATCATTAATTTATTGATTTCATATATTTCCGCGAATACTACACATTTAAATAAAACTTATTTCAATATAATATCATCATTTTATATTTAACAGTGTTTTATTACCCAACATAGTATTTTATATACTCGATAACCGTTCCATTATTAGGTACCAAACTAAGTTTATTCAGTACAACATTATTCTGAGAAACGCATGAGAAACGTAATCAATGTTACCAACGTCATTTCCGTTTTTAATTAAAATCTTTGAGTAAATAACAAATTGTCTGAAGATCAACGATATCATCATTGTCATCGGATTTGAGCTCCTTGATCGAGAGTACTTATATTAAACCAACGAAGACACAATTTACTTGACACTGGCAAAAATAGCGCTATTTTGTAGCCGATTATCAATCTAAAATGAAGAAGGACCCGAAGATGGAGTTATACCCCTATTAATCGAAATTCCCTAAAATTTTACTTAACAATCGAACGGCTGGCCAATAACGTAACTTTCCCTTATGAAGGGGTATTCTAAGGGTTTCCCGGGTTTTGAATTGATATTAAAAAACCTTTGTCTATGAAAAACATAGGTGTATGGCGTACGCCTGTCTGTGGGTCGTACGTAGATAGAGAATAGAACCATAGACTGGACTGTAACGTAAACGATTGAGATGAGACAGCGATAGTTTATGACATTGTTTTTAGATTGCTGTTGGAATGTGTACCCCTTATAATGGGTAATATTTCGGTTAATCCACAGTCTTCAGTACGGTGTATGAAATAACTGCAATAGAGTAAGCAGGAACTTCTAATTATCGTAACGTTATGAAGAAAACATACTATCACTGTTTATTTATGATATCTAGGGTGTGAGAGGGATGAAAGACGTTACTTTATCGAAACAAGTGAAGTAGTATATTATACAGATGATGGAATAAGTTATGATTCACGTGGGTGTTTATAAGTTTATAAAATAAAATGTAGAGTTTGGTTTCGTAGTCCATATTTATAATGATATATTTAACAAATAATTAATTTTAAACAAGTCAATTTAATTTATTTCCTGTAAAGATAGGGAAAATGTTACAAAACATCATTTTGAAGAAAACAGCATCCCCATCTAGCAACCCTGTCTGGCCTTCTGCCACAGCCTAAGTCACGGCTAGCCCAGCGTTGCCAATCCTGCGATAACCATACTGTATAACCCTGAAAATTATCTTGGATTTTTTAAGGTTATGCGATAAAAATAATAGCTAGATAATTATGGAAATTCCACAATAGTTTTTCAAATAAACGAAGAGTTTGTTTTAGGCCACCATGGCTTATGTTGCAGCAGGAGCGCTGGTCGCATGACTCGGCATGCCAGCATCAATGACATAATCCGTCGGGCCCTCGCCCCCGCAAATGTGCCAGCCGTGCTTGAACCCAACGGACTGGCACGCGATGATGCTAAGCGACCCGATGGTATGTCTCTGGTGCCTTGGAAGATGGGGCGGCCCCTGGTGTGGGACGCGACATGCGTTGACACCCTTGCGCCGTCGCATCTTCCAAGTACGTCGTTGCGATCGGGCTCTGCTGCAGCAGAAGCCGATAATTTAAAGCGGCAAAAATACAGTGTCCTCCCTGGAGGCTACTTGTTTGAGCCGTTTGGGGTCGAGACATTGGGTTCGTGGGGCCCCAACGCTCGCCTCCTTTACAAGGACATTGCTGCACGTCTTTTCGCCGCTACCCGTGACCGGGGCGGGCTGGCCTCTATTTCGCGCAGAGAGTGAGCCTCGCTATTCAGCGCGGAAACGCGGCCAGCCTGCTAGGCACTTTTGGCATCGACGACGATGTAGAGGCATTTTTATGTATATAATTTTATTTTTATTATACACTAGCTGTTGCCCGCGACTTCGTCCGCGTCGTATTTAACAAAGACAACCGTTGACAACAGCCTGCTCGCCCATTCTGAGCCCGCGGGACGCATTGCAGGTTGTTGCTATCAAACTTAATCACGCGCTGCAACATTGGTTTTAATTTTTTTTAGTGAGATCCTATTTTTTTTTCTAAAATAAAAGTAGCCTAAGTTACTCCTTGTTACCTACATCAGCTATCTGCCAGTGAAAGTCCCGCCACGTTGTTTAAAAAAGTGAAATGAAGTGACGTTATTTCTTTCATTGTATAAAAAAGTCACTGCCTGCCAGCTGCTACTACCTACATACCGCATGCCGTAGCTACATACGCATTAAGACGGAAGCAATACATTCAGAAAAAGCTATGTAATGTGAGAGAAATTTCTCTTAGTTTAATCCCAGGACCCGGAACCGGTAAGTCTAATCCATACTTCTAGTATGGATTGAGTTTTTGAACGTCTTAACTGATGTTAGATTTGACTTTGTGAAAGGGCTTTCCTATAACACAAAGTAAGTTTGGAATCGGCTAAATTAAACGCAAAATCAGTTAAAACCCCATCTAAAGAGTTTTCCATAAATTCACAGGTGTATGATTTATGGGATTTTCTTTTTAAATTTGATTTGAAACCTAGGTAATATACGTTTTTTAGCCATTCAACTGGTAAGAAAAATTGAAGCGCATCTTAATAAATGGGGACCCCTCGAATGACTGTGACGCGTTGAATGACTTGTCTTGGCCTTGACAAATTCAATCGTTTTGTTAGTTGAAGATGCGATAAAAATACGATAATTTTCAGTAAATCTGGAGTCATAACCCACGATCTGGCAACACTGACTCAGCCAGTCTCCTGTCTACAAAATAATACCATCTGTGTGTTTTAAGTATATTATTTTACTCTTTGTTCCCTTCCCGTTTTCAGAACAAAATTACTGAAGCAAACAAGATAACAAAATTAGTCTCACCTGAGTTTAGTTTAGTAAAAAAAATCATTTTTTGTTTTGATACAATTTTTATGCAGGTAGGTACTAGGTACAGTAATACCTAAAAAGTACTATAAGCAGTGATAGATAGCCAAGTGAGAAGCTTGTCGTGGAAACGACGGTCGCAGATTTAATCTCAATAAACTCTCTTCCCGCAATCCGACACGATCCGTGAGAGATCAGGCGCAGGACCCAAGGATTTACGTGCTCTCAGAGCTATGGGCAAATAATAATCATGGTTGGAAATTAAATTCGCACTATAAATCTTAAAATCCCCCAGAGGTTCGAGCCGGGGTCAATTTGTTTTGACATCTAATATAAAGTAAATACATAATTATTATAAAATTGTTCTTTGGATTAATTTCTCTTCAAGAGAAACATGGTAGGTACTCAATAAATATTAATGTCAGTTTATCCTTAGCGAGTTCACCTATGCATTATATTCTCATTTCTAGTTGGCTAGTCTCCATTGAGATTGGGATAGGACTTCCTAACCCTATTATAATTTAATACCTAAAAAGGTGCAATTTCTTTATGTTAGTCATTACTTTTAAGTGATTCTTTCATTTCCAGAAAATATGCAATTAACAGATCTACCAGAGGAAATTATAATTATGATTGTTGGGGAATTAGATCTGCAGTCCCTAGAAAGTATGTACAACACATGTCAACGAATTAGAAATATTGTATGTATGCATGGAGTGATTAAACAATGCAATATGTCTATGAATGTGATGGCTTCAGCAAACACACTCAAACTAAACTTCTTTAAGGATATTTCATGGCACTTACAAGAGCTCAATCTGTGTGGTGTACCTGATCTATATAAGACATCACTCTTGCCAGCAATGAAAAGACTAAAGACATTGAAAACATTAAATATTACCTACACAAACTTGACAATAATGGATTTGTTGGACATTCATCAGATATGCCCAACACTGAAGAATATTAGCATAAACTTTGCATTTGGAAAGCCTGGCCTGGTGAAGCTGTCAATGAAGACTTTATTGCAATGCCAGATGGTTTTCAAGCATTTTGAAAATGTGCACTTTGTAGGCTCTCTGAATAATTTAATATATTCCAAATTGGCACTTTATTTATTAGAAAAGGCAAAGATAAATAGTTTAAAATATACAATTGCAGAATGTGATTATGTTTGTACAACAGATGAAAATATTGAGTGTAAAAAATTGCCACATTTTGATCAATTTGATATTTATTTATTAAATTGGAAAGAAGCAAACAAGTATCATGGATGCATTAACATACTTCCTGTTTTATCTATGATAGAATTGAAAAACTATGAATTTATCATAATCATTATGTTAAATCTGAATATATATGTAGTGAATGCATCTCCATTGTTTTACAATTTCTTCAAAGAAAATTTTGATGTTGATGCAGAATATTCAACCGAGTTTCAAGCAGCACTCATGGGGAATGTAGTTATCATGATTTGGAATAAAGAGACAACCAATTTTGGTGGTAACTTTTTTCACAAGCTAAGGAATCGTATAAAAATATACTTTCCTTATTTTTGCTCTTCCCCTGATGAAACACTAGCCCCAAAAAAATTCGATTGGTTCTATATAGTACCAAAAGCACCTGATGTAGTTCAAAATGAAAATGTACATAAATATGAGCCTGATGTAAGAAAAAGAAGAATTGCAGCTCCAAATTTTGTCCTCAACTATGATACAACATTCAAAGAAAAAATTAAATTCAGATTGAGTTTAAATTTTATTGCTCATATAACAAGTGCAATAACACTGACAACAAATTGTGACTACCTTAGGAAACTGACATTTTTAAGTTTAAGTGGTTCTGTGCGTTATAGTTCAGAATTTTTTAATGTTTTATTTCGCTGCTGTGATAATCTTATTACATTGAATGTCCATGCGCCCCCCATATCACCATGTGCTTCATCCATTTCCCGTTCAATACCGTTGACTCATTCTCTGAAGAACTTCCGTTTAGTGGACAAAAGAATTGATTTCCGAACACTATTTTCATCTATTAGCCAGTGTCCAACTTTAGAAAATATCCATATTCTTGAAGATGCAGAGTTAGAACTATGTGAAATAGCCGATCCTAGTATAATATTAGAAAAGTGTAATTATCTGTACAGTTTGTATATAGAAGCGCCAATGACTGATACAGCTCGTGTAAAAAAATTACAAATATTAAATAAAGCTAAAGTTAGATGCAATAAATATAGTCTTAACATTGTGTTAAATGCTAAATCTGTAAACAGCAAATTTCGCTATAATTATGACCCTTTCGTGGATGTTTTCAACTTAAGTCCAATAAAACCAGTTTAATGTACCTGTCTAATACTTATATAATTTGATACAAAACAAAATTATTAACTTGACTCCCTATCTATCTGCCTTTGATTGTATATAGTATAACACCAAGCTCTTCAACAATTGCGTGCGCGCAAATAAAAATCCTTAGCTAGCACCTAACCCAAATTTTTATATTAAATTTTATTTGAGGTGTCCCAGTTTCGGTGATTTCATGATCACTAAGTCAGTCAGTGGGTTTGTCACAATCTAATTTCTGTGCTAAGTTCGTTACCGCCTACTTACATGTATTATAAAAAATGCTCTAGTGTCCTAGGATCGGAACTCTCATCAATCCGAGAGGTCCACAATCCACGCTGCGCTGGCGCAGTGCGGGTTCAGGTCAGGGACTTCACTTCGCACGTCTTTCGGGAACCCTCAGACAGTGATAATTTATTTTGAAATTATTCGCACATGAAATCCAGAAACTGGAGAGGGCTGTAAGCCTGGGTTTGAGCCTGCGACCTTTGTCTCCAAGGCAAACGTTCCAACTTGTAAATCGCTACTGCACATATAACTAAGTAAACAAACAAATAATTTAACTGCTTACTAAATTCGTTTTTTTGGTTTCACTGTAGGTACCTAATTATGGTTATAATAATATGGTAATTATGGTATAAATAAATCTAAGGAAATCAATAAGCTTAGGTAGTTATAAAATTATTTTATATTAAATAGGCTCCTATGTACCTACTATCAGACAGGTTACTTATGTGATAAACTAGTAATTACTCGCAAGAAGTACCTATGCCTATGTATGTAAAACAAATAATATACAACTAAAACAGGAACTAGGTATTATAATTGAGTTTGAGTTTTTTTCTTTGATATAATCTTGGAGAATGACAGAGACAACATGCCCAAGACCGCACTCCCTCCACATGCGTATGTAAGAACTCCCCTGTAGTACTGAGGACAGTCCGACAGCACTGTACATTTGCTGAAATAAGAAATACAATATGAAATAAATTAAAAGGTAAAGGTGGCATCAAATAAAATGAGCAAAGATGTTGGCTCTACGCATGCCTAATTGTATGAATTCAATTTGCAGAAATACAATTACTTTTGTGAAGTGCAATAACAGAATCAGAATCAGAATATTTTTATTCACGTAGACCATTATTGTACAGTACTTATGAATCGTCAAGTTACAAAAATATTATGCTACTGCTTTACCACCCGTTCGGAATGCCGTTCCTAACATTATGGATGTTATTTGATGATGAAGTACTTACTTCATCATCAAACTAACATTGAAGAGCCTAGGTACATACTTAGGTACCTAGGTTCTTCAGACTACTTTAGCTTTATAGGTAATTGATATTTTGAACCATATTGTGCATGGACTTAGCTGTAAGCAGTAAGTTGCAAATCAATAAAATTATCTGCCGATCATGAATTTATAAGATTAGAAATCTAGGTACATTACCTACCTATGTACTCAGAGGAATACTTCGCTCTAGCGATTGATACCCTTGCTCTGGCTCTGTACCCGTACTGTTCAAACGAACACTTTCAGCGGGCAGGGAGTAGAGACATTAGTATTTTTTTCTTTGCTGACACTAGCCTAGCCTAACCAAACAATGGAGAAAATACTTACTAATTTTCTATGGCAACAACTGCAATACCAGTAACTAGTTTGTCGGCGAATGTTACAATAGAGTAAATAGCAGCACTTTGATGAGCATGCGGACCTATCAAATCCGCAGTGATGCATAAACTGGAGACAAGTGTTATTGAACTACCGGCACCTGCAATTTAAGAGGCAACAATTAGTATACATTTCGAGATAAAAAAGGTATAAAAATTTAATAAAAAAAAAACTTGTACAATATTAGAACTTATCCATGGTATCTGCACTAAGCACAAGTTTGTATCGCCGAGAACAAGTAAGTAACATAGATAAGGTTAAAATACTTTAATAGAAGCTAAACTTTTCATACTAAAAGTAACTGTCTTATAAAGACAGAAAAAAAATCAACAAGCTACATCGAACTTACCTATTAGAGTAGCTACCGAATATATCTGTACTATACTCGCATGTGGATCAATGGCAATAGCTATCCATAGACAGCTTATTAAACTCAGCAAACTTCCTATCAAATATGCTACCTGTGGAAAATATAAGTTTTATATTTATTTATGGCTCTGACTATACTGCTAGCCGCCTACTGGTTGTAATAAAATTTAGCTAGTAAGTACACCAATTTTTAGATTCTAGACGGTGATATAATTGTGAATACTCGTACAATAATTTGTACACGTTTGACTGCTTTTTAAAGATTCCTGATGAAAATTATATAGCAAAAAAAGTGTAATGTCACTTACCTCATTTCCGCATGTGTTTATTTTGCTCTTCAGAAGTAGAGAGAAGAAGAACGAGGATATATAAAGAACAAAGGGTACTGTCGCAACCAGTTCTGATCCTTCAGTCTGATTCACTGTGAGACGCTCTTCCAGGAACAGTGGCACGTAGACCAGACCCAAAGCCCAGTATAGCCTCGAAAATACATATCTGAAATAATCAAGTTTGTTAGCTACGGCTACTAACATCGTAATAGCAAAACAATTGAACTATAGGAAAAGTTTGTACAGCTTGGGAAACATGTTTAAGAAAGGTACTAAAAAAACCTTGTTCGGTAAATCTATTAGTACCTACTTACTATATAGTGCGCACCAGCTAAGCGCGTCTGAGGGGGCAGTTAAAATATGGCACATATTGCTTTTGCTAAAATTAGTCCCGTTCCCGCCGCGCGCTGATTTAGCTAGCGCAATTTTTTAATTAAATAAAAAGTAAAGTATCAAAACCATTCTTATTGCAGTGTGTATATGCGTAGCCTAAGGTGAATGAGAATGACGTGATAGGTAGATAAGATCGAATAATTTTGAGGTACCAATTTTAATGGGTACACGTACTTACAACAAACTTGTTTGATACAACAGGGGCATCCGTAAGAAATACATCATTTTCGTTTTACCGACCGAAGCACTAGCATCGCCTTCTTCGTCAACTGTTGCAATCGCATTGTTTACGGCTACGCCATTTGCTTTGTTCTCCTTAGTAGGTCTTAGCTTGAAGAATACGTGGAAGAATACTGCAGATAATATTCCAATTCCGGTAATTATTAGTGAAACATTCTGAAAATAACGATATTAGTGAGAAACCAGTGCCTATGTAAGGTGTAACTTTAATAAAGGAGCCTAAAATCGGTGCAATAAGAGCTACTTTACGAGCAAGTGTGTTGAAAATATTTTACACATTTTTTATTATACCTTATATACCCGCTTCCACTATGTTATGTCATCTATATATAACTAAACAAAACAAGATAACGAGTAAACAATTGAAAAATATTCGTACCCTGAACTTGTAGTCATCACTTGGTCCGATGAATGAGCTATAATCGGTGGCTCTCAACACAACCCAAGTTATGAGATAAACGGTTAAACTCGACATTACAGAAGCCATATATCTGAAAAATTAAGTGCATATTATATACATGTTTAAAAAAATACTGTGAAATATTTTAACACATGAATCAGTAAGTTATATGGATCACGTTAATGTATAAAATAATGTTGCATTTTTTTGTAAACAAGGCGAACCAGTAGTGTTTGGCCTTGTGTTCAGAACGGGGTGTCATTTTTTAAATGTGTAATAATTTCATTTATTTCTTTGGGAATATTATCGTTATAACATACTGTTGGCCCTGTTAAAATATTTTACACTATTATTGCTGCACCTTATATAATATTACTGTAAAACCAGAACAATCAAAAGATTAATTTATACTTCGTATATATTCAGATGCTTCTTTGTAAATATGAGTCTTATATCTACCAAATCAACATGATTGTCCTAATTTCTTCAAGTGTAATTTAAAATAGCGCAATAGTGACGTCTACTTTATAATTATAAAATAAATTACTTTTTATTTAAGATCAAGGTTAATTTTGTAATGTCGACTGAAAGTGATATAGCAATTCAGGCATTCACTTCGTTAGGGGGGGGTGTGTTGAGTTAAGCGAACAGGACTGCGTAGGGCAAAACTACTTTATGAATAGCAAATTGAAATAGGTTCGTAATTCACGACTCATTAATGTGGGTAGGAACTACGACAGGTGTACCTAATTTCCTGATTATCCTTCATCCTTACCTAATTGAGGTCAATTCAGCGCGGACTTGCAAATTGTCCGAAATGGCGGGGATCATAGCGAGATGGGATATCTGGACGACGGCCCAGCCGATCTGGAAGATCCCGATGAGGATGGCGTAGTAGAGCGGCATCCACCATCCAAGGTAGTCTTGGTCCTCCACCACCCAGCATCCCCAGCATCTCACGAACAGTAACGGGAACGTGCATGTTATTAGAGTGGTACCTGGAAATTAATATGTGAGGGATAGACCGTGTAAGTAAGTAAGTAAACTTATAGGTTGGCGACCTTTTTCGCCCGTTTGTCAGCACTGCCAGCCTAAGTACGCGAACTCACGGACTGACACACGGGTGAAAAAGTTCGGCAAGCCATAGGTACGCGTATTTAATCGTACGCCTATAATACGGATAATAATTATGGTAAAAAAATTACACCGTAGAGAACCATTTCATAGACAGTAGAGACTTCATTTAATAGTAGTGAGTATGTTAGATAGGTATGTTTTCTTAACTCTTCTATCTTCCAAGGAATCTGAAAACTAGCTGCGCCGTACTAACGTAAGAATTCCAGTGGGCAGGAATTGTTTCCGATCGTATCTAGCTATAGGTACTTCTACTAATGCAAATCAAGAGTTTTCTCCTTACATATACCGACAAAATTAATTATGCAGAATTTAATCTTTTGGCACAAAAACACTTAAATTAACATAAATAGCTTGTAGATAATTTCACGCATTACTAGTTAGTGAATGAGTTATTTTTTTTAATTAATTAATTAATCGCCGCTTTTTTTTATAATTTGCAGTTTGGTTTACATCAAAAATCCCAAGAAGGTATCAGTGAACCATAGTACTTTAAAGAAGGCGAGAGCCTACGTCCAGAGACTTAATCCAGGTAGGTATGCAGGTACCTATTTATCAAGAAAGGTTATCAGATACTTACCAGCTAAATGCCATCCTTTTTTGGTACCAAATCTGTCAGCTAGCACACCTACCACTGGGGTGGCTAATGCGTCTATAACTTGCCCTGAAACACAAAAATAATTTAAATAGGGACATTATTCATGATAAAATAAGTGACCCAAATGTAAGGCTAATGTAAAAAGCATTTCTTTTTTCATAAATTATCAGTATCACACCTGTAATTTCCAAACGGGTAGGCAGAGGATGACGGCAGTGAAACCCACATTTCTTAGATGAAGTTTCGTTCCAATGTACATAGCACTCTCCCACTCAATGCGAGGGGGGGGGAGGGGGCATAGTCTATCACGGTGGCCCTGTTTGGGTTGGTGAACTTCACAGGGTTTTCGTAAAACGTGCATAAGTAGATATTCTCGAAAGATGTTAATATATTTTATAGTTGATTTAAGTTTTTTTTTATTAATTCAATTCTACTTCAACTTGTTTTGTTTTTCCCTTTCCCACACACTGCATTTATTTTTCCTCTTAAAATACAAGTATATTCAGGATTTATTTAGGTCTAAACCGAGAAATTCCGTCTTATAAATCTAGGTAGTACAAGCTCGATCGGTTCTGATGGAATTTCAGCAGCGCAGTCACAGCATTGTTGATAGTACTGTAGATCATAGTATTATCTAAACACCTAAAGAGTTCATTGTATTTTAAATACCCACCCACTATCATGCCATAATAGGTTTGTAGCGAAGAATTGTTTAATTCTTGGGTCCGAGAAGTACCTACCGAGGTATCTAACTAGGTAGGTAGTTATTTCAATAGATAGACTATGTAAATGACGTCTTACAATATTTTACATTCACCTTTTCAATACAAATAAATAAGTATATTTACTACAAAGACAACTGATATTATTTGTGCAATATCAGCCAGGTGGCGCATGCTCACCTGTGTCATAGCTGCATTTAATTTTCAGACAATTAAACCTATGATTCACTAGAAAAAGGTGCTATGATGGTGCAAAGCCCTTTTAGGTGAAAGAACTACCATGGTCTATAAGAATGCGGTCTGAAAAATAGGTTCTGTTACAATTTGCAAAAGAATAATGAGGGACTTACTACTTGTTTATTGTTTTGTCTCTTGTTTTGATTAGTCCTTAGACACAATTCCTTATGATATATAAGGACACCTTTTCTTATTACAAAACTCACGTTAGGCTAGTGACTTGTCATTTCATATCCAGTATATATAAAGGTTACCGTCCCCAAAAGCCTCGTCTGTCGTAAACAGGAGGATGAGTTTGCATTTCAAGGTTATTTTTCTTACCTAAGAGCAGCATAGCTCCAGCTACGACTGCCTTCATTTTGAGCACGGATTGGAAGAACAGCATCATGTAGGAGAACCACATGCCGGCGCATAGATCGTTGTACACGTGCCCTAGCCCGTACAGGACATTCTGGTTGACTCGCCACCATTGTCTGCGCGGCCCACTGAAGGACAAAAACCAAGAAAATAAGTACCTATTACGTAGATGCTTTAAGGTTAAGTACCTACCTACCAAAAATATTACATAGTGTGATTTAGAAAGGGTATACTAACCTGTAAACCTGGGCTTTTTAGCGCATTATAATCATTATGCGAAGACAAAATTTCGATAAGAAAACATCACAATTGTCATTTTGTTAGGAACAAAATTTATTACTTTAATTCTTATCGAAATTCTAACTGCTCATAATGATTACACTACGCTAAAGAAGTGCAGGTTTAAAGGTTTATATGTATATGCTTTCTGAATTACGAGAGCGTATAGTAATGCGAATAAATCACGATACATGAATAAGAAGATATATCTTTAGCTGGTATACAAAACACTTAATCCTTTTTTTATTTAGATATAATATTTATCCATGGACATTCGATATCATTTTTTTATTTAGATACATAGGTTTTTAATTAAATTTGAAGTTCTTAATTTCACTCTGCCCACTACAAGGTAGGTACTCATTATAAAGATTAGGATATATATCCGTTCAAATTTGCTGTGGAAATTTATGATGTTGCCAGGCAGTGCAAAATATTATTGTTATGAAGCGAATAATCTAAGTTGGGACCAACATACATAAATACATTACTTCAGTAACAACATACATAAATACATTACTTCAGTAAAAATAAAGGATTATAATAGGTAATATCACGGTGCCCCTAAGTAGGTACTTATAGGATTTTCTTAAATGCTTTTCCATACGTAACAATAGATATAATTAGGTACATAAAGTGAGCATAGGTACAGTAACACACAAACAGAGTGAATTTGAATAAGCTTATTAAGTAGGTATATGTTTATAAGCTGATTTAATGGCATTCAAGAACATGCAATTAGGATCACTTTCCGCTTTCCTAACAATTGTCGGGCTGAGGTACCTCCACTGTAAGTGATCCGCAATTTCCCTCTTTATAACAATTACGTTTCGTATGTCACTAATTGAATAAATAGCGCCAAACTAAATTTGCACCGAATCAGACATATTGTCCCGATAAGAGTAGTTAGCTTGCACATTACCTCGATTTAATCTCAACTTCAGCCGCTAATTCCTTTTCGTTTTCTTCTATTTTACCGTTCACATCCGTCGCACCATATTTCGCACTCATTTTCTCTTATTTATTAACAAAAAATTACAATTCTAATAATCGACGTGAACCACCTCACACACGATGTTTCGAACAGTTCGAATTTACAACTGTGTTAACAAACAATAACGATTTCTTAATGTGCAGTTAATGCTAGTTATTGTTGTAGGTATGGTGTTGCGGTTTAAACGCGAGGGCGCGTGTGTTTTGTGTGGAGCTCTCGACTTGTGTGACATCAAATTAGCCCCTATCCCGAGCGACAATAGCCACAACTGACTCAGCCATCTATTCTCCTATAGGCACTGTCGCTTTCAATTCCTATAGGATGATCGTATGATGGGCTACTTATTCTAGACGGATCATTGATATTCAATTTGTGTCAAGTCGAGCCACGCAAATATTCGATTATGCAGGACATTTATTTACCTTTAGGTATTTGGTTCAAGATTAGACTAGAAAAGAGAAGCATCTGATAAAAAATATGCTACCAATAAATATTCTGATAGTATGATTTAATTCCAATACGTTCCTTCTAAGCAAAGTAGGTGATTGACGTCTAGCCTAACCAAGGCATGTTTTTTTTTTAATTTATACCTAAAGATTTACCTCCAATACAATTGCTATTAGATAAGAATATTACAATCTATCCTTTCATTTTGCGTAATTACTTACTACGAGAAAGAATTGATTATAAACAATTACTAAATATGTAGAGACAGATGTTGACAACGTAAATCTGACATAACTATTTTTTTTTACACAAAGGTGGGTAGGGTTCAATGGTCCTAACCATTGATTGACGAGTAACAAAGAAATGACCCTACAACAATTACTGTTTCTTACTGTACATGGACAAGAAGACAATTTGCGTCGGACGATATATTATGGGTATACAAATTGAACCACACGCACCTACGTGGACAATGATATATGTAGGTATGTGTATAGGTGATTTGCCTGGCGTGGCTTCCGTGGGTATTGGGTTTCCTTACCAGCCGCGGTCCGTGGCTCGATAGGCATGGATATACACTGACCCTAATTTACTTCAGACTAAGTTAAATACTCACAATATACTTGTATAGTATCTAAATTGGGTAATAGAAATCTTCTTATATCCACGTTCAGAACTGAATAATATGTTAAATTTGTTAAATTTGTCGATTATCGTACAGTTAGTAATTAGAAATAATAATTAATTACTTATACACTTTAAAAAAATATATTGCGTTATCTTGCTGGAACCGTTGTATGGATAGGGTGATCATAAGAAATACAATATATGTATAGATGTAACAAAAATAGTGTAAAATATTTTAAAGGGTTAACAAGTAGGTTATAACGATCACGTTTATCTATAAAATACACGTGTAAAGATTATTTGATTTTTCATTGAAAAAGCTAGCCAGTACCGTTTCACGACGCACTTAGTACGCAATGTTATTATTAAAATTTCTAATAATTTTAATATTCTTTTGGGAATATGACTTTTACAGCTTACTGATGGACCACTTAAAATATTTTACACAATTAAATATAAGATGGTGATCATAGTTGCACTGTAAACAGAAACGTGTACATTGTACGCAGGAATTAAGATGATAATGCAAAATACTACTATAATATCAAATCATTTTATCGTTATTTGTAAATAAATGATAAAAGGGCAGGGTCCGGGCACACGTGCTGATAAATAAACTAAGTAAGTATGTTATAAAACAAATGCATGCTGACATGCATGATAACAAAATTATGGTTTTACACCATGTCATCGTAAAACAACAACGGTGGCTTTCTACCTCTTCAAATTATAGCTTATTACAATTGTACCTTCCTTACCGAAAGCACTAGACACACATAAAGGATGCTGCAAGATAATAGTCAATGTCACGAATCATCCACCAGTTAATTTCAATGTAGGCAAAAACATTGCAGTTATGTTCTTGTGCCAAACTGTGAGTGGCTGAAAACTATTATTATTCTGTTGTTGGATGTCTATGGCAACAGGTTAGTGAAAATAACGATTTGCATGATATAGGGTTTTCTGTTGAATGAATGTTAGCTTCGACTGGGATTATTGCCTGCCTTGAGTGTTTGTTTGAATTGGAAATTGGTATGATGGAGTAGGTAACTGCCTATATTGTTTATTCATACAACGAAGAAACCAATCATCCACGTATATTGTGGTCATATACTTAACAGCCATTTTTTTTAAGCTCTATCTTTTTGGATATTAATTTTAAGATATGACGCGTTCGACTAACGTCCGATAATTTTGAACACCATTTATGTTATTAAAATGTACCCAAATTACTAGAGAGACTAGATACTTTGTTTCTCATATTTACTGTACACACGCCAATTATCCAAAGTGTCCACGTGCTCTGCCATACCTATATACGTTAGATCTTTACTCTGCCAAGATGGATTTAGCAACTCTTCAATGTTTTCTCTTAGTCGTCTTGATAACGAATATAAAATATGTTCATATGACAAGGTACCCACCTCACCTATGAAATGGACTGAGGTGAAGATGGCGAAAAAGGTAAGCATTAGTTATTTTATAACTAGTTCGTGATATGTCTATAAGCACTTTTATGATCAAAATCTGTGGTGATTCTTTTGACCTGTCTGTCTGTCTGTAAACTGTCAAAAGTGAGGAATAACTACTCAATTAACATTTTCGGTCTACGCTCAGTCACTTTTTAGTACTCGTATGTACTATATTAGTTTGGTACTGCTCGCATTGTCAATCGGAATATTATTAAAATTATTTGGTAACGGTAGAGGCGTACAGATATACTGCCAAACTACATACATTAAGCTTATTAAATGTTGATGATGAAATTCTAATAATTGCTATTTACCTCATGTAGACTGATGTTAAACGCGCGCCGCGACGCCTTCACACGAAATTTACAAATAAGATGTTGAAGCATCGTAGTCACTATAACTAATTACTTACCATAATATTTTTATCAATCCCGAGATTGCGGGATCATAGGTTAACAAAATTAACAAATTCATTTTTATTAAAATTAATTTGTTTATTCACCAGTCCAATTTCATTTCCTGTATGAGGTTAACATTTTTAAACTAGTGCAGGAATAACTAATAATCCTCAAGGTATGTTGATAAACAAAAAAAAATGTTTGCTATTAACAAAACTTTTGGCTACTAGTTACATAAATATTGTAACATGCGAACTATGTGTTACTAGTAACAAACCGTGTACAACTTTAAATTTAATCAAATTTCTATTAATTTTAACAAAATTTATGTTATTTTGGAAATAACATTTTACTAATTATAATTAGTTTTTTATGTGTAGCATTGTAAGCATTTAGGTTCCCACTGCAGCAGAAGCTTAAAAATTATATATGTACTAGCTGACTCGGCAAACGTTGTTTTGCCATATAAAATAAATTGAGATATAAACTATCCTATCTCTCAAGTTGGATCGAACTGCACATGGTGTGCGAATTTTATTATAATCGGTTAAGTGGTTTAGGAGTCCATTGAGGACAAACATTGTGACACGAGATTTATATATATTAAGATATGCCATTAAAATCGTAAAACTCTCTCCCTCCGTGGATCTGTTATATCAGTTGAGTGAACCCCCCTTTCGATGGTGTTAGAGAGGTATGCAATCCAACATTAGACTGGTAAGTTCTTTGATTTCAAAGGTTTCAAACCATGCATAACCAGTACCATAGAGTTAAGACGTCGTTTCTTCGGTATTACTATGTATCTACCTATTCGGTAGGGTGGTATATATTACATTACAATTGGAAGTAGATTGGAAGATACACTGCTTTGTATTAAGCTTCTAGCGCCATCTGTAAAACTATACCGTAAGCTCCTTCGTTATGAAATACAATGAAAACGTTACCTACGCTATGCGTTCTGTGGAGCCGACACAGAGCAGCGCAGTGATAAACGATTTACTAATATAACCCAAGATGGCAGCACATGTATGAAACTGTAACAAAAAAACTGAAGTGGGAAATTAAATATATGAAGATAGCGGTGAACGGAAATTAAAATATATTATGTTAAATTACTCAATAAATCATTAAGCTTTGCTGATTGACTGACGCAGATAATTAAGGTGAGATCGGCAAGACCTCAATAGGGATGGGTCGCCAATTAAAATTTTATGTAATAGGTAGTAGTACTTTCATAAAAATATCGATCGCGTACCCCTTTTCTGAAAATCTACAACACACAATACTCAAATAGGTATTGATGTAGATTTAAAAACTTGGGCATCACGCGCAATGGATTTTGTTTAGTTGGCTTTAGGCGCACGTACCTACGCACCGAACTACGCTCCTGATTTATGGCGCAGCCGACGTCACCCACTCTGCGTAGACAGCTGTACTGTACCCTGCGGTCGTTATAATTAAATTCAACATTAATTGATATGGCGGCACTAATAGTATTTACGATTTGGTATGCGTGCTCCCGTTGATAGTAGAGCGCGTTTATTTTTTAATTCGGTGTAATTTTGAATCGATATAATTTTGAATCGGTATCATTTTGAATCGGTATAATTTTGAATTATTTGTTGCCACAGTTAATTAGATAGTTAAGTTAGGATTAGGGCTCCTTGATCGACTCGGACCACTGCCTTCTGGGATTAAGAAACTGGAAGTTTTGATTCGGTCCAATGGGACCACTGGGCACAATTGTGCTGATAAGTCAATCATCCACAATGGTTCTATATATAATTGTATAAAAAATAATAATGATATGTAGGTATTAACTTATATGTTTGTTATCAAATAAGTAGTCCGTCAGCGGTCATAAAATTAAATTTGAGTTTACGATCCAAGGCGAAGGGTTATAAACTTCTTTTGAAGTTCTTGCCCTCCGCCATTACCATAATATAACGGTCTACTACATTTACTCGATTTAAATAAAGTCTACTATGTTATGCATTCAGTGTCCTGCGCTACAAGAGGCCTTAAAGTTTGCCATAAATAACTATAAAAACTGTAGGTACATAAAGAAACAAAAGAAAATGGTATAAGTAACAAAAGAACATGAAATATGCTTAGATACATTATACCTACTATCAAACATTCGTAAAAGGCCATTTTCAGGATAACTTGCAGAAATATTATGCGATATTTATGTCAAAATGCAGTATCTAAGTCCTGCGCATAATGCAGTTATCATAGGTTGTTGATCCATTGATTTATTTAGATCACAAAAAGTCGACGACCTGATTATTTGTGTCATGTTTTCTGTGCCAGGGGTCTCAGGTTCGAATCCTAGTAGGGGCGGAACTTTGAGTGATGAGCATGAATGTTTATATCCGAGTCACGAAAGTTTAATATCTATATAAGTATTATATACTGGAATCGCCCCTAGTCGATTGTATAGTATCCATAATACAAGCGTTGCTTAGTTTGGGACCGTACAGTTGGTGTGTTCGTCTGTTAACATTTATTTATTTATAGGAATATACAGCCAAGATATAGTACAACTAAAGATAAGGTACCTACTTACTAGCTCATTTGCGTTAAATAGGCGGCGACACGTCGTCGACTACATAAAAGGTCACAACGAGAGCAGGTGCTGGCTGCCGACGAACTTTAAACTGGTTCTGAAGAAAGCCTTCGGACGTCCAATGTGATTGTTGTTCCACCGCCTAAACTTGTGAACGCTTTGTATATAAATGTATGTACTTGTAGCTATTGTTTCCTCTACACAAAAAAAATATCTAATTTGAATAACAAAATCGTTCTAATCATGTTTGGTTGTAAAGCTACACTTACACTAGTTTATTTTTATTTATGGAATTTACCAATCTTAAAATAAGATAAGATAAAGAGTATACCATACATATTAAAAGTATATTTGATGCTAAACCAATTTAGAAAGGTGTAAGTAAATCCACAGCGCGTTCATAACCAGCCATATTCAGACATCTTGATATCTCAGGCATTAAACCAAGGTCAAAAAATAGATTGCTCAGCCGCTGGCAACACACACTTCCTGTAATTACCAACCTGATGCTAAAGTAAATTGTTTTTGCAAGTACACACTGACAAGTAGCCCTCAGGCTAAAATTACCTTATTAAAAGTATAGCAATCGACTTTTGAAAAGAATTTACGATTTCTATTTTGTAAATGGAAGAGGTCGTCGAAGCCTAGTGAAGACCTTGGACGGGTGACTGAGTTATGACATCTGACCTTCTGACAAATGGTCATACTCTTAGGATACCAGCAGTTCCACTAGTTGAGTGTCGGAGGACAGATGGCAATATCGCTGCATGTAAATATCCGTGATTAGTCAAATCAGGATAGACAGGAGACTGATCATTTGTTTGTTTATTTATACATGTCATGTGTAAACATTTTATATGTTTAAAGATCATGTCTCGGCATATACAAAGGTACATTACTACGTAGAACCAGCGCGAGACGTGGCCCTCACTGATAACAATTTGATTATTTTGCGCCCTTCACTGTTAGCTCGTAGCGTTTTAAGGTAATCTTAGCTAATGATTCTAGCCTCACCCTTCGCTGAAACAACATCGCACCCTAACAGTTTACAGGCAAATTAGTTTGCAGATAGGCACATACATTTTGTACCTCAGCCGCTTGATTACCGACATCACGACGTAAACGTGGACCGTAATTATTATTTTTGATGTGCCTACGTCGTGTTTTGAGAGTATAAAGTGTAAGTATAAAAACATCAAATATTATGATCGTTAAAATAGATGTTAGGTATTAAAATGTGGGGCATAATCTGAGGGAGGTGGAATCGTCAATGCGGCTATTAACGACGCACGATCCCGTGCAAAAACGCCATACACGTTGGATTAAAACAATTTTTATGTTTATTTTTATTAGAACCGTCACCCGGTTGACACGTGATAGGCCCATAAACTCGTTTTGGGATACTGTCAGCAATGTATCGTAAGTGCGGGAGACGAACAGATGTAGCCGCACTCATACTGCCACTCTATCAAAATATACTCAAGCAGGTTTATATTTTGATTTAACGCTACATCTGTTCGGATATATATGCGTCCATTTCAATTTGACTTTATTAGACGCTTTAGGCAAGGTTACTACATACGAGAACATAATGGAAATCATATGTAGCTTAATATCACCATTATGTTACTACAGTGTTGCCATATCACACATTAACATAAGAATGACTTTTTTACATTCTTCTTATATATAGGTAGGTACGATAGTTAAGGATATCCAAATGCAAAATATATAATGGAAAATATATTGCGTGTTCAAATGTGTCTGCGTTATTACAAATAACATTATATTATTAATATTTATATACATTATGTATTAGCTATTAAGATGACAATATATTCTGTAGTTCTTTATAAGTCAATATTATATTATATAGACAACCGAAAGTAATATGAAGCACTTATGTATTTAACCATCCAGATATTACAGATAGAATACAAATATATTACCACTAGATGCGCCCGGCGGTGTTACCCGCGATAAAAAGTATGTAAAATTAAAACATCTATCCCACGGGAACCATACATTTTACCGGGATAAAAAGTAGCCTATGTGTTATTCCAGACTATAATCTATCTCTGTGCCAAATTTCATCCAGATCCGTTCAGCCGTTCGGGCGTGAAAGAGTAACAAACATCCATCCATCCATCCATCCAAACTTTCACATTTATAATATTAGTATAGATTACAATATGTTAGATCGTAATAAATGGTTAGTTTAAGAGTGTACGTTAACAGCTGACAATAGTGCTGCAGTTAACTTAAGATGCTACTTAACTGTCAACTATAATTTATCGTCCTCTTTCCTCATGTACCGGTAATAAACGTGGTTCAACCAAAATCGAACAAAGTGCGTACTGTGCCGTTATCGGAGCATTAATACGGTTATCCAAAAATAGGATAACAAGTTTGGATACAATAATATATTGGCATGTGGGTCACGCGTTCGTGTCTTATTCATTCGAATTCATATAGCAGCTCGGTACTTGCGTGACCTTAAGACGCACGCCATTAACTACAAGCGTGGCCATCTGTTATCATCACTTGACACACGCTCCTAGAATTTGAATAGTCCCAAAATAATATTCAAAATAGATATTTTAAAATTGGAATGTGCACGCGTTAGGATATGAGAAATAACTATACGCAATTGAGGTTGTTAAAATAGGATCATGTACCGGCATAATCCTCTAAATTAGTCCATAATATTTAATTGAGACGCCTTTGCAATTAATTCAAGGGTCATGGCAAGTCTCCCTATTGCAACAACGTTAACTTTTACGACACTTACCTTCTAATTAATTTCTGAAATTATGAAACTAAAGTTTAAGACTTTGTAATAGAGAATTAGTTATTTTCAAGCTAAAGTTCGATTAATTTACATAAAAAACTCTGTAACTAAGTAATGTTACAAAATTAATTTTACATGAGTTAGTATTTGCTGTAAGTCGGCGTCGATGCGAGGATTTAGAAGTGGTAAAAACTAACTTGCCACATATTTTATTGGCTATAACTTTTGTAATATGAATGTCACGCCTCTTGGAAAACTTTGTCAGCGTAGTGTTGCCAGCGATTCTGTTTTATTCGGACACGAAATCGCCGGTTTTTCAGGTAGTATGTGTAGGTTTGATTTAATTAAGCTGATGTTAGATATATCGTATAGTCTTGAAAGTCATGAGTCCTGTATTTTAACATCCATATTTGGTTATTGTATAGAAGCTTAACATTAATATTCTAGCCATACCTACGTAGAAAATTGTTTCCGCTAAGATCGAATGCGCAGTTTACGGTTTCTGAAAATCGTGACGACCTGGTTTTGTAAACACCGCTATGTATGTTTAAATTAGAATGCGATCTATAGTCATAGCCGCCGTGTCCTATTTTTCACACAGTGGATATGGTGACTTGTAGTGAGTGGTGTTAGCAGGAGGCGGCTGCGGCCACGAGGAGATTAACTAGAAGTAATTGGAGAGTTTCACACACGTTTTTTGGCGTTCGAGCGAGAACTATTTTTTTTATTACCTTCACCTTACTAGTTTTTACTTCTTAATATTCTTTGAGGAAATCATTGGATTGGCTTGGATACAGATTATTTCTCTGTGGTGTGGTATAGATCTTGCAATACAGGTGTTCATACGATGCAAGTTGCCAATGTGACGCACATTTTCGTGGAAAACTTATTTTGTATACAATTTTATTATTTACATTAAAAAACAATTGATTTGAGCGAACAACTCCCACTTGCTGCTCTATCATTCTATAAATTATTCTGCCTATGGAGGTGCTACCGGCTTATGGGTAATTATTTAAGTTATAATAAATGTGTTTTAAAGGCAATATAGCTAATTATTATACCTATACTTTTGTCTTGTAGATAATTTTAATATACGACTCGCTTCTACCTACCATATATTTAGAAGATTGTTAAACTACTTACTAGAAATGGGAACAAACTGCGATATTTTTAACTTAAATTTAATTAAAACTTGCGAACCTCTCCCGGAACGAAGATCACAATCATTTATTGGGTGAAGTTAAAACAATAGTGTATCCTGTTTACCTTTGGGAAGTTTAGAATGCTGGCTCGTTGAAGACACCAAGTTCATTGTGGGTGAACGCATTAGTATTGTCTTGGAACAGAGTTGCGTAGGCCGGCGGTACCCTTCAGACAATAAGCCATTTGTTCAGTCTGTCCGATTCCCTATTTGCATACCAATTAATTGGTGCCGTTTTAAATCTCACGACTGCGATTGTTCCAGGCAATTAGTTTGAAAGACTGTAATTAACAGTGGGTTACATTGTACTAATATTCAGCATCGGATTGATACAGACTGGAAGGAGAAGAAAGCGTGTTACAGTTATAAAGTCCATCTAACTTTGAAATACCGGCCCTACACAGAAATTTCTTTATTAACCCCCAAATTTATAGACGTTTTATAACTTTATCAAACGTCATAACTCTCGCACTCTCTGCGCAGAGCACGAGAGTTTTGCTTTGCGCAGTACTATATGGCGTTTGATAAAGTTATAAAACGTCTATAAATTTGAGGGTACGTGTTTACGTAATATTGTCTAAGTTTACCCATATAAATTAATAAATGAGTTTTACATAGAGAACTATGCTCTATTATTCCTAAGAACATATATTAACCACTATAATGCGCTTTTAATTTATTTGATAAACTGTTTCCCTTATCTTCCCTCTTCCAGTTGGCGTCCTCTTCTAAAAAACGAACATCAACCAAGTCTCCCCGATTACATCTTTGAACGAGCCTTTTGATAGCACTTTTAAAACGTAGAACTTGTTGGAACAAAGATTTTTATATTTCTGGAGAACACTCACTATTTTACACAGAAGAAAAAATTGAGTGTCGCCATAAAATACGGATTTAAAAAGACAGTATCACGGGATTTTTTTCCAGGTTTTGTTTACGATAGTTGCCAGTTAGTTGCCCAACAATATTATTTATGACATATTGATGTCGCACGCAAACGTCATTGTTTAACTAATTTACAACTTGTTTCATTCAATGTAAAGCAATAAAATAGGCAGTCGGGTTTAATGTTTTTGATAACTTACTCGTTACATTTATTGGCTACTTTGTAAATGAATGATTACAGTTCAAAATTTGATCGCGACATACGGTCGTATAACTTACGTTGTTTCTTTTCTGTGATAGATTAAGAATATTAATAAAATTGCGTGATCAATGAACTTCGAAAAATGCTATGGAATAGAAAAATTTATTAACGTAGACCAACTCCAAAGCCAAAATAGTAGGTACCTATCGGAATCATAAAAAACTTAAACTTTTTCTCTGGAAATAGTGTACTTATTTGCAATGTTAACTTTTTTTTGTTTATTGTATTATTTATTATCCTTCCAGTCCTAACTCATTTTTATAAATTAAATTTCGATTACATGTAAATTTAATCTAATATAAAATTCCATGCGTTCCTCAGAAAGCAGGAGCATTATTCATAAACGCTATAAAGCCGCGGTGTTTTGATTAGTAAGCTATCAATTACAATTTATTTTCAAGTACGGCAGGTGCGTTGGACTGCATTCCCGGCTGCTAGAAAAACTGGATCCAAACTCCGCTCCTACAGTGGAGCCGGCGATTGCCGAGCTAGCTGCATTGATATAAACCTTATTTATTTTATTACATATCGCTAACAGACGTGGGAAAGAAAATATAATGAGAACGAACTACTGTACCACAGGCTTTTGTTCATTTGGCAATTACATTGGCGGCAATTAGAAGGGCAGGTTTTATATTTATAGAGTTAGTGCAATTAGGCTCTGCGCTATGGTCTGTCATGAATTGTAATCTCATTATGCAAATGCTGGCCGGCACACGGGGCGGTCGAGAGCCCGTGATTAGCACTGCTCATGTGCTGCCTCCTACCTCCTGCATGTAGGTAGGTAGGTACTACTGCCATAGACTTTCCGTCGCGCGAGATTATCTTTACCATACACTGACTGTATAGGTAAGATATGCATTTGTTTTTTGTCACGGCAATAGACGTAACAAGTTATTGAGACCCCTCAACATCTTGTTACGTCTATTGCCGGCCTTCTGTAGACTAATATCACGTGTGATGTTACATTCAGCTACATATACCCTACGGAAATACATAGGTGTTTATTATATACCTTAAAATGTCATTCTGCTCCCGCATCACACTCTTCATCGTTCATTCTTATATAGCCTCTCGAATGAAACAACTTTACATGAATTTAAAATATTAAGATCATTTAATATGTAATTACGCAGTCACTATTTTATATCGCGCGCGTCTAAACAAGAAGAGGGGCGGGCGTCGCACCTGTAAAAAAAATTCCGGTGAAAGTTGCTTTTTTCACACATACCGTGGCAGGCATCTATAATTCATATAGCCCGAGGACATTGTCACAATTACGCCACTGTGCATGTCTCGCATTCACAGAAAACAAAATAAAATAGAAAGGCCCTTCCTTATAGTAAACTGCAATCTTTGATGCGTCCGTTTTCATATAATATTGGCTTACACTATTGTTATGCGTATGCTTTCTCACTTCGTATTTTCGCCTTATACGAGTAATAGCTAAAAATAGCATGCCGGGCGACCGACGCGTGACTTACTTACATGCCTTTTCCAGTAATTCCTTATTCTGTGCTCGTGTTATAAACTAGCAATTGCCTGAATCAGAGCGCTGGCCTCATAACTGGCGCATTTGAATATTTGAGGGGCAGGTTATTCACGTACACATACATTTGTGAGGAGCGCGCCCGGCCATCGCACTTTCATTAACAAAATTATTTGCTAATTTGTACTGAACACGGCCGCAGCCACTCAGTAAGGGGTAACAGGGGGCGTAATCTACTCCATTATTCGGACTTTAGTGGTAATAAACACGGCCTGTGGTACCCTTTTACACCGTTTTGTTTAGATAATGTTTTGACGTATGATTTAAGTAATCTTTTCTACAGTTCTCATCGAAATTCTACGGGTTTTTTTATAATACCTTTGTTTTACGAAATATTTTACATACCTATACATGTAAAATATTTCGCATCATGATATCGTATAAGGCTTTAAAAGGCTATTCAAAATTAAATATTTTCCAAGCTGCTTTTGCTCTAAGTTAGATTCGGGATTGATAAAAGTACCGGCACGCTCTCGTGTATTTCAACTATAAGTATGAATTATAAATAGCCCCGCGCTCATGAAACTGAAATTAAAACTTGACCCGGCATTGTGCTGCAAAAGTCAACGACCTTAAAACGCGGCTACTTTTCAAAATTCAGTCTTAAAGTAAACATATCCAACGAGTACATTCACAATTACCAACATAACAGTTTAAACTATGCCGTGAATTCCTATTCTCCTATTGATTTTTGTTATTGTGCTTAGCCCGATAATTGTAAAGCCAGTGTAGAGCCGTAGATTTCGCATTAAAACGTTAACTATAAAATAAACGCACGTGTCCCTTTTGTCGGCTGCATGGAGCACAATGTGACCTCTCTTAGCAGTAAACAAAGTGTCTCGGGAGACCAATTTCTCTTTAAAAAGGGATATTATTTACTCAAGTGTGCTCGACGGACCCGCACGCACAAATGAGTGTATTGGATTAGGCTATGAAATAACATTTAGATACGCTAATTCGGTTTTAGTATTGCAGTAGTTCTCTTTATCTATTTATACTATAGTAAAGCTGTAATTGGGGTGTGTCCGCGAATCTAAGATATTAAAAAGTATAGGCGACTGTGAATCGAAAAACAAGTGTTAAATAATACTTGTCTGTTTGTTCAAGCATCCTTGAAAAACTACTGTCCCAATTTTGAACGGCTTTACACTATGGGATATTCTATGATTTGACTCACATAATAGGGTAAACTCATCACGTTATAAGCATTGGGGTCCAAGCAACTGAATAAAATCGATGGTTGCGCGGGCGCAGCCGCGGGCAATAGCATAGTAATAAAATAATTGGTGCTATTTATTTAATTAAATGACATTTAAATTAATGATAATTTATTATTATGACGCCATAAAACTAATAAGTTTAATGAGTTAATTACAGAGATAGCAGCTTTATTATAAAAAGTTGTAAGAGATTATTTATTTATAATAAGACATTAAAATATTAAGACATTGATATTTTAAAGTTGGATTTGAAAGTAATTGAACACCTTTATGGTTTGAGCAATCGGCACAAACGTGATGAATTGGTGTCTGCTCGGCTGACATTTCCGTTGTTTTGCATAACCTGACATTAAGCCTGATCGAGGTGCCGTCTTCGCGCCGGAGGACGCTGACATTGCGCATACGGTTATTCTCTTTGCGGCCTCCGATTATACTCTACTTCCAAAAATACTATGATCAAAAGAAAACACAATCGCCGCGTGTTCAACTGTATTTCGCTAATAAAAACTAAAGCGCGACATTGACTCAGTTACACTACACATACACACCTACTCCCCGCTGAATAACAGCGCTATGTTTGGACATAACTGCAAGGACTGAATCACGAACAACGATATTCTTAATCACTTGGAAAGTGTACTTACCTACATAAGAAATATTTCGTAAAACAATAAAAGCAAGAATGCAGCAATCAAGTATTTTACGATCACAATAAAAAAAAAGAAACTGATCATAATGATTTCACTGAAAGTATTGTAAGTGATTGCCGAAGCAAGAGCATTTGGTTCATATTTCATGATGCGGCGGCCGTGGTAATAATTACCTATATTGTTCAAGTGTATATTAGCTCAGCTTCTGTAGGTATCTACCAATCGTAGCAGTCCAAGAGTTTGCAACACAATGCTCTAATGATATATGAAGATAGTTCTCGCACGAATACAACCATTGATGTGTTTCGTAATAGCTAGATACTCGTACAATTTACATTATAATTAGATTGATAAGAATATGTATTGTGCTGGTAAAAATAAAAGAGAATAATGAATAGTGCCGAAGATACATCACAGTGACGGCTGCAAGTGATTGTAGGACGTGATAGACGGACGTTGCGCTTGCGCAAGCGTATGGCTGTAATAGTATGTTATTGTTATTAAAATGGGAGGATATAGTTAATTGGTAGGTGATATATGATAACTTGAAAGGAATATAGAGAATGGCGTAGCAGCTGTACCTTGTCAGAAACCACTTCGGAGTCAGACCTTACCACTTTTTTACTACTTACAGCACCGCGAAAGGTTTTAGGTAGGTACTGAAACCAATCGATAATAAACCGTGCAATCGTTACTTACGAAATTGTAATTCTATAATGTGTATCGACACCGAATCTATACACTATTGTCATTTAGTCATGCACTCGAATAATTTGTCGTGACTTGTATACCAACCAAGCTAAACGTTCTCCAGACACTGGAGAAAACTGCATAGGATATGTTATTTTTTTTAATTTGACCGGTTCATATGGTCACAAGAGCATTGCCTCGTTAAATCGTCATACCGTAGCTAATTCGTAATTGTTGTATAATTACGCCATCAAGCGACGTCGCTCCTAATCTATTCGTCATTTAGTTTTTACGGTCAACGTAACAAAAATATTTCAAACAATTAAGCTGTTTGTTTTGGTTGCAATTAACACGGTGACCCAGCTGGGATGATTGTTTTGTCGTGACTTCTTCGGCTTTCACCAAATGGACTGAATTCATATTGTAATTTTAATGTCTATACCTCCGTGCAAAAGTAAAAGTATCTACATATTATTGTTTAGTTATTACAGTATAGTTCATAGTATTTTTAACCTTAACTAAATCTATGATCCCTTAGATATTTAAAATCGTAGACTCTACTAATATAATACTATGTAATATGTGACTCTACATCTACACTATCGTAGTTAGAGGCATTGTTATTATTGACAGACTAGTTTTAATTAATATTCAGTAAGATTCATAAGAGAAATTGCGTTTTCATTAATGATTAGGATATCCTGGTTTATTAGTTTCATAACAGATGAAGTTAGTGGCGTTTTATAAGATGTGACGCCCCGGGGCTAAGAGCCCTGGGCCTATTAGGTATGCCGCCCCATAAATTAACGAAAGAAAGGAAAGAATATGAAAGGTGCCAAAAGCTGAGCGTGAGGAGCAGCATGCCCTGCCCCTGGCAGCCTGCCGCCCTGGCCATGTCCTACATGGCCCAAGGGTAAATACGCCACCGGATGAAGTAATCCATCAAGCATCTTATTAAAGAACGTAATAAAAAAATATATAGGCTGTTTAAATTTGCGTATTTGTTGACGCCTGTTAAAGATATTCAGTTTTTTAAATAGTCACTGTAATAATAATACTTGTGAGATTCTCGTAAACTAAAACAATACCTAGCATTTTTATAACTCTATTGTTTCACCTTATTTAGCTAAACAAAGTTCTCACGACGCAGGCACTTTCATTCGTCAACACACTGTATTTACTGTATTAGATATGATATCCTCCGTTACCGTCGGTAGTCAATTTATATCTAGATCAAATATAATCTCATGTCATGATCAGTCTACTTTATATTGCTTCCTATTGCTACTGGGCGAGGCAACGAGCAATTTGCCAGCAGCCTGCAGTAGAAAGTCAAGCGATTGTTAGTATGATCAAACAGCATACAAAGAAATTACAAACCGACCGTTCCAAGTGTCTCGTATTAAAACTGTATACAAAGTTACTTGACGCTAATTGTTCTGAGATTCTCATTGCAGACCGAATGAATACTTGAAGTAAATTAAATAGTAAAACAACTTGCCAGCAGTTAAAGAATGTTTGGTGTCATTATTGAAGACGATCCGGAGAGAATTTTCACTTTTATAATTGTACACTTAATATTAAACCATTCAGACCCGATTCATCGACCGTGCTCTGAAGTATGAAAATAATGATTGATATAGAAAGTACCTATGATAATAATCACCTACAACGTAAACCCTCAAAATGAAGCCCATGATAATAAATTGGCAATTGAACAAAATAAAGGACTGTACAAACGAACTAAATTGAAGTTTCCCAATTAAGGGCTCATTTATTTTGAAGTACCTACAAATGGGGTCTCGGGTGTGTCAACAGTCGGTTAAAATGCGAATCGGTCCTTACAAAGCGTGCGACGTGAAGGCGCGGTTAGCAGCGCGTGATGCCGCGAGCAAACACAAACCGACAACCCTCTGAATCGTCCAGCTACAAATAATTCCCTTCATTCCTGCTCTATTTACCAGCCAGCACTCCGATTCTAACAGTCCTATTGTACGATATAAAATCCATTCAATACTTAAATCCATCGATAAATACGCAGACACTTGTTGCTTTAACCTAATAATTAACAATAAGTCACGTCCCGGCTGGTATTAGTAAATTATCCGTTTTTGTGAATCACGCACGTGCAAAGTTACATAGATGCAGAGTACTCTTTATTGCACACTATTAGAGAAGAACATAATACATACCTACAGCGAGACAAATTAGAAAACAGTACCTATGAGCATAGTTCTGCAGTTTGGATTTGCAGATTAGCGAATATACCAACATGCAGTGCTACATGCTCGAGTGGAGTCTGGGCGTAAAAAAACGAACCGATTGACCCCAAACTAATCGTCTACGGTACTGGTTAGTTATTATGAATAGCTCTCAATATCGGTCTTGATAAAATTGTAATTTCGTCACAGAAATACAGCATGGTGAGGTCTAGCCATACGCCAGTGCGCTCTAACAGTTTATTCATATTAGGGTTACACAGGGTGAAATATATATATAGTCGTGCGTGTGTTGTCGTGTAGTGTGCGTAGGCGTAGGTTAGGTACAGTGCTGACGTAATTCACGTTAAGGGCTGAGTGCAACGGTGTTTGCTTCAATTAATATCTATAGGGTTATAGCGGATCAGAAGGGTGGAAAGATACGCTCCGTTTAAATGAAAGTAGCATAGCATCTTAATTCTAAATATATCATTCAATTGCGACCCTTATAACATTGTGTCTAAATAAAGGAGAAAATGTCATGTTTTCAATTTCAATGTATCGCGCACCAGTGGTTAGAAACAATAATATAAGTCTTGAAGATATCGTACATATCTGTACGTAGAGTTGATTCAAATTATCAAAACAATGACGAGACGCAAAAGCAAGGAATGATTTATCGCATTAGTAAGTGCAAACTAAGTCAGATGCGTCAGTCCGGATGAGATTAATCATTGAATAAGTACAGTACATAGTATGTGTGCTGTAGTTGGAACAGCTACACACAATACGGCACATGCAAATGACGCATGTCGTCTGCCGCCGCCGTGCCGTGCCGCGTCGCGCCGCGCCGCGCCGCCCCAGTCCCGTGACGACGCGACTGTATTTTTCATCCCCTCACATTCGCTCTCAGCCTTGCAATTTATGAAGCTTTGGTGACTACTGCAATCAAAGTCAATTCTATAGCGATAGCACGAATAGAATGTTTACGTAAACTAAACGAGGTTGAGTTTCACCATCACTAATCAGCAAAGCCTTCTCAGTAAGAGGCGAATCTATAAGCGCCACTCGGCATTATGTTTTCAAGCTTTGCGGTGAATGTCTTGCTGATGTGTAATAATGAAAATAAACACATAGCTAAATAATTTCCATCCAAATGTACATTCCTATTTGTAAAAACAATATTCTCAACAGTGGAGTGCTTGTACACAAGTATTCGAAATAAACCTCGCAAGTTAAAACCAAAAACATTTTACCTCAGTTAAGGAGCCAGAACTAAATAAGTATACGTCTAATATGGACAGACAAACATCCACAGCACCTTTGAAGTTTACTTTGTTTAAGCTGTGGTTTAACATACAGCCTGTCCTATCTTCATTATCATATACTAACGCATGGTAAACCCTTCTCTTCAGGTAAATTGATTAACTCCCTGTCAGTCGTCCGTGTTGGGATGTTTTTTACCACGGATGTTGTAAATTGCACAGCCCAACGCAAAGGAAGCTCTGTATTAATGTCGCGATAGTTTAGAATGTTAAAGCATTCAGAAAGGGGCGATCAATGACTGCGCAAGGGTGTAATTCGGCTCCCATTGAGCGTAGTTGTAATCACAAGCTCGCACAAATGATCGGCCGCGGCGCCGCGCCGCTGCACCGCCGCGCCGCCGCCGGTTGCAGTGTCGATAATGAATTACCGATCCATTGCTGGCTTGCAAAATCTAGCCCCAGTCGTATCGGTAAGTAACGAGGCTAGCCGCCCTCCCTGGAGTCGAACTATCACGTCGTGACTCGGGACGCCTTCGGGAGCGTTCATGGGCAAATTATCTTTTAAAATGGACGATATAAATCATGGCGATTGGGTTTTAGTGCTATAAAATATTATATTTACTCGATTCAGGTTATTGTTAAACTCATAAGGTGTTTGATTATTTAGTTTTGATACAGTAGAGTAATTCGCGTTTTAAGTAAGAACTTAAACTTTTTAGTAATGACGACCGAATTAAAAAACGCAAAAAGGAATCAATCTCTAAAGTATGGGCGCGATAAAAAGCGCTTTTATCAGGGATTTTACGATTCCTTTCTCACTATCCCGGCTATAAATGCCAAATCAGATGGAGCGAGAGACCGCGGGTGGCGTGGCAAAAAATAGCTGTATTTACTCCGGTGCACATAAAGACGAAACTCTGTTTCACATCGAACCAAAATAAAATTTGATCAGTACATATCTAGTTATCATGCTTGCTTAAGATAATGTGTTATTTTTTATCGGTTCAAGCTCGTAACATTTTATTTTTAATCATGGAAGCAATTTATAACATAACAATACAGAATGTATTTATATCAAAGTAAATTGTCGCATTAAATATACCGTCTCAACATTACTTACACGAAATAGGACGAATGACACACACTGTTTGATTGTTTATTGAAATTAAAAAAATACCAAGATAATTCAATAAACTTTTTTACTACCTACATATTTAGTTATATTTTGAATACTTTGTTCGTTTTCCGCAGTCGGTAAAAACGTTATCGCGCCAAGTTGACCGCTGAGGTTGGAACAGCCATAAAGTATGGGATCTACGGGGTGCTTCGCTGGTTCGGACCATCGGAGCCAGTTAATAAAACATCCGCCTTACCTCTGGGGATGACACCAAATTACCAGAGTTCTGATAAAGAATGTGTGCTGCAGAAACTTTATGGTAGAACAAGCTTTCAAAAGCATCCTAGCCGGAGATAAATTATTGCGAAATTATAGCTGAATAACTGCACTACACAGTTTACACGCGGACAGTAAGCAAGTGAGAAGAAGCCAAGTATAGAGACTCAAATTTAGGTATAGAAATCACTTACGAATTTTTCGAGCTGTACTTGCATAATGTCCTCCTGTACCTAAACCGAGGATTAGAGATAAAAAAGTAATGCTTATTGTTGAAAGTAAAGAATACCGTGATGACAGAAAACAGACATTATATGTTGCTTTATTTTATAGAAACACGGTTACCAGTAAGTACGACTTCATTTTAGAAGCTAGAATCTCATGCGCAAACGCAGAAGAGAAACAAAATAATGCCCATCATCAATGATCGATGTTTCTTGTTAAAAGTTTCCATAATTAAGTATGTACCATTAAGAAACCCTTCATGATATGACATCTCTTTTACTACGTGCAAGCTATTTATAGAAGACAACGTAACATTTCATGATTCTACATCGGTTTATGCAAAAAATGCATAAGCTTAAGTAAAAAAATAGGGCGTCTCTAAAGATATTTAACCCGATGAAAAAAAAAACGGTGTGGTCGTCAAAATATGACATAAGTACCATACATTTAAGCGTCACGTAACAAAGTAGGTTAGTCAAATAAGTTATGAACACAAACCATATAAAGTGGTACTCGCTCGTATACGTGCCTACTTATATGTTTATGCAAACAGTGTCTTGTTATAACTGCACCGCTTACTTATTTCAGTTCAGTAATAAGATACTGCTAACGCCGGTAACGGTACAAGTAATTGTGCAGTAAACGAACTCTGCTGGCTTCATTAGTCCATCAAATTGAAACCTAATTAGTGTAGAGTAGACTTGGCAGCTCGTCGAAGTTCATGTTGTTTGGTTGTCTCGACATTCAGGATATGTATATAAGACTGACATATGTAATTAAAACGCAATTTAAAAGGTCGTTACTCATTATACAGTAGAATTAGTTTTAACTTTTTGTTCGTTTGTTATATACTACAGTTGTTTTGTTATGTACACTTAAAAGCAACCCCAATCAATTTATAATGGCATTACATAGCACCTTTCTTGTGAACAACGCTTTCTATTGCCGTTGTTAATTAATTAAAACATCTGTAAATTTAATGGTTGGTACATGTTAATGGTCTTAGGTATGGTCCATATATTGATCTGTTGTGAGTTTTCTTGCGATAACTTGTCGTACAGATAGAAGATCTTTCCGTATTATTTTCGATAAGAACGTGTAATTTTTTTTTATGATATGATAATAAATTATTATAAATAACCCGGAACGTTCATTCCGTACATTTTAATTAGTTTTTTAAGCTAATATGTAATCATTGTTGATGCCAAAATCTGCTGATTTCCCTCCATTAGTCTTGGCTGCACCGCTCGTGACAGTCGACCGTTGCTCAAGAGTCGACCCCACGACTATGGAAATCCATTTAAGTGTTGTATCACGAAACCGCCGATCAAATTTCTGTAAACACTCCAATTTTGGACTTAATGGCTACAAATGACAATGAAACGGTTGGCAAAGGTCGCCGCTTAAGAACGTGGGAGTTTGGAAATTATACGGCGAGTGAATTACAGTTAACTGGTAAATTGTAGTAACGTGTCATCCATGAAAAATGGGTTGCAGACGGCCTTCGAACCTATAAGAGGCAAATTTAACTAAATCAATAATTTCTACAACTCGGTTAACATTTGGCTTAGTGTCCTGAAATAGCCTAGTCGTTTTAAAACTACTTAGGTTGTATAAACATTGTTTTTTATTAAAAAACCATTAATAGCATAAGCGACTGAGTACATATTTTGTAGATATGTGATTTTTATAACATAAATTAGCACTTGTCACAAATAATTGGGGCTGTTGATGTAATTACCTACTTCGGTACTCATTTGAATTTGTAGTGTAAATCCATAATTTTGATTTTATTAAAATGACATCTAGTGCTTAGGTATTAATAAATTAGGATACTATAATATTTTTTTTCAATTATCTAACAACAATTCAATTAAAACTTTAGTTGTAAATGTTACGAAAAATTAATCAGTCAACGGCTGATTTCGGCCCGTTTATTACAATTCAGTTGTGCAAACTGCATGTAATGGAAGCAGTATGAATATACAACATGTTCTAATTTTTTTTTGTATAGTTACAAAATTATGCGGCGGCGACCATGCGTAAGCACACAATTTAACTTAGACAGGTTGAACTTTCACTTTCATTCCTATATTACAAAGTTAATTATTTCTTAATGTACTCATACCTACTTATATCGATAAATCGTTGCGAACAGTCATGTAACTGTTGATATGACATGTAATTTGTTTTAGTAATAAGAACCGTTGCCCACTGAAGCGTATCGCCGCGTTGTTAGTTCAAAAGCGTGCCTTTATTGTAATAGTAATATGTAAAAAAATATACATAATATATAGTAAATATATATAATAGGGGTTATAATGTTACGTGTCGACTAACACAGGGTCTAACTCCCAATGGTTATGATGCGGTCGCGGCTAAATGCAACGTGAAAAATGTGATGGGTTTAATACAAGTGTAGGTTACATAATCCTCGCTTAGAATTACACAGCGGTAATCAACCGGCTTGCTAAGCGATCCCACTCGTTTTTTGTGGCCAATTATGTAATACTTACTAGTTTTTGCTCGATATACTCCGCCCGCGCAACCATCGATTTTATTCTCCTGCTCGACCCCCATTGGCCAGATCATAATGATTCTAACCTATTTTGGAGTACTTATTACATTTATAAGCGTTTCGACTGTAAAATCCCCGTTTAAACCAGTCTAGTAGCTTTTAGCGATGCTTACAAAAACGTGCAAACAATAGATAGATAATTAGTTATTTTATTAACACTTATGTTTTGAATGAAACCCGTGAAAATAGCGTTTATTGCACAGGTTTTTTTTATTATGTCATCAGTAAGTCACTTACTTGAAACGGAATAAGCAAATAGAACGGGAATAACCATAACTACCAACTCATTTATCAAGCTTAAATATATTGTAAGTATATATAATTAAGTAGTAAGTAGTAGCTAAGCTACTTAATATTTTACTCCTTGCAATATAAATCAAAGAATTTACTTTAGAAGTTACTTTAATAGAAAATGATTTTAATAAAACATATTCAGGCTGAAGATAAATCCCAAAATTATTATTCCACTTTGTTCAGTGGCTGTAATTTTATAATAAGTAGGTAAAATACTCGATTTGTAACCATAATAAGAGGATAATCTCTCTCAAAATACCATTGCTCGGGTTGAATATACCTATAACGTAAATAAAAAAGTTATAAGTATTATTATAAATTATATGTTACAATTAAGTACTTAACTAGGATATGTACAGAGAGATATGTAATAAAATAAAAAAAATCTATGTGAATAGGTATGAATGGAGTGTTGTTGTGTTTGGCTTCATGGACTAATTGTCTTAGTCATAGAAATAAACACGTTTATGCCCTAGACCCTAGAGCATGAGATGCAGTTTTAGTCCGCTTACACCCAGCATAAGCTAGGACTTTACGAGCATGAGAAGTGAAAAATATTTAATCTGCATAGGAAATTATCTCAAAATGGAATAACGTATAAGAATATTTAGTTGTAAGGTCACACACACGGTGCAGGTGTCAAATAAACTAAACGGACCGGTTTATAGAATCACATCAAATTAGGTATCGAATTATGCAAAACAAAGATCTAGAAAACATAATGGAGTCGATTATCTGTTCGTTCGCCCAAACGAGTTCCAAAAACTACATTAGACGGGTCAAAAACTGGTTTGCTGGTAAAAAATGGTACCTATCTAACGTATCAACTGACACTTCAAGTCGAGTTCAAAAAGAAATCTATTTTAGTCATCTGTTCACTTTAAACTTTGGAGGTGTAAAGTGTTTACAAGAAAAGATAAAAGTTACGCAATAAATCTAAAATCCTTCACGAACTTAAAACTTTGAGATCAAAATTGTGATTATTTTTGTTGATCTTTATTATTTATATTCGTGGCGTTTGGGGTCAAGTCACCTTCGTCCGTAGGAGAATTAAGTACCCTCGAGATACCCTACACGTGACCCTGGGTGGTGCCAACTAGGTGACAACTCTACTGGTGGTAGGCTTCGGCCGTGGTTAGTCACCACCCACTGAACAAAGTCATGTCGCCAAGCGGCCTAGCCGTGTTCCGGCATGATGTTCGGTGTTACCATTCATGGATGGCGGGTCAGATCAGCTGCGCTGCATGTGCCTAGTGAATGTAGCGTCTCGATCTACTGCCGCCTTCCTACCTAGGCAAGTATGCTCCATCGTAGATCTCATCGTCACTTACCATCAGGTGAGATCGAGATCAAATACTTGCCTATAAATGAATAAAAAAAAAAAAAAAAAAATTTTTTTTAACTGGCTGCCCAAAGAACAATAATTATTTTATCATCTCCCTAGCTCGGAAATGCTGTCTATGAAATATGCTCGCAAAACTAAATTTTATTCCCATGGGCGAAAAAGTGACGAATTAATGCATAAGAACTAATAGTTAACCTGGGGCACTGGTGTATCGGGTATACCTATCTTTTTTTTCTAATAAAAAAAAATACTGAAACGAGCATTTATAAATAGTGTGCAATATTAGTGAGAAATTAACCATTGTGTCCAAACGTGTACAAGTGAAGGAAATTAGAATCCTTCGCTTGCTCAATATTCAATTTTAGCACTTGCACCAAATAACAACTTTGTAGCCTTAAATAACAAAAAAGTATTTTACTCAAATCTCCTGTTTATGCTGGGTGTAAGCGGACTAACTCTGCATTTTATGTTCTAGTGCATAAAAGTTTTAACTTTTTCTAAAACTAAGACCAAACACAATAAAACTCCATACATACACTTTAGTGTTGACGACAACGTCTGCTAGGACAGCTGGTACTTAATACAAAAACAGAACCAGTAACGGTCACTTTGCATAGGTACCATACACGCAACACTACTATTATTAAATGCCACTTTTTCCATTTGGCACGTTCTCAACGCAGATGCGAGGCGCAGTCTCCCAGATAACGGCAAAGTTGGTAACTTTTCACATTTCCTCGGAGACGTGTCCCCTGCCAGTGCCGACATTGTCACTGTGAGCGCGCTCGCTAACCCCGACACACGACTAACGAGTTGCATCTCTCAACTTCGTTACAAACCAGATAACAACATTTTAATCGTAGGTACACATTGCATTACATGGCTAACGCTCCGGAACGATAGTGGCCGTAAACATTATTACCCATGGTAATAACATAATTATCGTGGCCATTACTTACGCTAACAGCTATTTATTTTGCATAATGGTGTTTGGGTGAGCGCAACAAAGGCGGGCGCAGTGCAGGCGGAGATATGGCCGGCGCAATGCGGCCCAGCGCCTGAATCGCCAAATTTCACATCGCAGCGCTTTGTCTGAACTCTAACCACGGTCCTAATCCGTAGACGTCCATGAAATTTAAGGTCTGGCGGTGTACATTATTATTATATCTTTACCCACAGAAAAGTACATAGCTACTAGGTACCCCCTGCTAACATATTCGTAAGTAAGTATGTATCTAAAATTCCTTCTCTTTCAGGAAAATATGCATGTGAAGGTGTCGAACCTATTAAATACTCAGTGTAGGTAGTAATTTTCTAATCTTCACGACGCCCGTAACCATTCTATAACCTTTATGACGTGGTCTCAATAATGCTGATACCAGTTATTGCAGAAATCGCCCAATACCCGTCAGCGGGGGGTTGAGATGAGCGCGTATAGCTTCGGGCGAGGAAACACTCTAGTTCGGAGTAATTTGTGGGAGGATACGCCATTTTTTCCAGCGGCCCGGGACAAGAACGCTTCCGGGGATAAAAACGACACTTTTATATCGCACTTTTCGCTATCACAGCCTTATTTTATCAAACTTATTTGTAACTGTCGCTGCTATAAATAGTTTTGCTCCTTGTTTCGTTATTTGATCAAATATATTTTTTTTAAACCACATCAATCATATTGATTTCTTATATTTACGCGAATACGTTGTATTCATACTCGTCTTAAATTGTAAATAATATTCAGTTACACTTAAATAGGAATTGGTTGTGGAATTATTTTTAAAAAAGGTCCCGCGAGTCGAAGTCTCACATTCTAACTGCGCCAATCGATCTAAAATTCACTGAATCATCTCAATATAATTCAAACCCAGAACTTCTAATCCAATGTGTCAGTAGTGTAACTCAGCTGTTATATCGCGTGACTTGACAAAATCGTGGGTTAGTAACCTATATCGGACGTATATTAATACTTCACTGGAGTTGTTAAGTGTAAAAATATTGGTTCGCATGTCGGATTATATTAATAACGGTAACCTTTTGTGACCCGAAGCTTTCTCCCGGTTAACGCCGCCGGCGCAGGTTGAACTTACCATTAATCAATTAATGTCAAATGAATTAAACATAGTTCACTGTCGGCCTATGAATCAATAATTTGATACTTTGAACTGACGAAACAATAAATTTACTGTTACTTATTAAAACTATTATATAAATAATAATAATGATACGTAAATAATAAACTTCGTATAGGTAAGTGTATTATTCTAATCAATAGCTGAGTACCGAATAAACATAGAAACTATTGGATATTTAAATAATGATTAGAAACATACAGCATCTACTTTATAACATCAAATCTTAACGAATGAAATAATAATAATTAGGATTCGAACCCGGCAACCTCGGCACAGAAAGCAGGGTTACTACCAACAGCGCTAATCAGCCGTCGGAATATCAGTGTATATTGTTTTGCTTACATAAGGTTATTATTATAACTAGGTATCTATTAGGTAAATAGTCCTCTCACGAATCTTCAAATGAACATTATAAAGCAGGACACACTATAGTATCCGCACCTATAAAAAAACATATCGGACCATCGTATAATGATCTCATGCAAAGTTGCACTGATCAAGTACAGATGTCAAGAATCGTCTTGGTTTACATGGCTAATCCTTCTTTATGCTTGAGGAGTACCGAAATGGAGTCAAGAAATAATATGACGTCTCTGGGCTGGGATTTATTACACTATTACTTTGAACGAGGCCACCGACCGGTTCCCGACTCCCGTGGGAGGTGGTGTCATTTATAATCTAGTCTTAAGCAGGTACTTGTTGCACTGTAAGACAATCAAAGTGCCTATTGTTTATAATCCTTATTATACTGTTTGTTCTTATTGAGCTGAATGGATTATATGTGAACATTTGAGTATATGGATTTAAAAAAGATTGTCTTCAGTATAGGTTTAAAATATTTAACAGATGAATCAGTAATTTATATGGATCATATTGATGTATAAAATAATTGTATAAATTATGTTTGATTTTCTTTAAACAACGCGAACTGCGGCTTAAATTTTTTAGATGTCTAATAATTTAATTGATTTTTTGGGGAATGTTATCCTTATAACCTACTGATGGCCTTGTTAAAATATTTTAGACTATTATTGGTATACCTTATATTACAGTAGCTTAAGAAAAATAGCTTCATTCTCCACAAACATCGTAAAAATAAATTTAAACAAGATTGTAGTTCGTGATTTCTGACTAACTTTGTATATTACACACTAGGGATGAAGCAAGATACATAAATTGTCTGTTCACATTGTACTTTATTCACATAACTGTTGTAAATAATTTTGCGTCAACCCTACTGTACAATTTCAGTATGCCGCTGCACCCAAAACCGCGATAACCCACATTTGTCCCCGCGCCACTGCGCCCAACATATTCGCACACTTCCTGCACATATATGGTACGGTACATACATCAAACAAAGACCCATTGACTGCACAATTAGACCTTGCCGTGGATCCATAAATACGCATCTACTAATTAATATTCATAATATAACTACCACCAACAAACTGCGTTCGATGAATTGCATATGAATTCTGTATGGATTGGTGGTAGCTCATACATGCTTTAATGGGTGTGGTACGAGGAAAACTGCTCATTCTTAAGGCCTGCGGCTTTGGCGCACGTACGACGAAATGCTACTAACATACATTATATTTATGCACACGTCGCCTACATACTTATAACCTTATTATATGTACGTAAGCACCTATACGTCGACTCTTAGGTATATGGTCAAATAAAAGGAGTGTAACTGAAATTATTAAAACAGTACTTATAATGAACTGTCTTCTAAAGTGGAACTTGTTGGGCTACATGGTTACATGATACACAACAACGCGTTATTTGAATGCGAGCATCGTACACTGACGTTCGCGGCAATCCAATTCGTTCGTTCTGTGTGGACGGACTTCAAGAATTTTATTAAATTATAATTAATTAATTTATTGCTCCATGAAACGCGAACGCTGACCTTTCTGTTGGTTTGGCGTGCCTTACTTACGCATTTATTCCTAATCTTAAAAGATTTTCATAAAATATTAGGTGGGCATAATTATGCAATTTATATAATTACTAGCCACGTGCCCGATCGTAACTTAAAACAAAAAATCTTCAAAAAACTTTGACCCCCCCCCCCTCCCCTTTGACCTCCTTAAGGATCGAATTTCCAAAAATCCCGCCTTAGTGCACTTCTATGGTATTCAAGGAATATATCCTTTAAATTTCGAATTTTTAGGTCCAATGCGTTTTTAGCTTGCGTTATCTGTTAAGAGATAATACTTCTATCTAAAGAGATAGGAAAAGATACTTCAAAAGACATGAAAAAGAGTATTATAACGAATGTATAGTTAATGGTGATTACTATTTTAATTTAAAAAAATACTACTTACGTAAATTGCTTAAGTAGGTTTTAAGCTTTATGAATATGTAATAAAAAGTTTAATTTGTCCCATAAAATTACCTACACTTTACTAGCACCTAAGTTTATCGCGAGAGAGATAGATGTTACATTCAACCACAGCGGGTAATGTACTTATAGCTTAAATATTTAACACCTTCTTGTCCCTCATAATTTAAACCACTCTATTTGCACGAGTATGATAGAACTCGTAGCGTAACGAGATCCAAGTACAAATTATCGGTACATTAAGGTAATTGCAAAGATAGAATAATTCGCTAACGGTCCATAAAATTTAATGTTCTAGTAACATCTCGCCGTCCACCGCCGGTGTCTAGTGTGACCTACTTGCGTCGATTTGCTTAAATTGATCATACTTAAGGCGTATATTTGTTTGACCTAGTAATTGGAACTTCAAATTATTGTATCAGATTTGACCTCTAATTCTGGTTAGTTCCAGCCAACTTTAATAGCTTCTGGGTGTATTATTCTTACGAGATATGAGGGCTACATATACCTTTTCATAGCTATTTTCACGATTCTCTCACAAATTCGCGATAGTTAATGCCGAAAATTCAATGTACAGCAGATAACTAAACAAATTGCACGTGTCAACCCGTCTTAATTGTTGTTGTCTTAAATAGTTGGACGTCGATTATAAGTTAAAGATAATGGATGATTAAAACATTATTCAGAATACAATATCAAGCTATTATATACTTTTCCTTATACGGCCTTATTATAATTGCTTGCTTTACGTGTTATATTTTCTTGCTTTGCTCCAACGTAAAGAACACAACTAAAAATAGTCCAGGATAATGAATAATGACACTGACATAGTCAGAACGAGAAGCTTCAGTCCGTATTTGAAAATGAAATATATACATAATATATGCGAATCCGTCTGCTTGTGTTTACTTTGCTCAAATATTTACTGCATATGATTTTCTCGAAACGTAAAATTTTACGTTGCGGTGTCAACCTTTACTCCTACTTGACGTGTAAATGATATAAATTTTATCAATCAAAATGAACAAAATTGGGGTTAAAAGCTAGCTCTTTTCTTGCTAGCTCAACAATGATCCCTGAACAGATGTGTAGTACTATTAAGTATTCTGTAGCCTAGAGCGCTAACATCAACCCAATAGGTACGAGTAGATATCCATTAGTGCAAAGAACAAAAACTGCGTGGGAGTCAAACCAATTATAGCAAGGTACAACTATAATCTATTCCATGGCTAGGTTATCACAAAATCGTTTGATAATATGATAAATTTAGTTTTAAAACTAATAGAACTAAACTAAAATACTTTTCAATTTCGTTTCATAAAACCATGATGGTACATAATAAACTTAAAATAATTATAAAGGAGAATATAGAAATTCATTTCGGATATGTATGATTCTACCAGTTAGTTGTAAACATAAATTAATCTAGGCTGTAAACCACCATGGTAGTCGGGATCATAACCTAACTGGTGGTACTAATTATAACTAAGTATAATACGCGGTCAATGGCTGCCGGCAGATTTAATGTTCAAAGAGTCGTCAACTACTTTGGCGACAGAACACTTAAAAACGTTTACCATACTTACTAAACAGTCTGCCGAAAGAAAATTGATATGACACCGACAAAGTGACGATTAAAAATAAATTAAAGGGATATTACCTGACTATGTTAAGCAATGTTATTAAATTGTATGCTAAATGCAATGTCGATTTCGTCGTTATCGCCGTGTTACCAGAAGTTTAATTAGAGCATAGTAACTTGTTAGCGTGATTTTGGCATAGGTGTAATTAAAGGCTTACTGACTAATTACTGAACGTTAACTAATAATCGGTAAACTTCCATATGTGTTCAGTTGGTTATGTATTTATTACAATGTTGTATTAATCTTGTAGATTGTATCTTCGGTGCGATGAACTTCGACAATGGAAAGTCAGTTTGGCTCCGGTAGAGGGTAGTTTCGAGGCAATCGGGGCGGGCGGAGATAGCGACAACTTCAAAATTCAATACCAAGAGCACACTATAAAAGCATACTGCATACTCGTACCCCTCAACGGCATATAGTGCCACACTTATGCTGTACCAAATGCCAAATCAAGTGTGCAACATTTGCTACGACCCAATTTTAGCGACATACGCCTGTTGCTAAAGATAAGTGATACCCAACCTACCTAGTTGGGTCAAACCTGGAATAGACGAAGTGAGAACAAAGATAGACGAAGTGAGAACAAAAGATAAGCTGATTAGTATGTATCTGCTATAGTCATAAGAATAGGTAAGGTAGGACTGCCGCCTATTATATATTGGGACAAGGAAATATGGGTTAGTGCACACCTGCCTCTCACCACAGGGAATACATACCTACTACCTACATGATAGTATTACGTTTATTTACGTATGTAATTAATTTAACTTACATATCTACTATATACTTGCAAACAAAGTAATCATCAAATATCCTGTTTAGGCAAGTATGTATATTTTAATCCACCTTGCCTTCTAAAAAAATATATTTTAAAGTGATAGAATTACTTCGTCAAGTTTAATTAGTTACACCCGTAGGAGATCACTTCAAGTTCAAAGGTTCCTCGCAATGCCTGTCCCGGCTTAAGTTTTAAGTTGGACCTCTGAGCCAGCTTTTCCGATGCCTAGCGTGTAGCTCCAAATTAACTTGTTAAATTTGTTTACGTAGCCTTTGCTAAACTTATTCAATATATGTGCCATGATTTATTCCCTATACAGTTTTTGGAGAAATATCAGGATCTGTGGTGGCGTTAGGCGTGGCGACTTGGGCCACCGTCCACGGCCTCGCGAAAGTTTCTAGTTCACGATAAATTTAGATCTCAGGATTGATAGTTTTTTAGCTCAAAAAATGCACTTGCACTGCAGCATTGGCTTGTGGATGAATTTGAAAATGTACAGTACTATTGATCCACATATACTTTACCACTTACTTTCTATTATTAAAACGACCGGTCTCCTAAATATCACCATTAATTCGATCGTGCAACGTTTCTTTGTTGTATAGATCAAAATATTAGTTCGGCAAAATACACTAAACTCGATAATCACAATACCGCCCCAGGCGGGAACAGTGGTCTGCAAAGGTAAAGTTTAATCTGATTGTCGGTTTAACAATACATCGGGGACCCGTAGCCCGGCTCCGCCACCGACGATACTAACTTGCTTTCCACGGGACATATTTATATTGCAAGTGACCGGGAACGGGCCCGGAATATTCTTGGAGCAAGTTACAGCGCCTAAATAGTCCACATTTTTTCTCACTTCTAATTTGGGCTAAATTACACTCCCCGTTTGACTTACTACAGCTGGAGTTAGAAAACACCAGAAAAGTAATGTTACTCGTTTATTAGGATCGTTTGTTTACATCCCTTGTTTTGGAAAGTTTATACACACAAATGAATAGGCAGTAACCACTTTTCAGAATATATTAAGACACAAGCTACATGATTTTTATTATTTGCAAAACGAACCATTGTATTTACAATGAAGCGAAGCGAAGATAAAGCTCTCACTAAGGTGTGACGGTGTTTAAAATTCATTTATTCTATTCTTTATAATACGTAATCGCTGCAGTTACGTTCACGTATCGTTGCAATGTAGATCGATTCTGTCTGGTTGGACTATGGGCAAAATGAATGGACGCTAATGGCGCTCGGCGCGGCGCTGTCCGGCGGCGAGGCGTCGCGCCGAATGTGAATTGTTGCATGTCAAGCCAGCCAGCCAGTTAAATAAATTAATTCGCACGCACCCTGCAACCGACATTTTTAAACGAGCCTATTTCGCGGATGTTCATTATAGCACCGTTTAGTCGTGACTACTAAAACGATGCCTGAGTCTTTCAAACTAGTTTAGTTTATAGTCAAATTTAAATAAAATTAGACACTAATAGAGTCTCATTTGAATCAAAGCATGTATCGTGTTCGTCTATGGAAGTAAAAAAGAAAGCAAGGGCAGCATGTGTGTGTGGGAGAGCGGAAGAGTTCGTGGGCGTTGCGTTGCGTACACACACTGTATTCATTATTACACGTAATAAAAAAGCTTTTAAATCGAGGTGATAGAGTCTGCTTTTAATAATGCATTAAGGGTGTTTGTGTAATCGTTTTAAACTTTAAGGAAATAATGAAACTAAAACAAAGTCATAGTGGTATCAGGTGCACAGAGTGTATAGGCAGACAAGTTGATGGAGCGAGACTGGGGAACATCGGCAAATACTAATATTTAGTTATGATTTAACCTAAACTTGAGAAAGCGGTACCGAAAGCCGTACTCGTATATTACAACATAAAATTATGACTGATTAAAATGTACTATAATTTATCACAAGCGAATTGGCTTTAGTTTCGCTTGTCAATTCTGATAGAATGACATTAATACGTCAAAATTTGATAGTAACACAACATTACGGGAAATTAAAATGTTGGTAAATATTTGGTTTATAATTACTCAAGACGTCCATAACATGAAAGCACTTTTATTTTATATCATCAATAATAAGTATTGATTGCCACTATTTACCCGGTTTTGTATTTAAGGTGCCTTTCCCACCTTATTATGATAAGTTGCGAATTAATATTTTAACAATAGGTACATATCATTTTATTACTTGAATTAGCAACAACGGTTAGAGATAGACCAGGTGGTCTGACCAACTTAAAGAAACACCAACGTCCCGCTTCTACGCCGCGGTGAAGATGGCCACAGACCGGAGCCGATGGAGACAGTTCGTCCGATCCAAAGAACTGCCGTGATGATCACGATCCTCAGTCATGAGGGAACGACCGAAGAGAGTTAGAGATACAAACATTAATAAAATACCTATTTTCTAGCTTTAACTTTTGTTTACCATAACATAAACGATCACCGCGGCCATTATGGATAAACTTACCTACACCTAAGCTGCCAATAAAAATGACTAAGTTGTACTTTCACTTATACAACAACCTATGTAATTATGATACGCGCGGTGATTTTACTTTCTATAATATTGACCTAGTCATTGAATGTTAAAAGACAAAGGACTCACCATCTTATTATGGACCACAGAACACGCATATCGTCAGTCAATCGTTACTTATCTGAAAGAAGATAAACAAAATCTTAGCATCGACTTATAAAAGTGTTGGTGTCTACTGAATTTGGTTACTATGGTTGCAAAATAGTTAGTCATACGGACAATGAATCACGCTGCGAAAATGTCTCGCTGTAGTTCACTTCAGTTTTGTGTTGATAGAGCCAGTTTCGCAGAACGTGGCGACACGAACGGAAATTGATCAACTGACTCAGACGAACTCTTTTACACTAAATATAATATTTACATTTCTTTTATTGTTTCAGAATGGCGGCGAGGCGAATTAATTAATGTTGACTTTTTCCATTTGTTACATAATGAAGGAGGTGGTGTTGTTAACAAAATAATAACTCAATATGCTTAAAAGTACATACTGAACGCGCTCGGTTAGCCCTGCGAAAGTAGGTATCTTTTTTTATATTTTCCATCAACACTGGATAGATGGCATTAGCGGCTTTAATAGATCACGCTCATGGAGTTAATAGGTACATCCCTTAGTAATTCCATAATCGGGTAAGATAATTAACCGAAAAAGATAGCATTCAAGATTAGGTTAAGTTATAACAAACCCCCATAAACAATTGAGACAGTCACGAACTAAAGACAAATTCTAAAGAAACTGCAATGAGTCACTTGTGAACAAACTGCACAAACTTATCTTGACATAAAAGTACATCAGATAAAACATTCCCACAATTACTATTAACTTTGTTTTTCATGCAGAACGTCTGTGCTCAGATTGTTTTATTCAATTCATTTTAAAATACGGGGTCATAGCTACTGTGTTGCTCATTTGGGGGATGTTCAACCGCGATAAAATATTCAGCTTGGAGTTAGAACTAGACCTTTGTTTAGACGCAATGACGTGGGGGTACGCTGTGGGCTGGACAGGAGAGCGTTTAACACGTCACGCGTAGTTACGCACAATATTGTTTTTTACGCTTCGCAATTAATATTAACAGCCACATCCTACTGCAGCGAGCGACGGCGAACATAACAATGTATTTCAAAGTAGGTTATGTATTATTCAAGGTCTAAATAGTTTTTACAGGACTGTTCGTGCATTTTATTACATCTGGGCCCACACTAGACTAAAATCACGAATTTATGGCTATGCTACATTTTATTTACATAATCTACATAAAAGTAAATACCTATACAAAAGTAACTAATAAAGTACCATCACATCATATTTATTAAATTGGAAGGCAGAGTTGCTATGTGTAGGTTCACTAACGTTTCGCTGATTGGTCCAAAAGTAATAGATACACCTTAACATTTTGGGAATGGCAACCGTAATCATCGGTTGGCTACTCTTGCAACCACTGCACCAACAACGCATTCAACCTCAAATCAGGCAATCGAAATCCATTATCTGAAGGATACATCGGTAGAAAAGCTTTCACTTTTATGTATCAGTGTGAGTCGGTCGGTACGAGGATAAATTGGTAATACAGTTAGTGTACGATGTATTGCACAGATATACATGCACAGCGACACTTACCTACTTTTTTCCTCCCCAGTTTACCGGCGTCTTGCAGGCAGTGTTGTGTTACAAACTCGTTACTCTTGTCTCTGTTGACGTGGTCAGGGCTGGCGCACTGGCAAGAAACCTAAACCTTTCTCTTTTTTGTTCGTCGCAGCTCCCGACCAGTGGACCGCGAAGCACTTTTTTTTTAAACCGGATTTTCACTCTGCGGCTCGCTCCCGACTATATTGCGCCCTCTTTATGATTCTGGCCCCGAACGCTCGCTTCGAAAACTAATTGAAGATAACAAGCTTGTTTTTTCGCCTATCCATTTGTTCATTTTGGAATCACATCCCATGGAGCTTTCTTTTACTGTTTTTGTCGAAGTTCTCTAATATATATCCAATCAAAGTTTCGCGATGCTATAACAGTGGGTATTAACATTAAGAGTTTGCTTCGAGAAATTCACAAAACTGTGGAAGATATAATAGGTTTGCGACATAAACATATATTATAGTTACCTACGATATTTTTAAATGTGTATTACTTTTTAATAAGTACTAATATTCGTTGTGTGAGCAATCAATCATTACGACAAACGTCAGTTTCGTTACAAAAGGGCGGACAGCCGACTGCTAGCCGATGCGACTCACGGCGGCGGCGCGGCAGCGGCGCGTGACCGAATCGACCTCTTCTAAAACCAATAACAATATTTTTTCTTGAACAAAATTTGTTTACAGTAGACACTAGAAGCCGCAACGGTAATTTAAAACATTAATTTTGCATTTAAATTTAAAAAGTGTCATACCTTATCTCAACTTATTTAGAACTTTAGATTTGTTAGCATAGTAATACATCTAAGTAGCTACCTACCTACTAACCCATCCCTTTTACGGTTATTAGGATTTGTTCAAGATAAACAGAGGGATTACTGTATTAAAAAATACAGTCACCCACGACTAAAGATTTTACTAAATATACAATTCTATTATAATCTAAAGGTTTATACGATGGAGCCACATTGGCCGACAACTGAATAATTTCAGCGTCAATTCCCACCACAATGCGATAGCGTGTTGATTTTGGAAATGATCGCAACCTTAGGTCAACCACCCAAAAGTTTTGCTTTCGTGTCGATAACTTGAAATAAACAACAACAGTTATTTTTAGATGAATCAAAAATTCATACTTCATGTAAACCGAACAAACTTTAGCTGAGGATTCAGAACTTATTACCTATTAAGAGTTCAGTACCTCGAACTAAATTTTACTACGCCTACTAAGTCATAAATTTCTTTACGCATGATAGACTTGACGGTGATTTGCTTTAATAGATTAAGGACTAGTTGCTATTAATATTTAATAATAAAATAAAAACAAGTTATTAGATTCTATTCTACTTGTATCTAACAAGTGCTAGAAAATTTAGAGCCGCTCATAAAATAACAAATGAAGGTCCTTTAGAATTATCGCACGATACGCGGAGAAAAATGAAAAAATGTAATTTACTTTAACATTTTATTTCTAATCTAGCTTGCCTTGAAGAATTGCCTTTGTTTGTAATACAATTTGTATTCAAACAAAAACGAAACGTATCGTGTGTAAACATAGGTAGCCAGTCGCAAAAGAAAGTTGAGACAATATGTGTCGTTGGTGATAGTTAAACATTGCCTACCACGGACCTGGCGTACTTAGTGTTTAATCAAAACATTTAACCAAGGCGTACGTGGATATCATGTATATCACGTGTTATCTACGACTTCATGTGCGTAATATAGATTATATAATAAGCCTCAGGACAATTGAATTAAATCGCGATGAATGAATGATATAATTTTAAATACAATAAACAAAAAATATTGATAAAATAACAATTTCGTGCAGACTCATTATGGAAATTAATTCATCTCAAAATAAAATCTCGGGCCTACAGTTTTATTTGGGTGTATAAATTAAACCAACACCTGTTATTGTGGAACCAGTTAGTTTCACTACGCTACAATGCAATTTATTGAACCCAAGGAAGGCTGCGTCTTCCAACGTTCCACTTCTCATTAATCGCTCCCTTTCTACGTCAAACATGATTTCTTGCACACAGCACATCCAGTCTTTATCATGTTTACATAAGGCGTAACAAGAATTGTGTAAAATAATTAACACGGCCAACAGTAGGTTATAAAGAAAACATGCCCAAAAAATCAAATTGTTAGACATTAAAAAATCTGAACTGAACGCATGGCCAAACGCTACTGGTTCACCTTGTTATAAAAAAATCTACCATCATTTACGCAATTGTTTTATACATGAACGTGATCCATATAACTCACTGATTTATCTATTGAAATATTTTACAATATTTTTGTTACACCTTAATATCATTGCAGGCTATAAAAAATCAGTTCTCATATATATATCGCATCTGTTTCATGAAAAACTCATACCTTAGAGAATTAGCGATGGCTTAATATCTTTAGCGTCAGGTAAATAAACTACATATTCTGTCTATCACTGTCTCTCGGGACATTCAAATAATATTTTTTCATAAAAAAGCGATCGTGTAATCCAAATTTCACGTTTCAAGAGCCACCGATTGAAGCGGGACCATGTTGATATCATTACTTATCTTTTCTTTTTATTTATATATTGTTTGTGTGACAGAGAAAGCCCTCAGTGTTATGTTCGTCTTCTTATTATTCTACACGTGTAAATGTCTGTTCCTGGTGGCTTGTGGCGCGGCTCGTGTCGATATGGAATCAACACAATAACGAACTATAGAGGCTTTATTGTCCGATGAATTATTTATTCGGTGTTATCTTTTGATTGAGATTGGACTGAGAGATTTTTTTTACTATACGGCAATAGAATATGGTACTGCTAATGTTTCGATGTTTAATTCGTTTGTATGTATACTTAAAATATAATACACGATGAAGAGGAAGGCCAATAAACATGAAATATTCTTTCCAATATTTGATTGTATAATTTCAACCTATAAATGATGAATAGAGTTATCAGCGAAATGTATAAGTATTACAGGCGTGCTGATGTATTATCTATATACAATAGACAGTTTTATTATTATTCCTAATTGATGTCAAAAAGCTGGCATCAAAAAATAGGACTGCATCACCGACAAGAAAGAGAGCGTGGCATTACAAATAATTTTCAGAAGAAAGTGTCATCTTAATTTAGTACGTATACTGTTATTTGCTCATTAAAATCCGTAAGATTAGTTTTATTTCAATGTGTAGTGTTTGCGTTAATTTAAGAAATCAATATGATATTTGCTCGTCATTTATAACAATATATCAATTCAGTACCGATCGTTATAACTCGCCTAGACCCACAATTCGTAGGAATAAGTCAACGTTAACTAGTTATACAATATCCGAATACCCAGATTACATTTGCTATAATGCCGAGTTAATCCGCTATTAAGTTATTCCAAGTCTAACTATTATGCGAGAAGTGAGCAAGTAAACCAACGCTACCCGATAATGATAAAGCACCGAATTATTCCGCTGTCAGCATTATCTGTGTACAATCTACTGGTTAATATAAACGTGTAGTACACAATCGAGATCTTAGATTTTATTGTCCGTATATAAACAGTGAGCAGTAACGTTGGACCGATATTAAGATAAGTGAGCGGGTCGCTACATTTCGTCGACGCAAGGATAGAGCATGCAGCGAGTAGCGCAATTGTGAATAAGCACACACCACAGGCCCGAACTCGACTTGACAAACAGCCCAAAATAATAAAAAAATATTGTGCCGGTTTGAAGCACCTCCTCGAGCACCTGTGTAACAAAATTTTACGTTTATTCTAAATGGCCGCCGCGCTGCTTGCAACGTCTCTGTATTTATCTATGTATTTCAGTGAAAAAACATTACAGAATACATTTTATGAAAAGGTAGTGTAAAGTAAGCAATTTTATTGGATGTTCGGCGACATAGTTGTCACAACTCCTATATGTATCATTAGTTCCGTTCCGCCACTCATTAGCTGCTGTCATGCTATATTGAAAATGTGTAATAGATGACGCTAACAACTGCTAAAAGTCAGATATTCAGAAAAAATACACATCTCGAATTGAGGACTTCCTCCTTTTTTTCGTCGGTTAAACATGTATAGAACTCACTTACAAATTGTGATAAAATATTGGTAACAGCTTTTTTCAATGTAAATTTCTTTATCGCTTATAAATTAAACTATGTGTACAAGAGTAATCGCCCATTTGCAGTCCAAGGTTAATGCAGAAATCGGCGCAAGCGCAGGCGGGTGTAACACGTCACTCGTTACACAACCCACGCCTCTTGTGCAGACCAACTGACCGCCAGCCAAATTAATTACTGACCAACATTTTAGACAGATCACAGTGATGAAACAAAACGCTGTTTGCTAAACACTCACCGGCGTTTTGAACTTTAACCGCTAATATTTAGCAATGAAAATAAACATGTGTGTGAATTTTAAAATGCCGCATGCTGTATGCCCATTATATTTGACAGTTTTGATAGATTAACGCAATAGATATTTCAATGATCACATCTGTAATTTATAATTTAGAGAGATGTTAAGTTAAGCTCTTCCCTTTACATTTGCACACATAATTTCAACAAATGCTTTGTAATGTAATTGTAATTGGACGAACAATTTCTTTACAGGTATAACGGGGCTGGAGTGTACCAATGCGTTTACTAAACAAATATATATCTTTTAACCGGGAAACGTAACCGCAGGTATATGTCACAGTGCTGGTGCTGTAATTTTCTCTTACATATAGTTTGAAAACTAGATCGTAATATTAGATTTTCAGAAACGTAATGGCACGTTCATGCAGATTAAGTTCGTGAACGCTTTGCTCGAGTTATGAATGAGCGTCCTAGATTTGCGTCTGTAATCATCTGGCGTGGCGGAGCGCGTCGTGCCGTCCGAAGCCGGCACCCGCCCCGGCACCCAGCGGCCACGACTTGCACGGTAGCGCAAAACAGCGCTAACAGCGCGTCCATTCCTATGTAAATCCTGGTGCCGCATCCGACGGCAGATAAAGATAATACAGCTGAATTTGCAAGTCCCGTTGCCCTTTGTGGTCGGAAAACCGGCATTATACTCTACCTGACGCGCGCAGGAAAGGATATCGACTATGGAGCGGCTCTTAAGCGATCTGTACATGAATAACAAGCGACTAATAGACAATGGTCATTGAGTGAGCTGCAGTGATTTGGCATTCATAGGAGTTGTAAGGGCCAACGCTTTGGCAGCATTGTGGTGTAGTGTTGGGGAGGCAGTGTGAAGCCTCGTGATTTGAATAATTTAAACCGAAGCGCCGCAGTTAGGTACCTCGGAACATTGTAACACGATATCATATTTGATTAATTAAATTATTTAAAATTCAATGCGTGTGTCTAATCCGCTAAGTAATTAATTTTATGCGAACGATCCCATGTTTATTAAGTTGCGAAGATATCGAACGTAGGTGTTCTACAAAATAATGTTTTTCAGACCGTAATAATTAGAAAACTAGAGTAGAACGTGCTTCGACGGAATACAGTCAGACTATAATAATTATCTTAAATATTTAAATAAATATCGCCAGACGAACACACCAACTTAACGGTCCCACACTAAGCAAAGCTTGTATTATGGGTATCGTACAATTTTGACTGGACGGATCCAAATATATTACTGATATAGATATTAAACATCCATGACTTGGGTACAAACATTCGTGTTTATCACATAAAGTTTGTACCAGGATTCGAACCCGGGACCCTCGCCACAAAAAGCAGGGTCACCTACAGCGTTAATAAGGCCGTCAATTTACTGTGAGAAGCTAACGTACGCAGACAGGGACTTTACGGAATATGACCAATTACACGCCTATACTCGTATGGTCCGTGTATGTGTGCGGAGATTTCATCAACTCGTCGAAGTCGAACAAATTATGACATGTTTTTATGTATTTAAAGTTTATTTAGGTTGTTCGTTTCGTGACCAATTAGTCAATTAGGTAGAATTACAACAAAACTACAAGTAGCTTCGTGTTCGAAAGGAGCACGACAGGGCAACGCGCGCCCGGAGCGCGTGGAACCTCTGCAGCGATACGTAGAACCAATTATGAGTTTTTCCCTGCGGCGGCAGATCGGCATCCGGTGCGGTCCCTGCGCAGATCGTGGCTGTTTCTTGCTTCGGTATATTAACTGGTAGATTCCGTGCGTAAGTCCATAACGTCTACACATCCTGCTTTCTATAAAAGCCTTCTGTTGTGCCTTATAGATAAGAACAAAAAGTTGAATACGCATGTGTGTTCTTTTGTTTATCAGTGTTAGCGTTCTTTCATGATATGACAGATAAACTTAATCTATACAAATAAATAAAATTGGGGTGTCTGTTTGTAATATTAAAATAACCCCGTTTTACTAAGTGCATTTGGATGTATACACGGTACATATACCACAAAAATATTTTTTAAAATTTTTGTCTGTTTGTTTCGGATAATCTCTGAAATGGCTGGACCGATTTGACGATCAAGGATGTAACAAGGAGTAACTTAGGCTAATATTATTTTAGAAAACCTGTTTTGTTAAATACCACGCCGACGAAGTCGCGGGTAACAGCTAGTAAGTAAATAAACTATGTAAAATTGTTCACATTTTAGTACAAAAATGGATTAGATTTTATGGGCAGAAGGTTATAATGCATTATAATAAAAGTCTCGCTTAAAAGCTTTTCTCGGTCACTTTGATGGTGCAACTGTCTCATTATTATTTAAATTTCAAATAGTTTTATTACATACCGGACCGCCGCGGCCGGTGTCTACCGCCACTTAAAGTTCTATATAGAGTAATTTATTTTCGGCTTCTGATACGACTTGTAAAGATTATAATTATGATAGGAATGCTCTAACGACTTATCAATTCGATACACATACTTTTTTCATACTGCTTTCAAAGATATACAAAAGCTGTCTAACTAACGCCAAAGCAATAAACATCATTACTCGTAAGTAAGCCAACAGTAATGGGAATACTTACACGCAGCCCTTACTTATTTCCTAGATCATTTGTTTGCTCTTAATTGGACTTGGGCGAGGGTATCGAGGGAGCGTTTGGCGACGATATCGCCCGCGTGTGGGAGAAGCTCTGGCGTGAAATTGGATGCTTTTATATGGAAATATGCATACAATCTTGAACGTTTTCATATGCTGGTTTGTTTTCTCGTTCTGTTGTATAATGTAGCTACTGCGTTATTTCCTTACAAATATGCTATGTTACTAAGTTTCAGTACTGTTGAGAAAATTACTGTTATATCATAAAGGCAGCACAAACTATATATATATCAGATGCGTAAATGAGATACATATGTAGGTAGCAGCATCATTGAACTGCCGCGTTAGAACGCGACAGCCATCGGTCGCCTGTCGCAGTTGTAAATCAGAGAGAGATGTCAAGCTACAGGTTATCGGAGCTAAGATATACGTGGGACAAAACGCACTTGCTCATGTGCCACATACCACGGTAGTATCGGATGCACCTGACATCGTTTGTGTTCACCGACAGCCAATTAATAGATAAATTGTCTACAAAGAATTATGTTCTGGTTTGAATAATGAAATAATACAATTATATCTTTTTTTAAATAAACGTACTCTAAGAGCTCGAGTGTCATTATTTTTATGAAAATTAGGTAATATGTACGATACATGATATGTAAGGCTGACCATGAAAGTGGTTTATCAGTTTTGATTAAAACTCCTAGTTAATCCAAATTTCTGTCATGACATGAATAGGCCTTGCGATTCTACCATGTGCAAAAGATATTCAACCTTAAGACGATAAAGGATTTTCTTGGTGGACTTTACCTAGTCATAATATTTTGTGACAAACATGTGCGTGCCAACTCTCCATATCTCGTTTACGCCTACTTATCTATAAGGTATTCGCTCGTAAATTCCCTTAATATTATTGACACAAATCCGTCCCGCAATGCCATAAAGCTGGAATCGTTACTGTAAATAAACGAAAATAGAAAACTGTTACGTGTCGATGAAATCTACGCGGTCGGTGTCCTTCGAATATTTGAGTGTTAACTTTGAATATTCCAAGTGCTTTATTTATAGCTATCGATATCGGCAGTGGTGTTATTGCGTGCGAATATGTTGATCAATTTGCTCCATTTTCTATCATACAAATTCACAACTCAATATCGTGTAGATATATATATTATAAGTACCTATAGGTGGTATTATTGTCCTTTCATTTCATTTACATATCAACAATCATTAACATCCTCACACCATTGGTTAAATGGTGACTCAATACCAAAGGGTTTAACTATGTTGCCTTCCTAACTAATTAGGAATATATTACGGAACAAAGTTTTTCATTAAAATCTATTCCATACGTACTTATGTAAGAAGTGCCAACATTCATTGCAAACCTGTTTATACCGCTACAGTCTATCTCCACACATAATCCACAGTGAATACTAAAAGCAAAACAATACAACGTTTCTATACTAAAACACACATGTTGTGTACCATCACTAGCATCAGGCTTAGACCCGTATTGCAGGATTAAGTCGTCGGTTTGAGCCCGATCTACATGCCGCACGATACCAAACATTTGTAGGCACAACAGAATTCCGGCCGAGTGCCGCTGTCGTCGATATCCGAATTACTGAAATATCTTTCCAGAACCTGCTTGCTCGCTGACTGCCACCAGTCTATTAACATCGTGTTCTATATAGACACCACAAATGTAATGGACAGATTCATTATAAACAAAGAAATCCAACCAGTAACTTTGAGCCGTGCACTGAATCTGTGGTTTATTTTTTAATTAGTAAAAATATTCCTTATTTGTAATTTTCTGTTACGATTTATAGAAAAAAAAATGCACAGTTACGTTAGCTATATTTTTTAATAAATAGAGTAGGTACATGATATCCAATTACAGAGTAACAAGTAAGCCTTGATCTGACATCAAATAAAATATAGCAATCAAATAATGGGCTTCTGCCGACATGCTAGACGACAAATCCGACAGCCGACCATCAGTTACGTTTTCTCATAATCAAGAGAAATGATTCAATACCGCGGAGAAATAAAACGTCATTTATTCTGCAAACACACAATACGATTGAAATGTAATAATGTCACTAAGCAGAAAGGAAAGTCACTTTGTTGCCGTGAACTTTTCGCAAGGGCGGGCGGCACGGTCGTGGCCGCCCGCCCAGTGTCGCGCGAGTCGCCCTACACGATGAACGTGCACACCGACTCACTAATCCATTTGTATCGTGAATATTGCCGACTATTGTGACTTCCAGTGAGTGATTAATTGATGGCCAAGTTTTGTTATGCATGATTATCGTAAAGTTGGAACGAACGACCGGACTGTTAAGGGAAAAAGCTCATAAGAAAAACTTTCAAAGCTCCTCCAATTTATTTATAAATTGCATACGGTGTTTTCTAATTAGTCGGATCAAAGCATATAAACATTTCACAGCGGGGATTGAGTTTATTTTCTAAATTTTCTCATTTAGTACCTACTTTCCAAAGTAAATTACGTTCGGAATACGTTTTTGAATTACTTCTAACTTCAAAGACAGTATTTCTTTTAAAAAAAAAGTATGATTGGTATTATAATATAATAAGTGAATAAGTTACAAACAAATAAAAGACAAGTTTTGGATATAGCAGAGTTTACAACGGGACTTTAATATTACTCGCATCTGAAAGGGAATAAAGTTGCAGTCGTCAGAATAAGGTAAGGAATGATATTTTTTTCTCTTTTATGGATTTACCCTACTACGGACTTATTGAATTCTTTGACAATAAATAGGTATTGTAATAGTGTATAGTTTGCCCACTTCAAGACGAGGCGATTTTTTTTTTACTTGACTAAACAACCAACTATACGATCTCACACTAAGTAACGCTTGTATTATGGGTACCGTACAATGGGCTGAGGGCGACAGCAGTATAATATAATACTTATACAGATATTAAACATCCATGACTCGGGTACAAATATTTGTGGTTATCACACAAAGTTTGACCCTACGAGGATTCGAACTACCTCACTACCCACTGAGCTAATCATGTCGTCAACCGTAACAAGGGACTTTAAAGATAGGCAAGCGATTATTATGTTTGGCGATGTTTTATTGTTTTATTGTAAAGCTAATAAAAAACCAAAAGTACTTATTTGTAGCATTGACTTTATAAGGTTTAATATATTTTTTAAGTATTCGGCAGGCACAATAGCACAACAAAAGAAAATAAGGCAAATTTTTGCTCGAGCTTTCTCGCACGTAATTTAATTTCGCGTTAATAGCGTTATATTAAAAATCTTATTGTTGTGACTGGAAATTGCTTGTAAGAGCGTACCGACCGAAGATAACATTAAGTAAGTATGTATGTTTGTTCGGTAAGTAGCGCTCGATGAAATAACTTCGGGTAATAACGTAAGTACACAAATCGTTTGTCGTTAGCCGATGGTGGACAATTTCGTCGTGGTTTCGTCTCGTCTCGTCGAGAGTCAAGAGGCGTGGGAAAACAAACAAGCGCTGCTCTCGTTAACGGCCTCTTGCCCTGTACTAGAACAATACTATTACTGCAGACCCTACCGCTATACTACATTCAAATTCCGACTCTATTCCGGGGCATCACGGCTGTAAGAGCAAAGCTCGCGACCAAGATGTGACGTAGATGGACTCCGCTTCCGTATTATTTGTACGGGACTGTAAAATCTAGCGACATTCTGGTGCGGCTTAAAAAAACAGTGGAAAATGTATTTACTATGTATTTAGGACACTTATCTTTAAATGTTGGCATTTTCTTTTAAATGGAAATATTCTCTGAATCCTTTAGTGGGTGGCATTAATGTGTGGCGTGCGGAATAAATACTGAGATAACATGAAAGTGACGCTATTTATTATTGATATAATGTCGCGTGCGATACCTATTTTGTTACTTAAACTTATTAGAAAATAATTTCATAGGTACACTCTCTCTCTCTATCTTCTGTATGTTTTCATTCATATTGGTACTATACTTCTTGCTCTAAGGGTATAATACCTTATTTTATAACTATGTCCTATAAAACTTATAGGATCATTACGTGATCATAGATCGAATCATATGTCTAAACTCCATTTTTAAAGAAATAAGATATACTATTCCTACAACAATGACAATGTAGATAGGTATACTCCCAAAAACAAAAACTGCAAAAAAGACAATTATGTCTTAATCTTAATTCACGCTATTTGATTGTAATAAAATCATTAAAATCACAGCGATAATATTTATAATAAAAAAAGAAAAAATACCATTATCCGTGCAATCATATACCTAAGCAGTTTTAATTATAAACAGCCACCGGAGAGAAAAATAATATATTAAATTGTATTAAAGATCACATTCTGTTTTAATGGCTCCAGTTCTCGTATTCATTGCCGCTCGGTACCAACTTCTTTCCCTCGCTATATACGCCGCCCTTACGTAATGCTGGCTGCTACGAGTGTGTTGGACGATTATCTATGCATGCGTTTTTATTTCTAAGGACTCCACTACAATACATAACCGGTTAGCCAGCGCCGACGCCGACCGGACGAACGACAATGTTTCTGTTTCTTTTTGGTTCAGTGATCTAATCTGAAGTCTCCCCTGTCGCCCCGTGTAGGAGTGAGAGGGGAAAGTTGTTTTCTTATTTACGCGCACGGGGAACCGATGATAGCCGAACTTTCTCGAAGCGCCCGCGCTGTTTGTTTCGTTACTACGCCTACACGATGTTTCGAGTGACGTTTTTGTTAGATACTATAACGTGAATTCACTGATATTACTATACACTGTCTATGTGTGTTCACATTGATGAAGAAGATTGTAGTAGTACTTAAGATTACTGGTACGTCAATTTGGTCGAAGTAAGCAAAAAGCTCTTCAGTGAAACTTTAACAGACAATTTATTGAATTCATCACAAGTTTGGAGTACTTTAGTGTATTAAATGTTAAGACCGTAAAGTCTTTGTTTAAACCGGTTATTATTATTGAAAGTGACTATCAGAGTAATTCAGTGGTACCTAGGAATAAGGCTGGCTGGGTGCCGCCGCCGAGCGCGGCGCGGTGAACGTTGCACGACCAACTTAACATTGAACCTGAAGGTAAGGCCAATTAACTTAATTCAATAATAGCGCCAGGCTTTTATAAGACTCTATATAATTATTCACCTTTTACTTACACGGTCCATTTATTATTGTGTACATTTAGATGAATTATAATGAACGAAAATGCACGTTGATAATTTGAGACACTTTATGACTTTTTAATTTTTTTTTAAATACCCGGTCACGTGATGTCTTAGCCAACTACATATTCAGACCTATTCAATAAGCCCAATCACTATACATCTGCTGTAAGTTTTCGAGGAGTTGGGTACCCTGCAGTCTGTTCTGATTGCATTTTATTTTACTATAATGTATCGGTGGATAATGGATGTACCACTGAGACGCTGGGTCAAATCATTAATCGATGAGATCAACGTGACCGGTCGTGTGCTCCACACTCGTTAGGTATTCAATCACAAGTAGTGGCTTATTTGTTCCGACATCAAGCACGTCTCTCGTATCCATGAAGCCATCTCTGGACGCATGAGGCATCAAAAATATCATTCATGGTCTAATCCTGCCTTCGTTAGCTAAGTAGAACTAAGCTATACAATTTTGTTACCATCAAAACTATTTCATAGACATTTAATTTTCATCATTGAATGCCTATAAAATGTTATGTTTTTAGTTCATTAAAACTAAAGTATTGCTAAGTGCATTATTTAAAAATATCTTAAAGCAACCGTTTTGCTTACGCAAACGTCGCGGGGAAGATGTTGAGTAAACAAAATCAATTTCCCTTCACACAATTAAAACAATATTATTATTTTAATGTGTATCAACATTGAGTCAAGCTCATTAGCCTAAAGGCAATGGTTGTTGATCGCAGATATACACAGGCTGTTAATATCGAATGTGCTGATAATAAAAGTAGTTTAACTTGGCCCGCAACCTTTCAGTGCAACCACGCTGCGTACTAATGAGTAGGTACATAGTTTCGTTAGTTCAAGTTTTATCACTTCGTCTATGTAAATATCATTGAACGTTTATCTTTCGCGTACTTTCAAGTTCATTATTTCTAACTGATTTCATTCTGAACGAAAGATATTCTTCATAATAACTTCGAGTAATATCAAAAGTTCATTGAGCTTTTTGCGTGTTCTTTATTCAAAGTGAACTTCAATTACTTTACGCGCAATTTGTATTATTAAATTTAATGTGTATTGTGAACATTTTAGGTATAAATATAAGTTTTGTTTTGTTACGTCAATGTACGTGGCTTGGATATAAGGCTACTAGGAGCACAAAAGCTATGTATTAGTGCGAGTTTTCAGGTAGCGGGCCAACTGAAGCGCAAGTAGGGCAACAAATCACTGTATTTAACGACAGTCAATGCCATTACTAATGTTTCTGGGAGGCCGCACAAGTGTTGCTCACCGAATAATGCAATTGGATCCCGCGAGGGTTTCCACGCCATATTTTCTCCTTGACTTGCTCGAAGAGAGACAAAATCTATTCGTTAGTGAATTGATTTATTTTGGCGGATTGGTAATAGAATATTGTATAAAAGTAAATACTTATACAGCAATATTTTGAAATTATATTTACGCATTCAAATAGTTAGGTACTTATTCATTATATACGATCGTAACACAAAAGCACGCATGCCGAAATCACAGCGCATATAATTTCATTCTGCAACAATCAACACGATTTATTTTACGTGTTCAATCACCACTTATTTTAGTACAGCCGACTGTAAAACTGAGCCCGAATACTGTCGCATTGAATAGAGTTTTGTAATCGATTGGCATCCATAGATAGTCTATTGTAGCAGTTTGATGAGGATCAATTCGTGGCAATTGCGATAAATGGGCCACGTCACTGACGTTAAGTACTTGACCGACATCTACAGCTACAGGCAAGACTGCGGTGACGACAATTATACCCACTGATTGTTCAAACGCCGAGCACACTTCCAGCCATTCAATTCAATTTCATTCAGACGCATTTGTTCAGCTAGCTTGCTTTTTTGCCCTGTTTATTCCTTATGTTGATTCATTTAATGGCTTATCTACAGAACATAAAGAGGAACTCTTTCTTGTGTCATGTCTTGGCTTATATTGTTAAGCATCTCTGTCCGGTGGTTTCGCTAAAAACTTCTAACGTTTGACCTTAAAATATATAAGTGTCACAAAACGTCCTCACTATGGTTATATCGTCTGACTGGAAAATTTAAAACTACCTAAAAAAAATCAAAATTAGCAAACAAAAGATACCTACTTATTTAAAACGAAGTGATTGGTTCACTTTTCTTTGAATGCCCAAAAGTTATAGAAATGTTATACCTATTCTTGACCTGACATTAGACTTTTCAATTCGGTAAGAGTTACTTTGGGTCATAAAGTTGGTCTTTTGTGCTTTGATATACAATTTTAAGGGAGATATTGAGTTCATTGTAAAGTTCTTTTAAGATCGACTTAACATAGACACTAGGGAATTAGCGTTTAAAGAAACTTTAGTGGAAAAGAAAAAGACCAAATGAAATGGAGTAATGTCATAGACAAGGCGCGAAACTTTTAATCTTTAAAATCTGCGGGTCGATTGAGAACGTTTAAGAGCCATTCTTCATAACTGAATCAAACATTCGATACGTCTACGCAACCGAATCGTTTGATGCAACCACTCTCTATGTTTACATAGTACATTTTGATTATGCATGTATGAATTCATAACCGAATCGGTCGATTCTAGAATTGTCGTATGATTCTAAATCGGGGGGCTAGTCAAAGTGCAGTCGATGCCAGTTCCGGTAAGTTTATCTTAACTCTCTTTCGAACATAAATGATCTTGGGTAGATGCTTGTAAATCTAAGATTACGCAAATAATAATATTTAGGTGTATTCAGCTGTATTCAGTGAACTCAGTCATTTTATAGAGCCCTAAGTAGCACCTGGCAACGGTTCTATTGCTGGGCAAGGCACTCAATAATTTGAATGAACCTATTACTTTGTCAATGCACGTTTAAAATTTGATCCACTTAAAATTGATAGCCACAATGAAATTAGTTGCGTACAAAAAGCCACTCCGAGTAATCACTCCACAAGAGGTCTGAATAAGACGGCTATTGTCAACCAAACGAATCTCAGAGATGTACACTTTCTCACGACGAACTAGTGAGAGCGGCCTATCAAGCGAATTGACACTCCATTCTTCAGTTTTTATGTTCCCTTCGCTTTGCTATAAATTATAATCACCAACTTAAAGTAACTATTTAACAAAGTTCCTTTTTTCTTAATCTTAAGCTATCTTCGACTATAATTTAGTTTAAGCCTTTTTTAGCGTCTACCACTTAGATCTTTCTTGTGCGAATTATCCAATTCAAATTAGCTACTTTCTTAATTTCATATTTGCAGCGCATTTGGAGACTCTCTTGTGGCATTTTGTCCTACATGAATTCTACTCCAGTACTTTACACCAGGAACCCTGCTTTTGAGCAACACGACCAGCCTATTTTCACATGAGTCCTGAGCCTCTATCTATTGGTTAACAGTTCCGCAATGCCAACCAGTTTTCTTTCTCCCGCTCTTAGAACCCCTCGCGGTTTATTAATGATCTTAAATTTCAGCGCTATGCGTATGTTCGCTTAAGTTATGGTATCCCCAGGTGCAATACAAAGAGGCGTAGCAATTTAAGTGTTTACAACCCAGTCGTATTTGCTTACAATAGCTCCAGACAGTCGTAAACCCAAAGAGAACGAATTGAAAATATAAACGCGCATGGCATCTACGTTTTTACAAGTGCGGTTCATTAATTCGCAGCTAGCCAGTTGGACGCGCGCGACTGTACAAAAAGCTAATCTCTCACAGCCATTATTTTGACTTAGCATCGACTAGAACAATGGGCCGTGCCGCGTGACATGATTACGCTTATGAAAATTCATAGTACTCGGAGATCATATCGGCATTATAGTAATACGTGAACGTATTATATTATGTATTTGTGTACCTGATCTGAAAACAGAAATTAGTCAAGTAATCGTAAAAAGGCATTATTATAAAAAACACTAGCGATTGCCCGCGGTTCCGCCCGGACAATCATCGATTTTGCACTGCAGGTCGTCCCCCTATAGTACCGTGATGATATGCATCCCATAATTTGAGTCTGACCATAGGCTATCCAATAATAATGAACCTCGTTGAAATTTGTCCAGTACTTGATACTCAAACAGGTAAACAGACTCTCCAACATAATTCTGAAAGCACTTGTTTTACATTAGAGTTGTCCAAATAGCCCATGACACCATGCTTATTGTGTTCTATGCACAGACAGCCTATTTACCATTTTATAATATAAGTTATGTGAACGAAGGTAGTTAGGTAGTTTAGCGGAGCCATGGTCGTAATAATTATGTTTTTGTCTAGTTAATAAAGACCGCGGTAACATTGAAGATGATTTTAACATTACGTTCTAATAATGTCTGCATTATTTGGTTACATAAGTATATATTAGTAGGGGCTTGTTAGCTGGATACGAGAGGCTTCGGGCCGCAGCCGGCGCGCACAGCGAGATGTCGTTTGGAGGAAGTGGTCTCATCCAATTAAGAGCATGCCCGCTGGATTGCTTCCAGCCAGTTCGAGCGCTTTTCTCGTTTTTGTAATTGTCTTCGCGCACTTTTTCTTTTTACAATAGTGACATCGGAAACGCCTATCCTCTACCATGTTCAATTTGTAAGACGCAAGGAACATTTCCTCGCATTCCAGTTTGTTCGGAATGTTCCAAGTGATTGCTAATTTATATGAAAGTTTCCACAGCTTCAGATTAAAAAAAAAATCCAAGAAGACATACAAGTCTAGTATACTCATATTAATAGACACTAGGTAGAACAAGATTTGAGAAATATAATTCCCATGCTCAAGTTTTATATGGCGTAGTGATCAAGTACGATCCGCACTATCAGTGCGACTCAAAGCGCATGGTACTAAAATAGACGTACATCGTCGTCGGTAGGGGTATGCAAATGAGGAATATTGGGAGTAGCGGCGGTTGCGCGCCATTGTACTGCACCCATTGTGGTACTTTAGATAGATACAGTCGGCCCCACATGTGAAAAGATAGCTCTTCGTATTCCCCGTCAAAGACATCTACATAACTAGCTGATTTCCACGTTTCACGTGTAATGTACTGTCGGAGACATTATTATTGCCTGGGCACTAGTATGGTGATGTTATTTTCGCATCGCAATACTTAAGTCTAGCACTATGACTTGCAATGTATGTACCTATAGCAAACTGTAGCAGCAATGTAGTAAAGTCCCCGATTGTACAGGAAGCATATTTATTAAACAGCACGGCAACGGCATATTAAATTTTTTACGTTAAAAAGGGTAAGGAAACAACATTTAAATCCTGTTGTTTATGTGTGTAAGTAAATAATTATTATAAACAGTGTCTGTAACATAGTGGCTGTGATTGTACACATTATGTGTGCGGGTGGCAATCGTCGTCGTCGGCTGCATGACAAACTGTCCCGGTCGAGTATTTGTTTCGAGTCGTGATCGCCTCTCGGCCGGTTTCTTGCTGTCGCTCCGGTGCACTACGGCGAAGTCGACGTTGGCCGGTCCTATAATCGTGCCCGTATTCATGACCAATCAAAAAACTAGATACAGCGCATAAACTCTAACAAAAAAAAACCAGTTGTCGTGTGCACGAGTTGCTCTTGTAGTGGTGAATATTAACGAATCAAAAGAAAACTGTATAGATAAACTGAATAGTATTAGCTTTATGTCAATGGTGTTTATATTATTTGGTGTGTATAACAATCGCGTTTATCCAGCGACACAGACAAGGACCGTTAAAGCTCGTGCAGTCGTGCCAAATCTCTTCATTAAACTGGTTGGAGGTGGGCCGATAGCGGTACCCCGCTGTTTATACATATGCAGCCTATATTATCTAACTCTACCGCGTATTATCCCACTAAATGCAGCTGTGTATGATCACAGATGGTTATCAGAATTTGTTCATAAGGATGTGGATAGATTGCATGTATGTATGTAGGTATAGTTATTTAAAATTTGCATACATATATAGAATAGACATCTGATATTCGTATTTTAAGTGCACTTATGCGCAATTAACTCACTATTGGTAAATCGGTAATGGGTGAAGCGCATTATGAAACTGGACTGAACACGCGCAGACTATCTTTTAATCCGTCTGTACATATTATTTCTTTGTCTGTGGCCCCAACGACGTTGCATGTTGAAGTTCACCTTCGTATATTATGGGCTTTCCTGATGAGAGCAATAGAGTCTATATTCCCACGCACTGGATATCTAGTTCTCGAGATTATGAAGTCTCTGCATCAAAGTAACATTAATGGGCCTTTATTCCATCGAGTGCACTAAACTATCCAAATGTTGCCAGTCGAATTACTCTAGAGTTTGGTTAATGACAATGCTAACTAACTAGCTTGCTAAGTAACGCAAGTAACATTCCAATAACATATCGACGCCCACTATCGGCAATCAGTGATCCATAATACAGATTATGAGCAGGGATTAGCGCACTGCCGCGTTTTAGCTAAGCGCTCATTTATTATTCAGCTAGTGTCGCCCGCCAACGTAATTTATATAGCGCGGTTTTCGCGGGCGAATGCGGCTCTGTCGCTTTGAACAGTGATTACGACCCATGGCAATGAGATAACGCTGTAGGTGTCAGCCCGTGGTGCAACGGCCCGGCGCGGCGCTGGCGCTCTGACACACTTTCGGTAAAATTAGGATGCAATATTGCAAAGGAAGCTAAATATAATTGCGCATTGTCATGCGGCGCGCGGCGTCGCCCGCTCTGACGGCCCAAACATCCTCGCACGCATCCAAATAAGCGGCCGAAGCTGTGCAGCGTACAAATAAGGATGTAATTTTATGTTTTGGATAGTAATACGTCTCAAAACAATAGCATCAGCTGCAGCATTGAATACATACGAGCGTGCAGCGTTTTAGTTGCGATGATGTTATGTTAAGGATACGTTGCTGTTTTTTGTATGTATAAATCATATAATCATGTTAATTTTTGGTTTAATATGTCGCGCTCGAAGCGGATTCTACAAATGAAAATTAAATAAGTAATATGCTGCTGAGAATTAATAAGTACCTATGAACTTATAAGTAATTCCGAGGAGTATTCTAAACAAAAGGCTATATTTCGGTGGCGGCTCTAAATATACATTACCTACGTAGCAGGTAGCAGGTAACAGCAGGTTCACATAGTACTGGAAATAAAACCAGAATACCTAATATCTGCGCACCGTTTGTTGGAAGATGTTTTTACGAAAACATCCACAGTACGAATCCGAGGCCGCATTGGGTAGGTAATCTTCTTATAAATAGCGAAATCTGGGATTCCGAACTAAAGCATAATGTATTCGATGGAACGCAATATAGGTAGGTTATAACGGATTTAACATTTTGGCATCAAAATAATGTTGCGGTGTTTGGCAGACGTCCACTAGTGGCTGGTATCGGAATGAACTTACCACGGGAATGGGCGCCGGTGGAGATGATAACCCTTACGCAACGCAGTAAATTAATTTTATTTCTAGGTCAAAATAAGTCAATACAACTCTATTAGGATCAACTCAATATCGTGCACATTACATTCAAACTATTTGCCCAATTTAAAAAAATAAGACTCGTTATAGACAACTACTCACTCATAAATTAAATTCATTACATTTAACGTAAGGATAAAATATATTTTTTTTTTAACAAAAACCGGCCGATAAGCAATTGATAGTTCGCTAATCATTGCATTGTAATACAAACACTTATATAGACAATGCAGGAAAGCATATTAATAAAATAGATTTTTTTATAATACCTGCACGTGGTGTAACACTGTCCTTTCAAGTCAAGCGAAAGCCTATTGCCTGTTGGCGGGGATTCGAGCGGGTAAAGAGCGAGTTGCGCGCGCGCCGCATACTGATGCAAGGAACGAGACGGAAAGACGATCCACACCACGCACTTTGGACAAAAGCCCACGACAGTGCTGCCAACCACAACAAACGATCGTGTAAATACTAACAGCCCCAGGCTCAACTGGGTTTAACGTCCATGCGTGGAACACAGCCAAGCAATAAAACTTGATGTTTATACAACCAGTCGGCAGTCTGCAACATGCTAGTTTATGTTTCGGTATTATTCTATAGGTAAACACCTACATGTAGGGAGGAATGTCCACAGACTGGTTGAGGGACACCGCTAAATGTCGCATTTTTTTAACAAAATGGACCGCAAATATATGGTTTCAGATCATGCTGTCTGTGAAGAACGTTTCGATTTATTTTATTTTTATCTTGTCGATTGCAATGGAGAATCCTAGAAGCAGCGGCCGACTGCGGTTGAATAGTTGTTGTTGGAGTTAACGAGGCCATTGTTCCGAGGGGTGGCTCAGCGACGTCTCATATCCGCACCGCATTGTCTGTCAGCCCACTGTTTAATATCATCACACCTTTGTTATACTAGCTGTGCAACATACTAGTACATCGTAGGTATACTCAAATCGTGTTTTTTTTCCTTCGAGTGTACTTCCAATATTAAGTTGGTTGAATGTACCTGACATAACTAATTTAGTTCTGATTGTGATAATATCTATGTGAAATAAGCTGATAAATGAACAATATTAGCGACCATTGCGCTATCTAGAGCTAAATATTGAAATGCGACTATGACCTTTTTAATTTAAGGTGGGTAGCACAGTAATAGCACTAAAACTATGAAGTACTATTGTGAACGCAACTTTTTAATTAGATAGTTTAAGTCAAACCATCTGACGCAGCGGCCATTAAGTAAGTATCTACTTGGAAAACAATATCTCGGTTTAGTAGCGACGCGAACAACAACGCAACGAACTCTATTTATTTACATACCGCTCGCGAGAAAATCAAGTCAGGAAACTGTAACCGGATCGAACTAACATCGATTCCTTAATGGAGAGTTACTTAGAGAGTGGTGCAGATACAAATCCTAATGGCTTGAACTTACCGAGAGCAGCAATTCAAACAAAGGTAACGATAATGTTGCCCGGCCAGTAACTGCAATGTATATTTATACACACACAGTAAACCAATAATACCATAAGTTGTCTTTATTGAATGTGGTCCTAATTTCGCAAACACGCAAACGAGTGTTTAGATACTTAATGAGAACGATTTTGATTTCGTAATCCCGCAAAAAAACCAACGAACTACTAGAACCACTGCGCTGATAACTCAAGCCTAAATCAAATGTAAAGTGGTGATTAAGGCGTCACAAAAAAAACATAAGACAACGACGACTCGGAACCATTTGAGTGGTATTTGAGTATTAAATAAAGAAACCATTCAGACAGGATTTGAAAGATTTTAAGATACATTTATTATTTTCTAAGCATCAATCTCTTAATAAAATATACCTAACAAACGTTGTATAAGTTACATGTATAAGTTTCATTGTTTCATAGAAACAAACAACACACCAGGTACTACACATACATCGCGTGCAAGTTACATGTCTTCCCTCATACTCCGAGTGAAACGGGTCACGCAGTCGCTAGCGATAGAGCTGTAATTAATCAATCACCAGTTCGAAACTGTTACAACGTTCTCATTCAAATCAGGCACTTTACGTGAAATTTAATGGCGTTAACGTTTGAAGAAACTTCGAAGCTTTAGTTAGCTTGTGTGTCTTTAAATATATTAAACGGTGTAATTGTTTGAGCGCGTGCCCTCCCTGCTGCCTTTGCTCGATTCTCGCCCGAGGCAAACGCTCGCTCCGCCTCGGCCGATCGCTGTCATTTGTCCTTTGCCTAGCTGTCTGTCAATAGTATTATGTCAACCGTGCGCGGCATGACCCGAGCCAGCCCAACGTGTGACTATTTGAGTAGTTACACGGCGATTTTTAGATATATGTAGTTATTTTATTACAAGAGTTCTTTGTGCGATTGCACAATCATCTAAAATTAACAAGGTTCACATAATGATCACGTATGAAGCAAGGTTTTATCTATTATTACGAAGCACCCTTGAATATTCATCTCGATCCGAGTTGCGAGCTGTGCATTGTATGTATACGGTGCAGAGCCTTTAGTAAGACCACGATTAATCAACGGCAACCTTGGAACTCCGTGCTCCACATCTTAAGTTATAAATTAATTTTCATGTAGCACTCAGATTTAGCAATTATTTATTTCGTCTACTCACAGAGTTTATGTACAGTTTGTTGTCTAACAACTACTGAGTAACTTTAAATTAATATAAAACATTTTACTTAAAATCGTCCTCAACCATTGGGTAACAAGTCACTAACACTATGTCCTGGAAATACCCAGAATTCACTTTCAAACTGCACTTAAGAGCTAAGTGAAATACCTCGGTAACGATAAGTCATTTCTCCAATACTGTTTTGGTATTGATTTATGGTATTGCTAAGCTTTCTGGTGTTTTTATTTCTTTCAAGGAAACTTAAGCTATTTTAAATATGTTGATAGTAGGTACCGAAGTATTTGCTTCCTTTGTACCAACGTATTACATATTTCATTAAATATTTCGTAGGCTATTCTTACAACAAATAGACAACATTCATAGAAATATATTTTAATAATTTATAAATCCAAGATAGAAGTTGATCTATAAATGAGAAATTGAATTAAGCTCAACAAAGGTGAGTAAATAATTCATTTGCGACCGTAGAGCTACCAACAGACGCCGCTAAAAATAGCGCCTTCTGCTTAGATAGCGAAGTCTATGGAGGTGTTAAACTCTCGATAACAAACTGGAGCTTGCAGCGCTTTGTTTAGCTAAGGGATTATCCCGGGCGGCGCGTGGTCATTTGCTATAATTTTCTCTGATCGCGGCATGGCTACGTTTATTTAGAAATGCTATTGGACTTGGTAAATGCAACGGGTCCGTGGATTTTATACAACAGCGACCCTATTTACACATCCAGACAAACATCGTTTGCTGATAGAAATGTTATTTTCATAATCCAACAATTTACGCCCGCAGCGCTGAGATTGCGGCAAAAACGGAATTGCGGTATGGTGCGAAACTAACCGTAAAATATAACATTTCACAGTGCTGCAACTAACTTATAATTTGATATTGGCAATCGATTAGCGACAGACGAGTCTCAGCGGTGTCAGTTTTCCTTTAGATTGATTCGTTACGAGGAGAGATCAGACCAAAAAAAAGTGTCTGGTTAAATAAACCTATAGAAAAAACCTTTAGGTACCGAGTACATGTACGAGTATTATGAGAATACCCGCAAAAAATTGACACCTTTGACATTGAATGTAAGGCTTTAATTAATTGCTTTATGGAATCAATCAAATGATCGAAGCTCACATCACTTCAGTTTGTATATTGTAGTCAGTACACAGTAAGGTCAACGGGTACATCAGATACTGATGACAAAAAAACACATATTGCCTAATGTATTTTATTATAAAATGATGTAGGTACTTTTAGAATTAATTTGTGTATGTTTATTTTAGGCGTATCTACATCAGCGTACGTCATCATTGGCGGGGCCAGGCCGTCTGTGAGCTCAAGGCTAACCATAAGCACCATTCGACAAACGTGACATGTAGAATGTATAACTATATGCAATAGGTCCACTATTGTTTGCATTGTGTCACCACAGAATAAAATGTCATTAAGTACTTTTATTATACTTCTGCCCACCGCTTTTTATATACTTACCAATAAGTTCGAGTAGGTACGTGTTTCGTCAACTTCAATGACATTATCTATATATTTAAGTTAAGACAACAATAGATAGGTACCAAAGTAAAATGACAAAGGCATGAAAGTTATTGGACTTCGCGAAACAACAAAAGGTCTGAGACAAGTGTTCAAGTTATATTTGTTCATGGATTGTTTAAATTTTGGGACCAATTACTTGAAGTAACTTTACCGTGTCTAGACATGTAAGAACATATCTTACTGCGATCGCCTAACAGAGACTATTGAATTTCACACTACATTTAATACTAACTGAAGGTCACTTTAGTTTTGTGTAGTTGTGTTGTAACACTGTTTCAATGACAAATACAAGGTGTAATTATAATTATTGACGACCTGATTAGTGCAGTTGGTAGTGACCCTGCTCTCTGTGCCGTCGGTTCTGGGTTCGAATCCTGGTAGTGACAAACTTTGTGTAATGAGCATGGTTTTTTGTACCCGATTCATGGATATTTAACGTCTAAATAAGCATTATATCCTGAGTTCGCCCACAGTCCATTGTAAGGTACCCATAATACAAGCGTTGCTTAGTATAGAACCGTATATTTGGTGTGTTCGTTTGACGATATTATTATGATAATTTTGTAAATATTCTATGGGGTTTCTCGATAAGTTTTAAAGATTACATTTTAAAAATAATAAACCAAATTATTATAAATGTAAAACAAACCCACACACCACGTGCACGGCAAAGGATTACTGGAACCCTTCTTAAAAAAAAATTGTCATTTATTTTATACATAAACTAATTAACCTCTGATAATATATTTCAATTAGCTTTGATACACAATAAATGTTATTTTAAATGATTATTTAATGTATCTACAGTAATATATCACAATTACTTTTTTAAAGTAAGTAAGTAACCACTGATTTTTATAATATACCTGAGTAATACATACTTAAACACCATGTAATTCTTTAATATGCCTCATTGTTCTCACATAGCATAGACAACATGTACCTAAGCTATAGTGGGAACTAGGTATTCTTAGGGTGGGAACTTATTAGTAATAAATATTAAAGGCCAGACAACTGCCATCGCTACCATAAAGAATGCGTCTTATGCAACGCGACGCTAACACACCTGTGCCCGCGCCGCGCCGCCAAGCGGTCTTCTGACAGCAATTAATCTCACGTCAGGAATGTTTATACCAACGTAACCGCTAATAGTATTTACCTAATTTCCCTTGACAAAGTTAAACTATACGTTATTGAGGCAGGGATCGAGCAATCTTGTCAGGCAGAGGTCTAACGGTCTATACGTTAAAGTTTTCATTGTATTGAAATAAAACTTATTTTACAGTTTTTCTCGCGTTTATTTTATCTTTTTACGTTCCCGACGTTTCGGCTGCTTTACAGCAACCATGGTCACGGGAGGACATTGTATTCATATTATTGATTAGTAACCGGTTATACTTGTTGACTGTGTATTGGTGTCTGTACTTAATTAATATCAATTAAGCAGCCTGTGAAATATATTATAGATCTTAAATGCTAACAGTTTCTACTATTATAGTAGGTATAGCTATTAGAGGAAATTATTCGAATCACTGCCATCGTTTATTGTTGTGTTCTTAATTCATTCAGCTGATTACCGATTGCACGAAGCTATTGTCTTCTATTCGCCGACAAACAACTATTGAGACTAAGACTACTACCCTGCAGTTAAAAATATAGGATTTTTCAGGCATCTAACTGACTGTAACGACTAATATATTATATGAATAATAGCCGGGACCATCGGCTTAACATATCCCTAGAAAGAGGTCAAAGAACCCATTCAAGTCAAATGGCTCACATTTCTTCACACAACGCGACCCCACCTTACTGTTATAAATAAGTACATACCTTTCCTGTTCAGAAGAAATCGAGCAGGAAGCTTCTCGCAGATTAGACGATTGCTTGTTAAGGCACCCGAAAACACTACAACATCGCGATACAGTCATTTTTGAGTAAAAGGGTATGTCTTAAATGTCTTAAGTAAAACTGGCGGGCTCCTGACTCTCGGACCACGACACCCTTCCCGACGTGAATCGTGACGCTGTTTGCATCACCAGGTGTAAGGCACCCTCTGCATGAAGCTACCATCGGTACAGCTTTATAAAGATAAGCTACTGTCACCACTGTGCTAGCGAATTGATACAGATTCAAGTGCGGTCGCAGGCCTATTCAATACACCATTACAAAGATTAGACGCTTATGGTGCCTTATCTCTGCAATATAAATCCATGGCACTTGGCACTTATTGTTGACAATCATAATGTAAATAACAGATAACAATAACACAAACTGCACCACCACTCGCGCTGATACAGTTGGCCAAATTTTACAAAGCTTTATGCTCTTTATTTCATAGTAAATAAAGTCACGAATCGGGTGGAGCAATTTAACAGATGGTTATAATTCAGCACGTTACCTGCAGATACGGGCTATTGCAGGCACATTAAGCATTATCGAGTATCGATATCAAGTGATTTACTATCGCGTGCTTGTGCGCACCATTGAACCATTCAAGTTATTTTATATGGCTAGTGACCAGAGCATGAATCTCGATTCAATGGGGAATCGAGAACAGATGATTTAGGATGGAAATTGACCTTTGGAGCAGTACGCAATGCATGTAAATGAAGTAAATCTTTTACGCATAACATAATTGGACAGACTGTTGCTATCGGTAGAACCCGTCTAGGTTCTTGATTTAAACATAATTGCCATGTTATGAAATTAGGAATCTATCACTTCCCAAAAATGTTCGCATGACTTAGACCTCGTCCCTGTTTATGGGTTGTTCCAATATGACCATATACCTACATTTTATAATTCAAACATGATATTATAGTTAAGAAAGGTACTTTATATATGTCTTCCTTCCCAACCGCTACGTAACAAAATACTCACGCAGTGAAAGCAGTAAATCTTAGTACGCAATTTCTTGTTTTAACTCGACCTAATTACCAACACTGCTTGTATCTTTCGAGTGTTCTCAAGTTCTCAGTTTCAACAATCCGTTTTATCGTTTGAAGTTTTCTAGAAAATTCCATTTTAAACTTTGCTCGCACATTGTATTTGTTATTCCACTTTAAACAGAACATTGGTGTAAATAATGTGAAGATAGCTGGTATAGCAAAGTAAACTCAGTAAGAACAACACACACAGGATTCGCAGAAAACACGTTTGCGTCTGTTAAACTCGCTAATAAATATGATGATTTAGCTCAGAAATATATTATTCATATGTATCTTTATAGCTTTGAGTCTGGACTCCACCATTACTTAATCTTTTAACTGTTATGAGTTTGCACCCTAATTAACTTCGCACTTAGATTTTATGTAGCTAGAACTACCAATAGTTGGGATAATCTTTGCTGAAGCATACAATTTAATCGTCCATTTGCGATTTTCTCTGGCGAAGCAGAATAATATGATGATAAACTTCTTCCAATAAAAAACTCTTCTTTAGATATTTTATAACATTTTAAGTAAGTATTGTATATTAGAATCAATATCTACAATACCACCTGCTACGTTAGGCTAAAACATATGGCGCCAAGCATATGCGGTCATCCCATCCCATTTTATCTTTAAAACTATCAACAGCATATTGATTTCTTATATTTACGCGAATACTACACATTGAAATAAAACTATTTTTTTTAAGGACGCGATAAAATCCTTAAAAAAATAGTTTTATTTCAATATCAACAGCATGTTACGTATATAAAACTGGTAGAGCGGACACACGATACCGTTTTGAATTTGTGAAAAATAATCCCTTTTAATACAAATATTGTAAACTTTTAATTACTTATATTTATAACGACTATTAAAAGAATAAAATAAGACAATTGTTAAAGGAAGAGTATACTAATTTTCGACGTCCTGGCTCGATAACCGAGAGATAAGCTCACAGCGCACTTTATTGTGAAACAGGCGGAAGAAATGAATTAATTCTAAAATCCCAAGATAACCCGGCTAACAAAATTTCAAACAAGCCATTATGAACCATAATAACAGTCCAGAATATCTTCTATGAAAGCTTCGTTCCTTTTTACTGCTGATTGTGCGGCGGGAACACCTGAGCAAACGGGAGAGGAGGAACAATACCGGGATTGCTGCGGACAGCCTGCCAGAATACACAGCTGGAGTAAGTACAGGATGAACAAAGCAACAGACCTATCAGTTACCTAATATTTTGATATAGTAGGAACAAAGACTGGATATTCATTCGGTGACTTACCAAATTTATCTGCGAAGTCGGTCGACTAGAGTTGTAAAATCGACATTAAACTTAATTACTCCGAATAAAAGTCGGGGGAACTCTGACCAGACTGAGAAGTAATTACATTTCTACGGGCTTTGAATTTTAATCGTTTGCGGGTGCGCGGAGACGGCGCACCGCACACATGCTCCCTCGCTTCTACATTTAACACATACGTAGCGAGTAAATTATTAAAATCCTTGAAAGGAACAAGGGAACTCCATATTTGAAAACACTTTATATTGATCTACGATCTCCGTTTGGATTTAGAACTCACCATCACGTTACAAATGCCTGTGATATATACTTATCAGGTACATCAACATACTCCGTAAAGGACAACCAAACACTTTTGCAGCTAATAGGGTATAAACATACCGCACAACAGAAATTGACATTCAGCAACTAAAATAAAACTACAATCAAACCAACCATCTAACCAAATATATCTGAATAATTTCCTATTGTACCCTGAAATAATTATATTTTAATGGAAAAGATTTAGAATGCATTTATAACGACACGTTTTAATTTTTTTGTCGATATTCAAGTCAAGATGCATCGGGCTTCATTATAACTTCCTCTCAACGGCAGGTGCAAATGACTATGCTACGGACGGCGCGCTCTGCCATTGGCCGAAGCGATGCGCACACGCTGATTCACGGGACGACTCAGGGGGCCGGAGCATGCAGCTGCCTCCTGCCACTGTTGCATACTTTTGTAGGAAGTGAATGTTTAGACACGATGCACTAAGAAGGAAGTCGCGAAACCAGATATCTTTTAGGTGATGCGAGTAACCCCGTCTTGTCATAATTCCCTAAATTTTGGACCGCTTGTCGATTTTGTTTTTTGCAATGTGGTTTAAAAAAATTACTTTACTTTCACATAAAATTAAGTCTGGGTTGTCATTTTGAAAATGCAATCACATTCTTTAATTTTAATAATATATGTAATCGAATCATGTTTGTTAAACATGACGTACCATCCCAACAAATCAAAACACATCTCCTGGCCTACCTTAAAAGTAGGTCTACTTCACCTACTATTCTAATCTTCGTCACCTATTGACTTTGTACGTTTGAATATTATCGTAGTTTATGAACTCTTATTAAAATTAAACAGGTTACAATCGGGCACATACCTTCCATATAGCACGGTGCGGTTGTCGGCGCGGCGGCGTGGCGCGGCTGGCGTGACCAAAAACTGACAGCGCGACGGCAGGCGTGCCGGGACACCGCCGGAGCCAGGCACCGCGCGGGCACCGAACCCTCACGCGATGTCAGCACACTAAATTACACTGAAAAATCCAGAAATAATATGGAATTGATTGTGCGAAAACGTCTCATAAACCACGATTTAATTTCCAACTTCAAATAGAAGAAGATCAATGTATGATTTTATAGCAAGGTCTCGTTTTGCTCTCATGTTTATCGCACGATGCTTAATTAGTCGTGAAGATAAAAGAGCGGCAGCCGGCCTCCGCTAAGCGGCACGACGATTTATCAGCGTCATCTGCACCACGCTTCTTTTGTCACAACGTCATTCATAACCGGAGCCACGGTACATCTGGGCACGCACCTCCGCGCCGCCGGACCGACGCGCGCCCGCAAGGAGTGATGATCACAATTACTCCTCGGGCCCACATCTCTATGATTAATGTTAATTACACCTCGATTTTCTCGCGGATAGCGATTAAGACCGCCATTAGACTATCTCCCGAGGCGATCATTACTCGTACTTTTCAAATATTAGATCGTTCTCCCGGGTAATGATTATGAAAGAACTTACCTATTAGATATGCGTATAAAATTATCTAGAGTATAGTTATTTCGATTCCAGTTTGCATGATATTAGACTGTTCCATAAAAAAGAAAAATACAAGCAATGGAATATAAATAAAATCGCAACTAAGTAATTCTACAGATTCTCCGTTTCTAAACGCATCGGAGTCTCATTTGTTTGGTAATTGAGCCGTCAGAGCAGACATTGAAGAATCAAGTGGCGCTGATGAAGGTTCGCACTTCGTAACATTATATTATACTGCTGTATTTGAACAAGTCGAGGCACTTGTCTACAGAGTATATATGCTTTTCATACACATTTATTAGTATCGTATCACCTACGTTAAATATAGAGTCGACTTTATCGCATCGTGATACTTGTATCACACGATACTAGATACATGCTGTAGTAGTGTAGACTACTTTATGGATATTGTTGTCAAATCTGGTGCCGTATCTGAATGGAATAATGAATTTAAATTATATACCTCCGCACTGTTTATTTTGCACAAGTTGTTTTGGTTCAGGAATACTCTTAAGCCAGTTAACCGTATTACGGTGACGTAACTTGCAAAAAATAATTATAGCGATAGTTCGACCCGACCGCGGTTCACTAGCTCGTCACAAGCCAGTGCTGGCAACTTTTTATCGATTTCAATGACCGTTAAATTCGATTACGACGTGTATCGAGATGAAAACGACAGTTGCTTAGCTAGATAGCGCAATTTTGTTATGTAGGTATAAGTAGTACCAAAGTACGTGAGATACCTTTGTGCTGACGTCGGTAACAGTTTTAGGTTACGTGATTATCGACCAGTTGGCGGTCAATCATTTCTCTTTTTTTATTTTACCCATTGTTTTTTTTTTCAATTACTTTAACATGCGCGTAATGGAAGAATAAGATAATTGAGTATAGTTGGTTATAATGATTTATCGCCTATTTATCGGTTCTCACTTTCATTTATCTTGTTTTTTGGTCGATTGTTCATGGTTGCTTTTATTTAATTTCCAAAAGAAACGCGTAAATGAATGCGTGCGCGCATGGATGAAAGATTGCAAGAGTTAATACTGAACTTTTAAAAAACATGGACGATCATTAACTTATAATGAATAGACGAAAATTGGTAAACCTGTATTTACGTACAAGACCATAAAATTAATTGTGTTGTGCCATAAAAAAGTCATTAAGATGGGCACAAAAATACATAAAATATTCTTTAAATCAAATCTAACATCATCTATCGTTTCCAGAAAACAACAATTAACAATGATTAAATAACGGTAAGGAACAGGTTTAAAGTTCAAAAATTGATTGAGTGGGTGTTGCAATTAGCATGTATATTCTCTCAAATTTATAGAATGGTTTCTTTTACAATGACATTTACAAACCTCTTTTGTTCAAAAAAAATATATTTTAATACCATTGTGAATTAAGACAACCTATTAATTAGATGCAAAGACGTTAAGATTATTTCGTGAAATTATAATATTTTATATACATAAATGACCGTTTGTGATCTCTTGCAATAAAGGCGTGACCGCGTAGCTGACAAGGCCTAAGACCTATTAAGTAATTGATTGCACAGTAGTGGGTGCGAGGAGTCATCACTGACCCCTTGACATCATCTGTCAGGCGCCCACGATTAGAGAATTATCATAATTTTAATAAATGCAATGGTGTTACAAAATTTTAAAACTTCGATCTCTAAGTGATTTGAATATTACGAAATGTAAATTGCATAATTTTATTATTAAGGAATCGTGAAAAGCATCGGTGTCCATTCGCCATGGTTGGGCCATTTTCTTCGGTTTCGACATGGCTGTCGCGTTTTGTCAATAGTCGGTCTATTAGCTCACGGCACGAGCAGCCATCTTGCGACCAAAAACAAACACAATGCCATGCTTTCAGTGGATTTGACGTCATTAGTACCATATCACAGAAATTGCAATATTGTATTGTAAATATATGTATATAATTCACGTGTATTAACACATACCTGCTTATGCAAATATCTTAAGATTATATGTAGGTGTTACGTGCTTTACATTTGTAAAATAATAATGCATATTGCGATATTCGACGGCACCTCTCTAGGCAAGTAGCCACCTGCTCGAGCTAATTAACAAGTACACGAACCAGTAATAATTTCCATTTTCCCATTTGTTACAGTGCAACGGAGGCGACATCGCGCAATAAACGCCAATAACATAGCAGTATTATATCCACAAGTTATGGGTAAGTACCACTGTTACGTATTCAAATTGACTATACAACTTACATCACTGGCTGTTTAATAAACAGCAATAAATTGTCTGTCTTCGTAATCGTTTTAGAACCAACAAGGAAAAAGCTTTTATTTGACCGCATTGAATCAGTATGCGATTTTAAACTATCATGAATGTGAATGGCGAAGACTCACGATGTGATACCTAATTCTAGCATAACTGTCAATGGTTAGGATCACATATTAGGGACTTGTCTGCCTGCTCACTTAAGAAAAAAACTGTTTAGTAGAACGCCGTAGCGCTAAAGCAAAGTAATACCATGCGAAAAAGACCTCAAGGTAGACAGGGAGTTCAGTCATTTACTTTATAGACACGAACAAATTTTCCTCGCAAATATTCCATAATTATGTAACTTTATCTCTATTTGGTGACTTACCGGTACCAATGTAACGAAAAGGAATGTCACGTAAGGTAACTAATAATGCGTTGATCACGATAAGCATTGCCGGTTAATGAGTTACCGTGGTAGTGGGTGGACGCGGTGCCCGCTCATTCATGAGTCCGCGGGTGGTAATCCGAGGGGGGGGGGGGGGGGGGATCCGCGAGTCCGCCCACACCGTTGCTAATCCACACACCAACATACGAGAAAAAACTCAATATCCACTTTATTGCTATAACTTCCGTTTTAGTAACTTATTTAAGTTATTAAGTAGCTAGAGATAAATAACATACTTGTTCGTTTAGACGCCTTAAAATCAAGATTAGAATCTGTGGCTCCCGTTTCTGAAATTTAGAGTGGGCAGGAATTCCTAAAGTAATTGTAATGTCAACGAGAAAAAATACTGTCACAGTCATACTGATTTATAACATCTGTGGTGTGAGAGGGATGGCAGACGTTACGTTACCAAATCGGTACGTAAAAAGGATTGTGCTTGAGGTACAGGTGTCAATATCTATACATATAAATAAAATTGGAGTGTCTGTTTGTAATATTAAAATAACCGCTTTTTACTAAGTGCATTTGGATGTATACACGTTACCTATACCGAAACAACATTTTTTACAATTTTTGTCTGTCTGTCTGTTTGTTCCGGCTAATCTCTGAAATGGCTGGACCGATTTTGACGGGACTTTCACTGCAAGATAGCTGATGTAGGGCAAGCAGTAAGGCAGGCAAGGAGTAACTTAGGCTACTTTTATTTTAGAAAAAAAAATAGGATCTCACGAAAAAAAATTAAAACCAATGTTGCAGCGCAGCGCCTGATTAATTTTGATAGCAACAACCTGCAATGCGTCCCGCGGGCCCAGAATGGGCGAGCAGGCTGTTGTCAACGGTTGTCTTTGTTAAATACCACGCGGACGAAGTCGCGGGCAACAGCTAGTAAAAAAATATATAAGCACTATTAGAATTATTAATTGATTTGTAAATTTAAGGATGTCGAATAAAAATATGTCAATTTACGATGACTCAATGCTAACCGAATGGTTTTGACACATCTTGACTCTCGAGTATCTCACAATATTTCTTTGAATCAGCCGTGTACACACCGCTCAACGAGGTTCATTGTTAAAGAGATTATAGACTTGTTGTATGAACCCGTTCCACTCGACTGGATGACGTCACGTTATTAAGTTCACGCCGAGTGACAATAGTGATTGCAAAGGTACTGTTCTGAGATAAGTGTAGGTAGACAGGGACGGGGATATGGTGATAAGCAAAGAAAATACAAAATTATCTATTTCGTAGAAGAAGAGAAATAACAGAAAGCTTAAGGTACTTCTAACGTTTTCTGTTCATTCAATACTTTATGTGGCGGAAAGATACATAGGCAATATTATATGTTATGGCAACGACAGTACTTACCTACTGCGCAAATAATTACGAAACATACAATTACTATATTTTTACAGTTAGATAGAGGTACTTAGCGAAGCTTTCAGAAGCATCTTGGACTTTTTGAACATTGTGTGTGGTATGAAATGAATTAAATAGCCACAAAATAGTAGAGCCGTGGTCGCGGCGGTCGCTATTGAAGTTGATTGACTGTTCGTTCAATTGCAGCAAATGTAGGTATAATTAGCTAGAAGGGTCCACGTGCACCGTGGAATGAGACGGAATGCGGTCTCAAGGCGAACCACTGACATCATGGCGTAGGAAAATACTGAGATCAAGTTGACGTTGATTGAAGCTGTGATAGAACTTACTGAGCTTGCGAGGGACCAACCCTGCATAGCAGAATTTTAGAATAATTACTACCTGCTTTAACTAAGAACATTTAACAACCTCCAACAAGAGCAGTTTGTTGGACTACTTCATTAACAGTCGAATACATACTAATGAGTTAACTATTTTGTGCAATATTATGGTAAGCGTCAATTATGAGCGAACCAACCACCGTCAAAAATTCAAAACAATATTCAAGCACCAGTAAGATTTATTTCTTACCTAAATTATTTAAATATTTTTTTCGTGCAGACGAATTGGCGTGAATAGGTGCGCGTAGCAGATGTTTATACGATTTGATAAATTATTGATATTATAAATAAAACCTTGATATTTATGCGCAGAATATTAATACGATTGAATAATATTCAAATCTAGTTCACAAATTGCGAAGTGGTGTCTTGCTGTATTAACACCGATTCCGAGTACAAAATTTAAAGTGAAGGTCACGGATTTTTACTAACAATACGAGTAACAAAACACAGGAAAAATCGATAATATATTATCATTCCCAGAACTCAAACTGTAAACAGCACCTAGAAACAGATCGTTTCTATTCTCAAGTTCAAGTTAACCGTATGCTGTACAATGTACAAGGAAGTAAGCACACCGCATTCACGAACTTATCCGTCATAAAGTTCAAAAGAACTGTAGTAGTAGTAGTGTTTCTACTTTATTAAAAACTTGTTCTAAATAGATAGCTTGGTACATAATATCGTTTCTATGAATCCAATATTGACAGCTGACTGATTGCCAATAAACTATAAAATTCAGTTAGCAAAGGGTTACACGGAGGGTTAATCGAAGCACTACCATGGCTGGCATTTAAACATCCCTTAATTGTATAAAGTTTATAATGATGAAGAAGCGTTCAATTCAGCGCGGACGCCCGGATACTCGTCGACCATCTTGAAAATACGAGCTGATTTACTTTGGTTTACTTTGTTGCTCTATAAGTACCTTGCACCTACCTAAACATCGTTTTATACATTTTCTGAATGTTGCTAGTAACAGTAAAATATAAGTATTTCTCTCTACACGTATGAAATACTAATCTCCTAAGAAATGTTCATTAATATAGGTTTGTAGAGACAGGCCACGTAAATCCTTTACCAACAAACATTCTACTATTAAGATAGATTGACGCAACATAAGTAGCGTTGACGGCTCATAAATCGGGGATTATTTGAACAGATACGTTACTTTTCTTGGTATAATCTATTTGTGGGAGCACTCGGGTGGTGGTGCCTACTCCTCAGCACGATACGGGCTCGCGGTGATTGATGACCAGCGGGATGAGAATACTATAGATTACTCTGCAAATAACGTTCCGTATGGCGAAAGCTGAACTACTGACGTCAGCAATGATGATTAATAGCACCGTCCTGGTATACAAATTAGTTGAATACAAGTATACTCGTAAATCCGTTAATCACACACGCATCTTGTTTCGACAGCTAGTGCGAGTTCGTGACATGTCTAATAGTTGGTTTGAAACTGAGAACCGTACACTGCAGGACGGGGTGCAAATAACAAGTAGAGCGATATTATAATTAAACTTCGGTCACATCTCAAAACGCATTTGTTTTGGTTTTATATTAATTGCTTACGAGTGTCACAAAAATCTTATTTATTAAACATATTATAAAGGGTTACTTTTAAGTAATAAAATAAGCTTGTGTTATTCTAACTATAAATTCACAATCAATTACGATTCCTGTATATTGCATATCACAATTCAGAGTAAGTATCGCGTAGGTACCTATCGCAGCTGCCATCGGCACCTGCAGCTTATCAACAGTCCAGCGAACCCGCGACCTTTCGTATATGCACTCCCGTTTGACGCCGCATTGCACCGAGTACACCTGATGTGGGCCATTTAAAATGTAATAAGGAGTGCCAGATGGTGCCAGAACGTCTCAATTCTAAATTTCATCAACAGCTTTACCTTTAGCTGTTGATGAAATTTAGAATTGAGACGTCTCGTGGCAGTTACATGCTTATACTGCCTAATTGCTAATGTCGTCTCTTTATGTACTCCTCAAAAAGAGAGAGGGGAGTCGTGGGATAAGGAAGAATCCTTTCTGTCCTTTAAAAAACTCTTGAGAATAATACTCTACGAGAATACAGCATATCTAGTCCAATTAAACAGTTTTAGGGATAGTTATCGAAAACTAACGGTGTTATTCAATTCCTATAATAAAAAAAATATTGGTAGTTGAAGTGTAGTAGTAGCAAGACTTATCTATGTTTACTAAGAAAAGCAACAAGATATCTTAAGCCGTGCGTATCTGCTGTTGTAAGAATGTTAATATCTCTATTTACCGTTGGCCGTTACGTATGAATTATGTAATAATAGCTGTTTGTTGAGAAGCGTGTCCACTGCACGCGAACTTATACAGGATGATTCAGAAATGGTATACTAAGTCCGGAACATGGATTTATTTAGCGCATTTATAAACACTATGTGTAGTCAGAATTTCGATGTCGCTATAAAAAAAAATGTACCAAACAAAATGATTGTGATATTTAGAGAATTTTGAGAATAATCGTAGATAAAAATATGTTGTGCACAGGAGTCAAGTGCAAACAGTAATCCAAAAAAAGGTCATAATACTAAAGTCTTATTAATTTTAAAAATAAAAACTTTACTTTAATAAGACCTTAGTATTATGCGATTATATAAGAGCTTTAGCACAGCTTTATTATAAGTATTAAACCGTTATAGTTTCTAAATGGTAATTCGAATTGAAAAATGATAACAAAAACCCTACTTAAGACAATGATACCCTACTTAACATCGTCCGGCGACATTTTTTCTTTTTCAAAATATGGCGTCTGGTTGTCGTCATATTTAATTTTGATTACTATAATGTGTTTGGTAACACTCGCATAATTAAGATGAATCGATTGACGTAAGAATGATTAAATTGCGCCCACGCGTTTAGTCTCTAGAGTGACACAAAGGAGAAAAACATACATTTAAAGGCTGATAAACACATTACCCTCCTTTGCGTCGCATTGTCGGATAAAGTCAGACATAAATTTAAGTTTTCGCATTTGTAGACTTTGAAGCTCTCTTCCCTAACTAGCAGTTTATATAATAAGCGTATCGCAACATGTTCAAGAAAATTCGTTTATAGTCGCCTTAGCAGGGTTTTGTAAGCGCGTAATTAGACAGTGTGATAGAGGGCGGTGGCGATCTGCTTCCGGTGGGGTGACAGTGACCGTTACACGCCGTTCAGCGCTCCGTGTCGCTGCAATTAACCGCAACTGGATCTTGTACCTTACTAGTCAACGGTGATTCCTATTTCCCGGTCCATGCGAATGCAAAGCTTCGTTAGAATGCCTCAGTGTACCTAGATATTGATATTATATTTACTATTGTGTTAGTACCTTGTGAAACCAAATAGAATAGTAGACTTATTTTATTTAGTAGTGCGTATTATTAATGAAAACAAGCGAATAAAAAATGCACCCCTGGTAATAAGAACCAATTAAGAGGTCTATACAAATCGGGTCAATCACTTATGAATAATTGAGCGCAAATTTAAAAAAAAACTAATCTAAGGGTTGTAATGTATCGTAACTCAATGACGTGCGTGAGAATCCATTGAGGGACGAATGAAGCTTTTGCTTATTAAGTAGGTACCCATATAGATGGATAATCGATTTGAGAGAGAGTGAATGTCACTTGATAAGGTTATTCGTAGGACGCTTGGAAGACTTAAAAGCCGTCCGAAAATAAACCTTAGTGCATTTTATAATAAATCACAATTACCTATTGATACGAGCTACGACTCGTAATATACAACTCTTTTCAAGAGCAAGGCATCGTTTTGAATGATCCTAACCGTGGTATTCAAATGTACAATGGCATTACAGAGCACGTTTCTTCTGAAAATGCTTCGTAAGCTACTATACATTTTGGGGTTATATATAGTTTATGATAGTATGAATACGTGACACACCCCTTTACAAGCTGTGAAGACAAATGCGATCATAAAAGCTCTGCAATATATCACGCAAATATGTTGGGAGCTCGAGAATAACTATGCAGTTATAAATTCAAGGGCGGTAAAAATGCACTGTGGCCGCCGCCCGCCCCGCTCGCGGCGACCGCCGCCGCCCACCGCCACCTATGATTTAACGCGCGTTAAAACAACAACAACTGGACAAATTTAGCCGTTAATGTATTTTAATTTGGACTTTCTAGTCGGCGTTTAAGTTAAAAGCCTACAACCACAGTGGGTTGGTGATGCTAGGAATATTTATGCCTCACTTTGGATCGAACATTGTTAAAATCATGTCCGTTTTATGTTGTAGGTACTTAGATAAATATACGTTTTATGACTGGACTGAACATTCATTTCCAATCTAAGTTCTTCCTGTCGACTAATAAACCGATACTGTACGTGAGTGCTTAGAAATCTCAAAGTGTTTTAGACGTGAAATGATATTTTAATGGTAATAAAACATCAAGAAACTTTTAAGTCATATGTTTGGACTTTTACCAAATATCACGTATACGCAGTGAGCCTCACTATCGACTTGTCTGTAAGATGTGACTTTTTATGTTTACTGTAAGAGTAAATATCCATTAGGGGAAGCCGAGTAATGGCTCCGGGTACATTAGGCAATGGAGGTCGTCCCGCCTTATTAAAGCTACACTTTTCTTCAACATGATAACGTATCGACAATTGTATATCGGCACCTTTAGATCTCTTATTATTATGGTACGGCGGACAGTTCAATTTTCTATTCGAAATGAGTTCACCAACGTGCTAAGTACTGAAACAAAAGCCGTTCATAAAATTTCAATTAAGAACCCTTCGAAAGTAACAATAAGGTCGTGCGTGAATGTCATTAACCTACGTAGGTTATAAGAAAAATCAATTTATAGGGGCTCAGAGTGTTCTTTTGTGCGCCGCCGCCGTCAGAACTTTGGTAACAATGGTGAAGTACAGGGCTACAGAGCCGGAATGTAAATGGAGCAGCAAGCGACTCGGCCGCGAATGTCTCGGACGATAAATCGTCGCCGGCGACACGACGCCCGACTGCGCTCTTTATAACTCTATACTTAGACGCCGCTGTTAATTCTTATGCAGACTGACTAACCGTATTCGCATGTGTTGCCTTCCGCGACGGATTTAACTTCACCAATTTCATGTTAGCAAAACAATTATTTTCTCTGTAACACGCCGTTAAATGGCTAAAATTAATCACGCTAAGTAATATCTGTTGGCTTACAGAATTGGAGCACATCAATCCTACTAATCATTTGAAATGTTTACTTTTTGAAAGCTGTGAAACCTGTCAGAAATATAAATAAGTGTAATACATCAACCGGGACGGTTCGAAGTGGACTTAAACTACTGTTACGGCCATTTCTCAACACAAGCTCGGGCTGGATGGCGGGCCATCGAACCGGATGAAAGCTGAGCGATACGTGCATGAGCAACTTTGCCATAATGTCTGGCTTAATCATGCTGCGGTGTATAAGTGAGGAGTCTATTGTTTACCGACTTTGTCGAGATAGTTAAGGCGCATAGACGCCGCCGCCACGCTCCAGGCGTCCGATTCGATTTTATTTGCGGCGCCCGTGCTATTAAAAGATCCCGCCTGTAGCATACGTTATACGAGCGTCTGCCACACTGTCTCCGTCTAGTCACATTTAGTTCGAGAATTTTAATGACAAATAAATACAAAGTTTATGAAACTGGCATCGTAAAGCAAATGTAATGAATGTAAAAATATATTATCAACGTGAGCCACCAAGGGTACTAGCATTAGTTGATCCATTGCGTGAACATAGTAATCATTATGTGGGGTCACAATTCCGATATATTAAAAAAAAAAAACTTGAGAGGTGTCAAGGGACACCCGGATGGAACGAAGTTCCTTTATTATTTTTTATTATTATGTACAAAAAATCAATAATTTTGGGAAACAAAAATAGATCGGCCCCGGGCGGGCTCGAACCACCAACATTTCGGTTAACTTATTTATTATGTACAAAAAATCAATAATTTTGGGAAACAAAAATATATCGCCCCCGGGTGGGCTCGAACCACCAACATTTCGGTTAACAGCTGAACGCGTTAGCCAATTGCGCCACGGATGCACTTGTGCAATGTCTCGAAAATACTGACCATTATGTAAATGCAAACGACAAAGATAGCAAACTGGCATGTTTTTGAACTAGGTATCGTTATGTTTTTGGGTTTTATTATACAGTAAACTATACTTTCGTTTATTTATGATTATTTTTGTCAGCGATAGATGTCGCTGGCATGTTTTTGAACGAGGTATCGTTATGTTTTTGGGTTTTATATAGTAAACTATACTTTCGTTTATTTATGATTATTTTTGTCAGCGATAGATGTCGCTAGCATGTTTTTGAACGAGGTATCGTTATGTTTTTGGGTTTTATATAGTAAACTATACTTTCGTTTATAAAAATGCTTACAATTGGTCGTTACAACTTTTCTGCTTAATTTTTCGTATGAATTTTTTCCGTCTAGCCCCCTTTCGTAACGCGCGATAAGGAACTTCGTTCCAAAAACATCTTCACCATAGTCACCTTGTTCGCAGCCACTTTTCAGGTTCAAATATTAGTATCCCTTTCTGGATCACTTTGTCAAAATCATGTCAAATCTATATAAAAGTCTTACCTAACACACAATAGTGAACATAAGACGCATGTAATCCTCAGAGGTGTCGCCTTATCTACGATGCGACATGACAGGTCCCGTGCCGCGCGGCGCGGCGCGGTACAACATATTCGGGCGTCGGCTCCATGCCATCATGTCAGCGGGCTCACGCCTCTGAGCTCTGAGTGCCAAGCCGGGGACGGCACGCCGCGTCGCGTAACCTTATCTCAATCAAATGGAAGTGCAGTTCCATATGCTACCGGCTGCTGTTAAAAATAAAAAGCATTCCGAATACGACTACTAGCTTCTGATGATTATAAAATCTTTCAAAAGCTCAGTATAAAATTTACCAATTGATACAACAAGCGACGTTAGGCCTCCTGTACACATAGTCGGTTCGACACAGTCTGTTCAGCAAGTTCAATAAGATATTTATTTTGTGCAATACATACTACCCTTACTTTACTGTCTTCGATCCTAAATGTGCATATACAGTAGGATATTCGCATATATTGGCTGGTGAACTTCAACAGCCTTCAAAGCTCCGTGCCATTAGTCAGCTGGCATCTTCCGTCCGCCAGCGAATGCCAAACCGCGAGATGGTTAGCGCAACACCGCGTAACGCTATCGTGATGAAACTGCGGTCACAGCCGGCTCGCTGCTGGCTCCAACTCAAAGTGTAATGTATATTTCAACCTACGTGTAGATACATACAGAACAGTTTAGATTGTCATTACTTCTGATCCCAGTAATAACGCGCTTAAAAGCTATTTCGTGACTCCTATCCCTACTCCACCCCTAGTTAATTGTCATTTGATTGGAACCCCTAGTTAGAGGGGCTTTAAAATGGCGGTAGGTACTAGGGGCGAGCAATTTAAACAGTATGTGTAGCTGAGAAGTTGATATTATTATTCGAGGACAACACAATTAAAATAAACTAACATTACCATGTTCTGTAAGATTTTAAAACCAAGCCATATTGGTTTGAAATTGATACAAAATGTAAGTTTTTCTGCAGACTACTACCCAAAGATAACAAGTAATTGTTGGAAAGTGAATTAATTAAACTACTCCAGTTAAATATGTATCTACCGTGCCGATCTGTGAAGCCCTTTATATGCTAAATACTTCCGGCGGCGAAAATAATAATTTAGAGTTTATATTGCATTGCTAATAGGCACATTTAAAAGGGGGTTTGCAAGACAGTGAGTGCCGCCCGGCGCCGCCTGGCCGCCGCCGATGACTCACTGGACTCTCCGCGCCACGCACCATGGTGCACTCCCCCACGTTTTACCCCATTACTGAATCAGACGACCAATAGGAGCGACGAATTTATAGCTATGTTTAATTTAACGTGGAACACGGATGAGTCACATAAACCGTTTGTAAAGTACCGGTTAAAAGGTATCTTATTTTGCACGAAAACAAATAGCGACAGTTTAAACTTTTCTGGTTGTCTCCAAAATATAAAGAACTAAGTATTGTTTTAGAAAATACTTCGTAATGCCATTGTAAATGGACGAAAACATTATATAAATTTGAAGGTATATCTATTGGGAAATACAGTCAACAACTTCTGAACAGCGTATAATCAATCTGCCATTAATTTTGCTTGAGCTGTAGTCAGTTTCGTGAATGTTCTAAATGATAAACGACGTGGCCATAATGTATGGAATTATTAATAATGCAGTTCTAAGGACGTGTCCATCGCGTGACTGCCACCCTAACCCTGCAAGCTGCACGCGGCAAATCACCCCATCCCGTATTCAAATCATCGACGGATAGAAAAGCCCTAAATGATTTCAGGATGTTAGAAAATACCCATTAAATTTGATATAACATCACCTTTTTCGGAGTAGGTCATAAACTTCTTCGAAACATACCAAACTTACTGCCTTTATAAATAAATTAAAACAAAGTCGATAAGTGTGGTGCGGAAATATTTAGAACACTTAACAGTTTACTTAGAATTCTTATTTTAAAGGGTCAAATGGCGGACGACTATTAAAAAAAATCGTGTTCGTATCTCTCTGAGATGCCAAACAATTTTCTCGAAGTTATCTAAACATGCCATATTTGTTTAAAAAAATGTATTTGGTTGTAAATAGTTTTGCACACACTCATTATTATTTTTCTGGCACGTTTACAACAGATGTAAAGTTTAACCTACATACTAGACGATGTTCTTAATAATAAATACCTACATTCCGGCTCGTGATTAATAATAAACAGTGAGGAACGTTCCACCGCGCAAATAAAAAACGAGATCTCATATTGAGCATCTGGCATAATAAAAGAAAGTTATCGAATCGTTCAAAACTTTTTGAGAGAAGAATTCACAAAAGCGATTCATCTGATGTGGGCTTCTGCAAACATTTTGGATGGTTAATTCAAGCTTTCAGAGAACAGAAAATAAAAATGTCCTATTATAATGGTTATAGTGAGTTAGTGAGAAATGGGCAAACATTAAACGAGTTACCACCGCTATAAACTAGCGGGTAGTAAACTAAAACTGGGCGCTATAAGAATTTCTAAAAGTACTGAAAAATCGATGTGCCGACCTGTTTTCACAAAGTCTATGTCGAATCATTTATTTAGTAAAGACTTTATTTTTTCTGTATTCTTCAACTGGGTCGGAACGCGACCTCAACTGAGAAGATTCGGCAAGAAATTCACCGGGCTTGTGTTTAAAACAAAATTATCTATTTTTTTTCTCTGGTATTATGATTACCATTTACTTAACAAGAAGTCATATAAGGTTTATTTTATTACTTAGTATGTACTATAAAAACAGCCAAAAACAAACTTGGTCAAATATAATACACAATATATCTAAACTTATATTTTTTACTCACACTGCTTAACGCAAATTGTTTGCCATAACGGGTTCATAATGAGAGTCGTTCGAACACAACTGAGCCCTTTGTTTTATGTTCTACGCTTATACCTTACAAGGAAGCGAAACTACAAAATGGCGCCAGAGAAAGTTTATGCACAGCCTGAGCTACTTTCAAATAGGTAAAATATATTTTCACAAATAATAATAGGACTTGACAAAATAAATTAAATAAACCGAAGTGTTTGCTCTCCGTTGAAGCATTCTTAGTCCCAAGATTAACTCCATAGAGATATTCGGCTGAACATTCCGTCTAAGCAGAATTCGTGAAAAGCTACTTATTGAGATAAAATCTTTAGATACAGTTAAGCCCAACAAGCCAACTAGTTACCTACTTTTTGCAGAAACATGGAATATTACCTACTCTGCTCACTTTGTAAGTCAATTTTTCTAGAAACTACTTTATAAGTACGGCAGGCGAGTGTCGTGATGGAGATTTGCATGTCGATGTAAACTGGCGATAAAAAAAAGCTGTCTGCAGGCTACCACGAGCGTATGCTTCTGGACATAGCAGATACCTACAACAGTTAATTTGGCTTTGTAACTTGTTAAATTGTTAAACGTGGTAGCTGATTTGCTATTCATAACATGTGTACAAAAGTTTTTATACGATGCTCTTTTATTAAGGCTGCACGGAACGGTTAGGAATGTTTTTATACGAGTACGCGGCGGTCATCACACTTGAAACGGCGGCGGTGCAACAATAGCGGCATTACTAATAAAGTGATCGTAACAATTCTTCGACGGCCTGATTAGCCCAGTTGGTAGTGACCCTGCTTTCTGTGCCGAGGGTCCCCCGTCCGAATCCTGGTAGGGACAAACTTTGTGTGGCGAGCACGAATTTTTGTACCCAAGTCATGGATGTTTAATGTCTATATCAGTTATTTATACTGGGTTCGCCCCAGTCCATTGTAGTGTACCCTTAATACAAACGTTGCTTAGTGTGGGACCTTATAGTTGGTGTGTTCGTCTGGCGACATTTAAAGAAAAAAATCAGTGCGCAGAAGTCTCGGCAAGCGCAGCCGGCCAACCGCAGGGCTTATTTTGAAACGAGATAAGCTGAATTAAGGTATTCGCATCGGTAGCGACGGCCGCTTCGAAATATTTCCCAGATGGCCGGTGTATCACACATTTCATGGTTACGACTGGCACCTTAGGAAACGTAAGCGTCTTCCGTCTCGCTCACACCACAGACTTCATAAATAATAATAGCAATTACAGCACGCTTTCCCGATAACGTAACAATTTCATTCAGAGATTTGCTTACCCTTCAGCTCGCATGGTTCCAAATGTTACCTACTGCGTTATTGTACTGCGGCAGCCGAACAACGTGAACAGCTAGCGTAGATAACTACGCTCACCTACATCTAAATGTAAACAAAAGTAATTCATTATTTCAGCTGATGGTTCCACCGTTTGTCATTATATAACAGGTGCGCGAAACCAATACCACAAACAACTTTTCCAATCAGATTATTTCCTGTTTTATGTAATACTTGAAATTGAGTTTTTTTCTAGCTGTACATGTTCTGGAACGTTCTCTTCGAATACGCCGACTATAGCGTTGACTATATTTTAATATAACTACAGGTTAATAAACACGTTGGGACGTTTTGGTAGTGTAAGCCTTCTAACATCACAAAATCACACACCTGTGCTCCAATACCATTTTGACCCCGGGCTATAAAATACAGGCAGCGCGGGTCTGATGAAGGACGGATTCGAACATTCGAGGGTCACTCCCGAGGGGCGGCCAGCGCTTCTAAAATCTTGCATTACGTCCCACATCAGCGAGTACTAACAGAATTACGAGCGCAGCGCTTTCAGTTGAGTTATGGTCTCATTTACGATTATGATGGCACCTAAAATAAGTACAAGTGACTTTGTGACTAGTAGTCACAACACGTGGGGGCAGAGTAGGGGCAATGTACTCATAATATACTGTATAATAATTTCGGTTGCATAATTAACATATACTGACTTTTAAACACAGGTATTAAAAAATTACACAGAGTTTCTTTCAGTTTCTCGAAACGAACCAACCTGTTTTAATATCACTTTGGCAACTGGAACCGGTTTAAAAATACTTTTGGGTAGGGATCAATCATGTCACAATTAAGTAGATACTATTATACCCACAAACGTATTATATCTGTGTGATATCAATCAGTCTCTATTCCTACTGACAATTAACATAGAAACATTTACTAATAGATTTTTGATTGTTCCGTATCGCAATAGAGATCTTGAATAAATTGCACTTGAAATAACAAGTACCGACCATTCATTAAGGCATGTAAATGAATACCGCGTACTGTGGCTAAAACCGTTTATTAAAATTAAACTCGCCGTGGCGTGGAACTAGGAAGATTAATGATCCCTTGAATACTGAGTTATGTAAAGACCAAATGGATTGAGGCTCGACGGCCAGGTCCTGGCATCATTCCAAAATCACTTATCTCTGTATATTGCTAACAGGGTTGGTGCCTACAACCAACGGCGCGACACTGGCAATTACATCTATCTCTCCTAGCTGGATTATGCCTTTATTGTATCATTAAACTTTATCGACTCTTTATCCACTTTATTTACTTTAACGGTACTTTAAATATGCACTCATTTCTCGTAGTTTTGAAACTAATCACGTTTTATTAATTGAACAGAAGTTGCCTCAACCAGAAGCTGTATCAATATCAGTTTGTTAAAAAAACAATTAAAACAAGTCGTCTATTTTAATACGCTAGCAGCAATTACACACGGAAATAGTCCATATATCATTTCGTAACAATGGTATTCATGAAACACAGACAATATCGATCAACCAAGCGTGTACCAATGTAAACGGAACGTTTCTCACGGGGCCCCAACAAGAAAGTTAAAGGAAACATATTTAATGTCGTCACGGGCGCGTGCAGGAGCCGGCGACGTGCAATTCACAATACACTTGCCCGGAGACAAGTCGGTTACAGCTCGCAAGCTTCAAGTTATATTGTTCCCGATGGAATACAGAAAATAGGAAACAAGCAATAAAAATAGTTCCGAGCATCCGTCGGCCGGGGACAAATTCCGACCAAAATTACGTGAGCAAATTAGACATTCCGGGACATTGTTGGCAGAATAATTGTGGGCCCGCAGCGGCTCGTTTGTCGAACGGAGAATGCGGTTCATTGCGGGCCGCACCGAGCAGCAGCGAGCCGCACCAAGCCGCACTGTGCACGCCCCTCGCACGTACTCTGTAATGCATTCCGATTATGAATTGAATATGTATTATATTCTTTATCTGCGGTGAATAGTTCGTATAGCTGGAAAGAAAATAAACTTCGGTTCATGATTTTTCGTTATTTGCATGTCTATCGTCCACCCCAGGGCAGGGGTATAATTTCGTAGTCATAATAATTTTGCAGCATGAAATGGCGATATTCATTCGACATATTTATGAATTCCCATATATTTCCCAGATATTTGAATTGTACTTACCTATTTGTACCTGCCTTTTTCTTCGCATTTCATTAATTAGTTGGAGTGGACGAAGATTAACTTAAATAAATAATTAGGACTTCAATTATTTTTGTACACCTACTTTCCAAAAATACTTATTAACATTTGATCTTAATAAATATCACGTGAAAGTAATTAATGGTTGAGCCGCCGGTCACGCATTATGAGCTCGCAATATTCTTTTGTAAATAATTAAGTTAAACGCAGAGTAACCAGAGCATGAGAAGTCCGAACCGTATATGCCGTTAGAACTAACTTATTTAACCATTCAATCGTAGGGAATTAGTTTCCATTCATTCTAAGCATCTAATACTATTGAAATCTTCGTGTATCAAATTGAGACGCGAGCGCGAAATATCTGTATGTATCACGGCTACGATGCGGTATTTGGGGATAAAAATCTAATACGCCAGGATTTATGGCAATTCGTACTCGTTAAATGTGACGTCCGCGGCTATATTTCACGGTTTTCCCGCTTTGAGCGCTGTGTATCCTACGCATGATCGCTCGTAATGAACAGTATCTGACGGCGGCGCTACCAACGCGCCGCACATCAATAACAATCCTCGCAGATCCTCCGCAGTCCGCGAAAGCCACGGAGACGATTTGTCCGGGACTTTACTCAACCGGGCTACTATCCTAGAAATAATTTTCTTCCCGCTTTTGAAACGCTTTTGTAATAAATGGCGCCGTCTTCGTTCTGTACTGGCTTTCTTTGTATGCAAATTATAATCTAGAAACGTTTCGTGCATTAAGTGCTAAAAAGTGAGCCAAACCTTTGTATAATAATGACTTCATTAAAACAGTGCGAGACGGGTAAAAAAGGAAGTCATTTTTTATATTGTAGTAGGTAGATATAAATAGTATTAATGTAATATATAAAATATAATTAGTTTCTGTTTTAAATTAACTCTCTGTGTTACCTACACGATACTCTTAGTAGTAGACTTTCAAATAAATTGTGGATAGTGTTCATCAGCACATTGTGGAACAGGCACGTAGTCTCGTTGTTTCGGAGATTTCGTAATGAGTGTGCCAGTCAATCAATAGGTTTAGCTTTTAAACACGTATATTATAAGATATACGATAGTGCAACAATTTAATTCAGAACATCTGTTTCGCATGGTTTAAGGGATTATGATACTTACATACTTCAGTTAAAGTTAAATTTAATAAATAGCACGTAATCCTGCTAAACTTACGTGTTTAGGTCACGATTCCACTCCAAATCTAAAATTGATTACACACAAAAAAACGACCAAGCCGGTCGACACCGGCGAGTCTGGTGTTAAAAACAAACCCACTGGCCATTACAACAATTTATTCATAATTATTATTCCATTCGAATCTAAACATGATTTTTGAAGGAGAACGTGAAACAAAATTATCATCGTCAAAACATTTTCATCGTTTAATTGTCACATTGCCGCGGAACATGTGAATCTAGTTTTGGATTTTAAATTTATTATGAACCCCGTTTTTAAAGATGTGGGTACTTAGAGCCTGGTGAAATAAAAATGTAAATTTCGAAAACAAATCTCAATTGACACGCTCATAGCTGAATATTCATACGCAACTCAACTTTGAGAGCTGTTTAACTTTATTGCGTCATACAAAAATGCTTGATAACGACGTCTACAACTAAGTATAGTTTAATAATATTTAAGTCTATGGCATCCGTGGACTAAATAAAATATTGTTATTTTTATAATGTGGTCACTAATATATTTAAAAGGCAAAGGCTTCCTGTACTATGGTAGTGTGTGTAATGTGGTTAGTGGGTATGCTTAGTTGCCGACACAGCGATATGAACCTTTGATGGGCCTACAGCGTGCGGGGCGAGGCGTGCGCCGTGCAGGCCTGCGGTCTCACACAAGCTCTGTGTCGCCTACGAAGTCAGAATATTCCTGAACCAAGCGGGGATCAACGTGAAAAACCAAAGAAAAAAATCGAATTCAAAAAGTTCCATAATAATTTGTCAAATAAATTATTGTTTCGCAAATTAGATTACTTTTGTTACTTTATGAGACGTGGTTAAATTGATACGTATTCATCAATGTTGTAGTTTGGAGACACAGTTGGTTTATCGATTATCGATATTACATCCTATGATTCTAGTCATCGATCATCCCTAAGTTGTTACGGGAAGCAATGTCTTCCGTGTATTGCGGTGGAGTAGCAGCGGTCGGCGGCAACCAACCACGACGATAAAGTTACTACGGAACCGAGGGAAATTCATCACTATAATGAATATTATGTTGTAATCATTTCTGCGGTCGAATCTCATAACTCCAGTGGCAATTCTAAGGCTGTTGACATTATGTCCCGCCAAATAAGTAATACAACTATAATGTAAAAATTTCTTCATCAGTCATATCTAAATCTATTAAAGAGTTACAATGGCATCTATAAAAATGTATGTACAGTATGAATTCTATAAAAAAAATTAAAAGGTAGGTATTTTTGTTTTCCTTTAGTCCACAGCCGAATTTTTCAATTCGTAGATTCATGATCAACACTCTCAGTCACGAAGAACACAACTTTAGTTAGATATTACAAGTAGAAAGCCATCTGAGTGACGTCTCAAACGAGTAATCTGAGAAGACGCGTATAACCGCAATCAGGTCGACAAATTAATAGATGCGCGCTAATAACCGAATGACTCAAGACGAATTACTAACGATTTGTCGATTACTCCACAATCGAGGCCAGAGATCCGTTCGTGCCTATCGCTTCGATAATCACCTTCACCAGTGTCACTTAAATTCATCGAAAATGGTAATGTGATGAATAATAAACTGCAATTTACTATATTAATAATAATTTCCACACTCATTTCAAATTACCTTCGAATTAGGTAATGTGTTTCTATTCATTTAGAATTGTATGGTGTATGACTTATTTGTATACTCAACTGTAATACAGATCCAACAAGAAAAACTAGTGTAAAAAATATTTCAAGAAGTGATTGGCAGGTTGTACCAATTAAATTTATTTATAAAAAAAATGAACTTCGTTTGAAATACATAATTGATAGAATAAAATACTTCGTTTGTTTTTTTTTAAACTAAAACGCTTCAGTTTTATTACTTATTTGCAAATGTTATCTTTCCGAGCGAATATATTAACATATTTTACATTTTGTTTAACGCCTTGTAAAAGTACTTTTTCCTCTTTAAATAGTTCTTCATATGCTTTGTCCTAAACACGTAGTAATTGTGTTGTGTGGCAGAATTCCTCTCATCCCGAGTTAACATGCTCTCACGTCCAACGCAATGGGTGACACAATGAGTGGCTCTCAATACACTAGCGTACTTTATGAAAAGAACCTTACTTGATGCAATGTGTTTAGGTAATTTGGCATTGTCGGAGCGCAATCATCATTATGCTCGAAGCATCAGGCCGTTAATAGCCGGTCGGTTTAGCCATTTCAGCCGCATCTCTTGTGACCACCCTGAGACTAATGTAATTAGTTCATTACTTTGTCCCGGGACGCGCCCGCCCGCTTTGTATGTCTCTGCAGATTTATGTCGGCCTCTCTGTTTTGCTGTGGTCGTGAATGCGAAATTGCGTTTTTTCCCCTCTTCATAAATCGCAAAATGTGTTCTCTCCCGCTAATAGGCTTAAAATTTTAGGTTGAAATCCATTTAGTAAACATTTTTTACAATATGTAAATTACTTTACAACCTTGCTTCGAAGTTCGTCCTAAGTACCTACGAAGCGACACAAATACTCAAATTCAACCCACCTTGGGAAGTCATGCGCAGAAGACGATTTTTTGCCGTTCTATTCGATTCGTTAACTAAACCTTGGCCAATGGCGTCGTCGGACCTGAATTATTATAGTTATACAGTTACGAAACTTTACAAAAACAAACGACAAAAAGTAAACACTATGTACCAACCGTCCAAAGGTTATAATCAAATAATACGGGATTTTGTAATAGTTTACGAGCCCGAGTTAAGTTTCGTGGTCCAATACGGGTTTGGCGAGTATATAAAGCCGGGTGTCCCGTTAATGATTGTTTAATGCTAATGAGGACTACAACTGGCCGTGAGATGGTCGCCGTACAGCCGCCGCTTGCAGCATCCGCTCATCTTCATCTCAAAACAAATATGATTTCTTAATTCAAAATCTGTGTCGATATTGGCACCAGTTCGTACGTATAGCATTTCTATAGCAGGTCATAACCGAATATCATAGATATTGTGATTGTTTCAGCCTGAATACTATACACGCAGTCTAAAAAGTAGGTTTCCATTATTTAGTTATGGTTTTATTATAGTTATGGTAAAATTTTATTCATATTGTTTGATTCATTATAGTTAACTTGTTTCTACATCGAACCGTATGTAACAGTCCCAAAAAACTTATTGCGCAGGAAAAACGCTTTGATATATAACACTAATATCTACTGGCCACCGACAGACGAAAACGAGCACTGTATTTCATTTAATTTCATGTTCATAGAATATAGCTTTGTTTAAGTTTACAAAGGATGTGAATCTAAATTGGTACAGTACAGTAGCAAATATATAGCTATAGAGGTGGCCAAACAGGTAACATAATCAGATTGACTTGCCCCGCTAATCTGATTAGTGAGCGCAAACTTATAGCGCAATATTTGTAGTGTATGATTACGACATCGTAGGGGTACTCCATCTATTCCCTAAACAATCCAATCAGGGGTCATTGTATTGTTTTGGCGCACATGTCGGTGGGGCTCTCCTGGGCGCCAGTGGCCGTCCGTGCCACTCAGCGTACCACGAGAGCCGCGTGCTACCGGACTCATCGTTGACAGCCAATTAGCCCCGTGCCCCTGCTCCCGCATATTCCTCACACCCTCTCAGCCCGCGTTCACCGATCAATTTATCTTTATTCGATGGAATCGAACAACTGACGCCCCGCTCCCGATCCTTACCCTAAAAGGGCCGGTACGATACCGATTCAGATTGGGCCCCGCACTATTCGCCAAAATCACGCGATTACAACTATAAGATTGCTTGTGACACAAGTACAATAGGCAGGATTGATGTCTTTCGAAATAAGATATCTGTCTAATACAATTTATTGAATTGTTGTATAAGTTTGATAATGTTTGGTTAAATGATTAGGGAAAATAATGATAATTCACAAATACAGTATTTTCAGTTGGAAAATATTGATGACTTCTAAATTTCCCGCTGATTTAACTCGAAAAAGTATTAAAAAATGCTACATTTAACCATATTGCACAGACCACAGCCCTATTGTGAGCAAAGTGTAACTTCATGCAACATAGAGCTCTGACGACTCTATTCAGCGATACTTCAATGGCAAAATACGTGATTGATCAATTTAATCAAACTTCGTCAGGAACCTACAATTTTTTGCATTCCTGGACTATTTGCATACAGCTCCAGTGGCAGATAATGTTAATCAAACTGAATATTCCATGAACTCTTATTCGTATGGAGCAGTGAACACTGCTTGTGATTGTCAAGGTTATTTGCTATTCCGAGAATATCTGTTAGCGCCGCCCGTGAATCAGCTCGCAGACTCTTGAGTCACCGACACAGCATCACTCCGCGATTGTTTCCCGATAATTTGCTCTTTTACTGATCCATTAACGTCTATTCACGTACAATACCATTCCATTGTTTTATTCAGACAATCGTTTCGCGATGACGCTAATGTATGTTATCTCTTAATCGTTCCTCAACGATATTACGAGAATGATTGAAACTGAAGTAACGCATAATGTTATTGTTTTTTTTTATTGGGACTAGGCCCGCCACACACACTCCCACCACTGCTACTCCTGTAAGCCAGGATCTACAGTGGTGTCCAATGATCAATGATGTTATCTAGCTTTGCAAATTCATAAATTCCATAGACTCGGAGAGCTGTTCCGATAATATCTGGTAGGACATTAATACCTAAATACCAAACTATTGAGATAAGATTTGGCCTTGGACACAAATTATTTTGCTTACGTAGTTTCTTTATACTACGCATGCGTACCTCTCTTCTATATGTAGATTTTGTTTACACTTTACATGATTATTTGTATAGTCCATTATTTATCTACCCTTCACCCCACACTTGAGTAAACAAGAACCTCCGGAAAGTTGAGGTTTCCGCGAAAGGTTCTGTAGTGAGACGTAAGTCAATGAGACATGTGTATGTTACATAAAACTTTGGACACTTTGTTTATTATTTCAATTATTTTGTTTACCTTAAAAAAAACCTAGGTATATACACTATTTTCTTAGACATTACGTTACACTATCTTCTTAGGTATTTTTCAAATAAAAATTTTGATTTTGTAGAAATCGGCAAACCCAGTCAGTACTTGGGAGACAATTTAAACTGAATTAAAGATGCATCAGAATGCGTCTTCAATAGTTTACATATACTTAACATTAATTAAACGCAGTATGAATTGCCGTCATGTCACGATCGCGGTTGACATTCAGCGCTGCTGCAATAAAGCGCGTATATATGTAAAAACGGTTGTGCTGCAACCATGCACGCAATGGACGGCAGGAAGCTTCATCGTGTAGCGCGGGTCTGGGCACCGCAGCGGCGAAACGAGCCTCGTCATGCTATTCACGTCCGATCCACAGCCCGAGGCACGCAACTGCAGGGTTGAAAATATCTGTACATTCGTTTGTAAATTATAAATTACTAGATTCATTCAGATTTCATTAGGCTTAATAATAACAGCTTCTTGCTTTATATCGCTTTGCTAAGAATTTGAATAGGTGCCACTAGACGTGTTGATCAGTCGACAACCCTATGAACCGTTACCCTCCGTACCGGAGATTAGGTAAGCGAAAATAGAGCGGCTTGTTTACGTTTGATGAACACACTTCGCGCTTCTTTGACTTTCTGAATTTTATATAAAGACGGCGCTTTAGCTCGGATACCTTTGCGCTTATCTCCAATCACTTATGTAACAGGTTTGACATGAGAAAAATCTAAATTTTTAGTAGGTAGGTTATCTTTTCTTAAAGCCGAATGAGAAAGCTTTGATGCATGATGGCGAGCATAACATGGGTTATAAGAAAATTAAAAAAAATAAGAAAAAAAAAATTAAAGGAGCCAAATATGGCTCTTATAATTTTGCCCGTCAACCGATGGTGACTTTTAGATAAGCAATGACAAAGAGTCCTTCAATGGGTATGAGCCGCGAGGGCGGCGCGGGCGACGGGCGAGGGCGCGCGCGCAGAAGCCTGGCCGCGATAGCCGATAAATAACAAATGGCGCCCCGGCCCCACGGGAGTGACCGATATCCGCGTCACGACGCCACTTTTAGTTCAGCAATCATTAATTTAATGGAAGATTGTCGTAATTATTTTCATCTTGACTACGTAAATTATTACCCAGCGAAAATTCGGTTCGGGACTTATGTTCTAAAGCGAACGGGTAAATATTATTGTAACAGTATCCCAAGTGCAATGTTCACAGAAGACCGAGGTGCGTACACAAGGATGTACCTAACACTTATCTGAATTGCACCGCCCGACAGTTGTGTATGTTATTATTATGTATTCTGATCATATTTCTCTCGTACATGCAATGGCATATACAGTACGAATGCAGGTCGTGTTGCGAACTATCACGTCGCCGCTGCGCGTACGATAAATACGACACTAGCAGTGTTGCATGCTCACTGCCAATAATTGCATAACTTTCCGCGGCCTCGTAACACACGCTAATTAATGAACTTATAAATACTTATTTGCGTTAGACATGTACGTGTCAGGGAGCGGCTGATTTTTACCTTCGATCGGTATCACAACTTTATCAACTTTAATGCTATCGACCGAATAGCAAATAGTTCGTATGTTGAAAGAAACACAGTGGGGGATTAACTGGAGAGTGTTAATATAACACATTATAAAACGTATTTATATATCTATATAAGTAATTCTCAAGCGAAAGCGAAGTCGAGGTAACTTAATAAATATTTTCATTTATTTACTCCTTACAATACACGCAATAATTATAAGTAGATATAGTAATATTGCCTGCTGTCTATTTATATTTATTATTACGGTAATAGGGTGGTTTTCTCATAGTACCATACAATATAGTTATATTTCAATCGGTTATGTCAGCGCTGTCAAAAAAGCACATTTTTTATAAAGTTAGCCCGAGATGTTGTCTCCCGATGCGCATTCTTTCTTTACTTGGCGCTTGATTGATGACTTTCCTTACAAGGCGACATTTCTTCGGGCCTCTCTCGACTAGGCTCGTCCTCTAAATCCATCAAAACGAAGAGTCCATTACACTTAACAAGGTCTCAACGAACATTGGTACTAAATAAAATATCACTTTGCCAAAATCACAATTCAAATTGACGTTAGGTACTCAGCAGAATGAAATAGAATGTATAAGTAATCGTTTTTCAACCGAATTTTATCTGAGACCATTTTAAATATAAAATTGTAATAGTTAACAAATTCTAAATTCGCTTTTTGCCGCACTCCGTTGCATTAGGCAGGAGGGCGCGCTGGTCGTGTGCCGCGTGACGTCACGCATCTCCACGTAATTCGGCATCCATTTGCCGGCGACGTGCGTGAAAACCCCGGTGTCCATATTTAATATTATTTCCCGCGGGTCCGAGCCTGGACAATCGATTTATGTCTGCTGATGCATTGATCTATGTTGTGGGCTTTAAACACTTCAATTTACTAGCCTTGGTTTTTTAATTTATTTCATTTTTTCTATTTCTCACGCTGAAGATTGACTATTTTTTATCTAGCGTTTGTTGAATTACTACTGCTCACTAATCATACTAATATTATAAATGTGAAAGTTTGGATGGATGGATGTTTGTTACTCAATCACGCCAGGACAGCTGAACAGATCTGGATGAAATTTGGCACAGAGATAGATTATAGTCTGGAATAGCACGGCTACTTTTTATCCCGATAAAAAGGACATACTTTTTAATTGCGGGTAAAACCGCGGGGCGCAGCCATTATTAATATAATATAGATCATAGAGCTTTTTTATGGATTTATAGTTGAATCATGGAACACAATATAAGCCCGAATAAGCCTTAATCATAAATACACTGAACGTAACAAAGTGCTTGTAAGTTCGATGCAATTGACCTCTCACGAAGTCAATCCTGGCAGGACAGTCAACGGACGATCCTGCGCATTGATGCGGACACGAGGGAAGTGGCATCAGACACGGTCGCTGCCCACGGCTTAACACAAATACCTATTGCATAATAATATGTTTGCATCGTTTGACCAAGATTTACTTTTTTTTTTATTACATTATAGGCAAGTATTTGATCTCGATCTCACCTGATGGTAAGTGACTATGAGATCTACGATGGAGCATACTTGCCTAGGTAGGAATGCGGCAGTAGATCGAGACGCTACATTCACTAGGCACATGCAGCGCAACTGATCTGACCCGCCATCCATGAATGGCAACACCGAACATCATGCCGGAACACGGCTAGGCCGCTTGGCGACATGGCTTTGTTCAGTGGGTGGTGACTAGCCACGGCTGAAGCCTACCACCAGTACTTACCAGTACAGTACAGTACCAGGAGTACTTTGCTGAAGAAAAATATAAGGTTTAACAAAAATAGTGTAAAATATTTTAAGGGGTTAACAGTTAGGTCATAACGATCACGTTTACCTTCAAAATATATGTGTATACAGTTTTTGACGTTTCTGTGAGAAAGCAAGCCTGTACCATTTCGTCGCGGTCTGACTATGTAGTGTAATATTTATTCGGGAATTTGACCTTTTTAGTCTACCATGGACCCCTTAAAATATTTTACTCTATTATTGTTAAACCTTATATATGTAGATAGGTAAGCCCCACCGCTAAGCTATGTGTAGTTTGTTTAAGTACCTACTTCATTAATTTTCAAGATGAGAAATTCTGTGGAAACAGTATTTTGAACATGATGCCTTATATACTAACATAAAATGCTGAGGTCGAGTGACTTGGAATATGACGAGATCCTTGACATTTTGTATTAGACACCAACATAAATGGCAGTTAGGTGTGAATCTTCGAATGCACGCTCCATCAAATGAATAACAAGTTTTAAGATATAGACGAGTTATTCAATCTTCATTATTTCTACCATACCTGTCGCGTTCTAGTGCAGATATAAAAATAATTAATACAAAAGCGAATCATTACCGAATAGTTGAGACCAACTCAACGCATTATGTGCCTCTAGAAGGAATTAATTGCAGTCCGGAACCTATAAACAGTGCAGCAAACGAGACTCCAACTCGACAGACAAGGATAAACGATTTATTGCCACACAAACAGCATTAAATCTGCAAGGGCAACATTCTTGCACGTATTTACAAACTGCACGCCATCAATTAGAGAGAGGACCATAGAGCTTATGTAACGAAGAATTCTCGTAGCGGTAGGTCCCTTTTGAATACCCAACTATCGTTGAATTGAGCATGATTTCTGCTACGTGGATTCGTGGCCCGTGCAATAGCCACAACATAAGTAAGCGTCTGGACCATTCGTAGGAGATTTTAAACTTATTTGGGGGGCATTGTAGATTGGTTGGTGTTGTTAATTTGGAATTCGATAATATATTGGCATTAATTAATAGGCACCGGTCAAATAGAAGTCGTAATGGGGCAAGATATCTCGCCAATCTGGTTAGATTTAATCTAATGGTTAATCTGGTTTGATTGGTTAATCAACCGGTTGATTGGTTCTTATCAAATGAAACTGTACAAAAAGATTTATTAGTATATTAAAACTTCAAACAGGATTTCAACAAACTTAAAAAGAACTGTTTGAAGTACTTGGTGTATTTAATATTTTTATGATAATGACAATCATTTAAATTAAACGTAAAAGTGATTGATATACATCATAAGAGGTACGGCACAAACCTACTATTAAAAATGTTTGTGAACTTGGCTCAGGCTGTTAAAGTGTTATTAAGTCTGATTGTATGGTGTCCAGGGTGACGGGTGTGTGTGTGTGGGTGGTGTGGTGGGGGGTGTGTTGGAACGCGTTTGATGCATAAGTGATCAAATGGACTTGAGTCCGGGCGCGGGTCGATGTTCCCTTGCGCAACAAACCGTTACCTATCTATTTAAATTGGGTTCGGATAGGTTTGATATAGTATCACCAGCCTGCCGGCCCTTCGGGCGACATGATGTTGGCCTCTGCTCCAATGCAACCACAATAACTAAAATATTACAGAGCGGTGCGTGCCTCAACACCGTTTCATGCAGCCATTTCACCCAACCACTGATATAAATATATTATACGTGCACAAATAAAAGGAAGGTACTTATACCTAGTATAATAAACTAAAATAATATAATATCAGATAGCTCTGAAACCCATAAAAATTGTATAGCCGAATACATCAGAGCAGTAAAAATTATTGTTATGGTAACCCACGCCGTTAAAAATGTATTCAAGCCGCGAATTTACATGTAATTTATTTTCATATATTGTAAATATGGGCTTACCGTGGATTCTGATGACGAGTCATAAAAAAGCAAGTACTTTTGTTTTCATTCCCATTTACTGAAGCTTTTTATATTTTTTTATGGAATGTAAATAGGTATTCAATGATAGCTGTGAAATACTTTTATGTTACCAGATGCGAAATAACTAAGTACATGTAGTCCCTCCTATCTATGTTTTGTGTTTCAAAGTAAAGCCACAGTAGCTAGCTAAGTAACTATCAATGGTGTTGTTAGGGTTGCACTGAGCGGCTGCAGATACAGAAGTAATTTACTCGAAAGTGTCAACGGGCGATATTCAATATTAATGTAGCGTAAAATAATTTAAAGCATTTTCCAGGGGCTATCAATCTGGCCGCCTAATGAGATTCGTCCGGTCGCCAGCGATTGCGTCGGCCAATTTGTGCCACGTTGCAGCCCGCTAATGAAATACATAGGCACCAGCTTGCATCGCTCGTAAAATAATGTCATCTCTAATAGTGCCATCGGTGCTGACGCTTCATGCAATAAATATTGTTCATAATTTGATTAGTTATTTTACTTCAGATTTTCATACGGATTAAAGAATATAAATCTTACAAAACTATACTTCACAATTGCTTCTTGACAAAAATAAAGATATAAGCGACTACTTATCTACATAAAAACTATCGAAGTCACCGTGAATATTTTTGTAACCCGCCCACTACCCATCACTTTTGTTACAAAATCCACAGATTTTGTTTTGTTTAAGATTTAGAGGATTGTAAGAATACAAATCTATCTTTTCACAACTTTGTAATTGTTTTCCATGATGTAGCATTAAAATATTACAATATGAGAAACTCCGAAAATATGCTAATGTTATTTTAATAGCTTTCACAATAAAATCGGAGTCAATGTCTCATCTCATAGAAATCGGGTGACACGGGCCCGCGGGCCGGGGCGCCGCGACCTCCGACCGCGCTTTCACCCATTTGCCCAGGGCACAGCACCGGTACAACCGAACCTCCTCACTTTACTACCAACCTTCAATGAAATAATTCTCCTAAACTTAGTTATATCACCATTATAACGTTTATCGAAACAAGAATAGCGAATCATTTCCAAACAATAGTCAGTCGCAAATGATCCATGCTAACAATGTATAAATACATGTTACTTTCACCGCTCACTCGATTATTTATTCGATAACATTGTCAGGTAAAAAATATTCGGTAATAACTGCGCACTTTCTTTTGTAATTCTGTAACTCCATATGCTTCGCATTGTTAGCGTCTTGTTATTTATAACGAGACGGTATCTACTTATAAACTAGATGAGCAGTGATTGGCTACGTCGCAGTGCAGGCATAAGTTTCAATTTGTTCGTTTCCTGCGCGTGTGACGTCTCAATTGCTGCTCTTTTGTAATCAACAATTTGTGTCCGCAGTCGGCGATGCCATCGTCGTTCTCATTCAATAACAACGTGAATGAATTCCAGACAAATTTAGTTCCCTCGTTATGATTACGTCACGTTGTGTATCGCGATACCCTCGCTTCTTTTCGCAAGAACACACACTATTTTTTAGTCGTAAATCTCACGATGAGGCACGCGCCTATCATCGATCGATCGATCGATCCAAATATCGCAATCACATAAAATAATGCTGTACAAATGTGCAAATCGTCGGTAACTTTATCTTGTCGAATTAGTGAATAAAAAAATTGCCGCAATGAGATTTTTGTACGAGATTTCAAGACTATAATTTATTAACAACGCATTTCGCTGAATAGTACCTACTAATAAATAATGTAAATAATCGCAGCTGAGCTTTTTGAGCTAGCGACAGCGTGTACATAAGTACCATTAAACATTTGTAGACAACCGCTCTGCTTGCTTAAGATCTAAACGCAGCGTTATTTGGCCATAATCAGTATTTAGTAATCTACTTGTCCTACATAAAAATTGGCTTGAGATTGAAGATCTTTTGCTCATTTAATGCTGGAGGCTATTCCATTGTCTCTGCAAACACCAATTTATATATATCGCAATGCAGCCAACACGCGACCGTTATGTACTGACGGTAACAACAAACATTAAAAGTGCATTAAATTCTATTTTACACTGGATAAAGCGAGCCTAGTTAAGTAATTGAAAAATATGTTTGTGTTTCGCAAGATAATTATACACTGCATAGATTAAAGTGTTCGGTGACTAATCAATGTTGTCGTTGATGCGTTATTTTTCACTATTTTGAATTTGGAATTATGAGTTGTAAGGTTGTAACAAGAGTGACGGCTAATGTAAGGCATATTTTATCACCGTGACATGTGGGATCATTTCTCAATTCAAGTTTATCTCTACATACCTGCCCTACAACTGTGAGGAGCATACAAGACAATGATGATACATAATAATTACAAATGCCACGGTTAGGGAGCAAAAGCGGCGGCTAGATCGCGCCGTAATAAATCGATCACGCGCACGTGTTCGGCCCGAGATGACTCCACATCAGACATAGATCCAATGGCATCTCGCTTCATTATACTGTGTCTTCTTAATCGACACAAACTGCTGTTACCCGTGCAAGCCTGATAAATTTATAATTGTTTAAATCCGCAGCAAACGACACGCCCTTACAGAGGATGCGCTTAAGCTTTCTATTGTACTTTAACTGTACATTACATTGCTTGATATGTATTCATGGGTGTCGCGGAGAAGACGGTTCGTCGGATCGTCGGTAGGATTTATAGGAATGCTCGGAACCGGTCCGAACTTCCGATGGCGGGTGGGCGAACGCCAGCGATGACTACCCGCCACCGTAAATCGTACAACTCCACAACTCGGCGATGGTACGCGCCTCTCATTCCACCGGCTATTTGGCAAATAACTCCCGAGCGTTGCGAATAACTTCAACATTAAATTTATTGTTACATGAACTTTGTTTATAAAAAAATACCGCACCGCGCGTTCGTTACGAGTTTCACTAACTCGATTGTGTAACGCGAAAAATGGACCTGCGCTTTATCAAAACAAGTGGAAGTTGAAGCGGTGTTATTTTTAAATTACGGCTCGTTGCTCATATGCATAACACATGCCGTACCAATACTCACCGTTCAATAACGGATGCCGTCGATTGTGGATTATTTCGGTCTCGGAAAGCATAAACTAGCGAACGGCGCACGAGCTGCGTTGCGCCGCCCATGCTTAGTACTTCCCTCAGGAAATATTACAGTTCAACTAGGCAGTTAGTCTATTTTAGAGAGACGCGAACAAGTGCAATAATGATATCTCAATTTCAATACAATATTGCGTACTTGTGGAACTTAGAATACTGCTACTAGAATTTGACTATGTATTCAACATATAATATTCTCGGACTGAAAAATATAAGAGACAGGCAATAGTGTTATCAGCCAGTATCATCCGTTCAACGTTTCTTCAAGCAAAAAATGTTGTACTGAAACACAGTATTGTAACACGCCGACGGGGCGGCTAGGCGGTAGGAATAATTGCTATTAATTAACATTAATAATTTAAAAATTCATCTAAATTATTACTATTACCTACACAAGTTGGGAGTATTAAAAATGTATCTAAAGTGACTCTACATTCTTCTTTTGCTTTTCAGCTTGTTTCAGTTTATCCTTATTTGGTTTTACTAAATAGGCTAAAACCTCCTGAAGTATGTCTACATAATACTCGGTATACATGAGGCCACTCACTAATTGTATACCTCATTGATATTTTAAAACAGTGTCAAACAGACTGCCATCGTGTAAACCGGACATTATAGAGATAAAAAAAGAAAAAGAGCAGTGTCGAGTTCTATTTCAAACCTCAACAGATTAACTCTTAAATGATTTTACAAACATAGTCAACAGCAATTATTTCATCTTGTTGTCCTGTAAGGTGAGTCCCATTAAATAATCACCGTCCGGCGCCGTTCGCCGAAATCGCTTATGCAAATAACTTGGTTCGTTTGTTTGTTGAGCTTTAGTCTCGACGTTTGAGAAACGCGTTTTATGTTATCATTCCGAGAATATTCGAAATGACAAACAATCCAATTGCGAGCCCATGAGTTGAGTGGTGGATGTTAAATGTAATTTATTGTTTAATGATTTATCAGCATATAATTTATCCACTGGTTACTGTTGGTTGGTGACTGTTGGGTTAAAAAATCATATACTTTATTATTTCATAAATTAATATCTTTATTTTTCCTTTCATTTTTGTATGAGTCTTCTACGGTTTAAACGACTCCAAATAAGGAGATTTTAAATTAGAATAATTTGCTCAATAGAAAAAATGGTGTATTGACTAACTAAGATTGTTGTTACTATGTTTGGGTATTTCGTTATAAATAAAAATATACTCGTTTTCAAATACGTCTCTGCGATAAAGCGTGTTATTTACTCTAGGTACCATTTAATTAATTAATTACGTAGAACTAAGGACACGTACTTACGGAATACAATTATTTTGAAAATAATTAACGATGAAATAACAAACTATGAATAATAAATGTTAATAATGGAAAATGGAAATCCTGTTCCATTGGGCGCCACCACATGGAACTCACTTGATTAGCATCCCAGTTACATGATTATAGCTGATTGGAAATAGGGATCACGCTGGGACCTCAATACATTAGCATAATACTAATGCTTAATTATGCGTTTATATAATAGGTAAACTACTAACTGACTTGACTTCATTAGTCAATACACGTACAAGTACTTACGGTATCTAAATGTAATCCTATAAATTGTTATCATATATTGTTACAAGGGAATGCAATAGCGAGTTAAACTTTCGATGAAAAAGAAAGGGATGGAGCTACAAAAATAACCCCCTTAAATAGATAGTAAGTTTTCGTCATGGAGAAAATAAGTTTTGTCTCTTCTCTGTGGTTTTATAAACGGTTTTGTGAATTGTTTTATAAAACATCTGTAAATATGGGGTTATTATTTTTGTTGTTATTTAAATCATTTCCAATAATTATTCTTGGCGTTTACTGCCTATTAATAATTGAGTTACACATTCAACGTCATTATGACATTACTAATAACACACACCTTAATTATTTCCCGGTTTAATTACCAGACTCGTTAGGAAGCATTGTTGTGATGTTTCACAAGAAACTTGAAGTTACTCTGTTCGCTTTTCACACGAACACTTTCTAGACTTAATAACGACTTACTGTCATAATTTCTTACGGTGAGACGAAGGAACTCTTGCATTCTCTAGAGCGGCGTGATACTTGTGTGATAATAAATGCGAACAATGTTGGTACAATGAGTCAAAGAGGAGAAAGCTGACCGAAAGAAAATCACTACTGTATTCGCTCTCTCAGGTTCTGTTACATAATCCTTTTACTGCAGCAGATTTAATGGCTGACTATCCACTACGGCACAGTAGGTCTGCGATTTGTACTCCTCAGAGGTTCACTGAAATATTTGTGCTGACATACTAACAAAGGAAAACAAGGTACGTATGTGTACGTGTACTGACTATATAATATAGAGGAAGCTCGGCCAATAACTTACAACCTGTTTATGTTATCATTGGGTATTAAAATATTTGCCTTGCTAGAACTGTATTAAAACTAAGTGAGTATATTTTATTTGGTTGGCTTATATTTTTAATTTCTTTCTACCAAGTGGGTGTTAGCCCTCTGGCGCTATCGCAAGCCACGAGTACCTAGACTTGCTAAACGTCCATAATAAGAATAGTAAAATTTCGTTTCGTAAAATCAATCAAGATCAAGATTTGATGGTGTTGCTCCGCACGGTTTTCTGCATCAGACTCAGTCCTAGATGGTTACGAAGCTAGATTGCTAAATGACTGCGTGTTGTTCGAAATTTGAAAATAACCCGTCATTACTTGACGTCATTCGACCGGTTGCCTTAAACAGTGGCCACGTTGTACAGTACATAATATAGGTACCTATTGCAAGATAGTGCTCATCGTGGCATCAATATTACTACTAAGTGAAATTAAATCCAGTATTTCCTACAATGGCCGCTCAGCAGAAGCTACAATTACATAGAGGTTAAGTCCTTGTTACTTTATAAATCTGACTCGCCGCTTAGGTACTTATTACATGAGGATTGCGATAAATTAACATGATATGTTTTATCGTGAGAACAAACGTTTTTTTATATAATGTGATATCAGCGTCGCATCTCGCAACGTCCGTTCGGGGATGTCCGGTGGCCTCCCGTCGGCACTCGGCACAAACGTCGCGAAACTGTAGGTACACACAAAAGGGCAAGCCAGAACGTAAAACATTGCAAAAGTAGGTACATAACCAAACGGTGTCTATTTTTGTTAAACAACTGAAAGTTTGTTCGCTCTAGCTCACAAATGTTACAGTGTAATGTTAATGTGTAATAATATTTGAAACTGGCTGTATAATTTTAAATGTTGCTTTCCTGTACTTAGGTATTGTACTCGATAGTGCTACATTTATACTTTCATCCCTAAAAACACTAACTACCTACTTGGTATGCAGATAATTTGTTATACTTAAGTACTTACTAAGCATTACAAAAAAAGATAGGTCATGAAGATATGAATCAATGGTTTAGTTAACTGCGATATTACAATTTGTTTCCAATCTAAATAAAAACATCAATAAGTGCTATCATTATTACCTACGTACATAATTTTAGTAAACCTATTGTTTGATTTTCATTATAAATTTAAAATATCGCTAGTTTCCCGGGGCTCTATGGGTATCTGTTTTACAGCTGTTAGTAGCGTGTTAAATACACTGTGTAAACAAGTAGTTCTGGTCGATGCAGCACGGGTTGTGTAACGTGTACTCACACATACGAGAAGGTACGCACTCGCACTCCGGTATCGAACGTTGATATGATTGCGAAACATGAGGTCTCATCATAACCAAGAAAAGAAAGGAATATCTCTGCAAGTTTTCATTATTGATTTTACGGTATGTCTACTTAACAAGGTGTAAAAATCATAGTTTAAAAACATATGTAAGAGGTGCATAGGTATTATAAAGATCACTTACACAGAAACATACAAAATATTTAGAAATTTAAAAAGAGAACCACGTACTAAGTGAATGGCATGGCATCCGTTACCAGAATGCTTAAGTTCGTTAAAAATAAAAATAAAACACCATTATGCAAATATTTTACACTATTGTGTTATACCTTAATATTCCGAGAAATACAAAACTGTCAGCAATTTTAAAGTTGCCAAGTTTTCTTGCCGAACACACAATTGTGACACATCCTTGGGCCGGCTGAAAGCTCGCATTGTAGATCGTGCGAAATCACTTGCACTGTGCACTTCGATCCGTTGCCTACCCTGGGAATACGTACTAGGCCAAATGACTAGAGATGTATCCACTATTGTTTTTTTTTTTCAATTATTGCGACCTCCGACTCATCGGCTCTGAAGATATTTACTAGTTAGCCGAATCATTGGCAATGCCTATAATAATAAAAAGTAGGTACCATTAACCATAGCGTACCTACGTAATAAGAAGTACCATAGCGTTTACACGTTAATACGCTTCGATTCCTTAGTATTTTCCATGAGTTTGGAAGGTATCACTTATTTACGTTTATCTCATTTTATTTCATTTGTCGGGCTGGTAATTATAAAAAAAACTGCCCTTGTGGTAAAAACTTTCAGCCCAAAAACTGCCAAATAGGCATTCTTGCCGACTATTCGCCGACTACAATCGTTTCCGGTTAGTCGGCTTTACCGACTAGTTGGTAGTTCATCTTATCACAAAAAAATACGCATAGTCCTTGTAACTTTTGTACTTACTGATTAGTAACTAACTCAGTATTCTTATTAATCCTAATAAATATACCTACTTAACTATTTTTATAATTGTGGGAAATTAATTTGAGTGGCAGCTCGCTCGCGAAGGCCGACCGACGCGGGGTGACTTTTGTTATTGAAAGATCTCACGGATGCCGACTTATTCACCTTTATATGCACACACTTATTACTAGAGATTAATTATACGCATTATGTACCTACGTCGACGGAATTAAACACAACAGTTGACAGAGATACAAGGATGGCACGGATATACGAGGAAGTGAACCCGTACACGGCTAAAGACGTTGGCGAATTCTGATAGGAACAATAATCGGTCACCGATACTGGAGTTATAAGATTGAACTGCTCATTTCTTATTTAAAATGCACAAGAAACATAATTACAGCCCATTTTTATTTAGTCCAAATACATTAATACTGCAAAACTACAGTTCAATGGCAGTAAGTTGTTCTAGGTTTTTAATTTTAATTGAGTGCCTCGTCGTGAAGTCGTTGAGGGGTCGGGCAGTCACAGTGCAAGTCAGTGCGATTTAATTGTCGTGATAAGAGGGCGGCGTTCCGCGTGGGAGCTGAGCAACGGCTCATGACGTCACGCAGTGTAATTAGGGAGTCTTGCGCACGTCCGGACCCCGGACACAACACACCCCTTCTTTCGACGCCCAAGGACTCTACAAGACATGAATCAAATACAATTATACATATGTATATAGAAACTCAGGTTTTAGGTTCTGAACATTTACGATAAATTAATAATGTCATTCTGATTCACTGCCCCAAGTTTCTAATGAAATTAACTACTAAAATAGCTTTTACGAGATCTGTGCCTTTCGTTAACGATAACATCTGCACCCAATAAATATAAATCTCCACTATAAAGCGCCTGAGCAATAAAATAAAAACTATGCAAGTGACGCGCAGCATGCAAAAGCTTTAGTTTATTTCTGCTCGTTAAATTTTAAATCTAGCTTACTCATTTAAGCCAGTAACGAAAACTTTACGACCATTGAGGACCCTCATCGCAGCTTCGACAAGTGATTTACAAGGTGCCCAGAACTAGAGCAAGTTATGATATACCTTCTTAGCATTGTCACAGTCGCTTAGTCTGAATAATAAATACCTATATAAAGTTACGTGTAATTGCTTGCTCAAAGCAGAATATAACACGTCCTTAGATAACCGCACTGTCCCATAGTAAATATAACGATAGTGTATATAAAAAAAGCCGATAATGGTTTTCACTATTTTCACTTCCGCCATTTCCACGACTTTTTGCTACGGACACAATACTAATTCAGTAGCCGTGTACCCACTGGTTGATTTTTTTACCGTTCGTACGCTGTTTTATAAAACTCGTGCCTTGTTGAAATGTCACGTTTTGGGAATGAAGCAAGCAAAAAAAAAATTATAATTGTTATATAACCAATACCAATTACAGATGACTCTACGAAGATCCAAGTCCGCGATGTTGGTTAGTTTTGCGCAAAGCGATGTGGGTTGCACCTACAGATGTAATAGCCCCAAGTGGGTGTAGATTGTTATCGTTTAATATTCTGGGATTGTGAACAGAGTAGTAGATCTGTATAATGGCCGGTCGGACACGGGTCAACGCGACAATGAGCCGCTTCCTGCGTCGGAGTGCGGCAGCCAACAAGGACACGCGGCTGACACGAGACATATGTCTCTTATCCTATACTCATTATCCCTGGAGATGTAGGCCTTAACCCAAGAATGTTGAACATAACGACCAGACTTTATAGCCTCAGCGGTTCGGTAATATTGGACAGAAAATAGAAGTATATTTGACTATATTGTAACTCAGATACTCATAAAGAAGACACGAAGTCAATTGAATCTTTCACTTTCTGTTATATAGAGCATTACGAGACATAGATAGTACTAGGTACAAAGATTATACCTCGGGTCGAATCGACCAGTAAACAAGCGCCAGTTGATATGAAATCGGAGTCTAGATTGGATTTAATTATGTGTGTAGTTAATTGAGTCATATGGTCGGGAAGCGTCCCGTGTGAAGCTGAGATATCGGTGTTGAAGGATAAAAGTACGGTCTAGGTAGGGGCGGGCGCAGTTGACCGCGGCTGACCTCGTGCCAATTACGCGCCCATTAGCGCACCGAGCACAATACACCTCCATTAAACGGATGTCCAGCTCGGCCGCGTGCCGGTGCCAGCCCAATTTGCATTTGTTTGGAATTAGATGGCCAGTGCGCACATCCGCGTGCGCTGTCACCTGTATGTGACCCTCGCACACCTAATGCCCACGCATTATGTCCCGAGATCCGTTTTAATGACCGTGTATATGGACGAAACGTGCGGTTAACCTAATCACAGCAATTGTTGCGAATTCTAAATTCAAAACTCACGGCTACCCATTGAGACTCTACTGTTACATATATGGTATAAGTCCAGATTAGAAGAAACAGCATTGTGTAGTATATTACACTGTGTGTAGAGTTCCCATGGTTAACCATCTAAAATGTTGTCCATTAGACAATACAATTTCGGAGATTACATTACATTCCACAGTCGTAATCCCTGAAATTAATTCACGAATGAATAATCTTTACCGTGAACTCGAATACATGTCTCTGTAACAAATTACACAACCGCCATTACCATACCAGTCTAATTCTACGGTCACGCAACTTGTATTATGGGCACACAATAAAAGAGGAACACACGCGGTCCCATGCTGTCTAATTTTATCAGGAGACGTGCTCAAGAAGAATTTAGAAACCTCAAGTGGATTACGTGGCCGCTTGGCCGTGGTTTGGATTCATAGGTACCTTCAATTTGGACTGAACGCATTCAATCAAGTTAGCTAAATAAGATTTTTTTTCGTTTCAGCATTTTAACTGAAAAAGTTATTATACCTACCTTATAATAAGTAATTTAAGGAGCAATGGAACAGTCACAGGGTGGTAATGAAAAACGGCGCTAGATGCTTCTTATCTGCCGGCCTGTGTGGAAAAGTGTGGCAGTGTCGGAGTGAAACGACGGCCGATGTCATTAGCGAAGCTCCATCTAACAGATATCTCCGGCACTACCTCTCTTGCCACTCTGTATACCGGAGATAACTATTCTCACTTTATCGCAGATACTGCAAACTGCACTTTTGGACTACTTCTTTGGAATATTTCATATTATATTCTTCTATTAACAGATGCTAATAATTGAATCACTTTTGAACTATAACATTTTAATAATGTACATTCCTAACAAAATAATCAATTTTAATAACACAGAAGAGCTTACGATTTGACTAGATGTAGAGGTAAATACAACTCCATAGTAAGATTTTAGGTTTTTGTTCGGATGTGGCATAGTGCCAGTTGCAAAGGCACCTCTCCATATTCTGTACAATAGGCGGAGATAGCGCCCTCGTCTTTTGCTGAAATATATTGTTCCCTGCTCGCGGCGGCGCACTCCGCACCCACACAACAGCCACTGATATGCAAATAGGCTCCGCCGAGATCGTAAACCGTTTCACATCAGATAACGTAATTTGGAGCTGGAGGTAGACCGATTTAAGGTATTATTACATACTTATTATATTTTTTCCCGGTTCAGCGGTCGTGTATGTCGTAAGGATTATATCAAAAAATATATTAGAATAGGTACACTTTACATTTGCGCAGACCCAGATCCATTCTATCATAACGTTGAATAGGTCTGCTTGTGACAAATGTTCGCGATAACCCACCGCGGCGTGCCCGACTCCCACTACCTGCCCCGCCTATCAGACATCTTGGCCCTCTTCTAGCTTATCTTTCGTAATATGTTATTCAGGAGAAAGTCCGTCGTGTAGCCATAGATCAATATCGATTGCTCATATTGCTTTTGTTCCATAGTTACTAGATATGTTGTACCGTCTGGACTCACAACAGGATGATTTGGATACGTATTGCGTACCCAAAGTTTTTTTCCTATATTCGTTTGTATTTTACGATGAATTGCTATTATTTCTTATATATTTGAATGATTTACTAATCGATGTGATAAATTTTAACGACTGCCAAATGTAGAGCGCTGGCGGAAGCTAAATCTTAAATGTTATTTCCTTACCAGATTACTCAATCAGGTTGGCTGATAATTGTTGAATATTGAATAGATTATAATAATGTAGAGAATCAAATACATTTTTTATTAACAAACCGTATACAAAAAATCCCCTCCAAGTAAATTTGCGAAAAAGTGTGCATCAGTACTTGGAATATGTACTTACCCAAAACATGTTTCTCTCAAATACGAATTAACAGTAACAGAAGTTATCTGTATAAGTCAAAATGAGGAAAAAAAGCATATATTACAGGTAAATCTAGTAACGAATGACTATTGCATTTAACAGTGGATCCCAAAAGAAGCAAATGCTTGTATCTTACCAAATACAATATTCCTTAGAGGCTTATCATCGATTCGTACATGTGGCAGCATAATAGCATTACCGCAGGTAGGTACCGTCCCAGGTAGCACCTGACACGTACCCACGTAACCCCACCATAAACGCACGCCACTCTGTGGGCTTAGAAAGAGAAAAAATATAGATCGTTTGTCTCTATTTTGGTTCTGTGCGGATTTCAAGAAAGCACCAATTTGGTATTTCAAAGCTAAATTTTAATTCTGGGAGGCAAAATATACTACTATATATACTCAACAATATTTAACGGGTAAGAACTAAAATAAAAGGCCATGTGTTAATATTTTTAGTTTTTTTTTCTCTATGATGTTAAGGTTCTTAGAAGTTCTGAGAACTAATAATAAGATAATATTACTAGCTCTTTTAATATCCCGCTGTTGGGTACGCACTTCCCTAACAATGCAAAGGGACTGCCATAGTCCATTTCGCTGGCCCAATGCGGTTTGGCAGACTTCACACATCTTTCGAGGGGTTCTCTCAGATATGCTGGTTTCCTCACGATGTTTTCCTTCACCGTTAAGCAAGTGATAATCATGGTTGAAAAAGAAAATTTACTTAAGAATATTACTTATGTAGATATTTTTACTTTTAGTTATTTAGTATGTATCAATTCCTTCCAATTATATAGGAATCTAAAACGTACATTCATTATATTGAATGTACTCAGATACATAAAGATATCTTTCACACGTTTAAGACACAAATGTAGAGACATGAGAATTATACACATAACTAGAATGTAGAGTTAATAATTTCATTTGTAGTCCATGTCATTTGTTTTAAAATTCTTGAATCAAAGAGGTATACTACAAGCACTAATTATTAACGTTGCTTGTTATCTTATTATTTTATTTTCGCCTCAAAATGATCATATATACGAAATGACCGAAGAAAACAAGCCACGTAAAGATATGAACACACGAACATTTATGTAATTAAATTACAAATGTTGGATAATTAGTTTCTGAGTACGAACAATAAGCTATAAATAAAATTTCGAGGCAAAATTCTTTTGTTCTGTTACATTGTCTGAGGACGAATGCAACCACTGCGGATATTTTTTCATCTGTCAGGGTCGCCATCGTTTCTACCTGGCACACAGCGAGGGGTGAACCGGGGTATAATAAACTGGGACTGCCACATGTGCGTGTTGCCTGTCGACCATCTCGAAATGTTACTAGAATAATAATATTACTTTTACACTTAGAATAGATTTTCAATACTAGCTTAGATAAACTATTGTTGGAATATCATTGAGCTCTAAAAATGTAATTGCGTACAGTTTTATTATTAATATTTGATAGTTATCTTATTTACAATGCTGATTATTCGAATGGACTGTTCACAGGCAGCTTAATTCATATCAGAATATATTGTTTTTATTCACGTAGACCATTAAGTACAGTACTTATGTAAACATCAAAGTTTTATCAGAAATATAACTCTGATAAAACTTTGATGTTATTTATGCTTAACCCAAACAACTAACTACTCGAGCGAGAGCTTAATACTAAATATTACCCTTGAATTTTTTTATTCGTCGAACTGCGTTTCTATTTTATGGCCCCTCATTTAGAAGCGTCAACTCAAAACAAAAAAAAACTAAAAGTAGAAACAGACATGTATCGGAGGTACCCAAGCGCGGCAGCGCAACGACGACGGACGGCGAGCGACGCACGCGCATGTTCGAAAAAGAAGTAGTGAAGCCTGTCGAGCAAGTTTGGTTGGACGGCAGGATAGTGGGGCGCCCCCGCCCGTTGCGCCCGCCAGTGCCCAAACCGAGTGCGCCGCGGGAGCACGCGATATCGTCAGTATACGTGCTAGCTGTGCGGCCATTGTAAACACTACTCAAGTTCTGTTACACTCTGCTACATAGAAACCGGTTACAACCTTTGTGATCGCGAGTGTTGCTCTTAGTGATTCTGATTATTCGTGCTCTGTGATTTGTCTGACTTTCAGTCAGAAATACCTCATATATGTGTGTGTGTTTGTAAAGTGTTTGAGTTATACTATCTCCACAATGCGATGACCTATCTGGAAAACGGAATTGGATTACAAAGTACGAGATATCAGAACTGAATGGTAGGTGTCCACCACGGATTTAGCTCATGTAACGTACCTATTATGTAGATGCGTGGATTAAATTAACAGGCATGGCTTGGGAGCGTTGAGTTGCGGAGGCGGCACAAACAAAACCCGTTGAACGGGGGAGCGAAGGAGAGAGCGCGTTTTGTTGACACAGGGCAAGCAACTGGCGAGTAAGCGGGGCCGCTCAGGCTAGTCCACCGCTCGACTCAACGCTCCACGCCAACCGGGGCAGTGTAAACTGTAAACTGTACATTTAAAAGCACACTGTTATATCCTCTTTCCTTAGTACTCTGGTCAATTAGAATGTCTTACAATATCTGCACGTTTCGTAAGTGCACAATTAGATACAACTAATGATGCTAATTTGTTAGACTTGTTCTATCTGTTCATTGTCTTACAAAGTAGATAGAAAGGTGTTTTTTATAGTTGCGTACGTGCAAACTAAAGACCTATTTAGTGATAGCATACGTCACTAATTTGTGATAAGATAGGTAAGTGTGTGTTGTTTATTAGTCAGCGGCGTTAATTATTCCAGGCATAGTATGAATCAAATAATATTACTCCCCGGTTTATCCTGGATTGACCCATCTTCCTGTATTGCTTCCTACTAACATGTCCATTCGGACTGGGAAAAGTCCAAAAAACTATGTAGCTTTTATATTATAAATTAAAATTAAGTTGTACACCCACACACTCATTACCTACTAATTATTTCTGTTAGGCCGTAACCCATTTATGTAACCACAAATGTAAATTTAGGTTCAATTGTTAGAAAAAGCTTTAAACCACAAAACATTTTACGTCAGTTGTAGAAGGTTGATACTAACACCGGTCCTATTATAATAATTAAATCAAGGAGGTGCCTATGTATTTCATTAACGGTACATTGAGAATTCCAGAAGACCTTTAACGGAAGTGTGATTGACCTACCTAATTACGATTTCCTGATTCAACATATAACGCGAGATTACTCAGACGTATCACCTCGTATCACTTATAAATAGAATAAACATTTATGTACTTTGGATACTTTGCTACTTATGAATGAATCACGTTATCAACATCCTGCGAACTAGCAACATGTTACAAATTACGATAGTTGAGTACACCAAATTGCCAGATACGCAGCGATGCCAGGACAAGTGTCCACCCCTGGCTTCTGGTACCATGTAGTAAATGCAAACAATAAATAAAAATGTAAGGCATTACTCAGTATTTTCAATGATTGAAAGAAATGCTTGCTTCTCGATCTCTTTTATTTATTGTTATGATTCATATGGAGGGCATATGTTTGTAAGGGCAAGATGTTAATTTAAAAAAAACAGTTTCGGAAAGTTCGGAAAGATTCTCCGGGAAACCAGATTCTGATGGACAGCCGAAACCTACAATATGCACAATAATGAATTGTAACTAAAGACTAAGACTAAGACATACCTATATACAACGATTCTATGACACCTGTAACTTATTAGCGGAACGTCTGATTTTCACGGAACCCAATTTAGGAAACAATTATATAGAATTTCAGGCACTGCGGATATTTATACGAATTTAAAACTAAATTTGTTTAACAACAGAAGCTTTTTGCCCACCCAGAGCAAATCCTGGGTATGGCCATGTGCGCCAGTTATCACTTACCTAATTATAACTATAGACAATGGGTCATAAGCAAGCTCTTGAACATATATTTTGGATAGCCACAGTTAGTAAGTATTTACTAGTAGATTACTCATAAGTGAGTAGGTTGGTAGGAACCTACATCGTTTCTTGCTTCTATCTAATCAACTGTAATTTCACGGTTCACTGGTGTCGCGAATTAGGTATTGATGTTAGGTTATAAAAATAACTAAGTATAAATAAGTACCTACATATTTTTCAAAGCAAATGCTCCTTGGTCAGTACATTAAGAGCTGCATAAAATTGTAATGTAATGCTCCATCGAATTCTGGATTGTTAGATTACACGCGAATATACGGTGTGTAAGTTTAAAATCAGGGCTGAGTGTAAGTTTAAAATCAAGATCATAGAGAGCTAAAATCAAGTACACTGCAAAACTTTTTACGCGATAGTTTTTAAACTTTAATGAGCAATTCATCCTTAGCATATACCTACCAACTAGTAGTGAGTACTTTTAAACACACAGTAGGACCACTGTCAAGAACTAACAGGCCACCACACACCTTTGGAGAAATCATTGTAGGTCAATAATGTTTAGACTTTGGACCTATGTTGAGATTTGAAATCACTAAACGCTCAGTTACCCAGTAACTTACTTCTAAGTTTATTTTATTGTTAAAAACGTAAAGAATTCTAATGTTACCGTTAAATAACTAAAAAAACAAAATAGACAGTTCGTAAAGTTTATAGGAAAATCCACTTCTTGAAATGCTTAGTGATCGAAAACTTGTCTAGGTATGCTATTATTACTTATCCATAAACTAAACTCACTAGTACTTGAATTAGTTTTTGTTGGTACTGTAGGTAAGCGCGGGCTCAGATAAGCTACACCAACCTATAATGACTTTAAATAAGGGGCAAAACAATTGTTCATTTCTGATCTGGTCTATGTGATCCTATGCTATCATTTATTTTTTTGACTTCTTATCTACATATAGACCGTGTTTTGAATGCAGTAATATCGTTTTGGTCTCGAGAATAAGGCTATAACAAGCAATATTGGTGTCGGAATTGGTACTGACCTAATTCAAATCTGATTTGCTTCCAAGGACCAGTTTTCTGTTCAGGGTTCGCAAATTCCCTATAACTAGCTACCTATATGACCTATTACTCATAATGTATCTACCATAATGACTATAATATCCATGCGGTCATTAGACAACAACAAGAATCGTTGATGTTGATGATGTAGGGAGAAAAATACACATACCTAATTATCGATGAATCAACCATGACTAAATATTTTACATACAGTATTATATTATGCTGGTCAGTGGGTTATGAATGCATCGCGTGCATACATTGCACATTTATATAAGTACCAACATACCTACACTCGCTTTTGTGTCATACTTAGATTGTTCGTTTTTATTGGCATACTAGCTGTACTCGACTTGTTTGTCGTGGACATTTACTTTTTGACTATCCCAGGAGGAACTTTTATATTTCCCTGCATAAAATAGTTATCGCTTGGTATTGCCATGCCAAAATTCTTAACGCCTACATATACATTATGACTGCGTTCAGACGGACAGATTAAAATTCCTACAACGCACCTGTTTTTTTCTTTCCAAGATATTAAATTTACAGACACGACCAAGTTACAGTCTTATTATATGTATACATAGATAGATTTTAGGTAGGTGTGGTAAAGTAATAACGATGATAATACAGTACAGAACAATGTATGTTGATGATTCACAAAAGAAACACCATGATACCTAGGTATTATGCATAATGCAATTGCCGGCCAAGAAGAAGCAAGTATAGACTAGACGCTTAAACAAGCAATTTATTATAAGATACTAGTATATAGAGTAACAACATAAATCTGTGCAAAGCTCAAGAGTGCAGGCACCTTTGTGCATTATAAAAGCTGATAACTATAAAAACAGTAAACAAAACTACATTGGCTGCTCGGCGGGGAATTGAAGAGTGATGGTTGTCGAATTTATTTTCCAATACTTGTCTCTGAATAATAATGTAGGTAGGTGCGATGTTGGTGGAATATTAACTTTTATGGGTCCATGAACGTGCGAGTGTAAGCAATAAAACAAGCGGTGAAACATAACTTTTGAAATTGTCTCAAGAAAATTAAATTATCGGTAATATATCCCACCAATTGACTGTGAGGGTAAAGGGGTTAATTTGTCCTCACGTCAGGCCTTCATATGATTGGAGCAAGAAACATAGAACTGGCTAAATGCACATAGTGCGAATCTTAAATATCACTTCATTACAAACATCGTTTGTATAATTCTTGACTGTAAGTAGTTACGTATTTAACGACGTGTGTAGCCCTGAGTGGCCAATGGAAGAGGGGCCCCCTCTTCCATTGGCCACTCAGGGCTAGTGCCCAGGTCCTCGCGATCCATCGGGCCCCCCAGTACTTGCTAGATCACCAACCGATTACCAATATCACCGTTAAATATTAGAATTTGTTTTTCGTAAAATCAAATTATAATTAGGTATCCTAAGGTGCTCAGGGCCTGCAATAGTTTAAAAACGGCTCTAGCAAGGGATCCTCGTTGTTCAAGCAACCCTATTAGTAACTACATAACATGTCTATTAGTTGTAGTACCTACATAATGTTAAGAACGTGACGGTGACACGGCGAACACGTGTGTTGTTTGCTATATTTTTTTTATTAAGTAAGGACCACAAACAAGTTCTGAATAGAGTAAATAGTTTTAATGCTCTGTTCAACAATTTGTAATTAATATCAAATGCCACGGGTGTAGCTGGAACTTTATCTTTAACGTTATCAACTTAATGACAACAAAGATAATAACAGCAGATACATTCCAAGTAGGTACATCAACGTAGAGTAGTAAACATAAATTAGCGACATTAAAACGGTTAATTATTCTCATTATTTTTATGCCATGCTAATCGCAATTGCAAAGTCCGAATGAGTTGATTAATGCTAAAATAACAATATCATGTACTTACCTACTTACTCGATAAATATACATATAAGAATACAGTACAGGCGTGGAGATAATTTACATAATGACATAAAGTTAAACTATGTAGGTAGGAAGACAGTTACCTATGTTGTTGTCTTTAATAATAAAAATACATTAAAAAGAACTGCGTCATAAATGATCTTTAGTCGGGACAATTATTGGGAGGATTTCAGCCGGTCTAGTTTTGTAATGGGTCCCGACTGTTAAAGTCGTTACTGGATATGTCTACATATGTGTCGGGTTAAAAAACATTTAGATTTTTTTTCTTTGAATAAAGAAGAGAAGAAAAAACCTATTGTGCAATTATATAAGAATTTTATCACAGCTTTATACTAAATATTGAAAATCAATGTGATAATGGTTGTTCACCAAATTTAAACCGTTTTACCTTAATGTTAATTCGAAATGAAAAATTATAACAAAAACCTAAAGATGATTCTCAAATTCCTATTCAATGATACCTAACTTAACATAGTTGGTCAACTTTTATTTTTTCCTTTTCACGATATGGCGTCTGGTTGCCGTCTTATTAAATTTTGATTACTGTCTTCTCTTGATTGACACTTGAAACATTAAGACAAATCGATTGACGTAGGAATCAGAAAAATCGGCCCACGCGTTTGGTCTCTAGAGCGCTAGAAAAGAACAAAAATACATACATAGATACATAGAAAGGCTGAAAAACACACTACCCTCCTTTGCGTAGCACAGTCAGATAAAAAGGTTACGAACTCTTCAATTTTATTCCAAACTGTATTTATTTAACGAGACAATTTTAATTTCCAACATACGGGTAACTAAACTAACTAGTCAACTAATATGAATTTATTGTTAACGGAATTCATAAAGGTTCCCGCCGCCGCGGGGCTTTAAATTAAACTCCCGACACGTACTCAGCCTTACCCCTATCGCATGTCGTCTAAAGACGCACAATCCAGCCACGACATCGCCAGAAGCGGCAATAAATTGTATGCTGATATGGAAAAATGGCGAGAAACTGTCTTTTATCGTCTTAGCATAGTCCTTCTAGCCGAACGTTCAACCGCCGCGCATCCCTGGATTATTTATTGCGACCGACGCAGAACCGCAGCTTCCCGAAGCTGCGTGGGATCGTGTGGGGCTTCGGCACGCCATAACCGCATCTTGAGGCTCAAATGACAACTGAGCCTGCGTAATTGCAGCCTTATCTTGTTTATACCGCATATACATAGTCGGCGTAATCCAACCGACAGCAATACGAGGCAAAGTAACATTCGAGATAAGAACATAATTATTTTTATGCAGATACCTATTACATATGTACACGGTCTCAAACCAGAGCTGGTAACGACAGCGTAGGTTTTCAACTGAGTATATGCTACTTTAACCCGTTCCATAAGATATGAGAGTCGAATGTCTCTTTTATATTTTTGTACATATCTGTCTTATTTCGTAGTCAATGTAAGACTGTGCGGCATTATTTATTACTCTGATATTTTAATGCTAACAGTTGGCCCAGATTTGAAAGATTTAATATAAAAATTAAAATTATATTTTAAATATTTCCGCCATTGAACAATTTAGACAGTGAATTTGGCTGCAATTCGACAATGACTCGACTATTTAGTCCGCCAATTGCACCGGTACGGTCGGCGTCGGTTCGCCAATAAATTGTAGTTTCGAAATGTAATATATTGCGGGGATTCAGCAAACGAGCGCGCGATTAAACAGCGTAAACCACACAACAGAGCACCCATCACCGTATGGTTACTCCCACAACAACGCGCAGTCCCAAAACAGACGGATGGAAATATCATATGCATCCCTCGTGCACTCGCGCACGCACATCTGCGCACTGCATCAGACCCTTCTGTTACATGAAACTCTCAACCCCTTTTTGTAATAACGTTGCGCAGTGCACACAACACTTATATAATAGTGCTGCATGAATTATATTAATTTAGCAAGCTCGTTTAATTTAATTCCACCGCTTTTGTAATAACTACAGAAGATCATCCGCTTCGACCTGTGTCTACATTTAAATGTCACGTCTACGTAACGGTAAAGTTCTTAGTATACGAGCCATGAGTAGACGTTCATGAGCATCGGAATAGGAACATAATAGATACTATCTTGCCTTTATTGCAGAAAACACCTCCCTAAGATGCGCTCACGGTTCTATAAGGCGCGGTCTAAACTATAATCATTACCTGTAATAACTATTCTTTACATACCTGCCTCGACATGCAAACCAATAAATATTTATAAGAGACTATACATTTATTTTATTTATACGAGGGATACACTAAAAGATCTGTAAATATACAAACAGATACCTCCAATAAAATGTGTAGAAGCATAAAAGATGGATTAAAAATAAAGATATCGCATCAAAGTGGATAACGCTGAGATCACGTCTGGAACGAGACGATCGAGTTTTGCTTCTCACGATCGCCAAGAATAGTTTAAAAAAGATAGTAAAAAATGTATGCGAATCAAGCAAAGTGCGTGCGAGGATGCATACTACGTGCGTCAAACGGGAGCACCGTGGGACCGAGAACCAGACCAGCCCAACGCCGCACCAGACATGCGTTCAACGATATGCCACTGCGCATAAATTGGATACTATTTTTCACTATGCAACTATTTTTAAGTGATAATGAGTTTAAATTGACTTGAAATAAAATATACTTCGTGTAATAGCTGCTTACTTTAAAAGGAAGAAAGGAAAGTGTGACCCATGATGAGTGTTCCTCAGAAATTATTATTATAATATAATAGAGAATTGCAATTATCTCATCAAGCTACCTATTTTATAATCGAAAATACTTAGTACACATAATTATTATTTATCTATTTAAATTACTTATTATTTTACGAAATTATTGTCGATGCTCGATTCCGTTGTAAAACCTTCCTTTTCTTACTACACAAAAAACACTACCACATAAAAAAAAAATATTATTTGGCATCCTTAACTAATGGAGCGTTACCATAAAATTGATTTTTACAAAAACACTTCAACGCAACGTCACGGCGGATTACAGTTTATAAACGTAGCTTTTACAAATGAATATATCTTACTTATATATAAGTAAGTAACGTTATTTTTCGATGTATTGTTACAGAGACCAAGGAGAGGTGCAGGACAATGGCGTGTATAGAGAGGAGATACTAAAACAAAATGGCGGTCGCGCGCGCCGTCCTCGTGCTCCTAGCATCTACGGCACAAGCATGGATGCCGGATGCCAATGCACGCATACACATCAAATATGGTGAGTGAATAAATAAACAATTAGGTACTTATTAATAATAAAACACAAAATTCGTGAGCTAGAAACTTAAAATACAAACACGATAGGAGAGATGCAACAGCTTTTAAAGCGTAAAAGTTAACTGTTGATGGAAATATAGTTACGCATATTTTAGTAAAATAATCACGCTCGTATAGCATTAGCTCCATTCTTGTTTAAAGTAGGGTGTAATAATAGAAAATAATAAAATTTGATTCGCGCGCTAATTATCAGAGCACCTCATAGATTTAGCGTGGCACCACGCCTTCTGAAAGAATCGCAAGGCTTGCTGAAAATTTTGAGTTCTCGTAACTCTGTAAGAATACTTGTGTATTCTTCAGGACTGGAGGTCTCTATCAAGTCTACATATGTTTGATACCTTGGTAGGATAGGTACTAAATGGGTGTTAACAAAATATCGTTTTTTTTAGTAGAAAAATGCAAAAATGTCACATGTAAGGACCGTGGCAGGTGCAAGAAACCTCCGAGGATATTCGAAGTATTATATTGACACGTGAGAATTTCCCAACCAATGTTATGAAATCGCAAACGCTCATTGTTGTTTAATCGCCGTACAATGGGAACATTGTTCGTTTGATCCACACAAAAAAATTGTTCGTTCAATTTGCACATACAAGCGTCGACAAAAGCGTATTAAATTCCTACCACACTACATTCTAATAAATCGAAAAAAGATCTACTTATTGTGTGAAAACCTTTTTAGATAATCTATGTACCTACGTGTAACCAGCCCAGTACCTCGTCATAGAGAACCGTGTGCTGAGATGGGAATTTGATTTTCAGTATTATTAAGTAGTTTCATGTTATAACAGCTATCAGGGTTTTATCAATTGCATATGATATTTACTTATAATAAGACTGTTCTTGTCTGTACATTTAACATTTAAAAAAATGAATATTTTTGGTAAAATATAGTCGTAGCGCACATATCTTTATACAGAGGCTGAATTCTCAATTTTTGGATTTTCTTTGGCTGTCCGTTCGCGCATCACGGAATTCTTACCGGAGGGGTCTTCATGAAACTTGATATGTTGATGGCTATACTCTCGAGTCAACGTATTAGGTACTTTTCATCCCAGAAATTGATGTTTTCTCGGTGGATAGCTAAAAAGTGTACCTCAAAACCAAGTTGGCTAGTTCCTCGGGATAGCCAAGAACTAATCCATGCATACGATGCCACAAATAAATAAATGTACATAATGACAATTTATTTTGTGTCATCGCATAATTTGGTATTAAGCTTACTTTTTTTAGTTAGATGTTTGTTTTTAAATTTAATTACGTATATCGTCATTATACCGATTTATCATATTACTAATAATTTACCAAGCGGAGGCCGTATGAAGTCACCATGACTAAGTAAAACTTTTAATGAATTGGTTTGTTACAGGCGATGAAACTTCAGAACAGTTCGTGGGTAATGCAACGGCGCCAGACCACTTCCGTATATTAGACAAGGATGACTTCTCTATTATAGTCGGTGGCAGGTAAACTAAAAGTTCATTTCTAAGTACACCTATTATTCTCTTCCGTAGTTTTATAGTCGTCTATAAGTGCTTAGTATCTCTTTCAACGAAATTATAAATCCAATTACACCATCACACCTGTAATCCCCGAAGGGGTAGGCAGAGGTGCAGTGCAGTGCACCCACATTTCGCCAAAAGATACCCCCTTGACATATTTTCGTTTTTTTACAACTTAGTACCAAGGTTAGGTATTTTTATAGTCACAATTTGCTTTACTTTCTATTGTTGTAGGTTATATTGTGACTAATGAGGTAACCTATTTGTTATTTGTGTGGGTTATCATACTTACCTACATGAGTATGACTTTATTTGGACAACCTGTGAGGTTCAAATATTGAATCAGGTTGTGAATAATTCATTCTCGTGTTTTTTTTGTTCAGCCGTAAAACATTCGTTTTTCTATTGCAGAAATACAGTATACAACCTAAGCCTCTACGATTTATCAGAAAATTTGGAACAGGTAATTGGTAATTTTCACTATATGCTACATAGTCTAGCTAGAACATACAAGTAGATAGAAACACTAGTACCTGGCGTAGGTCGGTTTACAATTTAATTAATTTTAAATTGTACTCAACAGTGTTGCTCTACCTATATTTAATTTTACAAGACAGACTTGTTTAGAAGTTCAGACGTAACTTTAACGCTAGCAAAGTGAAGTCACTTTTTCAATGCATTTGTAGTGGAAAATGTTCGCACATACTAAACATTTTGTCTAGTAAATGGTCCGACATACGCGTGCCTGAATGCGTAGACCAGTTTTTTAGCCTTCACTTGTAGCGCACGCCTTGTGTTGTGTGAATATTCTAACAAGTCTATGTTTCACAAGCTATTAGCGATTTTTTTGGTATAGCTAACCCCAGTAAATGATATATCCCAAATCAAAGTTCCTACCAGACATTGTTAGGTGCGGTAAGTTGGTATAATTTTATGATACAACGTTATCTTGTATTTGATTAAAATCCGCAACACACTTGATAAGGAATATCGAACAGTTCCTAACCAGATAGTCCAGATTGATATCGGCGTGGAGTTCGCCAAGTCGATCCGGCCGCAGTAGCAGACGGCCGAAAACCGTAATAGGTCTCGCTCTACACTACAGGTTTATGTATCTAATCTTGCGCAAACAACAATAGTACCGCTGTTGCTACTGCAATCACTATTTATTCTTAGTTATGTATGACCCATTTCACGCGTGAACTGTTTATTTTCTAAATCTTAAGTAGGTACAGATAATATTTTATCCATCTTAATATGAGTTGCATTGCATCGTTCCTATTAGCTTAATATACGGATTACGAGGTAGTGTCATTCTGAATCATGGGATTGCGCAAGCTCTATTCTGTACATTATTTATTGCATATGTGTGTATATGTGTGTGCAAACGTAAATAAATACGTCATATATATAGACAATAGAATCATTATTAAAGTAAGTATGTAATTAATCAGGAATAAATTATATGATAAATATTACCTATAAATCCACTGTGGTAAATAAACACAAAGCAAAATATAGGTAGGTATCACATTATTTACCCATCACCCACTAAGTAGTAGGTAACAGAAATAAACATTATGCAGGACCATTCATTACGAATCCCTCGATTGATCGCATCACAATGTCAGCGTGTAAAATAGAAAAATACGAACCCGTCTGGCCGGATAGACGTGCACTGGCCGAGAGAACTGGCACACAGCCAAAAACCATTCGTTTCGCTCATGAAAAATAGTCCCATGTTTATAGACAATTTTATGACAGCAGACACAGGAAACATCCGTTCAATGCCCTTATGAAGTTAATAAATTAGAACATTAAATAAATTAAGTAACATAAAATATTTTAAAAAATATGGTAGTTGATAAGTCCAAATTACTCAATGACAAGCTTCATCAATATTTGTTTTTAAACGATAAATGTGTGTATATAGCAAGTTGATAGTTATATTGTGTGCTTAACAAAATATCGTTCTGTTTTTCGACCATCCATTAAGAAATACCAAGTCTAAATTCAATTTGTTCATGAGTTTATGATCCAAAATGTAGCAAGTTATAGTATAACGTCAACCTTGGCGTTTGAAATTACTCGTCACATATTAGAGTTGGCCGTTGCCGCGTTGCGTTGAATAATTCACGGGCCGCAGCGCAGGGCGTGTACACCCTCTCACCCGAATACTAATCGCATCTACACTGCTACTTTTCCTTCAACCCGTCTACCCGTTTTTTTTAATCCACCTTTTTAATTTTATCGTTAAATTAAATGTCTACTTGCGTATTCTGAACATACAGACGACCGCCTCGCAAACGACATAACGTAAATCGGTTTAATCTATTTGGCACCCACGAAGATGGTTATCTCGTCGCGTCGCGATACAGCTACGATTGACCGATATCAAAACCTATATTTTGAGTTTTCGCACATGCAGTTAGTTTAACGTAGGAGGTAGGTACGATGAAGTCATAATAAAATAGGTCACTTTTTTTATTTATATTTGTGTGTAAATATTCTTCGCTTGCTATGCAAGTTTGCGTAGCGATCATAGCAAGCAAGCAGAGCAATTTAGTTACTAGTTGCAACGTACAACTTGCGACACAAGTGGGCCATCGTTTAGAAGTCGTTTACAGTCCAAATTGTGCAAATTTGCCGAAACACTCCGCGACTTTATTTATTATACCGAGAGAAAGTAACTAACAAGCTCGAGCACCAACGACTGGCTTAAATCTTAAATTGAATTCTTTATTATTTGAGCGGCTACTAAGTACCTAAATAATTAATGCAAGATAATTCGTATTCGAGTGTCCTCCGTATATTTTTTTTTGTATAGAAGACGACCTACTTTCTACTGAATAGATACATAAGTACCTAGATATATATTTTATGCTAATAAACATTATTTAATAAATTAATTTATTTGTCCTTAGCGTCTGGAATGGCAATCAACAGACGCGCACAGAGAACTCTGCCAGTTAAAAGGCAAATCGGCCGACGAATGCCAGAATTACCCACGAGTGGCGGCGCGGGCGCATGGTCAGCTGCTAGTATGCGGCACCAACGCATTTAAGCCAATATGTCGTCGATATTCGGGAAACCCATCGAATCATCACCATGATGAATTTGACGGATCAGGCCGGTGTCCTTACGATCCACAGCACAATTCAACTGCTATTTTTGTTGGTAAGTTTTAAGTTTCATTCGTTGGTTTCATCAGTCAACACATCTGAATCAGGAATAATGAGGTACCGAATAGCATTTACGGATATCTTAGATTAGGTTAGGTAAGTACCTAAGGTACTGTAGTTACGATGATCCTCATTAACTTCTCGCTTTCTATAGGAAGGGTCGCGCATAGCGCAAGGCGCCTCGACCCTGTAATCTTACGATTTATTACTTAGCCCCGCTAGGTACCACGGTGACACGAAGCAAACTTTAGTCACAGTTAGGTTAGTAAGGACCTACTAAGATACTTGATATGAGGGATTCTCAGAAAAACAAAGCTGCGTTTCGGAAAATATAAAGGCATGTAGACCTAGGTAGGTATAATATATTAAAGTCTCAACTGTTCGACATTGTGACATTTATACAATGCAAACCGTAGATATACCCACGGTTTGCATCAAGCTACGAATAGAACGAAAAAACCGTACTGAAGAACACAAGTCTCCTAATTGTAGTGCATCTTCTACAAATAAATAGGTACCTTCCTACCATACTTCTTCGTGAACAGCAATGCAGAACGCTATCAAGCGTGATTTGGTCTAGAATCTGTATGCTCAACAATCGTATTTCTTAACAGATGGCGAGTTATACACAGCGACGGCAGCAGATTTCTCTGGGACTGATCCTCTGATCTACCGCGCGCCAGTACGAACTGAACGATCGGATCTTCGTCTACTCAACGATCCGTCATTTGTTGGAGCCGTTGCTTCTACCAGCCACGTCTACTTTTTCTATCGCGAGACCGCCGTGGAATACATGAATTGCGGAAAGGTTGGTGTTGTTCAATAAGTAGACCCGGCTACCAATGTGTTTTAAGGGACTCTTTTAAAAACGTTATTCTTATCCCACAGGCTGTTTATTCTAGAATAGCACGGATTTGCTTGAACGACAAAGGGGGTCCTCCGCATACATTTAGCGACAGATGGACATCATTTTTGAAGACCCGTCTGAATTGTTCCATGCCCGGAGAATATCCATTTTATTTCGACGAAATTCGTAAGTATCCGCCGTTCGTTGTATGGAATTTACAAAAGTTTACTGTTTACTACAACGCAACCGTAACGCTTGTATTATGGGTACAAAGTCAAAGTCAAGTTCAAGTCGTCAATTTGATACAGAGTCACAATCTTAACATCCTGTGTTTTTCTCTTTCAGAGGCAACAACAGAATTAATTAACGGAATTTATGGGAAAAGCAGTAGCAAGAACGACATATTATACGCAGTATTTACAACACCACAAAACGCCATCGGCGGTTCAGCCGTATGCGCATTTTCTATGAGAGATATCATAGATGCTTTCGAAGGAACATTCAAGGGTCAAGAAAGTATGAACTCTAACTGGCTTCCTCTCGAAAAAGAAAAAGTCCCAGCGTACCGACCAGGATCGTGCGTTGAAGATAGTCGAACTCTTTCCGACAACGCGGTAAACTTCATAAAAACACATCCGCTAATGGACAAAGCAGTACCGTCATTCTTGAACCGACCACTTCTGCTAAGAGTCAGTTTACAATACCGATTCTCAGCAATCGCTGTACATCCCCAAGTCCAAGCGATGAATGGGAACAAATATGACGTCATTTATGTCGGTACCGACGACGGAAGAGTCATCAAGGCTGTAAACGTAGCCGCCAATGAGGGCGACTTCGATGCCAGTATAGACGAAAACACTAGGAGTCCCGTAAAAACAGCTGTTATTTCTGAAGTTCAAGTGTTACCTCAAGGTGTGCCTATCAAGCAAATGCACATAGCACTTACTACTGAGAAATTAATTGTCGCATCTGGCGACATCATAAGAGCGGTAACTCTATCGCATTGTGGAAACGTGCAATCGTGCAGGTATTATAATTTCTAATTTCTGTATCATGATACAAAATGAGATCAGTACCTGCCTACATACTTTTAATTAAGTACGTACATAATTAACAAATTTATTTTGTATTTTAGGGAATGCATTGCACTGCAAGATCCTCACTGCGCGTGGGATACTAAACAACAAGTATGCTCTTGGGTCGGAAACCGGCAATTTCCTAATCCTGGGAGGTTTCTACAAAGCGTAGAATATGGAAAGACTGATGTATGTAATAAGCTGCCAGCACTCTTGCCGGGTGATCGACATACCAATAGAAATCCAGGTACAAAGAAACCCGTACAATTGGATTCGGAAACGCATCATAAGACAGACGACATTCAAAATGAAATATTAATAGAAGTTGTCGAAACGAATATTTTATCGGAAGAAAAAAATACTAACAACATTAAACACGAGACAGGTAAATACTAGCGTACGATTATTATCAATAACGATACAAAAATTACACCAATTACGTCCAACGGACTAGTAGTTTGTATAATAACTAACAAGTATGTTATTTTGCCATCCAGATTTGTTGACGGTGGAAGCAGCAGAAGGTAACATCTATAGCGCACAGGCGCTGCTCACGGCGGTGGTAGCGTCGTGTCTGGTGACACTCATGGTGGGATTCGTCATAGGGTATCTATTCTCGCGGCGATTTCGACACCCGTTTTTTACCGACACCTCACCATTCAATGAACAACATAATCATCTAAACAGGTAAATTATATACTAATATATAAAAGACATAGAAATAATCGCATTCGTTAGAACGTCTGACAATACAGTTTTTCTTTACAGGCGAGTTTTTATGATTTCCCGAAGTGAGTCATAGTTATAATCCGCAATAATTACTCGCTGAAATTTTCGGTCACATTATGCCTGCACTATAAAATACCTGTTTACTCTTACATAATATTACCTAAATCCTATTGTAAAATCGACCGACATTGTAAAAATGCGATATGCTTACCCACGAACCATTTTGGCACAAACACCAATCTTTGTGATCAATAAACTTAAAGAACTAAGTACATAAAGATACAATACAAACACATTAGCAACACTGTAAATGACACCAACAACCTACTTATTTAGTGCCATATTCGTTGTTGATTACCTAAAATAATAATCGAAAAGTTGGTACGAATACTTAATGGATCGTTTATTTTCAGGTTAAGCCCATTGGAAACACCGTTGAATGCTAATACTGCTTATATACCGCGTTCGAAAAACGTCAACATGGTTGCCAATGTTTGCCCTAAGCAGGATAACTTGCACCTGGAGCTCGGCAAAGAGAGGACGCTCGACTTGCGAAACTCTACCGAATCCTTGGACAAGGATCTCAAGTGCGGTACTTTACAGAAAGTTAAAAAGACTTACATTTGAAAACTACCGCGACGAACTGTATATGGATCCATTGCGAAGTGATTGAGACTAAAATATATCGCGAGTGCCAAGTCTTACGAGTAAATCGTCTAAGACAGTGTATGTTTATTGTGATCTAATCAGTGATGGCTTTCGTTGTAAATACATGAGTCGTTTCAGCATCGTGTACAGGTTACTGATATTCCTAATGGCGCGACCAAGAGTAAACAGATACGGTAGTACGATGACTGAGTCGGACGGCAATAGCATGTAACCGAACAGTCATTTAGCCATGTTTTTAACAAGCTGAAGCCCCATGGGCTGCAGCCTAAGCCGTATATCACTTTAAACAATGTAAACAGTAAATATTGCATTTTAAGGATATCAGATGTTTTATCCTGCACCTACTGTATGGCTAACATTTAGTAGTATGAAAGGGCGGTTGCGCGATGTAAGCTAAGTCCAGGACCACTGCCCGTACTTGACATGGACGTCAGCAACACTGGCATGGGGCATGGGTCTGGCCTATGCTTGTTCGCAAGCAGTACGTGAACAAATCAATTCGGAATATAGGTACGTTAATAGTTATGTAACCGTGAGTAACGCCTGGACTCTTACGACTGAACATTGTGTTCTGTACCGACCACACGTGTGGCAAATAATTCAATTTGTACAACACAAAAGTTAGATCAGCGAAAATCTGAATAATGGGACTAATATAACCTAATTAACTCATTGTAAATAAATAGGTTTTCAGTTTTAGCGTTAGTTAGAAACAGTTTTGACACATTCCATACTTCTTAATACGTAAAAGTTAATTTCGGGGTGCAGCTATCTGTAAATATAATTTTAAATGTGTATATAGCGTTGTTTTAAGTATTAGTTGGGCTTTTGGCTCAATGATTCCGGGACTTGACATAGTCAAGACACGGATTTAGCAGAATGAGTCAATATAGAAGGTAATTATTAAGTACCTAAAGTAAAATAATATATGTTGAAGTTCTGATATAATGAAGTTCTAAACAAAATGTTACAAATTATTATAAAGCTGATTGTGTTTGTTAGGCACCTAATGTGTAGCCAATATGGTATCCTGAGTTTAAAAATTATTATTACGAGCTATAATTAACCATTTCAAAATCAGCAATTTGATGAGATTGTAGGTAACTGACAGGTCATATAAGTAGCTAGGTATCAACATTATGGACTATGCAAGTTGAAACTAAATTTACCAGCAGCTTTATAAAATATATCCAAATAGTGATAGTATACAAAACAAACTACTTGAATATTGTGTGTTACTGTATGTAGAGAATAGTGAACAATTTTGTTATTATGTAAAATCATTATGTATTACAGAGATATAGCATAAATATTGCTGTGCTAAGTGCATAGTGCCTTGTAGGTTGCCAATTTAGTGCCTAATGTTATTATAAGATACATCAGGACAGAGAAAGTTATTTATTTGTAAACCACTTATATTGTATACCTGTCTAGGTTTGTAGCTCTTTGTTTATCAATGCTGAGTTGAGCTTGGCCCGTTTTGAAAACATATATACCTATGCACAGTTCACATTTAACATAGCTTCATTATAAACGAGTTGCATTTTGCGTATCAAATCAACAATCTATACTTATTATGTATGTGTGAATATAAAATACCAATTAGGCTGAAGTAACCACCAGAGATCTAAAAATGAACTAGTGTTCCCACCGTAAAACAAATCAAAGTCTCTTTATGTTAAGCGAAATATAAAGTATCTATTTCTGTAAATAATAAATATTAAATAAGCAGTAGAGGGTATGAATATACTAAGTAAACATTGTAGTATCTATTTACGTATTCCAAAATGAGCATAGACATTTATAGTGATCTATGATAATCATCAATCAAGTTTTTATAATTTACTTACTATGAATTTTAAATAATGATTATCGAAGAAATACCTACCTACTTACTGTAAATTTGTAACAACTCATTTATAATACAAAACATTACAAAACAAAAACATTTTTTATTTATGTTATTTTATATTATATTACTGGCAATTATATCAATTATCAGTACTAGAGAAAATATAAGTACCTATTTAAAAAATAGTACAGTGTTTTATTAAATACTTAGAATTAATAATAATTATCATATCAGATATTAATAGCTGGTACTAACCTACTATTTGATATAAAAAATAACATTATTTTGTATTATTATTCTTCACTGAACACAAATAAAACACCAGAGCAGGATCCATAACATTCAATACTAGGTAGCTATTGAATGTTCTTCATGTTTAGTCACATACCTAACAAAATATTTCAACTGATGTCCATATCTAGATAATTTATGTAGTTACATAAAAACTGTCGTTTTTCAACAGCTGTTTGAACAATGTTGGTGTTGATGGTGACACCATCATCACAAGCTACCACTTCCTCCTTCACTTCGGAACACCCTTCATGCATCAAAATAAAATTATGAAGGATACAAGATGCCATTATGAGTAGGTGAACTGACTCAGGCTTCACAATGTCAATATGATTCAACTTTCTTAACCTCTCCTTCATTAATTCAAATGCATGACCAATGTAACTGGAAGTCTTCCAGTGAATTTCATTAAATTTAATTTCTTCACTTGTTAACAACTCCTCACTAGTAAATGGTGTTATTAAATGTTTCCTTAATCTGTATTCAGAATCTCCAAGTATATGGTTCTCAAATTCTATGTAATTTTTTAACTCCTGAGCCAGTGGGCTTTCTTTAAATACTTTACTTTTTTTTGTTTTTCCAATCTCACCAACATGAACATCTATAAAAATTAGAGACTCATCACACACTGCTTGCAAAAGAACAATATCTGGTTTATCTTTTTTGTTTCTCTTGGAGCCCACTTTCAATCGGCAAGCATCAATAAACCCCACACAATTTGGAAACTTGAATCTGCTGTTAACCTTTATTCTAGTTATATGTTGTTCCTCAACTGATGGCCAGCTAATAAAGTGATATCTGTGTTCAACGAGGTGTGAAGCAATTTCATGGAATATACTGCTCACTGAAGATTTGTGCAAACCAAATAATCTACCAATTTCATTGTATGAACAATCAGTCATTAATAGCCAGAGGAACACATGGACTTTTTTGTCTATTGGAATACTTCCTGGTTTCACATAATCCTTTAAGAAGTTTATGAGTGCCTGAAATATAAAAAAACACAAATTACAATTTATCTAACTAAATTAACTCTCAAAGGTAAAATAAAAATCATTTATCTCAATATAAAAGTAAGAATTGATGACTGGACATGGAAGAAGAGGAAGATGAATGTATATCATTTATGAAATTAAACTCAAGATTGACAATCTCCATTCATTACAACGTAGCTGGATATTTCGCCGAATAGCTCTCCAAATCCAGTGGGTGCCACAGTGCAAGATCTTAATAAGTGGAAAACTTATTCAGCGAGGCGCTAGTAGTAACTAACTACCATATGGCAAGTATGTAAATATTACAAGTTCATGTAAAGGTTGAAATTGTGGTTTTCTTGCATAAAATCATGAATTTAAGACTCACAGCGATCTCTATGATGGCACTGAGAAATTAAAGAATGAAACTACACAGTTTTGTATGGCGATTGCCAGTCCTATCTTATTGCTCCATGGTCAATCTTAACAATAGTGCAATATTACCAGTGAGACCCAAACTAGATAGGTGGTCTATATCTAGTATATCATACAAGAAAATATTTTTCATCAAGTACTTATTGTCGCACTTCACTGTGTCACTGATCGTTAAAAACGCCGGCAAACCGATAAATAAAACCTTGGTCTGGTTCATCTCAACGCCCGGCAGTGAACAAACGACTTGAGTAGGAGTAGGAAATAATTACTTACCAGAATGGTGCTTCGTTTTATTTTGACCCTTTCAAGATAATCCTGATCAGTAAAATTTCGTACAGTATTTTCATAAAATCCTTTCATAGGACGAGTAACAGGTGTACTCGCATTTGCTTCAGTTTGGGACACTTCATTAAACTCCTTGTGATATGTGTTATGAAACTTATTCAAATTTTCATTATTTTCTTTCACAATATTGGCTACAGCAACTACTAGTCTATTAATTGTACACACACTATCACTGTCCAGGAATAAGCCCATTAAAAACTCTTTATGAAAGTTGTTCATTTTTTATATACCTAGGCTCTATCAAACCGTAATTAAATTATTAATTAATTAATTAAGCGTAGTGTATTTTTGTTGTTATCTCTATCTACGATTTGTAACGTTCTATTCTTCTATTTTTTGCAATTGGCTATAACATTTCGCCATGTTTGCCAGTGTCGAATATTTATTGATAATTATTGTTACAAAATTATAAGTACCCCTGATGATAATGATGATGTTGATGACGGTGAAGATGAAATTAATCCCATACCCCTATCAGTAAACCTGTGGATACTTTACTAAAGATATGCCGGACATCTAGGAAGAATTTGAAAAGTCAAGTTATACTATATTATTTAAATTTCCTTCATTCGTGCACGTTTATACATACACAATGTTAAAATCCCACTAATATTATACATTATTTGGAAAAAAAATGACAACTTCACGATTCAATTTCCCGAAAATACCGAAAAAGTAATTTACAGAATTACTTTTTCAGTATTTTCGTAACATGATAACGCTGCGCTAGGTTATCACCTTACAAAATTACTCAAGCAAGAGAAAGAGAAGAACGATTGAACGGGGGTTGATTGGGTGTTTGTACGACTAAACTGCTAACAGATTTGACTTATGATTAACTTTGCTTACCTTTTGAAAGGGCCTTCCTATAACACGAGGTAAGTTTATGATTCGGCTAAGTTAAACGCAAAGCCCTATAAAACCCGTTCGACAGGTTTACCCATACAACACTCATCATGAACGAATTCCGTTCACCAAACTGTACTTACCAATGATCTTACGCATGGTCTGTGTCTCACCCACAAGGCGGTAGCCAAACGATTTTAAAAAATGACGTAGGTCCGGACTGGTTTGTTTGGGTCACTAAAAATTGTTATTAGTTAGCTAAGTAGTTCATTTTTTTTTACAAATAATACTTTTATTTACAGAACAGTAGTAATTGCAAAATAATAATATAATGCGTAGTATACGGTACCTACGTTCAATGAATTTTTCTTTCCATCTATAGCAAGTCTACGGATAATACCCCACAAATCTGGCAACATTGCACTTGCTCGGCAGCACTTGTTCTCTTATTAGTCTGTGCTCTGCTGTGCTCGGCAGACAGCAGTTCAATAACACAGAACACAAGGTTCAATAAGATAAGACCCAAAAAAACTGGGGTGGTGATTAATTAGTGTGTTATTGCTATTACTTGGCAAAATACCCACTAAGGTGTGGGTGAGGCCACATTAATTTTATTTCATCTCATTTCATTTCGTAAAGAAAGACTATCTACTCGATTGCAACTTTACATTAATTGAAAATAACATTTATGACCAAGACGTTACAGAAAATTAAGTTCGTAAAATTATTACTTTATCAAAGCTCTCATCTAAAGCCTGTATCAATGGCACAAAATGTGGCATGTTCTTTTTCTGGAGAAGAAAGGTAAGAATAGTTTAGCTCTTTACATCACCACAGCTCAGATATGTATAATTGGTTACCTACACTGACTGAAGATGCAGACAGCAGAGAATATATTTCTTAACAGAATGATTTGAGAATTGACTGGTGCATGGTATAGCCAAGTTAGTAGATTGCTTGCATTGGGAAAAAACTATTGAGCTTTCTAAATTTGTCTTGCAAAACAGTTTCACAGCAGTTTTCGAACAGCAATTCAATATGTATATTATTAGACACAATCCAGCCAGTCTATATTAGTTGTTGAGTAATAAAGAGTAGCCATAATGTATGTAATAAAAGGGAATAGGTGTTATTTATTTGGTTACAGAATAAACATTGAATTTCAGTATAAAAGGTCAAAAACTAATATATCCTGCTGCTACAAGAAACCAAGAACCAATACTGCAAGTATTAAAACGTTTTTTAATATGTGATGGAGACAGCATTGAAGATGACAGTATTCCACTGTTCTTGGAGATATCATCGGGCTCTGGACAACATGTGGGTCACTTTGCACCTCATTTCCCTGGAGTCAAATTTCTACCTACAGAGGTGGATGACAGTCTACTTGGAAGCATCACATATTACCAAGAATCCTGCTTAACAAAAAACATACTTCCACCAATGATAGTTGATATTTGTAGTAAATTATCAAATTATGGATTCAAAGAGCACAGTGTAGACTACATGTATAATGCCAATATGATGCACATTAGCCCATATGAGTGTACAGTTGGATTATTTGAAAATGCTGGCAATTATTTAAAACCTGATGCTCTTATGATCACTTATGGGCCTTACAGTAAAGATGGTGTTATAACTCCGGAAAGCAACATACAATTTAATGCATCTCTTAGAGCTAGGAATCCCTCATGGGGACTCCGAGACATATCTGATCTTATCAAGTTAGCTGAACTTAATGACTTGTCACTTATAGATACTGTAGAAATGCCTTCTAATAATAAAACACTGATATGGAAAAAGAATTAAAGTAGGCAATCATTTGACATTCATAAAATTTAGGCAACAAACAATCAGTGGCGTAGCATAGGTCATTAGCACTCGGTACGGATTTCAAATTTGCCGCCCTCTTATTTTTGCTATTCATTATAAAAAAATTGGGGCATGGCAAAGACAAAAATACTGAAAGAATTATTATTTTATACTTATTTTTTTTTCTCTATCCGCCACCTGTGAAATGCCGCCCTCGGCAAAGTGCCGGCCGGTACAGACCGCACCCTCTGCCCCCCCCCCCCCCCCCCCATGGTACGCCACTGCAAACAATGCCAATACATATTTAGCTGTTCATTATATTCTTACCAAACGTAATATCTAGTAATAGGTACTTACTTTGTGGGAAATTATATCTAATACAGAATGTAGGATTTGATCAAATGTATTACGACATCAAAAAATAAAAATATAATGACAATATTATCAATGAAGTGGCATGTATTTTATTTATCATAGTTTTTAACAATAAGCTTACTAAGAGAGTCAGCGTCATGTGCTGATGGACGCAGTGGCAACCGAACGACTCATTCATTCGATAACAAATTGAAAATCAGCATCACGTGTACCAATATTACTTGAATCACTATACAAAGGCAGTACAAAAGAGATAGCATGACAATCAGCAAGAGTAAAAGCAAGGCAGATATATGTTCTGATGCAGCGCAACATGATTTATAACCTCGATTTAGCTAGACTAGTACTGGGTAGCAGGTGCGCTACGCAGCCATGTTTTGGGTTTCTTATCAGAGCACAAGAAACCTATTTACGTTATCCTGTACCCATTTGCAGGATAAATAAGCAACGACAATTGTCATAAATAAAGATTTTTTTTATTCCGTTACAATCTACGAAATGGCGATTAAAACCATGGAGAATTTTGGGTAATTTTTTTTAGTTTCCGAGTCCAACCGAAGGCAATAATAGAACACGTTTACATTTCTGAATTTGAGTGCATTTTACGAACGCATCTGTTTTAAACAGTTTACTTGGCTGTTCATTCTACATAAATTGAACATGTTGTTCATTATTTTTGTTCGCTTACGTATTTCTTTATGTCTGTCATACTCCACAGGGACAGACGTACTAGAGGCCAAGAAGATTAATGGAATGTGGTTGATTGATCTTACTTTCGTTTGAACTTACTACTGCCAATTTAGTTCGTAGGCTGACGATTAAGATTTATTTCAATAATTACAAAAACTAGAGCGTGCAATACTTTTATACAGGGCCCGGGCAAGTCGCTCAGCGAGCCGCAGTCGTTCAAGGGGTATCCCATTCATAGAGATTCCTTTACATTTGACAACCCAACCAAGATAGATCTGGCAACCCTGGCCTGCCTGTTTATTATGTTCATTCAATCAATGCTTTTGTTGTATTTCTTGATTTATTTTACGCGAAACAGTAATCAATATGGCAAAACGATCAGCCTCAGTGGCATTTAATTTAAAAGAAGAAATTCAAAAGAAAAGCGACGGGAAAAAACATTCTTTAGACTCTGATGAGGAAGACAGTGGTGCTGAAGAAGAACGTAACAATGTTCTCAAGGCTGATGATATCGAAGGCGAAGAAGACGGAGTCGGCGGCATGGAAGGTGAAGTGAGTACTTATCTAGTCACTTTAAGAAAGAATGAAAGTTGATAGTAGGAGTTACATTTTTTTCAGATAAGTAGGCCGGATGGATAGGTGCATAAAAATACTTAGTTTAATCAAAATGCCAAGTGTTTCTATACTAGGTATAAATGTATGTTTATTCTATAAATACATTTCTACCTAGTATACACGGAATCCACTGGCAGGGTATCTTGCTATGTATGAAATAAATGTTTAAAATTTATTTTTTGCAGATTACTATTACACCCTTTAATATGAAAGAAGAATTGGAAGAAGGTCATTTTGATAACCAGGGCCATTACCATTGGAAAAAGGAAAAAGAAATCCGGGATGGTTGGCTTGACAATATTGACTGGGTGAAAGTTAAGGGCAGACCTGAAGATAAGTATAAAGTCCATAAGGATGATGATGAAAAAGGGCTCGGGGATGAGTCTAGCAGTGAAGATGAACAACCAGAAGTGAATTTTGATTTGACAGAAAACTATAAAGAAATTTTACAACACATGAAGCCTAAAGAGACAATTGCTAAGACAATACAGAGATTGGGTAAGATTAGTTTTCCTTTTCCTGAATTGCTAGCTTCACCTATGCTGAGTAGTCTTCGAGGATGAGAAGTAGCTTATGATGACGGAGGGTATGAAATGTCTCTAGTCTAGGTCTATCTATTATAAAAGCAAGGGGTCTTCTGTATACCTGGATTAACCACTATATTTAAAGAATCATTTATATAGCAGAATTCTATTTACAATGCTGGTATAAACCAATTTCATTCACAATTTTTTCCAGTGACATGGATATGTAGCTATACATATAAATACTTACATGAATTGCAGCTAAATCTTACTCATGGTTCCCCCTATTCTGATAATATCATTTCTATGCATTGTAACTGCCAAGTTTCTATAAACTGAAACAGAATTGTAATCAGTGGAGTTACAATAAATCCTATTTTTGTAATCTTTGACTAATTACTGATGTTGTTTCAGGAGCAAGTTCGAAAGTATCTAGTGCTGAGCGTTGGAGACGAAAAAAAGCAGGGATTGTTGATGAAAACAGCAAAATTGTTACTAGAGTGACAGAATTGGCTAACCAAATTCTTACTAAAATGGGTAACATGGATATTTATCAAGAAACCTATGAGAAAATCAAAGCAACTGTGGCTAAAAGTGAAGGCAAGAAAGAGGATGCTGATTTGGACATGTATGCAGATGACTTTGACCTAAAAGAAAAGCAAGTTTTAGGGAACAATGAAAATGAATCTGAAGAAAGCAAGGATGAAGAAACAGAGGACCAAACAGTGAGATGGGAATTCAAATGGAATCAAAATGAGGAAGAAATATCAGGACCCCACACAACAGAGCAAATGCAGAAGTGGTCATCTGAAGGTTACTTCAAGACTGGTGTCTGGGTAAGAAAGCATGGAGAGGACAGTCAGTTTTACACTTCCAACAGGATAGATTTTGAGTTATATTTGTAATAATGTTCTCTTACTTTTATGTATTGCTGTATTTTTAAAGGTTAAAATAAAATACATGTATTATCTACTCTAAACAAACTTCTTCTGACCTTTGAATAGTTTACCATTATAAATATTCATTTCAGTAAAACATTTTGCGATCTGATTAATTATAACAATGAATAGCGTAATAACTTGAACAATAACAAATTGAGATATAGATGTTCCAATTTCTAGCCAGCTTCCAGTGTTTTTAACTTTGTACAGGAGTTGTATTCCCATTATATTTGAATATATTAATACTATAATATTTAGGTAGCCATTTGGTGCCTGCAATAATACAAATAATTATGCCACTGAAAATGTTACATTTCCAACGAAATTGACTGGATAATTATAAATTACCTTTGTTAAATGTTGCACAGCACGAAAACTGCATGCTACACTCAGGAATGGCGCCAATGTTTTTAATAATATCAGTGTTGTAATAACAAATGGTTGGAAAGATGTGATAAAGCAGGTCACCCATCTGACTTCAAATGAGTTCAATGATGCAATGTTTCCTGTGCCAAAGAATGCTAAAACAATATATAATATCTGTGTGCAAGTCAAAGAACTCACTAAAAGGATTTGTGCAGATTTTTTCATATACAATATAATTTTATTATGGGATACACAAAAAGTATATTTAAAGGATACAAAAAAGAATGATCTCCTGTAATCTTGACTACTTATGCCTCTTTCTAATGTTGGTAAAATTTGTAAGCCTTCCTTTTTCTCGAAACTGCTTTCAATGAACTGAAATAAATATTACAGAAGGTAAGTATCTGAAACTTGAAATAACAGAAGCTCGAATTTATGATTAAAAATTACCTCGCTTTTTTTGACGTGAAGTAAATTAAATTCAATTAATATCCAACATGTAACATTGAACACCAAAGCTATCATGAAAAGTCCTTCATGTGAAACTGATAACAGTAGGTAAAATGTTATAATAGACGTGTGTATGGCTAGTAGACGGCCAAGCAGCCTTTTTGTGTATGTTAATGGTAATATAATTGAGATAACTGTAAAAAGAAGAATAGTAAATTACTTTAGTTGAAAATAATCAGAATTAAGTACATATAATATGCATGCTATAATTACTTGCTGTAGTCCAAGATAGTGCTTGATAATAAGATGATACTGGTGTCCCTTTTTCAAATCTCTTTGATTGAACGTAAATATTTTGAAGAGATATTAACAGTAATATAATTTGCAGTGCTAGGAGTACTATCTCTTTCTTATTTTCTTTTTTATTATAAAGTGGCAGTAACAATTGGCTAACATAAATTATTATAGCTACTAGCCAAATGATACCTGCAAGAATACTAAAACATATTGCTGTATTACTTTGAAAACAATGAAAACTAACCCCTGAATTTATAGACGCTTTATATCTTTATCAAACTTTATATAGTACTGGTACTGCGCACAAGTTTTGCTTTGTACAGTACTATATGACGTTTGATAATGTTATAAAACGTCTATAAATTCGAGGGTTACACTTTAATACTTAGGGTAGGTACTTACACTAGTTCGATGAATACTTCTTTGCCTATAACGGGCATAAAGGAGAATATGCTTAACGAAAGACATCCTATCGGCCAGGCAATAAGTAAAGGTAGAGATAAATGATGTCTAGTTGAAGAAAAGAAAGGCCACAGACCCATGCCCATCAATGGAATACTTAACATCCATCTGTGAGTAAAGGAGAGACTCTGAAATTGTATAATTGCACATAAATGAAGTATGCCAACATTAATTCAGAATACTGATAGCATTAATTATGCATTATCTGAAAGTGCTTATATACAAACCATTGCAATAGAGCCCATTGTATAGTTAAATATTTGGATTAATACTGAACAATCTTTTTTATTTTTTCTGATATGTCTAAATATTTGTATCCAAAGTGATGGCGAAGCTAGCGCGTACCACCATAAAATTATAGGCAGCAAAAAGTATAAATAATACTGAAGTGGTAAATTTTGAGCTGAAAATACAATAGAAATACTTAAAGGTAAACAATAACATAGTGGTCCAATAGAACACTCAATTCTTTTTGGAATATTTACCGTATACTAAATAGATGGATAATGTTCCTAAAATTGTAAATAGTGTGTTCAAGTATTTGCTCAGAAAAATATTTGAATATAAGCTGCTGTCAGAAGACTCCACTTGCGAATACATTGTTTGTTTAGCTAGCTCCTTCAATAAGCATAATATCCAACCTATAAATGCTAATGTGACTAGGACAAGTAAAGGATGTTGATAATAATTGTGATAATATTTTAAGCCTGAAAGACTTAAATGGATTATTTCTTGACTATGAATAATTAATTTCTCATATTCTTCTTCCTTTTGTAGCTTCTCTGTCAATCTAATAATATCTAAATATTTTTCTTTCTTAAATGGTTCATATGGCTGATATAATATTGCCAAGACATTTTCTTCCACATCAAGTCTCTTTTTATTGTACTGTGATGCCAGTTGTCTACTATTGCTGTATATAGCTTTGGCTTTGTTAGACAGGTTCACGTTTAATATTTCTGTAGATAATTTGCCCTGGAATTGTAAATAATTATATTTATAAGCAAACAAATAATATGTTAACATTTAAGAAATCTCTAGCAAGCACTCCCAGTGTACAAGAAATCTTGCCATACTTACTATAGAATTAACTGGTACAGGAATAGACAGAATGGTAGACATCAGAGGTGTCAAATCAACTTGATTTATGTCAAACCTGTGGTCCAAAGATAAACCATTTGTTGTGAGGTCATAATGCACCTCTTGATTTGTAATTTGCTTCACTCCTGAACCCCATATTACATAAGGTGTTTGAGTTTCATGGTCATCACCAGCACCATGTGACCCTACAAAATGATAATAATATAGCCAGACGAACACACAAACTATATGGTCACTCTAATCAATGCCTATATTGGGTACTATGGGTACTATACAATGGACTGAGGGTGAACTCTGTATATAAAACTTATATTGATATTAAACATGACTCGGGTAGTTATAAAAAAAACAAATTAGATTCAAATTTGAATTTTTCAGCTTAAAATCAAATTTGAAGGTTGTAATAGCATAGAGGCTTGTTTATTTAATCCCCACTCTGGCCATTTGAGGGGTAATAGGACTACTAGTAATGGGTTTATGAAACATGACCAGTAATATTTTTTATAAAAAGAGAAAAAAACTTTTTAATGCCCCTTGCTATTACAATGGTAGCCACAGATTATGGCAACAACATAACAAATAGCTAATTAATTTATAAACTAGAGTAGGAACCTAATAAAATTAAATACTTACCCCAGTCTGTCATTCCATGGTCTGAAGTCATAAGGAATGTAGTTTTACCATCATCACCATAATAATCTCTGATAATCTTTTCCATTTCTTTTATTCCTTCATCAACATGAACCAAAGTTGTCAAGAAGTTCCTGTAAAGTCATGGCAATTTACTATTACTATTTAATTTGTATTTTTTTTACTATGACCCACTACTAGGCAAAGGCCTTTCTGTGCTTTGATTGTGGGCTATGATGGACCACTTCTTTAGTTACACGGCCATTTAGTGCTACCATCTCTTCCTCGGCCTGCTGCAATGTCTAGCATTTCCTGGGATCCACTGAGCAGTTACTTTCTCTCATTATTATTTTGGCAGAAATACATATTAAACTTACAATGTTTTAGGCTTGTAGGTGTGACCTGCAGTATCAGTCCCCAAAAGATGCAAGAAAAATGCTATCTTGTTTCTCTGTAGCTTATTTTTAAGGATATCATCATATTTTGCACTTTGAAAGAAATATCTCACTTTATTAAATACCCATTCATCAAGAAGTGTTGTATTTTGGTCAGTACTAAAACTGTGATCATATGGATCAAAGTCATTTACTTCTATATGATTATCAATATCTCCTTTAGTAAATATGTTCACAATGTCATAAGCACCCCAAGACCAGGTGTAAGTCGATTGATTGAAGACTGAATCAAAATCCACAGGGTTCTCTTTCCAACCTTTGGCTACAGCAGAAGGGTCTTCATAGAAACCGGCTATGACTGCAACATGGCCTGGTCGGGATTCGGTCGGCACCTGGGTGTTTGATATCCCCCATCTACCATATGAGTTTGCCACTGACCTGCAATTTAATCCAATAAAAGGTATCAATCATCACCTTGGTACTTAGAGTACTAACATTTTCAGTGAACTAACCGTAGATAAGTCATCGTTGTGTAGTTGGCGAAAGACTCGGCCCTCAAACCATCCACCACAAACAGGACAAGACGGTCTGCGAGAGACTCATGGTGTGGCTGATAAGGAACTACATTCTTCACAATTGGCGATTTAAAATATATATCAAAGATTGAAAATAAAAATATCACGTGTATTACTATCCCCGCAATAAACATATCGATGTTTTTTGTCTAAAACCATAACAATGAAATTATATTTCCAAATTCCAAACAAACAGTTATTTGGCATTGACACTATATAGGTAGGTTTGATTGACCATAGAGTAACTGGGATTGACGACAGGTAAACAAAAGGCATGAAACGATGAAAAGAATACCTAGACGTCATTTGAAGAAAGACGAAGTTCTTTCTTTCCTTGCAAAAAAACAAGAAGATAATCAACAGAAAACGATGGCTTCAATCTAGGCAATGATATTTTGACAATGATGAAATAGGCGCGTAGCGTACAGCATTCTCTCTCACTGTCAACTGTTAAACGCATATATAAAATAACATGGTTAGGCGTAGGGTGTAATGCGGTATGTTTTCTTTTGTTTCAGTTGTGTTCTATATTTGTCTTTGCTTTTACACTCTTAGTGCATGTCATAGAAACAAATTAAAATATTTATAAATTAATATTCTAAGAAGGAATAAGTACCTATAATGGAAGAAGAAGATGACTACGCTTATAATGAACCTGAACCGCTACTAAGAAAACCTTCCCCTATACCAGTTTGTAAATGCTTAATCGATGGTGATTCTTCAGAGAAAATTATAATTTCAGAGCGAAAAAAAAAGATTTTATCAACAGTTGCAAGAACTGAAAAATATTTACGTGAGCGCCGTATTCCAGAATTGATAAGATTTTTACTCACTAAAGTAATAGCTGAAGGTTCAGATAAACCAATTGCCTATTTAGAGAAATTGCTCAATGATTGCATGTTGTTTCGTGCGGGACATGGGCTAGCTCCCGCTTTGTATGAAAATAGGTAAAATTATTAAGTGCACAACTTTAATGCTTACTTTAACTAACATTTGCCCATTTCCTTAGCATTGGTATGATGAGTAGTGAATAATACGACAGTATACTTACGTTTAGTTCTTGTCATAGAATAAGGTTAAAATTATTTGGTTTTTGTATGGAGTTGGCCGCACATTCGCCTTGGAAAACATTGTAGACAAACGTATTTTAAATCTGCTCGTCATTCATAAGACTCGCCGACCTGGATTAGGCTAGCGTAGCGGTGTGTGGCCCCAAACCGCCCTTCAATACGAAGGCAGTATGCTCGATATAATAGCAAAAGGCTTGCCCCATCTTATATTTACTACAAACAAAATACAAGGAGGGAAATACCGGTGCATTGCTATCCGTAGTCTGCAGAGCACCTCTGTATATCTAGCCCTGGAAAACATGCGTGATTGAGTTTTTATTTTTTACCTACCACCAAACTATATTAATTTTTGGTTATTGTAGACATTTGGAAGCCGTCGTAAAAAGCTTTGACCCTGGACAAAGAGGCTGGTTAAGCTCAGGACAAGTAAAAAGAGCGTTTACAACTTTAGGACTGACTCCTGAAGAAAGCTTAGATGAAAAAATCACTTGCGATGTAGTATTGGAGAATTTAAAGATAACTCAAGAACAAGAGTTATTTAAATTACTCGCTGCCGGAACAGATATAGGCCAAGACCATGAATATTTTTAAGATAATATAGTTTCGAGTGCGGCCTTATACATCCGGAATACCTCCCTGAATTCAAAAACGGAATTCATATTTCGAAACCAAAACGGACCCAATTGCATACAATTATTCACACATATGTGATATTAAAAATTCAGAGTAAGAGTTAATAACTTTTTAAGAACTAGCCACAGACCAATAAGAGGATAAAACTAGCGCACATACTGTAAATCAGATTCGGATTATTTCAGTTAGCATTAGAAGCGCTAGAGAAAAGTGTCGCATGGAGTCTGGCGAAAATTTATCGTATTAAAGTATTAACAGGCGAACCATCCACGATATTAATACGATAACGTGCACGAGTAATGGAAATTGGAATTAAATAATATAACTTGACTTTCACCCAAGCTGCCCGGTATTTTTTCAGTTAAGTATTAACAGCTTTACTGATAGGGGTAAGGGATTCATTTCATCATCGTCATCAACATCATTATAATCATGAGAGGAGACTGGTAAAAATGCCACTATTTTGTAGCAAATTAGCAAAAAAGAAAAGAAGTAAAAGTAAGTACCCCTTAGTGTGCCCTGATGATAATGCTTATGTTGATGACGATGATGAAATCCTCCTTACACCTATCAGTAAAGCTGTGGCTACTTTACTGAACATTTACAAGACATCTTGGGAGAACTCGATAAGTCAAGATGTAAAAAGTTTATTATAATTTCCTGCAATCATGCACGTTTATGGACACAAAATGGTTGTTATCCCACTAATATTTCTGTACTGTACTTTACTTTTTAAAATAAATAAGATTTAAACTAAGGTTGCATTTCGAGACATCCTAATATTGCTAACTCAATAGAAAAAGGCTTTAGGGGAAATAAAACCCCCGTTAATCTTGTATAAATCACATAGTAAGGTAACAACACCACAATCACATAGAATGTAGGTTAAAACACCACAATGTCTCACTCAACTAAAACGCTCTGCCGCCGCCCCATCCCCTTCTAACAACATACAGCTAAACGGGTGCGTTCGGAAACACGAACGCCGCATGGCCATAAAAATATAATATATATCGCTGACAGCATTCACGTTAATATTTTGCGTTCCGATTTGAAAATCGTGCTTATGACTGTTGAATTCTGACAAAAATTCGGAATGCTTGTTGGGGCTTGGTGTTCATTTATAACCTGAAAAACAAACCGTTCATTTTCGCGTCACCAACTGTCGTACCAAATTAAACTAGTGTGAGCATTAAATAAATTATATATAGCGGTATCAAATTCAGTAACTACACATTATAATATTGATTTCTTATATTTACGCTAATACTACTTATTGAAATCAAACTAATTTTACGGATTTTATATTATTTTTTACGTTCCCGACGTTTCGGCTGCTTTACAGCAACCATGGTCACGGGAGGTCTGAGGTGGTTGACGTCCGTCCTAGTGTCAAAATTTAAACCGGGGTACCCTCATATTTAGTTGTTGCTTGCGGTCCGATCCACACAGAAAGTGCTCACAGTGTCTTGAAAAAATAGATGATGACATGAAAATGGTGAATCCCTACATTAACTTAAAAACTCATGCCAAAAATACTAATAACTAATAATAATTGAGAGCTCCGGTCATACTAATTTTGGTTTGGATCACAGGCGGTGATATCGCAAGATGGTAGATGTAATGTCGTCATCCATGACGACACACGGGATATCGTATCGAGTCGCGATACCGGTGACTCGGAACGGGTCTGAGCGCGGTGATATCGATATTAGCGCGTCTCTGAACGCAACCTAAACTTCAAAAAGTAACCGATTACCGAACCAAACGGCAGCAGATGTTTGTTTGTTATTGTATGTCAGAAAAAGTGAACTTATATTTAATATAAGGCCATTCCATTAAAGTTTGGTTTAAACTTGAACGTAAATGATAATATTAAAAACACTGGTGAAAGTTAAATATCATCGAACATGGGGAAAGACACTGACGAAATACGTATTGGAAAAATCGACGACTGTAAGTTCGAATTTACCCTTAGCCTATTTCTCAGAGTTCCAGACGTAATCATTGTAAAACAAACAGATTTACAGTATACGTATTTATGAACAGACTTCCTCTTTCCCCGTTTCAGGCGATTCAGATACTCGCATGACTGGACTGGAGATGGATATTATAAGACAGAGAACTATTGCGTATGAATATCTATGTCGGTTGGAAGAAGCTAAGACTTGGTTGGAAGCATGTCTGAAGGAAAAATTACCACCAGCTACAGAATTCGAAGAAAGTCTTCGCAATGGTGTCTACTTGGCAAAGTTGGGAAATTTTATATCCCCTGATTCACTACCTATAAATAAAATCTATGATATTGATTTAAAAAGATACAAGGTAACCGATTTTTAATAAATGTCAACCATAAATATTATAAAACATAAGTTTAAAAATGTTTGTACTTAGCTATTTAGGATGACCTGAGTAGCTCAGTGGGTAGTGCCTGGTAGTCTTTGATTTGTGTGCCGTGGGTGCCAGGTTCGAATCCTGGTAGGGATAAACTTTGTGTGATGAGCACAAATATTTGTACCCCATTCATGGATGACTATATAAGTATTATATATTGGGATTGCCCCCAGTCCATTGTAAGGTACCCAAAATACTATTAATGCTTAGTTTGGCTCTGTTCAGTTAGTTTGTGTTTGTTTAGCTATAATTATTTATTTATTCAATGGTAATTACTTGGTAATTTGCTAACAAATAGTAGAAATCAGCATTGCTTATGGTGTTTTTCTTTCAAGGTCATGGGTCTACAGTTCAAGCATACAGATAATATCAATAAATTTCTTCAAGTGTTGAAAAAAACTGAGCTACCTGTCGTAAGTTACTACATTGGAAAATTTACTAAAATGCATTATATCAAAATATATCAAATTATTATCTTTTATATTTTAGACATTTCAGCCTGAAACTACAGATATTTATGATAATAAAAACATACCCAAAGTGATATATTGCATACATGCTCTAAGTACTCATTTATTTAAACTTGGCAAAGCGCCTCTCATACATGATGTCTTTGGAAAAGTCATATTTACAGGTAATATCTTACTAATACCTCCATTAAAATTATTATAATAGCCAGAAAAACTAATGTTACTGAAGTTTTTATGTCTTTTTATACTGGTAATACCCATCTAAAAGTTGGATGCTTCACTCTTAGTAAATTATTCTAGGAACAGAACATTGGAGCTGTGATTGGGTTAATTTAGCTATTGCTGGATAAATATATATAATATATTTTATATTACAGATGAGGAATTAGATTCTGTTTCAAAGGACTTGCAAAAATGTGAACATCCACTTCCTATGTTTCAAAAGATTGGAGGCATTTTATCAAATAGCAACTGCAATGGTGGTGCTTCACAACACAAATCAGTTATTGAGCTGAACAAGCTCTTGAACACTGAAAAATCAATCACGTCTGCTATACTCAACCCACAACTAAAATTAAAACATGTTCAGAATAGATTAATAGATGAGTACAAAAAAGTTCTGAAATCTGCTAAGTATGAGAAAGAACAAGCAGCTCACAACCGATCCCTCAATGATAGCTACATTCCAGACGAGTATGATGAGCTACTTACTCCAGTTGAAATGCAGGGCCATATTACTGCTGTCAACTATAAGTACCTGTGGAAAAGTTTGTGCTCTGCATCAAAAAATGGTGATGTCAATAGTTTACACAAAATGTTCACTGAAGACTGGGTAAAGATCACAAATTACAACTGCAACAATTTGGACTTCTACTGTGACATTGTCAAAGAAATAGTTGAGTGTAATAAAGATATTGATGTAGAAAGTGTCACTAATTGGCATAAAATATTTCAAAACATTATTAATGAAGGTAATCGCAAATCTCTGGAGCATACGGACCACAAGATGGCCATAGCTGATGTTAACAGGGTGTTGGATGAGGGCACTCCAGAAGAACTTTACATTGCTCTTAATAATCCTAATTTGGAATTGAACTTTAAAATAGACAAATATGCAGTACCACTTTTGTATGAAGAAATGAAATTAGAAAAATATGAACTGGAGAAAAATTTGAATGAAAGTGAAATAGCTGCATCAGTGTCATATTTGTTGGTGATTGCTTCTATATCTGAAGCAGTTGAAAGGGGCGACGATGCTACTGTGTGGAACTCCCTGAATTCCAAACAACTGCATCTAGAGGGGCTGAGACCGCATTGCCGGCGCCGATACTTGTCTGCGTTGGTGTCGGCTTTGGAAGTAAAGGCCAGAGAAGAGTGTGCATGCCCACTGCTTACACTGGAAGATATTAGAGACACAATTGAAATGGTTGATTTGAAAGACGATGATAATGATGAATGTAAGTAAATGCATGCTTTTATGTATATCACTATTTTTTACTACTTTTATGGTTCTGTACCAAAATAATAAAAAAATTACGTAATTATGGTGTGATTTGTCACACCTGATTATTTTATTTCATCTCATAATTTCTTTCAGTGGTGTCAGTAATAGAACGCATCAATAAAGCTGTTGTTGACGAAGATCCTAAAACTTTAATGGGCCTGATGAAACACTCCTGTTTAAAATTATCAACACCATTACACAAAGATGAAAGCCATCTATATTTACGAATGTTAAAAAAAACGTTGGTTCATAAAGAATCTCAAAACCTTTGGTTTGATGATATTGTTGATGCAGTCAATGCAGTCAATGCCGAATCATTGAAAGTGAAGGAACTGACTGAAGCTTTAGTTCAACTGAACTTAGCAGTGTTGAAAAATTATATTGATGAATTCTGGGCTGCCCTTTCACACCCAGTTTTGACAGTCACTGGGATGATTGAGAGCACATGCAAAGATATCTATTTCCAGATGTTTTCCAAAGCTCTTAAGAAAAAGGGCCATCATATTTGTCCTTGGATTGTGTGTCACACTGATGCTGGAAATACTATGTACATTGATGTGGAATCATACACATACAGCTGGACTACTCCCAAGGATTTTGCCCCTTATGCGCGTTATTTGACTAGGAAAGACATCTACATCATTATAGAGAAAACGAATAAGCATCATGTTAATAAATATAAACAAATTGCTCTGGAGAAGTGTATTGTGAAACTACAAGCTTCCTGCAGGGGGTATCTATTTAGAAAGACTCTTGAGGAGAGGTATAAGTACTTCAGTAATCATGTTGAGTATATAATAAAGATACAATCATGGTGGAGAAGGATGATGGCTGTGAAAAAATATGGTTCTTTGATAAAATTGAAAACTATTGAAGCCAAATTAAAGAGGGAGAGGAAAAAAAACCCACTGGCATGGTACAAAAGTCAGGTAAGATCATTTTTTATTCATAATTATGTTGTGAATGTTCTAGATTATTCTTACTATAACATATCTTTCTTTTCTAGGAACATAAAATAATAAAAATTCAAGCTCTCTGGAGAGGTCGTCGAGCTCGCGAAGCTTTTCTATCGTTATTCCACTCTTCTAATCCCCAGCTAAAAGTTGTCAAGAAGTTCATACCCATGTTGGACTTCTCTACAGAAGATTACGATAGAGAAATAGAGTTACAAACTATAAAGTCAGAAGTTGTTCAGGCCATAAGAAAAAATCAAGAACTGTCCAAACAGATTGATGACATGGATCTCAAGATAGGCCTTCTTGTTCAAAATCGTATCGCCTTGCAAGAAGTAGCCGCGCATGGGTTGAAATTGAACAATTTAGTAAAACACAATTCAATGACGAAATTGGTGTTTCAAAATAGGCCCGACAATAAGGGGCCGCTAATGACAGTTTCAACAGCAGTGAAGGGCTTGAAATCTCTCACTAAAGAGAGCAAAAGGCTTTTAGATGGATACCAACATCTATTTTATGAGCTGCAGACAAACCCGACATACTTATCGAAACTGCTATTCTGCATACCACAAAACAAGACAAACCTATTCTTACAAAATGTTGTTTTAAGTTTATACAATTTCGGTGCCTACGCAAGAGACGAATACTTACTGTTGAAGCTCTTTAGATTTACACTGGAAGAAGAAATAAGTTGTAAAGTTGTAAAACCTTTTGACATTATCGCATCCACACCATTGGTGCTGAAAATGGCTGTGAATTTATCCAGACAGCTGTCTGGATTGAACAGTTTACAAACAATCATTGGTCCACTTGTTGATATGATGCTGAAAGATAGAGACCTCAATATAGAAACTGGTCCTGTTGAAATATACAAAGCATGGAGAAATGAAACTGAGATGAAAACTGGCCTAATTTCGTGAGTTCTATTTAAAGTAGCTATGACTCGTTTTCAAATATATTATAACAATATATTTAATTAAACCTTTTTTTTTACATAGGAAACTACCATATACAGTGACTCAAGAAGAAGCTCTCACTTATACTGAAGTAAAATCTCGATTAGAAAACGCTCTTACCCAACTGAAATCGATAGTCACAATGTTTTTGGACAAAATTACAAATTCAATCGATCTTCTACCATTTTGTATTACTTACATGGCGCGGGTATTACATAGAGCACTTGTATCAAAATTTCCGTATACTCCAGAGAAAGATATTTTAAAGGTAAGTAAGTTATCTATTTCTTTGCTCTGCTTGATCTGTGGGCAATAAGTACTACAAAAATATCATGTTCATTTATTTTTTTAGGTAATTGGGAACCTAGTTTATTATCAATTCCTTAACGCGGCAATAGTAGCGCCCGATGCATTTCACATCATTAATTTACCCAACGGAACGGGACTTACCACTGATCAACGAAAAAATCTTGCGTCGGTTGCAAAAATATTGCATTTCTCAGCGGCTAAGAAAGGGGTAAGTACGATTTTACGTAACTAATTAATATAGCCATTCGATTGCAAACTACCAAAACACTGCTCCAAATCTTAGAATACAGGTAGGTCCAGTTGTGTTGGCTGCAGATACAAAAACGTCGACTAGAACTGAATTGAATTGAACCAAATAACAACTTTTGATTTTCAGTCATTAATACCGTCACCACAATCAGATCTCTTAAATAGATTCTTAATTCAATCATCAAACTAGTAGTTCAGCATGTATTATTTTCATTTTATTTTCAAGTTTGGCGAAGAGTCAAATCATCTCCGATGCCTTAATCCGTTCATCGTGGAATGCCACGAGAAGATGAAGGAACTATTCCGCCGATGTTGTCGAGGTCCAACGCTCGAAGAGTATTTCTTAGTCGACGAGTACACTGAGGCCACATTGCTGGACCACCCCCATATTTATATCACCGTCCAGGTACTGTTACACAACTGTATTTTTATAAATATTGTCCCAATAATGTGAACAATTTGGCGCCAAAAGTATTCGCAAGTATCGTTGATGTGATTTGTAAACGAACTTCAACCCTATAGGTGATAGAATAGACTACTTTTTGGTCGAGAGCTAAAATTTTCAGGTAATTTACTTCACGACCTAATCCAGGTGTGATCTATTTTATATTTACGACATATTTTGGAAATGTTCTGAGCTCCCGTTAGATACTTAGTTAAGTGTCTAGCGGGAATATTTAATTTTTCAACTGCTATTGATTAAAGATAAATATGAACGCGATTAGTTTATGTCAGATTTTATATTTGACTCCATTTTATTGCAGGAAATTGTGGATACCCATGCGCTATTGATTGAATATCAAGACATTATAGCCCCCGATCCCCGGGATAGACTCAACGATTTGTTAGACGATTTAGGAGAAGTACCTTCAGTAGTGCAGCTTGCATCTAGAGATGTTGATACGGTAATTAATACAACAATGCGTTTATTGTATATTCAAATAATTTATGTAATAATCGACTTATTTTTTTTTCATCTAAAGCGTAATATTGGTGACACTACCGAAGAGAACGCAAGATTAGAAGTGTGTTTGGCACTAGTTAATAAGTTTCAAGCACCTTCAGACGATATGACAGATTTGAACAAATTGTTCATAAAAACGAAAGAGCTATGCGTATCAATTATACCTTTTCTGAACGGTAAGTGATTCATAACATAATGCAACTAAATTATTTAATGAAGTCAAAACATCTCACTTCTCACTAATATTATAAATGTGAAAGTTTGGATGGATGGATGGATGTTTGTTACTCAATCACGCCAGAACAGCTGAACGGATCTGGATGAAATTTGGCACAGAGATAGATTATAGTTTGATAGCACATGGGATACTTTTTATCCCGGTAAAAAGGACATACTTTTTAATCGCGGGTAACACCGCGGGGCGCAGCTAGTATATAATATAAAAGTACTCACTAACATTTTATGTTCTTACAATTAGGTGAGCACCTTTTAGAAGCATTATGCATCGGCACCACTAAAATGCAACAAGAGCAGTACGCGGAGAGAATACAAAGACGAATCTACTCTGGCCAGGCTCGGCCTGACGAAGTTATGACGTTGCGTGAGCATATAGCCAAGCTACGCAGAAACCTGCAAACGCTTGAAGATGAGGGATATGTCACCAGAGAAGATGGTTATCAAGCCTTAGTAACATCCATTGCCTTGGACTTATGCAATAAAGGAAAATACAGACAGGCGCAGAGGAGAGCTCTCGCTACACTCACGCGCACAAAACAAAGTCTACAAGAGAAAACTAAGTACTACGAGGAGAAATGCAAATCATATGATCAGTACATCAAATCTTGTCTCGCGAACCTCCACACTGGGAAAAAGTAAGCTCTTTAAACAATAATATTATTATGAAAACCATATTGACCTATTTTTTTTCATCTAAATCATATTTGTTTTTTTAGAAGTGTGCATGCATGCCTAAGAAGATCAGGAAAGGACATTCAAAAACTAAAATCAAAACTAACTGTGAAATATTCAGGTGCCAAACTATTGGAAAGAGGTGTTCTTCTTGAGATTGTCGGTCTCTCGCCCTCTCAGTTCAAAAATGTTCAATTTGATATCACACCTACCAATCTGAATGGTGTTTTCACCATAAAGGGAAAGTTCATGGGTGTGGAGATGGAATCTATTGATGTAGATATTCAAGACTTGTTGCAAAAGCAATACGAAGGTTGTGCAGTGATGGATATGTTTGGAAAAGCGAAGATTAATGTTAACCTTTTAATATTTTTGTTAAATAGTAAGTTTTATGGTAAGTTGTAATACCGCAATACACCAATAATTAGGCAGTAGCTCATCTAAATAGAAATATTTCAATCGGCGCTCGCTGCTCACATGTTCCATTCAATACAGGCCAATAGGCTAATAACATATCCTACAAAAGATTTGCGAAAATCGCGTTTTTTTTTGCATTAAAATATAAATTCGTATTACGAAGTAAATATTATGAGATATATTACAACTGCTTAAATAATGCGCGCGCATATATAATGTGCTGAATGCTGATTTAGACACAAACATGTATGAGCCACTGCTTGATTTATGTGTTATCAATTATGATGTAAGTAATTATTGTAAAATAGATACTAAAATAATCCCGTGACAAAGCGTCACTTAGATATTAATATAAGGCCCAAAATCCATTGCGCGGCACGGGTGTGCGCGGTCGTTTGCGTGAGTATTTTTATGATTCACTTGTGAATAGCACCTCCATGCGCTGCTATGGATGTTCCCGCCTATATTTTGATTAGCTGAGTTGCATAGCCCCTCAGTGTGGAGCAACCAAGCTGTTTCATTTTATACTTTAATATAGGTTTTAAGTTAATTATTACCAAAATGTTCAAAATTCTTGAAGTATTATCATACCAAATATCGTATTCTATTATGTACTTATAATAATTGTGACAATTAATTTGAAACTCATTGTTTAATATTTTATACATTGACATAATAATATGTAGGTCGCTTCATCTCACCATTCAAGCTTTAGCTGTAGGATAGGTATAGGACATGACAAGTATCTAATTTTAAGCTGTGATAAAATCTAATTTTAATATTTTGGCAAGCTGTGTGCACCATTTTTTTTACTTAAATAAAATGAACTTGTAAATAGCTAAACTAAACTAAACTTATTAATTATATTTGTTTTTATAATAAACGAGGCTAATAATATCTGTGTTTTAATTTGGCGTAATTTTATAAATGCAGCGTTACCACCTTAGCCCTTTTTACCGTGTTTGAACCCCGGTTATCACCGTTTGGCCTGAAAAGGGCAATCCCCTAGCCCCTTTTGTAAAATCCATAAGATTCAACCACAATTACATACAAGAGAAAAGTACATAACAAAATAGTTGATGAATTACCAACATGTCAAGTATAATAAAGGGTGTAAGGGGGCATGGTAACGAAGTCTTTTCGTTAAGGTTACACTTAGTGCTTAAAATAATGTTATAGACAAACATTATGTGGAAAATCGTGCTTAGAAATGTTGTAATTTTTGAGCGCGCAATGTACCGGAAAAATGCGATCGCAGCACAACGCTTCGCGCGACACCAAGATCGTGCAAGTGACGAGCGTATCGAGTTTCAATTTACATTTCAGTTTTACGTCTAAATTCGTTATTATGTTTTGTTTTACTAAAATCATGTTCAGATTAACATTTGTAATTATCAATACTGGGTATAAGATCAAAAGAAAATTTCAACTCTGGCGGAGCCACTATCATGAGTGGAATCTATGGTGTCAGTTTTCGTTACGAAGCCACTTACACCCTACTTTTTGCGCTGATGATCCCGGGTTCTAATTCTCTTATCTAATCTAATCCTATTTTTCTATTTACTTGACACTGGCAAAATACCTATGGTGATGCCAAATTAAAAAAAGAACTCAAGTCTCAACATGTGTTTGATAAGAGAAAACTGATAACGTATCAATCTTTTAATCGTGTAGTAAAATTTAAAATATACGATCTAGGACCAAGGATTTTACGATCATGTTTTTCTGTGAAAATTGCGAGAATGCGCCGTATCACAAAAAAATGTTATATATTGGTTCTAGGCGCATTGTTTACCGGCTTGTATTGTGAGTTTATCATTTACTATGTTGTGGCTGCACAGGTGAACATATTTTTTTTATCTAATGAGAACCTACATAATATATTGCGTAAATTATAGTCCAATTCTCATTGTTATTGTCGGCTACAACAATGTAATTATTACATATTGTATTGCAGTGTTCATGGCCGTCTTTAAATTCTTCGTCTTCTGGTAGTGATGAAGTGCTGAAAGCTTTTATACTTGCTGATACTCATTTACTGGGTCCTCGGAAGGGGCATTGGCTTGATAAATGGAGGAGGGAATGGCAAATGCACAGAGCGTTTCAAGCTATAGTGGCGTTACATAAACCTGATGTAATTTTTGTATTAGGTAAGAAATAATGATATAACAAATCTATTATGTTCTATTCAGTTTAATCTCTAATTAATTATTTAATTCAGCTTATTTAAAGGGTGAATTACTCTATTTTTTTCCAGGTGATCTATTTGACGAAGGGGAATGGAGTAGCGACATAAAATTCGAGGAATATGTGAAACGTTTCTATGGATTGTTCTATGTGCCACATGAAACTGTGATGCATGTTGTTGCTGGAAACCATGACATTGGTTTTCATAATTTGTAAGTGCTACCTCAATACTCATTAGCATGACTTACAGTTCTGAAAAATGATCCATTAAACCATCTTACTATTGGCATTGTGTGAATACAATCAATCCAAATCAATGGATTGTGCCTTCTATGCTGTTCTAATGGTTCCAATGGTTTTAAACTCAACTGGCTTGTTTTCTCAATCATTAGCCTTGTGTATAAGTAGGTACTTGTGGGGTCATATTCATTTTCTAAACAAAGAAAAAAAAGTAGGTACTTATGAAATCAGAAATCAGTGCCTAAGTATTTTTTATTAAAATGTTATGATATCTCTGAATTATATTTTCAGCATACGTAGAGGATCTTCCCAGAGATTTACAAAGTTGTTAAATGCTTCATTAGTACGGTTCCTAACTATAAAAAACAATCATTTTGTGCTCTTAAATTCTATGGCAATGGAAGGAGACTCATGCAGTTTGTGTACCAAAGCTAGGAATGATATTATAAAGATTTCTGGTAAGTATATATAAACAAATACATAGTTTAATTTTTTTTGAACACCCAATATTAAGATGTTTAGTTAATGTTTTTTTTATTTTTATAGGAATATTAAAATGCTCACAAAATAAGACTTTTTGTAACGATGGAATGAGGAAGATAAATTATAGCAGACCAATTTTGATGCAGGTAGTAATTTTGAACAGCTGCTTTTTATCATTTTTATGGCATAAGCCCAATTGCACTGTTTGCGCCATCAATGCATATTGCAATACTGGAATCATGAACCAAAGGTCCTAAAAGTTACTGTTTTGCATGGACTTTTTGGTGGTAAATACCAGTATGTTCCATCACTTGTGTTGGTTGGAATTATAATGTTGGTGGAATAATAACATTATTTGTTGTAAAACATTGTTTGAGTGATCTGTGTAGCTGCATTTCTAAAATCAAAATTATCATTGAAATAGTATTACATATTTTCAGCATTTTCCTCTGTACAGATTATCTGATGCGCTATGTATTGAAGACGACTCCCCACCACTGCCAGAGAAAATTAAACCATTTCGATTGAAAATCGATGCATTGTCCAAGGAAGCCACTGAGTACCTGATTTCTGCAATAAAACCTAGAGTCGCGTTTGGCGGGCACACCCACCATGGTTGTTTACTAAACCAATCTTACAATACTCCAGAGACTGTTGAATTTTATGAGTATTCAGTCCCTTCATTTTCGTGGAGAAATAGACTGGATCCTAAATACATGTTGGTAAGTTTCACTTCTAAATTCTGATTAGCATAACAAACGTGTGTTTTCAAATAAAATTTATCGATTATATTTATGTTACAATAATTGATTTTTCTAGATGAGTGTAACAGCAGAGGAGTATGCAGTACAGAAATGCGGTCTACCAAAGGAGACTACCATGGCGTTAACAGCGTTTATATTTCTATTCATGGTGGCGTTGTTCACTGTAACGAGGAGATCTATTGGCAGGTGAAGCAAATAAATACACGCTAATTTGTAAATTAATCTCATGATTATTATATTTGACAATAAATATTTTGACAAGATCGAGCACTTCGTACAAATTGTACACTGACAACTGAACATCTTCAGTTCATTCATACAATCGCCTTTACACACAATTACATTTTAACAAATTATCACAAAGTAAACTACCATCTTACATTAATATAAGTTTACAAATCAGACATTCATAATAAGTTACAAATACACTATGAAAGCAAAATAAGAGGTAGATAAAACATTTTAGAGATTCATTTATATAACTTAAAATAACGAATACTGACATTGGTATGTGGGAGTGGGAAAGAGAAAGAGAAGTAGGCGCTGCAGCTGCTAGCAATGATTTATACCTGGGATCAGTCATGTATGTATAAATTATACTTCATGAAATAGCTGCATAACAATGTTATAAACTATCAACCTCAGAGCACCTAACACTTACAACTAAAATCAGTCTATAAACTCGAAAATGAGTTTGTAATATCAAAGGTACATATTCTACTGAGCATTATCATCTATCAGTTTACATTGTACCTAATATGAATCCTGAAATTGAAATTGTCGCTGTAAATATGAAGTATTACTAAAAGGCACTTTTATAAAGATAAGATCAGTTATTCACTGGCATGCCTTTGATTCCATGCTGCCTTGGATATTGATGATACCAAGGACTTTGTTTACAGATATGACATACCAACAATATTCAAGAATCCTTCTTTTTCATTTTGAAGTATGTATCTGGCACACATTATCATTTTTAATTTGCAACTAATATCGAATACTCCATGATCTATAAATTGTAGCACAATTAATTAATTCGAATGCTACTTCGTCTAGCTCTCTTTTACATACAAGCCATTATTCAATACTGAATTAATGCCTACAATCTTAAAACATACTCCATCACTAAGAAACAAGATTTTCAAATAATTTCCATACAGCACTTGGTAACTCAACAATTAATTTATGACAATAGATACATCGGACACGAAACTTTCGACACGTGAGAAGGACAAAGCCGTTGCCGACAGTGCCCTTACATAAACTCTATAAGAATATAATTTGTAATACTCTGGGTGGTTGCGCGGCGCCTGGCTGGGCGGGCAGGTCGTGCGAGCGGGAGCGCGCGGGGCGCGGGCGGGCGGCGCGCGGCGGCCGCGGGCCCGGGCCCTGCTTCTGGTGGTAGCCCGTGTGCGCGTGCCGCGCCGACGAGCATATCACCGCGTGCAGGTAACGGTCGTACCTGCACAAGTGGGAGTCCCCACCGCTCGCCAGATCCAAGTAACCGTTGCCACAATTATCAGTTTTCACTTTTTGGAATGCATTTATAGGCTTCTCGCTGACGGTGTGTGATCTATTGCGATGTTTTTGATGTTTATTTGTGATTTCATCGTCGAACACAGGTTCACAGGGCTTTCTGTAAATAAACAGACGAGATATAACAACTATTCTGTATGAAGATAAAAAATATCGCTTAAATCGAATGAACAAATCACATTTACGCACCTTGAGGCCTGAAAGCTCAGATGATTCTTTTCCATGTTGGCCTGAATGATTTCAAGTAGTTCCCGCCTCTGCAAGCTTCCAGAACGCTTTTTGGTGTGTCTCCGTTCGCGTTGCTCCCTGCGAGGATGACGATGCGGTCGAGATTGTACGTAAACGGTGGGCCTCTGACTCTGCCTTCGGTCGTCGGAGCACGAGGATTTAGATGAAGCGTCCTCGTCGAGCGACAATCGCTCCCTCTGTTCGTCATCGCTGTGGTCCACGCAGTCGGGCGGCGCGGCAGTGACCACAGACGGGCACTCCCGCCGCCGCCGCCGCCTCCCCTCTCGCCTTTCTCTATGGCTTCTCGGATTACCGTCTTCCGGCACTACCGTCAGTCGCACTTGAATGGTTTTAGACCCGTAGTGTGGCACCGTCACTGATTTCCCGATTGACTCGTATATTGTTGATACAATACCGGCTATGTCCTGTAAAATATATGAAGTTTTATAATATGTTGAAGACTGTCGATTATTGAAGTGAGCAATTAGTGTTTGTTTCTGAAAATAAGTACTTACATCCTTAGTCATACGCCCGTGTCCGTCTAAGTCGTAAAGTGTGAAGGAGAATTGCAGCGGTTGTTGTTTAGAAGGCTCTGGATGTTGCAACTCCACATCGCATGTCAACTCCTGCAACAAAAAAACAAAAGATGAATTAAGTTCTATCAGGCTGAGATGATTAGGTCACTAGATGGCCTATTAAAACTGATAATAGACATTGATTGCTTGGTTCTTAGAAGTAAGTTGTTTATGGCATATTTCAATGAGACGTTTTCTTTCTCGCTCAAATTCCATAATGAACCATTGACGTGCGATATTGGAAAACCAAAATCAACATTGTATTCAAGGCCATAGAAGCGCATGTTTTTTGTATTCATCCGAGCGTTGCGTTACGTGCTGTAGTAGTTTGTTGGAGCAATGACAATTCTTACGGCTTTGCCCCCGCCGCTTCCTTATAGGATTATGGTCGAAAGGTTACGTTGTGGTAGATAAGCTGTGGACATCGCGCCGGACATACCATAAGTCACGGCCACGACGCGGGCGGCTGCGGCGTCCTCCTTATCTCACACTTAAAAGGAAACTAGCGGACGTACCAGCGCCTTTTACGATCAGAAACGTATGCTCTTCGGTGGATCCGCCATGGATAACGCGTTATACAAAGGAGGACCTACTGTCTATAACTAGTAACGGATAAAAAATCTAAATAATTATAGGAACTAAATACCTAGTAGGTATAAGCATAATATTTAAGCATAATCATTTTAGGCGTTTTAGGCATTTGGGTACTTCAGCGTAGTGTAGTAGGGGACTACACTACGCTGAAGTACCCACCTTAATGTTTTATCATAAAATAACTACTTGCCTACGTTTTCGTTAGAATACTAACATCTGTAGCGGCTTCGCACAAATAAAATTATTTATTTAAATTCTCTTGGAATTCATGATAATGTATGTAGATTGTGATGACTTGTATTTGATTAAAATCTTATGTCACGACTTTCGTGTATCTGGGTACTAATCCGCACTTTCTAATTCCCATACCGCGCATGCGTGGTTGGGCTGTCTGAATAGGAATAGCAATTAATATTATTATGGGAACTCATTACATGTCATTGTTATTGAAGATATCGCGTGTGACGCTCAAGCCTCCACTAATGCTAACAACATACCTGTCAATAGTGACAATGAATATATACACTTAACTTGGTAGATAAGTTGTTAAATTTACCTCAAATCGCAGTCTGGGCTGTTTTTCGTCATTGTTTTCTGCCGGGGTGGGTGATGCAGGTGGTTTGTAGGGAGGCTCGTGTGGTGTGTGATGTGAGCGTAACGGCGGCGGAGGCGGCGTGCTGGGCTGCAGCAGGGCGCGGGCCTCGCTGGGCAGTAGGTCCGGCGGCGCGGAGCACTGCGAGGCCGCGCGACCCACCAACTCCTCAGTGTCCGTGCGCTCGCTCTCCGTGCCAACTGAAAAAATATAAATCACAGGTTAGTTTTGTTTGTTTGTCTTTAGGGTTCCGCCTCATCACCGTGAACTACAAAGGACCATAATAATTTATCAGACCGTTTCGTGACCGTTCATAATGAAATTGTTAGTTTATTGTTACAATTTAGTTGAACACGACACTACGGATATGTCGTAAGATAAGTACATAATATTTCAAAACAAACAATTTGGATAGGTGATTAAAATATGTCGACTGTCTGGATTTGCGCACTTACAATGTACATACAGCGCACATTGAAATTATATTTAATAAAAAAATATTATAGCTATTGCTATAAGAATCAACAGAACTGGTTACTACTGGTACTAATGTCTCTGGACGGAATCATTTCAATCGCCTGATCTTATGTTTGTTTACATTTTACACCCAAAATGCAAACACCTAATTTGAGGACACTTACTCGGCAATGTGTTCGGTCGTCACATTATACCTTCTAGATATTCTAGTTATAATATACCGAGGTGGGTATAGTAAATTGATACAACTTATAAAATGCTTAATCAGCTCCGAGCGAAAAGTGATAAGATATTTCTATAAGTCACAGTAAACATGTGTATTTCTCTAATAGATACATTGTATAAATGAGAGAAAATATTTAATACGGAGCATGGGATGAAAAATGACTCTCGTCTGTTCGCACAGAACTATTAGCGCTAATGATCAACTAAAAGTAAAATTAAAAAATAAATAAATATAAGCTACAAGAATCCCGTTAAATCTGGTGGTATACGCGCTAATAATTCTCGACAAAAAAAAAGGAATTGTTATATTTTAGATTTTACAGCAATTAACTTAGGGCGGCATAATCGTCAGGAAGGCCCCGTTCGCCGAAATCAAACCGAACAGGTACAAACGGAGGATAATTGAAAAGTTACATAACAACAATACGAATTTCACGGTATATCTGCTATTGTAATCATTGCAAAGGCAACACAATACGAGTACGCACAATGCCAACTAAAATACAAGCCTGATACTCAACCGTTTGTCGGTGGAACTCAAAAAAGTTGTCTGAAGCGGACCGACCGGAGCGATGTAACGACACAAGGCTACGGGGAGTGTTAAGATATTTCCTGGAAGGCCCCATGAGTGGGTCGGCATAAATGTTTGGGATGCATCGTGCCATAGCACAGCTGCCGTTAATATTGCTCTAAGAAATTCGGGATGTATTTTATGTTGAAATTACAAGACGCTGTACTTCAAAATAAAAATAATGAACAGATTAGTTCACGACTCCCTAGGCACTGCTCTAGTTACTTTCACCTATTTATTTAGTTTGTTATGTGCAATTGGCGATTGACAATCTCCCTCCTATTTTTTTGATCCAGATCCAGGATTAGCCTGTACCATAAATGAAAATATCACAAGATTTCAAACGTTTGGTAGCTAGTGTGGAACAGCTTTGTTCATTGCTAGCTCTTGACAATATCTTCCAAAATACCTTGTGGGTTCCAGGTTTTTACGTAAACCTTGGAAGGTACGTTGGCTTTATTTCGGAGTAAGTAAACCGTTTTGTAGTATTTCCATGATGGTTAGGCTAGAACCACAGGCGCCAGTCTATAGCACATATACTGGTTTGAGTATGAATGGCCTTATAAGGAGCTTATGGTCAATTATCAATAGTACTTCCTATTTTGCTACATTGTCAGTTCTTGATTTAAATTCCATGTTAAGCTTGTCTCGTTTGTTATCGATGTTTTTGCCAGGTATATCGCCCATTGGATGAAATGCATACTGAGATATCTGACCAATTTGAGGAAGGCTTTTCCTAGTTTAACAAGTAGTAGCTACGAAGCAAAGATTTGTATTCCAGTTACTTTTGGATTCTTTCACACTCTGTGTACCTGATGTCCTTTTGGGAGTTTGTTCCAATGTTTTCTTTAGTTATCAGATCGAAACTGAGACACACAAAAAATATAATAAGCCATCAAGGCTTATTATATTTTTTCTAACTTTATGTACTAATCGTGTGTGTTCGGATAAGATAATATCTTGAAAAGATCTTGTCATATGTCGCCAATTTCTCTCAAGACGTTTCTTGTTTTGAAGACGTGAGCCACGTGTTTTTCAAAACCATTGGCGTTCTTTTTGTGCCCATATCATGCCCAAGCTGTACAGACCATCAAATAACTAAGGCCTGAATTACACGTAACGAGTAATCATCTGGCATGAGAATTTTATTTATGTTTTAATTAGAGGACCTCTTTACAGTATAGTTTCGTAAAGTAAAACAAATACGTCTGAGTTGATGGAAAAGGATTGTGAACATTCTGGATAATCCTCGTCGGATCCAAGATGGTTTATAATCTTAAGATGATCATAAACAATCAATGTTTATGTCTTCGCGTAGTTTAAAGTGCCTTTAAAATAATTTTCGAAGTCTTTGAATGATTAAATAATGCGGATTATCCCAAATCTTTATTTCAGTTTCATAACTGTAAGCAATAACATTACAATTTACAATTTGCTTTTATTACGTTTTATTAAGATTCCACAGAGAGGATGTAACTAGGCAGGTATCGAATGAATGCGCCTTTCGAAACTAAACATGACGAGATCAAAGAGCTCGTTTGACTTTGCTTTGAAGTAACATTACTAGAAGTACGTGATTAACCACTTTATATTATATATGCACCTAATGCGATATCTAATTCATATTCATGTGTGTTAGCTAGTAATATTATTTTGTTTTTTTTTATAGGCTTATTATTTTTACTATGACTGCGTTTTTCAATATAATAATCAATCTTTCCTAAATATCCACTAGACGATAATATTATTCAGCAGGTCGTTATCAACATTTTATTGTAAGTAATTAATTATGAGGGTAAACAAATTAATTTTAATTTGGTAAGTATACCAATGTAAGCATTAGGTAGATAGTATAATACCTACTAACTAATAATGGCGTTTCGTTTACAACCCGAAATTAAAATTATGCAGGTGTACCATAAAATGGAATAACTATGATACATACCTACAACTACAAGATGTAGGTAGGTATAAGGTTTGAGCAAGTTGTTCTGAGAAGATACATATTTCTTTTTTAGTTCGCTTCATGTTGCCGCGAATGGATCGGGCGGCTGCGCCGTTCGGCGGGTTGTCGGTGCGGCGCTTTTGATTTTACCTGCGTTTGATAACATCGTGTGAGATCGTAAAATCTTATGCATATTAAGCACAATGTCGGTATAAACCTCTGCGTGTCGTTAAATATTTCCAACAAGTTATAAAAAATGATTGAATAAAACAACGTAATGCGTACGGACAGACTCATTACCATACATATGAAGGTCTCTGATAAAGCATAATCTAACTCACCTTTTTTTCACTATATTCTTGCTACTCTTTTTCTGCCCTTCATTGTCTATCATACTCACGTTTAGTCCAACTTTTATCTATTAGGTACTCATATTTTCATTGGTCTTGCTCTCTCTTTATATGTGACATCTTTAATTCTCATAACTATTAGTCTACTACCAGCGTTATCTACTGTAAACAAACCGTACAACCCAATTGTCAATGAAAGTTGATAACTATAGCCAAGTACGTACTCATGAAGATTCTTTACAACTATGTTTAATTGTTGCCTCATTCCCATTTTCACAATTAATTATTCTCATGTTTATCATTGGGCCTAGAATTTCTTGATTTGTTTGCCGACTCGTCAAAATAGTTGTTTACTTTTATGTTTTCGTCGCAACGCGGTTATCGTCCAATGAAAGTCCATGAAAGAAATGGCTCTAGCCAGTCAGCTCTATCATATCCCGCCAGCCTGTCATAAAGCTTCGTGCCGAAGTGTATGATAATTAAGACTATTATCTGTGATGTGAAACATAGTTTACAGTAGTCATACCTTACTTGTGCGAGGTATTTCATCTTCCTTAACTTCAATGTTTTTAGGTAGACAGGACTAGGTGATAACACCTAATCCTTTTTTAATGCTCACCCAGTAGGCAAGTATGAAGTACACTGTAGGTGCTGGACTACCTGCCTAGTAGTTTTCAAAACTTTGGTACAAATTTTAACTTGTGACACCTTCGAGGAATACAGGCGTGATTGTGTATTTTTTACCCCCTCTTGCGTTCTTAATAGAAAGAACCTTGTTTATCAGACAGACTAAAACGGCAACAACATTGAGTTAATTCTATGGGTTTCGTGAAAATACCCAGGCTATTATAAATATATCTACCTACTTCAACTCGATAGATGGCGTAGTTTAGTGTAATCATCATGATTTATAGAACCCTTCTTGTTCTATTTCGGCTCGCCCTTGACCGGATTTTATAATAATAACAACTGAAGATTGTTAACTATTTATTTACAATAAATATATAATACCTACCTACCATTTGTTCGCGTCGCTCTATGCACAGATAACTTGTAGGTACGTGTTATATTTAGTATTGCTTGTAATTTATTTCTATTAACTTATCGTACCTACACTTATTTAACTTTAAATCAGACAGATTTCGATTTATAATAAAGCTAAAAATGTACCTATAACATAATTGGTAAGTACTTACAGCTAAACTTCTTGTATCCATTTCTAAACTTGTTGCGCCACCACTTGACGAAGTGGTGCGCCATGGGGGCGTCTGCGGCGGGTGCCGCAGTTCTCAACGTTTCGTAGCACGTCATGCGCTGCGCTCACGCACGCATCCCGTACACTTCAAAAGAGCCGCAGTTTTATTATGTCACTAACTAGAATTCTCTTTCACTAACACTCAAATTTATCACAACACAAAACGAACAAGATTTCCTTTTCGATCTCTGCACGAAACTTGTGACCTAGTTGTCCGCGTGAACACTATAGTACGATAAAAATCGAGCGACCGTCCCTCACGCTTGCCGTGGAATGACTGACTGATGGATGAAGGAAGGGAGTAGGGAGGGGCGGGTGCCGGCGCGGCGGCGGCGTTGGCAGGGCGCGGGATAGTGCGGCGCGGTGTGGCGGCGGGCGGCGGCTTCGGCGGCGGCGACTGCCGTCTCGTGGTCGCGAAATGCCGAAATGAATGTTGTGATAGCAAGGTAAAATTCGAAACCGTCTGTGGTTGCTAAACGGATCACCAGTAGGTAGGTATGCGTAAACAGTGTAGTTCTTCATCCACGAACTCGACTGCAGCTTGGTACTGTCATCAATCAAGTCATTGGAACAAACACTCGTGTACCTAATAGAATTTGGTGCATCTAGAATTAGGCGAACTTTAGCGCTATTATGAAACCACAGGAGTTAAAAAGGGTTGATTATCTCTAATATAGAACTTATAGCACCTTATTGTATTCCGAGAGATAAAGAAATCGCTATTCACCAGTTTAACTATTAAACCTTTTTTTTATATTACTTTTATAAAGCTAATAATACATTCCTACTAAGTATTGCGCTCACAGTCACAACTTAGCCGTACTCACAGGTATACTGCCAATAAATTCTAGAGTGCTGATTAGTTGTTTTAACACTTGAGGTTCCTATATGCCCTACGTTACATTATAACCAAGTTTTATCGGCAAAATTTTGCTAGATGTGTTACATCAAATAGTTACCTATATAATATGTCCCATCCCACTGGTATGGGTCTCAGTGTAATTACTATAATAGGATGGCTAAACCCTGCAAATCCAGGGTGAGTCGGTACTGTATGTTTTATTTTTCCAGTAACTTGTTTGTTTTGACTGAGAGGTGAACATATTTAATCAATTCAGATAATAATATATAGTACCTAAGTACCTACTCTTGATCTAGACGAAGATGTAATTCGTTAAAATGTTTATCTACTGAAATAGGGGGTGAAATGACGACTGCTATAAGTTGATGAACTATATTTTTATACGCTAGACTGTTAAGTCTTGTCTTCGTAGGACACTACAATAACTCCTGGCTTACAGGAGTAACGATGGTGGGAGTTTGTGACGAGACAGGTCCTATAAAGAAAGCCTTTTCAGATCATTTATCTGCTAGTTGGTACCCACCCGTAAATTGATGCTTACTGGTGAACCTAATATACATACAAACGTTTACATGGTAAATAAATTGTATTCCCTTTAGGCAGGTAATACCTTTAGGGCAATAATAGAGAGAAAGGTGTACGCGCATCCGCTATGTTGGTAACGGCAGCCTCCATGCGGTCGATGACCCTAAGTAAGCGATTACAAAAAAGATTAAGTTAGTTGGTTAGTGGCCACTGGCAAGCCCCAATCCCGATTATTTTAATACAACAAGATTACAATTGCGAGACTTTAAATTTTCATAAAAATCTCGCTTAGAGTAAATTACTCAAGGTAAATTGATTTACTTACTTATGGAAAATATATTCTGGATCACTATTTATATACGTAAGTTACTAGCCTAGTAACGGATTTAGCTTATCCCTAATATGTGCTAATTAGAGAAGATCTTTCTTCTGAATATCCACACCCGGCCAGTATCGATCTGTGGCCCGAACTATGGTATTCCGCAAGTTATTCTTATCTATTTCTTAATTTTGAATGCATACCGGAGCTTATTTTTTCTGTATCTACTTTTCTAGGAACGGAATTACTTATAATATTTTAGTCCGAGCGTCTAATACATGGATTAATTTGACTTAGCAGATAGCTGAGCTTAAGTAGAACATGAGGGTGCGCGTGGTGTCGACTCGTGGGGTGCCAGCCGTAGCCGGGGATATGGCGCGGCCAGAACGTTTCAAATTAGAATTTTACGGCCTCTTCGTGTTAGGTTTACTGTCGAAAATTTATCTTCCACCGAGATGAGGTCGTATTCCAAAACTGACTTACACCAAATATTGTTTTATGCATGTTTTATGTAGGTTTTATGTCTGTAATAAAGAAATCTTCTCGAAGATATAAATATGTAGTTGTATTCTCGCGTTCATTAGATTATTATTTTTATGTAATATTTAGGCACCTTCACTTGATGTTTAATTTATTTTTTATTTACCTACTTAACAAATTTACACACCTCTTTAATTATGCATATTCTTACTAGAACATCAATGTGAATGTATTTATTTGTTAGTTGGCTGAGCAGTGATCATCATGCAACAACGGCCACGGGTAAAGGTAGTGTGAATATGTATAAGTAAATACTTACCTACTTACAAAAATGATATACATTTCTATTATATAAGGCAATAAATAGTCCAATATCTACCTAAAAAGTACTAGTTTAGGGTTTGAAAAATACCTAACAACATATTTTATCGGTTGATATCACAATGAGATGGACACACAAAGAGGCGGAGGGTCTGAGCCCAGCCTCTACGTGGGTGGCGTGTTCCACGAAATAGTGTTGATGGCCAGTCAATTCTTAATATCGTCGATAAATTGCAGCTTTGATATCCAATTACTGCACCTATAGGGGCTACAAAAGCGTAGGAATATCGTGATTTTTTTTACTGTACATAGTTACCTACTTGTATTACCTAGCTCAACAACTTTATTGAAAAAGGCCTATTAGCAAGGAAATTAATTAAATTAAACATAAAGCCGGTAAGCTCAGTAGTAAGTAATTAGATATTACTTGAATGTTGCTAATGATCAGAGTTCTGACAGCGCAGCGGCATGACACACGACTAAAGTATTATAAAAAATGGTAGGTAGGCGTTTTAGTTATCTGCAAGGAGATGAAATCTTTGTAAGCGCATTAAAGATAATCTCACGAAGTGACCTGGAATGTTGATAGTGGCGTTATTTCTGCTATTCAGTCGGCTGGCAAGCAGCCAGATGTGGTCGCTCGGGTTCTATCGCGTGTCGTGTTGCGTGGGCATTGCCACTCGCGTAATTTCATCACACTCCTATAATGTTGAGTTTCTTTTCTTTACGAACAAAAGTAAATACAGGCCTACTTACCATTGCATAAATTTGTTTATTGATTTAAATCATAACGCATCATATGACTTACTCGTTATGTTATGAGAAAACTTGACTTCACCCTTTGCGCTTCTAGGTACTTCCGTCAATAATCAACAATGCTCGGTGACTGGACGAGGCGTCCTACTGCTCTCGTATAGTGTGAAAAAATATAACTGACCGTGCGCAGGCCGAGATACGCACCAAAGCCGTGCAGCGACGACACTAACTTAATTGGAAACGTCATAAATCTATTTTTATATAAGTACTGTAATGTGACCAAAATAAAATAGTTTACTATGAAGAAATAGACTTAAGTTACATATAGGGCATATTACGGTGACATAAATCACTTCACACACATCACATCTTTATACGACGATTATATTCTTATAATAGCTTTTATGCAACTAAAACGTTGCTCACCAAGTTATATATGTACTAAGATTGCAAAAGACTTATCTGGTACACAGTAAAATCAATCAAGATACTCTGTAGAATGACTATTAGATACACATTAGCCGTAGATACACACTCTCATATATCTGTGATTAGATACTTGCGGTTGTATCGGTTAGGAATATAAGTACTTTCGTAGAACAGCTTAAAGACTTGAAGTCATAATATATTTGTTCCTTAATATAACTTTTTAACCAGTTGAGGTACATTAGCGTTGGTTGTATGAACTGGCAAAGCTTTTGCACAGCCATCAAAGAGAGGCTGCGCTTCGGCGACTGTCAAAGGGATTTAAATTATATCAATAGCTTTTTGCTACCGAGGGCCCTTTGTCGGCACGGTGTTGCGCGGCAACTTCACAAGCGAGTGACAACTATGCCTACCCGCCGCCCGGCGATCCATTACTGGATTTACTGGATACAAAGCGGACATCAAACGCGCCGCGCGCCGGCTAGGCTGTTGCGTCACATACCATCATCGTTTCGTTTGGCAAGCTGTACAACGGTACCAATAGGGAAAAACCGGGAAGTGCTTCAGTTACGACTTCATTCATTTTTTTTTGGTGAAGGATTAAAGCCCTCCTATCATCAAAGCATAATCTAAAAGCAATAATAATCTTTATTTCGTATTCTGATTTATCACGTCTTAGTGATATTGTTGATTCTATCTATTGCAGACGTAAAAGTCGCGCCGGTAAGAACAATCTACTTCATTATCATTTTGTCTGATTGGAAATGGTAAGTGTGTAAATTTATTCTCAGTTGTTTTGGTTCTAGGTCCTTACTAAATTTACTCGATCTTGAATTTTGTTTAAACCTGAGAGAATGTAATTTAGTCCCTTTAGCCAAAATAATTTTTAATCGACGGCGGTAATCGCAAGCAATAGGTCTTTTAAAGGCAGAAAGTTATATCGGTCTTTTTAATGCAGATATTTGTAAACGACGCTCGGGCTCGCTAAGCTGTAAAAAAAAAACAAAGGGCGGGCCCCTCGCGCCGCCTGGAGGCCACTGATACGATATACATCTTAGCGACTTTGATCTTTCCGCTGCCGCCGGGCCGCGCTCTGTAGCCTTCGGCCTTCAATACATATTCTCTTAATCATAAAATCTACTTACCTATGAATGCTAATGATTAACAACACGAGAGCGTTGCAAATTATAAATTGCCTATTTTGATGGCCAGTAGATCGGCGCCCATGTGCATGGGGCTTGCCTGCCGCACTATCATTTCTACTTGTTCCACAGAGTGCTGACCACTGAAAAAGTCAGTTTATTCCGTGTAAATACTTATTCTGTCCTATTCGGTGGTGCTGTAGATTGCTGAATAACTAGGGATTGAATAACACAAATAAACGGGACAGATGTTTAAAACACAGTGTTAATATTGCTGCATTTCTTTTTTTTCCAGCCTACTTCAACCATTTAGCAAGTATACAGCGGTCTGCCTTTAAATCCGCCGCGCGCGACCAAGTAATGCGCGATTACATATTTACGTTTGGCCGGTAGTATATATCTGATACAAAACATAGGCGCATTATTACACTGCTACCTATTATATTTCCTTGTTATTTTATGAAGTTTATTTTTATGTTACTTATAGCGTGATAGAAAAACGGTCTAGAAAAAGCCTTATTTCTTCTTTATATGTACCTACTTACTCAAATCAGCTTTCCGGTTCCTATCACTAATTAATCTCAAAAAGGTGCTTAAATAAATGTAACGTTGCATGTACTGCTATTATTATTACCTTACAGACATAAATAATCTTGTGATGTTTGCCTGCGTAAAAAACATCACAATGAAAAAACCAGCGACAAATTGACTATTTCGAGGCGTGGCCGGCCCGGAGGCGGCGGCAGTCAAAGGCTCGTCGTGATCAAAGGCGCCGCCGCCATCGAACGGCTGCGTCTTTGATCTCGCCGCACGAAGTGCAAATTATGTTATAAAGACAGTGAACGGCGCGGCCGACGAGCGCTGCACTACTAATTAATTCAACCCGTTGCGTTATGAGTCCGTCTGATCTGCCGCCGCCGCCGCGCGCCGCGCCCTCCAGCCAAATGCAATGCTTTGATTTTATAAGTGCTCTTTCACCTACAGCATACTTATGGGTTTTTTTTCGACGAACCGTAAGGTCCAGTTAAATAGTCTTCAAGTAAATAGTGAAATATATTTTAAGAGTTCCATTGGCATGTTGTTAAGTTGAATTAAAAAGAAAACCTAAATCATTTCCTGATATACCTTATCATGTATATAAAGTACCTATTATGGATGAAGGAAAATAATGTGTGGTTAACTTATCGAGTATATTTTACCTAATTGAATTGATTATACTAATTTACATATCTTTGATTTATGGACTCTTGAGAACTTTGTAGGCAATATGTAAATAAACGTCTGGTGTAAGCAGATACCTACTTACTTGCTTACCTAATAGTTTAGTTTTATCTCTAATCTAATCTAAGTATCAAAATAGCGATCGTAACTAAAACCCACCGACATTCACAAACTCATATGATAATGTAGAAGAAATTCGTTTCTCAGAATAACAAGGACGCAATATTTCGTTAGCAATTTATCCAACGTTTGTAAACAATAACCGGTTCAAACTTCAAAGATGGTGGATTTTATTTAAGTTGAATGTAATTTGTGCACGAGTGCCGCGCTCCGGCTGAGCGTCCGACACGGAGTAGATACGAACCTACCTATCATAGGGTCGCCTACTAACCAGACAGCAAAGCTACTTAATACTAAATGTTTTTTTCTCACACACTCCTTTTGTACCTAGTAGCGTAATGCGCTGTTCGTGCCTAGTGTTAAGCCCATGCATCGTTGGTCAGTTATCAATAATCAAATGGACCTCCATCAATAGGCAGTAGTAGGTATGACCTTTATTAGTCCATTGCAAGTTCTCACAACATTCTTGTCGAAGGTCATATTCTGTACAGTACAAGTTCTGTTAGTCAAAGATAAGGAGATGATGTGTATTATCATAGGTATTGATAATTTAAGTATGAAAGGTACATTTTAATTAACTACTAAATGCACTTACCTACGTTGGTTTTATTTTCTTTTATCATTCCATTTCATTTATCATTCCATCATATTTTTTTTTTATTTATCTAAAGATAATTTACCCAAAGTTTCCAGAGTCTCTTAAAAAGTAGCTTTAACATCCGTTTTTTGTTCATAATATCGTGTTAGGGTTCCGCTGCCAAGGCATGGATTCATCCGAAGTGAGGTGCGCGCGCGGGAGGATCGAGCCGCGTGCGTCGACCCGCGCCGCATTTTGATCTCGCCGCGCGCGCGCCGCGCCGGCCGTGCCGCAAAGCTCCGAGGATCCCAATCTGATTCCACTTACCTACCACACACACGTAGGTAGGTATAAACTTACCTTTCGCCTCTTTGTATACTCACCTATATGGAACTCGTATTGGCAATAAATTCTGTCAGTCAGCAAATGTGGGCGTTTTAGGAACCGCGTGCCGCTAGCGATTCCGTATTCGTATTGTGAATTGAATACAGGTGGGTATAATTTAATAATTATGTAAAAAGTACCAATCAGTACTCTTTTAAATACCTACGCTGTCGTCGCGGTAGTATAAAAAAAATGACTGTATAAAACATGACCCTGGGTTCAATGTAGTGGTTAGTTAGAATCGAGCAATAGATAATAACACTACAAAATTGTTTGACCGTCCTTGATGTTAAGACAGCTGTTGTTATTCTAGTCTCGTAGTGATACGATCACAGCGGCGCGTTTGCCATCAGATTATTACTGGAGTTGTATAAATAAACACGTGACAGGCGACAAGATATCTAATGCAAGAGTTACTCGGAAGTGCTACTTCCGATATTCTAGGAATGTGTCGTCTTCGAACTAGCCGCCCACCCGGCGCGATAACAAATAAAATTGTCTTCAATTGATGACGATACAGAAATATATATACTTAGGTAAGTAGATTGAGTAGGTAACTTATCTATTTATGTATCAAATGACAATGATTACGGAGCGATTAATGATTGAGTACTTAGTATAGTACCTAGTATACATATAATAATAATAAAGGAAAACTAATTTTCTTCGTGCAAGTACCTATCTAAATAGTAAGTAGCTAGATAGCTAGCTTTTCATCCATTTTCACGATTTCGTTACAATACTCGTATCTAATTTAGATTTTCTCGATTGTTTTGACTAATCGTATAATGGTGTAATATATTACCTTTATGCTTTGCCTGTAACAGTTATATAAATCTTCCTTATAAAGGATTATAACTCCTATAGAAACTTAAAAACAAGGTTTATGTGACTGCTATACAGCATTACGCGATAGCTGTATAGTGGCGTCAAATGTTACGTTTTCGTAGCACATAGTCGTACAAGCGCTTCATTTTTACCATTTAGCATTCAAGTTGGTTAGCATTAGGTGCTATAACGAAATTTCTAGGTATGTTCGTTGTGTGTGACCATTATATACTCACTACAATATAATGCAATGCAAATAAATAAGATTACAATATTATTAATTCTAATTCAATTCTCATAGTAAGTATTTTAGGCGACAGCTGGATGGGTAAAGAGATTGTGTAAAGTTCGACTAATGAAATAAAAATAATTGATCTACATACCTATAGATACTTATATGTATTTTAATTTAGTTACTTAATTTCAAATCACCATTATTACTTACTATATATACTTCCCAAAACTGAATCCTTATTGGCGATATATTATCAGATGGTGTAATACTAAAGGTTGTTTTTTTATTAATTCATAGAGTTCAATTCCTGACTAGCGAAAACATTTTAACAAAAAATCTAATGATGCCGTTAGTTTTCAACAAAATCAATCTGTAGAGTCGCATATTCGATTATTCTCTATAGTTTCGGATTTTACCATCCACACCCCCTTGAAAAATTAATCCTATATAATACTTTAGGTATATATAAAAGTCCCTAAAGGGGACCCGTCGCAGTGGCCTGGCCACCGTGCCCGCGCCGCCGCCGCGCCGCCGCCAGCACCGCGCCGGCCTTCCATATTCAAATTACAGGTTTGGATTTGTGCTCGATCGTCTATGGCATAGTGCTCGATAGTCAACAACCGCGGAACAACAACTGCGGAACAGTTGTTGTTGTTGATGAAGTGATTCTGTAGGTCTGGATAATCACAGAATTTAGACACACCGTTATATTATTTTAGATAGCTAATTACCTACCTACCTAAGTATTTTAAAGAAGTCCAGCTAATATCAAAATAATTTAAGATGCAATACGTTGCATTAAGGTCAATGACCGCAAGTTTGATGCCTTGCTAAACTTGACTTTCTAGTAAGAACATGGGTACCTACCTACGTTCCTAATTACTGATTATTATATGCTGTTATTTTAAAGTTTCTTTGAATTTTCAAATAATCATCAGCAATCCATCTTGTACTGAATCTTTGTTTTCTCGTGTTCCGAGTAATTTTGACAAATGGACTGACCTGCCTGACCCTAGGCTACCGGTAGTTCCACTAGTTGGGCCTCAGAGGACAGATGGAAATGGGTCCTGTTAAATATTGGCAATCAGCCAAATTAGGTCAGACTGAAAGCCATCGTAAGAGAAACGCTGGGAAGAAGAAAATTATCATAATGAACACCTAAGTAGACCATCGGCCCTATTATGTAACTCTGTTTCAACCATTTCGTATATTTCTACCGACAAAATTTGTCGAAAGTAATATACTCGTATACAAGAAATTATTGAAAAAGATTTGCAACGGTATTGTGATTTGTTTGCAAACCCGTTTCAATAATTTTGCGTATTTCTATTGATTTATAATAAGTGGATAGAAATACGCGAAATGATTGAAACAGAGTTACATAATAGCCCTGCAGATAGATCGCAGCGGTATTTACATTGATTGTAGGTCTATATAACTATACAGAGTGTTTTAGAAAGGGTAGGTATACCTACTTAGGCTTCAACCTGCGCTTCTTTAGCGCATTTGTAATTACCAATTAAGTATGTAAAGTCAGATTAATACATTAATAAGATGAAAAAAAAACTTAAAAAATTAAAAAATATATATTTTTAAATTGTCATTTTGTTGATCGAAATTCTGACTTTACATTATGATTACAAACGTGCTAATCAAACGCAGGTTTAAAGCTTAGTATACCATTTCAGAATCACCCTACATAAGTAGGTATGATATCACGACAATGCAGCGCGTTTCCTGTTTAAGAATGTAACTAAACAATTAAGCGAATCTAATCTAAACACTAGTAATATTATTATATTATTTTGAACAAAATCCTAGCTTCAAGCTCAGAACAACAAACAAAGCGGTATTATAATAGGTTCTATGTAACGCACAAGTAAGTAAGTACCTATCTACTTATCTAATTTTAGTAAATATCTCTCGCCGTTGTTTGCGTTATCTAAGTTACCCCTGGTGTTACACAGTCGACTCGCGAGCAGGATATCTCTTTATTTGTTTAGTTTTCTTTTTCATGACAAGAGCACCGCTCTCCTATCGCTCTTTATCTATCAACTTGTGTAAATAAGCCAGGAATCATTGCCATAGCGTAAATAAAGGAAGAATTATTATCAGCCGAATGTAAACTTTAAAGAAATTATTATCGGTGGATGGTAAATAACGAAAATAATCGTGGGTAAAGATTGTTCGTTCGTTTATTTTACAAAGGTTTGTAATGGTTAATGGTTTGAAGAGAAGCATGACTGCCATTAGCACCAGATATATTAAGGCCAAGGTGGCACTGGCAAGGCGCATAGAAGGTTAAACTACAGCAATACCACATAAACAAATGTTCGACTAGCCGTATTGCTTAGGCGTCGACGACGGGCGATTTATTTTTTTGTTTGCTCGAAATTTGAATTCTGTAGCAAGGAAAGTGTCCGTATCAATTAATCCACATGGCGGGGGCACTGCAGTACAGTACCTCAAGCACAATCCCTTTTACGTATCGTTTCGCTAACGTAACGTAATCAATCCCTCTCACACTAGTTTTCTTAAACGAAGTATGACAGTGACAGCATGCTTTCTCGATCTTACGATTACATAGGAGTTCCTGTTTACCCTACAGATACAGACAGACAAGGGACGGAATACATTGTGTCCTTGGAATGTGCATAGATTGTTTCGACGTACCCACCTACGTGATAACATCGACGTTTCTATGGGTGAGTAGGAAATACGTATCGTACTTATATAAATAAAAATTGGATCGTGTTCAATGGCTGCAAGAGCGGATCGAGAAGCGGAAGTTTGCCGGATGCGGATTCAATGCGAATACGCCCGAGGCACAAACAGCGCCCGCGGCGCGACCCTCGATATCGGATTCAATTCAATCGAGCGCAGTAAAAACTGAACTTTGTTGTGACAAGAGAATGCTGAGAACAGACGAGTTAACATGATTCCGTCGAAAATGGCATCCTGTTCTTTACGTTTTATTAGCGCCGCGGAGCGTATTCGCGTCCGGTCGCTCGTTATAATCATTTCTGTCCAAATATTGATCTTTTTTCGCTTCCGTTCCATTCGACGGGCTGGAAAGGGTAGATTTTTATCGACAGCCTCGTACGTAATCAATACCCTTTGTACACCCCTTTATTGGTTAAAGCTGGTGCACACGAAATGTAGTGTAAAAAATAATAGTTATAACGCAAATACAACTTTTATTGACTAAAGTTATTTTGTAGTATGGTCTATCTATGTGAGCATTGTTTTTTTTAAATGCCATGATAACCCTGCGACGAATCATGATTTTTTTTGTTCTATGAAAGATATTTTACGACGGTTATAAATCATAGCATTATATAGAGCCTTTGTTATTGCTTAAGGACATAAAACCGTAGGGAAAAAATAAAATAAAATAGTGATTCGGATGTCTTATCGATTAGGTTATAAAAAATGTTTACTTATCATGATAATAAGTGTATAAAATCCGTCTCTCCCGCAGTCGTAAACAATACGACGAATCTATGCGTAGAATCATCATAAGAATAATTGTAATGGTAAACTTCCGACTAACTTCACGCTGTGGGTTTAAATCTGTGGTTTAAACGCTAAGAAACGTGAAACTTGGAAGTAAGTCCCTATTATGACGTAAGCAGTAAACACCCTCCATGAAATGATTTTTGAAAATTCAACCCGTAACGGAGTCAAATAAGGGATGACCTCGTGGAGTAGAAATATTGAGTGTGGGTTCGTTTGGTTAGTCTTGAAATGTAGCTAGGTACCCACTTCGGTCACACATAGTTGGCAGTGTAATTTTTTTACAACTGATAACTAATAGGCATGTTTTACATTCATACGCAGACGAAGTCATTCAATAATAGTACCTATATAAATAGTGCAAAAAATTATCCTACATATTAAAATATAAACAAAGCAAAGAAAATCTTCATGTTTAAGAAAGTTCCAACTCACCTACCTATTAAAACATATCCATGCGCCTGCAGCCCACGAATAGGCAGAGACCACTGAGAGTAAATTTCATGTGACTAAGTACTGGCTAATCTGACCGTGGAATGATACGGAATTCGGGAAAAGGCCGTACAAAGAAGCGATTGTAACCGTCGCGTCGTCGTCGTCGGCACGATGTCAATGTTAAATGAAGCGGGCCAAGCAAGTCGGCTGATAATGGAATTTCTGGGAACAACCCTTGTGGCTAGGGTGTGCCGCGGGTGGCGGGGATGGGGCGGCCCGACCGGCGCGGCCATCCATCACGCCGCGGGGGTGCAATTACGTGAAGTAGACATGTGCTGACACGGCTGAACCGACACGACGACGCCGATGCGCATACACCACGTCATGATGTAACACCGAATTAGCCCTTCTTGCTTTGAAGGTATGCAATTTTAATTACATGTATGTAAGTACCTTTTTATTTGTCGTAAAAATACGAAATTAGACCAGTTGGTTTGTAAGATGTAACAAAATACTAGAGTTGACTCTTGAAAGTGCCTATGCAATCATTGGACCAGGAACTTGGGCGGGTTGGGATACTCGTATCTGAATTATTTTAGATGGTTAATTGAATGAATATAAGTAATTAGTAAAATAAATAATGAAATACAGTAATGAGCTTTCATTAACGCTGATGCAACATAGCAACTAGAGCGAGTGACGCATTCCAAATAGCACGAGTCATAGGTTTCTAGTTATTACCCATTGTTATCTATTGCTCTAAAATCCTTTAATAGCTTCCATTTAGCGGGATTGGAAGCGGGCGATAGCGGCGAGGCTTAATGATTATCGGTTCGTTATGTTTAATTCCCATTAAAATTCGACAAAAAGTTAATGTCCATCCGGACGGGCGATAGCGGTGCCCTGGCGAGCGGGGGGGGGAGGGGAGAGGTACAGGCCGGGCCTTCGCAGCGCGGTAGCAGCCGCCGATTATCCGCCGATAACACACAAAAACAACTTTTTGATTTATGAAGAAAGCTCAAGAGGCGGCTACCGGGCGCCGCGACCGCTCGCTCGCTGCACCGCTGCACCCTAGTGATGAGGTAACTACATTGTCCGCATCGACTCGTGTTGTTCTCAATTGATAGGTATTTTTGCTATTCAACCAGTTCTTTATTCAAGTTTTAGATAATAATGATGGCTGTATTACTGAATGGCCAGGCGTGCAGGCAGACAAAATAAAATTGTATGTTTGTTTCCGTCTGAACTTAGCTAACTTATCTATAGAGAATTATTGGTTTTCTTTTTCATGTCACACTTTCCTTCATGTATATACATTGTAGGTATATACATGAAGGAAAGTGTGACATGAAAGATAACCTACCAGATTTTATGGTCTTACTTCGATATTATGAACGAGCAAGGCGTTGTCGTGTTCTAACGTACCTACTGTCAGTACCTACCTACCTTCCTAATTAAAGTTTTGATTGTCGATAGGATGTATCGACGCCCCGCCAGCACTAAGGGGAGTCGACAAGTCCGTCCCGCTCTCATCTCGCGGCCAGATTTTGAAACGTAAATGTAAATGAGGCGGCGGCGGCTGCGCGAGCGCACTCAAAGGGGCCGCGCCGCGCCATCGGCCATCTGCCTATCGCACATGATCGCACCGAACCTTTTATTAGCTACGCTTTAATTTTTACGATAAGTTTTTACGCTAAATAAATTACACAAATGAAATAAATTGGGAGGTACTTAGGTTCTGTACCTAGATTAAGATCGTAAGAATTATCGATACGTCATATATATGTATATATATATCTCACTATTCACATATTGGTAAGAAGGTATCTAAGCACCTACTTCCTTCTAACTCGTTTTCGTACGGAAGTGCCTTTAGAACAAACGGAAAAAGGGCGTTAAAACAGACCACTAGCTCTTGTTTCTACCTAGGTACTAAAGTCATGTGATTTATTAGATGTATGGATACATTTAACTTATAAACTGACATTAAAAAACTCCCGAGCTTTGCAACTGATAGGTACCTAAGCTGATTCAGGCGCGGATACAGGATTTAATTGGGGGGGGGGGGGGGGACAAGTTTTGTGTGATTGATAGTATAATCACACAAAACTTGTCCCCCGGACGTAACGGATACATAATTGAAATTGGGCTTCATAAAGTACTTCAGTCGTGGGTCAAGGGGGAGGGCAATCGCACCAAGGGCAAGCTGTAACAGTGCATTCCAATGCACTGTTACAGCTTATAACTCCAATAAAAATAAGCCTTTTTGAGAGTCTAATCACGATTTTACTTGTTTGCGGCAAATACTATTAACCATTAGTCATCCGTTTAAAATGCAGTTATTGGTAAACCATATTAACGCGAGGTACCTACCTACTTAAACAATGCTCGGGGGTGGGTAATCCCGCCGAGCTGCCCAGCTGCGGTGCATTGTACGGAGCGCCCGCGCCGCCCCGCCGCCGCGCCCGACCGGGGCGGACCACTGTTTGCTCATCCAATTCGATCGCTCCCTCTGTGTGTTCTGTTCTGTATGCAGCTAGTTATAAGACCTATTAACTAATTGTGTAGCTTATTTTGTGGCTATTTATATATGTGGACTTAAAGTAGGTAGTTAATCAGAGCCGCAGACACAGAAGTCTTGATTACCGTTACGAGTAAAATGGCGAGACAGTGCTCTCGGCCGAGTGCTCGGTAGGTGTCAAAAGTTCTCGGCACGTATAAAGGTTGTATACTCGGCAGAGCCCACTATCTCCCATTTAACTCCTTACGATTACTTATCAGGGCATCACTCTTACTGTCTCGGTCGGCAGACGGCAGTCAGAACGAAAACTACCTATACCTGCAATGCCATAGAAACTGGAAAGTGCCGGAAGTATGTTAATTAGTTTTCAAGGATGAACGCATAGTGTGTGCTACCCCCAACGAGTTCTGATTCATCGTTAAAACTCAATTAGTCGTCGGATTTTCGCCATTTACCAACCTGACGGTCCAAATTAATAAGTGTTAACGAGATGGACCGCGGCGTATAGCAGAAGTGTTTACTCACTCACACTTACTGTATATGTAATGGTCGCTATAGTACTTATTATTCTTTACTTTTGGCCTTTTTCTATTGAGACTAGGCCCAATACGATTCTGCCAATGTCAACGTCGTAAGCTAAGACACGCAAGAGAATGTACGGTAAAGAACGAATGGCCAGATAGGTACGTTATGTGAGATTGTCCAATGTTTGACCCACCACCCATAAAGTGACACAAAAACACAATGACAAATACAACACAAATAAATACATCATAATATATACTAAATGGAAAAAAATAAATATAATATTTACAACTTAATTTCATAACGAGAGATATATTTAATAAGGACGTTTACAAATGGAGTATCAACATACATGAGAAGGGTATGGAAATTAATAAGACGGGGGATGTTAGGAGGGAGGATGTCATACAATGATACAGGATATTTGGGGCAGGAAAAGAAAATATGATCGGTGGTGCCTTCGTCAAGGCAGCTATAGTACTTACTGATTGATATAAAAAAGTTGACAAGCGGTATAGCCTTCATTGTGCGTATTCCGAGTCGCACTTGGCCGGTTTTTGGTTGGTCATAACCGTTGTGTGTACCATTGATAATTTAATAATTATTGTACGAGTGTAGGAAATTAAAACAAAATTACACTTTTTACAATGTTTGAACCCGTTTTTAATAAAATTGTTTAGCCCAAAAAGATCAATCTAGGCACAAATCCATGACTCTTTTAACAAATCTAAATAAGCTAAACTAAATAAGCTCAGTATCCAGGCTTAGTTTACTCTTTTAGATTCATCCAGTATGTAAGACCCAGACAATAACCGTTGGGGCATAGCGGCCAGCCCGTACGGAAGATCGTCCATTTTTTGCTAAAGTGAATTTTGTATCAATATGTTATTCTTTTTTTAGCCATCTCTTTGCATGATGATTTTTAACATTTCTAGCCCGCCTTAGCTTCGTGTGTAGCCGCTCTTTAAATGTGAAGTGGCAACACTGGCTGCGAAACATCTGTCACGCTAAACTTTTTGTCAGCTGTCAATCTGTCATTTCGATTCGATCAACGCCGCAGGTGTATTTTGCAGTTTTAGGTTATAATCATTTTTGGTTTGCAATGGGAAAAATAAGAAAACCGAGGCCTACCAAAAGCCGAAAACATGTTTCAGAGAATATCGATGAACAAGAAGAAGAACTCCCCGTTGACAGCAAGGAAAACGCAATCCAGACAATTCTGGATCAGATACAGGTTGGTCAATGACGATGGATCGGAATTTGCCGATGAAAGTATTCCAAATTATCATTGTTGTCCACAAATTCATTATTATTCTGGTCTTCTTGAAGTTACAATGTACAGACACATGTAGAACATAAAACTAACTGTTTAACCTATTATTGTATAAGCACCTATTATTAAACATTTTCCAGGCAGCTGATGTGGAAGAAAAGTATTGTGGTTTACAAACGTTAGCCCTATTAATAGAGAGCCCTGAAAATGTGGAGCAAGTATTAAGCCGGGGAGTAGTTAAAGTGGCTGCACCATTGTTGTTGGACCCAGCTAGCTCAGTGCGGAATGCAGCCTCAGGCACACTTAGGAATCTGTCTACTGTGGCACTGGACACTTGTGATGCTTTGATGGAGCAAGACATTATGACACCACTCATTTGTTACTTCCATGAGGTATTATTTCATTCAATTTTGGATATAATCTTGTTTATGACATCTAGATTTATTTAGGTGCTGATAGAATCCCAAGTCATGTACCGTATGATCTACCATTTAAAATGAAAAACCAATGTATTTCAGCATGCCGAGACATGGACACCAGACTCAAATTCCAAAACTAAGGATGAAGACATTGACACACTCATACAATGTGTTAATTTATTATTAAATCTGTGTGAAAGTTCTGGTAAGTGTAATTAAAAATATTTGTTTATTACAAGAGCTTTTTCCCAGTTCTTTCCACTGGAATCTGCTTCCAGATTACCAAGGACTGGCTGTTTACCATGATTTACCTATAGCAGTAGTTGTCTGAAAATGTCTGTCCTAATTAATGAGCTACCAGTGAAGGGACCTTTCAACATGCTTTTGCAACATGTCTGATGTTGTCATTTGGTAGGCTGAGTCCTGCTCTTTCAAGAATTGAAATTAAAACATTACCCTCCTTCTGGGTAGCCAGGTATAAATCTCAACAATAAAAGAACAGTTTGCCCTGCCTTACCTATCATATTATTTGGGTTCCGATGAGACTACTTCCTGCTATCCATGAGCTATCTAACTACACTAATCACTTTTTTTGTCAAATTCTCAATAAAAAAAGAGTAAACAAAATACATACATGTAATTCCTTTGATTTGCAGAGTTAGCTATCAAATACCTAGGACAATCTAGGATCCTGGACATATTACCTAGATTTTTGGATCTCCCAACATTCAGCAGTGATATTGTGACTGCTGTGTTACAATGCCTCTTTGTTGTGGTTGAAGACAACCCTGCAGCAATGGCCAAGATAAAGTCTAACTCTGAAAAACTGTTGCAAACATTGCTGGGGCTGGAAGGAAATGACCCTAGTACACTCCTACTTAAGACATTATCAGCTGGAGTGATAATAAATACATGTGGTGGAAACATTGCCACACTGCCAATTGATGTCATCAATCAGATTATAGCTATACTTGCTACTACATTGTCAGTGGACCACAGACTGGTGTGTAGCCAGCTGTCAAGCAATGTGCCTCTGGGTGATGCTGCTGGAAAAGTAGAAGCTCCCAAAGGGAAAGATGCTCAGTTACTAGAGAATCAATTAAAATCTGTCTCACTGATGCTGGACGCTCAACAGAGTTCAATAGAGATTATTGCCAATGTTTGTTCTTGTGAAGGTAATAAAAACATATTGTAAGCATTTTCATTTATCAAATAATTCCAAGCTTTTATTAATTTATAATAAAACTTTGTATCTTTTATGTATACATAATTTTAATGGAGTTACTATCTTATGTCTCTTGGTTCTTTCAGATGGTGATGATATGCAAGAAAATGATTCCTCAGAGAGTGATGAAATGGATGATGAAATGGGAAACAATGCTAATGGTTCTGTTTTAGCCGAAGACAAACTGCCACCTGAGGTTTTGGAGGCTTTAGTCTCATTGGAGTTATTTGATAAAGTATGGGCGAGAACGCAGCTGCCTGCACAAAATGTTTTGTTAATACTGAAAGAATATGAAGGATCTCAGTTAATTCATAAAAAGTAAGCCAAAGTGGTAGAAATTTAAAGAATACTGATTCTAATTGAATATTATAATTAACATGTAATTTGAAATTTCAGACTTCACAGTTTACAAACTCGAGCTCTACTTTGCACTAATAACTTGCTCTCTACATTACCTATTGAAAGCCTGGGTGGAGTAAATAGTGTCTATAAAATCTGGGTAGAAGCTGGAAAATTAGTTTTCAAACAGAACACTGAAAATTTGAACCTTTCGGAGTCTGCAACAGCTGTTATGAGAGCTGCTTTGGATAAGATAAAATTCAGAGAGAATGGGAACACTACGGATGGCAATTTGTTCAGTGATTTAGCACTGTCTGATATAGAGGTAGACTATGGCAATGCAAATGTTTAAAAAAGCATTTAAATATCTTATTATCACCGCTTCACTTCACATCATGCTCAACTTTAAACTAGTCATTCAACTCATGTAACTACTGTGTGTTGCAGATAATGTTGACAGGGATTAGAGAATGTCAAGTACCTGAGATAAGATCGAATCTTATCCGAATGATTGGAATATTGGCGTTATTATTGGTAAACACATTGAATGACATCACATCAAATGTGATATGCACCATAACTGAATTTGTATTAGAGCAAGCACATAAGGAAAATGAAGTTTGGGTTTTGGCTGAAGCTGTTGACACACTGGTAGATTTGTACTCGGAAGATGAAACAGATGTTTTGGCTGCTAAAGTCAAGTTGGTTGATAAATTGGCCATACTAGCACCAATTTTGAAGAATAAGGTAAGCATTAAATTAAACGTAAGTGTTTTTGCAGCTCATTTTGGATTCCTTGTTTTCTTTACATTTTCATGTTATTTTTTTCAGGCCCGGCATAACAAAAGGCTCCCTAAGGAATATAAAGTGCTTGTTAGTACAGCCACCTCAAATTTGCCACGATTCATAAAGTATAAAAAGGATAGGTTAAGTACATTAAAAGTGTAACCCCTTACTATTCATACACAACTCAGATTTGAGAGCTGCTCAATTAAAGCGCGCCATTTTAGTCGCGCATTTGAGTCGCGTTTGAGTGTTGGGCATTTAGTTATACTGATGATTTTAAAATAAAATATATTGTAAGTATCTATAGTTGAGCCGCCGAACTCATAGAAGTTTCAATCCATTTATATTTACAACAGAGCATTATTCTGATGAAATATGCTTTTGTCATTGGCTTTGGTAAATAGAATGACACTTATATGATTTCGAAGGTATGTCTAGGTATACTTAGGTATAAGTAATATACACATATTTTTATCGGACATGATGTTTGATTGATTTTTACCATTTCAATATAGCAAAGAAAACATAAACGACATCAATAAAATAATAATTTATTAACCAACAATGACTGAAGTAACAAACTACTCACCAATATTATATTTTCATAAATAGGAATCTTGAATGTACTTTTTAGTGGGTAAACTACACGTCACGTATTTCTATTCCTATAGTCGATGTAAATTTTATAGATGATTACTGTTTTCTAACATGACCTACTGTTTTGTGTTTTTTATTAGTTTACCAATTATAATATTAATCACAGTTCATAATAACCTTCGCTTCGTTGGAAAAACTACACGTATTATAAACGGACTTACATGGGTTCGCGTGATTAAACTATAAGTAAAAGCGTTTACATTTATTTTCGATAATAGATATATCACATTTAATAGTAAACTCTACGCCCAAATATTTAAAATATTTCATGGCCACAATTTAGTTTTTGCTCTTAAATAATATTTTATTTTATTAATATAATATTATAGTGATGGTACTAGACGATTCTTAGTATGCATGTGACAAGTTATTCGTATTGCAAAACCCCCTAGTGAAAATCTGAGATCCGAAACATATGTACCTAACAATGATCACAATGTATTACCTAGTTATTATTATTCCTAATACAATAATATTTAGTTACCTACAAGGTTCGTGTAAAAATTCTACTTATCTAACTTTGGAATATAAAATTTTGCATCATTATCGTCTCCTTTAAAAACGATTCCATTTGAAATATGGATAATTACTTACATTATTTAATTCAAACATGGTCCTCCACTGTAAAATAACAATAATGTTTATGTTATAGGTAAGTAAGTATTATATTTTTGTTCATGGGGAGCTGGAACCCCCGCCGTAGTGACTCCTTCGAGGCTTTGGTATTGGATTTGGTGATGAGACATCGTGCTTGTCAAATTTCCTTTTGATTTCCGAAACTGAGAGTCTCGTACCCACTGAAGGAAGCTCTTCATCGTTCAAAGCCGAGTTCAGTTTATTTATTTCTCTTTCAAGTTCTCTTGTAGCTCTGTCTATTTCTAGAAAATCTTTTTCTGTGCTCGATATAGTGTCAATGCTTTGCTTTCTTTGCGATTCATCATACAGCTTGCAAACGACTATACGTGGTTCTTCATTTCCGTTCGCATCTTTTGATGTTGTATTGTCATTTAAATTTATGTCGTATGTCGTGTACGTGGAATCGAATGTGCTAGTAAGGCTTTTACACCTTTTGTTTGATAATGACTGGAAATCTTCTAGATTACCTCGTCTCAATCGTATGTCGTCCTCGTTGACGCTGGAATTTCGTCTGTATTTTGATATATCTACCTTACGGAATGTGACTGAGTTTAGAATGTTTTCGTCTGAAGATGTGTTTTTAACAAATTCTTCTGTATCTTTGGATATAATATTGGTTGTTTCTTTTGCTGTTTCTTCATCGCCTTTATCAGCTTGTTCTGTAACTAAAACTGTTGTAACTTCAACAGTTTCGGTGTTGTTTTCAGCAGCTTGCGATGACGATGATGATGTTTCTGCTTGTGAACTCTCGTCTTTTACGTCTTCATCTTCGACGATTTTCAGTTCTATATTTAAGTTCATGTCTTCTATCAGTAAGTCTCCGTTGGTGTTACAGGATTTCTTATCTTGAGTTTCAGTTATTTGTAGTTCTGAAGTTATACTGGAAGCCTGTAATAAGTAACAATATTTTCAGTTACTAGATTGTTAAGGTTGTAAGGTATACTTGCATCGATTAATTCGCGATAAGTTAGCGACGACAGCTGTTTCAATATTTGCCTGTTCCTTCGAACCCCACGCCCGAAGATCCCATCGCATGAAACACGATAACAAAAACATGAAATAATTATGTCTTTTTTGTTCTTCTGTTCTTTCGAGATATTTATAAACAGATCCCGCGTAACGCTAATGGCTGATTACGACAGGATTCCCAAAATTTGCTGTTAAATGTGTCTATATGGACAAAAAGATAATTAAATCTAATTAATGTAGTGATTGGATTTTTATTATGATATTTAAACATCTAATTAAATGTTAATGGCGTGATGATATAGACAATAAAATAGCGTGGAGTCACTGCTAAGCGACGTTAAATTCCGTATTTAATATATGTGCGTGGGTATATGTGCTAGCGTTACATTGACAAGTGCATGTGTGACCTGGTTTTACACATCGAATCGTTTTAAAGGCTTACATGGTCGCGAACTACCTGCCTTAGCTATTGTTCTTGGGATGATTCGCTGGACGTCTAAGTTATGCAAAATAAATTACTATTTTTACACCTAAATTAAAATTGCACCTCTGCTTTTCTTTCGAGAAATACAAGCGTCATAGTACTATAAAAGTCATAAGGTATATTGTAATGGCATCTCACCGTGATGTCTGCGCTAGCATCGTCAGCAGTAGTGGGCGGCGGCGGCGGCGCGCGCTTCTTCTTGCGTCGCGAGGCGCGCACCGGCGGCACCGGCTCGTCTTCGAACGGATTCGTGCTCTCCACGCTCAGCCGCGAGCCCGACATCTCGCTGCGAGCCAGGCGGGGGGTTTCACTGGAAAAAAAGTACGTAATCAACACCAGAGTTTCCATATTCCTTGACCAACGGCTATTGGCAGGATTGGCCCAACAAGAGGTTTGATAATAGATAGTTTCATAAAGTACCCAGCTTGTTTATTTTGTCTATCAGAATATAGGTACCTACAAGTTTTATAACAGAGAGAGAGTCGGTAGTCAAATATTAACATTATCAATCATGTTTTCTAGGTACAGGTCAGGGTTTACACATGAAGTTACTACCTAATAAAATAATTAGTTACCTAAGTGAGTTGACTTCATGTTGGCTGGTGCTCCGCAGGCGCTCCTGGAACCTCGAGCGAGGTAGTGGAGTCACAGAGCCGCCGTACACGTACCGATCAGCCCTCTCCGGAGACCCTACCGTGCTGCGTGTACCCGTTGATCCTGACGAGTCTGGAAATATTATAGTAGGTACCTATTAGTTAGAACTAATTTTTTTTGTAAACGCCAATTTATTTGCAGATACATGTTGTATTTTTGCATAGCAAAAAGACTCGCACCAGGCGACAAAAGATTAATTTTTATCCCGAGAAGTGGAAGGGGTTCCACCGAGATGGTTAAAATACGTAGTAAATATTTCGGTTATAAGTATTCTCACATTGTAATGCCCTTCTGTAGATAACTGGTGATGTATCACCGTTCACTTGGTTGCTTGACTTTTCTGGCTGCTGCCCTTTCTTTCCTTTCTTCATAAACGATCGTAGAGCCCTGGAAATGAAAAATACCCATGATCCGTTATATGGCAACCTCTAGCATTGTTCATTACGCTGCGCATGCCTAGCATATCTATGAATCAACAAATAAGTAGGCTCTAGTAGATGAATGGGTACGCTTTTTGGTTTTTACAAGTGTTACCTTTCAATACTTATGTCTAAAGATAACACCCATTTTATATAGAAATATAACATGTCTGTGGAAAATACCGTGACTTGAAATGACAAAATGTAGGAAATATATTTAGTTAACAGGTACACATGAACGGTAGACGGCCATCTACTTCATATTTGGAGGCTGCTTAATTGGCACGCGTCATGTAACCACGTCTTATAGATAACCACGTCTCAAACAGAAGTAATATTCGAATATTTTGAGAAGCTTTTGAGTATTCACTGAGTCATTTACGGTGGCAACATTTCAGTACGTTAGGAGTTCTCATCAGCTAACGGATGTCTGTAGGCGCAACACTGACAATGGTAATGGGAGTTTAGTGCACTTGATAACACTTGAGCGGTCACAATTGTGCCGTGACGGACTGACGAACGGCTAACACGCCCACCGACTTGGGCTAATGTTTGTACCACAATCGCGTGTGTAAAAAGTAGCTAAGCAGAATGAAAAGTTATTGTAACTTAAAAGGCAAATAAACAAATTGATCATCCATAAATATAGTCATAAGACTGAAACTTGGTAATTTGTTTATATTTAAAAACATATCTGGGGGAAGGGGTCATTAATGTCAATACGCCTATTGTCAAAATAAGATTGAAGGAATAAAACACCTATTAATACCTAATAGGTTAGGTAATAAATAACTGGTATCTTAATGGATCATAATCTTAAATAGGTTCATTTTTCTAGTGGTAGGTTTAGTTAGTCGCTGGTTGGGTTCAGTAATAGGTACATTAATCTAGGATTAGGTTAGTAACTCAGGATAGGTCCTACATAATTTTCGACCTGGTAGTGACTCACTAGGTACCTATCTGGAAGATAGGTAGCTAGTCGCTCCCTGTTGCGCGATTTTCTCGGGCTCAATCTCATAAACAGCGAATGACTGTAAATACGTAACTGCACGTGCCGTAAACGCAGTAACTACTAATCTGCATGACATTAAATCGGACTAGGTCGTCGAGATAAAACAAGATTTACATGACCTGCTCTTGAACTCGCAACTATTCCCCTTGCACTGACTTGTGGTTAATAACTAACTACCTAGCTTATCTGTAAACATAATGACGTCATCTTATCGTTAATCCCTGCATCCGCAGAGGTTTGGGCTGGGCATCCCAATTTGAAACGTCGTTTGAGACTCTCAAAACCGTTAATTAGATATTTGAGTAGCGATTATCTATTGGGTAACGAATGTTACAAAAACTTTACAAAACCCTCGAAACTAAAAATACGGTCCAACGTACCGTACTTACCTAAATATAATGAATAAATCTTAGGCAGATGTGTTTGCTTACATGAAATCTGCCATTATTCAGTCTGTCTCACAACCGGATAGTTACTTACCTACCTTCTTAAGCAACTCAAATATGAGGGCTGCAATTTTAACGCCTTATACGAAAAATGAAAGATCACTAGGTCCACTGTTAGGTAGTTACCTACTGGAAGAACTCTTTTAGTGCCCGTTATCTGCATACGTGTGTGGCGTGTAAAATAATTATCGTATTCTAAGTTGGTATCTAGGTAAATATTATATGTGAGCACAAGTACAGTAAGGATCTTTTTAACAATGAGTACAAATGATTAGAGCTTAGCTATCTTTTTTCTTATTTTGTTTTGGTTACTGGTTAAGTATCTTTGTTTTTTTTATGATATTATTTATACTCCTAACAAAAAGTTCCAACATACCAACGCTGAATTTTAGTTTTTTTGTCGATGCAAATACGTTGCTCTAGCTAGGGTATATGGAGGTGAATGAATGGATGTACATAATTTACTCACACAACAGAGATACAATGCTACCATTGTTGTGTTGTTTTACTTACTCTGTTATAACTAGCCGTTCCACTGATAAAAATCATAATTAAAGTTTTAATAACATAAGTAGACACATTGAAATAAAACTATTTTTAAGGATTCTATCGCGTTTATTTTAAAATAAATGCGATAGAATCCTTAAAAATAGTTTTATTTCAATGTGTAGTATTCGCGTAAATATAAGAAATCAATATAAGTAGACACGTTGATAACGAATGTATTTTCACGTGTTCGTACAGGCAAAATGGAATTCATCCTAATACCTAGGTACCTATCTCGGTATCGTTAGGTATAACTTCTCGCTCGTTCGTAGGTAACCAGATCGCAAAAAAATCAATCACCGGCTAAAAAATTGTTTTTTTTTCAATGTCTTAAGTTATAGCTGTTAGTTATACATACCTAGCTAATTGACTACAAAAAAATGAAGCCATGAATTATCTCCCGTTTAACGTGTGGAACTAGGTTCGTACCCAATTAAATTGAAGTATTATCGTATAGACTGACTTTTGTATTTATACTTATAGCAATAACAGGAAAGTAAATTGCATGCCGCCAAGGGTGTCGAGATACTGTGTGGCATCTCCCTATGCCTCCCAAGGTTGTGACCTTCATAGGTAAAACGATAATTAGCAGGGCCCATGCATCTAACTATCCTAACCTAGGCATGACCTACTTGCGTGCAAGAAGTTTTATCACAATTTTGTTAAGTGTGCGTGTGCGTGAATCATTCACAATATCCTCCTTATCTTATGTGTTGATACTTTAACACGGTGGAACAATTACACATTGTACTTAATCTGTTAGTATTAGCTCATAGCATAACGTATTTACTCCACGAGTAATTATCGCCTTTCAAGGCATACAGAACAAGTGCAGCATTAAAATGAGTACTTACCTACATAGCTGCTTTTGTAGCTAATACATCGCAACTCTCACAACTGACATCAACAGTTATTATTTATTTACTCTCGTCTAAGACTAAGTAACCTTATTTCTGAACTGAAATATACGTGAGAAGTTACTTCTGTCTCTTGCTTATCATAAGGTCATTTTAGCATGGCACATGCATAGCTTTAGCGCAACGGTATGGTGTGGCAATATACCTACTGTTGAAACGATTACTCGTTTATACCTCCTAATTAAAATTACCTTATCGACACGGGAACCAACTCCTTAAAATCTGGGTAGGTAATGGTTGCAGTACTTATCTCTAAAACTTTGAAAATGCTAAACTAAGTCAAGTAAGTACATTCTGATTTTATACTAAGAGTGTTAAATAATCAAGCGAAACTGTGAGTTAATTTGAATTACTGGGTCAAGAACGCATGCTGTATCCATGTTTCGTGATTTGCAAGTTTGTCGTAAGTAGGAACGACACATGTAGTAGGTACATACATTCCAAATACCTACCAAGATATTTTACGTGCGAACATTTATTACTTACTCAAACGATAAATTGTTTTCGTAATGTCAGTAGGTAGGTATGTTTGGCTGTCTATTCAAGGATTCAGTCTTTCCACATGACATTGTTACAGTTTGTAAGCGTTTCTTCACGTTAGTCCACCTATTTAGGAGTAAGGCCAATAAACGGTCAATATCCTGCAGTGTATTGAAGGTTAAAGAACGTTCATGGTGTATCCTGAAAGCTCGTAAACCACATTTTATTTGAGGGCTTGCATAAAGTTTTCGTTTTCATAAAAAGTGACTCAATAAAATTAGTAACTTAACTGGGTTATTATGGTTTTACCTAGCACAATTAAATGACCAAGAATGAAAGATGACAATATATTTTTTGTGGGAACCGAGAGCAATTTTAATCGAACAGATTAAAATTGGGCTTTGCTCAATACGATCCCTTGACTTTTTACTGCGGCACCACCATAAGACTTGGCGACACAGAAGACCCGTACTATATAGAGTTGGTATGTGATCCTATGTTGTTGTCATATAATTAAAAAAGTAGTTGTAGGTAAGGTCGGTAGTGCTGGAAGCTTGTTCATCTATTGCTTCGTGTTGAGTATAGGTACATGGATATTTCCTTTGTATTATATTACTAATAGGCACACAACGTACTACCCAATGAAAATTAATTGTGAAGTATGATACTTTAGCAAATGAAGGAGGAAGGATCTATTTTTTATCTAATTGAAATTATATGATACCTACTCTAGCAAATGAAGGATATTGAAAAAATCCGGCAGTTATTCTGTTAGTAGGATCATACAACAGACACTTTTTAGATCGAATGTCAACGACACTCGTTCGGTCATGCGACTGATTCTGTAGGATCTTGACTTATGGCCGAATAGGTTACTCCGTCCTATATTCTCATTGCAATTCTAGTTCTTGAACTAGAATTTTAATGAGTATTACCTACCTAGTACCTTCCTATTCACAGGTTATTATATCGTCAATATAAAACAAATTAATTTTTAAGTATATAGGTAGTTACTTCTATACGGAATCTCATAAAATGTTAAGTTGTCATGGAATGTTGGCATGTTTTGGAACCAAGATTAATTAGGTACCTACCTAACTATTTGCATTATTCGTTACGACACAAATCATTATAAATATTAGATATAACTCATACGTTAGGTATTTGTCCACTTGCATTGTACTTTCTATTCAATAAGACCTTCAGATAACAAATTTGACGTTATTAGACATTGTAGACTGAATTAGCTACAATATACCATTGGACATGAGGGATGGACGATATGTTAAATGTATGGCAGATAGACAGGCATGGCGAACTTTCCCAGATTGACTAAGAAGTAGAAAGTATTTATATATATGATTAAACACTACCATAGTCTGAACTCCTGACTGCAAAAGACTCATTGTTGGAGTTAAATATGTATTACTAATACGCAATATAAGTGGATCTACGTAGCCAGTAGTTATTTGGATTCGTGCCAAGCTAGTCTGGAAAACAAAATGGCAATAACATTGATCTTTGACTTTTGAAATGTTTATAATTTTTATGCAGTTTTATTTTTTAATTAACTATAGAATGGACTTACAGGCGAACTTTCTGTGATGGCGGGGTTACACATTCGTGATATTGTGTACTCTAGCCATTTACGTTTTATATCTATAATTTTTATATCGTTAATCTTAGTTTGGGGCTATCTCAACGTATATAAAATGTCTAGATTTTTTAAAGAATACTATTATGTATGTCCTTCTGACTCACGCTATTTGCATTGATAAAAATTCACCTATTACTTCGAAGGTACCTATTTGAGTTTATTTAGGGTACCTATTACTTATCCAAATGATGTACCGCTACCCAGTTACATTACAAAGGTACTTACCGACTTGCGAATCTATTTTTGTTCTTAAGTACCCCTGCATAATTTAATCGGTTGGATATTTTCGTAGTCTCACTTTATTTGATTTTAATGGTGCCTGTGTAGATAAAACTTTAAAATAAAGTGAGCTATTAAACAAAGATGCGTGTAACAGAATGAATGTGCCCAAACAAAAACAGTTAATCTGTTTCAAGCGTCCTGATTTTATTTTCAAACTAGCTCATTGTTACAGAATACGCTTATAACCGTAATAACTTGTCCGTTACAAAGTTGTTAGCACTTCGTTTCCATGCCAATTTGATATGAAAGAAATCAAAGAATTGAGCGATTCAGCTGTGTAACGGATACGGTATTGGTTGAAGATTTTCATGGCCTTGTTGAAATTTTGTTTGTTTGGTTGTGCACCAAGGTACCTATACCTATTCATAACTGCTTCTATATGTTCTATATTGTATATAGGTGGATATATAAAAAAAAATTGCCATTTAAAAATGGAAAAGGTCTATTCTTAAAGGTCCAAACAAGAGATAGGTCGATTTATTATTTTTAGAAGACTCTTCTCTTCGCCTTTAGTTAGTCAGAGGAAGGTTATTATTAATGTTAGTATTCTTGACATGCCAGATATGACGAGCAGAGTAGATACCAGATGCCAGATGTATTAATTCATCGTCTGGTATTCTTCAGTTTTGATTTACTAGAGATTATTATAAAAAAACAACAGCGCAGGCTTATGAATTAAGAAAGTAGGGGCTTAACCTACAAAACAGTTTAGATAAGTGTAGAGGTTACATATTAAGATTATTCGTTGGATGCACATGTCGATTGCGTCAAATGTTTTATAGACTCGTCATACGTGGGGCAAAAATAAGCCATAAATGACTCAAAATTGTATAACCCCAAACAGCCGATAGAATTCAACTACAAGTAGGTCTAGGTCCTTCGGTTTTACAGACGACCGACAGTAAAATCGTTTTATGTTTTGGTAAATTTAATAACCCTGTTCACTATTTCTAAAAACATTATGCGAACGCATAAATTATATGTCGATCACGCACGAGGGTTAAAACTTCCAGCAGCAACTACTAGCTAGTAGCTGGTGACTTCAATTCCATAAATAAACACGTGACGACGATTGCATTATTCAGACACGGGCCGATATGACTAAATAAACAAGTAAACGATGCTCGAGTATTAATATTAATATTCTGTGTTGCTTGCGATACTGGACCTTACTTAATTACTTTACATCGTATTCTTGTAATTTACTCGATTCGTAGTTGATACGTCCTGTATTACTTTGGGCATGGAACTGAGCCACGTACTTACCGTCTGGTGTGTGCGGGACACCCTGAACGCAGAGTGATGAACGCTTTCGCCAATTCTAGCTACCTATGACGAAGAATATATCATACCTCGTGATCGTAAAGAAAGAACATTATTGTATTCCGAGTGTTCCGAGTTTTTATATGTTTAAGAGTAGTGTGATGTTTCTATTGTTTCAAGACTGCATCAAGCAATCAACTTTTATCGTAACTATCGTAAGCCCAGTGGAATCTCACTACTAACTACTTTCGTTGATTGTAGTGTAAATGTATTTGCTGCCAGTGCATTTCTTTTGCAGGCATGCGCAAATATTAAACAAGTCGGTCATCTAAAACATCATTAATTCGTATATACATTCCTACTAACCCAACGAGCTGCGTGTGAATACTTGCCTTGCAAGTTTTAGGTAATTTAGTTTTGTACCTACTTGGTCATTAGGTACTTGGGTTATTTTTATTTACTGACTACGGCTGCAGTGTACCCATTCAATTCAAATTATATGATTTTATCACATAAATACATAATAATCCTTATTTAATGACCTCGCGTTATCTAATTTAGTACCTATAACAATTTGAAATAGAATCATATTTATATTGCTGAGGATTTTTCTCATAAGTCTGGTGTCTTAAAGGTACAAGATTCAGTTCCGTCAACGTTTGTACTTAATGATTGACACAAATCTAACAGGATTGCTTTGTAGGCTAGATTCACGACACACGCCGGTTATAACTAGTACTAATGACAAATAAACGGAATAATTTTCCTAATCATTATTATGATGTATTTCTCTTATAACGACATACTAAACGCACAGCAGCCGCATTGTGTGGTGAGTTCTAGATAGACACTCTGTGCAGACCTTGTACCTACCTACCTACTCAGGAAAACTGAGCGGCATACTGATCACTGAATATGCAATTATCAATATTTCTTAACCAATAGTTAACCAGCTCGCAACACCCAATCGTGCTGCCTCGAGATGATTCATTGATGTGCTCATATCTAATCTAAAACTTGATGGGAACTGTAATGCAGACTAAAAATATGACTTCGAAACATTTCAAGTACCGTTTTATAATTTGATTGTGACACCTTGATGTGGTCACATTTTAATTGTATCTCGGTTGTATTAGTAAGTTGATTCTCGTACAATGACACGTCAAGGCTAGATGTAGGTATTATTGAGGTTCTTGAACCATTAGCTAGCATGCCGTTCGTACTGATCACTCCTTCGTCGGAGCGAATATATTTACTAGTTAGAAATGAATTTATCAGGGTGAAGACCCCTAAAGGAATAGCCATATTTACGTATAAGTAAAATAATCTATTGTCATGTCAAAACTCACCATGAATTTTTAAGGTCCTTCAATCCAGTGAAGCTGATGCTGTTGGATCGGTTGAGTCGTCCTCCCAAAGTCCAGAAGCGTATCTTGCTGTGGTTGTCCTCCTCGTGGAAAGGGTTGAGGTGCTCCGGGTAGTCATAGATGGAGACCGTCTTGCGAGGAGCAGTTGCCGCAGCCATAATTGCGTCTCCACAAAACTCACTTTTGGGGTTTTACATAATACACAGTGCGACAGGCGTCGACCACTTTATCAGTTATCACACTGGTGAATTATCAAGAACTGATAGCGCGCTGAATCGCTTTATCGCCGCGAGATAATTACGTTGTTTGTTTTCACGGTGCGAGAGAGATCGGCGGGCGTCGCGGCGCTCGCCGGCGCGAGCAAAAGCATACTAGCCTCGGAGCGCCGCCGCGCCTCTCGCGAGCGCCCTCACGCGCCGACAGCCGCCCGCTTATCACGTCGCTGTGCCGCAAACAGACACCGTCCATCGCCATTCAACAATACCACATCTCAAACTGTGCTCCACTGCACAATCGCCAAAGGGGAGAGCATCCGACAAAAAGAAAGTTGCGTGCGTCCGATGTTACTAAATGCATTTAACAACTTGAAAAATCATTCGCTACTTTACTAGGAACCCAATCATACTAACACAGTCGTTAATAAAAAATGCACTGTAAAGACAAACATGTCCCAATATGGTCGGGGACTGCGTCATTTACAATAGCCGGAATGTGATAATACCTACCTGCCGGGCGCTATTTGCATTGTAATTAGCAACCTCTAGGTACCTATTTAACTTGTGTTACCCAATGTATGGTTTAGTTCGGTAATAAATAGCCATTTTTGCGACACAGCAGCGGCGGCACGTATCATAAAGGTGTTTTACCGTAAACAGTGGCGTGTACCTATTTGCTTACGATGACGGCATGCCTATGACAGGGCCGCGTCACCCGCAGAAAGGCGAAGGTCGTGAAGACTTGGGAAAACGTTATCATGCTTTGAAATATATATACGCTTTGGATTATATCTTTACAGCTAGTTATTAGGTCATCTGGGACATTTAACAACGCTGTTTGCTATCTAGTAAAGAGGGTTACATCTATAAAGCTGAAGCACAGTATTCATACTTACATACTGTAGTCATAGCAGGTGTGACTTTCGTAGAAACATATATACCCATTCTTGCAACATCGCCAAGCGGCCTAGCCGTGTTCCGGCATGATGTTCGGTGTTGCCATTCATGGATGGCGGGTCAGATCAGTTGCGCTGCATGTGCCTAGTGAATGTAGCGTCTCTATCTACTGCCGCCTTCCCACCTAGGCAAGTATGCTCCATCGTAGATCTCATCGTCACTTACCATCAGGTGAGATCGAGATCAAATACTTGCCTATAATGTAATTTAAAAAAAAATACATACTAGTATAGTCTTTCTTACCTGCTCTACAATGTTCAAGTAAATAATAAATCTTTATTGTGTGCATGTTGTGTCTAGTAGTTTATTTGTGTGGTAGTCTGAGTGTAAGTCAGCGAGCTGCGGCACGCGACCAAGGGGCGACCACAACTAAAATAGGTACATACCACCACTAATGGACTGCCTTCGCTCGTATCGATCCAATACACGAAAACCCATCAGAATGTACACATACTAGCCACTTGATAGCATTTGCGCTATTTTATTTATCGACTCTTTCTATAAGTAAGTAGTAGATGCTTTGTTCATCATGAATAGGTGCGTTTATTAAAATGTTACAGAATTGGCTTAGTGCCTGCAATAAAGACGAAACGACTTAGTCATTGTCTGTTTTTGTTCTTTGATTTGCGCTTGCACTTTGGACAAAGGTACAGGAAAACGTGTTTTATTAAATATGCAGTAGGTAGGTAGATTATATACCTACCTAACCTACGTGTGCATTCAACAAAAACGCAGTTAGGACATTATTTAATTATACTTACTTACCTAATAAATTGTTGCGATAAACACTTTAATAAAGTGGCAAAGATATTATAATAATAACGAAGCAATTTCATTCAATACATCATCATACAGGTCGTCTGCCATAAGCAATCCCTAAATGAGGTCAAAACGAGTGGTACCGTATTTATTTTCGACGGTATGAACAAAATATGCAATAATAGTATATTTATGCAGGATAAACAATGCCTGTCAAAATTACTTAAGTCGCATCCTTTCATCGCAGACTTGCTTACTTTGAGTTTTTAATTATACATTAACAACAAGCGTAACTGCCAGTTAAGGCATTGAAACAAGAGAAAGTAGCTGTTTGCTTCGGTCCCAGCATAAAGTCAGACAACATTTCAGTCCGAGAAATTAGTGTCTCAAGTGTGACGAATTGTCGATCACAGGTAGCTAGTAAATAGCACACTTAGCACAGACAATTAGCTGATACGCCCAGACATGAGTACTCAGAGGTTAATGTATAGTCATTTGTTTTATGCGGTTCAATACGACATTGCTGCTATAGTATCTAACTATAACGCTATGCAACGTTTGGATTGTGGAGAACTATGCGATTTGAGTGAGAACGTAGGCACCTAACAGTAAAGTTACTACGTAGTCATCTAGCAGAAAACAGGGCAGAAACATAATTGAACCAGGTGATAAACTATCCAGGAGTGGGAATGTCGGGGAAGAAACTGCCGGGAAACTGCGCATTCACTATTTAACCCGGCAGCGTCTGATTGGCCCTCAATGTCGTCTGTGCCGGCGCGCATCCTCTGTAATTTCCGAGATAAGTCGCTGCTTCCTTCGACCGACTCGCACGCGGCAAAGTCGGCGCCGATACACATCACATTACAATTGTTCGATCTCGCCATTTACCATTCGAGAAGGGACAATGAAAAGTAAATATAAAAAAAGTAAGAAAATAGTGACAGAAGAAGTGAAGGAAGGATGATAGTAGTTATGTATAGGTCTCTATATTTTTTGTTACGACCGGACCGCCTAATATTTCGACTAAACGAATAATGGGTACTAGGTTCCTTGCTTGAGGGACGTAGTAGATTAAAATGACGATATAAATTGGAAGAATCTTTGTTAACTTTGTTTTTTTTTTCAAATTGATTTTGTAGAGTTTGTCAGCACGTCAAGTGCGAGCTAACTGTACCTATACTTTATAGTCTACCGTATTTAGACATTTTGTATGGAGAATTGAAGAGCGCCTCTAGCGGACGGTTTTAACTTTCAATTCTCCACACAAAATGTCTAAATACGGTAGACTATAGTATATAGTTAGCTTACGAATAATCTCACACTTGACGTACTGTATTCCTTTACAATACGCTACCATCGCAAATTCTAGGGGTAGTAGTAGGGGTTTAATATGTTTTTTTTCCTTTTGGCATTTTCAATGTATTATCTTTGGTAAACTTAGCAAGGCCCGCGCGTCGCAAGATCGCTACAATCGTTTGACGAAATAGGTTATTCGTCCAAGCGGTATCTACTGTAGCGGTATTTTCTCTATGGCAGTATCCATGGCAACTGATCAAGTTGACTGACTCAATTATAAAAGCAGCATTTACTGCACGTGTTTATTATAACGTTTACGATACGATTGTTATTTTAGGGATTATTTTTATTGATATAAACAATTATGGCTACTGTGTCAGCGCCGAATATTTCAGCGCGTATATTTTACGGTCTCCGCACGGATATCCAGTAAGTATTAAAAATAGAGTCAAGTGAATGATAGCAACGTTATTAGTTACACAAAACCACAGGAAGGAAAGTACTACAACAATAGGTTCTCGGTTCGCAACTCTGTGTGTTTGTGTATATCTCTAATTACATATACACGCAAAATTCATTTGTATGTATGAATCAAATGAGTAGTTTTTTCCTGATTTAAACCAACATTTAGGAAAATTTTAAGCATATAATCCAGCTTTTAATAATTATTTCTATAAGTACTTATATTACTTAAATGGTTTAATAATGTGTTTTCCCTAATGCGAGTTGTGGCTAGCTATCAGTACAGGATTATCCATATAGGCAATGTAGGCAACTGCCTATGGGCCTGGCGCGCGGCCACGCCAAGGGGCCTCGCGGCAAATGAGTAAAATAAGTTAGACAGTTTGATGATTTATATTGGTTTTTCAAAAGCTTGTAGTTTATTTTTGAAACAAAAGATAAACAATTTTACAAAAACTAGAATAAGTAGTTACCCAAGTTTGAAGAGAGTCCTACCTACCTAAGGGAAGAAGGGCCCCAAGACATGCATTGCCTAGGACCCTCTGCCTGGCTGGCATACACCTTTACATAATCCGGCCCGGCTAACTAGTCTTCAAAGCCCATTATTTGACTCATGCGCAGGTACAATGCCCATTATTTGTCTGAATCCGAGATAATTTATCCCGCCGGCGGAGTCATCGTTATTCACAATCATCTGCAGAAGAAACAAAAGTTTATCAGACTTCAGGATAAACATAAGCCTATCAAGTCGCTTGTGTTGGCGCCCAACCGGTAAGTACTCACTCAGTCATACAATAACACACAATCAGAGATGTACACGACCTAGTCGTTGAGTGACCTTGTCTACTTAAGAGTGTGTTTTATTTTAAGGGCATCACAGACTGTAAATTACTTATGATATCCTAAGATGAAATATTGATTAAGTATCTTATTGCATCATTCATGGCCGAAATACATTCTCCTAAGAAACTACCTAGGTATCACACATATTCTTGTAAACTCTATACTTATATCAGGGTATCTCAAGATAAATTATTACAGATGTAATAAATACCAGTGATACATTTTAGGCGATGGCTTGCACTCAACGAAATCGCCGAAGAAGGCCAGAAACCTATTATTACTATTTACGATTTCAACACTTACAAGAGACGCAAAATTTTGACTGTGCCCTTCGAGAACTCCACAGCAAGAGAATTTGCCTGTGTGCAATTCACTTACGATTCCAAATATCTAGTGGCGATAACAGGAGAGCCGGACTGGTATCTTTATTACTACAATTGGGATAAAGGAAAGGTCGAAAGCCACGCTAAAGCGCAGAACCCGAGCGGTCAAGGAATTGTTGAGAGTGTAAGGAATAAGGACTTTCTTGCAGCGACTTGAATTCATTCAATTTACTGTGTCTGCTGCATAATAGTACATGTTGCTATTCCACAGGTACAATGCAATCCTACCGATGCCACCCTGGTAGTAATAAGTGGAGCATATACTTTTCGAATAATGAATGTGTCTGAAACCGTCTGGCGTCAATGGGGATGGTGCAAAGCTGAAAACGTAAGAAATACCTCCTCTCTGCTTGATAATTTCATTGATAATTACATACTTTTACGCCTATATCTCATGCATGAGGGTGGGCAGATGCCACTATTTGCTATTGCATGCTACGATCGTGGCATAGCTTTTGCTTCAACCATATTCCTACCAAAGTGTTCTCCACTTATCACTAGCCCTGTTGGTCCGATTTCTTCCCGCATCCATGATCTCGAGCCGCGTTTATTTCCCACGTCGCATAACACCCGCCACCTACACATCATTTGTTTTTCTGGATGTTAATAATGTGTTGTATAACATAATCGGTGGCTTCCACTCGCCGTCAGATCAACATAACAAGTTGCATGTGGTTAACTCCGGACCGCATCATGTTCGGAACTGACAACGGAATCATCATGTTGGTGGAGAATGGCGAGATTCGCCAGAATTGTGTATTCCGAGCTGCTGAAGTTTTAGAGATGTCTTTAAAGAAGGTGGATATGGAGTGAGTAGTTCACATTCCTTTGCTAATAAAATTATAAATTGGAAAAAAAGTACCATACTTATGTTTTTAATGGAAATTATTACCTGCTATATGAGCTAAACGAACGGGAACTGCCTTCGTAAAAAATGATTGTATGATTTGAAACAATTAATTTCCAGGACAGAAGAAGGCGGCGATAAAGCGAGCACGTCCAGTAAACAGGAAACCAGTAGCGAAGTCGTCGTTATAGAAGAGAGCTATCCTGTCACTAGTTTTGTCAACTTTGCTAAAGGTTAAGTGTTAAACGGACGAACTTATAGAAGATCGAGATATTAATGTAATTGTAATAAATAATGTTTTACCTACTATAATGAATAATAATCTACCTGCTAAATAATGTTGCAGGTTTTGCTTTCGCCTGTGGGCCCGGATTCGTTCACATGTTTGAAAAGGAAACTCCCCATCATTGGCGCAAAAGGAATCTTTTTAGAATTTCCAAGAAATCCTATAAGTACGTGTTTGGTTATACTCAGGTATCACAACCTCGAAACATGTTAATTTAATCAACATAATTATTTTGTTATAAAGACATACCCGAGAACATCCATTGTGGTCGCCGCTTGATGCTATACAGCACATAGCAATCGACCCAAATCAAGAAAGTCTTCTTATTACGACATTGAGGAAGCAACTGTATCACGTTAAATTATTTGGTCAGCATATGTTACAGGTAAATAAACTTATAAGTAATTAATTATATATAACTATGGACGCAATTGAGGATAGCTTGGTAAATATAGGGGAATTGCTAGGCTTACAAATTTTCCGGAATTGTTCTAGAATCCAGAAATAGCGTTTTCTGAACTAGGACCAGCGATGCATTATGGTCGTATAAATTCTTTGTCAATGTGTGCTTGGAAGCCTATATTTATGACGTCAGGAGAACAGGACAAGAGCATAAGGATTTGGAACTATATGACAGATGACGTGGAGATGATCAAGCTGTATCAGGAGGAGATACACTGTGTATCCCTACACCCAACAGGTATGCAACGTATAAGTAATTAGTATGCAACGTATTAGTATTATGACACTAAAATGCTTAAATATTAATTTACATACTTTTTTCCAGGTTTGTTTACCATAGTGGGGTTTTCAGACAAACTGCGTTACATGGTTGTATTGATTGACGACTTTGAAGTGATGCGAGAGTTTCCCATACGGAATTGTAAACAAGCGAAATTTAGCACAAACGGCCATCTCTTCGCAGCCGTTAACGGTCAAGTCATACAAGTGTTTTCATCGGTGTCATTCCAAAATGTTTTCAATTTGAAAGGGCATAACGGAAGGGTTAGTAGACTTGGTTTAGCACGCAATATGATTTAATGCAGGCGGTTTTAAACCGCTGAAAATCGAACGTATGGCCTACTAAACAACCGCACGCAAAAGCTGTTTTTTTAGTGACTGATTTTAAAAACATAGCTTGCTGAATTTTTACTGCAATTCGAAAACGCGGAAGGTTTATATGAAAAAATCAGAAAAAAGAACTTGTTCGTACGCGGCTATGTGTCGTCAGCTATTCCAAAATCGCAGTGCATGCTAAATCTCAGTGGCATCGCCTATAAAAGGCGATTTTTGATATTTTTAATGAATGTTATATTATATTTCGTTGTACTTTGGATTTAGATCACTTGTCTAGCATGGGCGGCAAATGATTTGACGTTGGTATCGTGCGGAACTGAAGGTGCTGTGTACGAATGGAACATGTCTTCAGGGCAGAGAGTTGGAGAAGTTATTTTAAAAACCAATCAATTTGGCGCGTGTGCTGTGAACAAGTAGGTAAAAAGTGTAAAAACCTGGGACAATAATGTTAAGTGATTTTTGTATAATAGTTTTATTATTACAGCGTAGGAAAAACAACGTATGCCGTTGGAACAGATGGTGAAATAAAAGAGATTGGTTCCAATTCTATTAGAAGGAATCTGGGTCTAATCGGATGTTCACTGGACACCATCGTCTTGTCAAGATCCGATATGATGTTGTTCATCACAGGCGGAGAAGGAGGGGTTACTACTGTTCAACTACCACTCTTGGACAAAGCCATCTTCAACGAATTCCATATGCATAACAAGAAAGTTACATGCATTGCATTGGCGTATGATGACCAAACTTTAGTGTCGGTAGCCGAAGATGCGTCTATCTGTCTGTGGAGACTGACGAACGCAGACGGTAGAGCGATTGCCCTAGATAAGGATTTTGCGTATTCTAAAGAAATATTGATAAGCAAGAGGGATTTAAAGGAGAAAATTAATAATATAAATGTAAGTTAAAATAGGAATATCAAGCAACGAGATTTTATAAAAATAGCAAGTAACTAATATGTATAGGCACATCAGAGTATACAAATTATTTACACCAAGGGTGAAAATAGTTTTTTAATTCTTACATTAGATAGCAACATTTGATTAAAATGTGATATTAATGGCAAAAAAGGATCATAATTTAGTAGAGAAAAATATCGTCTTATCGTGTTAGAGAAGCTTTACTCATTCAAAATTTACGTAGGCATGTAAAAAATACAATCTGGGCAGAAACTCAAATACAAATACCACTTTACTATAAATGATGTGCATTTAATAACGGATTCATTTTACTTAAGTGTTGTAAATTTGCAATTGTTTAAATAGTTGTTGAGCACACGAATGAGCGAACTCGAAACGGAGCATACATATCAACTACGCCAAGCCGAGGCGACCCAAGCAGAAAAACTCAAAGAGGTGCACGAAGGTTACGGCGCTGCCATCGAGGAGCTCAAGGAAAAAAACGAAGTACGTATTTGTTTTAAAACACAGAAGCTGTGGAAAATCAATTCATTTTCTTAACTATTTTACGTTCTATGCCAATTTAACTTGACAGGTAATGGAAAATGAGCACACTCACGAAATAGGAATGATTCAACAAGATATTGCCAAACTGCGATCGGGCCACGAGAGAACATTGCAGACATTAGAAGCGGATTTCAATGTCAGACTCATTAGTGAGTATGACCGATATCAGGTAAGGTGTTCTGCTAAATTTTTGGAGATATTTCTAAATTTGAGTAAATAATTTTAAAACAAATATTGTTTATGTAGAGTCTTGAAGACAAAACAGCTAGAATGCGGAAAGATTATGAAAAGAGACTTGAAGACCTTGCTGAAAGCAAAAGAGTTGCTCTTAGAGAAATGAATTATATGTTTGAAGCAAAATTAGAAGAAAAGGATCTTATTTTACAAGAGGTAATTATTCAACAATTACTTCAGACATTGTAGATCATGTGATGCGTTGAAATCATACGTCAGGAACGTTTTAGAATTTTTCAGTACCGTGCCACCCCAGGCTAGTCCTCCTATAACAGTTTAGCGATGACCTCATCATTGAGTAATTCAGGTAAACATGACAAATAATCCTTGTGCAACATGTTAAAGAGGATGCCAAAGTATGGAGTGTTCGATAATATTTGCCATGTGATTATATCACGCATACTTATTACGTTATGAAAACAAGCATTGGCAAATATATAATGTTACCTATTAGGTAATAGTTTAAAATGTATTATGTCGTAAGAAAAACGCAACAGTGGCGATATTCCAAAATAAGCAGTCACACCACGTTTGAGGTTCATTTATATACTTACAGCTTCAAGAACAAGCCGACATGGAGAAACGTGAACATGAAACGATAAAATCATCAATCGAGGAGGACGCTGATCGAGAAATTATAGAGATTAAGACATCATACGAAATGCAACTAAAGGAAGAAAAAGATGCTAATGTGAGACTTAAAGGTGAAACAGGGCTTATGAAAAAGAAATTGATTAGCGCGAACAAAGAAATAGACGAATTCAAACATCAAATTTCACAGTTGAAAGGTAATTTGTAAACGATGCTTGGACCATAAAATTAAATCAAACCGAAATCAGGTGAATTGATTGCACCTAACTGTTGATTTCAGCTGAACATAAACAGTTCCAAAAAGTAATTTCCACGCTGGAGCGTGACGTAGCAGATTTGAAAAAAGAAATATCGGAAAGAGATGGGACCATTCAAGATAAAGAAAAGCGAATTTACGAACTAAAACGAAAAAAGCAAGAACTTGAAAAATATAAATTTGTCTTGAATTTTAAGATCACAGAATTGAAGAATCAGGCAAGTCATTTGACTCGTCGTAGTTTTCTTGTGAATTCCAAAATTTTAATGTGTACCGGTAACTTTACATACCTATAGATAGAACCAAAAGAGCAAACTATACGAGAGCTAAAAGTTCAAATCGATGATATGGAAAACGAGGAATTAAAGCTATTGAATGTCAAACATGATCTTGGTATGATGTTTTAGTTAAAACAATAATTGTAGGGTAACATTGGTAATTTTATCTAGGATTTAGAAAGAAGTTACAGCTGTGTAAATAATATTATTCAATTACTATCCTTTCAAAACAGATAGACCCGTTAGAGCGCGAAATAAAAGCGAAAAAAGTACGTATACTTGAATTGGAAGTATCATTGGAAACTCTTCTTAAGAAAAAAACTGTTCGCGGTAAATATTTTTACTTTGCGTATTGCTTCAGTTGTAATTTTTTTCTAATAACATGTAGGATATTCAATTGAATCACCATTGCCACAGACGGCGTTGTATTTTAATTTTTGCACCTATGCTATGTGCATGTTCAGTAATACAGGTTCATTACGAAGTAATTCTGTTTTCATTCATTTTCCATATTTAATTAGTTACCTACATAATAGCCATTTTATGTAGAAATAGAAACCGATTACTAGTAGAAAGTATTGTAAGTAGAGGTACTTAAGTCACACAAAAACGTATGCATGATTTTTTAAATATTTTTTTATAACTTGAAAGTGTCATATTTTAATCACCGTTATTTCAGAACTTACAATTAGTCAGCTGAACGAAAAACTAACTTCGGCAAAAAAAGATTTTATGGCCGAAGCGGAAAGAAATTTGACATTGAAAAATACGTTGAAGAAAATTAAGATCGACCTTCACAATATGACAGCGGAGTTTCAAGATCCTATGAAATTGAAATCAGCCGTGAAAGTAAGTAGCAAAGCAACATAATTTGGACTATTGTTTTAATTTATTTTTCCCGTAATACGAGCTTCATACGAGTCATAATTTAAAAATGTATAGCTAAATGTTTCACGAAAAACTTTCCATATAGAACTTATTCCACAAATACACGGAGGACATCGATTTCGTGCGAAGTCGTATAGCGGAGGACGAGGCGGTGCGCGAGTTTAACCGGCAGCGCGACCACCTCGAGAAGCAGGTGGCGGGACTCAAGCAGCAGCTGTCCAAGTCCTTGGGCGGCTCCAAGAGCGATATCGGAAAGATTATGGACGTAAGCACCCTATTACAATAATTTTGGACATTAGGATGTGACACTAAGCAGGACTGGCACTACAAAGATTTCATTATAACTACCTACTACTACCAATACATATGCCACAGACGTCTGGTTACGTGCATGTGCCTGCGACAAATCGATACAGTCGCAATTCAAACATCGGTCGTGAAAGAGATAGCTACTGCGCGTACCTTGCGCCTAAAAATTGCGGGCTGGCATGAAATTGCTCTAGCGAAGTACTATGAGGTATTCTGTGACTTAGGGCAAAATAGTCCCTTAATCGTGATCAGTATAATAATCAGAAAATAAAGATACCTACTAAATATGCCTACGTAGGTTTGTACAGTTAGTACAACGTTGCTTTCCGAAACCAGGAGAACTGCACACTTCTGACTGAGATCAACAATCTTCGCACGGAGCTGAAGTCTACGCGCACGCGATGCTTCCAAATGGAATCCATACTGGGGCTGTCAGCGCGCTACATACCGCCGGCCACCGCCCGCGCCAAACTCAAATACGTAACGGAAGACAGGGAGAAGCTTGACCAGAAGTGCAAGCAGAAAATAGAAGTAAGATTTTTTTGGCAAATCTAAACTACCTGTTCTAGGGCAGTATGGAAGACAGTAGCCCAATATTCCAGTGGCCCTTGTGATGATGCTCATTTTGGCAAGCCCACTCGCCGAGTACGTACTAAAGGGGTTCGCCTACATTCGGCAGAGTTCGCGCTGACCTCGACTGGGTTGCATACAAAGGGCTCATTACATAAACAGTAGTTATAAATAGCTAAATAAACGACTTCACATTTTTTTCCTTATTATGGTCTCAGCGACGAAGTCTAGATAAAAATAAAATTCTCAAGGGTGTCCGAAAGTTGTTTGCAGTGCGGTCACCTTTTTGTTTACCTTTTTATAGGAAAGACAGGAGATCATTCTCGCATTGAAAGAAGAGAACGAGCGATTGCTCACTCAAGTGAGGTGCCCCGATGCGGAACAAGAGGAGAATGAGGGAGGACTCGATACCACTACCAACACTAAAACTGAGCAATAAATTGTATTCTTAATATAACGGTTCTGAATTGTTATTATAAAATGCACACCATAAGGTGTGCAAATGAAAAGCAGCAATTATGTAAAAAACTTTTTATTAAACACACGCCTATCGTTGGGTCTTTAATGTTGACAAGCACTTATATAAAATAAACCATTTGACAGCGCGCAATAAACATATAATAATAGACTTTGATAATTTTTAATAACTACATTATTGCGTACATTCATGTCAAACCATGAATAAAAACCATCACCCGCTAGCTGTATCTAATACCGGACCACAGAAAATAAGAATTACGGCCTGTTCAGACTGGGGCGGGATCAGATCCTGAGAGCGGTACGATGACGTGGCGCGGCGCTTGCTGCACATACTGCTGACGACGCACGACGCACAACGCAAGTTGCGAATCCTGTCCAAGTCTGAACAGTTATTTTAGTAATACGTCGACCTGCCTGTACTCACGCACGGCCGGCACGAAAGGAATTTCAGTTGCAATATTTTCATCAACACAAATTCGTAAAATCCGTTTCGTGCTGGGCGAACGCACCGCAGGCAGGTGGGCAGGTGACGCTTACTTTTACAATGATTTGTGACTAATTATACCCTCACATAAATTAAGCTTTAAAATGTACCTTGGATATATTTATAGGATAAAAGGCAAGATGGCTTTACGTCCTTTGGGGTAATCGGGGAACTCCTTCTTGTAGTTGCTGTGTTTGCCGATCGCCCATACTGCCATCTGGTAGAAGCCGGCCGCAGCAAATAGTCCCGCTAAAAATAAAAATGTAATGTATCTACAAGGGAAAAGGTGATTACTTGGACCTGGATTGATGTGAACCATCAATAGACATTAAAATAATTTTGTAGTGGATACTTTAACAATACTGAAACTCAAAAACCGGTCCTAGTATTAAACATTCATGTTGAAATGAATGTTCGTGAAAAGTTCATAAATTATGCAATGAACTACAAGTACATTGAATACAAGAGCAAGCAAAGTTCATGACGGAATGTTCATTGTTTTAAAATATAGATAAGGTAATGATTTTTAAATTAGTAGGTATATTTTTGCTTTGGACATACGTAGAATTTTCATTTGCACTGAAACACACAGAAAACTCTTTCTTCTCTGTGGATATGATGGGTTCACAAATTTCTAACTGATAAACTTTCTTTATAACATAATAAATTTTCTTTGAAAGGGTCAATGGATAAACATGGTGTAAGGGGCATGATAACGAATACTTTGGGTAAAGGTTACACTTAATACCTATAATAAAATTATAAAAAGCATTTATGTCGAAAGTAATGGGTTAAAAATGTTGTCATTTTGAGCGAGCGAGCGAGTAAAGCGATCACAATACGACCTTCTGTGCGATATCCAACAAGTGCGAGTGACGAGCGCGCCCAAGCATATCGAGTTTTAATTAACATTGAAGTTTTAGGTCTAAATTAGTAACTATGAATGTTTTTTATTTATAATTTTGTTGAGATAAACTTCTATATTGATTTCAAGCAATTTTAAAAGAACTAAAAAAGAATAAAATTCATGAAAAGATAGTCCGAAAGTTCCAAATCTCGGGGTCCAGAATCATGAGTTGAATCCAAGTTTTTCGTAACAAAGCCCATTTTGTCAAACCAATTCGAATGTATGTAACTGAGAGAAGTTATATTCATTTCTCACCTGGAGCACATTTAGTCATGATGGTGAAGAACAACCATGAGCCAAACTCGTAAGTATAGTTGGGGCAGGAGACGAGGTTAAAGAGCTGGGAGAACGGGTTCCCATCGGGCATGGGGATGCGCCTCACTTTAGTGCCGGGGGGGCGCAGGTTCTTCAGCAGCAGGTGGATGCTTAGGTTGCCCAGTTCACAGAACTGAAATGTATGTTAGAAGGTGTAAAAAGTGTTAGAACTAAAGCTAAGAAAAATATAATGCATCAAAACATGTGAATGAAAAATGATGTAACCCCATAGTCCCACACAACATAACTTTAACTATATTTATCAATGCAGCCATAGACAAGTTGTCTAGTACACCTTAAGATTTTTTTGTGTAGAAGATGAATACATTTTATAACTATAAAAGTAACTACAGGCTCATAGTAGATAAGTTGCTGCAATGGGCCTGTAAAGAGTTCCCAAGTGCCTCAGCTATCCAGACTCAAGGTTACATCATCTTTGATTCATAATGTAACAAAGGCTGGTCTTAACATGCTAGCTGTGAAAAATTTAAACATATGTATCTCACATGATATGTTGGCACAGTCTCTTTATTGATAAGAGAATATGGATTTTTCTCATGTTTAATTATTTACACTAAGCAATTCTAGGCCCATATTTGTGCCCAAAGTTTGCTAAAGGATATTAAATATTTTAAAGTGCATTGTTTATACTCTGGGTAAGAATCAATAATAATGTTAACCATATTAAAATTATGTGAATAACTTAATTTATCAGGAATTTCATTCAAAACCTATTAACATCAGTCGAGTGGACTTTGTAACATACACAAGGTCAGAAGTTGTATCAGTAATGAGTTTAACAAGAATAAATTCAATACATGCCTCTTCATTCTTGATTTTAAAGAATGCATTAATTGTGAATGAAAAGTAAACCTAAATATGAAATTAGTTTTCAGTATACTTGCTTCTATAATTAATATGATTATCAATTAAATGAAAATATCTTATGCTAAAAATTACATAATTAACCTATTAAAATAAGATAAGAAAAGAATACCTAAGATAACAAAATAATATAAATTCATTGCAATCAATGTCATGTTGGTAGATACTATTGAGGCTATTACTGCCTGCCCACCTTAATAAAATTTTTGCATGGCATAGCTATAGTAGTGGTTTCCTTAAGACATATTCCCATAATGTTGAAATGAAAATAGTCGTTCCAATTAAAAGTCATGCCCTATCAAGGCCCCAATAGAACTGAATCAATTATTATGGTGAAGACACCACGGTGCTGAGTAATTTCTGAATGACAGAATGCCATATAATTGTACATACTTATGCAAATAGCTACTCACAATAAATCCTCCAAGTCCAATGTAGAAGCAAGTGGTGCATGGAGCAGTATAGAGAGGGTGGTTGATGTGGTAGGCTACATACAGCGTAAATAGCCAGTAATATGCACAGTTTCTGAACAAGTTACGCAAGGGCATAGTACCATGAGAGAAACGATGAACGAACAAAGTCTCAAGTAGACGCTTTCCATAATGAATTGAGTAGCAAGCTGCTGCCACACTGAAAATGAAATAACTTTACATTTACACATTTTATAACGAAGGGGCTTTATAAATTATTTGTATATACATATATTTTTGTCTGGGATAAGGCATTAATTGTAAATATATGTGTGGACCCTTAAAAGTAAGGTATTGCTTACACTTGAGGTTACTTGTACTACTTACGAGGCTACTTGTCCGGGAGGTGAAGATTGGGCTCCATACAGTATCCATGGCCTCTGGTAAGCCCACAAGTAAATAAACAATGGTCCAGCATATTCAGCCAAAAATACATTTTTCCATGATATCTGAGGTCCCAGATCTTTCACATAGAGTTTGGCACCGTTCTGAATGTTGAGTGACTTTATAGATTCCTCATCTTTCAATGTTTTTCCTTTAGCTTCTAGTTTAATAGCTTGCCGGTCCGGGTTCAAAGAGTTTTTCACGCTCTGATGAATCTTCGCCTTCACATTCTTAATCGTGGCATCTTCACTCACATGTATTTTTCCCAAAGGTTTGGAGCCGGTGGCATTTAAAATCTCAATCTGAAGAAAAAAGATCTGTAAGCGCTCGGTTTCGAGAAAATAAAAATGATTCCACGTACATCAGAACAAAATCGTACCTCCATTTTTTACCTCTGTATTCTATATTTTATACAGAAGTTCGGAGACAAATATTAAATGATTGCCGTAAGTAAGGAAACTCGAAATCACAAATCTAAAGTGTGCAATTTGCCCAGCCCTTACGTGCTATCGGCCGCCGGCAAAACGAGCGAACGAACGTCAATTAAAATGGCAATAAGTGGAAAAAACATTATTGTCAATGTCAACATTGTCAACGGATGTCAACGGAAAAAAAAACTTCTAATGGTCTATGGCAGTAGTAACCATAGACCATTTCACAGATTAGTATTTTTTTGATAAATAATGTGTAATATTATGTGTGTTCATAAACATGCACGAGTCAAAGAAATTGAAATATAATAGTATAACTTGATTTTTCAATCTCTCCCAACATATACGGTACATTTTCAGTAAAGTATCCACAGCTTTACTGAATGAGGGTAGGAGATTCATTTCATCAGTATCATCGTCATCAACATTATCATTATTATCAGGGGTATATATAAAAACCTACGCCTGGCTTAGCCTGTACTGCAATTTTTCTTTGGCCATTTGTGTATGATTATTTTTGAGTTCGGTTAATTCATCTGAGGTAACTACTATTTCATCTCGCGTCTCCTGTTGGGGAGACGGGGAAACTGATTCAGGGCTGGACCGTTTTTCTGTGGTGGTCTGAACGATAAATTAGTTGAAGCGCGAGAGCATAGTGCGTACATTAAAAGGTCAACCAAACGAACGTGTGGCAGCGAAACGCCGAATATCGTTCGTTGGGCCGCGCAGTCTGAGCGCAGCATTTTGCTTGAAGCACTGAACATCACATACCATAATGCCCTAATTACACGTAATGAGTAAAAGGGCAAGACAGTGCTCTCGGCTGAATGCTCGATAGATGTAAACAGTGGTCGGTACGTATAAACCTTGTTTGCTCGGTTTACACGGCCAAGAGCACAGTCTCAACATTTTCCTCTTTACGTATAATTAGGGCTTTAGAGTGAAGGCTCGCAAAGCCAGCATACTTACACGTGCGTGCTACTCGTACAAAAGCAAACCAGTAAAGATATTTCAACTTTTTTTCGCCGCGAGGAAAGAGGGTCAGGGTTTGGGCAGCAGCCAGCAGGGTACAATCAGCTGTTGTGTCGAAATAAAATGATTTGCTTATGTTATCAATTTCTCGTAAAATACTCGTAGGAGAGCATGTATTTTACACTCACATGTTCTCTTACTGAAATGCATTATACAAAAAACAAAAATGTACTTTGCCTGCGATTGCTTAATGGGTCTCATCTTTATTTGAACGCATTTTGTTATGATAAAGTTGGTAGATGCTATTTTCGAAGTGTGTGCCTGCGGTGTGTATGTGTGTGCAAGCATTCAGTCAGCCAGATCGCGGAATTGTTTATGTATGTGTGTGTTATAAATAAAATGGCGATTTGAGAATCGTCGTATTATCTTGTGTTTATAATTTTATTTCAGAAACATATCGGTGAAACGTTATATAAAGTGATTTTATTAGTGTCAGTGAATATCCTGATAACAATATGCGTTCAGTTGTAGAAATTGGGACCAGTGTCCCTGCATTTCTTGGAAAACTATGGAAACTGGTCAATGATACAGAGACAAATCATTTGATTTCCTGGAGTCCTGTGAGTGTCTTTGTCATTATTTTAGATACGAAAATGTACCTGATGTATTTTTGCAAACACTCAGTACATCATATGCGCGTAATAATACGAACATTCCCAGTAGAAAGTAATTACGAAAACAACCTAAAAATGTTGCAAGTTGACAGATTGAGTGAAACTGATAAATAAATAAATAGTTTACGAAGTCACGTTTTCTACCATGCTTTCGGAGGTTTCGGCTGCTAACTAACCCGAATGTACGGATGCAGCTCGTTATCTTTTTATTATACCGATTGATGGACCATTTTCATCAACCTGTAGTCATATAGTAAACATAAGCTTTCAGCAGATGTTGAAATCAATACTGCCCCCTTGAATGTCCTAGGAAATATGAATTTCTTTTCCATTATGTACATAGTAATATTTGATTACCAGAGGTAAATAGTAAAAGTTGTTCACATTTGTATACCTATTTATATTTAATCCCTATTTGGATACGGACTATAATGAACATAAATGAAATAGCCATATTGGTTCAGCCCCTTTAAGTGATGTGCTAGCCATTTTTATTTGTATAGACTGTAAGACACAAACTTAGTAATTAAATATTTTTATTTCTTATATTTACGCGAATACTACACATTGAAATAAAACAATTTTTTCGGATTTTATTAATAAAATTTGCTAAACAACAAGTGTAAGGGAAAATTTTCTTCACCATCACACAACTGGTTTACATAGTGTGTATGTTGTGATAACTATTGTATTGCTCATTGTGGAATAAGAGTGGTTAATCTATACTCTATACTAATATTATAAATGTGAAAGTTTGGATGGATGGATGGATGGATGGATGGATGGATGGATGTTTGTTACTCTTTCACGCCCGAACGGCTGAACGGATCTGGATGAAATTTGGCACAGAGATAGATTATAGTCTGGAATACCTAACACATAGGCTACTTTTTATCCCGGTAAAATGTATGGTTCCCGTGGGATAGATGTTTTAATTTTTCATACTTTTTATCGCGGGTAACACCGCCGGGCGCATCTAGTATTACATATAACATTATATCATGAAATTTTTCTATTATAGGGTGGGAAAACATTTATTATTAAAAATCAGGCAGACTTTGCAAGAGAGCTCTTGCCCCTATACTACAAACACAACAATATGGCTAGCTTCATCAGGCAATTGAACATGTATGGATTTCATAAAATAACTTCAGTTGAAAATGGTGGTTTACGATATGAAAAGGATGAAATTGAATTCTCCCATCCATGTTTTATGAAGGGTCATGCCTATCTTTTGGAACATATTAAAAGGAAAATTGCAAATCCAAAATCTATAGTCACAAGCAATGAGAGTGGGGAGAAAATACTTCTTAAGCCTGAACTGATGAACAAAGTGTTCACTGATGTGAAGCAAATGAAGGGCAAGCAGGAGAGCCTCGATGCTAAGTTCAGTGCCATGAAACAAGAAAATGAAGCTTTATGGAGGGAAGTAGCGATTCTAAGGCAGAAACATATAAAACAACAACAAATTGTTAATAATGTTAGTACAAAACAAATAGTCCTTGCTATAATTTGTCTATTTGGATTTGTGATTTACAAATTCTTGTAACAGCGAGAAATTTGATCTTCATCGAATCTAATTTCCCTTATACTGAGCACTGTGAGGCTTCAAACGTTCTGATAAGTATCAAATTTTGAATTACAAAATAGATTGGATTTATGTTTTTAATACAGATTTAATTTCAGCTCATCCAATTTTTGATGTCACTAGTACAACCATCCCGGCCTCCAAATGCGAATGGTAATAATGTTGGTGTGAAGAGGCCATATCAATTAATGATCAATAGTGCTGCCCATAATCTGGCATCAGAATCCACATATCCTGGTAGATTAAAGAACATGAAAATGGATAAGGATTCTCTATTAGAAGACTTAAATGAAGATAACATGGTATATTTATTGTTTCATATGAATTGATCAAACCTATTGTAATAAGCACTTGGATGACTGCCAGAGTCAGTTGCAATTATGACACCTAACTAAAAATTTCGGAAATTATCTTTTCGTAATTTGCTCCAGTCTGTTTCTTAGATCAGTCTCTGTCTATTGTACAGTTTGGGACCATACAGTTGGTGTGTTTGTATAAATAAAATAAAGTAATTAATTTCTTATAATGCAGGAGGATGGACCTACTATTCATGAGCTGGCACATGATGACATCTTGCACAGTGAAGGGTCCCAGGATGCGATGGCACCCACTAATTTTGTGACCATTGAACTACCAAATTTACCCAATGCCAGCAGGCATGGTACCACTGATCCTTCAACATCTATTTACCATGTAACAATGGAAGATGGGGATGACAATGAAACAGGTATCTTTTAAGTGGCCAGTATTAATAAGTTACTGCTATTAGTATTTCATATATATTTAATTTCTAAATGTATTACAGGTGCAAGTAGAGTGGTGTACCCAATGTGTCGTAGCGACATACAAAGGATAGGTGCCGATTTACCTGTTGTTACATCGCCATCCCCCACGCTAATGACGCCCACAACGCCCATAGATGCTACTGTATTAGAGCAAGCTGTTGGAAATATGAGTTCACCAAATATTATCAAAGTGGAAGGAAATATAAAATGGCGCAATAATGCTACTAAAAGTACTGGAACAAATAGCAAAAATCTACTTTCACCCAGTAACTTTAATTCACTAAATCCATCGGCCGATTTAAAACTACCTGCTGAAATATTTGCTAGTGACGATTCAGTGAGTGATGCTGGTGTTGCCGCATCTGAAGACATCTCTATGCAAAACGCCTTGCAAGACTTGGTTGGTGAGTCTCTCTTGCCAGCAACGAAGGATAAAATGCTTGGTGGTATCAATATCAAAGTGGAGAAGCCAGGAGAGGCATTGAAAGGTAGTAAGAAATCCAAGAAAACTTGCAAAAACAATGAAAATAATCTAAACTTGGCTGATATTAAGACAGAATTGCAGGACGATTTTGATTGGAACAATATGACACTTGCTACAGTGAACAACAATACTAATGTCAACAGATTTCAGTCAAGGTAATAGTTTATCACATTTATTAGTTCTCTTAACTTTTACAGTTTCACTGCCAAACTAGGACTATACACCCTTTGTATTTTAATTTTTTTAAATATTTCCATTGAAGCTGAAAATGCTCAGAGGTAAATGCAAAAGGCATTAATTAAGGGAAATGCAAAGGGTTAAGCCACTACTATAATTATGTGTAATTTCAACATTCAGGAATAGGAGAGATAACATCAGCAAAAACCGAGAGGAATATTCTTCCCTCTTTGGAACAAATTCAAACAAGTATGTGGAAATATATAATAATTAATTAATCCAGATAACAACCATTAAAGAAGTGGCCTACTATAAATATTTATTGAAAGTGTATCCTGATATAGTATTACTTGATTATAAAGTTTGATAAGTATATATAATAGACCAGTACAATGCTTTAGTGATACTCTTCAGTTACTGGGTGTTTCAGACACACCCACTAGGTGAAATCAAATTTCAATCTGTTACCTTCAAAAGGCTTTGTAAATAGACAATACTATATACATTTGGAGATAGCCTTTACCAGCATGTTATAATATCTACAACACACATATGCATATTTACCATATTAAAGCAGTTCCTAGTAGAAGTGTTTCATCAAGCTTATATAGGGGTTAATTTTCAAAATTATTTTATTTCTTGAATGTACGTATTTTCTAATTTGCTTGGCTAATTCTTATTAAACGCTTTGGTAAAAGTGAATAAGATTAATCACTGTTAACTAATTTAAACAATACATTGTCAGATTAGTAGTAGATGTAATGTAATTTTATTAGCATTTTCTTAATTTGAGTTTTTTTTTACATTTATGTAGGTATCTTCTTGTTTGTAATTAAATAACTTTGTATGCAAGGCATATGCATTTAGAGTTAAATATGATAAGGAGTGATGTACGTTTTTCAGAAATGACATTGATGATCATTTGGACGCTATGCAGACGGACCTGGAATCGTTGAGAGAGCTGCTTCGAAGTGATTCCTACGCATTTGATACAAATACACTAATGGGGGTGAGTCAAAATCTTTTTTTTTTATGAATATTCGGTGTGTATTGTATTTGGTAATTTCATCACACATTCTCCTCCAAAACCATACTAAAATATTGATTTAAAAAGTACCTACTACTAAAACATTTTCAATTTTATTAAATTCAGTATTTTGTTTCAATTTGTTGGCGAACAAACTTTTGCGATGCATTTTTTGCCTTTAGTAGAGAGGAATATATATTTAAGCATTTAATATATTTTTAACGTCACTGGTCGCCATTTGAAATTTAATCAAAATGACAGCTGTTGTCTTTCCTATATTTGAACGCAGTGATAGGACAAGTACGCAGTAAGCACCACTGTGTACACATGCACACAAACACATTCAACTAACATCGCAGAAGTAAACATTGATATTTAGCGTTGTTTGGTTGGTAGCGCCGAGTAGATCACGTTGCAGGCCATGTGTTGGATTCGTGTGTAGAGGAGCCTTGTGCGACGGCGCGGCGCGGCGTACACTGTCTCACACACACACATATACCTACCATGCTAGTTAGACCGGTTCACAGATAGAATCGGGTGAATTTTATGCAATAAAAATTTATTCGATGATTAAGTTCATTGCGGGTTCTAGTACATAATACAACCATTGATGGGGAGAAAAATGTGTAGCATATAAAAATGTTTTCTTTATTGTCCATAGACTCCTGATGCAAGACTATTACCTACGATGTCCCTCGCTATGCCCTTTCAACCTACAACAAACGATTATGTAATAAATGCATTTAATTGACAGGATTATTAATTATACTCAACTCTATACATAATAGGTATATTGACTGTTTCTTGGTCGTGTCTGTACTGTACATTAAATATTTTTGATAAAAATCGAATAAGGCAATAATTTGGATACAAAGACAGAATCTGGCACTTTTTGCATATTTTTATTCCCGCGTAATGGAAGGGTTCGTCCAGGATAGCCAATGAACAAAATTCCACGCAAACAAGTCATGGGCAATACTAGTCGATAATATAGTATTATGTATATCAATCAACATCTCTCATATACTTACCTTATTAATCATAATTGCAGTCCCATTCACCTGTACTCAAACTCCTATTGATACTCCGGTGATTAAATAAGCATCTACTCATAAAACAATAAATTATTGAAGATGTTATGCCAGTGCATGTAGAATTTAAATACTTCATTTAGTGGACACTTATTATTGTTTACTATACCTACTGTACAGTATTTTGTTATTTAGTTGTCATTTTACTTCGACACAATTATGTTTAGTTAAGATTCACAATCCAAGTTATTGTTATAATTTCAGCTATTTGGGTCCGACGATCCGTTCTATGGCCTGCCCTACAATAATATAGATGACAGGTCTAAAACTGCTAATAATGGTAAGTTATCGTTTACGATACATTTTATATAATTTCATGTAGGTTCTCTGAAGTAACTGGGGAAACATTTACTACAGGCAGTGCCACGTGGGTCATGATAGTCACTATTATGCACACAAAGGCATTGAATAAAAGTAGATAAACGCATAGAGCACGTCACGGCTCTTATTCGCTCGCTCAACCAACAGCCAAACTACCTTATACATAATAGTAATCTGGTAATTTATATCATTTCTGAAAGTAAAACACATTCTCCAAAATAAATAGGTACTTTCACGTCTGTCACCACCGAATCCCGAACAGGAAAGGCTGCTGCATACCTACATGTGTTTACAGAGTTATATTACACGTTTATGTTAATTGTAGATACAACCAAACAGTATCCGATGATTGATTTTGATTGGCTGATCAGTAACAGCGAGGCTTCGTCTGCGAAGTAGCTGTAGCTACTTACTTTCAAGATTTTTGCAACGCTCACTGGGTCACGGCCAAATGACATCTTGGAAAGTTTTGATAATGGGCTTCTGTAATCGTGGTGGTTCCGGCCAGTGCTGCGGATAGGGCTGTTGCTGTCACGGCTAAAGTGACTTGTTCGGGAATTCGAAATCCCATCAGTTTTAAATAGCCACTTAAACCACATACCCAGTGTAGACACAGCCCTTGAATTCCTGATTTGAAAACGACTTTATTTTGTGATCAAAGTGAATTAGTACATACTGTCATTTATTAGGTGTTAAAATTGAATGTACCTAAACGTTTAAAATTAATGTTTCTTAGTGTTCCAACATTCGACAGCGATTTTATTCTATTCAATCAGTATTCACTCGATTGCATCTGAATACAATATTGTACAAACTGAATATTTCATTGCAAGTTTAGGCTATAGGTACGCTATTTGGATTTTTTTTTCAATCAATGTATAAAATAATAGCGCCATAGTACTTAGACACACAGTGAACGGAAGATAGACAACTTCACCACTAGGTCTACTTGTTAAATTATTTTTTATTGTGTGTTTCGATGGAAAATTAAATTGTCATAACATATTACATTGATATTCATGTCGTGTCTTTGACCTGGAATATTTTATTGTTAATTAAAGCAAAGAAGCAGAAAAGTGAGATTTCGAATGTAAGCGGGGACGACAATCGCGCCCAGCATCTGTTTACTGAGGACAATGGTAGTAAATTTGTTCCTACATTTGTAGTAGAATTTGTTGACAATATAGAACCGCACGATTGAGCTTTCGAGAGTAAAATGTAGATTTTAATAGGCATAGTGCAGGAAACGATGATCTATCCATTAGGCCGCTTGCCCACCAAAGTTGCGCAAGTAAGCGGAGTAGACAGCGAGAATAATCCACCAAACTGATCGCTTTTTTGGCGGGCGGGTCCACAATCATATCGACCTCACGTGCGTCTGTAATGTGAGTGATAGTGGTCCAACTGATAGGAAAGGTTCGCTCAATTTTCATGATCCTAATGGTAAATGTTTCCTCGCTGCCTCTTTGCATACTCGCCCGGTTATTTTGTGTGCATGCTACCTTACCCCTATTCCAACATACCATATTCACTAGGTAGTAAATATTGTGGCGTGTTAGTCGTCGGCGACTTGGGTTCAGTTGCCGAACATCGCTCGATGTTTTGGCGACACGTCGCGACCCGTTGTCGGTTCCCACTGACTAAGCTTATCCCGTATTGAATACAAAGCATAAATTAATATGCATTTTTAAAAGTATTTTGGTTACTAAACATTGAATGTAAATTTGATTGAATAGTATCATCGGTTCCCGGATTTTGAAATGGTTGTTTATGTTATTCTTTATAGTTTATAATTCATTTTAAAAATAGGTAAGTGCCTCCTAAATTAATCCTCGAAGTATACTTTTATGCTGTAAACATAAATAATGTTTATCCTCATAGTTTTAACGCGCATGGAAATGTTATCACTATCGATTCTGTTTTCATACATATGTAGCGCTTTATTTTAATTTTTATGCATTTTGGGAGTGGTTCCTTTCGGCTAGTTGTATTTTATTTAAACTTAGACCTAATTATATTAAGTTAACGCTCTCAGGTATATTATTACCCTACTGTATTGTAATTCAACATGTTCAAATATTTAAATATAGTAACAATGATGATTTCATAATCGCTTTCAAGGAATAGGTATGGTTTTAGGAACCGTATTGTAGATTATTGAAATCGTTATTTTTGTTTCCGATTAAGTATTATAAGATATCTTCAAATAGTATACGGCAGTAACCTAATCGCAGGTCATCTATATGCAGTAAAAAAATATTAATTAATTTTTTTGGGCCACTTTCAGTTGAAGGGAATCAGCTAATCTCGTATACAGGGAATATTCCAGACTTTGAGGATATAAACATGCCCGATCTGGAGTGCGGTAATTCCCAGGAGGCGAGTCTGGCGGCGTCGCCGGCCAGTAGCATGCTCAACACGCCGCAGGTGCAGCCGGGCTCGCCCGCGTTCATCCTGAAACCATGAGAAACGCTTAACAAGCGAGTACGTCGTCACAAGAAAAAATGACCATCTAAAAGTATAAAGTGAGAATTTCAAGTATGATACATCAATAATCATACTTCGGACTGACGAAGCGGAGTGAATTAGTTTAACCTTACATAGTGTATGTACATATATAATTGTATAATTGCTTTAGGTCAGTGCTAATTGTGTTGTCCCTTAATTCAGTTACGATGGTATTAAAAAGTTCATACGTTAAAAAGTTTAGTAAAAGCTTTGTAATACCGCCGTGAATGAATTAAAACATATGAGTTTAGAGGTTATATTATAATAATATACTTAATCATAAAATATGTTATGTACAGTTTTTCAAAATATATGTTTCACCACAGAAAATATGTGGATTAGTTTGTAGAAATCTATATGTATATAATATTTTTCGTTACACATTGTCGCCTCTTTCGAATATCTTACGAAAATTAAGTTAGTAGCATATTGGTTCATTCGTGGTAATATAATATTGGATACAATACAACACGATCGATATTCATCACTATACAAATTATCAGTATATAACAATAACTTAAGAATTACATTTAGATAAGTTTTACTCAAATGAACACCGCCGTAATAGTTGTAGCAAACAACCTGCTGCTTTTTGTGCCTTATAATGATACATTGGTATAGCAATAATATTTGCCATTGTCAACTAGCATCAAATGTAATATACGTCATTTTTCATACAGTTGAATTGATGAATAATGTTGTTTTAAAAAGCAGCATTTTAATTCTGCTTTGCCGATCTAATAGTGTAGCTTTCGAGTCTGATATACTCACCTACTATGATATTTGAGACTTGACTAATAGTAGTATATGGCACTGGTAAAGTTATTCGGTAGACGTCGTCTAAAAGATTTTAAAGTAGAGTAAACTTTAAAATCTTTTTCAGCTATAATATTCTTGAAAAATAAATGAATTCTTGTACATAACTGTATTGTATGTGGGTTAGATACCGTGCCGACTGACTAAACGCTCTAAATTACTTATACTAGGCCGAGACTAAAATAGATTAGGTTTTGTACAAAAAATGTGTTGTATGTGATGTTTATATTTAGCTAAAACGTGCACAGGGATATAATAGTACTGTACATACACAATTTTTTCAATATGTTGTTTTCAATAATTCGCTAATTGTAAAGGTCCTTTGTTGACAGATTGATTATACAGGTTGTAAGGGGCAAGGTAATGAAAACTTTGGGTAAAGATTACACTTAACGCCTATAATAACATTTTAGAAATCATTTGTATCGAAAGTCATGGGTTACTTAGTTTTGATTTTTAGCGCGCAATGAATCGTAAACAATGCGATCATAACACATCGCTCATAACAAATAGACTGCGATTATTATTTCATGATAAAATCAAAATCAATCCATGAAAAGATCGACTGTAAATTCCAACTCTGGTGGTCCAGAATCATGAGCTGAATCCATAGTATCAGTTTTCGTTACTAAGCCACTTAAACCCTGTATCCTTTGTACATTTAGATAAGTTCGATTATATTACCATATTCCTAAGTAGGTAGGAGTTTGACTTAATATTAGGAAGAACATACACAAGCATTACAATACCTAACAATATACTTACTAAAATAGTAGGAATATTAGGAAGGTAATATGGATAAGTACTTACCTGTTAACGATTCATGTTGCTGAAGATTTACTTAGATATCTACTATTGTTACAAATCTTCACACTATTAGCACAGCTTTACAATTTGTAAAACTGTGCTAGTAGTATGCCCAAAGGCTTGATATGATTTATGAAGTATATTGATTTATAAAAATCCCCTCAAATTTATAGAATGTTGAAATTAAACTAATTTTAATTTTATAGAATGTATTCATCCATTATTAATCGCATTACATAAATTCCCTTCTTGATTTATAATTCTATAAATTTGTGGGCTAAAGAAAAGACAGGTAAGTCTAGATTTTTTACTACCTATCCGTATGAATACATTTATAAACCAATCAGTTCATTATTTTACTTGGTAGGTATAACTGCGATACTGCCTACTAAACTGCAATAGTTTATGCTGCATGCTTTAGCCCTTTAGCCATTGTATTATAACATTAGTTTTTATTGTTTATGAACAAAGTTTGTTTGGTAATATTAAGGTAAATCAGGTATGTAAGATTACAATGTTATTATCTATAGTATATGTTACTTTTTAAATTAAATGTAATAAAACACTCACTAAAAATTTGATTTCATTTTGAATATCTTATCTTGGATGCATGCTCTATTATTATGGATTGTAAAAGTGACGCGACGATAGAAAATAAAGTAGGTACATAATGAGGAGTTAAAAGATTTTATTCCATAAATAATTATCGCATAAATTTGTACTTAATGATAATAAGAATTAGATACAAAATTGTTATCACATGATTGGGAAAGCGAAACAAAGGGGCAATATATTAATATTATAACAACACATATACAAATTATCTTGATTACCAATACTTACATTAAATATTAACACTCAGTAACAACCATATAATTTGCTAGATAACTATGGAACAATTGTTCCTATTAGTTCCATTTGCGTCGTAGTACTCATAGCGAACGGTCTACTGGTAAGATAGTCTCACTAGTTCAATAGAACTAGTAAAAATAAGGTAGGTACACCAAATAAGTTTTGTGCTACTTGGTAAAAAGGATTGAGAATAGTTCAGTTACGACATCAAAAGTAAGCATAGGAGGAGCTGTAAAGCCCGTTAATACCAAATAGCTAATTATTACTGCTACACGTGCCGTTTCTTGTTATTCTTGTAGTCAGACACTTGCTTGAATAATTTAATAATGACTTTGGTAGATGTATGAGTTGTCAGCCTTCCTGTTAAAACATCTACGAACGGTATAACTTGGTACCCAACCTGTAGGGCCGATTTATAGGATCTCTACAGATTGGATGGCAAGTTGTGCCGTTTGTAGAGGCTTTTACACAACGACCTTGATGTACCTACAGTTTTAACGAGAAGCGTTTTTATTGCTAAGAAATGACTACGCCAACAATTCGTATGACGCAGACAGAACAAAATGTCTTACTCATAAATGACGAATATGAGCAAGACAGCAATACAATACTTCAAGTTTTGCTTGAATCCAATTGAATTAGCGTCAATAATCTTCTTTGTGCAAATCAATTAATGCAAACGTAATTTTCTCATTAAAGCAGGCAAGAACGCTGGAGCTGGTGATCTGCTTTTTTGGCCATCTGTTACGTAAGGGCCTGGCTTGGACATCAATACTGTGTGCAGTGTAGGTAAAGTACCGATAGAACAAGCCAGTTCCGGAGACATGGCGCGACAGCCCTGAACATCCAAAAATTTCAATTTTCCACAGTAAGTTCTCACTGCTTCCAGTGTCTTATCCGTCAGTTGATTACAACCCTGTAATTTTAATAGATCTTATTAAGCCTTTTGATAGTTATATAATGTTATGTTTAATTATACTTTGTTTAACTTACCCGCAATTCAAGTTGTTCTAATCTTCGGAGTCCATTTACCAATTCTCCTACAGCTGCATCATTTAAATTGTAACAATCCGTAAGATTGAAGTATTCAATGCTTGGGCAGTTTTTAACCAAATGTTCAATACCTTCATTTGTAATTTGTTGGCATCTACTTAAATTCAAATTTATCAATTCCTTGAAATTAAAAGCATAGGTCAAGCTGACATCTGTAATTCTATTACATCCACTAATATCTAACTCTCGGAGTCCTTTTAATCGGGCTAAAGAATAACCAGTAAATGTATCCATGGTCAGTTTCTCGCACATGAGCATGACGTCGCGTTTCCTTCTCGCGTCACGTACTATTTCCTCCTCGGCTCTAGAGCCCAGGTGAATCTTTGGCGGCAGTTGCATGTCGTCATATGTAGACATTATGGGACCATTGTCATCATCTTGAGGCTCAACTTTTCCCATACCAGTTAAGCCAGCATCAGTCACTTTATCACAATGGCTCACCTTCAAAGTTTGTAGTAATAGCTGATTTTTAAATATAACCTGTATAGATGTGTCAGTGACTGCATTGAAACAGTAGCTTAGGTTCAATGTCCGCAATCTTGGGAGTCTCTCAGAAATCATAATTAACCCATTTTGATCTAGATTTAAGGAATGTATGTCCAATTCTTCGAGAACTTCATTTTCCTCAGCACAAATTCCTTTCTCTATTCCATCTTTTGTTATCAATTCGCATTGTGACACATTTAAAGATTTTAGCTTTTTTAATTTATGTAGTTCAGCTATCCCTAAGTCTGTGACAGCTCGACATCTCTGAATATTGAGATATTCCAAGTTGACTAGATTTTTACAAATATATACAAGTGTTTGGTCTGTGACACGCGTACACAACCCTATGTCAAGTTCTCTGAGGGTAGTTTGGTGTGTAGTCAAAGCCAACAGGCCAACATTGGTGAGTTGGTCACAGGAATGTACCTCTAAAGATTCTAATTTCAAATTCTTAACCTCTGAAAGAGATTTAAGTGCTGCACCATCAATGAGAGTGTTTGAGAAGAGTAAGCGTTTAATATTTTCAGCTTTGGAATTGATCAGTTGTAATATGAAATAAAATGTGAGCACACTTTCCGATGGGTTTTGGTAATTAACACCAGAAGGATAGAACTTCTTGACTAACCCAGCGTGGAATTGCAATGAGCAGGATGATAAATTTAACTCTTCCAATACTGGTGCTGCTGACACAAATCTACTAAATAGTGCATCTGTTAAATACTTATTTCCTGATAGACTCAATGACTTCAAGTTTTCAAGATTGTTACTCAAAAGACCTTCAGTTTTTCCTTCAAGCAGACGTCCTGACATAAATAATTCTTTACAACTTTCTATATTCAATGTTTCTAGATTTGTACATTTTTGCAGAATGTACACAAATACTTTTTCACATATATCACAGTGTCTTAAGGTCAAACATCTTATGTTTTCACCCATTTTATTCCAGAAATCATTTTGTTTACTTGATATTTCTACTTCATTGAACAAATAATTATAATATGTTATAGACGAACTTTCAAAGATTTGAAGAAGTGGTGAACTCTCATCATTTAATATAGTTTTGTAGAATACAGCCACTTTGTTCTTCAAGAAACATTGATCATTAGCAGCCAGGTACCACGAAGTACAAGTCTCACTTGCAGCTTTCCTATCTGACTTTGGTAAGTATTTGAAAAGATAAACCAATACCTGAAAGTAGAAAATATATTGTAATAGTATATAATGTTAGTTCGTTAAAAAACAATTGTTCAACAAGACTATTATAGAAATTATTCTAAAACGTTATTGAAAATGATTTATGAATAAAAAGTCGCCTTAGAAATTTTATCAACAAAGTACATCAAGGAAGTACATCATTACAATCACGTGAAAAAAATATATAAAAAGCAAACAAAGAAGAATTTGATTACTTATAGATAAAAAGTGATCTCGTATATGATCATATTATACTTACTTCAAAGGGAAGTTCCATTTTTCTTTATTTAGGGCACGATATAAATTTTAAATCATATGTTTTCCTTTCTTTGTTTTGATTTACACACAGGGAGTGAAAGCAAAAAAAACAATCAAAATACAATTCACTTCACTTGGCTTCCATAGTTTTTTGACAATTATTTATTTCTGCTTTCTTGACATTGACGTGAAAGACCACAGAGCACAATATGACTGATAGGACAGACGTCACAACCAGCGAATGACATTTATTTAAACCATAAACAATAAGAAATACCTGGCAAAATCACCGAAGGTCGGTGGAGCCAGTGAATGCTAATATCGCAAAAAACTAAATTACACCGTAAAGATGTCCAAATTTTTCGTAAAAAAATAAAAACCACTGAAATTTTGAATTTCGCGCCCTGACCTGAGCTTCCACCTTAACCTTAAAATTCAATTGAATTGAATAAGAAATACGCAAAGGCAAATAGAAACGTCTTTTCTTTCATTCTTCACGAAATAAAATTATTTCCGGGACTTTAGTGAGATATATTATTCATTGGATGTATGGTTATGAACCATGAGTCACGGAAATGAAACTAGAATCGTATAACGACTTTTCAAGTTCTCCTAAATTTTTCAGTAAATTATCCACAGCTTTATGGATATGGGACATGGGATTCATTTCATCATCAGCATTGACACCATCATTATTATCAGGGGTACTTTACCAACTATTAAACAATTTACTCGACACTGGCAAATATGGCACTATTTTGTAGCTGATTTTCAGTCTAAAACGAGAAGACTTTTTCTTTGGTAACGATGATGATAGGATAATATGTAGACAAGTCAAACCACAGGGTAAAAAAACATTGCCGTCTACGATAATATAGGTAGTTACAGATACCTACAATACCTAGGGCCGGCCCTACCATAGCGCGTACGGAGCCACAGACATTATTGAAGGGAGCGGCGGCCGTTCTAGGCGCCCAGTCCCAGGGGGCGCTTCAGTGAGCTAAATTAGACAGACTTTAAAAGATGTTGTCGAGATCTTCTAAGTTCTAAACTCTCTTGTGTATTGTACGGATTATTGTTGTATTGTATTGTTGTCTACATGGAGGCGCCATAATCGGATCTCGCTCAATCCAAAAATGCCTCGGTCCGGGGCGCTGATAATGAGTATTTACGTATGCATTCAGATAAATTACATGTCTCAAGAGGAACTAACTTGACGACAACCTTGAACCATTCGAAGTAATAAATAAGTGTAAAATCCTACAAAAAAGTTAACTCACTCCTTCGCCTCACGGCAGTCAAGGATCATATAGGACGCCTATGTTAATGTCAAAGTCAAAGTCAAAGTCAAATCATTTATTTCGTATAGGCCTACGGGGGCACTTACAAATTGTCATTACATTTTTTTTTCTTAAGTCTACAACCGGATCGGAACGCGACCTCAACTGAGAAGATCCGGCAAGAAACTCAGCGGGCTTGTCTTTTTTTTTTAAATTCATTATTTTTATAAAATAAAATATAAAAGCAAGCTCCAGTGTGTTGCCATGCGGGGCGCACACACGCTACACTTTAACATTATATATATTGATATTTAAGCGATCAGTCCCAGGCTGCTTTATCATCCAAAAAATCCAAGATCTTGTAATAACCCTTACGACAAAGACTACTTTTTACAGTTGTTTTAAACTTATTAATGGGCAAATCTCGGATTCCTTTGGGAAGTTTATTATAGAAGCGTATACATTGCCCCATAAAAGAATTATTTATTCTGTGGAGACGAGTGACATGCACGGATAGTTTATCCTTATTACGAGTGTTTATAACATAAACATCACTCCTTTTTTCAAAATTATGAATATTTTTCTTAACATACATTAGATTTTCATAAATAAATTGAGACACAACAGTTAGAATATTTATTTCTTTGAATTTATCCTTAAGGGAGTCTCTAGGGCCCAAGCCATAAATTGCTCGTATTGCCCTTTTCTGCGAGATGAAGATAGTATTAAGATCTGCAGAGCAACCCCAGAGCAAGATGCCATAGGACATAACACTATGGAAATAACTGAAATAAACAATTCTAGCTAATGCAAAGTTAATTTCGAATCTTTGCTGAACATATTCAAAAGAGAGAGAGGAAATAATATCTAATGAGTTACTTAGGTAGGTAATAATATCGCCAGACGAACACTAACTGTAGGTACGCAATATTATTTGGATGAAAATGCAGCGTATGATATGGCAAAGTGTAGCGTGTGTGCGCCTCGAAAAGCAACACACTGGAGCTAAAAAAATGGGTACGTAATTAAAAAGTAAGTCATATTGATCACGTGTATGTATACAATTGTACAGTTATTGTACAATTGTATTTTACAGTGTCTGATCATTCTCTGAGAATGTGAGCCAGTACCGTTCACCGCGCACTTAAAACGTAGTGTTATTTTTTAAATTTCAATTAACATGTATATTTTTTTCGGGAATGAGACCTTGATAGCTTACTAATGGACCTCTTCAAAATATTTTATACTATTATTGTTACACCTTATATAGATATTAAACATCCGGGACTCTGTTGCAAACATTCGTGCTCAAGGGCTCTACTATACTAAACGTCTATACTGTTTATCTAATTATTATATAACAGTATATATGTAACTTATTTATTAGATAGACGTAGGGAAATCTCTGCATCCATGTTCCATTCTAAAGGGATTGCAAGCATTCGGACTCCTTTAGTTCAAGTATCTCATGGAGTGGAAGCCAACAGTCGGGAGCATGTGTTCATGTTAGAGTTGCGCGCAAGTTACAACGTTGTCATCGCCACTTGTTGGGCGCCAGTAAGCTCAGTAAGCGCGGGGTGATCCGCGCGGCCGGCCACGTGTCCCGCCCCGTCCTCACTTCAGTACGCGAACGATAAACTTATATCGATGCTGCCCTCGTGGTTACTCGGAATCTTTGGATGAACTCACGTGATAGTTGACAGTGAAATGGATACTTAACTGTGCATTTTCGCCTGCTAAAGGATAATGTCTCGAAGGAAACAGGCAAAGCCGAGGTCTTTGAAACGTAAGTTCAGTAAGAATTAGTTAATTATTAGAATAGTATACTACCTACCTAGACATTTTTTTCTTACCTAATTACCTGTTTTGTAGTGTAGAGACGAAACCCAATATTTATTTAAAGTTTTCGTGCAATATAAATACGCACACCAAGATATTAGTGCAAAACTGGTGCATGTACTCCAGCGGCGGCTGACCCAAATTAAAATTAAAATTTCTATAAATTTGAAGCTGCTGCGAGTAGACGATATTCTGATTAGGGAAACAATAATTAGTTAGGTGTCTGTAGAACTATCCCATCTCCTCGAATACAGTATGGATGAAAATATTATTATTTATCAAAATATGTTCCTGGGCGTAAATAAGTAGGTACCTAGCGATAGTATCTCAACCTAGCCAAGATGACTACTAACTACTAATAACATCTACCTCGCTGGCGTTACTTTTCCCAAATGTGAACTCAGTGCCCCAAGTGGGAATAGTAGCGTACCTTCTTATTGATGTAGGTACCTCCTCCCTAAAAATGTCTGTTAAAACTAGGCTGATAACTAACTAAAAGCTCGATCATAACTTGCGTCATTATATATTGCAATGAGGTAATTATAGGGGCTTTGGAAGACTACATGACAGTTGCGCCAGCTTTTACAAAACCTCTTGGGTTGAGCATGAGCTCAATTTATGACTCGTACGAAAAAACGCGAGAAATGCACACCGGCGAATATACCCTACATACCTAGTGATGAAAACTGCATCAAAATCTATGCACTAGAACTCAAGTTATGAGCGAACAGACAGGCAATAGGAAGAAATATGTTGCATTTCCATCTAAAGATCTAATAATAGAAATAGATCTATAAATATTTTCTGGAATCGTCATTTATATAGTGTGCGGGTAGGCCAGCTGGCGAAGCTTGCCCTTATGCAGAGAATTAGCTATGCTATATGTAAATAATATATAAACAAAGCTGTATGTGTAAACAAATTAATGACACTTCGCCAATGAGGGCGGGCGGGCGCGTGATGGACGCGGAGCGGCGCGGCGCGGTGCGGTTGCGGCGCCCTAATATCAGCGTTTTATCAGTGACTGGCCGCGGTTGCTGCGTCACAGCTTTCCGAGTGCGCATATTATTCTCCTGAACACCGCTCGAGTGGAGGCTGAAACGATTATTCAGCGCTACTGTTCGGTAATAAAGTGAATTCTTGCAAACACGATTATATTAACCTACATAACGACGACATTAGATTATATCTCTGTAAAGCATACAAAAATTCAGTCGCAACAAATAATGAAAGAGGCTGCATTTTAGAAAGGGGCGCTAAAGATGCCAACTACTCCTTAGGTAGGTATAGATAGGTAAAATCCAAATACTTACTAGGAATGACGAATGTACGTGACGGTCGCTATTGTAGATAATTTATGGCAGGCCGATTGAATATAAATGAACGGTCATTAGAGGAAATTCATTAAAAGTTGTAAAATGCGACACTAATAATTTTAGATGCGCCTACGAACACGGATGATGAATGCAGGTAAGGCGCCAATTCGATACAGATTAAACGAATTTTGGTGCGCCTCTAGTAAAAATAGACACCGCCGCGCCTGGGCGCCTGCATTGGCGCAGATAACATTGTGTTTTACCGATTCCTGTACACCTACCCAGTTGGCTTTAGAATTCCGTAAGCAACAGAGAACAATGTTATTCGTGGCAGAACCAGCAGCTTCGTAATGTAGTAAGTTTATGTATCGATCTAGTGGAGTCTAGTACTTTCGTAATGCGCCCCGAGGGGACCGCGGCGATGCTGCGACTCTCCGGCCGACTCTGGGGATACCTAATGCAATACTAGCTCCACAGTTCTTATGGGTACAACACGTTATAAGTTCATTTTCATTGTTGTTTATACATCTACTCTGGGAGTGCTATTGTATGTAATAATATTTGTGGTCTCTCCCATGGTATAAAAATATGCTACGCCAGGTATATTCTCTTCCGACGATGGGCCAAGACTACGTCACGATCAGTGTTGCTAGTAATTGGCATCTTCAATAGAATTAACACACCGCATTGGCTGGGATGGCCGATGACGTTGTCTTGGCCCAACTACGCGAACTAGCTGTTACATAGAAGAATATCTGGCATGGGTAGCATATTTTAATACCATGATCTGTCCTTTGATTTGATCCACATACCAGTGGTTGACACTCGGCACTCGGCGGGTCTGGGGCCACCCTCGCTGGGGCGCAATAACACGTCAATTTCAGCTTGCCGTCCTTCATGTGGTGGAATTAAAATTTTACATCCAGTGAAAATGTTAATTCTTCCGTGTCCCGGGCATACGATAAAAACAAATTGCCGTATCTTGAATTGTTTACTCAACGACGACGGTCGCAACCTGCAAGGTTGCGAGGATCATCGGGTGTTTCACTTGCTTATGCATGATTAGGTAAAGCTTGCCATCGTCAGATTAAGCGAATATGAAAACAAACTAAGCCTAAATAATTATTTGAATGCAGTTTTTTGTATTCTATCAATATACGCTGTAGGTACCTACGTATATACGTGCACCTGGGTAATATTAAAAAATATAAGGTCAAACAGAAATAAGTAGGTGGGTGGTTGGGTATAGCGACTTAATCAATCGGTAATCGGTAAAGAAGTCAACCGATATTATCGTCATTTACAAATAAAAAACATGAAAGTAGTCAGAGCCTACTTACAAACGTATTTTTCCGATTCACCTATACCTATTTTACCGATAATAATTTATTTTTTCCGATTGTATTCAAGTGTCAAACGTATGACGCTCACATAGCGTTAAGAATACCATCATATACGCCGTTATTCCGCACATAATCGCTATCGGTACGACCTGCTCTTGTCAGACCTTATTTTAATTTTAGATAGGTAGGTACAAATTGGTGCGGACTACATAACTGGCACTGATAGAGGGTGGGAGGTGTAAAGATCACAATAAAACGTATGAATGTTTTATTCGAGGTAAAAGCTTCGGATGGACGTGTTTGTAAGCCTTTTGAAAAGGGTTAAGTCAATTTGGCTTTGAACGTCAACTTTTTTACCGGGCTCATGTGCTCTAGACTGTTTGGACTGCTTTAACGCGCTTGCATTGAAAAAAGTTTTAATGAAATCAAGAGAATATTAAATTAGTAGTTTAGTCGTTAACTTGACGTAAATTACCATCCTCGCTTCGCGCAGTCGGATAAAAAGACTACACGCGACCTTTCACAAACCATACCTATTTAGAAGCTTATTATCTCTCATTGGTCTCATTTCATACACTTATAAGGTGATTGTAAAATCTGTGGTAGTAGCTGTAGTATTTATTGCCCACCGATTACTGAACAGCATTTTTTTTTTAAACAAGAGTAGCCAGCAACGTAATTCAATAAATCTGGTTCGAATGCAATTTTATTCGTAAACGACACTCATCAGTTATTACTCATAGTCTGCGTATTAATCATTTTGTATGGCAAATTTAACAGCTCCTCAAGCGGACGGTATCCCGAACTTTTAATGTTACATACTTACATACAAACGTAGAGCTTAGTCTTCAGTTAGCTTACTAATAAACTCGCACTTGAACTGATCAAAATACATTTTGAACTGTTTCACGTTACGGCACTTATTACTGTGAGTCTTCGTTATGTGTAACGATAAGAAGTTAATGTTAACGGGAGGGTGCGCGGGGATCCCATAGGGCTGGCTTCAAGCTTTTAAGAGATGTAACAATGAATTTTACGTGGACTTCTGAAAAGTATTTTTCCGTTAATATACAAGAGTGTATAAAAGAATGATACCTATTGTTAAAAAATAAGCCACACTAATCATTTACTAAACCAGTATACCGTATCATATTTAGGTAATATAATTTTGCATATTTACATTTATATGAAGGGTATCTTCTCTAGTCTGAATTTAATTAAAATTATGGCGCTGTATGGTTAGCAGCCCTAGGTGTTGCGCGTCCATAAAACTTGTAGAGGCTCCGCAGAGAGTCGGCGGGAAATTTCCCCTGGGTGCCGCGCACCTCCCCGCGCGCCTCTGGGAAATACGCTAAAGTCATATCATAACAGTTTTATGTTGATGTTGACCTCTCATCCGCAACCTATCCAGATTCTTAATCGAGGCAATTTGCCTTGATATGCCGTGATGACCTTATTATTTATATAGGTACATTGAAAGTCACGTGCTCTCTGTTGAATCATTTTTGAAAAAAAACCCATTAGGTTTTCCATGCTCGATTTACACGAGGATAGTACGCAAGTAACAAGTAGTAAACACATCTCAGCAAGTACAAAGTGACAAGATAGATTTCTATACATTTCTAAGTTGTCTACTAGTTACTTCAGTACTTGTCTTCGTGTATATATCGAGCATTATATACTGATTTCAGAATTAGTCCTGGCTCAAAGTACATACGTATAGAAGTTAAATCTGTATAAAAGATAGTCAGTGACCGTAATAGGTGCATATTAATGTTCATAGGATTCGCAAAACAAAATAAAATGTGAAACATTATTGCAATCTGATAACACGGTGAGTGAGAAGTCTTTTTTTTAATTCCCAGTCGTCTGTCATGAATCACTCATGTGTTATGGTTTCAACGTAAAAATGTATAAGCAGCAATAACGTGGTTGCGTGAAACATTATCATAATAATGTTTTCTTTTACGGAAACGATACTACTTATGAGTAGTAGATATGATATATGTATATGGGTATTTTTTTTTGTTTTGGCTCTTGCTCCTTGGATGATGTAGGTAGGTATAAATACAGTTACATTAAATATTAGCTGGGTACCTATTGGTTTTTAGTCTTTTGCAAATTATTTATTGTAAAGGAGGTACCTAAGCGCTTAACTTTCATTGTAATTAAAGCTATAATAAAAACATATATTTCACCTCACAAACCAACGCACTGAATACCTAGGTACTACCTACCCACCAAAGACATTAAAAAAGCCTGTGTGGTAGACCTAGATGTGATCTAGGTAAGAGCCGTATAAATGACATACATAACGCCATTAATTTAAATCATAGCCATTAAAATTTAAAAATAAAATATATATTTTTTATATTTTAATTTCAATTTAATGGCATTATTTTTTTCCTTTCGTCAACAAATCAACCAGTTAGTTCAATGTTTTGTTTTGGATACAAAGAAAGTATCATAAATTGAAATTATTTTTATTTATTTTAAAACATTATAACCTTACCTATATTCCTGTGCCATCTTTTATTTAATTATGAATATGAACTTCATAGCGAATTTACAAATAATATTGAAGTTAAGCAGTTTAATAATTAATTTGGTACTAGGTATATTATTTTGAAACGACTTATTCTAATTTTCATATCTCTTCGGCTATCTAGAGAAGGAACCTATAGTATGACTGAAAGAAAATCAATTATTCATGATTGTCAAGACTGGCTGGTTGCGTTACAAGTATTGTGGAATACGGTCAGTATCACCGTTGGTTGTCATTATTATACCTATGTTAGACACTTATACTAGGTAGTGTCATTCTTCCACTCCAATGGGTATTTCCGCTCCAACCTTTCTAAATGATTTAGTGTACTCATGCGGTTTGGTAACAATTTTCTGAGAGTCGCGCATAACAGTATCTTTTAAAAATATCACGGTGGCGTCCTTGCTCCGTGGAGGTGGTGGGTAGTGGGGGCCGAGTCCCAGTGGACGCCAAGTTCTCGCCCGCCGCGCCGCCCACGCGGCGTCCCGCGGGACCTGGCCCAGGCAGCCGCGTGCCGCCTGCTCCCGCGGGAACCCTCGTCCCGCCCGCCCCCCGCCGCATCACACCGCACCGCTCCGCCACACCCTGCCATTCCTCGGTCTCTGAGGAAAATAGTAGCTAAGACGTTCGACTTTTAATTGATAGGTAACCCTTAGTACTTACCTTGGCCCGTATTTCGAGCAGTTCTAAGTTTACATGTTAATTTATTTAATATTTTATGTACCTATCTGAGTCTAAATTAAGGTGTGTTTCTGCTCGCATTACAAACTTAATAAATAAGAATGCCAGAACTAGGCCCACCACACACTTCCACCACTGTTCCTCATGTAAGCCAAGGCCCACAGCGGTGACCAACGAAGACGCCAGTTTGACACTCGGCGAGTCCCGGGATAAAAGCTAAAAATACTGTATAATGCAGACTGCCATAGAACTCAAGATTCTTACAACTGGACGAACGTTATAGTTGGAAAGTACAACGGATGACATTATATGAGATATATATAAATTAATGACATGTAATTAAGAATGCCAGTAACAGCATTGATTCACGATGACGAATCAATGAAATTATACATTCGTAGCTCCTACGAATTGTAATTACAATGTGTATGAATTACAATGAACAGAATATTCAACTAAACCCTCAACTCACTACTATATATAATTATGATAAAAGCAACTGTGGGTAATGGGGGTGTTATTATATATTTTTTAATCGACTCAACATGATTAAACTAAACTTAATTTAGTCGTGATAAATACCGTAACAATTTTATTACGGAAGAAGGCACAAGGGATTAACATGATTGTGTAAGTACGACGATTATGTTATATGAATATGCCCCCATACATCAATGTTTTAGCATGGCCATTGATAACAGCGTCCCAGCCCGGACAGTCGCCCCGGGCGGTGTGGGCGCGGGGCCCCGGGCCCCGGCTGCGGGTACTCCGCTATTCCCACTCGGCACCACACCGACGCCCCGAACACATTAAAATTACAGTTTCCAAGGATATACAACTGAGCGAAACTACAATGACTTACGCGGAGATTGGGATCGTTATTATTCCTTTGTGTTCCCCGAGTGTTTAATCAAAATTATAAGGTGGCGTCTTGTCTCGACCTAGCGGGTCATCTTTTTTTTTTTTTATTACATTATAGGCAAGTATTTGATCTCGATCTCACCTGATGGTAAGTGACGATGAGATCTACTATGGAGCATATTTGCCTAGGTAGGAAGGCGGCAGTAGATAGAGACGCTACATTCACTAGGCACATGCAGCGCAACTGATCTGACCCGCCATCCATGAATGGCAGCACCGAACATCATGCCGGAACACGGCTAGGCCGCTTGGCGACATGGCTTTGTTCAGTGGGTGGTGACTAGCCACGGCCGAAGCCTACCACCAGTATCCCTCATAATACAGGTAATGATGAATCGCTATTTGCTATTCAGAAGAGGCTCTTAACTCGATTGCCTACGAATAAATATAGCTGGAGATTGACTACAATTATACAAACGAAACCAACTAATAAGTCACTTCAACCTAACGTGTAATTCGACGACCGATTAACGTCGTCAGTGAACCTCGTTTTCAGGACTGACAGAAATAATTTTCGGAATAATAATATTAATATATGTAAGCAGGTATAGGTTGGTAGACGTTCGGTACTAACTTCATTATCTTATTTCTGCCATCTCGTAGTGAAATGATTGCACAAAGTGCACCGAACATATTTCGACACTGGAGGAGGCTCCTTGTTCTGTGTACGTAGGTTAAAATACTGAATGCAACAAGAACAGGAATACCACCCAATTATGGATACTAGGACATGATATTGTAAGAGTTATCATGTATTTGAAAGCTAGATCCCACTATAATAAAGCAATAGCAATATGGTGAGTGACGAAATTGAGTTGGCCGTGGTATCTCAGTGGCGCTTTGGTGCTGGATGCGTCCCGCGCGGCACATTCCGCGCGCGATTTGATGCTGCGCTACCCCGCTCCACGGCTCTGCGTGGCCGTACATTGCTTACTACAGTATTGGAGTCATACGTTAAAAAATGTAAAGAATTATTTACTTTTTGCACTGACGAAGTCATAGCGAGCCACGGCCCTAGAGGCGTGGTACAAGATTCACGCCTTGATATATCTATCTACGTACCTATAGTTATGGCAACATAATATATGTTCAGGAACATGTTAATCAATGAAATTAAGGTGTAATTTTGTTGGCAATTACCGTCGCTAGAGTCAAGTACCTATAGACCACCAACTTAAACATCTGCGCTCTCATATAATTTAGTATTCTTAATTTGTACGCGTGCGTGAGTATGTTGCTAGACTCCGCAGTACGTTCGAACGCTCTGCCTCAGAACCGTCGGTAGATATAGAGTCCCTGACGTTACTGGGATTTGCCTCTGGCCTGCTTTTGATGAATCGATGGCCTGTCCCCTGGGCCGGCAGGCCGAGCTATCCCTCGAGGGCCCCGTACGCTTCCAAAGCCTCAGCTTGTAGCAATATGAATATTTTATTTATGTATGCGGCAAAGTATACCTAAGGAGTAGCTAAAACCTTTTGTGAGTGTATTCTAATAATTATTTAGCCGCTTATCTACCTATCAGGTAGTCGGATGCACTTGGTAGAGTACCTATAACGTAACTAAGTCGTATGGTAAGTTTTATTCTCATGTCTATTGGGTTTTGAGAGAACATCTTTTACTAATGAGATTGTCTTTGGAGTCTGTTTTGAATGCACTACAAATTATTATTTTTAATCGATAACTATACCTACTTACCTATTTTGTGATTACATATTTGAACCAATGTAGGCAAACTAGGATAGTTATTTTATCTGGTAATGTTAGCAGCGTTTGTTTAATTGTATAATCAGTAGTGCCGGTCGGCCGGGCGAGGCGCGGCAACGGGGCGCAATCACGCCACCCGCGCCCTCCGCGATGCCGCTAATTATGTCACCTAACTACCATTGTGTATTACTATAATCTTATTAAATGCTCGCTAAAACCACTCATTTAGGAAATTAAAATTGATTCACCGGCTATGTGGAGTTTTTATAGTATCATTCCATGTACGATGTAATAGATATTAAGGCCATGACTCTGAGTCAGTTTCTCGCTGAATGCTACTGTGTTTTTACTCATGCACTAGCAAGTAATGGTAGTTTCTTAGAATCACGCGGCACTCTAGGCCAAAAGTAAAGTTAACGTTACTTGATGAAAGGAACTAGTATAGCTCTACGTGTGACGTGTACAGCATCCTTTAGGTACTATTTCGTAAATGTCAGGTTTCAAGGAACTAGGTCTTTGTTATATGTTTGTAGTCGATAATGTCTTAACGCCGAATTGTATAGACCTTACCAGGAGGTTATCATTTTTTTTTCTTAGACACGTGTAAGGGGATCCTGTTGCTAAGCGAGTACCGACCCTACTCGCGCCCCAGCCTCAAAGCCGGTGTCTGCATCGCGAAGCTTGCATTATCCAAATTAGCTTTCACCCAGCTAATATTCATTATCTTGATTACTGTTTGTTACTTATTCATTCATCATGTTCTCTATGACGCAGTTACTACTGGCGATTATTCAGACATTGATATTGTGCAATAATGTAAGTGTTTTGCGGACTGATTATGTTAACAGTGCTAGGGCTTTTTATTAGTGTTCATGAGTTGCGTGTTTATCATTTGTAGGTTACAATAACGATACGCTGGAAGTGACTTTGTTGCTGGTATCATGCCTCTTTATATAGGATCACAAATTGTGGGAGAATGTAAAAGTTAAATCCAACTTATTTTACTTTTATCATCATTATTATTATTGAGGCAGTTTACTGAAATTGGAGAATACACTATAAGGATACTATAAGATTACCATAATTGCTGATAGCCGTGTGTAGGGGATTCTAGTTCGCCCGGTGTCTGCCCCACATTTCGTTGTTATTGTATATTGTGATAATACCTAAAGAAAATCCCTCGAAATTGGACTACTATTGCGCGCTTCGAATAGGACACTTAACACAATATAGCAAAGCTGTGCTATGTTAGAATATTATGAGATGCGTACGCAGTAATATGAATCACATTTGTTTCTTTTTAAATAGAATTAGCTCAAGATTGGTAACAACTTACTACTAAGCAATCATTACAATCCAATAAATTAAAATAAATTAATAGTGAATAAATTTTGCTCTAGCGGAAGAAGAAGATGAATGGAATGAAAAAGTACCCGTGAAAAGAAAACGAATTTCGGAAAGGCAGCCTCGTGATGAAGACGTGGACGATAATGGAGATGATGGTGATGACGATGTTAACGAGGATAACGAACGAGACATTGAAGAGTGTAATGCAGATGAAAGTCATGATGGTAAGTAAAGTGTATGCCTTTCAAACGCGTAGGTAGAGCGAGTTAGGTGAAATATATTTTCAGTACTACCTAAGTACTTACTTTTACTTGTAACTACTAACTAACTACTACCTAAGTACTTTATTTTACTTGTCACTTATATCTTGTAGCTTTAATAAAATATAAGGAAACAGGTTAGTAAAACGATAATTTTGGTATACCAGAACACGAAAGATTTCGGTCGGTCAGTAGGCAAAAAGTGATTTTGTTGTGGAAATAAAAATACCAATTAATTAAATTCCTGTTCAGCCTCACTATATCATCAAGTTATGGAAATCCCGTCATTAAAGAAACACACGCCTGCTGGCAACAAAGAGCATGCAATAGAGTCAGGCATGGTACTATCGTCAGCGATTGCCACCGTCTGATTTTGACGTAGAGCCGTAGATAACGCATGACGTATGGACCGTCCTCTGACACACTGCATTGGGTGCACTGCGGGCCGAAACGACTTGTGTGAAATGTGTGGGTGAAATGTGGCGTCCAGCCGGCGTCCGCCAGGCCACTTTGCGAATGTTCACCAGACATATTGACATTTAGATTTTGGCCATAGATTTGTTTGCTCTAATTAGACAGAACCTTTGGATGATAAAATTTAAATTTGCATTACCGATTACTCATTTTCGTCGTAAATTCAGCAGACTATGTTTTGGTTGTGTTATTACAAGTTATAATTTTTTACTGCAATGACACTGATAGGTGCTTATTGGTACTTAAATTTGTGGTACGAAGTGGAGATATATTATTCCCTCAGTACCCTCTAGCTTGGTACTTAGTTCTAACTAAAAATTTAGGGCTGCTAAATTTTTAAGCGTCATAAAAATGCAATGTCTCGTACAGTTAAGTAGGAGTAATATATGAATAGCATTTTATAATTATACCGTTAGTAATTTTTTACTGTTGTACAATGCTAAAAGTGTAATGCTTGCTATACACTACTTCGACAGTAATACGATTTAATCACAGTTGTTGAATGAAAATAATAAATAGTTGGCTAAGTGTGTGTGTGTGTGTGTGTAGTAAGTAACCTAACCCTTAGTCACATGTCAGAATGATTCCATACTGCACGCTATTCGGGGGCCGCGCTCATCTAGCCCATCCATCCGCAGATTATCCTCTGCGTGTTGCCTTAAATGCGAAGCTGTGAATTTTGGGCACGTTAGTTAGGTACTTGTATTTTGATAACATAACCGTCTAACAACATACCATTCCCGGTCTGGAGATGTTCAATCATGAATTCCGGCTAATGCTACCTTTTATTAGTACCTTAGTCATAGAATTATTCCGCTAAATGCTATTTAAGGTCCTGTAAAAGTTCTTATTGGGAATATAGGGATTAAAATACATTACTTGTAGACACGTGGAAATATACCTACGAATACAATTACGATATAGAGCCCCATTTGTTTAAAGCTTTTAAAGCCATTCGTTCTCTAGTGGTTTGTGGGGAGGAAACATCATCGAGTTCTACGCGTGCACATTATGGTGTTTACTTTTGCCGTGTCTTATGAGGCCCCAGGTGACGATCCGTCGTTCGGCATTGCTCCGCCGCGAAATGATTGTTGAGTACGCGTATAAATGAACGATTTACATTTGAATTTTTCGGGAAATCGATCGCTATATGTTGCCAGTACAAAGATTTTAGGCTCCAGTTGCACACAATTATTTGGTAGATTAATTGTCATCGTTATTAAAGATCAATATTAAACAGATTTGAAGCCATGATTTGTTGTTAGAAGATAATATGTTGATATGTTCAATATAAATAAATATAAGCACCTACATAAAAAATATTCGTATACCCAAATATAGGCTCAGCAATTATGTTTTCCCTTGAAGAACGTCCTTGTCAAAATAGGCTAAGGGAATTAGAAGTTTGCTAGCGATTAAGTAGAATTATATGTATTAACACATGGAGACCAATGCCAGACCGGGCCGCCCGCGATCTCTACATCGCTCTATAAATACGCACTCCACAGACGATAGGTTAATATAGAGCGTTATGTTTTGCAGACGGTGAAGATGCCGAACCCAATGAAAAGAAAACTTCTGAAGTGTTCGAGACTGAAGACATGGCCGGTAAGAAACATTGTTATTATTTTTAAATTCCGTACAAGAGATAATGAATGTAAAGTAGACAATAATGAATAAATTATGACAGACTTCTCTGAGTTAAGATAACAGCCACACTATTTAATATCACGGAGACCTCTAAGCGGGTGCCATTACGTTGAAATCTCATTGAAATTCATAAGGAGGTCACCAAAATAACGAGGAGTTTCGAGCATCGCCCACGCGGCCGATGCGTTTTTACTGCGGTTTAATGCTCTTTTTACAACTTCGTCAAAGGGTGTGCTGCGGCGCTAAGACTCGTAAGAGGGCAGCGTAGCGTCGCGCCGCCGCCCGCCCCTGCTTTACGAGCCTGTCCTAGCTTATCTCGAGCCATTCGCGATAAATCTCCGCCGAGCTCCTTGGACCTCAAATATTTACATGCTAATTCGTAGCCAATTCTGCACGGGAGATTATAAATAAATTGGCCACCGCGCCTCATCATCACGCTTGCCACCTTCATTTTATCTTTCATGACTTCAGGAGTTTTTAAAACTGTGGCCCATCCTGTGCCGTTGATATTTTAATTTATTACCATCCAGATAATTTGAGCTTTTATATTACTTAGTCGTAACCAAATCTTTGTAAAGAGTAGTAACTGAGTTGTAAATCTTTATACTTTCTGTCATCTAGGTACGTGTTATTGAGATAAAGGCGAAACTTGCAACATTTCTTCAGATTTACTTTTTTGTATCTTTTTTTTTAAATGGATCGTTATGTTTACTGTAAGTAAGACAGGAAGTTTTCACATTTCGTGCGGTGGCAACTCAACACTCCATGCATGCTTGTCAGACAATCGCACACTATGAAAAACAATAATGTACTTATAGCAGACAATGGAACTCTTCTCCAGCACCCATACCCATACCCATAAATAAATTACTCATTGTTTAAATTTATTGTAAATACTTTATTGCAAGGTGTCGACTGTATGATGCAGCAGGAACAAACGGTGCTTTGAAAAACGCTTTGTTGTAACTTGCTAGTGTTTGCGGCAGACATAAGGTACCTATTGGAAAATGAGTAATTTTTTGCCATTGAGTGGCTCTGCTGTCGCAGACTCGTTGTTAGCTAACACGAGTGTTGCGCAAATGTATTCTCTACGGGGGTGAGGAGGAAGGCGCGCGCGGGGGGCGGGGCGGACGCGGGCGGGCGGGCGCCGCCGCTGAGCCAGAAGTTGGGCGCGCGGGCTCGCTCCCGAGGGAAAATGCCGCAGGGACCGCATTTCACGTACTTTTTTAAAACAATTTTATTTTATACAAATACAAAAAAAATACAAAATACATACTTATATATAGTATGTCTATCATTACACGAACCAGTTTCAGTATTAAGTTTTTAGTCCACTAGCATGATCGTGATATGAACATATAAGGCAAGTAACAATGCCCACTGGAACATAATACATATGTTACTCGGCGACGGAAAGGTCTGGTTAGTATCACCCTTCGTAATCTATACATATTTTTTTGCGTTTTGCCCTACGGTTACGGTTATAGTATCATCAAGGTAGATGCACAAAGACCGTGGAACATCTCAATTTGCTACTACTAAATATTAGTGAACTTACCTAAATAATTCTGACAACTTGTTCGGGCAACAATGCGAGCAATGTCGGCCGGGTGTGGCACGGGCTCGCTCCGGCACGTGGCTAATTAAATGCCGATGTTGGCCCGGCGACGGCCGGGTCGGGGGTGCATTCGGAATGCTGCGCGGCGCCGCGCCGCGTGCCGCCGACACCGCACCGCGTGCCAGCCGCGCCGGTGCGACAACATTGCCGAAATTGTTAGATAACTTGAACCCGATTTTGAAGCAATAATTGTGGCTGATTTCTCAAGAACCTACTATCGGAGACCATTGCTTCTGCACCTAAGCTTAGGCCTAAACCGTTAAAATTAAAAAGAATAGGACATGAATTAAGTCCACGTTAGGACATCTATATCCCTAGAATGTTCTAAAATATTTTTTTTTTTCTAAGCCATAATGAGAAATAATCTTCTATTGGGCACGTAAAAAACTACTTCCCTACATAGTAATAATTTTATTCGTCGACTTAACAATCCTTGGACTTTGCTACTTGTTTGTAATTACTAAAAAAAGAGCTAAACTTACACCAACGGTATGATTTTAACATACCTTTTTTATAAATTAATGAAGGAATAATAATGTTCATTAGGATTAGTGGAGTCCGGCTCTGTGTGATCCCAGGTGGCGCGGCCGCAGCGTTTGGAATTATCACATAGTGGAGGAGCGGGCGCGGCGGCGCGCGGGGGGCGGCCCGATACATTCGTCACAGGCCCAGCAGCCATTAGGCATTTAGATATTATCAACGGCCACCAGGGATGACCCGCGACCTACGCCCGTTGTTCCAATGCTTAATTACTAAAAGTGTTTGTTTTTTACACAGGGGATCAGATTTTAATCCACGTCGGGGGTATAGCGACGATGGTATTCAACTTTGTCTGTTCCTTGTCTAATGCTCCCCCCTGCGCCCCCGGGGTCCCAGGTGGCGCCGCTCCGGCCACTCTTCCCGTTAGTCCCATGGGAATGCTCCTCGACCCACGCTCGCACACACTCACAACATGGACCTGTGTGAGTCGTTGCTACAAGAATATTATCATTTTGTACCAAATCACCGTATTATAAACTTATTTTTTCATACAAAAAATCGTTAATAATAATAATATTATTATCTGGTAGCATAGTGGAATGAACTTGCGAGGACGAAAATACCCCCTGTTTTGTGTTGAATTATAATTGTGACTGATTGTTTAAGAAGATTTAGTTAGGGTCAAGAGTTGTAATTAGTAATTTAATGCAGTTTAGTGTATCGCGCGGGGAGTAGACGCAGGGCTCAGGGCTCAGCAGTGGTGTGCCGCGCGCGGCGGTGGCTGGCTCGTGATTAATGCAGCCTCCCGGGGCAGACGAACTGATTGCGCTCGACTCCCCAGGGCACCGCTAGGCTATACACACCTACATTTCTGTATGAACTACTATGGAAATATTTGTCAAATTTTCTTGTGCTTCGCGAAATCAATTAACTGTAGCTACTGACGATATCTGGTACAATGAGATTATTAAGTGTTCAATCAATAATTATGTACCAAAAGAAATAAATATTTTTTTTGGAGTGGGTGAAGTGTGTGCACTGTTATTTTATGGAAAGTTGGAGGCATTCATTTTGTCTATAGACAGTTATTTTTTTAGTGAATCAATGCCGCAACTGGAATGAGGTTTAAAAATTAGGTAGATACGTACTTTAGTTGGCATAATCACACAACAACCAGTGCCCGTGACATTAAAGTTAAAACGTCACACTCGTGATTTGATCGTTGAGATATAGGAGTAACTTTTAATGACAGGCGTAAGCAATGTTAGTTTTTATGAATTTTTACACGTGTCATCCGACCGAACGTGAACTTTAGCCATAACATCGATTGAACTACCTATTTTATTTATTTGAAATTGTATCTACGCATGTAGGTAATTATGATTGCGAAGATAACATCATTTTCATATTACAAGAACAATAAGGCCCGGACAACGTTCGTTTTGTTATTTTTATCTAGTGCTCGTGATAAAGTTTCCTCTTGAGAGGCATATCGGCATCAGTCCCCGGCGTTCCCGGAATAACACCTTCAGTCTGAATGGCTACGCGAAAGGTAGCGCGCCCCCGGGGGGCAGTATGCTCAAGGCGGCAGAAAATTAACGTGGCCCCGCGGGAAATCTAGCGCCAGCCTTGGAGCCTTCCGACCGCCCGGCGCGGGCGGCCCGGAGGCCCGGCCGCGCCCGCTCCGCTGGGATGTATTTAATATCTTGCGCTCCCGTGACGGCTCACTATATGACTACGTCACGCACGACCAATCTTGCTTTACATGGACCACTACTATCAGCATTGAGTAAAGTCGATAGGTACTAAAATCTGAAACAGAAAATAAACCGGAACTATTGCACCAAGAGATATTATATATAGATACGCGATTTACCAATGGCAACCTTACTCACGATAAACTAATACCACAATGTCCTCACCGCGAGCATTAGACAGCGAGCGTTACAACATACGGTTCTGAATTTCAGAATCTGATAATTCTTTCGCGAATCAAGAATTGGTTTGCGATCTTTATCTTAACCAGGTGAACCGGGCGAACTATCTATAGCTCGACTCAACCTCGACGACCTCACTGCTCAGATGCTTATTCCGAGCGAATGCTTGGAGTGAGCACGCTCCCTTTGAGACTTGTAAACGGCTCTTAATCATTTATTAGTGACGAAGATCGGACAATTACAAACACGTAGCATCGGGACACTTAGACTCCACACTCTCGTAGATTAATTTAGCGTGGGTAAGGTGAGCTTGTATGGGGTTATTAATTCAGAAGATCCAATCGCGGCGAGCGACGCTGCGGCGATTAATTTTGCAACGCAGAACGCCGTACACCTATTATCTACTTACGGAGATAACATACTGGTTGTTCTATACTTTATGGCATTATCGCACTGGAGGAATGCTGCACTATACACGTTATATATACCTAACAAAATCCACTATACATATACCTGAATGTAGTTTCTATAGATATTTTGTTGAGTCTAGCTCAGGCATACCTACTCTCTACAATGACGTGCTAAAGTAATATAGGTCATATTAGGGAGGATGATTGCAACAGATTGGATCTTTTGAAATCTTAGTATAGGCAACTGTGTGGAAGTCGTTGGGGAGGCCTATTTCCAGCAGTGGATGTCTATCGGCTGATAGATTAGATAGGTAACTGAAATCGTCTTATAAGAAAAATGGCGGAAACTAAAACGATAATACGTGAAACGTTTTTATCTAATAATGGCTAGTTAATTAATGCTAAATTAGAAGAGTTATTTATGCCAATATTTCGATAGGAAGCATTCCTAGTCCGTGTCGTCGACATTGCATACATGGGGAGGTAACAGAAGTCCCCGGGGCCGGCACGCGCCGCGCCGTGCAGAGGGTCCCGGGCGGCGCGGGCCTTTAGTGTGTGGAAATACCTTAAAACCTTATTCGCTTATTCAATGAAAGTAATATTAAACTATTTTGATATGGTAAATACTTTAATACATCTTATGTGCTTAGCTATTTGACATGTCTCAAATTTCACATGCATTTGAGTAGGTATTCGTCAGTAAGACGTAAAACCGAATCGAGAATATTATATAGTGACGTAAATAGGAGTATCTATTTGTCTAACTCATATACTCAAAGGGACTTCGGAACTACAAAATTAGACGAAAGTTTAAACTGGATCACCATTCCGAATTTAAAACTGAGGAAAAGTGTCTGGGCGAGGGTCTGCCGGCTACGACACGGCAAAGTGGATTAGAGCAGTCGACCGCGGCCGCGGCCGGCGCGCCCGTCCGCGCCCCGGGCGGCCCCGGCCCAGCCAACTTGCTGTGGTCAACTCCCTCTAACTAGAAGAAAATTATTTTTTAAACTTACAAATGTAAAAAAAGGAATAGGTAACATGATAGACGCCGATGGACCGTGAGGAACCATAAAAGTATACTTAAAAAGTTTACTATTGTGAGAAAATTTATTTACAAACATATATATTTTTTATTTAATTGTTTCAGACATGGCGGACATCAAATCAGAAAGTATGGACAGTTTTGAATCAGGTTAGATGATTTCTATAGCTACTTATGTATTTTTTTATTTTAAGCAATGTAAAAAGCTAAAGTCGCTCATAATATACGTGCCGTAAAAATAAAATTAAACTTAGAAAACAACTACGGAATGGAACTCTCATATTAATATTTGAATAGAGGAGTGTAAAAAAGTGTTGAAGTCGGAGGTGATGGGGCCGTCCGCGGCGTTAACGGAGCCCTGGAGGGCCTTTGCCGAAGTCCCCGTTTCGCAATACAGCCGAAAAGATAAAATGAACATAAAGTTGAGGAGCAGATACTCTCGCTCAGAGGAATCGTAGTTTCTCTCCTGGCGACACTAAACCGACAACGGCCGCCAACGTGCCGCCCGCGAACACGAGCGACACGCACTTAGCGGAACTGAAAACACTCTTACAATCTCCTGGTGGTTGATGACTTTCGTGAGATGTAATATGCACCTATATATAATTGTACATATATACCTACTTTACACGAGGCAAATACGATGACAATCTGTGAGTATTTTAAAAATGTTCTCCACTTGGTTTGCTGATTTGAAATACGAACTAAAAAAAGAAAAACTTATTTCTGACGGCAAAGGTAGAAGATAAAATTGCATTGTGGACAGTTTCCGCTTCGAACTTACAATTAAAACGGACGCCCGAAATTGTGTACATCGTTAGTCACTTAACACAGAGGATGGGGCGAGCCGCCGCCGCGCGCAGTGAACTAAGCAAGTTTCAGCAGCGGCTAGGTATTTACTTCTAAAAAAAAAAAAAAAATGTTCGGGTTTTTTTTATTAGATCGCAAATTCATTAAATTTAGGGAAGCCTTTTAATTTATTGCAAATACCTACTCATTATCGATACCGCTTAATTATATTAATCGCATTGTCAATACATTAAGTCATTACATTTATAAGTACTGAAATATTTTTTTGGATTAATTAAGGCATTGCGTGTGATGTATATTTATGATTCAGTGTATTCCATGATTGATAAACATCTAGTCAACAATTCATCAGTCTCGTCGCTAGCAGAGCTAAATTATTCAGTATAATATTAGTCTGCCGTATCGACGAAGCGGTTATAATCGGGAACCTGTAATAACGCCAACTTTCAGTTCAAATAAAGTGACAGGCCGACTTTCAGCCGTGGATAGTAACACGAGTCTGCAATCAGGTGCAGTTTAAAATGTGCATTTGCAATGTGGCGGCGCTGCATCGGGCGCAGGGCGCGGCCAGAAATGCATTTTCAATAATTGAGGGTCAGACGGGTGGCGGTGGAGGCACATTAAAATGGTCGCTGCTAAACTTTCGGATCGTCACCGAATCGTGTGATACGTCACTCCGCGCCGGACCACTCACTCGGCTCATTTTGTCAATAATGCACACAGATATAACCTGTGTACATATATGTACGATCGCAGGAATAAATTATTTCGAGATAATAGGTATATTGGACCTATCTACTAAAACATAGACTAAAAAGGTAACAAAAAAGGGGAAATCTACTAACTAACATACCCTAACATACCTTTATAAATACAAATGTCATTCTAACAAACAGATTTATGTAATCGTAGTTCCTTGAACGACAAACTAATTTCAAAAAGACAACAACAATTAACTTGTCCTTCACGATATGTCCTTGTTGAACGTTGCATGTAGCTCGCTCCACGACGTCACACGTAACACGAACAAGAAAATTAGTAATTAAGGAAAATCGAAATACCGTTTGCAGTTACCATGGCAATCACGGGATAACTCATTACAGACTGACTCTACGTATGAACTAAACTAAGATATAAGAATCAAGAACTTAATAGTATTTTATGAGAATAAAAAAATAAAAAACTTTTTAACAAAATAAAAACCGTCTTCAAAAAACTAAAAAGCAAAAAATAATCTAATCTTGAAATCTACCTTGTCTAACCACATCAAATATTTAAGTAATCTGAAGTCGGTGCCAAACAAACAACTGAGTCGAGTATTGCCGGTCTGCGCCAAAGACTATACCTACAAATTGGTCCGCGCATCTCGTTACTGAGTATACTTTTGTTATTCTTCGTCGGTTGTTTATTTGGCACCGACTTCAGATTACTTAAATATTTGATGTGGTTAGACAAGGTAGATTTCAAGATTAGATTATTATTTGCTTTTTAGTTTTTTGAAGACGGTTTTTATTTTGTTAAAAAGTTTTTTATTTTAAACTTTTTAGTGGATATATTTACTATTCTTTGTCACTAAAAAGATTTGTATATCAATCCTTTTACTGGATAATAGGTATACTAGGTATTCAATACTAGGTACTAATTGGGATAATAGGTATAATCGAGATTATCTCGGCGCAACCCGTGAAATACGTAACACTGACAAGTTCCGCTGGCCATTTGTGGCCTTCTTAATCACTTCCACTTCAGCAAATGATACTTTCTGAATGCAAATGCTTGACTTCTTGATGAAAATACCAAAATTGCTATCGGTATGCCAATAAAATTTGAGGAGTCCTCTCAATTCCTCATGGATCCCATGATCAGAACATTTTTTTGAAAAAAAAATGGGACCAATCTGTAAACATATCCTTTCATATAAAAAAATAATTTTCCAAATCGGTTCATAAATCACGGAGATATGAGGTAACAACTCCCCCTTTTTGAAGTCGGTTAAAAATGTAAGTCATATTATAATATCTACCACAGAGTCCCCGGATCATGTTTTTCACTTTACGAAAAATAAAGGAGACAAACAAAAGAAGTTTCCCTCGGTTATTTTCTCAGGGAGCGCACGTAGGCGCGCACCTCATCTGCGGCGCTCCCGGTGCGGCGATAAAATTTAAAATTCAAGGACACGTTAACGAACCGGCCTCGCGAAGAAATAGATATTCAAATGTGAGAAGATCCCATATTAACATTTATGGCAAGTTTGCGGGGACGAGACAAAGGCGAGGGCCCCCGCGGATCCGCGCCGCGTGCCGCTCTACGTATCTATGCATCCTCTACAATATGCAGTGACCGCTGACGGTCGTGGACCTCCGTGGATTATTGGGACACAACAATCTTCTGTTAAAGTAACATTTGGGATTTGGGGTTACATGGAAGGTTCATTCTTCGTAATCTCATATAAAATGATGATATTTTACAGAATTTCATTACTTTTTATTCGGTTTTTATTACTGCTTTAGGTTTAATACTTCCAAAAATGTTGTAACTAACACTCTAAGCACAAGTCACTTATTTTTCGTAGGTATCTCTAGTTGTTTGGTAAGTGTATTTGTTTGTGTACCGCGGGTCATTAATTTTCCACCTCATTACATAAACACTATAAACAAAGATTTGAATTACGAACGAAAGGTGGTCTTTGTGTTCGCGGTTCGCGTTAAAGACAAAATAAAAGTTTGCAAGAAAACAAATCAAAATCCCAATTTCACTGGCTGCATTATTTATGTGATATCGCCTGCTGTTGTCGGCGTTCCCCTTTTCTTTGCTATGAACTGTGGTCCTCGTAATTCACACTTTCACAACTTTTGCTATCAATACAAAAATATCACTGTTTTGGTGGATTCTTTCTGGGATATCTTGAATTATATAACGCCTCATAAAGTAGGGTGCAACATACCGGACCTAAGATAGGTGACCGAATTCAAACCTCTAGCCTCCTCCATGATTCGGAAGGTATGTTAAGCTGGTGGTCCCATTCATTCTGACACTTTTAACACTCGTTACGGGCAGTCGAAAGCCTGAAAATTGTTGACAAATGGTTTTACCCCAAGGTTATGTAGTCCCACTAGTTAGGTCTCGGGGGCCAGATGGCAATCGGTCCGGTAATTACTGGTAATCAGCCAAACCAGAGGAGACTGGAACCCGAGCCCAATACAAAAAATGGTCAAAACGCTAGAAAGAAGAAGTGTTGATTTATATGATCATAACGCTAGGAAAATGTTAATATAGGTGATACATTTATCAAAGTTACTTGTATATGCTGTCTTATAATATCCGTAGATCCGATTTTATGAAGTAAGGAAAACGAAATCGGAGTATCATTTTCGTCCTGCGTATAGCGTTAGTCGGCGTGGGCATACACGTTTCTTATTAATATCAGGCGGTTGGAATGGCCGAAGACGTCCCCAGTGCCCGCTCTCTCCCAAATAAAATTGCCGCTATCTAAACAAAGAGCCCTAATTATTCGGCCGTGGCGGGCGGGGTCGCTCTCTTATGGGTGTTCTGGGGCCCATTTCGCTTCTCGTATAGGGCCCTCGGGAGCGGCAGGCGCCGCCTAGCCAATCGCCGGATGGAGAAGCGAGCGATCCGCAACCTTTTTATATGCGATATCGGCGTTGGCGCCGGACCCCTCCCCCCGGCCCGCACCCGCCGGCTTCTCGGGGAATTAAAAGTTGGAAGGCTCACATCTGATTACCCAAACACACACATTACACCGGATCGCCAATCTCGATAAGCCCCCTCCACAATTTATTAGAGGCCGCTGACGAGTTGTTTTCGACTCTTATCTCATTAACTCTATGAAACGGACTCAAACAGTGATATTGTCGAGAAACAGAAAACAAACAATTCTCACATTCATCTTACAATTTCGTTGAACCTTTCGTATTACATCCTACCGTCCTATGTAAGTCACTCGCTACACTTCCTTAAAATAAATATTATAAGTAGGTACAACTACTGCCTTCAGTTTGTTCCCCGCTATATAACTGACATATTTAACATCCATTACACATACTTTGGAGGCGTAATTTAAATTTACAAAAATCGGCTTACAAACCATGGCGATACCGGTCGTATGCCTCAATACATATTTTAATTTGCACCCGATTTTATATTGAGACAATAAATTGGATATAAAGGGTTTCCGAGCGGGTTGTACCTCCGGGCCCATTGTTTTCACCCTACGCCTTTGCAGGGATTCTATTGTGCAGGAATTATGAAATAAAACGGCGATATCGTATGTCGGTGGTAAGAGGTGCGGCGCGGCGTGGGCGACGTGGGTCCGACACACGACACCTAGCCCGGCAGCCTGCAGACCTTTGTGCCGCCACCATTCTCCCGCCCGGCTCATATTCGATTGCAATGTTTTAAGCATTCGATTGCCCTCGCCAGCAATAAAGGGTTCCCAAGAAGTACGTACAATATAAACTTTTTTTTTTGCGTTTTAAAGTCTTTGAAACGGGCGCGGCGAAGGGTACGCTTATTGTTTCTATGGTGAATTGCGTGGATGAATGGGTCCCGGGCATTCATGCGTTCAGCGCTTGGAGATCGAAGGAAGATAATGTGGAGCAGGCGGGCTCGGGCGGGCCAGGGTCGTCTGAGGTGGCACAAACAAACCTCCTACACAACATTCATTAATTTATATTAATTCTTTTATACTGGAAAACTTTTAGGACAAGCCCGAATAAAGTACCCGTCATTATAAAGTGATTTCTATAAATTTTGGGGTCAGGATATTATTTTGGGCGTGAAGGTGATTTCATAGGGTAAGCAGTTCGGCACGCATCGATAACCTAACAGGTGTTGGTTTACGAAGTAAAGTTTTATACAAGACCTGACAATTACATATTCTGTAAAATAACCCAAAATGTACTGAAGCGGTCAAGATGTCTTTAAAAGATCACAAACTAAAATTATCGATTGGAATGCTACAAAATTATCTGACTAAGCTACAAATTAGCAGCAACATAGTGCTACTAGGAGGGATCTTTTTGATTTAGATTATTGGTGAGGAGATTTTCAAAACGTCTGAATTTGCATTTAGGATTATAATGAATTGGTGTTGAAGAGTTGAGTGAACATTGGAGAGCAATTTATAAACATTAATATGGTGAGTCTCCCGAGAGAAGGACCAAGCTAGGTGTTGGTCCCAGCCGGTTCCATAGCGTCTCAGTCCAATTAAACTTCAGCACGCCGTTGTACATCGCGCCATGAAGCAGCTCCGCAACCCGCCTGGCGACCGCATGCCGTCCGCTAACTTAACATACTCGTAGTTATAACTAATATACAACTGCTATGTTAGCTATACCACCTATTAGATGTTCTCACGGGAAGAGTACTAGAGAAGACGATTAATACATACGTGGTGTAAAGATAACTATTAGGTCACTACAATTAGGATAAATGCTAACGATGCAAGAATTTTCGACATGTGGAAAATTGACCTAGAGCATAGAACTACCTACTTTAGAGTTTATAATTTCAATAATAGCACGCTCTATATCTTTTAGACTACCTTAATCGTGTTACTGGTATCACTCCCAGTCCTGTGACTTGAGGAGATTCCAGTAACCAAAATACGAAAATATGTTTCCGGGATTGGTTGACACGTAGATACGGCTATTGAACCCGCAACTAACAGATGCAGTGAGCCAAGAGGGTTTCGCTCAAATCACTACAGCAAGCTATCGTCGTGAGGTAGGGTGGTATATCCCTTAGAGATGTCGTGCCTATGAAAGAAGTAATATCTCAAGACGCTCGCTGCACCCCGGGGATGAAATCTGCGGCGATGAGGCTTTTTTACCATGCATGAGAAGCTCTATGGTGTGTACATAACCGAGTTTCAAATTGTCGTGGTTGTTTGGTCTGAGGCCGCCGCCGCCGGCCGTCTACCCAAGAAGTTAAATCGACAACCTTCAATCCCTCGGGCTGTCTCTGATATTGCGTCGACACTTGACACAGATGCACTTAACTATGCATGGACAGATACCGGACTCCCCGAATACGGGACTCGCCGAAGTTTGAGATAGTCAATTTTAAATTAAGAATACCTACTATATAATATAGTTGGAATTTGTGGAATACAATATATAAAGTTTTATAGTAAAGTCCGTCTTATGTTTATACCTAAAATAATTCAGCTGTTACTTCAGCTAGAGCATGCACAATTGTAGAGTTTATTGATATTGAGTTGGAACTTAAAATTCTGCACAAATAACTCAATAGATACCTACTACTGAACAAAAAAACTAAATTTCTTGCACTGATGCCGACCGCGTGAAATCATATCGAACATCGATTTTCACGTTGAGCGACCACTCATTTGCGTTCGGCATATTGTCCGATCGGCACTGGGCGGAACACCGATGGTTATTTGATGAAACTGTGCTTGACTGGCCACAGCTGAGGGTCACAGCATGCTAATACGCAATGGCGGACACTGTTTAGCGTCTCCACAATAGCGTCGCGGCGGGTCGCAGTCGCAGGGAAAGCGTTGCGTTGCCGTGGGAACTGTCGAATCGTGCGCACTTTCTTTCGTTTAGACTTAGGGCCTGTTTTAACATTTGCTGACTTACAACTTATCTAACCGATAACCAACCAAATTCTGATAAATATAATTAATTAATTAACTAGAGTGTAGTTAATAAACCGCTAACTGTTATATCTACCTACTAGGTACTATTCAGGTAAGTAGGAATCGGATTGATCACTGACTTACATCCGAATATCAAAACACAACTCGAAGAGGACTGCTGAATTTTTACACTTCAGATAAAAAATTGCAAGATAGCTAGAACGACATGAAGTATGTAGGTGAGTGCCAATTCTCAAAAAACTCTACTGGTGGTAGGCTTCGGCCGTGGCTAGTCACCACCCACTGAACAAAGCCATGTCGCCAAGCGGCCTAGCCGTGTTCCGGCATGATGTTCGGTGTTGCCATTCATGGATGGCGGGTCAGATCAGTTGCGCTCCATGTGCCTAGTGAATGTAGCGTCTCTATCTACTGCCGCCTTCCTACCTAGGCAAGTATGCTCCATCGTAGATCTCATCGTCACTTACCATCAGGTGAGATCGAGATCAAATACTTGCCTATAACGTAATTAAAAAAATTAAAAAAAAATTAAATATTCGGCCATGAAGCCGTAGGTCGGTGTTGTTTCCGAATCAGTAGTCCACTAACGTGTCAGATAATCTGTGCCTCAGCGAGGAAAAAGTCTAGAATATTGGATGGATGGTCTTTGGTCCAGTTGTAATACTTATAACTATTTAACGCCGATAAAAAAAAAACTAATCAAAATTAAATGTTTACCCATTTCGATCATTGCGATTACTTCTTGAAGATGTGCGTATTTTATCAGTTATTCGATGCAAGGCGCGTGGCGTGCCGTCGGCGGCGGCGGCGGCGGCGGCGGCGGCGGCGTGTCGCAATCGCAAACACCAGTGATGGTATCGCAGGCTCCTTCATCTCGCCGCCGCAAACCACTCGCGGATCGCCACCACTCAACTTACATGATGATAATCATTTTATTTAAATCGTATTTCTCTATCTTTATTGTTACGAGGAATTATTAGCACCTAGTTACCAAGTAATTTGTACGTTAACCTATTTGAAGATCTATACAAGTAGGTAATGTTTTCGTTCACCACTTTGAATAAACGAAATCACGTTTGCAGAGGAGATAATAGGGGTTGTAGCGTAGTAGCGCGCTCTATCGTCGCCCGGGAAAAACGAATATGAAGGGAAGTTTGCTCAGGGTGAAGCTTTCATCTAATCCACATTCCACATGTTGAATACTGACATCTACCGGAGAAGTGTGGAATTAGCTTACAAACTTGCTTCTTGTGACAACGCGTGAAGTGCTTATGACTAAATATTATTCAATGATATTACTTATATGGGTTGATTGAAACTACAGTGGACATTTTAGTAGATTTTGGAGCTAAAAAAAAAGCAAACTAGGTGATAAGTGGTACTTTACGACACGATTTCATAAACGTGCCAAACATACATACTACTAATCTTGTACCTATCTCTGTTACTCACGTTCTTGAGCATATAATTTTTTGTGAGAAATTATAATTTTAGACACATCTAGATAGGTAGTTACCGGCTTCTGCGTTTCCAACGCCATCTGAAATCAAGTATTTTGTTGTTTTTTAGTCGATGAAATCTTCGCTACCTCTCAGTTGCACCTTTGATTTATTTGGAGTTTATAGAGCTGAAAAAAATATAACTACACACTTGGGTAGGAAAATTGGTTTAACTGATTAGGTACAGTAACTACCGCTTAACATCTCCAGGCTATTACTCTGAGCACACGAGCATATATAATATCTACAATTTGAATGAGATGTATGTACTTCTCTACACTTGGGTGAAAAAAAAACAACAAATGTAATAGGTTACAGGAGGGCGTGTCGCGTACCAATTGGGCGTCGCAGTGGGCGGGTTGGCCCCGCCCGCTGCACCCACGCGAGCACCCAGCCGGCACCCATGCGCCTTGTTGCACCCGACCTCCGATCATTCCTATAATCTGAACACCCGACATAGTAATCTAAGCCTTTCGAGTTACAGCCCCCTTGGAAGGTACACTACTTATTTAGTTATTTTCGTTGAAATGAGAATGTGGCTGTAGGAATTACAATATGATAGTTAGGCACAAGATATTTTTTTTTGAGCCCTCATCATTGTAGACTATCCATTCCTGCATTCCAATTTATTACAGATTTTTGAAAAAAAAAAACTTAACAAAGTTTACGTTCAAAATAATTATAATTCGCTGCTCTGCTATTTTGTCTCTAGTAAATACTTAAAACAAAGAAGGTTGATCATCTAAATGGTACAATTTTGAGATTAATCATGGGTTTGCGTGTCGCCGCAGTTAATCACTATGATTACGCATAGGTAATTGTGTTTATTTAACTACGGTGTAGCGCAGGTTGTGGCCGGTAATGGCTGCTAAAACCCGTGAAATGAACGCCCGCCGGCTTCGACCACCCAAGGTAGGATGCTCATCCGCTTTGAATGAAAACATTCGTCTTAGTACCTATCACGTTGGAGTATGGGTAACCCAGTGCTTGAAGCCACTTTTAACTGTTAATTTATGGGTAAATAAAAAATCGGAAATACATAGGTAAAGGGTTTGTCATATGTCCTTGAATGGTGCTACCAGGCCACCTACCTAGACACATGACCTAAATATAAGGGAACTTAAACTGTGTGGTAATGCCTTAAGCTAAGAGCGACGAAGCACCTCATAATGTTGCGGTGTTAATGTACCTAACATTAACACCGCCGGTAAGGTAACGACGCAACATACAGCGCTCGTTGCGACACAAGAATCATCAAAAATTACGGCATTTGAGAACGGATTTTATGGGAACCCACAATTGCTTACGATGCCGTCTCCAAACGCCCTGGTCACGACTCCACCGCTCGCAGGCGGAAAATCGGCGCAGTCATTTATTAAGTAATACTCATCAACCATCCTCATTGTGGTAAATATTACGTTCGCTATTAGATTCGAAATATTTATCACTCGAATAAAGTTATTTGCTACCGTAGCGGGCCGGTAATACATCTAACACGCTTTTTAAGATCTTAATAATTCACGCGGCAGTTGCAAGTGAGTTCTCAGAATGGAAGGCTGGTTTTTAAATTATTATGATTTTAGTTAGACGTAGGACCCTACTGTTCATGAGTCACGTGCGTGGGAACTTTTAAAATGCAGTGTAATTGGTACTTACACTAAATTGCCTGTTTATTAAAGAATATATGAACACTTACACTGTCACGCCTGCATTTCCCCCAGGGTAGCAGAGGTGCAATGTTGTGCACCCGTATTGTGCCGATGGTATTAGGTCCCAATAAACGACGATAAATTTTCTTTTATACTTATAACTTTTATCTATTTGTCCCGTATGCGTTCCCATACCAAACCATCCGATTGCGATAAAACGTTGGCGAGTTGTTGTGCGCACCCGCAAATAATTCTGTGACACGCAACACATGCCAGGTATTGGCTTGTTCTTTATAATAGGGATCTTCTTATGTTCTCGCAAGTTTTATAGAGGTCGGTCAGATAAAATAATGGACTGATTTATTTTGTTGTTGAATCTATTTCCAATGGCTCTATCATACAATTTTATGGGAAGATAGATTATACAAGTAATAACCAATTAGATGTTGTTTCGATTCGGCAACCGCAAAGCGTTTCAGCCAGGTGACGGCAACAATCATGGAGCAGGTGATCGCCTCGCTGAATGACGCAGTGACGTCTTCATCGGCGCGTGCGCATCTAATCTCCTTTCACCCCTCTATTATTTCCACTTTGATACAATTTACAACGTTGCCATGTGCCACCTAGCGAGCTATTATGCATTCTGTGTGGCAATCAAACTAACTTCCGTAGTTTTTTTTTCGTTTATCGTAATACCTACCGCACTAAATGGATGGTGTTAAATTGAGCATTTTGTGCCGGTGTTTTTTACAATAGCTAGTGCCCAAAACATTTCTGGCCAAGCCTGTTATCGTTGAACGGTGTGCAGGCTAGCTGTAATCAATTAGTCAGTTTCGCATAATTATAAGCTGTTTGTCTGGTGAGTATAAATATGTGAGAATTGTTTGTGGAATAGTTTCGTATGGATTGTTATGTTAGTCAGGTCTTTGTTATTGCTATTGTCCGTGATAGTTGTGGAGAGCGCTCATCTCGGCTTCCCCGGCATTTCCTGAGCACGGCCCTAAGACCATTGTTATTGTTCAGCTACGCGTTCGCTCTTTGCTTCTGCCGGTTTTGTGTTAGTTTATAGTTTGGCATTCTATTGCGCGGAATCGCATTTCCAATTATTGATCAACAATGAATAATGTAGGTGAGTTGGGTTATGTTCTGAAATTGGAGGATGCTAATGCTGATAACGAGCTAGAACAGTCCTAAATTGATAGATGCAGGTACTTTGTTTTTTTTTTTAAGATTACTAATAATATACTTATCACATTACTGGTAGCACGGTTAGTTCCTCCAACTTAACTTAAGCTTGTGCCGGAATTTCTCAGTTACGAGGGCGGCCCATCTAACCACCAGGCTATAGGCGTTTTGTTTTATAGACTCGGCCTAAGAAAAAAAAATATTTTGGACTGTGCTTACTTATAGGTTTGAATATTGCTTAATATTTAAATTAATATTAGTATGTAAGTATAAAAACATTAAATCTGAATATAAAATGTTAGTAGAGGTATGGCATGAGATAATTCAAACGTCACAGCCCTTCTCTTTTCATGAGAACTTTCATTTCAAAGTGTCAACATTTAATAGCTGCGTTTCACCTCATAACTCGTGAAACTGCTAACGCATTCAACAAGATAATAAATCAACGGTGATTTACTTGGTTCTCGTACACTTTTAACAAACAAATGAATCGGCCCCGTCGTTAGAACAGTTAAAAGGCGGAAGTCCATCTAGTGGGCATCTCGGCTGGTGGGGGCGGGCTGAGCTAGCCGGATGCCATGGCCCACTGCCGCCGCGCCGAGTTACGAGGGCGAGCCTTCCTGTCCGAACCTCACAGGGCAAGGAAATCAAGCTCCTGTTATGCTAATATCATCTCAGGATACCGTTGCCTAATAGCTTCCTTTATATTCAAGAAAGTGACTTGTGTGTTTTGTTACAGCTAAGATAACGCATTCATTAGAATCTTAATAAGATTTGTCACGTAACTAGTATGATAGGTATGAATAATAAGAATACATTTTACAACTTTATGATTTTCAATAATCATGTTCAATAATTATGTGTAATTCATCAATCATCAAAACATCATGAGAAAACCTGTTGAAAGTCGTATGCGAAGTTCACGAAACCACACCGTGCCTGTGTGGTTGGACTTCGGCCTAAATCCTCCTCATATTGAGGAGTAGTGTGCCCGGTATGATGGCAATAGGCTCGCCCCCTATTATCGCCCCATTGGGACGAAATAAATACCTTTGACGAAATGTCGCTGCACTGCACTTATCCCTTCGAGGTTAACAGGCATAATGGTGTCTACGATTATATATATACAGCAAGCCTGTGGATCAGATAGTCGGATGCGATGAATAGCTTCAGCTTATATCCACTTTAGCTGGTAGCAAACGCCTCAATGCTAGGTAATCAGTGTTCGCTGTTAGTGAAGCGTGGAACGCAGGTGCTGGCGGCGGCGGAGCGCGACCGCAGCATCAGCACCTGCACCCGCGCACTGCGCCGGAACTACGTGCCGATTCGCCCGCCGCACGCGTACCAAAGCGTAGCACAAATCGCAATTCTAGTTACAAAAGAGTATCTATATTTTTATTCGAGACAGAAAATAAAGTAAATAGGATACAAAAAAATGGAAAGTTAACTTAATAAAGCTGTCGGCCATCAGTCCGCCACCAAGCGTTTCATCGCGGGTCGTGCGGCGTAACGCACCATAACTCACCAAAGGTGGCAAAAAGTCGCGCGACACAGCGTGACGATCGCGCGTCACGACGCACTCCCGAACAACTGTATTTGTCGCAGATTCGTTTTGTCAGTGCTGTGACAACCAGATACTGACCGATGGGACTGCCTTTCAAACGATTCTATATACTTAAATAGTCAAGGATAGGAACTTGTAGGCGAATTATTTCACGCTGAAGGTAATCCTTCAGCATCTTTATAAGGTGCCTACAAGTTTCTATCTTTGACTAGTTTATGGATCACTCAGAAATCAATTTAGGAAAGCTGAGAATTTTCATTTTTATGTTTCATTCTTATACTTACGATGGTTTAAAAAAGGCCGATTAGTTATTTATTCCCGGGATTTAGTAAATTAATATTTTTTTAAATGTATCTCGAATAATAGCACCAAGAATGTATCTGTTTGAATGATGGTCACCATGATTTCGGGCGCTCCGGTGACCTCGGCGTATTAGGCGCTGAGGCCGCGCGGAACTGTCACCAAGTGATCAAGCCACTTCATGCGCTTCGCTTCGTTCCGCCGAGCTCACGCCCAGCCCGACCTCTCGACGCCTTGCTGCACTGTTTCTGCGCAGCGATTCCCACGGACCGGTCGTAGTCCAATACTATGCGGTTAAAATGTCAATTAATTTCACGAAGCTATCATTATGTTCTGCTTTGCATTCGGCAGAAAATCTGACAAATGAACGCGTGTTTGAATTCAATGAAAGTTAAGTACGTGGCGCAATAAATGTTGAATTTATTGCTCGGAATTTATTGGGGGTTCACGAATCACGCCCAGTCGTACTATTCACTCAAGAGTATCTTTATTGCGATGGGGAATCGCACGAACACGCAGTGAAGTGAATTTAATCACCAACAGATAATTTTAGCGAATCTTTTGCGGTGTACGTATAAGCGAGTGTAAGATGCGAGGAGCGATGCGGGGTACAGCTAAGTAGATTGCGGCAGCCAGCAGTTTACGATATTAAAAGCGTGAAACGTAGCACCGCCGTATCATCTACGGAGATCGGGCGTTACGGTCACGTATGGCTCCACTCCCACGTCTTAATTGACCCATTTCGTGTGAGCTGTAGCGCTCAAAGTGCCGCGTAGGATACGATCGCCGCGGGACGTGATGCCGCGTACCGTGCCTATTCAGCTGTCACTCCTAGCTGCGCACATTTGACAGCCACCAGGTTTATTATGCGTGGTCTATCTATCAAATTATTGTGTCGCGGTGACAATTAGGTAGGTGCTCGATTTCGTTTGCGCTTTGGTTGCGACTGAGGCGACGTTCATGCACCTAATCAAATTATTTTTTTAGGTATAAGGTACTCGTATGAAATGTATTACTGTTTATTCTTCCTTAATATTTTTTTACATTTTCATACTCCGTTAAACGTCACATCTGTCTGCATTGCGCATTTTGTAAATGTTTATAATAACATTATTAAGAAAAGTGTGAATCTGTGTAAGTAAAGTGTCATAAACGATGGCGAGGGAAGTGGCGCGGTCGGGCTGATGGTATCACGGCGGAGCGGGCGGCGCGGCGCGGCGCGGCGCTGTAACATTTTGTGTAGAAGAGTGTTTATTACACACATTACACGCTCGTGTTGGAATCTCACTTATACTTTATAGATGTGATTTTGTCACCATAATAATTTGTATGTTGACTTACAAGGAGGAACAATTTATCTTGAAAGAAGTATTTACAGCATATATAGGTACCTGCTATAATTTTGAACGGTAAACTAGGTGCTCTATTAAGCTAAAGGTAATTTATTGGGTGAAGTGGCGTATCACGCTCCGCGCCGGACCACCCTGGTTCGCTATCTGTGCCGCAATCTCACCCAAAAAACGTCACCCCCATCGATTTGTTTGTCCTGTGTGGCCTTCATTTTACGCTCCTCGGCGACTGTGAAATGCACGTGAAAGATCCCAAATTATCTCGTACACACACTGTGAGTTCCCTCTTTGTATTAAAATTCCGGTCTTTTAAAAGAAAGGGGAAAAAATGGTTTCGTTTTTTCCCACCCTCTTTTATTCCCCGCCAAAACCAAAGTAGGTACTAGCTATGTTTTTGCGATTACACCAATAGCAAATATTGATAAACACTATTTAATTAATTTCAACGATTTAAGGCCATCATGATAAATTATTTACAAAATATTTATAAAGGCTATCTAAATTATGTTAAGAGTCGCGATAGAGTTGTAGAGGCTTATGACGCAAAAAGTGACGCAAAGGGGAGAATAATGACGTGCTTAATCCATCGGAATGACGGCTGTCCCGTTGATTTATTAGGACATGAAACGACGTGTGGCCCACTCTGGCGGGACTCAAGGGGCGCAGGTAGAGACCAAAAAAACATATTTGGGTGTTTGTTGACAACGAAACTTCGTCATGGTCGGAAATAAAATGTTTAAATATGAATGTAAAAAACCTTTTTTTATATCTGTTGTGAGTGGTAAGATAAAAATTTGTCGTTTATGGGTTTTTAACATTGATTGGAGTCGACAGATTGAATGGCACCAAAGCAAACAAATTATAATACTTTTTACGTACCTAATATGGGTTATTAATTACAATAATTTTACCAGAAATACCTTAGCGTAATTAAATAAAAATTAATTTTATGTAATGCGTGAATAGAATAGATTTTATGCCAATCTAATTAATAAATGGATTAAAATTGGCTATATACGACTGCTTCAATATATTCCAATACTTTACACTTAGCTGAGTGAACAAACACTGCAACTTTAATGAGTCGATAGCGGATACTTCACGGGATCTCGCACCGTCGACATCAAGGGTTGAACATTATATAGTTAGTTCACTCGGGGAAGCTAGGGGTTGCAGTTAGTCCACTTTATAAAATATTCAAACTTGTTTGTTGTATTGCCGTGTTAAGGTGTCCATCACGAGTGTGATGTATGGGCATGGGGTGGGAGTTATTCTAATTTGTAAATGATATCCCCGTGTCACAATTTTTTTATCCACCTTCTGTAACTTACCTAGGTAACACTGTCTTGTAATTCTCTAATTTAGTCATGTTATAAATGTAGGCATTGTCAACCTACGAAACTCGTCATTTGAATACTGAAATTTCTCTTAAATTGGTCATAGAGAATTTAAGAAAATTAACTATTAATGTGAGTCCATTTAACAACTTGTGATTAAATAATTGGGATATAAATGTAAACCGTAGGCTTATATACAATATAATGTTTCCAAGTACGAAACACCCATTGTACACACAGACATGGTCAAAGTAACAAGTCAAATCGTTGAGACCCTCATCAGTGCGGACCGCGTCGGGCGTCCGCAATGTCCCTCGTAGATAAGGAGCACTTTTTCATAATACTTTATTCAGGACCGGAGATTTAGCTCAGTGACAGTGTAATCGCGGAGTGAGGTGCGCCCCTCTTAAGTATTAATGTTCAACCCATTCGAATCAGCCGGGCACCCGCGCGCCCGCACACCCGCGCCCGACAACTCGCTGTCAATCCCGCGTCGCTAACGTCTTCTGCATATTTTATGTTCATTAATTTGTCAAGTGTTATTCGAATGTACTGAACAGCTACCGACTTTCTGTAAACAAAGTGCACAGCGGGTGTAGTTAGAATATATATTAGTAGCCTTGTACTCATTGGTTCATTCGACTTATAGCACTGAAATAATTATTGTTTTTTAGTACCACGAGAGAACAAGAGAAATTTACGTTTGGTGTAATGGTTTCATTGTAGCCGCTCATTGCACCGGGTGACTAGGAGTCGATTCCCGTTTGGGCATGTTTCAGAAATGACGATTTTCTAATTTGCTCAAGTCTTGGGGCGCTACAGTCATACGGTGTTGGTTAGGTGTTTAGGTACAACTATCGGTATTTATTTATACCAAAACTCTTTGGATAACGTTTGTTAGTTGTAGGAAATCAGTATAAAATAGGTAGTGCATGATTATAAGAATGTTAAAAAAATAACTGCTTAGGTTTCAAGAAATTTCTATGTGAACCAAATCACAAGGGCCCACTTCCATGCAGATACTTCTGGAGTTTATCCGTTAAATTACAGCTGTGGTGTAATCCGGTAATTTATGCACAACTAAAAGGAAGCGTGGACACTGGCCGCGATATCGCCCCCCGAGGAGCTATCGCCGGCCATCGGGTGACCATCACACATTATTGTTTTAAATCATAATTATTGAGTTAAAAATCCTGAATTTTCTTAAGTTATACTCAAGAGTTTTGAAGTGATCATTTTCTGGAGGCTGTATTAGCTGCCTACCTAGAACTGTATACCTAATATAACAATAGATGGTTTAAGTAAGTCCTAGTCAATGTTTAGGTGCGTATTTATATCTGTACAGTAACTAATTATAATCTAGAATATATCATTTGTTAATACCTGTAACAGAACAACGTTTATAGTCATACGAATTATTGTTGTCGTATTACGACCTAAGTTAGAACAACAATAATATTTGTGGACAAGCGTTGCCTTTTAAGCCTTTGTATATGTACAAGGCTTAAATGGCTGTCATCCAAGGTTGGTACGTATTACCTTCTAGTAAAAAAAATAAAAAAGGCGCTACATAGCGCAAAGTATTTGACAGTTGAGTGCATTGTGTTTAGCGTAGTTTAGTGGAGCGCGGCGGATCGAGGCGAGGGCGGCGGGGCGCCGGCGCCCATTGGCCGCGCCCACGACTGTGGGTGGAACGGGGAAAATTCAAAGCCAGTTTTCCTCGGCGCGACGTTCTAAATTTGAAAAGCTTTTAGCGTCATCTTCATATCATTCGGTTCATTACTTGAGCCATATTCGGTACGTTTTTTGTCTCGAACTGTCAAATAAATGTGAGCGTCGACTTATAACGATCGATTACGCCAGGGACACCTTGAACTCGCTGAAATGTTAACCGGCTCCATTTTATTTTTTCTTATACACCTACATATATTCCTTCTTACATGCATTACCATTGATGAAAGAGATATGATTGATTGTAATTTGAGCTATATATACCTACTAGGTTACTGTTGGTTACATAGGTAGGTATGTTATTGTGTTTAGCAAAAAAGTAACTAATTTAGGCAATATTCGCCGATGCAACCGAACAAATTAGCAATAGGTATGTGCTAAAATTTTAGTTTTCAAAGCCTTACTCGTCACGTGATTTCTGTTCTTTGGACATTAGTATCCTGTTAGTACAGTATGGTATAGTCCCGCACAACTAGTATGTAGTTTAGAAGAATGCAGCTCAGTTGTAGAGCCAAATTAAGCGTTTACTTATTACCCGATGAATTAACTTTATGTTTTCGAAATCAATGGTCATTCTTAGAAGGCTTGAAAGGGGGAGTGGGTGCAAGTAGGGGGAGGTGTTGTGGGCGGGGCGGGCGGGCGGGGCGCAGGGTGCCAGCACCTCGGTGCTGCCGGGCGCGACTCGCCCACCGGAGCGCCGCACTTGGCAGTCGCGCCGAACACGCCGCTCTTGGCGCGCGTACCGTTGCATCACTGCACCACGAGCCGACTACCACGCACCGACGTAACGACTACTCACGGAAAACATAACTCATAACCGGTAGTGGAGTCGAAGGACTCGATACAACCACCTGTAACCGGGAAATTCAAGGTGCGTCGCATCAACGATTGTCACTAATTAAGCATATCGGCAGCAGGCACCCAAATAATTGGCGTGGAGGAAGCGTACGAAGCGCAGCCCGCGACGGGCGCCCCTTCAATCAGTCGCACCTGTCGAACACGCGACGCGCATATAATTTGCACACGCGTAAACGCACCCGCAAAAAAATCCAAAATAAACTGGAACCGATGCACCTGCGGCAATCGGCGGCCGCGGAGCAGCCAAAGTGCGGCAGTTGGGTGAGCAGTGAACACCTCGCCAGGCGCCGCGGGGTGAGCTGGGCCTCCTGGAGACATGATCATGCTATTCAAAGGCAACAGCAGTAGGCTGGAACACCTCATTGAGAAGATCCAAGCGAATAAAGAAAACCACGACGTTATTTCGGACGATATAAAAGGTAGGACTTAACTTTCGTCCGTTATCAAGTTTATGTGACACCTTTTTGGAATCATATCAACCTGTACACAACTTTCATATTGTTTCAAATTGGTTTATAGTTATTAAGTAAATTAGAAACATATTATCATGGTATCCTGTATAACTAATGCCATCAAGATGCAAACACCTTTCAAAGGATACCACTCGACAAAAAGTACCATAGTACATAATTAATGTTTTGTTATTTGATATATGTTGCATAATACTAGGTAGTATGTATTAGGGTTTCGGTTTTCCCGGGAATCGAGAATAAAATTTTTGGATTCCCGGGAATCCAAAAATCTGATTCCCGAATCGGGTCTCTTTTTTACTTTTACTTTTACTACGCTCACGTTTACCAATAGTCGAGTAAACACGATATTTAGTGAAACAAACTATTTATTTTGTCACAGAAGTACCTAATAAAAGATATCAGTAAGCTTTCCTACTAAATTATAAATATTAAAGTTTGTAGATGGACTATGGATGAATGTCATGTTTGTGATCGATAATATCTCTTAATAAATAAATGCCTTCGTATTTAATAGGTTTGTCGGATATTCAATGATTATGGGGATCATGGGGACCATACTGAATTAATTTAATATAAAATAAAAAACCCTTATTATCTTGCCTCCCTGCGTAACCGTAAGATTTTTTTTAAACTTTGTATTTGTTCCCGGATTAAAATTGTATAATGTTTTCAGGCTTAGAACAGAAATTGGCATCATTGTGTAGCGCAACACTAATACCAAATTATTGTTAATCTAAATAAAATAAAGACCAATGCTTATAAAATCGGACAAGTCCAGGGTGAAGTGCTAGAGCTAAGTTGTGCTAAAATGACAAGCAAACTTTATTTGACAATAGATCGTCTTTCGAGAATCAACTCAAGTTTACAGTAATAATTAAAATAGTTTCCTCCCACTTGCTCGGAAATTGCTTCATCATCTAAAAAAACTTCCGCAACTTAATAAACACGCCATTTCGAAGATGACAATAATTTAATTGCTGGATAGTTTTTTTTATTTTTCTTTTTAAATACGCACTAACATAAATAAGGTGTTTTTAGGTAAATCTATGTACACAATAGACTTTTTTGCGGAAGTTGAACAGCGAAGTTGTAATTTTTGTTTTATTTTCTAAAATATGCGTTTCTTGAAAATACTTAAAGTACTTTAAGTAATATTAGTCGGATGTTTACCTATGTGTGTTCATAAATGTGCACGAGCGATGGAAATTAAAATGAAATAGTATAACTTGGCTTTTCAAGTTCACCCAATATGTCCAGTAAATGTTCAGTAAAGTATCCACCAGCTTCACTTATTGGGTAAGGGGATACATTTCATTATCATAATCGACATCGAAATCAGCAACATTATCAGTGGTACTTATCATTTTATAACAATTAGTGGCAAGAAATACTCGACACTGGCCAAAAAGGTTATATTTTGCAGCCTGCCAACCAGATTGCCAACCTAAACAAAAGAAGAAAATGAAGCACTCGTTATTTATTATTTTAAAGGCTGAATGCAAATTTATTTTCAAATGTTTAAAAAAAGAATAGACTGCGCGCGGGCGAAAGCGCAGATGAAAATTTGATAGGTTTTGGATGATTTCATAAATTTATCAGAATTTTAAGTTTTTTTATAAAAATAAGTACCTAGTTCATCGGAAGAAGAATAAGATTTAACTTGGTAAGAGTTCGATTGTTGTTGCATAAATGTGCAATGCAAATTAGAGAAAAGTACTAAGTATGCAACTCTCGGCCGAAATAAAAATTAACGGCCTTGTTTCGTTAAAAAGGATGGGCTGGCGCCTCTTCCTTTTAAAATCACTTCGCAAGCACTCGACTTCGCCTCGTCCTTCCAATATTACTCGGCCATCAATTGCTTTATTTCAGGCCTCAGTAATGTACTATTAATGAAGTGGTTAATGATCTGGTCGAAGCATAACGAGTAGGCAGTCAAGCTGAAAATTGTGCGCTAACAAATCTGAATCTATCATGGAGGCTATAATAATTAACACTCACCTATTTAGTTTTTTATTCGCTTGGGTAATATTTAGCCCTTCTTTCGAAATACAAAGTAGGGTTTTTGCAAAAAAAGGCTAATAAAAAAGCAATTTTTGTTTATGACTTAAGTACTTACCATAATATTTTTTCATGCCTTGTTTTTTTGGCGCATGTACAGGGTTACTGGCTCCGAATACACTTTCATTGCGTTCGGAGTCGAGACTCTAGGTCCATGTGGTCCAAGCTCCATAGATTTGTTACAATATTATTGATAGGCTATCAAAAATATTGGTGACACAACCGGGCGACCCAAGAGCTGGGATTATTTGAAATAACTATATATTTGAAAACTATTATTTGTTTTTTTTTTCTGTTGATGAAATTAGGTTATAGATTATCGCTAGCCCGTGACCAACGACATAATGGTCAACCAACTATATGCTCAATTGAGTTATTACTTTTAATCATCTTTAATGTCATCCACGGAAAGCCTGGACTGGTGCTATTCTGACCCTGCACCAGGGATTTAATTTTAAAACAAGGATAGGTCATTGATTCCACTAAGTAACGACTTATCGAAATGTTCATCCAATTATAATGGTGTTTCCGAATTACTTTAAAAGAAATAATGGCCTCGTAATGCCCTTGTAAATGGACTAAAACTAGCTCGATTAGGGTTGGTGTAAGAGAAAATTCATAAAATCCACATTTGTGAAATCAAGTTTCATGGGCATTATAAAGTGGTTTGTCGGTTTTCCCTGTCGGCGAGCGATTGGCGCTGATTACCGAGGCGCCGGCCGAGGTGTCTCGGAGACGTCGCAATTAGGAAGTGCGCTTCCGCCGCCCACCGCCGCCGCCACGCGGCGCCTCCGTCACCCGAGGAATTGCTTCCAATCGCTGCTAATTACGGCTATCCTACCAGACCGCCACATCCACCATTAACTGCTAAAATTGCACGTGTCCCGTTACATGAGGCGCGTGGTCGCTTCATTGGTAACGGGGCCACGATGTTTGTTGGATTCTTTTATTTCGTCTCGATGCAATCAAAGTCCTGTTTTTGTTGTAAATTGCAGAGCACATGCTACACATGGACGTGATTACACTTAACGACATCTCGTTGACCAAGCTCCGTCCAAACATTTTTCTCGACTTAAAAAGTTTGGCAACACCAATGTTTGGAGCCAAGTGGTTCAGTTCGTGAACGTCCTTTGAATTGAATACATTTTACCAAATAAAGATGCCTTAAGATAATAAGATCATCCACAGAATTATGTAATAGCTATCACAACTACAAGCTCGCTTCCTTATTCTAGAAACGTTTTACGAAGTTATCATAATTCATAGGTGCCAAATATAAAATTACAAAGATCTATTCTATGGTGCCAATAGATCATTTGCAAATTGTAATCATTAGTCTTGTTTCCATTTATTTTTTGTTTGTGTGTTTGTTTTGGGGTCGGCTAACAGTAAAACCTGATGTGGCTGATCAATTGCCTATTCTATTCTCCTAGACCTGGCTAGTAGGACTACCGGTGACATAAAAGTAATAACTTTATTGATTTCTTAAATTTACGCGAAGTCTGAAATCTGTGAACATGTACAGGATCGCACCCGCCATTATATAAGATTTGATCAACTTCAGATCCTCGCAAAAGAGCACCGATTCCGACCAAGGATGATAAAGATGAAAGATGGCTGGGTGCTACCACCGACGTTGGGAACGTAAAAAACATAAAATAAACGCGATAAAATCTGTTTTTTTTATTTCATTGTTATTATTTTGCCAGAATGTTTCAGGCTTGCGACGGCTTGTTGGGACTGTTGACTGTAGATATTGTTAGAGTGACCACGGGGATCATCAGCTTTAAACGTGACTTTAGTAAACATCTAATGGGGTAACTATTAAGGAATGGGGCGGCTGCCCCATTCCTTATTAGTTACCCTACTACTACTACTACTGCTGGGCTGGCTGGCTTATTAAGTCAAGCGAAAAAGACAGTATCAATACCGTAACTGGTGTCAATTGAGAGCAGTGACTTCAGGAAATGAACGGCTTGGTGATTGGTGTCAGATTTTTTGACGAAGAAAAGATAATGGTTGAATTCGAAATTCTTTGCTTTGCCCTATCCTGAAGCAAACCCCAGGGCGTAGACCAATAGGGCGTACATTCAGTACATGCTGCAACGGAAGGCATTGAGTGCATCTGAATGTACTCCAGTAAACAGCTAATCCGGTACAGCTACTAACCAACTCGGATGTCCATTTCGATCATGATTTGTATTAATTGGGTGAGGGTTTATTTTATCTAGAAGGTATTCTGATTTCAAACATTTTAAATAGATAGGTAAGGTACCTACACACTATTCAATTCTGTACAATGATAGCTAAAATGCACATTTTCTTTGAGGGCTATCATTATTTTGCCCATTAGTTGAAGTCGTTACACACGTCCGGGGCGTGGAGGGAGACAGATTGAAATAAATAGTTCCTCTTATTAAATGCGCCGGAATGGAAGGGAAATAAGGCGTTAAAGAAATGTTATATGTTGCAAAAAAAATGATAGCATGGTAAACATATATTACAGGTACTTGCCCACCGGCGCTATTATGGTTTCATTTGTCTTTATTATCCTAATACATCGTTTATTTTTCCTATTAATAAGTATATTTTAGTTTTTTGTTTTCCATGTAGATATATTTGTAAATAACTATTGTACTTACATAATTTATAGTAAATAAATTATAAATCCTAATACATAATATGACAGATGGCTCATACCTATATATAATCTATATCTACCTATATATATATATATAAAACAAAGTCGTGTTAGTTGCACCATTTATAACTCAATAACGGGTGGCCGATTTTCAGGATATTTTGTGTTATTGAATTTGTCTCAGCTCCGAATAGCAGATTAGCAAAATTAAAGATTTTCTCATACATCTAAGGCGGCATGGAGTTCGCCGGGACAGCTAGTTATAAATAAATCCATTTGACCATAAATCCAAATCAAGCAGACCAAAGAAGACAGAGCAAAATAAAGCAAATTTTCTAAAAAATAAAGCAAATTTTCTAAAAAATAAAGCAAATTTTCTACAAAATCCCCTAAAGTTTACACTACTGGCAAAGATTTTCTCGCCAAAGTACGTATAAGTTACTGGTTTATGGCGAAAATTTTGCATACTAGGGACCTTTATAGTTTGATGCATTCTCTACCCGAGCGTGCGCCACGCGCTGTCTACATTACTCATAATTTGCGTTGATGTGGCTCGTCATCGCGGCACATTCAATTTGTTTATATTTCACGCCACTCCGAGGTGCTCCCGGAGATATATCGCCCCGAGCCTAACACCGAAATATGGGGCTCCACCGATATTTATGATAGGTTTATCCACGCCCCGACGACAATGTTAGACGTCTGTATATTCTTTACACTCCTTATACATTTTTTCATTACCATATGGCACATATACCACATATAGCCTTTATAATATGACATGAAAATAGTTTTCATTAAATATATTAATTGTTTAGTTAACAATACAGAATGTCGTTAAACTTTTTTTTCAAACCGATTAAATAACATCATATACAAAATAGTTCACTAATAAGTGGGTAAGATATATAAAAATGTATTCTAACTTTGCAGTATACTTGTCGCGTTTCGCAGTGTGTACTCAAGGATGTTTGGACGAACGATGATATTGAATATTGTCTGCCGGCAGAGGCGCTGGGCAGCGTGGGCAGCACGGCGGGCAGCTCCTGGCCGTCCTCGACGCCGGAGCCGTCGCCGTCGCCGTCCTCCACGCCGACGTCAGCTGACGCCGCCGACGTAGACGCCGAGCCGCCCTTCACGCTGGGCGCCACGGAACACACCCCATACCAGTGCCAATTCTGCGAGAAAGCCTTCCCGAGGCTATCCTACCTAAAGAAACATGAGCAGGTATTTATTTACAACATAGCAATAAAGTACGAAACGCATCCTGCACTAAATTGATAGAGATCTCGCTCGCACGTGATCCGTAGACGTCTACTCGTAGTAAACTCGACTAGCTCCCATGTAGGTTATATACATTTACTGACCACTTATATCCATAAAGCAACTTGGCTAACAGCCTCCGAGACAATACGACTGCAGCGGCGCGGTCATATCTGTTATTATACAACCCAGTTTCGCCATGCGTGCCCTCGCTTCATTAGCAAGTAGATACCCAAAACGGCCCATTTACAGAGCCAGTGCGTAGATATGCATCGCGCTCGGCTTGCAGCGCGCAACGTGGGCACCGAGGGCTGTGACGTGCACGGCCATTACGCCGGCCGTACATCTCGGCTCCTTTGTGTCGCGCCGATCTCGCCGCGTTACGATTACGACACACACCGAGACAGATCTAGCTGCGATAGGACAAATAGAAACGTCACTTTGCATGCCGCCGCGAGCGGCTCGCCTACACGCGGATATAGATCAACACGTACGCTTCAAGTGGCAAAAACATCACCTCGTTCAGCATTAGAATTAAGGGAGGTCTCGTTTAAAGCGGAATACCTGGAAGGGAATATCTACGCGGGATTTCATTTGATTATCGGTATGCAATTGCAGTGACCGTTGCGGCCGCGTCGATATCGATCAGCGTTCGCGCATCGCGGGCTGTTGCCAGCTGCGGGTGTGCGCCGACAAATGTATCGCGCGATGATCGCGACGCGCGCCACGACAGCCGTGGTGACGGCCGGAAATAGGCTCGCGATAACAACTCCCTGGCCTAGCCCACCACGCCTTTATCATCGCGCCGCTTCTTGGAAAAGGCGATCATTATAAGAATAAATCAATTACAGAGTCCGCACATACCCGCTATTCGCCTTGTTCTCGTTGTGCCTGCGGAGAAATCGTAAAGCAGTAAACCGTCTCGTGGAAAATATTGCTTTAATACTGAAACACAATTAATAGCTTGTAACTGTACTCGGCTGTCCAACTTAATTAAGCCGTCCGATACGTATTGTGCTTGATGGCGGTTGGCAATCGGGATCGTAAAGCTATCGAAATGATGCGAGCGCGGAGCTCCACCATCACACCCACTTGTTGTCTACACGCATACCACTTCTTGTCTTATCACGACGGTTCTAATTAATGGTGTCAATAATTGCATTTACTTTTTTTCTTTAAAGACCTACTTGTGTTTTTTTTTCGAATTCGTAATAAGCTACATTTTGAATTCGATTAAAAACAGAAGAATAAGCTTTTATTTACTAAACTTCTCTGTAACAAAGTCGTTACACAGGTCAAGAATGCTGTTTTTTGGATCTTTGTTTGTCGGTAAGTAGGATATGTACCGGTTATCTGGTCAGCGCTGAAATTGAAAGTACTAGGCTAACACAATTGCAATATTCCTTTCTAGTGCCTTAAAGTGTTCAACTACATTAATCGGCCGAAAACCAGCGCATCTACCCTATGTTCAACTTTCATTTTGCACGCGTATCCCGCGGAACATCTGGTATTATGCTGATAATTTAATGTAGGTTAGGATTAGCATTAAAGATATTAGGTATAATCTCCGGAAAAGAAAAGGTTTACATGGGAACATTCATATAACTGGGATAGAACAAAGTTTTGGCACTCAAGGGTGGTACAATTGACCTATAAAGAATTTGAAATCACCTAGGTAAGTAGAAGGTCAAATAAAAAATTAGACCTTCGGAGCAATGAGATTCAGATCTTTATTATCAGTAGGTACGAGCACCAACGACGTAGAGCTACTGTTTCGGAGAACTTGTGATTCATATGAATATTAAGATGTTTTATCGTGAAGCTAAGCATTTTTCTGCATAATGTACCTACTACCACCGTCGCGCAGCTCAGTAAAGTAGGATTACACTGTATCTATTTCTGACTTATAAAAGTTAATCTTACAGGTGCTTTGTTATTGCCAAAAAGAAGTAAAAACACTTATTTAATGCGTAATAAATTACGAAGCAAAGCGACGGTGTAGACACAGCCGTACACCACAGGAACGAGGCAAGGCGAGACGTGGTCGCAGGTGACCTCGGGCGCCTTCGGCACCTCACGTGTGAGCCCACCCGTTTCCACTGTCATTGCACCTGAATATGTATCTTAGTAGCTGCTTGTTCTCAAGCTTTTATTAGCTGTCACGTTAACCTCAAACTAGTTTTTAAATGGTAAACTTCCTTAAAAAGTTAACTACCATTTGACGCACATAATGTCGGTCGCTCTCACGGTATTTGTCAGTAAATTAAAACAACAAACAAGATACATGCAGTTTGCGTGTCTTTTAAACATAAGCCGTGTGCAGTGTCGTGGTGGGAGCAGCGAGGGGCGGACCGGCGGGACCCCGGTGCACCCAGGGGCTGAGCCCCCGCAGCGTCCAAGGCGCGCTTTGCTTAATAAATTCGCGCACGAAGAATCGCTAATATAAGACTACATTTTACAAAAAAATAATACGAGGCCCATTAAACAATATCGTTAATCTGTATGCACATTTGCATACGAAATATTCGATTGGTAGTCCCGCTGACACCTAATAATTTTAGGACGGCATAATAATTTCCCAACAAATAAATGATAAGAGTCTTAATAAAGATGTTGTTTAAGACTCCATTCAAACCCCAGGATGTGTTTCAGCTTGAGTAAGTGCGTGGGCATGGGCGCTGGTCCGAGCGAGACGCTATTTATCGCTTACGATGTATCGAATTTATTAATTCTGTCAGGGTCCGATTGCTCCAATTAAGTGAGTGGAGTAAACATACCGCTGCTATGTTTATGCGCTGCTTCATCACAGCAACAGGCGCGCGCTGCAAGGCAACCGATTCGCGGTAACACCCGCGCGTCACTCACACACGGCTAATTACAAGTAACATACTTGTGTATCGATCTAGGACGCGCATGAATCTAACATACAGTAATAAGGCATACAATTATTTAAACATATTAAAACAATATTTTGTAACCATTACTTATAGAGACAGAGAAAGGCAAAAGGTAGCGTGACTATGACTAATTAAATGATAGTTTAAAGTGAAATACAAATATATTGTGACACCTTAAGCATATCATCTAAGTCTAAACCTGATTAAAAACATATCCTACTCACGGTTGAAAATGTACCTCTTCACAATTTCTACGATCATTTTAAAACACGTTTTTCGGCTCACTGATTGGTACTAAACCGTCATTGCTCGGCAAATTGGCTCACTGATTGGCACTAAACCATCATTGGTCGACAATGGTCGACAAACGACGACACTGCGGAAAAGGGATAGATTAAGCATGTATTTAGAATCAAAGCCAACGTTTGCCGCGCTGTATAGGTAGATTATTTTTTCTTATATTTCGTAACAGTAATCGAGAACCAGCAGTCGTCGGTGTACTGCTTTAGTCACCTTACTTGGAATTAGTTAATGTCAGATGAAATGGACTTTCTAAGGGTAGTTCAGTGCGAAAACAGTCGTCAGAAGAGCTTAGATTGAAAGGCAATCCCTCAGCAGATACAGTTTGACAGAATCAACCTACGCTGATCGTTTCATTACCAGCGATTATTATACCAGCGATATTTGTGTGGCAGCAAGGCAGTTTACAAATTCACAACGCGACGTAGCTATTAACGTGATAAACTTACAACAATGTTTGAATTGAGCCACGTCTCTACTGACCGTAGAAATGATCAGTTAGCTGTGGTCGCTCAGGTCTCTTTTGCCATTGGCTATTCTAGGTGCCCAACGCCCCGAGATCTATGGAGGGACACCCTAGTTCCTGCCTCATTACCAACTGATATATTATGTTACCAGTCCATATTACCGAAATAAAACGATAATAATTATGTTTCGGGCCTCCAATAAGTTTAAGATGGCCCTGGCTATGGTATTGCATTTACTTGGAAGTACTATTTAGCTTACATCGCATTAATATTTACGTAATCTCAGGTTTTAAAAATAGAATGCGGACGTGTCGCTTCATTATATTATTAATTGTTATGTTTGTTTAGTGCAAAACGTTAAATGTGTTACCCGGTGCCGAATGGACGCGAGTCAATCATCCGTGGCATTTGTTTAACACGTTGAATGAACGTCGCGGAGGTGGTCAATTAGTAAAAGCGTGAACTGGCTGTCAGTCTGGGAGCCTATTATGCTGCGGGCCAGCTCCAGCACTGGTACGAAGGCCGACACGCGGACGGCTCCCATTATCTCCCTGCCGGTGCCTATTCATAAGCGCCACATTACCATCCTCATTATGTCCTGACTCATGAATAATCTTTTGAGCATGCCCAATAATAGTTGCTTTTTAAGACTTAACGTATTTCGTCACGTAGATACACGATATCGTTGGAAAATTCGGTTTTTAACACGTTGAGTGCGGTGCCATTTTCAGAGGACTTTCAGCCAGTGCGTTAGAGACCTATTCGACCTCTTAACCGAGCTTCACTCTAGTGCGTATGAGACCTAATCCATCTCGTAAAATTAGGTATTTTAAAAAAACTCATATCTTTATCAAAAAATAAGATACAATCTATGTTCTTTCTGTAAATAATAGAGAATTAACTGTTCTATCTCAAGTTTGCTACGCATGGGGATGTGAAAAGTGGGTTATGAGATATAACGAAAAAAAAATTAGGTATCCATTGAATCTCGCATCGCAACTAAAGATAGATCAGTTTGGGTTGTGACTAGTGATGGGATTAAAATAAAACCCCAGTTATCGATAGCTTAACTTTTTATGAAGTAATCATTTAAACATAGTAATATTGATTTCTTATATTTACGCGAATACTAGACATTTAAATAAAACTAATCTTACGGATTTTATCGTGTTTATTATTTGTTTTTTACGTTCCCGTCGTTTCGGCTGTTTTACAGCAACCATGGTCACGGGAGGACTGACCATGGTGACTGTCCTTCCGTGAATGATGAATTATGATAATCCATAAAATTAGTTTTATTTCAATAAACATAGTGACTAAAAAAATATTTAACATTTGTTGTTCGCATTGCACACATAGTGTATTTATTCGTTTGGTTTTTTTGGCTGCATCTGTGCTACTAAATGTGAGCCGTAATTTACTGTAACAGCCTGTGCAACGACTTTTTTTGCTACCGCGCTGACAAAATATAAGAGCGTATTTTTTTTAAATGGAGTGCGCAGGTACACATTATCGACATTTGAACAACACTGAGCGCGAGCTAACGGCGCCCGCGCCGCCCGCGCTCCGCTCCTTGCGTCTACGACGCCTGTGTTTTAGGAGGTCCGAAAGATCTCCTCACGCAACAGATGTATATTATTACAACTCAGTGCGTTAGAGACCTCATCCATCTCCTATTTTTTTTATTACATTATTGAATCAAACTCGCAGCGGGAAGTAGGTATGTATATTTGTTTCTGTCAAACACATAGAAATAAAGAAGTTACGACCTCCCGCACAGAGGTGGAGAACACGATTTTCGGCGCCGCACCAGCTGAAAGTCACGTTAGAGATCTTTTAGACCTCTTAACGCAGTCAACGTGTTAAATATGATGGTGTCTATTCTTTTTTAATTATCCATGATAACCAGTTTCTACGAATTTGTTAACAGCCTTCGAACTACTAATAGATTTTAGTTCAAAATGAGGCAGTAGAGTATAGTAAACGCGTGTTGCAATGTTGGGTCTCCGAACACCCAACTTTACACAAGTAGGTAGGTATTTTTTCCTAGTTGAAACTATTAACTATCGTGTGAGTAGATTACGTGTAGATAAATCCTACATTAAAGTCCTCTAGCGCTGATAATACTATAAAACTTTTAAACTTTATCTAACTAAGTAGGAAAATTCTTGTAACTAAAGAGATGAATACCAACAATCGATAGCACACAATGCTAATACATATTATTATTACAATAAAAATATTTTATTCTCAACATACCAAGAACATAATAGGTACTTCTGTAAAATACAATTGATTATACAGACCAGTTGTATTTTACAGAAGTATCATGGTACCTCAATTAGCAATAACACCTACGCGTTTCAACGGTTTAGAAGTTTCATAACCAGTCTATGAAAGGCTCTACTTTTTGTGCCCGTTCCCCGGCTGCCGTTATGATGAGACGTAGCTCGAAATGTGTAGTTCTCGCAGCAAAAGCGGTGAACATTACCGATCGAATCCATCTCGATGCGATAAGACCGCGCGCGGCCCCCGCGTAGAAATATCGTTGATTGTAAATGTCGAATTATGATTATTATGTTCATTTTACAAATAGGCACGCTACTTTCTTGAAATTGTAATGTGTTGTATTTCAAAGAGTCGTAAGCTCAAAATGGTGTGCACCTAACTGTTCTGGTTTAGTGACCTTATGCGAAAATAGATTGAACTAATCGATAAGTGTATAATTAATTGAACGATTATCGATTGTAATCGAACTTTTTGATGAGCAAGCGGTTCCCAATGGTTGATATCTTATTCGAACGTCACGACCAGCTTACCGTTTGGGTCCTTCGAGTTTTTTTACTCTCTATTGACATAAAATAGCGGCAGTTTATAGGGTGTTCCAGCGACCAGCTCGCGCGCCGCAGCGGCAGTCAGCCCATTGTTCGAAGACATTTCTCACGATAGTTTTTTTGATCAATGCCCACGGAGGTATTTCGATTCAATTATTGTATGACATACGCATTTTAATCGTTACTTATGCCGAAGTAAATGCGTTACTGTCTGTAACTTTTATTTTCATAAATCAAAACAAAACTGTAGTCTATAAAATATGTTTAACGAACATCTTGGTAGGTACTTATTAATACACAACTGCTTTGTCTACCAATTTCAACGATACATACCTACTTACGGAAAGTTAAAATTTTTACGATTGCTTATATCTACTGCATTGGTAAATGTTGTATTGCAGACGCACTCGGATCAGATGCCGTTCCGATGCGAGTTCTGCTCACGGCTGTTCAAGCACAAGCGCTCGCGCGACCGCCACGTCAAGCTGCACACCGGGGACCGCAAGTACCGATGTGCACACTGCGAATCCGCCTTCTCCAGGAGGTAAGAATTCCTTATTAGAAGAAGAGCAAGATCTTATGTTGTATACAAGATAAGATACTATCCAGGCAAGATGACGTGACATCTTTTTGACAGGGAATTGTTAAGACGAAGAAATTAATATAATTCTTATTAATTAATATATTTATAATTCTTGGGTTCTTCAATCAAATCTTACAAATGTTGAAAAAAGTAATGATTTAACTTTCGTATAGGTAAGTACGATCGATTTGATTTACAATAAGAATACTAATGCGCCTAATCCGTAGCTATTTAAGATTAATACATAAGTAAAAGAATACTTAAGAGGTGCGTGCGCGACAAAGGACTCGGGGCAAGATTGATCACCGCGGCTCAGGGCAGCGCTCTCGGCCGCAAGGCGACGTGTCACCTTTTTCGTCACCTTACCCACACGTGACTAATTCTACGCAATTTGTCGGCCCAACGAACCGCCGTCGAGTGAAAAGAGATGATGCGCTGACAAATGGCTCGAGGGTCTCACAAAAATGAAATAATGGCCCGTACCTAAACGGGTACGGCGAGCGCGGCCATTAGCGGAGGTGTTTGGGCGAACGCCTCTATTCTGTAGTTTGCGTGAAAAGCCTCTTTGTTAGTTCTGTTTGGTCCGTGCTTTATGTGGATACTTATGTCTCATATGATAAATCGCTGTCCCGGCTTGGTCACACAAAGTCGATTTATCTCAATTTTAAAACTCTTATACGGATGTTTTGAGGACGAACAAGCCCTACTTGAGAGTTAAGAGTTTTAAAAAGGAAAAAGAACAACAAAATTCTTACACTTAAGATTTCGAGAGTAATTCCTTGTAAAAATTTCATTTAAGATAATTTTTTGTTTACTAAACGAGTATTCAAATTTTCAGTGACCATCTGAAAATTCATATGAAAACCCATGACAATCAGAAGCCCTTCCAATGTACGGTGTGCAACCGAGGCTACAACACGGCGGCAGCTTTGACGTCACACATGCAGGGTCACAAACGCGATCGCGAGGGGCGCGAGCCAGACCGCCGCCGCGCCCTACGGTGCCTGCGGTGCGGCGATGCCTTCCGACGACCCGACCTTTTGCAGGTACGTTTTCAATTTTATCATTGCTCGTTTGACGCGCTATTAACTATCAACAGTCGTTTATATTCTTTATTTTATGCCAGGCACATATGGCCAGTGCTCATGCGGTTGAAGCGGCCGCCATGACCCCGCCACGACGTGTGGCCTCGCAACCGCCACCCACTCTTCTCACGTGCATCTATTGCACTCGTGACACCTTCACCAGCATGGAGCAATTGCAGCTACACGTGCGGGCGGCGCACTCTGCGCTCCTCAACGGCGAGGCACCAGTCCAAGCAGTCGACCAGCCGGCCCCAACCGATTTAAGTCGAAGAGCACCAGACGAAACTCCGGCAGTTAAACGCCCAAGATCCGGATCTGGGACTCCACAAACTGCACTATCACCTAGCACATTACTCTGCAACCAATGCGACGCGGCTTTGCCGGATTTTGAAGCATTTCGTGCTCATCTAAAAGGGCATTTGGAAGAGGGTGGAGAGATGAACCGATCGAGTCCCGCGCCGTGCATCCAGTGCGGTGCAACTTTTGCGGACGCTGCGGCCTCCGAGCGACACCTCACCGCTCATTACCTGGCGGTCTCCTGCGAGTACTCCTGCCACAGTTGCGCTCGAAGCTTTCCCGCACCTGATGATCTCCAGAAGCATCTTCTCGAAATGCACGCACATCACCTGTATCGCTGTGCCCTATGTAAAGAGATCTTCGATTCGAAAGTCGCTATTCAGGTGAGGTTTTCTCCATAAAAGGAACGAAGGTACTTAACATAGGTACCTAATGAAATAGATCTTTACGAATGATAATTAAAGTCATACCGGTGCGTGTTCAGGTGCACTTCGCGGTGGCGCACAACGGCGAGAGCAAGGTGTGGGTATGCCGGTCGTGCGGCGCGGGCGCGGGCGCGCTGCGCTCGGAGGCGGCGGGCGCGGCGCACGTGCGCGCGCGGCACGCGGGCGCAGCGCCGCGCTGCGCGTGCGGCGCGCTGCTGGCCGCCGCCGCGCCGCGTGCGCACCGCGCCTACCGCTGCCCCGCGCCCGCCTGCACCGACGCCTTCGCCGTGCAGTACCTGCTCGAGCGGCACATGCAGGCGCACCACGCGATGCCACATCAGGTGACACTACTTAAATATTGTTTCTGATACTGAAGTTTATGCTTATGTGTCGGTTTCCACCAGAAAACCATTTCCATTTTCTTGTTTGTAGATTCCAATGCAGATCATCAGTCTGTGATCACTTTTATTTTAATTTTTCCAGGTGTTAAACGGTGAAATGGTCAGGCCGAAACGAATGGAAACCAGTAACGGTGGGGAATCCGCTGAGGACGCGCGATCTCCCCGAACGCCGGGTGTCGAAGTAGCTGCCACTGGAGGTGCCAGTGGTGAGGAACGGCGGCGAAAGAACGGTGCGGTCACTCTGCAATGCGCGTACTGCGGGGAGCGCACGCGCAGCCGGGCAGAGCTCGAAGCGCACACCCGGGCGCATTCCGGAACCGCCGCCGCCAGACACAAATGCCTCATTTGTGATGAGGTGTTACCTTCGGCTGCAGTGCTTGCGGAACATAAACTTACACACTGCAAGGTAAGCATGGCTCCTCACCCTAAGGGCAACCATAAGTAGATTAAAGTTTTATTATTTTAAATCTACATAACATATTCATTTCAGGTGGTGTCGGGCGACACATGCTCCCGGTGTCGCGCTCGGCTGCTCTCGGAGGAATCGTTCCTCAACCACATGGCCCGTCACCACCCTGCGCTCCCCGCGCCTTGCGTCGTGTGCCGCCAAACCCTGGCTTCGGAGGCAGAAGCTCGCCTGCACGCGCGCTTCCACCTGCGGCCTGGTGAGGACGAGCAACGCTGCGCGATCTGCCTCCGAGCGATGCCGGAGCGCGAGGCGGGGGAGGGGGCCCGCGCGTGCGCGGCGTGCTACGCGCGGCACGCCGCTCCCCGCGCGCCCGCACCGCCGCCCGCCGACAACGACTGCCGCCTCTGCCGCCGCGCGCTCGGCTCCCCGACCCGTCTCCAAGCTCATCTAATCGAGCACACGTTCGCTGGTATCGGGGCATTCACGTGCTACCTCTGCTCGGCCGTGTTCACGAGCGCGGCGGGCCTGCAGCGCCACCTGCCGGAGCACGCGACGGCGCCGCGCCCGTACGATTGCGGCCGCTGCGGCCTCAAGTTCTTTTTCCGAGCGGAGCTGGACAACCATGCTTTTGTGCATTTAGAGGAAGCGGAGATCGCACAGCGTGCATTTTACGAGGCGTACGCCCGCGGGGCGGCGTCCGCGTGGGCTGCGCTCGCGCCGCCGGAACAATCGCGTGCGACTTCACCGCCCGAAGTGAAGCGCGAGCCGGAGATCAAGGAGGAGCGGCCAGAAGAGTACATTGAAGTATCATCGCCGGCTCCCGCCCCACCGCCCGCGCCCTCCGCACCGTCACCCGTCCCAGTTGTGAAGGAAGAAAAACCAGACGAAGAATGAACCCTTGGTTTTGTTGCTCACGTGAGCGTTGACGCCTTACGTGCCAGGTTACTCCGGGATTTCCTTTTACGTGTCGATAAGTAAACAAGAGTTTGATGAAGAAATGAATTACGCTAGGCAGGCTAGGTGAATGCAATTTATATAAAATGGAGGATTGCCTGCAAGTGGCAGCACATTGTCGTCCGAGACGCGGGTTCAGCCCGCTGCAATACTAGATTACGTCCGAACGAGCTATGTTAAGTGCTAGGTAGTCGTTACACGTTAGATGTACGTCGTTGAAGTTTTTTGCGTTCAGAACGCCGTATCTCCTGTAAGTAAGCCGTAAGTTGGTAGGTAGTTGTATCGTTTATGTTGGCTAGGAATATGTTTTATAATGTTTACATGGCTATTTGTATAAACTGTTAACTTAATAAATTATTATGTTAAGCTTCTTTGGGATTACTTTTATTCAAATTATGGACTTTAAAACCTGATATATTTATGAAAATAAATATAACGACCGTGGACTCTTCCTCTTGCAATTAGAAAATACTGCAGAAAAAAAAACTATATTCAAGCAGTAGCAATTTGCTGTTGTATCCAGGGTAGTAGGCCGGCGATGTTGACGTACGCCGCGGAGACGTCGGCGGCGGCGCATCCCAGCCCCCATGCCACCAGCCCCACCACCACCCACCGACCCCCCACTTGACACACCAAACCGGACCCACCGTCACCCTGGAAATAATGCATTCCTGTAAACGGGAAAATAAACACAAAATATTCGAAATGAATGACGAAAGTAGGTTTCCTAATATTAATCTATGGAAATACCGTGAAATAAAAAAAATACCGGATTTGCCTTTGTGGCTTTTTTTTCATGTACAAAATAATAATAAATATCCATTTAAACGCATGTATTTATCGTATATATATATATATATATATATATCTCAGAAACATTTACCCCCAAATACATTGAAGTTTGAATCAATTTACAATGACATTATATCCGTACAAAGAATTTTCTTCATAGCCGAAACCTTTCTTTACGTTCGTTTTGTTTGCAATTACAAATATAGCTTGGTTAAAAGTACATACAGTGCACGAATCCTTGTTAGCCTCTCCCCCGGCGCATACGAAGGATGTGGTGTCCAAAACATAAGTAGATCCTAAGCGTGCAGTCTGCAGCTGCGACTGACACGTGGCCGGCGCAACTATCGGCACATCAACTTTTTTCAAGATCTGTTGGTATTGGCCTTGCAACCCAAACGTGTTCTTACCCCATCCCGACACCCAACACCTAAAAACATAATAAACGTGACCCTTGCCTTTAGCCCTAGAAGTTTCAATCTTGTGTATATGTATTCATTATGAATCTCGCATACCTCTGACCAATATAGGTAGTAGTTGAGGACGGTGGCAGACAAGCTCTGTTAATAGTCGTCGCAGCTCCAGCACTGGGTGTGAAAGGAACAGCTGATGACAGCCTCAATACTGTGATGTCATACTGTAGGGTGTTTGCATTGTACGACGGATGGGTAAACACTTTTGACACCGTATACTCTTTGTATGGCACTGGCTCGTAAGTACCAGCGGCATCCCATTCGCCGAGGCGAACCTTGACATTCGGAGCTGTCCCTGAAACACTGACCTTCGAATTTAATATCGACAACCTAGGAGAGAGAACTAGAACGAGAACTATATCTCTCTCAGATATAACATTACTTACACATAAGGGGCCAATCTGTGAGTGACTGTTATAACATTTAATTGGTCGACCAGGACACCTCCTGCTATGTAGTCGTTTTGTTTCGTCAATATGAGTCCCTGGAATATAAGAACAGCGTAATAATAATAGATTTTTAAGTTCGTATCAGATGTAACTATGAATATATCTTTATGAAGAATTCAAGAGTGCCTCACCTGCCAAGGGAACTCGCCAAAATTTGCTTGTCCAGCAGCAGGTGTAACACCAGTTACGGGGACTGTCTGCAGAGTGCCACAAGCTACCGCCGCAGTGGCCGCTGTGTTGCCGCAGCAATATTCTTGCCCGGTGGGACACTGGGTTGCAACCTGAACATTCATTCGTATTAATTTAAAACTTGTTTACTTCCTATGGCCAAAACAAGAGAGAAAGAAATATTACTTACTGGGGTAACGATTCTTATGTCTATCATGCCAGCTCCGGAAGAGGCGCGCACACATGTCCCAGCTGGCACACATGCACAACTACTCTGTCGCTTCACAATTTTGTGCCCACGATCTCTTCTCTGAACATTATTTAAAAAATCCTTCATATTCACAGCGTGTTCAGGATTAACACTTCTGCGTTCCCTAGGAAACTTAACAGCGGTATCGTATGAAGGCAATTGTGCACTGTATCCAGTTATTGGTGGCACATTTAACGCTGCTGAAATCCCCGGAGTGGTGCCGAGCCTGGGGTCTATCGGGAGCGGGCCTGCGACGTTTTCACCAGGGTTAGAAACACATACAGACTCTGGATTGGTACAAATTATGAGGGGCAAAAGCACTACACCTCTTGTTGTTGATATCGTTGTCATCGGAGGTGGTGTGGCGGGTGGCTTAAGTGGGGCTGTCGTGGCTGTTGTGGGCGCGGTCGTTGGAGCAGCAGTTGGAGGCATAGTGGTCGGCGCTGCTGTGGTCATAGGAGGTGGCATAGGAGCTGTCATGCCACCTGGAGTCGGGGGCTGCGCGGTACTCGTAGTTGTTGTCGATGTAGTGGTCGTCGCGGCCGTGGTAGTCGTTGGCATAATAATAGGGGACGGCACACCTGACACCACTATAATAGCAGGTGATGGGTTTGCGGGCAGAAGCCCCAAACAAGCGGTTAAAAGCCACAGACACATGCGGATTGATTTGCGCTTATTTCTGCGAACAACAACGATACTCTGTCGGCGGCGTTCAATCAATGTCTGTTATAGTTAAAAATTATGATGTGCTAGACATTAAATATGTCCTTAGTTCTACGACTGATGGTATTCCCCTAACAATTGCAGCCTTCATGGTGTAATGCGCATGATCACATAGCGTCAAATTGTTGCAATCGACGAAATGTGGATTACTAATCCTTTGTTGCCGGGTACGCAAATGCTGTAATTTGCGTCATCCTTTGTAAGAGGAAATTATTGTAATCTCCTCTCACATGGTCACAATGTCCAGTATAAAATTGCGACAATGTGTTGAAGTTACGTGTGTGTTAATCAGCATTATTTTCATAGATATATAGTTGTTTGATTGATAAATCATTGAATTTTTATTTTGGTAAAAAATCCCTTCGGTATCTTGCTTTGACTGTGAAGTGGCATTGCTATCTATTTTCTATGATGAAAGCTACTGTATATTAGATACATAAACAAGAATAGTACTTATAAATAGACTCTCTTGGTGGCTTAAGCTAGGCCACCTAACTAAAATTCGACACAACTAATCAGTATGTAGTTAAATCAACTAAACAGAGAATCAGTGTAATAAGGCCCTTCTACAACTGCCACCTAACGTACCAGAACAGTACTTGTACACAAACACGTAACGTGGCTATCATACCGACCGAGCCCATTGTGTCATCCTCTATTAAACCTTTACAGATGGCGCTTCCAGCGACGACGGCTAAAACTTCTCGCTCACCACAGTGAGGCGCCACTGCCGACTCAGATCTTTTTGCGCAAGCCACTGTACGTCAGTCAATACAAACAAGAAATCTACAGCGAGAACGTAAGGTATATGTATAGTTGATGATGATAGCGCCAACCAGTAGTGCGCTGCTACGCTTGCGTGCATTGCTTGTGTAATTCGAGGTCCGGTTGTGGATGCAGTTCATTATAAATATTTCATATTGCCGCGAGTTTAAATAATGAGAGATTTGTGTGACTTACTTTTAGAATTTAAGTTCACGTTTAGTTCAGTGAGTTAACGATACGTCTATTTCAATTCCCGTGCCTACCATAAATCATCGATTAGATATAAAAAGTTTAATTGTCCATAGTTATCCGTGCATACTGTGCCTTCGTGAAAATGTACGGATAACGTCTACAGATTTCATTTTTCTCTTACGACCCTACCAAAATGAATCTACCTGCGTATAGTAAAATAGTAAAGAAGATATTAAATAACATACCCGCAGTGTCCGAGAGGCATTAATCTTTCAATGAATTTCATTAGCTGTCGACTCTTCAAAATGCCTTCGTATAATCGAGAGATTAACGTGGATCTAAATTCTAATGAAAATGGTGCCTTGAAGACTGAAGCTAAAGATGATAAAATCGATGAAAATCGCTATGTGTCAACCGACAGCTTGCCGAGTAATGCTCCTGTGGGCCTCGACGCCGATCAGAGGCTGGCTTTCGCACTCAGGGATTTTTTGGTTCCATCTAGCACTACGGTGAGTGACGGGGAGCCATCTCCCTCGGCGCTCGATCAGGCCCTGCCCTTTATAGACGAGCAGGTAGATGTGGAAGAGGCCACACGGTCTGATGAGGAGCAGCCGCAGTGTCGGGACACAGAGGACGTGCTCAACAACGCCGCCTGCCGGCTCAGGCGGTGGCGTGCAGCGTCGCGGAAACTGCGGCGGCCGCGGATCATAAACAATCTGAGCACCAAGGAAGATAAAGATGGTAACGTTAGCAAAGCGTGTAACGGAGGGCACACGGACCTGGCGGACCGGCTGCGCAGCCTGGCCGCGGCAGGCAGCATGTCGGCGTCGGCGGGCGAGCTGCTGTCGCTGGCGCCCCCGCCGCCCGCCGCCACGGCACCGCCGTCGCCAAGCTGTCTGTTGTCACCCTCCCTCGCCGACCAGAGTTCCGCCGAATACTTTGTAAGGGTTCAAAATTCTTTATCGCATCACGCTGTGTTTACGAGTGGCTACGTAATTGCTACCAGTGCTCTTATCATAAGGGACACATGTGAGGAACGGCGCGGTGATTATTTACATAACTACTAAGCACGTAGAGAGTATTTGCGTATTAAAGAGTACATACTTCCGCAAATAGTGATAACAAAATTAGGATTTTATTTGCTTGTGAAAATTCATGCTAGTAGGTACAAGGTAGGTAGATTAACATGAATTGTAATTCTTTTGTTATGAATAAGCACCTTAAACAAACTTGGCTAGGTACGATCGTTCGTGGTAGGTAGTCCATTGTCACCGCGCAGTTTTCCTTCCAAAGTTGACACCACACTAAACCTGTAATAATTTCCATAAAGCGTTTCCATTGGTTCACTCACAAGCATAGATTATTCCTAATTATGGTGTCATAACATTTGAAAAATAACGACCAGGTTTTGCGGGGTTAGTCTTAGTACATTCATACGAATAACGGAACGGCATTTTTGTTATAACAGCGCTGAAAATCTAAAGAAAAAGTTAGATACCTTACTATATAACTTTGTCTCCAATCCACAGAACGCTAAAAAATTACTATGCTCAAACCTACACGACAACGGAGATACAAAGGAGCAAAGGAATATATATAGTTCAGTTTACGTGGTTTAACTAAACCACATCGTAAACGTGAAGGCTGATTGTAAAGTAACACAAGTGTCCTCATTTTTTTCCTTTCTTAATTCAATCCTCCTTATGCTTTGCTTTTGCAGTGCTTGCCTAGATTCGTTTGGCTTAGGCGACACTAACAATAAGTTTTGGATCAATTTAATTCCTTAAACGAAAAAAAAAATAAACTAAATAAAAAATTACGCCAACTTGAATTAAACTGCGGTTGGATAATTCATTTTATAATAGGTATAGCAAACTAATGGTTTTTGTAAAGAGATGTATAAATAGGTAATATTTATATCCCCACTGGGTTGATCCCACATATTTGTGTATCTTATGACAACGTTATTTCTATCCAGATCATTCAGTTTATCTTCTGTTAATGAGAAGTGAGAACCTACTTACATACTTTTATGTCTCCTTTAATAATCTTTTTATTTCTCGCTCCTCACTTTCATTTTAAACGCGGTCTAAAATGTAGTTAAGTACCTACGATTAAAAAGTATTTTGTTATAAGTCATCATATAATGTCTTAATGTGTAGCATACCGGTTACATAGTAACCTAACATCGTTCGGAGCTCAGCTTCGTACCTACGTACTATAATACTAAAAATTATTAGTACTAAAAACTATAAATTATTATTATACCTACCTATATACTTAATTAATAATAATAGTATACCTACTTAATAATAACACATTATAGTTATATGTGTTAAAGAAAATGTGTAAATAGTGTTTGCTTTTTTATTTAAGAAAGGAAAACAGTTGTATTTCTCGGTACATTTACTTTGTATGCGGTGTTATTTTTAAATGCCTACATAATTCATCTTTTTTCAAAATTATCGCTATACATTACCGTTGGTTCATATTTGTATATTTCTTATGGTAATGAAATAAAACAAGTATCGTCGTGCCACACGTAGATTTTTTGATTGAATAACAAATACCGCGCATGAGTATAAGCTACTGACTGCCTGACTGGTGCAGAGATAAACGTGAAAGTAACGGTGCAGTCAAATATTGCGTTAACCTATTTAATAAACGAGAGACTTTAGTTGACAAAATACTACTGCCTATATTATATATAAGGCTTAACAATAACAGTGTATAATATTTTAAGGGGTCCATTTGTAGGCTATGAAGGGCACGTTCTTAAAAAAAAAATAAAAAAAAAAATAACACTATGTGCGCGATGAAACTGTACTGGGCTTGTTTTCTCACAGACAAATCAAACACTGTATACACTAATAACCGTGATCGTAATCACCTACTTGTGCCCCTTAATTTTTTGTAAACTATTTTTGTTAAGCCTTGTGTATAAGGTTGTTTGTCTCGTGAAACCATAGATCAATGGGTGAAACCGTAAAGGCCATCTATAGCTATCAACATTTTCCATACGAACAAAAAAATACAACCGAATTGAGAACCTCCTCCTTTTTGAAGTCGGTTAAAAATACATATTATAGTGACTGAGTGATAGGCGATAGCATAGGTCTCAGTAAGGAACTTTTCCTCTTGCTTTTGCGTCTTGGAAGTATGACGTAGAAAGTTGTATGACATTAGTCAAATTCACCTTGCCGTTCGAATCATACCCATAATAAGTCAGCTAACGTACTTACATACTCACCTTTTGTACGCAAAAACAAAATTACTGCACTTAACAATAAAATTGCACGAATATCCGCAACTACGCATCCTTCAGCCTTTCACCAATTAAATCATTCATCATTAAAAGTCGGATTTTATTGAATGAAACCAGTTGTTGACGTCATTTGTGCGTCGGTGGTGGCTGGTTAAATATGTATGTAGGTATCTGCATAAACATGTAACGAACAGCTGTTTTGAAACCGATCATTCTTGCGATACGTACAAGTACCTAACTATAGTTAGGTCATTAACATATTTTGCCTTCATGAAGAGGCCTTCGATGTTACCATTTTCTTTACTAGGTACATTCATAATATATTCTATTATCCCATTCGCTTGGCGCGCTGAAATCTGTGTATGGTTATAGTTCAATTCATGTAACTGTGCCGTTTCGACATTAGTTCTAGGCGCGTCGCATTATTTAAGTAGATATAAAATATATATTGCGCCGCCCCTTCAACCAACTGCAAAGCGGCACAGATAGATGACATGACGCGAACTATAGTAAGACTTGAGTTAGACACAATACGCGTGAATAATCATCACGACATAGCTTGTAGGTACCTACCTATCTACTCAATCGTTATTCACCGGATTGTTAGTAAGATTGTATAAAAATGCATCTTGAAAAAATATATCTATATTTTGACCGTTAATTGCGGATTGTAAAGCGAAAGACAAGTCCATATGAGATGGTGAATGGTACCGTGAGAGTCGAGGTCACTTTTATTTTAGGCAGTGGGCACGGTTGCCGAGACGGCCGCTCTCAACCCTCGGCTCGGCGACAGGGTCTCCACGAAGTATACCTACTATAATGTATTGTGTAGTAAGGCGAGTGCACGCGGTCACATCATGAACCTCACGCGACGGAGCCGCCCGTAGCGTGCTGTATTGATTGGTTCAACCAAGCGAATGACTTTAATCTTGACCAGTCGATTTGCGTCATCAAATCTATACAACAACACAGTTCTTATTTAGTTACTACCTACCTATCCAACTCACGTTTTATGTTCATGGCATTAAAATAGCAGCAATTTATTAATAGAATTTTAAATGTAGCTTGCCTGTTATTTCCTATGCGTAAGTTGCTGTTGGCAAATTTGAGCTTGAAACTTGATAATATACGATACTAAATACTGAACATAAGTTTCGATGTTGATATAAGTAATAATAATTGTTAACCTTTCTTAACCCACCGCCGGGCATGGACCTCCCCTATATTTAAGCGGTATTTCAACCACAGTAGGCAGTTAGACTTCATAAGTGACTGAATAACCGGCTCGGTTCTCACAGAGATGTAAATGTCCTTCCTCACGATGTTTGCCTTCACCGCTGAGCAAATGATAATGCATTGTTGGTTTTTGCAATATTTTTTCTATACCTATTTAGTTAAGATAGATAGGTTCCTCGATACACTTTATCCAGCTTCACCTTAAGCTATATAGATTTGGAGCATAAACATAATCTAAGAATTCCTAATAAGTGCCTAATGGAGTGAGGGGTTATCTTAAATCTGCATGTCTCCTTTGCAAAGATCTCTTGGGTGGGATGCGTCTGGATTATATGAATGCAATCAATATTATTATGCATACTTACCTATTACCGGTTTGTATTACACCTACCCGGTTTGTATCATAATATGTAGGTACTTACTACCATTACCTGATTTCTTGTAAGGAACACAATTAGCAGTTTTTGTAGACCACTCACTAGTCACGCTAAGGAATTTCCTCGTCTTCGTATTTTGTAATCCCAAAGACGTCACAATTAGGTTGAACTGGCTGACACTCCCACCGAATGAGCTAATACAACATAATAAGAGATGTGGCTTCTACAATAAAATGAAGTTATAATGTTGTGACATCAAACCCTCATTGCGGTTATGATATTATGCGCTCTTGCATTGGATATAGGTATATACACGTACTTAGTAACCATAGAATTATAAGAATTAATTCATTATTAACCTGCCCAAATAATAACAATATCGCCACACGAACACACCAACTATACGGTCCCACACTGAGTAACGCTTCTATTATGGAAACCGTACAATTGATTGGGGGCGAACCCAGTATATAATACTTATATAGATATTAAATCTATGACTTAGGTACAAACATTCGTGCTCATCACAAAAAGTTTGTCCCTACCAGGATCCGAACCCGGGACCCTCGGCACTGAATGCAGGAACACTGAGTCACTGACCCACTGAGCTAATCAGCTCGTCAATAAAAAACTTTTTAACAAAATAAAAACTGTCTTCAAAAAACTAAAAAGCCAAAAATAATCTAATCTTGAAATCTACCTTGTCTAACTAAATCAAATATTTAACTAATCTGAAGTCGGTGCCAAACAAACAGCTGAGTTGAATATTGCCGGTCTGCGCCAAAGACTATACCTACAAATTGGTCCGCGCATCTCGTTACTGAGTATACTTTTGTTATTCTTCATCGTTAGTTTATTTGGCACCGACTTCAGATTAGTTAAATATTTGATTTAGTTAGACAAGGTAGATTTCAAGATTAGATTATTTTTGGCTTTTTAGTTTTTTGAAGACGGTTTTTATTTTGTTAAAAAGTTTTTTTATTTTACAATTTTTAGTGGATATATTTACTATTATTTGTCACTAAAAAGAATGTAATATCAATCTTTTTTTACTGGATAATAGGTATACCAATTATAACATCATCGCGAGAAAAACATAGATTCAAAGAAATCAAGATAAAACAAAAACCACTGAATCAATCTCGCTGAATTTTAAAAGGGTATACCTTATTCTGTAAAAAAGAATAATCCAAATCGGAACATCCACGAAAAATATTTATTTATAGCCAAAGTGCATCCCATAATAATTTCAATAAGCCCAAACACGGCTTGGATACATTGTTTTATTACAATGTTCCGGTTCCTCCTGAGTTTATCATCAGATCAGTTCGATGGTACCATATTCATCAGAACCATTTCATTAAATTTGCTTTTTCATAGTCGCTTAACGATCATCATCGAGATTATATGGGCGCAACCCGTGAAATACGTATCACTGACAAGTTCCGGTGGCCATTTGTGGTCTTCTTCATCACTTTCACTTCAGCAAATGATACTTTCTGAATGCAAATGCTTGACTTCTTGGTGAAAATACCAAAATTGCTATAGGTTTGCCTATAAAATTTGAGGAGTCCTCTCAATTCCTCATGGATCCCATGACCAGAACATTTTTTTGAAAAAAATGGGACCAATCTGTAAGCATATCCTTTCATATAAAAAAATAATTTTCCAAATCGGTTCATAAATGACAGAGATCTGAGGTAACAAACATAAAAAAAAAAAAAAAAAAAAAAAATACAACCGAATTGAGAACCTCCTCCTTTTTTTTTGAAGTCGGTTAAAAATAAAGTGAAATCCCACTGACCTACATCAGAAAGTAGGTTTAAGAAACTTAATATAATGTAGTCGGTACTCGGTAGGTATGTATATGCCAAAGGGTCTTTCCATCCACTTTCCAATTACCTGCCCAATAATGTACGAAAGTGCTAACATATTATTTAAAGTTGTCACGCTGCTACTCACCTAATCCCCGCAAGTGATAACTGCCTTCACCTGTTATTTATTGCATTACATATCACTCTGAAAACACGATATAAATACCACTATTGATAAGAAATATCACAGCTTAGGTTATAGGAACATCTAAAATTATATTTTTCAAGTAAGAATAAGTGCGCAATATCTCATATCGCTACGTTATTGGGTATCAAAATCGATTTCTTACACGGGCTGGACTAGGCGGCTTGATTGTATTAACCTTGAACCCTTGAGATTCCATAAATAGCTGAACATTTACTGTTATGGCCCCGTTGATAGCAATATTTCATTTTTAAACATGACATCAAGATAAAATTCGGTTGACAATCATTCACATTTTCGTTTCAGCCTTTCATTCACACATAGGTACTTACGGGGTGTTCGTCGTTTCACACCACAAGCGGTTCGCACCATGGTGTGAAACGACGAAGTGTACTTTTTGAAGGCGCTGTTTCACACCATGGTGTGAATCAGCCAATGCTTTTTTAGACTTCGTCGTTTCGCACCGTGGTGTGAATCAACCCAGGACTCTTTTTGGCTTCGTCGTTTCGCACCAATATCAAAAGTTTGAAAATATAGTGTGGTTTTGTACAGACGGGTAGAAAACTGTTAATGGATAAAATGAATAGTGCAATAAAATACAAAATAAGTATATAACTCAGCTTTTTTGTTATTGGATAAAGTATTAATACGAATCAAAATAATTGTTTTTTTTTACTTTAAGAGCGCGTTCGTGAGTGCGGTCCGTTTGGAGATCCCGGAGCCCCTCCAACATGTGTCGAAGGCGGCCACCGGGGGGTTTACTCACACAGCTCTCCCACACAGAGGCCGCGTATCTATCGAAGATTTCCCACCCGTCAACAAAAAAAAAAAGATAGGTTAAAGTAATCCCTTTCGTGAAAAGACACTTGTCAAATAAACAATAAAATGAATCTGGTCTAGGAATACAGGCTTTTGATTGGCAAATAACAATTATATTATTATTTTGCATGCTATTGGGTTATCTTTAAGGTTACTGTTCGGAGTTTATATTCTGAGAGTGGTGGTGTTCACGTTGTGTTTTGTAAATTTGAGTGATTTGTATTAGGTAAGTACATCTCACAATATTTTTGTAACATCCTATATTTTGAGATTAGTTTCTATAGCTAACCACATTATTCGTTTATAATAAACTTTCATAAAAAGAACATCATAGTAATTTGTTGTTAGATATATTATGCATTTAATATAAATAATACAATATATCACCAGCCATAAACAAAAGTCCAGAAGTAAAAGTTGTTGGGTGCTATTTTGTCTTCAGCCGCATTTTGTGGCGAAAGCGAAAAAGTTGGGTCTTATCACATTTTCTGCCGAAGTTATTGTATGACGGTTGGCTATATGTGATGGAAAAAATCTCAAACACTACAGCTCAGCCTGTGATTTTCAATTATTACTTTAATTATGTAAGCATAATAGTAATGTAGTAAAAATCTACCTGTGATATTATCTAATTAGTTATAAGTAAAAGACACCCCCCCTATTTTGTATTTTATTGCACTATTCATTTTGTATCCAATAACAGTTTTCTACCCGTCTGTACAAGACCACACTATATTTTCAAACTTTTGATATTGGTGCGAAACGACGAAGCCAAAAAGAGTCCTGGGTTGATTCACACCACGGTGCGAAACGACGAAGTCTAAAAAAGCATTGGCTGATTCACACCATGGTGTGAAACAGCGCCTTCAAAAAGTACACTTCGTCGTTTCACACCATGGTGCGAACCGCTTGTGGTGTGAAACGACGAACACCCCTACATAATGCTGTCTTGCTTTCTGCGCCGAGGGTTCCGGATTTGAATCATGGTAGGGACAAACTTGGTGTGGCGAGCACGAATGTTGGTAACCGAGACATTAATGTTTAGTATCTATGTAAGTATTATATACTCGGTTCGCCGCCAGTCCATTATACGGTACACATAATACAAGCGTAATTGCTTAGTGTAGGACCGTATAGTTGGTGGTTTCGTCTGGGGATATATTAATTGTTATTATTACGCTTTGACAACGTACTACAGTAGATACACATACATTACTTCTAGTTGTTTGACTAAATGTTTTTTTTTGGTCGGGAATCAAAAACATACGTAGTGTTTTATTATATTTACACTAGCGTTGACCGCGGAACTTTGTATTCGTACGCGTTGACTTTGATTTGGTTTTGATATCTCGGGGAATCCTTCAGCTGTCACCATGTCAAGATTAATTAAAATCCAGCAGGTGGATGGATATTGACCTTCACTCTGTTAGCTATTCCGGAATACATCCATTGCCCAGCATAAAAAGTATCAAACTAGGTAGGTACTTATCATCATGCCAAATTTAATTAAAAATCCGAGTCTACCTCACGGATTTTCCGTCATGCGATAATATACAGACAGACAAATTCCGCAGATGGCAGTTGACCTTTGTATCGAAAATAATGACAACGATATTCTTTTTCAATTTCGGACAGAACTACTAAGCACCTACTAGGTTACGAAGATTTTTATTTTTTTCCCAAAACACATGTGTAAAGAGATTTTTGTGATGTGCTTTTTAAAATCTATCTGACGCGTGCTGTGCCTGCTATTCAGCTCGATCTCCTCAAACATAGGAGTAGGCGGAGGCAGCGATGGCGGCGCGGCGCGCCTCGGAGAGCGCCCTCATGACCCAAATTTTCGCAATGACGTCATCGAACACCGACCACCTATGTGGGTCATGCCTGCGCCGCAACACCGACCGATACGCTCTGTATTTTGATATTGTATCAGATAAGAATCTCGACATTCGTAATATTACCTTTTGGGCCCGGAGAGTGAAATTGACAGAAGTTCTGGACTTTCGAAGTACTTAAAATTAAATAGCAATATTAGCTCCGATGTTCATTATGTAAGTTATAGATATTTAATTAATTACTAAATTATTAACAATTAAAAATAACGCAGCATTCTATAATGAAAATTTAAGGCACTATGAGCGTAACAACACGTACGACACGAACATAAACCAATAACAAATTAAATTGCGTCAAAAGAGAAGGAAGACAGTCAGTAAATAAATTAATTAAGTACCTACCTGGTTGATATGACCACACACTACCACACAAATATAATAATTATATATTTTAGTTTATTATACACAATAAGTAGGTAAGGAACCTATTTTTAGGGTTCATTTGTCAAGCTAGGAACCCTTATAGTATTTAATTAATTAATCTGTACATTGAATATTTTTGAGAAAAAAATATTCGTGGATATTATTAGCGATACTTGCGCGAAGCCGCTATTTGTGGTTTTTTGTGTCTGTAAAACGCGCGCACCACGCAAAAATCATAGAATATATTGTTATTAAATTTGCCATGGTAACCGGTTATAACCTGGGTCTTCACTTCATGCAGAAAAATAGAAGGGTTCTTCGGAGATTGTCCAAATATGAAACGCGCGTGAACGGAGTTGCGGGTACTGCTTGTCACACACAAAGTCCAATCCAATTCCAATTAAAAGTATGGCTCCATCGTTTAACACAGTCGTATTCGAATCATACATACAAAAAAAATCGTACCATATTTATGTGTGACTGGTGCAGATCAAACAGTATTGTTTTTAAACAGAATGCAAAGGTCCGTCTGACCATTATTAAAAAAACGAAAGTCGACGTTAGAAAAATTAATAGGGTTGTACGCACATTTTCAAATATTAATAGTAATGTTTAATTAAAATTGTATCGCTTTTTATCTGATAAATGCTTTTTATTATCCAATTTAACAAGGTTATTATAATGTGTGCACTAAATACTTACAGAACATGGATTAAAATTTAAATAAATTTGGGGGTTATTGTACAGCTAGCTAATAAATCCAATTTCGGTAAGTATAGGTATATAGGTACGTATTCTTTTTATGTAGCATAAATTACCCATAAGTAAAATTGCCTGAACTGTAGGTTAAGCGTAAAGATGGGGTGGATGTGACGTCCCGCCTCATAATAATAAATGCAATCACGTGATAGCAAGTACGAGTCAACTCAATTAGTGAAATTGACAATTTAATTACATAATATAACTTCGATTCTTATGGTTCCTATACCACAATCTATTAAAAAAAATGTTCTTGGTGAGGATCTACAACCGTATTTATTTATGAATGTAAATCCAATCGTTTCCAATATTATCATTGATTGTGGGAAGTACATATATATATATATTTTCCCTATGGATTTGGTTTGTTCTGTTCAGTCACAGAACCAGTGTTGTGTTTTGCGCACAGACCAGTTGGTCTGTGGTGTTGCGTGATGCAGAGTGAGGGTAACGCAGCAGGGCACGAAGTTTCTGTATGTATTTTTATCCAATTAACTACGTAAAATTATCAACCCTTAAAGTATTCATAAGTTTAGGCACATTGTCATAATAATAATATTATTGAATGTATCAAAACTTTAAGTGTGCTATGCACACCCTATTTAATTAAAAATATTATTCTATTGGACAAAAACCTCATAAAATAATAATGATTATGTCTGTGATATAAATATATTATAATGATTATATATGTGTATAATATGTTATAATTTTATAGAAGATAATCCGTTTAATATGTTCTATAATTATTATAATATTTTAAAAAATAATCTTTCAAATATTTTATGATTGCACAAAAACTCAAAGTACAAGGCCGCAACTTACGTCATAGCGAAATACGAAATCATAATTTATTAATGCCATTTGTGGACATTCAAAAATACTTATTTAATTTTTTTGCATATAATTGGTAACTATATATGGTAATGGCACTGATATGGTAATAGAGGTGAAGGAACTTATTTTAAATCTGTACATTAATAATGAAAATATACGGTGCTGCTCTAATTTCCCAAAAGCCTAATACTTAAATTATTCTAATAGGTATTAAAGTTGCCATTACTTATGTTTATTAATAATCAATAAATAATAACTGAATAAAAACTTTAAAGATCTGAAAAACTTGATCGGTTGTTTGTTTGGCACCGACTCAACATTCGTTAATATTACATTTAGTTACTTGCACCGGTAGATATTAAGATTAGATTATTTTTTACTTTTCAGATTTGTGAAGTATGTTTATTAATGAGATTTTTATATTTTTCAAATTTTAGTCGATAATAAGTTTATACTTAGGTACCATTATTTGGTCACTAAAAATATTGTTATATCGACCTATATATATATATATATATATCATCTCGCGATAAACAAAGATTCAAAGAAATCAAGATAAATTAAAAATTACTGAAACAATCTTGACCCTTTTTGACAGTTTTAGTTTCCATCAAAATCGGTCTCGCGAGTCCTTTAAGCATTTTTGGATTTTCCCTATAGTCTCGAACTTGCCATCCACGCTCACTTGAAACATTTATTCTGTATATATATTATTATATACGGGATGAATTGAATATATTTTTTTCCTCTGTTTAAAATCAATGGAATGTTTCGTCAATAAACACAAATCTTATGGCATTCTGATTTCAAATCTAGGTAGTAGTACCTACTTACAAACAGATAAGCAAGTCTGAAGTGGCACACAATATTAAAAGGCCATTAAGCGGTTTATCGATGTTCACATAATATTCCCATTTAAAACGTCACTGTGGATAGCACGGTGGTAGTTTGTATGCCACAAACTCATAACGGCGGAGTTAATAACATTATTCTAAACTTACTGGGGCTATAACAATAGCCTTTGTCTGGGATACTTCCAGTTTCCTCCGATTTATTATGATACAAGACATTATCTCCGAATTCGCGCGGATATATTTATAAGAAAAACAAATTATGTGAATTTTAAATTTTTGGCAGCCAGTGATGATTTCTATTTTCAAATTGTTGGCGCCATGTATAGCTAAATGCTATAAGTTTGTAAGTGAAAAGTAGTTTCAGGGCAAAACAAAATGAACCCCGTTGCTTTACCATGGCATTTCAGATTTTGGGTGCTACAAACCATATATCAAGGAAGTAATACAAAACTATGTCAATGGAAAGAATAATCACATACATTTCAAATTTCAATCAAATTCTTCTTCTATTGTTGCAGGGCTCGAGTCCGGAGTGTTGTGCCGACAGCGCGGGGCTGGAGATGTCGAGCGCGGCGGGTCCCCCGGTGCCGCCGCCGGGGCCCCGCTACAAACTAGCCACCGAGGGCTCCCTCAGGGTCTGCTGCTTCCAACACACCAGGACTGTCGTCGACAAAATATTAGCGGCCAAGTTCCTCAGGAGATGGGAGACCCACGTCCTCTGTTTGGACGAACATCATATTATTTCTAAGACTGTAAGTTTTTAATTCCAATTACTTACTCTAAATATGTATCATTAGACTTGAGATTTGCAATTACCAAATTAGGTCAAACTTTATAGTGTGTCTCACGCGCATAGCGTTATTACCTTGAAGAAACCAATGTCCAGTTATATATAAACGTCACTCGTTACATAGTTATAATTAATACATACTTTTGAGTAACGGGTGTAATGATTAAATTACTGTGACTAGATAATACACGACTCAGTAATTAAGTGACATGAATAAATATTATACGTGAAAATAATTCTCATACATTCTAAGCCAGGAAGCTGGGAAATTCTGACTTCACATGAAGATAACAAATGCTCTAAATCAACGCAGGTTCAAGGCTACTAAGCCTAAGGTATACTAATACCTTTACTAAATCACCCTGCAATTCCATTCTCGTAAAAAAAACGAGCCAGCGAATGTATTTTATAGGTACGTACTACCTGTGACATATACGTAACTAAGTGTTATGCAACATCTTGTTTGTACGTCATAGTAAAGTAAGCTGGAAAGATGTTGTGTAAGTAGGTATTTCTTTTGTATAGCGAGGTAAGTCTCAATGGCAAATCTCGAAATTGAGATCCCGGCCGTGTGAGGTCGCAAAGATGAAATTTTGTTACACTATATGTTACCCAAGTAAAGGCATACCTAAACAGGTACGATTGACTCACTGTCCGAAATCATTTTTGAGTGGGATCTTCATATTTGGGAAGTATTTGATGACTGATTAACGTAATGGAGTTCAATGCCATGAAGGCTGCGGTCACAGACTTATTAGAATATTGAGATTCTAAAAAAACTCTGGTCTTTTTTAAGTTTCACTTATAGCTTACGCCGTGTGTTATCTGATTATTCTAAAAAGTGTATCGTTGCGGTTTTCTAATATAACTAATGGAGCATTACTCGCTATGCGCACCAGTTTGAATGGTACAAATGTGAATCGCACCGACACTAATAGTAAATAGTATTCTATTGAGAGTAGCAATGCGTATTTAATAAAAATATCTATAATACAATTGACTAGGACTGAAAAGTAGTAGGATTAAATGAAATCGATGGAGAAAGTATTTTTTTTGTTTTTTATTACATTATAGGCTAGTATTTGATCTCGATCTCACCTGATGGTAAGTGATGATGAGATCTACGATGGAGCATACTTGCCTAGGTAGGAAAGCGGCAGTTGATCGAGACGCTACATTCACTAGCACATGCAGCGCAGCTGATTTGACCCGCCATCCATGAATGGCAACACTGAACATCATGCCGGAACACGGCTAGGCCGCTTGGCGACATGGCTTTGTTTGGTGGGTGGTGACTAACCACGGCCGAAGCCTACCACCAGTAGAGTTGTCACCTAGTTGGCACCACCCAGGGTCACGTGTAGGGTATCTCGAGGGTATTTAATTCTCCTACGGACGAAGGTGACTCCACCCCAAAAGTAAAGGCAACATCTTACTGCAAATGCAATCATAAAACACGTGCAAAACTATTACGCATACAACTTATTTCCTTCTCCAGGAACTAAAGTCTTTTAGCAATCAGACAATGCACATTTCTAAATATTCATATCTTCTATTGTATGATATTATACCGCCACCTTTCAGTAAAATTTTGTACCGTATTTGTGATGCAGTTTTTACCCGAGTGTGCCAGTGTACACCTAAAATGCCTTTGGTGCGCTGGCGCTGCGCTGAATAGAAAATAATAGTATTGGCGCGAATCACATTGGTGCGCTCCGAGGAATGCGCCAAATTCATTACGATAAAAATATCGATGTTTAGTGAGATAACAAAATAGGCCTTTTCTATAGGTATTTCTTATAATAACAGCTGAGTCCTGTAATTTATTTTAAGGGATACCTGCCCAGCTTCGTATTGTAAACAATTGCCTTCTCACTAATATCAGTAATTGTTTCCTTAAACACTAACTGGAAGCAGATTGACGTGCTTGAATGTGTCACCAGTGTACAGTCAATTTCATGGCAATGTTTACATAAGTACGACTTTACGAGTGTATCGTACCATCTTTTACTACTTTTACGTTTTTAAACACACTCGATAAATAAATATCACTGTTAATAAAATATGCCAATAATGATGCCTCCACATATTGCCTTCGCATGACAATTAAGTATGCGTTTTATGGAAGAAAATTTTAAAGGGCGCGTTGAAGTCTATATAGCCAACGAGATTCTTTATTCGTAGTGTATAGCACATTTACTTTTATCGTTAAGATTACAATTATGTACCTATAAAAAAGTTTAAAGGAAAAGGCATGACACACCACAACTATATGAGACATTATATAGGTCCATGATATTATGCTACTATGGGCTACACATATATAGTTACCTACATTTTGATATAGGTAAAGGAAGATGTGAGAAAACATGCAAGCGAACACTCAGTCAATTTCTCTAAAGACAGACGGATAAATAATCGATGTAGATAGTAGTGATAACACGTAAATTATTATTCCATTTCCATATCTTAAGCTTATCTCAGGAAAATAATTAAAGTATTATTTTTACATAAACAGTTTATAATAATTCACTGTGTATTTAAATAGCTTGTAATCTCGTTTACATCTGTGCAAATATAAATTTACGTCAACGATTACTCATCGGTGACTGTTATGCGAAATAATTGAGAAATTTCGATCGAACCATTTTGATAATTATTTATTAAAGACGTCAGTATTGTTTGCAGCTGCGGTGGGCACTAGCACTTACAGCTACATGCACTGTAAATGCGCTACAGAAAGGCAGCGAACCGCGTGCACTCCCTAATCTGCCTCACACCTTAAGATGTAGCGCTCGGACATCCACGATACGTCTTAGAAAATTGTTACATTATGATTATATGACTGATGACTGATACACATAGTTTAGGTGTAGAATATGTACTACGTCTATGCATTTACACACATTGGCCTTAGTAAATAAAAGCCATGGTACAGTAGAATGTCATCTGTTTCTACGTGTGATGTATAGGTAATTCCTTACACACGTCATATACGCGGATCGTCTTTATTTTATCCATTGATTCTCTCGACATAAACTATCTGTTGTGGCTGCTTGAACATAGGAGTTTGAGTCCAAGACTATCGTCATAACAGAGTAAAATTAGATTTGTTTACTTTTCGCTCAAAAACATCGATGAGTGTGCAGAATATAACTGTTATTCACTACGCATTGGAAAAATACACAAACAACAACATAGTTCAAAAACACAATCTGGGTTTTCAATTCTACCTGATAGCAATACATAAAGACATCAAATATTTCTGCGTAACACCCAGCAGCGATTTATTGGCGGCGTTCACACTGTCAATCTGGATCACGATATCAAAATTACGATCCGGGTCACGCACAGAATCATGATATTACCTATATGGACCGTGATTCCCGCGTGATGCTTGTCAGAATACCTACTGATTGAACGTCGCCACTGAAGCATCTTCCTTCTTTGTTTGATTTTTGACGTAGGTGTATACTCAACGTATTTTATTTTTATTAGCCTATAAGAAATGAACTAACTACTTTACAGGTATAGGTATTAACATTTTCACGACATTGCAGACGAACTCGCCCACTTTCTAACGACCCGTGTGACGCAGGAATGAGCTACTTTACAAGACGGCTTGCCACGTGAGCGCGAAACATAAATGCAACTAATTGTTTAACTAATTTGACTGACAGCACACGTGCAACCTGTTATAGTCAATGAATATACCTAAAGTTAGCTTAGTATTATGTTAAATAATTATTGTACATAATTATGCTAGTTACATCTCTCCTGACCATTATGTAGAGTTCGGGTTATGTAAAGTTTATAGGTAACGTAACTTAATTTGGTACAGCTACGGTATTTTATCAGTACCTATATCGATATCATAACCTCGTACAAACAATTAATCAAATTGAAAGGGTATTGACGTCGTTTACATTTATAATTAATGGGTCAGAGTATAATAGTTTACGTCACTAGTTGAGTACCTATTTATGACTAATCCGTTATCGACATTTACCTTTAGAAAATCGTCACCTGTAAAGTTACTCAATTAAGACTATATATCGAAAATATATCGGCCCACAGATAGAGCAATATCTATATACGCAGAGATGTAATGCCTATGTCCTATTGTTCTTTGTAATGATATCTGATAACATTATCTGCAATCAATATTTCATTGTGATATCCACGCGCACGTTCCGTAATACTTGGGTATACGCGATCCTGCTCCCACGGGTGTTTCATTACTTTATATTCCATAAATATTGCATACATTTCATTGGTTGTAAGTAGCTTAAAATAAACTATGGAACATCGTCCTGAACCCTTCCGAGGTCAATCAGCGATAAGAGGGCGTCCGTGCGTCACCACTTTCATACTAACGTCCTGCTCCCGATATGTAATCATTGTTCCGAACCAATTATGTAACTGGCACTTTACTTCTTCATCTTCTTCTTTCAACCTGTGTCGACCCACTGCTGTGTATAATAGGCCTCTCCTCTTTAACGCCATTAGTTCCGGTTCTGTGCCACTCTAGTCCAAAATACTGTCCGAAATGTACCCGCTTCCTTCCTGATGTCATCTGACCATTTGGACTACTGTAATTTAAATGCCAAATGCATTTTACGATTGCATTAAATTCAACATTCATAATTGATAAGCATCTTTATATCTACATAATCCAAATTTGTGGGAGAAGTGAAAACAAGAACACATAAATGTTTACATTAACCTACAAGTGCACAGGTAGGTACGCGGCTCTTGTTCAAAACAGTTCACCATTGACGTCATTTATGCGCAGAATATATTTGAATTCACCATCCAAATTCGACGCTAATCGCATCGCCTTTAAGGCAACCAGAAGTCGTTATATGCTCCATAATTGTACAACATTATAATAAACCACTACTCGTCATCAGTAGAGGGATATATTTATGTTACATTCCAAAGTGATATTCGCTACATTCTTTGAGATTACGTAGTCTCTACGAAAAATCTTTATAAGATCCTCCAGTGCGATCATCCGACTCAGTCTGTCACAGCCTTATAATTTCTAGTTTTTAATACCTCATTAGAAATAGATCTCAATCCTAACTATGTCGTCAATAAATAATCATCCAATAAAGAGTTATTCTTGGTCAAACTAATAAAATATGTACGTGTCGAATTGAGAACCTCCTCCTTTTTTTCGTAGGTTAAAAATATAAAATGACATTCAGTTGCTATTTTAGAGGTAAGTACCCGTCCCCCCATACATTTAAATACACGACGTAATCCACATATCGTATTATGTGCATAAGTCGTTTGAAATTAAAATATGTTCTGATACAAAAGAAAACATCAGTCATGCCGCTTGCGTGATATACTCTGCCAAAGCTTTAACAATGTTATGTGTCTAAATTGTTTGACCTAGAAACTTGTAATCAATGTAAGTGGGCCACAGTATTAACTATCAACATACATTATTTTGAATATCCTACGGCAAAATACGTACAGAACCCCACAGCTATGCATGCCCGGCATACACTAAGCTGGTTTTTTTATCTTTACACCATACACTAATCTGGTTTTTTATACGTTTTAGAAGGACATGGGAATACATTTATTGAATGGTTTGTAGGTAAATAGAGTAAAAATCAGTGCCGGCAGAGATTATCTTCAGCGAGATAACGGCGTCATAGACGCGTTCGCCCGCGCTGTCAAGGGTCGCGCGTTGGTAGACATAACATTTCGACATGGCGCATTCATTATCGTCACTGAACATTGAACCTTATCTACTTAAAGATCTATTTACACACTATAAAACCATCCTGTAGGTATACTTATAAAAGTTGACCTATAAAATAATTATACCGAATTTTATGTTATATATTGTGATAAATAACATTAGGTAACTAGGTCATTATAGGTACTTTAACATCATCCCATGGATAAACGTTGGCAGCAGCGGTGAGCTTGGAAATCCCACAAATAATTATAGGTGCCGTACACCAACAATGAAATACACAATAAATTGGTACCTATCTCCTACGTAAAAGAGCAAACTTTTAGTTTGGGAGATTATTTATTTAATGAACGTAGAACGGACGAATCCAAATACGACACGCGATCCCTCACGCTATAGACGCTTTCCAAGTTAACAAGTAGCAAGTTTGTGCAGTGCTTCACAAATTGTTTCCAAGTTAGCTAATAGTTAACACACATACAGGTAGCACAGGTCGTCAACTTGCGTCTAGAAGGAATGGTGTAAGCTGACCCTAACACGCACCGGTCGTTGTAGAATCTTGTAATCCAAGCATAAGTTGCCAACGAGACCCCTATAAGCCGAGCATTACAGACAGGTCGTCAGTTGCCAACTGGAATCGTATTAGCCGAATATAAGTAACACACGCGACCATAAAAAATATTTTTGTTAGTTGAACAATCCGTACGTCATATAAGAATGATATGAGTTATTATTCTTGTTTCCTGAATATGAGGATGTTTCGCGACTGCGTTTCAATGTGATACTCGGGTTGTTATTTGTTTTTATGTGATTTCTGGGTATTCAGGAAAATGTGTTAGAGTGCGTCATTGATAAATTATTCCCAGTTATTTAGGTGATGTACTATTTTTAGCTTATATGTTCGTCTGGTGTTTATTAAGTATTATTAATTAAAGTGCTTCTTATCAGCAAGTGTCATTCCTCGCCTCGCTGTCATTTAAAGAAAACTTCTTACCAGTTTCAAGTTTAACTAACCCACAAGCCAATTTTGCGTGATACGTAGATTACTATTAATACATAACTATAGTGACCGAATATTTTTAATGAACTTTATAGGCAATGAATTCTAATACTCACTCACATGTAATATAACGGCTTCTAATCAATAAAATGACATTTTAATGACTCGCTTTGACGTCAACAGATTTACCCGACATGTTAATTCTGAGTGATTCTAAAATATTACAGAATATTTTTAATTGAATAGCTATGCAGTAATATTATTATAATAACACCAATAAAACGTTGACGTCAAACTACTCGTTTATCAATATTTTTTATTTGCCTCATTATAAATTCTAATACTTATTTTTTCAAATAAACAAACAGGCCATTAGGTTGTTTGTAGACATACCTACTTTATTTTTTTACTATTTAAGTGGATAGCTAACTCGTACACTTACGTAGTGCCTAAATGTGAACTGGAAAACGTTGCTTTGTATTTAAAATTTGCGATTCCAATCGGGTGATTTGACGTCATGACATCAATTACGTCTGTATTTTAATAGTTTTGTTATTATTTTTACTCCTACCCAATTGTGAATTATATATTACAGAGAGTACATGTACCGTGAACAAAAATATAATGCATAGTTCCGCATGAAATTATAGCGGGAATAGAATTTGATTACCAAATACATGAAAAAAATCTTCTCTAAATTAAGTCAAGTAGGTAAGTACTTACAGTTGGCAGAGAATATAAGATGATAGGTAATATATAAATTAAAGTTTATTTATATTTCTGAATTCATTCAGTTGAGTAGAGTAGATACGTAAAAATATTCAGTTTATAGTCTGCTTAAAAAAAACAGACTGTAGGAGTACCGGTACAATATAACACAGGCGATGTGATGGAAGGCCTTTCCTTTCTTCTATATGAAAGACAGAGCCTTTAATTTTTGTCTGTCTCGTCTATTCGCGCATCACGGGAAAACGTATGATGTTGATGAAATGGTATGTAGATAGTCAATACACAGGATACATTTTACGAGTACCCCAGGAAGTTGATGGATTCTCGCAGGATAGCCAAACAACTAAAGTTCATATGTTACTCGTGTTAAATTTTGTGGACACTTAAAGAAAATATTGTTTTCTATTTAGCAGAAACCTGGTTATTGTTGCTTAAGTAATAAAATAAAAAGTTTATTATAAGGAAAATGTATAGGCTGATATATTGCGATATGTATTTCTATTTACGACACGAAATGACTCACAAATACTCCATTGAGATTTACACTCACATTTACAGCCAGAGGAGAGTTAAAAATATTCATATAAAATAAACAAAAGCAATGCGGCATGCCCAATAGGATTTCTACAAAGGCAGCCCGAAACCAGTGAAGGCTAGTGAGCACCAGTTGCAAAGGGCAGGGGGCGTACTACGTACTTTTATTTCCAGGCAATTAATTGCCTAGAAAGAACAAGTTTTAGGCTTGGATGTGAATTCACTTCCCGGCCTAATACTTGTCATGTGTATCATTTTCAACGACGTAAGTTCCCGCTGGATAGTATGTACGAATACTTTGTCTGTAATTGTAATTTTGATCGTTCAGAAACAACATAGATTTTTAATTAGCATAAGTAATTATGTATAACTTCCCGCCGGATAGTATACTTTGTCTCAGTTTGTAATTTTAAATTTGACGGTTTGGAAACAAGATAGTTTTATTAACTAAGTACTCATGTATTATTGAGTTTAAACATACAATTGCCAGACAGTTCAGTATACTGCCTGGAAATAAGAGTTCGAAGTAGGCCCCCGGGACGTATTCAGAGTTCAGGCTGGGTGACGTCACAGCCCGCGGGGCCACGGCGGCTGCGGCCCGCGCAGGGGCAACGCTCCGCGACGTCACTGCCACTGCCCCGCCCGCCACTATTCTTCACACAAAGCACTCACTGCGCCCTTTCCTATAGTTGACCTAATATCTATCCAATCTACACGGGATACGAAAATAGGTTGCTATTAGAAGCTGAGGCCGAACCGTCTATCGAACTAAACATCTTAGAAATACCCTGTTAATAGTTATTTGAACATAAGGCGATGCATCATGCTTATTGGGGAATCTTTACAAACGGTATGCAAACTGATACCACCTTACTCCCACTTTAAGGGAAAGGTGAGAAGAGGTCTTTTAGGTGATCTATGTTTGATAAGAAACTGTTCGATACCCACCTAGATGAATTTTGGAGATAAGACAATATTATCTTTTCGTTATATGCCAGGTGTTACTACGGGAACACCCAGTCCATTGTACGGTACATTAGGTGTGTTAGTAATAATTTAATACTATACTACTAGCGATTTGTGGTACGGAACGTTACAAAAAAATTACGTACTAAATTCTTCGGATTGGTATGTCTAGATTAGACACTAGTCTAGAGAAAGATACATTTACATATCACATCTATAATTTACGTAGATCCCTGTACTTTTTGTTCCAGCCGTCTGGTCTGTTGGAACATCCACTATCATATAGCTGCATGCAGGAGGTATACTGCATCTCTCGCTGGGATCCCGCCAGAAAATACTGCCTTCGAATAGTTATGCCGCACGGATCGCTCCTACTGCAGGTACTTGTATAGTGCGTACACTGTGTTATTGACACGCCACCTAGACAATAAAGATCGCTTGTTATATTCGATACCTACATTGATGCTCGTCATCAGTGCTTATTATGTCGAAAAATCCCTGCATTACGATAGGCATTGTAACACTAGTACTAAACTACTAATGTATGGTGTAAGAAAAATAGCGTTAAATATTTTAACAGGACTAACAGTAGGTTATAAAGAAAACATTCCAAAAGAAGGAAATCGAATTATTAGACAATGACACCCTGCACTGAACGCAAGGCCAAAGGCTTCTGGGTCGCCTCGTTTAAAAAAAATAACATGATTCATTGGTTAAAATATTCTACACAATTTTTGTTATACCTTATACATATATGATTACTTACTGCACACAATCCAAAAATATTCTTGTTCCTATATATTAAAAATTAAAAAAAATATTAAAAAAAAATTGGCAATTGCCTAAAGAGTCGGATACAGGAATATTTTTTTACAATTTCATAGTTACCATAGTGACCAAATGAAGTATGTATATATAATTACCTACAAATAGGTGCCTAAATATTGTTATTGACGAGGGCGTTTTTACTTCTAGGCTAACGACGCGTACACGCGAGACCAATGGTATCACTCCATTGTATGGAGGGTGAGTAAATACTGATTTCCTTCCTCGTGCGGTTAGAATTAATTGTTTATAAAGACCTACTTCAATAAGCGTATTTGTTTTTCAGAGAAACATGATAAGGTACAGGAATTTCCTTACCAAGACTGTGAGAAAAGAAGTCGTATTGAAGGAGCTTAAGGTAAATATTTAAATGGTAAACGATGTTACACTTGCAACTTCTCGAACGTTATCTACATGGTCACTTTGTATGTCTACAGAACATGGTGGATTTCGTCATGACCACGCCTTTGCAAGACGAAAGTGTCACTCGAGGGCCCCTGCAGATACTAACGGATTTGCTCTCCGAGGTAAAGAGACAAAGTAACTTGGTTGGGCCGTACATTGACTATTTTGGGAACAACATTTATTTTGGAACTGCCATTTTTGGAATATCGGTGGGAAAGGTGGTATATTAATCCGGGTCAATATTCAGGATTCATTCGTTATCGGGCAGTGGAAGGGTTCCTCCGGGCTATAAGTTAAAAATTTAAACAAGCCCAATGTCACGGGCTCAACTTCCTACATAATTTTAATAAATATACGACAAAATAGAACAAAAGTATAATACTCGTAAAAGTCAGATAATATGCGGGAAATTTCCATTTCCACGTAAACACTGTGATACAAAGTACAGACATGTAAAAACATATAGGTAAGTATACGCATACCATGTGAAATGATGTTCGTGATCTCCTTATGAACGATTGACGTCGATGCTCCGTTTCATACCTAGCGCCGGCTGCGCCTACTCACGGCTTATACATCAAGGTACAACGCGTATACGAACAAGAAACGTTATCCAATTATTTACGCTAATAAATTTAATGATCCTTTCAAAGAAAAAAGCAACCACGGATATTTCATAACTAAAATAGATTGGTTTACTTTTCATTTCTTAAAGTACTACTTAGGCAATTTGATCATGCACTCCCACCATGCTCAAAATATTTGCCTTAGAATTACGGGTAAGTAGGTAGTACGTTTTGATAAGTGCATAAAGTATTTCAAAGCAGCTATTAAAAACTGAATTTATCTGATCGAAGTGAACGTATGTGATCGAAGCGAACATAAGGCTTAGTAGGTACGGTATTTGACGTCATCAAATCATTCCATACGTTTTACAGCACCTTCTCTTGCGTAAACGAGTAACTGTACTGGAATTGAACACTCAATTGGTATTTAAATACGGTCTAAACTAAGGGCCCTGGGACTAGTATCTTTTGATGTAGATAACAGAAATAGGTACATGAATATACGCTCGCGGATATTGTTGATATCAATTAGTGTTAATTAGTCAGCTTTACAACGTTTAATGGTCACAGATGAATAAACTCAATTGATCAAATACGTAGCAGAGCACTAATTGTAGCGATAGAATAAACATTTTTTTAGGAACCTTACTTCTAATTACCAACCTTTTATTGATTCTAGTTATAAATGGCCTAGACAATCATCCTGGCACATGGCTTATCGCCCTTAATTTTGATCTTATTATGTAATGTTTTAGAATAAGGAAAGCCCTGAGTGGGAGGAATGGGCGGAGAACGTAACCAGTGTTGCGGCCCCTTTGCTGGCGGAGCGGTGCGCGTCGGGTGAGCTGTGCGCGCTGCTGGCGCGGCTGTGCCGGCGCCGGCCGCGCGCCGCGCCGCTGCCCGCGCTGGCGCCGCCCGTGCGACGCGTCCTCACGAGAAACGTTGACTTCGCCAGAGCACCAAATGCAAGAAGACTTGTTAAAGACTACATAAGGTAGGTAATCAATTTGTTTATTAGCTTTTCAAGTAATCTGTTTGAAAATCAAACTGTAGAGTGAGACATAATAGTATGTATAGATGTGAAAAATAGAGTAAGCACTTATGTGTTTTTGTTTTAATTAATATAAGATTCTAGTACGTAGGTATGTGCTAATAGTACCAACGAGTGTGACCCGCAGGCCACATGCGCATAGTCTTGTATACCCCCTAACCTCATTAGGTTATATACAATCATCTTCCTTACATACAATACAGGTTATTATTGGGTTTCCGCAACACCTATAGGTACCTACGTAGGTTATAGGTTCGTGTACAGTTAGCTTGACGTCAATTGATTTAACGATAGCGTAGCCGTGCGTTAGTCACGTAACGCGTTCGTTCCTAACAAGTAGGTAGAATGTAGGACTGTTATTGTTTGTAAATAACCATTTTTAAAATGATGCGCTTTGTATGTCGAACAGACCAGGTTTTGGATATAGGCAGGTAATATTTGCGTTATCCTATCCTTATTTTAACTATGCTAACAAATCCATTTATGCTAAAGATACCAAAAATATTGCCTATAGAGAGGCACTTAGGTACTCGTAATATTACCTAGCAAAATTGTGGCATTTTATTCACCATTACATTACATTCATTCATTCATTTATCTATCATGTCGTTGGATGGTTTAGGTATCTACCAATCTCAATAAAATCATGGTGAACCTAATGGTTTGTGTGGTGTAGCGCCCTGAGCGCGCACAACTCCGGCGGCGCCATGGTGCGTCGGTTCGTGGAGGTGACGCACGGCAGCCGCGCCACGTGCCCGTACCCGCGCGCCGCTCCCAACCTGGCCGCCGTGGCGCTGGCCGCCATCGACGAGCATTACCGGGACACCAGCACGCCGCACGTGTGCGATGATAGCGAGGACGAAGTGCTGTGCTTCGCAGACATTTTGGAGCAAATGTAAGTATACCTATCTGGCACTTGTTACATTACTAATAGCTATCAGAACAGTTATGACTCATAAGAAAGCTATGCTATGCTCGAGGTTTCCCAACGAGATAGAATCAGAAATAAGGCGATTCGTAGACGAAGAATAACCGACTATAGTTAAAATAATTTGTACGTTTGCTCAAAGTTGAAGTGGCTGTGGGAGGGGCACATAACTCGCAGAATCGATGGCCGTTGGAGTAGATAAATTCTAGAATTGCGACCACGACTCGGCAGACTATGTGTAGAACGGCCCTCCAGAAAGTGAACCAATGATATAACATGCGACGCAGGAAGTCGCTGAAAAAATACAAGAAAAAATGTGCAGTTAATGATAACAATAATCATATATATCGTATTATGTAATGTTGTCAGGTGTTCGTACGAGGACTGGGTGGCGGTGGTGGGCGCGGTGCTGCAGCCGGTGCCGCTGTGCGCGGGCGCGCTGCGGTGCGCGCGCGCGGCGCGGCGGCTGGGCGCGGCGCTGCGCGCGCTGGCGCGGGACGAGCGCTGCGCGGCGCACGCGTGCGTGGCGCCCGCGCGCGCCGCGCGCCTCTACCCGCCCTCGTGGCTTCGCGCGGCCGCCCCATCCGACCCACTGTTAGCACTACCCAACAAACAGCTGTGCGAACTTTGGGGAGATATGGTAAGCGACTCAAGCTTGTTTTCAATCTGATTTGTACAGTGTTTCTGCTTAAAGCTGTAAATATAATAGGTTTGGGTACCTATTATGTTCACAGCTTTTAGCAGAAATGTAGATACCTCAGATTGAAGTAAATAATACACGGTGATTAAGAAAGGGTATACCTACTGAGCCTGGGACACGGCCATATCTTCAGCGCATTTTTAGAAGCTGGAACTGCCTTTTATGTGATATAATTGCTTACCTAAGATATATTTTTTTTTATTTCAGCTTGGAAGTTTAATAAACTGCTGCTGCAAAAGAAAAAGCTTTTTGCAAAGTATGAGCAAGCAACTGCCAGATTTCGTTCTAGTCGCTTTAACTGAACACGTAAGTAGATTACCCGTTCATATTTATTGTAACTAAACAATTAAACCGATAACCCTTGCTTCGCTTGTTGGTAATCCAAAGCGACGTAGTTACAAAACTTCATCCCTTTACATTGAGATCTTTAAATAAAGTTGTTGGCCTAACTGTTAGATATTTCTGATACAGCCAGCCGCTTTGGAGGCTCTGTGTTTGATGCTGGAATGGGAGGTTGCTAGTGGCGAGCAGACGCAACTGGAGATCATTGCCGCCCTGCAAGGTACCGAGCTCGGACAGAAGTATTACAAGGACTTGTGCGAGAGGCAACACAACCTTCAGCGATTGGTAAGTTATCTGATAAAGTAGTTAATAAAATATATAGGATAGTACACAAAACATTTTGTTTGGATACAAACGATGATTCTACCCTACTCCTCTTTACCTGCACGGAGGAAAATGATTACGTGTTTTGGTGTGTAGAGAAAAACACACGTCGGAGACACTTGTTTAAATCCATTTATCAGACATTAGCCTCATACAGGAAGAAAAAATATTCAGAAAGTATACGCGGCCTCGGAATGTAGTTATTGATGTATAAAGAACAGAGTATCATGCAATGTATGTAGGTATATACATTACCTAATTAAACACTTCGCTTTCTAAAGTTATGAATCATAAAAGTCGGAAAACTTTCTATTTGCTTTTAAAATTATCATTTTGTATCGTAATATTTTATGTTCTGTAAATTGAGGTGGAATTGGACATAAGTATAAATTACATAACTAACCACAATTTAGGTAGAAGTATCTGAGAATACCAGGATTTAATAAAGTAGGTTATCGTTTTTCTGCGAAGAAAACTGAAGTAATTTGCTATTGTTTGTGTGGCAGCAAGCTGAGGGCGGGCCGCGGCGGCTGGCGCTGCCGGTGCGCGCCACGGACGCGGACGTGGGCGCACTGCTGGCCGCCGGCGCGCTCGGCAACCTCGAGTGCCTCTCGCTCGCCTTCACTAGCGTCACCAGCGCGTGCGCACACCATCTCATTAAGGTGAGCATGACACGAGCATCGTCAATGATAGAAAGTTTCAATGTGAAACTGCGACGTAGACGTTATTGTGATTCGCTTACTTATTTCTATATAAACCAGTATGACTATATGTACCGGCTGATTTTTTCAAGTGACAGAGGATAGCCAAATCCGAAGACCGTTATACAGGTACCTATAACAAAGTCTAAATGTACCATCCAATCATTATACAAATAAAGTGGTGCTTATTATATTGTGTCTCAATATTTGTCGTATAACAATACCTACACTTCACATAATATTTGACTTCCTACTTACGCACGCTGGTCTGATATCAAAACAAAAAGGTTTTTATGCGGAAATCGTGATGAGCATACAAATTTAAAACCATGAATTCAATTTATATTTACGAAAAATATATTTTTTAGTTGCCATCCCTTCGCTATCTGAACCTGTGGGCGACCAAGTTCGGCGACAGCGGCGTGCAGCTGATCGCGGAGCACCTGCCGCGGCTGCAGGTCCTCAACCTCTGCGAAACACCCGTCTCCGACAAAGGAATAGAGGCACTCTCAGGTACGACCGTTGCCACAGTGGACTTATTTTTTTTATGAACATCAATAATTCATATAGGAACACATGAATAACGTGGGGCCACTGACCTCTACTACTGAACTGGAGATTGATTTCGCCATTTTGGTGCTGATAGCAGTTAGAGTCCTTAAGATAGAGATACAACTATGTCGGCGATAAAATGGAATAAATAATATATTAGGTACCTACTTATGTTATACCTTTTTATAAAAATGTATTCGGTAAGTGTTTTTTCACTCAAACACCTAAACAGATAAATACAAAGAAGTTCGAAACAACGCGACGGCCATGCAGTAAATGTCAAATTAAAGTCCGAAAACGTTCGAGGCGCTTTAAATCAGCAAAAAAAGGATTGTAATTATGTACTTACTGTAAATAAGTCGGGACTTGAGTCCAGATTTATTTACGTCAGTGCATGAGGCAAAACAACTTGGTGCAGATCCAGGTCCTTAAGCGCTCTCTTTACAAATTTTGTTTGTTCTTAGGTCTGTCGAACTTGCGTCGATTAAACTTAAACAGCACTAAGCTGTCAGCGGAGGCGTTCGAGGTACTGCGGCGGCGTCTGCCTGCCTTGCAGGAGTTCGACATCCGCTACACCGAGGCGTGGTGACAGCGGCCGCCGCGCCGCCTGCCCGCCTCGTCCACCATGTAGTCACAGATTAAAAATGTTTCTATAAAAAGTAGTGCAACAGGGACATTATTATATCAATCAAATTATCTTCCATGTATGGACTTTGCAGTGTTTATCTTAGCTGTCTCTTGATTCTAAATTAAAATTAATAAAAAATATGTAAGGATATAAGTCTGTCCAAATATGATGCACATTTATATACATAGGATCCTGTAAATTGCCATTTTATTCCCACGTTATGTAACTAATGCAGTAGTTATCGACTGCCGTGTTAATAATCATCTGTAATATTCTTATTGGTTAGTAGGTATTATCAGATATTACTTACATTATGTTTTGCACAAATGGTCGCGGTTCAGTCTGAATTAATCAGAATTTGCTTTGATAAGAAAAGCCTTCAGGAACTATATGTTGCGTGTAAACGTTTATAACGCTTACAATATTCATTGTCACGGCTTTCCATAGCTAGCGACAAACACTATATTTTATAAGATTAGGTAGATATTTATTTACTATATTAAATGTATTCTGGAAAGTGTAGCTGGATTAATATAACATCACGGATTTGACAGTTTTGTGGATGTTTTCCACCATGTTATTTTTATATAATAATGAGTGTATTAAGAATGTAAGGCCAAATTCTTAGTCAAAGTTAACTTCATGAGATAAGCTGAGCGCTAATAGCAATTTAATCAAGCTACATTTTATAGAGTATACTTACGCACACATGTATAAATCTTTTTAGTTTTACCATAATGTTGTACATATAATAGTTAGGTATAATGATTTAGATTAATAGTAACTACGCTTAACAACTAGTATTGTTAGAATAGGATCTGTAAGGAGTCTGGGCTGTGACAAAGAACCAACCGGTGAATGGAGGTAATTTTGTAGAGATGGATTTTATAAAACGCATCTGCATCCGTGTATGTTATAATATTAGTGTAAAAAATATGCCCGGTTTCTATATACCTACCAACTATACTAGTGTTCGTGGAGTAATAGTCCTAGAATGAACTACTTACCTTACTTATTAGGTAGGTACAGAAATGGATATGGCAAAGTAAATATATAGCAACCGAGTATAGACATTATGCAATAAGATACCCACCTACTTATACCTAAGTAATGTTGGCTTCTGTCGACTATCTACAGTTACTCTCGATACCTGTCGTTTATAGGCGAAGTTAAGTCACCTCAGGCCTAAGTACAGTATATACTACGCACAATCTAGGCTTGGTGTCTGTAAAACCACATTAACTATCTCCATTTTATTACCCATTGTCTCTATAACAGTTTTCTGATATCGTAGCTTTTCCGCCTAACAGCCTGATCCAATATTTATGCAACAGGTTTTACAATTGAAATAAAACTTATTTTACAGATTTTATCGCGTTTATTTTATGATTTACGTTCCCGACCATGAGGTTGCTGTAAAGCAGCCTAAACGTCGGGAACGTAAATACATAAAATAAACGCGATAAAATCTGTAAAATAAGTTTTATTTCAATGTGTAGTATTCGTGTAAATATAAGAAATCAACAGGTTTTACAACTTATCTTCACTTATTTAATCTAAATTCCACGTGTGAGTGGCTTAGGCTAATGTCATCAGAGCAAAGTATAAAATTCCAAAGCCTAATTACGTGAACTTACGGGCACACGACTCGAACGTTAATTATTTAGTGCTAACCACAGGTGCTAACCTACCAATATACAGTATCGGAGGCCGGATATATATGAATTACATATTTATATAAAAATACGCAATCTCTATTCGTTTAAAATTAGGTACCTACTAATAAAAATATTAATTCATTCCCTTTTATTGTAGTTACTAGGACAATTGTACGAAACGCATATTATGGCGCGCAAACTTAAAATATACTTAACTATGTCAACATTATAGGAACTGAGTAACTGTTAATGAAGTTGTCATATGAAGAGATACAAGACTTATCCACTGTGTGAAGTCGAAGTGTGAATTTTTAATAAAAACATACATAAATAAACTATTTGTTTTATTCCAATATTGGAGCCACTCTGCCAAATTTTACACGGCAAAGGGTAAGCAATACATTAACCTGTTGAGGAAATAAGTTATCTGTGTACAGAATTAGTAACAAAAATACTATTTATATTACTAAGGAATATATTTGAGTAATTTTCAATACTACAGCACGTGTATCATACATATGTTATTTATTGACCTTAATTTTATACATTTCTCCATCACTTTAGAATTTACTATTAACATTCTATTATAGATGTTGGTTCCATGTTTATATACAAACCGAAACAGTACTATATTATATACAAACCAAAATCGAATGATAACTGATGACTTATCCACTAAACATCATTACAAGAACTCAGCGTGGTAAACAAGTAACGCACAACATTTTTAAATAAGTTTATCTCGTGGAAAGGATGATCATTCAGAATGCTTGCTTATAGATGCCTTCACTAAACCGACCACATAGTTTAATTTACTACTACATATGCAGTGAGTAGAAAGTATGTTAGCTGAACGATATTTTTTTTATTTCCAAGAATATTTTAAGTGTTCACAAGCACATAACTACATTAGATTAAGAGATTTATCTGTAATGTCCGCAGTAGGTTCAATGTATTTGGGGTAGTTTCATTCATCCAACAATAACAATGTTAGTTTCGCATTATTTTTGTTTGCTAAGCAAGATGTTAGGCAGTTTCATTCAATAAGTTTTATTAAAACTATTTAAAATTAGTTTTACTTTTATTAATAGTAAAACGTAGCCTAATAATAATAATGATAATAATTATAGTTTACTCGGCTATCAATCTCTTTCCGTTTTAATACCACTATATTATAACAGTAGTTTAAAATTTAACAGAAAAACCCATTATAGTGACATACACTAAACCACAAGATTAACAAGTGGGTACCTTTTATACTCTGGCGCACTCAAATTGACGTGATTCAAGCGAGTCTAGACTACACTTCTGTTAATCAAAAACAAGTATTTTTATAATTTTTGTCTGTGTGTCTGTTCGTTCAAGTATCACAGCATAAATACACGTCTAATTTCAATGGGGTTATCAGAATTATACAGTCTATGAATACTCAAAAAATAGGGTACACATCATCACGCTATGACCATTGCGGGTCGAGCAGCGGAACAAAATTAATGGTTGCATGGATATTAGCGACATTTGGCCTGCTTATGTAGTCTGGACAAATAATTGAGTGTCACATTAACTCACTTTGTCTAATCTTATGACTAAACTTTTAATATAGCTACTATTTCGGCCAAATCTGCGATCAATCCGCTGATTTAGTTTATCTAGTCGCGGTCACGTTTGTATACTCTACCAGTTATTCCCTCTCAAGTCATGCTCCCGATCCGTACTGTGGACATAATCATAATTTAAAACTTATACTAATAAACTCTACGCCGGCAATTTAAAAAATAACAAAACAGTATAAAACAAACATGTAATGCCAATAAATCAGTAAAAGTACTTATATAAAACATACATAATTTACATATAGATTTATAACATGGTAATAATTGAAATTACGTAAATAATAGCTCATCATACATTATTACACAAAAAGCCACACTGAACAACGATATATGTGACACTGCGAGTGGAAATAATAATAAAAATTGCATGTTTTAAGTTTATTAATTTCTATGAGATTTGCTGTGTCGCGACATCGCACGCGTGGGATTTAGTTTTTATATTTCATGGACACACACGGCACCGTTCCGCTATATATAATATTATTTGTTATTATTATCTAATTACATAACACGTATTTATTTTAAGACATGATAATACAGTTCCAATGTTTTGTCAATGATCCATCCAGCATAAAATATTCTGATTTATTATAGGTAGGATTCGGATATAGTCTATCCCATTCACTTGTAATAGTCAATACACCTAAGTCTCTAACATTACTTATCATTTTAAAACAAAAAGTAGGTATTATTGTGCAATGGCTAAATTACGATTTAAAGAATGAATACTTAATTAGAAATTTAATTACACATCGGTATTGTTGTACGGGACTTGTAAGGTATGGTATGCCACATTCTTCCCAATATTTTCAAATAGCAAATATTACTCATGTGTCAAGTTTTAAATGATACAAATTAATACTGGTTCAATTATAATTTTATAGCATATACACTTTTTGTACAAGTTCATTTCTCTGACTGTGTGAAGTGTTACTTTACCTCAAAACATGACCTCTCGCCGGCTGCTTCTGATAATGCGTAATTTATTTGATTTATAATTTTCTTTTAAAATCGACTTAAAATACTCCAAATGAATTTAACCATTTTGCTAGTTACCAATGGCTAGTTAGCAACGAGGCGACGGCACTTGTTACCGCTATTTAGTGAATGCCGCGAACACCGCCCACATGATCTCGCAGGCGTCGGGCCGCATGGCTTCCGCCTCGAAGTCTAGATCTAGGAGCGCGCGCACGCGCCGCGTCGCCAGCTCGTAGTCCTCGTCCGAGAGCGGCGCAAACGCATTTTCTAAAACATCCGCCGAATGGGCGAGCATGAGAAGCGCCAAAGAACGCTTATCAGCGTGGGCCACGTCGGTTATCGAACGCCGAAGAGCTGCTTCCTGGACCTGCAAGATTTAATAATAAATTATCAAATTTGTACCCACATCACTATTAAACACGTTCATGATAATATCCTAATAAATTTTAAAGAGTGGTTTAATATACATTGGCATAACTGCATAATATGTTTTTGTAATGAAATAATGTTTGTATGTTATGAATACCATTGGTTCAGCATTTGACTTTGCTTTCATATAAGTAGTGGGATATAAGTTGTTTTGAAAGAAAAAAAACACCTGTTATAAAGTGACAAGAGAGTAAACAATGTGTAACAATGCATATTTTAAACAAGGATCTTTGTTTACATTACAGCATAGTGTATGAGGAGCACATAATCAATACATTAAACCCATAAAAACATATTTATGTACAAATATATTTTATCAAAACAATCACTATTATCAGTAAATTAAAAAGGATTTTAATATAAAAATTTAGATATCACCACTTTTAAATGTTGTAAAACAAAACTGATAATATTATATTTCCGTATTGCTTTTTTGATTAATACATTTTTAATAGTTCCGATATTCAAGGTTAAAAATATTGCCTTACATTTAATTTGATTAGATGATAAGTTCTGTTAATTAGATCAAATGAACCTAAACGAAAAAAAAGTCTGTTTCAGCAACATGAACTTTTCATAACTGCATTCATTTAATTGTTGAATCCACTCCTGATTATTTTTTATGCAATTTTAACAAAATTACAACCACTCAAATATAATTAGAAATGTTAATTTACTATTTACAATTTTGATTTAAAATGAAAAATAATTATACCAATTTAAATATATTTAGTTTTTTTTTACATACCTACAGTACTTTAAAACTTGGTGCGTTGGTAGCAGCAGGATAAAGAATGGGGTTATAAATTGAGGCTTGATGTATTGCACATCATAATCCCATTCTTCATTTGAACAGGACTTAGTATAGAACATCAATCACACAGTGTCATGTGTAACAAGATTCAGACACATGACACAATAGTGCTTTAAGTCATCCAAAAAAATCTTAGTCTAATATTTGCCAGCCATTTCAATTGAAATAGGGTTGATCATATTATGAAATAATACAATTTCCTTAATCAAACATACACCCTTAGCTATTCAGAAAAAATAATGTGCATCAGTATTACCTTTTTAACCAATCGGCATTTAATAACATTATCTGTGAGGGGATGTGTGGTCATGTCAAACAGCAAAAAGTTCTGCTTCTCTGTGGTCAAGACTCCCTTTTCAACAAGATTTTTTGCAAGCCTTTCACGAACATTTTTCAGTTGATATTTTAGTTTCATTGGATTCCATGTTTCACCTAAAATTAGATTGATTAGTTTTTCTTTTAAAATTTAACGTTGAATTAACTTGTTGAAGTATGTTGTTAATAGTGATGCGATCACAGATCAGAAGGCATTGGAATCAACATAAGTCGATGATACCAGTAGGTTATATATGTAGTTAAATCTGCAGAACATAAACATCATGCACCAATGTCATTGAAATAATGAGTTTTTCACCGAGTTGTATACACACTGTGTAATTAATCTATTAAGAACTAGCTTCACCTGCAGTTTGCCCACAGAGATTGCAAGGAGAAAAAGTAGTCTATATGTTATTCCAGTCATATGTTCTATGTCTGCACAAAATTTAATTTAAATCCATGCAGCTGTTTTTGCATGATCCCATGGGCGTAGCCACAATGGGGCTGTGGGGTAGCTGCCTTCCCCTGGGTAATGGAGTCAAGCGAAAAAGATAAGACCATATCACTACTGATGTCAAGAAATTATGTGTCTATAGTATTTTGACAAATAAGAGCAGTAACTTCAGGGAAAGGATAACTTCCTATTGGTGTCAGATTTTTTGAGAAAAAAAAAGATACAATTTGAGTTTCCGGGCTTAGCCAGAAGCAGACCCTGGCGACACCTATGCATGATCCTCTTACTTTACCAAACACACTTTCACATTTATAATATTATTATGATATTGTGTACTTATTTAATAACAAAAAGACAAACCACTGAGATATTCTATCCAGCTCTGCACTGATTCCGGAGGATCAGTCTCTTTCATGTGTTTCAGGGCCTCGTCTAACAAAACATCACCTGTGGGTGTGTCTGAAAAAGTTTTAAAATGAGTAAAAATGTTGTGAACAATTTATTGAGTGTTATTTTATATGGATAGTACATACAAATTCATGATGTTATAGTACTAAAATTTTAAACTTTGTTTAAGTTATGAATGCATTTACTTACATTGCTAAATAAATAATAAATTATGTTAATCATAAATATTTTATTAAGTGTTTATGTAAATACTGTGAAGCAATCTCACCTGATTTAACTATAACTTTTCTAGATAACAACCCCTTTCTACGCATACCAGCTCTCTCTAATTCTACGCGGCCTCTCAAACCCAATTCAATTAAAATACAGCCTCGCAAGCCACTGGATATGCAGTCATTCCAAAATGATGTGTAACCCTGAAAAGACCATTATTGGAGATGAATAACTCACTACATCCGTAAATTATGGTGACCTTTCTCGAGTCAAAAATATGTGTATTTGCTTTTACCTCTTTGTCCTTTAATCCTAAAAGTAATACTTCTTCCATCAATGTCAATCGTGTTTCCTTTGAATCCCCGTCATCATAATTTTTATCATTTTTCTTATCATCGACGTCGTGGTTTTCCTTTGGTCCTCCTTCTGCACTTTCCTTTATAACGTTTCTTCGTTGCACCAGCCCCTCGGTTCGATTCATTTTAACATTTAATTAAATTAAAAGGGAAAAACAAATTGATTTATTAGATGAATATAATTACTTGGAAATTAGTAAACGATTGGTGCTGTTGACGTTTGCTATGCGACGTGATGTTGTTGTGCAAAACATGGCCGACCGACGAACGAAACGAAAAATAAATTCCATTCGTTCAGAAACAATTCACAATTCGTTCAGAAAATATTCATTGAATATTATTTTATAATCGTTGTTAAACTTCGTACGGCTTTAATAAATTGTTGGTACAATAGAACATGTATTATTTTTCACAAATATTTTTATGTAATCGTTTTACAAAACTAATCAATTTAGCCAGTGGCAAGGCCTGACAGCCAGCGATATGGTTTCTTAAAAATTATCTAGAGTGAGCCACTTAACCCAATATATAAAAAGAGATAGATTATTTTTCCCTTGTTGTAGATGCTTAGCAAACAATTACATTTAGACCTTGGTAATTAGCTTGGTAACTGTTGTCCCTTCCGTGAGAGATTCGGTGGCTCAATTGAATTGAATTACCTACATATTTTCAATAATATTCTTCAAGGTTTGACTATATTATTTCATCAACCCAATTATTTTTAACCGACTTCAAAAAGGAGGAGGTTCTCAATTCGGTTGTATTTTTCAGTCTATACGAAGTTCTTTTGGCGATAACACGTAACATTGCCCCTAGCTAGTAATTTGAAGCTATTTTTTCAATGCATTTGTACTGGTTTTGCCTAGTAAGAATACAAAACTTTTTGCCTATGAAGAATTCTAGCATATATATACTAAGAAGTTCAGGGCATAGTTTTTTATATGTGTACGTGAGGGCGTGTGTCAATTTTTCTCGGCATCACTTGTAGCGCAGACGCAGAGGCAGAGTGTGTTGTCTGAATATTCTAACAAGTCTGAGCTGGATTGGAGAGGACACCATTTTCATATCATCATGTATTATTTTATTTATAATGTTTATTTATTGAATGTGTTATTGGTATTAATTACTTGACATTGGCAAAATACCCGCTAAGTTGTGGGTGAGGCCATATTCTTATCCATTTTATTTCATCGCATCTCATTTCGTAAAGAAAGAAGTCTGTGATGTCCACTATGAATATTTTTGTTTGAACGGTAGGCTACAGAGTCGTAGTAAACCGTTTCGCTAGGGGTAAGTTTGCTACCGGATATTTATCGAAGGCGGCTATAGTGTCCCGGAAAGAATAATTTGGAATGGAGGCTTTTATCAAAGTTCGTCTCTAAACTATCTAAGTCGGTAGTCTATAGGTTGGTACTGACTAAGAAGGTTTTACTCACAGGTTTTACTTAAAGAATTGAATATTGTTGTCAGCCGACACACAAGCAATGAAACAGGATACAACCACAATACTAAGATATATACATAGGTAGATTTAAAAAAGATTAGATAACTGTTGCTTTACTTGAACCGGAGTACTTTAAACATAATGAGGCAATCACATCTGATTAGCCAAAACTAGCGTTGTTTATCAGGCTCCGCGCTGAGTAATACAGTGGACGCGTGGTACGACGCGCACTCAGTCACCAGCGCGGCCGCATCGGGCACGTGCGTTGTAATACCAGTGGGAGCGAGCACCGCGCCATGGATCTGGACCACCTACAGAACCACAATAACGTATGTACTTTTAAGGTTCCTTTCCTCAAAAGGAAAAAAACGAAACGGTTTATATGTTTAACCATGCCGCCAGTACATGTTCCTCTCGCCACACATGATCAGGCCATTAAATTAGCATAGATACTTTCAACTTATACGAAACACGTTAGCGCGCGAAAAAACTAAGGTGTTTAGCATGTCTTCGCCAATGATGAAGTGAACTTTATACTTCACGCATACGTGGAGTAGGTACACACAGCAGGGCAAATCGCCAGTTGGCCGCGCCGCGTCGCCTCGGCCGCTACGATTCGGACATTTTCCATCTACGCACGACCTATACGGGGTCAGCTGATGGTCGCAAACGCATAGCATTATTCTCCAAAATTTCTCAAAACATTTCCAACGGCCGAAAATCGTCTATTGGGCTGTAATCCCTTCATCTGTGCTAAACAAGTCTAATAGTGCTTTAATTAAGTGTAGTGAGGAAATTGATAAATTAAATCGATTCCATTTTATTATTTATTTAGGTAAGCTTGTGCTCTATTATAAAATGCAATATACCTACTCGTAGGTATAACTACAAATTAATAATTGAAACGTGGATTCAGACCTAGAACCTACCTAATTAGCATTTTTTATTTCATGAAATGGTAAGTAGGTATACCTATTATTTAATGTTGAATATTTACCTACCTCTTCAATTTCTCTATATATATAATCTAATATAAACATTGCCAATATTCTTACCAACACAAACATAGATTTGTATTTTGAGCATGTTACATATATCTAACAGCCAAGGAACAGTCAACTCATTCGAAATACCAGCTTGCACTAACCCGTTAGGTACACCCGTTAGCCGGCGCGCGGCGGCGTCTGCCGAAATTAACATAGCCATGAGATCTTTTACATATATTATTATACCCAATAATAATATAGACAGGTTCGCCAATTTTGTTGTCTACATACATATTATGACGGCTAAACTATATTTGGTACAACTAAAAATATTTCTGCTTTACATACATAAACTACGTCATTGAGACGTGCCGCAATAATATCGATTTAATTTATGTTTTAGTGATCTTTTTTAATTCCATGGTTTTAGTTTGGGTTCAAAAATATTTAGGGAAAGTGTTCATTCATTGACGACTTACTTCCTCCACAACATTAATAGATGTTAGAAGTTAAGTAGGTACATTACTGTACCTTCCTTTTATGTGCGAATATAAATCAATTGTCATTCATATCAGAATCTTGGGTTTTTTATATTGTCTAAATATTTTTTGGATTAGACATAAATACGGACCTTCTTAGATAGGTGGGTACCATACTAGGTTATAGATACCTATCTAATTAAGTGGCTGTAAGTGACTTCAACCATAGAATACATGTAAATACCTAACACAGTCGACTTGCAATGGGATGACGATGCCATTGTATTTATCACTTTTGACAGTTTTAACGTGGGAAAATTTGCAAAAGCGACAATTTCGATACCATTATCATTAAATGTTGAGTTAATTGTGTTGGCAGAATTGGGGCGCATAATAGTTTGAATTGTCATTGCTGCAACCAAAAAAAAGTACCGGGAGATGCATACCTAAAGTATCTCCTCGTAACCGACTAGCCCATTAACTCCTTTTTTAAATTTAAATATTGATTTAGAAAACCGTCAAGTTAGGCGCAAAAAGAACTTCGGGCTAATAATTAATTACTGTGATAATTGACATAATTATTGTAATATTTGCATTTAGGTAAGTACCTAAGTATTTTTACAATACTGCAATTCATTATCAAATTAATTCTTTGCGTTCGAAAGATATGTTCATACGCAAGCTATATCTATACATCTATACATATAAATCAAATTGGAGTGTCTGTTTGTAATATTAAAATAACCGCTTTTTACTAAGTGCATTTGGATGTATACACGGTACCTATACCAAAACAACATTTTGTACAATTTTTGTCTGTCTATCTGTCTGTCTGTTTGTTCCGGGTAATCTCTGAAATGGCTGGACCGATTTTGACGGGACTTTCACTGGCAGATAGCTGATGTAACAAGGAGTAACTTAGGCTACTGTTATTTTAGAAAAAAATATAGGATCTCACGAAAAAAAATTAAAACCAATGTTGCAGCGTTGCGCCTGATTAAGTTTGATAGCAACAACCTGAAATGCGTCCCGCGGGCTCAGAACGCGCGAGTAGGCTGTTGCCAACGGTTGTGTCTTTGTTAAATACCACGCGAACGAAGTCGCGGGTAACAGCTAGTATTCATATATATACGTAAGTAGTAAACCTATATCAAACATCACGCCATACACTGATAAGTGATAACTGTTCTCATTATCGTGCGTTATCCACCGCACCTACAGAGGGGTTAGGTGCTATAATATTTATTATAAGCTGGAATTAAAAAATATCAATAATCTCATATTTATTTCTTGAAACAGATTACAAAGACCACCTGTTGTATTCGCTTTACATAAGTAACTTAAAACTAGTAGAATAGTGAAGATATTTTATTATGAGTATTGATCCAAATTGAACGCTTCATCAATAAACATTCACGCAATTAAGCAATTATAAAGATTCTCCTAAAACCATAGTTTGTTTTTTATTATCGCCTTTAGAACATATCAACTATACTATCCACAACCAAACATTGCTTGTATTACTGGTAGTAGATACCGTACAATGGAATTACGGCTATCCCAGTATACATATATATATAACTAGCTGTTGCCCGCGACTTCGTCCGCGTGGTATTTAACAAAGACAACCGTTGACAACAGCCTGCTCGCCAATTCTGAGCCCGCGGGACGCATTGCAGGTTGTTGCTATCAAACTTAATCAGGCGCTGCGCTGCAACATTGGTTTTAATTTTTTTTCGTGAGATCCTATTTTTTTTTCTAAAATATAAGTAAGTAGCCTAAGTTACTCCTTGTTATATCAGCTATCTGCCAGTGAAAGTCCCGTCAAAATCGGTCCAGCCATTTCAGAGATTAGCCGGAACAAACAGACAGACAGACAGACAGACAGACATACAGACAGACAGACGGACAGACAGACAGACAAAAATAGTAAAAAATGTTGTTTCGGTATAGGTAACGTGTATACATCCAAATGCACTTAGTAAAAAGCGGTTATTTTAATATTACAAACAGACACTCCAATTTTATTTATATGTATAGATACTTATACAGATATGACTCTGGTACAAACATTCGGATTCGTATTCAAACCCAGGACCCTTGGCAAAGTAATCAGGTTCACCACCAACTGAGCTAATAAGATCGTCGAAATAATTAAATAACGCTTCGAATAAATATTAAAATGTAGAACGCAAGACACGTGTAACATCAAACACCTATTGGGGAATCAGCTCTGGACGAAGATCAAGAATGTCTATAATAAATAATAAATAAGTATTAATAAACGCTTAACGCTAGCCAGATTGAACAGCTAGAAAATAAAATACCCACTCGCCATTAAAGTATATTCTTCGCGAACTCTAAATAAGGGTTCCGTTTTTATCGCTTTAGTACGAAACCCTAAAAACACCTAGATACGACCTCCATCCGACCTATAGACCAGTGGCTCAAGCACAATCTTTTTATGTAGCCTTAGTGTCTTCCGCCTCGCTTACACCACAGGTTTTATATATAAGAATGACAGTGACTGCTTGCTTACTCGATGACGTTACGATTACATTACGAGTTCCTGCTTACGGTACTGTTAATTTAATGTGTAAACCCAAACAAACATTATCCTATGATTAAAAAAAACATCTGTCGTCCAAACAGATACAAGCAAATAGGTTTGACTAGGTATCGAATGTTGCTTTTACTATTGAAGGGTTTAATATATTTTTTTAATATTTGAAAGTTATAGCTGTGATATTTATTGATATGTATTTAAAAAAAATCACAATTAAAGAATTAAATAATTAATTAACTAGTTATTACGAAGAAATATAATCATGTACTCCAAATAGGTAACCGCCCACTTACTGAATTATAATTATATGCAAAGTAATAAGAATTGACTTTATTTAAGTATTAAGCAAATGCTTATCATATATACCTACGATTGATGCCTACAAATTGGCTCTCCTTTAGGGTGTTTTTGGTCTCTCTTTGCACAAATTGAGAAATTAAACGTGTTATTAACGTATCCCTTATGAATAAAGTGTTACTAATACATATCATTGAGTTTAAGCCACATACTCATTAATGATCTGTGTCTATAGGTATCTCAGTGTTATTTGTATCTCGACAGATAACGTTAAGATATAGTGACCAACAGTGACCCCGTATTATTTTAAATTCATGTTTATCTCACGTAATAATGAAAACACAGTATATTGTCCACACAGTTTATTTTTTTATATTTTTTCGTTCAACTGCTTACGTAATTTTTTGGCAAATATTAAAGGTTGTATAGTTGTGAAGACAAAACAGACACATCCATGGTATTCTGGTGACATCGAACCCGTGGACGCGTCACCACATTTCTAATTATCATTCACAGTATGTGTTACGTCATCGGCCCCGGTAGAATCCCCTTATAACCCTAGACACGTGTTGAACCATTATTTGTAAATGTTCGCATCGACGGAAGTGAAATGCAGATTGCCATGCCGCGGCCACGACATAGACGGCCTACACAGACCAATAATATAGTATAGAATAGTGCTGTCAGAATAAACCAATACCTTCATGACCCGATTTGTCTGATATTTAAATGCTAAGTATTAATGTAAGCACTAAATATAATTCAGTTTAAATATCACACGCCTAAGATGGCTTTGCGAGATGAGAGACGAGATATCGCATGACTGTCTTCAGTTAGTTACAAAGTATTTACAAACATAACTAATTCAATCTAACCGTTGAGTGCAGCGAGTTCAAAAATAAATGGAGTTAGTTGACGAAGAAGTTGCAGTTTCGTGTGCGACTATATATTAAAACTAGCTGCGCCCCGCGGTGTTACATGCGATTAAAAAGTATTTCCTTTTTCTCTATGTCATTTTCTGACCTCTAAACTACCACTACCTATGCAAAAACAAACATCCCATGTGTTAAAAAAAACCCTATCTGTCTGTCTCTTTGTGGCATCGTAGCTCCTGAACTTCTCTTGTAGCCGGACATTCTAGTCATGATTTTCTCTTCTAATCAAAGCCGCTGCCTCAACTTTTAGTCGCCATGTTCTGGCCATAAGGTATTTCGGGAACGTTCGTATACCTTCTACTTGTCCTTGGATCACCAGACGTTCCCTGTAATTACTTTTTCGGGTGCGGTGTTCGTAGAATATTAGGATTCATAGTGCATGACAGATTGCAGCGTGTTTTTGTTTTATGTTGTATATTTATGGAAATCGACTAAGCGGTTTCACAAAATTAGCTCGTATCAAAGCGCAACTAGCAGCATGATCTCAGCCGTACAGAGTTTGTACCACAACCGCTTCGAATCACTAGATTTCACACCTAGTTTTATACAAGAGAAATTTCACACATCCAATTCCTTTGAATCTATATGAAATAAAAAATATACATATTTACTTACTATAAATATACCAAAAATACATAGAGTCACCTCCGGAATTACTGCTCCGATTCTGAAAATTCTTTCACAGGAAGAACGCTTCATTAACCCTAGTTATGTTTCAGCGAGGTACCGTGGACAGAGCCGCTGGCAGAAGCTAGTGTTGAATAAAAAATTAACACCCCCAAATAAAAATAATAATATCTTAGTTGTATCGCTAGTATTGAGCAATAATACTTGCTACATAATTTAGATAACGGATCATATTAATACCTAGTGAATTTATTGCCGCTATTACAGCTAAAAACATAAACAACATTTATTACTGACTTAATCCCGTAACTAACTAGATAAAAACAATTATCTTTATTAGGTAACTAGCTCTCCCGGCGAACTTCGTACTGCCTAAGGATGAAATGTATGATGAATTATCTTTATATATTTTTTAGCCAAAAAACTGTAGTTACTTATAATGTTGTTGTCCACTGGGTTGATTTTAACAAAATTTTACGTGGCGATAGCTTATAGCAAGATCAACATCTTAGATATGTTTTATAGGGTAGGGTATATGAACGTATGCGTGTAAAGTCTTCGTGTCGTTACCAGGGTCAATGTAACCTACTCGGTGTAGTGGAGTGTGAAATTCAAAGGCGTCTTACAAATTAGCTACTCAAAGGTGCCTTAACTCTCTCCTTCTAAATGCTATGACCTCATTGTGCACTATAGGTCCAACGGCATCACTGTTGTTATAGGTAGGTATCAACTATCAAGAATTCAGAATCATATTCCTACTTTATCGTCTAACATCGGCGGCCCCTTTAATCTATCCGATAAAAAGTATTCTAGGCATTAGTGATTCAAAAATGTAAATTATTTACTTTCGTTTTGCATTCAACCCTCTGTTATGTTTACGTTCTGAAAACCAAGAAATAAAACTTAATTTCTTTGTACAATACAAAAATCAGTCGGGCAATCCTAGACAGTCCATGTGGACTGTTATCCACCGTGCACCATGTTTTTTATAACCTTTTTAAAGTTAATTATTTTCAACACATATTTTTTTTAGCAAAGTATACCAATCCAATATATATCTTTTTCTTTTTTTATTTAATCTGCAAGCTATCGATAATGTTTGCGTCCGTCGTCGTTCTAATCTTTGTAGCGTGTACTTTGAACCGATTGCAATAGTTCCATCTCCGATAAGTAAATCACTGTTATTCATAAATTATATCAATGTTTTCCTCATTGACGAGATCCACAGGGCAGACTACAGAGCTAGCTATCTACTAATACAATTGATTTTTCATAATATTTATGTTATGAAAAACGGACGATTGTTTCTAATTTTAACGGTGTGTGAAGACGCCCTTTGATTTGATCACCCGTGTCTCGGTTGAGGTGGCATTATTTGTAAAGGTGAAGTGTCTGGTAGCTTGAAAAGTTTTTAAAATACCAAGAATAAGATAAATACCTAGTAACAGTGGCTTACAGGAGTGACAGTGGTAGGAACTTGGGAGTATGTGGTGGGCCTAGTCCCATTAAAACTATAAGGCTTGCGACGCTCACTACAAAGCGTCGCGACGTTTACTACCTATAAGGCGTAGCGATTGCTTACTCAAAGTCGTCGAGACGCTCACTATAAGGCGTCAAAATAAGATGAGGAATAAATCTCTGCCTGATAACCATATTATGTTTTCTATTAGACTTAAAAGAAGTATCCTATGTTTACCTTGGTGCCTTAATATCCAATAACGGCGGTTGTATTGACGAGGTTAAGCGACGTATGGCCATTACGAGGTCCTCTATGGATAGGCTAAGGAGAATATGGAGAAACAGGAGCATCACCAAAGCCACTAAAATTCGGCTAGTGCGCACGTTGGTCTTTCCCATATTTCTCTACGCCTCAGAGACGTGGACCCTGCGAGAAGTGGAGAAAAAGAAGATAGACGCTCTAGAAATGTGGTGCTGGAGAAGGTTACTTGGAATATCCTGGACTGAGTTTCGCACCAATATATCTGTGCTCCAAGAACTCGGCATCAGACAGCGTTTATCCACGCTTGTACAGACTCGCATCCTTAATTTCTTTGGACACGTCTCAAGGCGAGAAAATGACTCCATAGAGCGGTTAGTTATACAAGGCAGAGTGGAAGGCACCAGACCACGTGGAAGGTCGCCCATGCGATGGACCGACCAGATTAAGTCTGCCATTGGTGGCCCCCTGCATAAATACACCAGGATGGCATCCAATAGGGAGAGATGGCGAGACTTCGTGAGGCAAGCAACACCAGTCCCAAAACCAAAACATGACGACCACGACCGCTCTGACAAGAGCGTCACGACTTAGAAGAAGTAAAAGAAGTGCTGAATATAACAGTTTACTTAGCTTCTTTTAAGTCACGTGTGTAAGTTACATATGTAATTCTTAATTAAAATCACTTATGTGCGGAATCTACAAACAATCGAAAATCGTAGTGTGAGTTGAATATACTAGGTAAAGTGGAACGAACTCTTTACTTAGTCACCCGCCCCCACGGCTGCGGGACTATACCTACTTCTCCTCCTAACATAGTTAGTTGAGTTTAGTACTTTTCACATTTAGGAGTTCATTGCTACCGCTTCTGAATCATGATCGATTGTTTTTAATATTTGTACCACGCAAAATAACAATTGGATCGAAATTCAGCCCCCTTTGGCACTTTAGGTATTCCACCGTGCGTCATGTAAGTACGTGCTGAGAGACTTCTCAGATTTATATTACTTTACATTGCTTGATGATTCTATTTTTTAAATTTCATTTAAGGCTTGGTCCATTAAAAATTAACAACATTTGTTCAAATTGATAATTTTTTCTATTTATTGTATACATATATATGTAATTATAAATCGACTCAGTAGGTATACCTACTTACGTATTCAGTAGTTTTAGTTAACCGTCAATGTTTTATCAATTTGATACTATCTGACCCGAAAGACGTTGTTATCCTCAGATTCCCATAGAAAAAGTACTTTCAGTTTTGTTCCAAATTTCCCAAGTTTCCGGAGAACTTTTAAAGTGTTTTGCTTTCTTAAAAACCAGATTCGGACTATTAAGAACATTTAATTTTAAAAAAATGCCCGGATACGCCGCGGATTGCGGTTCTCAAGTTTTTTATAAAGATAGATATATAGGTCCGGACTCGTTTTATGTAGGTATCCTACTTTTATTTTAAATTGTGTGCATTGTTTTAGAACAACACAACATTGATAGCGGAGAACGGTGAAGAAATAGTGAAGGTTAACAAGATGCAAGTGCCCAATGGGATCGGCAGTGAGAAACACATGAATGGTAAGATCTAAACACTTCTTACCGTCAATTAAAATCGAGTACTTTCAACACAATGTCGCTTATCTGACTACATACCTAACAGCTAATTTTCCTTGTCGGTGTACACGCACGAAACACATGGTGCAACATATATAGTTTATTCTGGAATTATAACAATGTGTTCTGATCAGGGAAAATAAATAGGTACAGAAGTAAATATTTTTGAAGCAACAATATAAATATATTTACCTACCTTCATACCAGGGAGGATAGGATTACGAGGCGGTAATAAAAAATCATGTAGATAGATTTATAAGTACCTATAAATAGGTAATTATAGTTTAACAATTAGACTATAGTCTATCATAGTTATCGACTATAATAATGAAACATTATGTATGTACTAATCGCCGCACACACTGGCTCTACAGCCTCTAAGGTAACCGAAGTGTAAACATTTACATAGAAAATAATAGTACAATGGCAATATTATTATACCACTGGCAGGGCCAGATCAGGTGGTGCCATCTGACAGCTACATCACAACAGTACCCGGAGGTCATGTTAAACTTCGAGTCGAGTCTCGGGGATTGGCCGCCGAGCCACCCATCTCGGTGCCCGGCCTTCTTACCAGGACTGTCGCGAGGTACCCCGACGGCATAGCACTGGCCACAAAGAAAGCAGACGGAAAATGGCATAAAATTACGTACAAGTAAGTTTGACTCGCCTCCGTGGTTATGGTTACCTCAATAAAGGGAGCCCTTTGCTTTCAGGAGTAATAAATATTTACAAGATAAGACTCTTGTATACGATATTGATTAGGTATGTACCTATTCGGTATGTCATTTTAATGTTACGTAATGTGCCTTTTTGGAATGATTGCTATACGGTTAGATACAGCTAGCATCAGCATCTGCCCGGTTTCTGAAGTTTCCAGTTATACTTTCAATAGCTATTGATTCAAGTTATGTGTTGAAATGCCAATTAACAGCACGCGAGCTACTTTAGACGCGCATGCTTTTTGGCCCATCTTCAATCAAAGATAATTAAAACTGTACCTTAGTTTCCATGATATTTTCATATCGACATCATTTAATATTATAAATAGATATCCTCCGGATAATTTGATAAATAAGTGGATAATCCATATTTTTTATCATTGCTTATGTTTATCAAAAATAATTTGAGTAGATATAGGTAGTTACCTACTAAATTGTATTTTTGTTTCCATAAATAAATAATGGCGTTTAGATAAAATTTTAATCCCCTTTCCGCGTGTGGCAGTTTGATATCTACTTTAAGTCATATATTATTAAGTATGTTATTATGTCACGATTAAATAATTTCCAGGCAATACCAAGAGCGGGTACGGACGGTAGCGAAGGCGTTCATCAAGCTAGGCTTGGACCGATACCACTCCGTCGGCATCCTCGGCTTCAACTCGGAGCAATGGTTCGTCGCGGACCTGGCAGCCATTCATGCCGGGTTAGTAAATAATCGTATAGTCACCGCATACAATTACTATATATAGAAGACCAACCTACTAAATATGAAATTAAGTGTTTATTTTGAAATTAGTTGTTTATTCAACAACTTACGCTAATAAAAAAACGCCCGACGAACACATCAACTATTCTGTACAGTCCCAAACTAAGCGCAACAGTACGGTTACGGTACCTACTTAAGTAGATAATTATACACTGGGTTCGCCCCCAGTCCATTTTACGGTAACCATAATAAAAGCGTCGCTTAGTTTGGCATATTAGTGTATTCGTCAGGCGATATTTATTCATTGCTAAAGATACATTATGTGATCCCAGGGGCTACGCGGCGGGCATCTACACAACAAACTCGGCGGAGGCGTGCTACCACTGCCTGCTGTCGTCACGGGCTAACATCTGCGCCGTGCAGGACAAGAAGCAGCTCGACAAGGTGCTCTCCGTGCGAGAGAAGCTGCCGCTCCTCAAAGCCATCGTGCAGTGGGAGGGGCCTGTCGACACCTCGGTACCCGGAGTTTATAGTGTAAGTGACTTCATAAAATAGGGTACCAATGTTCCCACTGCTCCACGTAAATACTTAGGTACCTACCAAACAATGTTACTCTTTATCGCGCATCGTAAATTAAAATAACTTTATTTTACGGCTTTATTTTCTTAACCAATCCATAAAAATAATGTGTACCTATTAATACTTTTTTTATAGTAGCGTACTTAGTAAAGTAGGTACCTACTTTCAAGATTAGCCTAACACTATTTATGGAGGTCAATCAATTCCTGTGTGATAGTAATTTAAAAAAAATATGTAGGTAGGTAAGTACCTACTGACAATGTATACAATTTTAACGACATATATAATCTAATGTTTTCTTTGTTTTTTTCAGTGGGAACAAATTGTTGAAATGGGAGAAAAAGAACCTGACTCAGAACTCAACAATATCCTTAAAAGCATAGCCGTCAATGAATGCTGCACATTAGTTTATACCGTAAGTACCTTCATTTATATATTCAGTTAGATACGTATGTCTTAGGTACCAAATGATGTAAGTACATAGGGTACCTAGCCTACTATTCTCTCTAGGTTAGACATTTTAGGTATAATTGATAGAACTAGGCGATATTTTATGTGGTTTTGCTTTCAGTATTTTCTTTTTATATTACTAGGTGTTTGTTGTTTGAGTATGCTGTAATTTCATGAATATCTTCGTTTTCCAGTCCGGCACAGTGGGCCCCCCGAAGGCGGTGATGCTGTCGCATGACAACCTGACGTGGGACGCCTTCAGCATCGGCGAGCGTTGCGCAGATCTGAAACCCACGCGCGACCGGCTCGTGTCCTTCCTACCGCTTAGCCATGTTGCCGCACAGGTAAGTCCCATCTATGCCGCTAGACAAGTCCTATTTATGCCACTAGGTAAGTCCCATTATTGCTGCTAGGTAAGTCTCATATATGCCGACAGCTAAATCCCATATATGCCGGTAGTGAAGTCCGATCTATGCCGGTAGTTAAGTCTATGTATATCTACGTCTGTAGGTTGTTTTTATCTATGTCGCTTACACATCGTAGCTAATTTAGGCAATAAAAGGAGTCAGATTTAGTGCCTGGAATTAATGTGTGAGCAAGCATTCTAAACGACATCTAATTATTTATCATACGTAGCTTAATTTCTCTGCGACAAGGAACAAGTTTACAAAACAAACTAAAAATAGTCATTATACTAATTAGTTGACCTCAGCAGGTGCTTTAAAGATCACAATCGGAAAAGTAAGGCCTGTTGGACCCATGTCTGCCTGCACCTGCGCTAGCCTTTCGAAGGTCCATGTGAAAAGAAGTGAGAAACATTGAGTCTACAATGTTATACATAATAATATATTAACTACATTCAATTATTAATAATAAAAATTGTGTTTACAGGTTGTGGACATCTACACGACTCTATCCAACGCAATACCCGTGTTCTTCGCGCAGCCAGACGCGCTCAAGGGCAGCCTCGTGGAGACTCTCAAGGAGGTGCGACCCACCAGGTAACATTGCCAGTATTTGATAACCCATAATTCTATACTATCAACCTTTAGCTGGGCTGTCTAAGCATTTGGATTAAAAACATGTGCAATACGCTATTTGGACGTCTCCGATACTACAACAAGTGTTTTTTTTAATTATAATTATGTCTGCATGTCTGTTTGTTCAAGTCATAATAGTATGGGATAGCTCATTGTTCGGCATATACAGATTATTTAGAAAGTGTTGATTCTTTAGCGCATTTGTAAATATGTCAATATGAAAAAAATGGCTCACATTTTTTTTATTACATAATGATTTAAATTGCGCCACGGCTAGGTATACCCTTTCTGAATAATCTTGTATTATAGCGTTGTAGCATCACGCTGTAACTATAGGGAGCCGAGTAGCAAAAGCAAGTTTTGCGGACACAGCTGCGGGCAAAAGCTAGTAGGTATCTAATTGAGATCCGGTGAATATCGAAAGGTGTTTCTAAAATATCACAAATTTGAAAAATACATATATCTTTATCGCACGGTTAATTACACAAACGACCATTTTTATTAGATTTTCTACTTAACAGATTTTTGGCCGTGCCGCGTGTATGGGAGAAGATGTATGAAAAAATAGTGGCGGTGGGTGCCGCCAATGGCTACGTGAAAAAACAGATCGCGGTGTGGGCTCGGGACAAGGGGCTTAAGTACCACACCGCTAGAATCAAGGGGTGAGATTTTTTTAAATATTTTTTAAAATATACGCCTCTAAGCAAGTATAACTTCAAGCTCTCCTGAACAAAATGTGTTAAAGACTCGCTATCTCTGCAAATTTGATACTTTTTGCTCGTGGATTACGTGAAATCAAGGCACGGCATCTCTATTAACTAAGTACAATTTATTAACAAGATGTTTTCTCAATCAGTGCTCTATCAAGCGGAATGTACGGTCTGCCGATAGATTTCACCACTAGCGAAATGATTAAGTTTTGGTACGTACCGTTTTAGGTGCCCTCGAATCCCGCATGTGTAGAGAAAATGTAGAGCACGTAGTATAACCAATATTCCCTAGTACCTACATATCTTAATATTTATGTTTGATTAACGTTTTCTAGCATGATTAGGTAGGTATTGTGATAAACGAATTTCCTAAATGATGAAATCTGGTATGTACCAGAGGTCGCCACTGTAGGAAATGCGTTTTGAATATCTAGTTAGTATATAGAATGTGTGTAGACGTTAGACCAATTAATACATGAAGATGTATTGAATTATGTTCGTGCGTAAGAAGTCGTCTAAGTACCCACCTACCTTGAGACACTTTCAATAGAACTTAATATTGCTAATACAATAAACAGTTCATGTCGACGCGACTACAATTCTACCAAGGGTGTGAAACATGGGGGAATGACATTCCAGATCTTCCCACTAGGTGAAATCAAACATGACGCCAGCATTATTGTTTACAAATAATAAACGTTGTCAACGCGATAAAATCCTTAAAAATAGTTTTATTTCAATGTGTAGTATTCGCGTTAATATAAGAAATCAATAAATAAAAGTTGTATTGAAAAATAATAGGTACCTAAGAATATTTTATACGTAATGCTTGGAGAACGCGTACCTATAGCTAGATTTCTTCCTATACTTAGCCCATTTAAAGTTCGCATGAAACTAACAACTTTAATAATCAAATGATTAATATTTTAACTCCTACATCTTCCAGGCTGGATGGGTCGTCTCTCGGCTACAAGATGGCCAAGTCGTTGGTGTTCAGTAAGGTGCACGACTCGCTGGGGCTGGACCAGTGCACCACGTTCGTGACAGCGGCGGCGCCGCTCTCCGCCGACATCAAGAAGTTCTTCCTCTCGCTCGACGTGCCCATCGTCGACGCGTTCGGCATGAGCGAGGCCTCCGGGGCACACTCGCTTAGTATATACCCCATGTACGTACCTATTACAATGCACTTACATATATAACAACTAGTTCTGGCCATTTGATCAGTGCCACGAATGTCGGTGGCACTGGAATCACCTATATAATATAGAGATGAGACAGTAGATGTAGCGTTTGAGAATAGTATATTTCAAGAACCGCACGTTGTGGCTTATATTAAACACCATTGATAGAGTAGCATGACTTGAAGTGTCATGCCTGGTGGTAACTAGACGATTCGGTGCCAATCTGCGCACACTAGCACTGCCCTGGCTCATGTGAGCATGGCTATAAGGAAAAGGATCACTTTTCATTTAGTCAGTCAATCTAATCGGTGATCTTACTCATGCTTTGATTGCCTCGACTCTACAACAAGGCCTTCTATAAAGACCCATCCCCACCCAAACCTTCACGGCATCCAGATTTATGATTTCTATTATTTTGCAGATTCTCCCTGGACTCATCTGGTCAGCTTCTAGAAGGCACGGAGACCAAGTTCGGTGATTCGCCGAGTCAGAACGGGCCAGGAGAGATTATGATGCGGGGGCGCCACGTGTTTATGGGCTACCTGGAGGACGCGGCGAAGACCAAGGACGCCATCGACGAGGAAGGTTGGCTGCACTCGGGCGACATCGGCCGCGTCGATAGCAATAATCTATTATACATTACTGGCAGGATAAAGGTAAGATTGTTTGCTAAAATTAAACGTATCGATTGTCTAATAATAAACCTATGCTGGTTCATTAAAAACCATTGTCGACATTATGACTCATGTGTTGTTTTAATCCAGTTTTGTTATAGCCGATGTTAGCTTCATCTACTGTACTCGGTATACTTAACAATATAAACTGGAACACTAGATGGCGCTGCCGATAATGAATAGCGATCCTTAGGATAATCGATTTGCGTTAGGGTCTATGCATATGCAGCATTAGACCATAGATTATTAGTTAGTTTAAGATATTAAAAAGAGAGAGAGAGAAAGATCCTGGAACACTAATCAACAGCGCGGCAGTTTTAATTATTACTTCGAAATAAATCTCATCCCAAAACCCCGATGATACACGCAGCAATACAACGCAGGAGGCGACCGGGGCGGGCAGGCAGTTATTCAGCACATGTTATCATTCCAGGAATTACTGATCACGGCTGGCGGTGAGAACGTGGCGCCCGTGCTGATCGAGCAAACGGTTCAGTCCGAGTTATTGCACGTCGGGTACGCAGTACTAATTGGGGACAAGAGGAAGTTCCTCTCAATACTGCTGACGCTCAAGGTAAGTTACGCTTAATATCTTCATGTTTTTTTCGCTGTAGTAACCTTTATTACAAATGATGTATTTGTTGATGCTCATTTATTAGCTCTGGACCTTTGAAAACTTGATGTTAAATTGTTTGTGCTTCAACAGACTAAGGTGAATTCAGAAACTGGGGAAGCGCTAGACGAACTCGATGTGGAAACAAGGAAATGGGTGGCGAGTCTTGGCAGCTCAGCGACTAAGATCAGTGAAATTGTCAACACTAAAGATCCGGCGGTAAGACTTAAATTCATTTGAAGACGGCAATAAATATAAAAAAAATTGTAACAATCTTTGTTATCTATTTATTTTTATTTAATAGTTTTGTTCATATTATGGTTTGTTTCTACTACTAATGGCTTTTTAGATAAAAGTCATTAGGTATAATAGCGAATGATGTTGTTAATACCTAACTAAGCAAATACCTTTATGTTATTTCTACTCTTTTTAAAGTACCTTGTTTAATGTTTCTATTTTCAGGTACACAAAGCTATCGAAGCAGGATTAGCGCGCGCCAACAAACAGGCCATATCTAATGCGCAAAAAATACAGAAGTTCGCGATATTGCCGGCCGACTTCTCGGTACACTCTGGCGAATTGGGTATGTTTATTCATAGAACTCGCAATTTAGTACTCTGCCGCGTAAGCCGCGTTATATAATTCGTATTTTTATGCATTACAGGACCGACGTTAAAAATCAAAAGGAATGTTGTATATGAGAAGTACAAAGACATCATTGAAGACTTTTACAAGGATTAAGTACCTGCTTACAGAGAGGTGTTTTTATTAAATTATTATAATTGATAATTTGTTATTGCTCAAATAGCGACTAATACATCGGAAATCATTGTGATCGATAGATAGTAAATAAGCAAAGGTGTAAATAGGTTATATTTTGTTACAAAAAAAATATATGTTTTATAACAAACCACTGTGGCTTTATTGAAAACTCTTACATAAGTACTTTAAACTTCATAATTAAAATTTATTACCATCTAAAATACAATGAAATTGGAATGACTGATAATAAATCAACATGATTATAGGTCAATGAGGATAATACTTTCGAACAGGAAAATTATGTAGGATGTGTACCTTATACTATTATTTATAAAAGTTTATTTTAATTGAAAATTTACAAACGCCAAAGATATAGTCATAGATAATAATACATTTGAAACTATAAGTATATGAATCATAAACAATCTTAAACTAGTTTTCTCGTCAGCCTCCCATGTCTGCTCGTTATCTATTTGGAACTTAGCATATTGTCATAATTATATCTTAAAATATTTATATGGTGTCAATAAAATTACAGATATAAATTCTCATTTTATAGTTGTTCGAATGTAAAGGTTTGCTTATTCTACAAATCATTTACTAGCTAATTAAGTCACTTTTGGAATGTTTAGGTTACATTGATGAAAATAAGTGTCAGTTAAGTTGTTGGCCTTGAAGATGAAATGATTAAATAAACTGTATTTTATAGTTTGGAATACAAAACCACCTGTTTAAATTACACAACAGCACCCACGAGTATCTGCGGCTATTATTCATATTACTACAAGGAAAGACGATGCATTGATGCAAATAATAATTCTCAATTTTTTAATTTTATATTCAGTCTCGGAACTCGGGATTTGTTTAAAGCTGCCTGCCTATGGTCAGATCCGGCGTGCGATATGCCAATATCTGGTTCATTTTTGCCTGAAGGGTCAAAATTTATCACGTAATTCATAGATAATGATCACCCTTTTCGTCTCAATTCTTCAGTCGAAATTTTTCAACTCGTTGGTAAAATATACATATATACTACCCATCCGTTCAGTAACTAACATCGTTATTGTTTTTACAAGATTGTCAAATATATTCTCTTTTTCATTAAAAGTGTCAAAAGAAAAACTATTATGTTGGAAACGTACCTACAAGAATATTTTTCCATCAAATAAGGTTGCGGCCTCGTAAAACGTAGTGCGTCTAGTTGTGTTCGGGCGGGGGCGGGGGCGGCGCGGTGGTGGGCAGCGCGGGGGCGGGCGGCGCGGTGGCGGGCAGTGCGGGGGCGGGGGCGGGGGCGGGCGGCGGCTGCGGGTCGGCGAGCGGCAGCGGCTTGGCCACGCCGATGCGCACCACGCCGCGCGCCGCGCCCTTCAGCGCCGCCACCGCCTGCTCCAGGCTCGCGTCCTCCAGGTTCTGCGACACATTACGCAAACACTCTTATACTGCTACTGACCCACTACGAGCCTAAAACACGCGACGACTTTTACGCGCGCTGCCTGCGCGCATTATATATGATCGATTTACACGACCACACTACACTACTAACAACTGGAAAACTTGTAAAAGTATATTCCAGGCAAATCTAGTAATTCTAGACACTGATGTGTCTGACTTTATATCTGCTGAACTATTTTAAGAGGGTTTATCTGTGTGTCATATGTAGTACATTGTTTAAACTTACAGCGCGACACTATAATAAATGATTATATCACCAAAAAACACACCAAACATAACAAAATAAACACACGACCCACGGTATAGAAAACAGGGTTACTATCTACTGTGCCATTGTGCCAATGAAGTCGTCAAAAAGTGGTAATGATTTTGATAAGTTACCTGGTCGTTGACGAAGAGCAGGCGGTCGCCGGGGATGAGGCGGCCGTCCTGCTGCGCCACGCCGCCCGGCACCAGCGAGCGGATCACCACCAGCGTGTGCGCCGGCCGCAGCGGGTCCTGGTAGTCCAGGATCGAGAACCCGAGCCCGCGCTCGCCTTTCACCAGCTCTGCAACAACACTTGCTAATAAACTAGCTCCTACCGCACCAGTTTTTGTTTCATAATGGAGTATACACGCGTGATTTTAACTTTTAACTTTTTTTTAATCCCAGCAAAGAGTTTTCTTATTGCTTTTATGTCTAAAAATTAAACACAATTTTAAAAATAGTTATTGTATATCCCGGGTCTATCCAAAAAACTAAATTCACGCGTCCGTATTCGCGAGTACGGCTAGTACGGCAACAAGAATTCGTTTATACTTTTCTTACTCCCAATGCCGGGATCTCACTATTTCGTATACAACAACAATGAAGTTGTCCTTTTTCTACCTTCAATTTATCGTAAAGAAGAATTGTAAGCTTGCTATATTTCGGTACCATTAATATAAAAAAAATTTGGGACAACTTGAAAGATACCTATAAATAATTCAAAATCTGGACCTGGACCTTCTTTCATGGGTTTATCTACCAGACGAATTTAGTATGAAATTCTTTCAAAAGTAAAGTGTCCAACTTTTAAATAAGTGCATTACCTATTATTTGCGGTTCGGAGGACCACATGGCCAGCCCCGTGAGCGGCTCCAGGCTGCGCGAGCGCACCTTGCCGGCCGCCGACAGCGACCCGCCTTCCTCCGCGCCGGCGCCGGCCAGGCTGCCGTCCGATTTAGCCTGGGAAACGTTTATTATTTTTTAATAATGTCTACGTTACATAGTGTGAGGATAAAATCTTGGCTTATGGGATAGAAACATGACATCGCATATTTTCTATGAATATGATTCGAAACGTGTACTTACATAATTTTATTTGAAAAATCCAATCTCCAATCTACGACCAATATATTATTTTGGATCGCTTCAGCAGATGAGTGTTCGTGGTAACATTATATAACAAAATACTTAGTCATTGCAGTTTGCTGAAGTCTATCAGATCATGACACTCACATTCTTTGAAAAAATATTTACGACATGTATACCCAAAAAGACTTAATCGATAATCTCAATTACTGACATAATTCACGAAACTTATGAGTCATAGAATAGGTAAAAAGTAAATTTACATGTTATCGCTAACTGATTCATTTACGTTAAATGATGACTTGTGACACACGTGACTAGAATGAACACGTGATATGAATATGGCCTCACCCACAATTTAGCGGGTATTTTGCCAATGTCAAGTAATTAATAGCAATAACATATTCAATAAGTACGTGTCGATGCAAGCGTTGGTTACCTTGACGAGCGTGGCGGCGGGCGGCGCCAGGTCCAGCGGCGCGGGCCGCGGCCGCGCGCACACCATGCACACCTCGCTCGACAGCTCCTTCAGGATCGACACCACCTCCAGGTGGTTCATGCCCAGCAGCCGGTGCCCGTTCACCTCTGAGTACACACATATAATCATGGATAACACATTCATAAACTAAAAGTCCATCGTCGAGAATCAATTTGTAATGCAAAAATAATTTGAATCTTTGCCGACCCTTGCCGACCAAACCATTGATACAAGCAAGCTGGCCAGGAGCACACTAGATAGCGTTTATATCGATGTCCATTTTGAAACATCGCGGTCCATGCATGTAACTCGTGATATCGTCATTCTAGACGCTGCCAATGTTTTTGATGAGACGATCTGATTAGCTCAGTGGGTAGTGACACTCCTTTCTGTGCTGCGGGTCCCGGGTTCGAATTCTAGTAGGGACAAACTTTGAGTGATCAGCACGAATATTTGTACCCGTGTCATGGATGTATAAAATTTATATAATTATTAAATTGGGTTCACCCCCAGTCCATAAGTATAATAAGTGTGTAGGTCTGGCGGTACAATTGTAAGAATACAGCAAGTGTGAGAGTGTTGTTGTACAATGTTGAATGGTGGCAGACCGAGCAGCTCGTCGCCGGGGCGGTGCACGGCGGCGCGGCCCACGGGCCCCTCGGGCAGCACGGAGCGCACGTAGTGGTGCGGCCGCACCTCGCGCCCGCCCTCCACGTCCACCGTGCCCTCCAGCGAGATGCCCAGCCCGCCGCCGCCGCGGACCACCACGCCCACCACTATCTCTACGTCGTCGCCTGTACCGGACAAACTTTACATACAGAAAAATCTTACCCGCAAATGTATAGACGATAATAACGAACTTTTCAGAGGAAAAAGTGTGTTATAATGTCTTTATATTATATTACAACTTTATATACATTTGAGGGTTAATCTATATATATAAAACTAAGTCGTGTTAGTTACACGATTTATAGCTAAAGAACAGGTGGGCCGATTTTTATTATCTTAATTTTTTGAATTTGTCTCCGTCCCGAATTGCAGAATGAATATTAAAACATGGGAAAAATCACAAAAAAATAATAATACAGATAATTACATTTCTCATGCATTTGGTTCCGAGGCGGTACGAAGTTCGCCATGACAGCTAGTAATAAAAAATATGTACTGCGATTAAAAGCCGACTATCCGACAAAAATGTGCAATTGAGAATTTCCTTTGTGTCATAAAATAACATTTATATTGATGAAATTACCATATTTACTCGCTTCATCCTGTTTCGCTAAATTTTGACCTATACGGCTATTGCTCTCTGTTGTGTTTGGAAAAGAAGGAACGTCTGTGCAAGTCGTCGGTGGCATAGCGAATTTTTTAATACGCGTTACAAATTTGTTTCATTCACGCGTATTTATAACTCGCGTTAAAAACAACCGAGAACATTTTGCATTTACGAAAATTACGTGTTTTTGATGAAGCCCAAAGCCGTGTCTGGCTAGAACGAATGCTTAAATACTCTATATACTTATTAGTTAGGTGTATTAATATAGATAAGTTAAGTTGTTTGATGATAGATAGAACAGGTCGGCCGGATCAGTTAGTTCAATCAGTTAGGCCGGGGAGATCGGGGTTGGCACCTTGTAATGGGTTCAGTAAATAATAATATATCCAAATGAGAGCTTTAGTAATAGATATGCATTTATTTATCGCTATTTGGAGGCTATAGAAGTAAAGCGATAAGATGTGTTACCGAGTATGGCCTGCCATTTCCGCTTGATGACCTCCTTCTGTTCTTGCGTGCGCGGCATCTCGAAGGGAGGCTGCGGGCGCGGCGCGGGCGGCGCGGGCGGCGCGGGCGGGGGGGACGCGCTTGCTACTTCCTCCACAACACTTTCCACACTGAGATAGGACACACGAACTTAAAACAAGACTGGACTGAACACGGCTGCCGCATGTCAGAATTCTTCTTATAAGGCTCCTGCTACACCTGGGTCTAATGCCGTTAATTAATGGGCTTTGACGGCCTGATTAGCACGGTTGGTAGTGACTCTGCTTTCGGTGCCGAGGGTACCAAGTTCGAATACTGGTAGGGACAAACGTTGTGTGATGGGCATGAATGTTTGTACCCGAGTCATAGACGTTTAATATCTATATAATTATTATATACTGAGCTTCTGATAGGGCCTCTGTCCATTATACGGTACCCATAATACAAGCGTTGCTTGGTGTGGGACCGTATAGTTGGTGCGGTCATCAGGTATAGCAGGAGCGTTAGGTGGGCACTTGTCAGTGGTCGTGGTCATGGTTTGCTTTTTTCAGTCATGGGCGCTGAGTTTCGGGAACATTCGACTATGGGGCGATTTGTAACAGAGTCAACCCATCTTGTTGGAAACCTAACACGTGACCGTTAACCTTCTACACGACCTTGAATCGCCCGAAGTTCAATGGAGACTACTCCATTAGTGTTGGGATTCGTCAATAGACAAGACACGCGAAATGCGCGAATTGCGACTTTACGCCTACACTAATTCACGTGTACTACATAAATCGGCTTAGTTGTTGTGCTTCAATATGTTATTAGCAGCACTCCGTCTGTATTATTTATTTGTCTGAGATAGTATCCTGATGGTGTGTGTAGTGTGTGGCGGCGGTACTCACGGCGTGTGCAGATGTATCATGGGTATGTCGGGGTCGGCGGCGGCGGCGTCGGGCCGGTGCATGTGCAGGAAGGGGTTGTGCGGCGGCGCGGCCGGCGCGGCCTCGCCCGCCGCGATGGCCTGCTGCAGCTGCTCGAACTTCGGCCCGCGGAGGTACCTGCGGGATCACATCAACGACGCGTTGATTCTCTTATAGTTTGACCACGCCCTAGGAATGCGGGGCGTGGTGGGGGGCGGCGTAGGAAAGAGCATGAATCGATGATATCGACGTACTAACGGCCGATACTCCCCCCGCCTCGCCGCGCACATGCCCAAGGCGCAGTACAGCGGTAGTGGTCAAACTGTAGTGTACATACTAAACCAATTGTATCGCTATCCTATTTCTAAACCTAATGTGTGAGCAATACGGCAATATCTTAAGACTAGCTTTTGCCCGCGGCTCCGTACGTGCCAATTTTTCATCGCACACAGATGAATGGAATAGGATCCAATACGGGACGGAGAAACATTCATTCATAGAAAGAAAAGCTCCCTTAGTTTCATGCCAATCTTCTCAGTTAAGTTCACATACCAATCCGGGTATAGAGTTACGGAAAAAATAATGTAAAATGGCCATTTGTATGTGCCCAAGGCGTATACAAAATAATTCAAGACATTCATATTGATAGGTTGAAGGTACCGCTGGGCGTATGGTCGCGGTCGCGTTACCTCTCCAGCTCGAGCGTGACGACGTGCCCGCTCTGCTTGAGCGCGTCGACGGCGCGCTGGTTGGACTTGCCGGCCAGCGACGCGCCGTCCACCGCCACGATGCGGTCGTTGACCCGCACGCGCCCGCTCAGCGCCGCCGCGCTGCCCGCCGTCACCGACTTCACGAATATACCCGACAACTCCTCTTTTTCACATACGTAACCTAAGGTGATGGACGATCATGTTATTATAGGGTCGTCCACATAATAAATTATTGGAATTACTTTTGAATGTCTGTGTATTGTCTAGTGAACCTAACGAAAATACTTTATTGTTAAATTTGTATGAAATTTTTATGTAAAAAAAACTATCATGACGCTACAATGACTTCAAATTTAATGTAAAACAACATAGAACTGACAGTTAGTAACCAAAATGACGTAACGTGCCGTATCGTTCACGACCTTTTTATACATGAAAAACAACATATTGTAGTTATTCGATAACGTAAACATTTACCTGCTATCGTAATACCAAGGCCGTTCTCATCCTTCTTTAGTTGCACAGTGAACCTGTCTACTTCTGGTGACTCCGCATCTGTCAAAAGAACATTGTAGAATAAATTATACAAGCTATAATGATTAAATGAAGAGGGATGATATGCTATTGGAAACAATTATACCATTTTCAGCCGGGGGTGTGATGGACCGATCAAAGATGAATCTCGACGTATTTCCATTGTTAGACAATGGCGTCGGCTGCGTGTGGAACACTTGCTCGCATCCGGCCTCCAGCAGGTATCGATCCAGCGCCTCAGGATCTGCCAGGAGCCTGCATGGAAATCAATATTTATTTTACTGTTCTACACTAAGCTGTTGGTTCTAGTCCATAGACACGTCGACATGTTTATCAGTCAGTTGGCAGGGCCGCGTAGGTAGGTGTACATCAGTCACCTGGCGGGCACGAGCGGCGCGGGCGCGGCGTGCAGCGCGGCGGGGTCGGCGGCGCGCGCCACCACGAGGCGCACGCGCGAGCCCGACGCGCGCAGCACGCCCGCCACCTGCTCCGACCCCATCTCCACCAGGCTCACCTGCCGTACACAACGAACATTTTAAATTCAACCTTATTTCTATGAGATTTCATTTCGAATCGGCTATACAGCAAAAAAATTACTCACGTCGCCTATTTGCAAAATATGGTCTCCCGATTTGAGGCGGCCGTCGCGGTCAGCGACGCCGCCCGCCAAAATAGTCTTCACTATTACACCACTCGTTCTTGCGCCGATTATACCTAAAAACACACAGTACTGTTTGAAGAAAAAAGTTACAACTTTCGCTGCACCTTGAAACTGTAGCCATAAACGAAACTAAGAAATACCAAATCCAAGTCCAGTTCCATCATTGACGAGGTTGATGATCTCCACCTGCGCCCAGTCACCTGCCACTATGTTGTGAGATGCAGAAGCAATGGAGTCGTCATTCCGCGAAAGATCCAATAGGCCGCGGTTCTGTTAGCAGAAAAAAAAATACATATTAGTGTTGTTACTACCTTCTATAAAATTGCCAGAGACACCATCCTCAAAGTTCTTGCTAAGAATTCTAGCAAAGCTTAAAAACTTAAAAGTACCCAATAAGTATTTATTTTTGGTTTAAAATCATAAAACGGCTATACATTTTGATGTAATAAGTAAACTGAATACCTGTTTAGGAGACATGTTTGAATCAACAGAACCACTGTCCAAACCCAGAATGCGTTCATTGTCAGACCCGGAACCAAATTCTAAGCTATGGGGTGGTGACACTTGAGGAACTCGCTGCTCTTCTTCACCCTCATGGCTACCATAGAGGTTTCTTGCTTGAAGTGCTAGATCACCTGGATGAAGCAAATTACAATTAATAACAAAAATATCTCCAGTAACCCACAAAATGTGGTCCTAAACTATATTATATTATAAGTATCGTGAAATGGACTAGGGATGACCCGAGGATACTCAAAATAGGAAAATTTACGAAAATATTATTTCCAAAATTAGCTCTGATGGGATTCAAACCTGCAACTATCTCATGCAGTAAGCAAAGTAACCTATTGACTAAACCAAACGGTAATCACGGACCAAGTGGCTACAGGTAAAATTTGATAGTGTCTTTGGGTCTTTGGGCACTTTCATCAAATAATAGTATAATATTGCCAGATGAACACTCCAACTATACTGTCCCACACAAAGCAATGTTTGTATTGCGGTTACCATACAATGGAATGGGGGTGATCCCAGTATATAATACTTATATAGATATGAAGCATCCATGACTCAGGTACAAACATTCATGTTCATCACACAAAGTTTGTCCCTACCAAGATTTGAACCAGGGACCTGCAGCAGAGAAAGCAGGGGCACCCACTGAGCTAATCAGCTCTTCAGTGAAGCTGGTCTCTGATCCCCCCTTCTAGCCAACAGGCAGGCTGATTCTTTACAAGTCTCCCAGGTGCTGATAACAATTTAGGTACCTGTACATAGTAATAAGCTAGTTAAAATAATAATATTACCTGCTGGAGTGATGTCAAAGTCACCAGGCAGTATCGAAGGATGGTGTGCAACTTGTGTTGCAAGCATGCCTACAGAGTCATTTAATGTTGCAATACTCTTGAGTATTGGACTTTCTAATAAGCTTATGAGCATATTTAAGTCATCATTTGTAGCGGCCTATGAAACAAATAAGAATACAATTAGTGAATTTAGGACAGGAAAAGATACTATTCACATATCATAAGTAGGAATGGACTAATGGACCATAATTACCACAAAAAAGTCATCCTGGGATTCATTTTGTATGTAGGTAGGTAGGTTGGTTAAAATATGTTAGTACTATTTAATATGTTACCTTCAACTTAGGATCATCACTTTGATCTACAGCTGCTTTGACACTTTCTAATTGCTGCAAAGCATTTGATATATTTACACCAAGATGCATGCTGAAAACAAATAGAAGACTTCAATATTATATATTTCAAAACTTATTAGGTACATGTAAAAAATATCTTACCTTGCAAAAATGGTGTTCAAAATTCAAGGATGAGAATTAAATTGTTTACAAAAACCTTTTTGAGGCGAACATTCATATGATAGTCCTATCTTCTCAACTGCTTGTTTCTCGAATTCATTAGTTGCTGTAGTTCGATATATTTACATACTCTTCATAACAAACCAATAATAATATACTGATACCTGTGTTTCTTGTTATTTGACACAGTGAACACACACACAGACCAATAGAAGGATAATATTTATTTGTTATTTGAGCAACTTCTTTCTTTCACACAAGGAAATTGCTGAAATAAATCCTATCCTTACCTATCAACAAATTTGACATAACTGACGTGATTTTTTTTTTTTTTTGTTAAATTCGCTCCTTCGAGCAGGCTAAAGTCATTATGACCATACCGCCTCGTCTTACGTAGTTTGTTTTTCATAAGTGTGATAATATAACAATCAATTTCATTCGTGTGAGACGGACAGGAATCATTCTTTTCATAGAGTACCTCTTGTGTATTTCATTTCGTAAAGAAAGAAGAAGAAGAGTACTTTTAAATTAAATCATCGAATTCGTTTTTTCCTTTCCTTACGTAAAGAAAGTAGAAGAAGAAGAATTAGATATCAAATTAACACTAGTAGTAGTAGTTTAATTTATCCAGTAGGACAGGCGCGGGAATTAATCCATACTGCCAATTTTAATATTGTGTATGTCAAAGAAGTATTTCCTTGATTCTAAAACTAGTGTTCCTGCGAGTTATACTGAGTGATATAAGTGGAATATTAACCATTATGGGTTGGGTAAAGTGCACGAGTGTAAGTAATTGAAACAAAGTGACGAAACTTGGCTGTTCAGTTTCTCACAAAAATCCATAAAATATCTTTCAGTAAAGTATCCATCACTTTACTGAATTATGGATGGGGGGTATTTTACTTGGGCCTAGCCTTTGGGCCTGTGCATATGCTCGAAAACTGAAAAAAAAAATATTACTTCACAATGGCAAAATACTTACCAATGGTGATGCCAAATTTAAAAAAAAGTATTTTTCTCTTTGGTGGCAGTTGGGTGGCTGTATTTGAATAATTCTGTACGTGTACAATGAGTTCTATTTACAAATTAATTGAAAAAAGCCAATGAAGCTATTTTATTTTCATTTCTAATATTGTTTGTTTCACTCTGATATACCACCTGCCTATTTTATTATTCGACGGAGTGCTTCGAGAAGGTGAATAAAAGTTCTGTGAGTTGGTTACTTGTAAAGTTGCATGCCCCGAGGCACTGATCTATGCATACAACTTACATTATCCTAAATAATATGTCGTGTCATCTCTATTATGAAGAAGAAATTATTGACTTGACTTGTTCTTTGACGAGAGCTGATCATCGAGTTTTAACAAATGCTGTGATAAATTTGGACACAGATGAATCTTTCAGTAAGTACCTAAACAAGTAAATACTTTCACGTCTGTAAACCGCTAAGGGGTGCCAAGCAAAGGTGCATTCACTGTATTTGGTCCCATCGCAATAGGGGTAAATCTTCTAAATAGCTATCTGGCAGTAGTGCCTAATGGGAATGTTTTTCCCATGCTTGTGTTTGCTTTTTCTATTTTACATGCTCCATTCTAAACTACCTTTTGTTATGAATAAGCTGTATTCGAATGTACCTACCCACCTACTTGTATATAATGTTACTATTCCAGGAAATATAATGCTTAGATATTCCTATATATCTACCAACCTATTGTTTTTTTATTATTATTTTCAGTTGACTTAAACTCTTCAGCAGAAAAAATAAATCAAAAGACTGAATCTAAAAGTAGTAAAAGATTGAAAAGAAAACATACAAGTCATAAAAAGGTAAAAATAAATTACACTAGCTTCTGCCCGTGGTACCTAAATGAAACACAGCCTGTAGCACTCAGGGATAATGTAGCTTCCTATTTGTGAATGAATTTTCAGAATCGAAATTAATAGATCCAGAAATTATCTCCGCCATTCAAACTCACAAAATAACGATCTTAATGCTTTATAAGCAATATTAGTACAGAAACATAGATATGCAAATACCTATTCAATACCAATATTCTCTATTGGTTTAAAATAACTATAATGTTACAGGATGTCGCACAATGTTCAAGAACTCTGCTTGGTGGTGAAAAAAAGAATAACTTTGGTGACTGCCCCATTTGCTGGGATGAATTAGGTAAAAATCGTTTAGCTTCAACAAAATGTGGACATGTGTTTTGTTTGAGGTGCCTTGAACAGAGTCTCAAAATAGAAAAAAAATGTCCCACTTGTAGGAAAGTTCTTAAAAATAATTCAAGCTATCACCCTCTATATTTAAGTAGTGATTGACATGTATAATCTTGAGATGTTTTTTGAAATTTACTGAGTACTCACATTATTTATATTTATACTTTGTTTATTTTTTCATTGTAAGTTAAGGTAAAATTTCTGTAAACATCATATTATGGTGCAGTGCTAACAAACATAAAAGGCGAGGTGCAAGCGAGGCACGAGCGCTTTGACGGCACACTTCTTGTAGTTCTACCGTCGCATCATATATACCTGCGCTAACAGATCAAGGATGGATGGCGGTGGGCGCGGGCGCGCGATGTGGCCGCATTTTGACTCCGGCGCACCTGTCCGCCATTTTGTCATGAGCATCATAGCATAGCATATTTACGGGATCATTTATATTTCAATATTATATGTGAATATAATTAGTATATAGTATAATAGGTAAGTAATAAAGGATCTGCATATTTGATAATGTAATAGGTACGTAAGTTACATTAAACATGCGCGTTGTTTTAGAATTACAAAATAGAAAACTGCTTATTTTTATGATGTGTGGTCATTTAGATTTTATTATAACGAATTTTTTAAATGTGGATGTACCCAACATCGCCTGTTGGCGTTAGAAAAATAGAAAGAGATTTCAAGTCCCAAGCAATACATATATCCCTGTACATATACACCTGTGACTTGAGTTCATGTCTGTTGATATATTGTGATGAATGAACTGCAATTTGACAACCTCTGTAAGGGTTACTACTCATGGGCACTATGAAAACTGTAGCATTGCTAAATTGGTGGTCACGTTTCAGCCTTGCGAAACCGTACTTGAGCTATTTCATTAGCAATCGCAATTTTTAAAGCTTTTCGCCTATCTTACGCAAATATAATACAAATAAAATAATGGACATACTAAAAATAATGTTAACTAATTTTAAATATTTTTATTGAATATGTCAAGTAATGTGCAACCAAATCAATAATATATAAGGTTCACGTATCGGACGATAATAAAACTTCGTACTTACTGCAATCCAAGAAACAGACTGACACTACTTTTGAAGTATGGTTTTTAAAGCACATCCAGACGGGTTTTTACCATTTAAGTATATTACTTTCATGTTTTTATGTAATTCTGCTGTGACATTTATTTCATAGAAAATATATACTAAATACAAAAAATAAGTTCACAAGTGTTACTAAAAAACTGCACTATCCTTCCCACTAATTGATAATGGATCCAATTTGCGGCGGCAAAGCATGCAAACTCTTCATCTTACACTAGAACTTCATCTACACCTGTACACTAGAAGTTGCACACGGAGCTGGACACTGAGATATAACTAGGTACCTACTAAATTAGCCATTACATTGCCATCGAGAATAGGGTAAGTATTTAGAAGATAGGTGTTACTTGCAGGAACAGCAAGTACGTATATACATTAATAATTCATTCCGTCTATAAAATTCCTAAATCTGCACGTTAGATAAAGTTAAACACTAGCCACAGGCTTGTGAGATAATACAGGCTGGAAAATAAAAACATAGAGGTTGGCCGTTAACGCCTAGCATCGGTGCGGACCCCCAACTTTAGTCAGCTTTACAATATTTCAGGTTTACCTACTAACTTCATGACTAGTTTACTTCCCTCCAGGGTAGTCTTTAATTTCCAACCGGTATAGTTAGGTTACCAATTTATATACACAACAAACTTAAAACTACTTATAATACATTAAAGTAAGTATTGCAACCATGGTCACATCTTAATTATACACCCATGGTCATTTGGGAACTGCAGGCCGATAACGTAATTCTGTTGCTGTAACTTCCGCCTAGTAGCGACGTAATAATAATAATAACATCGCCAGACGAACCTGTCAACTATACGGTCTCAAGCTAAATAACGCGTGTATTATGGGTATGTACTACTTACGTACGAACCTACCTTAACTTACTTTGGCATTTTGTTTTCCTGATGTATTACACCGTATGATTTTTATTTGACGTATTTTTCTTTAGAAAAGCCATTCCGTGGACCCTAAAATGCTTTTCCAATTCTTCTGCATCATTAAATTTATCCCTACAAATACTGCATTGATTTTCGCCGAGAGGCTCGTTTGAAATTACGCTTGTGTCTTGATACTTCAGAAGAGCATTTTCATTGTAACACTGTTTATTTTTGATGTATTCTTCAGTATTTGATATACCATGTTCCAGCAACAGATGTTTTGAAAATGATGGTTTTACTACAAAGCTTTGGCCACACTCCATACACTGGTATGCCATACAAGGGTCTCTATGACTTATCATATGGCCTTCCAACAAGTCTTTGTTCTCAAAAATTTCACTACAAATGTTGCACGTAAGATCATCATTTTCCGTGGGCGTGATCAAGACTTCGACCTCAATGGAGGAAGCAGCGAGATTCATTTTCTGTCGTTTTGTGGTCTTTTTCGACACCTTCTTAGTTATAGTTTTATTGGGTTTGGATCTTTTGTTTCTAGTTTGATCTAAATGTTTTTTAATATCAATCCTCGTTATAATAATTTTAGGATCCAAGCACCGAATTGTTTTATGTTTTTCAGCATAGTGTTGTGTGATGACTTCCCAGTCTTGTGGTATTTTGATTTTACAGAGGTGACACGTGATGTATAGATTGGTATTCGTAATTTGCGTTGATTCTGTCGTTATATTGGACTGTTCCAATGGCGACGAACATTTGTAGGGACATTCATTAGGCAGAATGCCTATTTCTTCATATTTGCATTTATAGGTAAAATTTCTTTCGCATTGATCGCATTTTTTTACGACGCGGTATATTCGTTTTGATTTGTTTGGACATTGCTGGATTGTATTTTGTTTTAAAACTGTGGTTATAGCATTTTTTACTGACTCATTGTGACTATGTTCGGTAATATGATGATTTAAAAATGTACACACCTCATTGAAACTTGTACCACACACCCAACATGGGAAAGTGGTATTATTGTTTACATGGCTTTTCAAATGTTGATCCATATGGTTCTGCATCACAAATCTGCCAGGACATGCTTCACACTGATAAAATATTAGGGGTTTAGTATCACAATTAAGGTTATGCCCTTTCAGATGTTTTCGCATCGTTATCTCATTATAACAAGCCACAACACAAAATGGACATTTGAATACTTTTTTTAAGTGATTTTCTTTCATGTGTTGTTTGAAATCATTAGGATGGAAATTATTGCAGTCTTGTATTACACAGTTCAATCTGGCTGTCGCTCTCATCATTTTGAATCCTTCGCAATCATGGTTATATGGGTAATTCATGTTTTTGTTAGCTAAATGACTGCCGCACTCTGGACAAAAATACGGAGGATATTTTAAATGAAGACGTAAATGTGTTTTTAGACCGCAAATACTGGGCAGAGCAAACAAGCACACGGGACACGAGTGAACCTCGTTTGTAAATTGCATCAAGTGGCTCGCTCGGTCTTTGTACGCTACACCAGTAACTGTTATATCCTCCTTACATTCAGCACAATTGATAAGAGTCTTCTTTTGAGTGTCCAATGCCGGCGTTTGTTTAGATTTGTTTGCATTAGCAAGATTAGTCTTCAGTTCGCTCATTGGCAATGGTTCTATTTTCAAATCTGATACATTTATTGTAGCTGTTTTAAAGGCATGCGATCTGATGTGAAACAGCAAATTACATCTATTAAAGAACACTTTGAGTCGGCCGCAGTGTCTGCACAGGTAGCTAATTTTCACTGACTTCCTGTTTACGTGATCGTTATAACTCGATTCAAACATAAACCTGAAACGAAAAACAGTAGGATTATTTAAATTACATTTGTCTCGAAAAAAAATGGATTTTCAACTAAAGCTCAAGGAAAAATTTGAAGATATTATCTTAGGTACCTGCATATAGGTAGGTACTAACAGATGTAAAACACTGTGGAGAATAGTGTGCCGCAAGTAAGTTCTCAAACTAAGCAATGTATCTGGTCACGGAATTAGGAACTACTGGAAAGGGCATGTAAGTATGCCACGTAGGCATAATGGGATATTGACTATATTGGGCACAGAAATACGGGAAATAATTCAAATGTTTTCTGTAAACAACGTTAGCGACCAGCTTTACCCTGAATATGAGCAGTCACGTACAGCAAAATGGCCACCAAAAACAAATATCGACGCTTAGGTGTCATACGTATTTAGAAGCGGCTTCAGTAGGTACTTGCGTAAAAAACAAGCCATCTTACACTATTATTGCACCAGTAAATCTAAGAAAGACGCTATAAGTAATATAGGTAGTGACTTCTATACATAGTCATGTTTGAGAACAGTAATAAGTTCCAAGCGATTGCCATTCTAATCTATTTTGTTTTCTGTGGTCAATAATTTCTGTTTATAGGCCCACATAGCCATCTATTTATTTATGTTTGTGGTTTAGATATCTCTATAATTACCTAATAAAGGAAAACTAATAAAACATTCTGACAATAGACTTACCACAATATTTATACATAGGTTATTTCTTAAATGGATTCAACTGAATTATTGTAGGTAAGTCTACTAGTATGGACTAGTATTAGAAGTCTATTAATGGCAAAGATTACTTGTATTTATTAATACTTACTTGTCCCCACAATCAGTGCATCCATATACTTTGTATCCATTAACCGGTACTGGTATGACATAATTTGGTATGGCCTTTGTGAAAAGGAGGCTTTTTATATTATGTTTTTCACTCAAAGTGTCCATGGTCATTATTATTCTTTTTCTGAAAATGATGCAAGACTATGATTAGTTCTAATTTGCCTATTTTATAGATATAATTCAGCTTATTTTACTGATTAGGTTGAGCCTACCACTAATAGATACCAACATGAATCACATGGTGGTGATAGAAAGGTACCTACTTACCAACCCAAAAAATCATCGAGGAGGAAAATGATAAAAAGGACTGAAATTTGTTTTTTTATAACAATATAGACAACTACTTCAATGAATTAACCTATTAAGTAAGTGATTCTCTAATTTACCAACACTGTAGTAAATAAATATAAGATAAGAAGGTCGATATTTAGTCCACTTATCTACTTCAGTAAGTCATTTACTAGGCAATGAACAGGTAATAAGTACCTAGTTGATAGGTGCAGATACTCTATTCCCTGCTCTTTGGGTGCAGACTAAAGTGCGTCCACTAGTCTATCCTAGCCTAGGAAACAATGGTCTCCGCTGCAGTACAGGGGTAGGTATATACCTGAAAGTTTAAGTCGCGATTTTATTCATGTCAAGTCAGTCATGCGCTCAAGTCAAGCATGCGCTTTTTAAGTGAAGCAAGTAGGTAAGTAAGATCTATTTCCTGCATTACGCACTGACACTAATATACTGGGCAGATATATAGGTACCTAGCCCATAGGATTTAACATACCCGATACATCCAGATAGGATTTATAAATTATGCAAAATTTTACAGCAATGCAAACCTAGGCATTAAACTTACCGCTTTTCTTCTATTTTAATTTCGTATTTACGAAACCAGACAATTTATTTTCTTACGTTTGACAGGAGAGCTAAGGATAGTTGGCAAAATTCTAGAAAAGTATCGCCAGTATAAAAAAAAATTGCGGTGTTACCAACAGTAAAGAATACTTTTTGTGTTCATTTTGTGTATTTTCACTGGTAAAGTAAAGTCTAAACGGTAGATGGTTGAATTAAGTACCTACATACTTACTTAGTGAGTCTAAAACTGGCGCTTTTAGGTACTATACATTTAATAATAAGGATATAGTGACGCTCGCATCCCGTAATGATTTCCTAAGCCGCATTGTAAGTACTTTACGTTTGAGTCGCTCTGTGTGGGAGACCAAATCAAAATACAGCACATTTTATAGGTGGCTTGAAAATTTATCTTTAACCAAGTACCTCTATTATTATAGGTATTAGTCACAGATATCATGATCTGTGGTATTAGTATAGGATTATATTTCGTCACCAATTTGTCTTAAAATCAAGATACAACTGAATTTGACTCGACTAAATATATTATGGTCTTGCTCATTACATCAAATTTAGATTAGTTTTTGTACTTACAGACACATTTAGTAATAGTCCGTCTGAAATATGTTTAGGTGATTTTTATATAAGTACTTGCAATACCTAGGCTGAAAGTTGCCATTATATTCCGATGTTATTGAATTTTGACCATGAAGCTACTACAGATTTATTAATTTAGCGATTTCAGTAAAATTTATTCAATATATTTTTCATTGTTTGTACTTAAGTAGTTGAAAGGTAATACAAATAAAATTGTTATATGGCACCGACTGTTTTTGAAACTGCTTGGACACGATCATGATTGGTTTGTAGTGTTGTCAGTGTAAAAAATGCTCGCTAAGCAGGCCTTTATTATAGGAGTAACATATTGTTATACTACGAGCTTAGCAATGATGCATAAATACCTACATTGAAATGATATCGCGGCCAGAGCAATAGTAAATTAGGAACAAATGCCGTGCATCTCTCTTTTTCTTATAGCTCTATCTCATTGTTGGGTTGCTGAACTGAACGTGTAGAACCGTTCGTTTTATCAGTATCCTCTTATTGGTCACAGGTCATGCAATGATGCAATCATGGCAAAATTATTTCATACTAAAGTAGGAAATAAACTAAACCTAAACCAAATTCCAATGTATGGTTCCGAATATTGATGCGGTTACAAGTTACTCACTCACCTAATGTCTGATTTACGTTTCATGTAAAATATTTTTATGATATAAAGAAGTAGGTAGTTAGGTAATTAAAGTACGGAAAAAATGACTACGTAAAAAATCCCATTTAATATATAAAATAGGTAGGTACACATAAAAAAATAGAATCATTCTTTGGTAATATGGCACATTAATTAATTAATTAGACAACAAATGGAAAACTTGTATTATTAGCAGGTACTGTTACTTTCCTTCCATCAAGCTATCATGCTCAGTATAGAATCCAAAAACACAAGAACAGTCTGCATTAATTTATAGGATTTACAGCACCAATGCAAAAAGCTAGTGGGCAGCTTTTCATACATTTCTACGAATGTAGAACAGAATGAATGTCCTACATTGTACAAGTTCAACCTTTGGTCTGTAACTTAACCTAGTATACTTATAATCTAATACTTAAATAATAAAATGGCTTTTTATAATTATATGCTTGTCAAGCATCAAGAGAGCCCATTATACAATTGTTATGTTTATATAGAGTCCTATTCTGGTCTATAATTACTTATTATATAAATTATTTAAATGCAAATCACATTTGTCTACAGCTTTTTTAAGGCACATTTTATATCAGTACTTGAAGGTATATCCAATTTTTAGATAGAGTTATTATCAATGCCATCACTTTTTCCCTGATGAAAAAACTCAAGAAGGTTCTTTTCATAAGCATCACGTTTAAAATAGTATACTATACTGGAACTCTCAACAAAGGCCGACTCATCCACATGTTTCCTATAGAACTCTGCATTGGCTAACATAGCTTCATCGTGGGGCAGCAATACCAAATAGCTGGCTGCAGCTTTCGCAGATTCTTCATATTTCTCAAGATGATAGTATGATATTTGCAAATGATTAAGCACATCAGCTAAAAATTCAACTCCAGAATTAAAGTGAAGAAATTTAAGCTTGTCCTGGCACTGTTGATGACAATGTAGCAGAGATGCTATATTATTGGATATGGTATTTACAAATTCTGAGGACCATTCTTGACCAGGCTGTCGTTCACATTCTACACGACATCTATTTTCTGAAGCTATGTAATCTTTCAAAACTTCTTCCATATTTGCTATAGTCTCTGCCCAATTGTCTTTATTGTATGATTTTTGACCCAATATGTAAAGAACTACATAATCCTCGCTTTCTAGGTCAACTATTTCACTGGTATCCACTTCAGGCTGTTTCATGTAATATTGTAGATTTGATTTCATGGTCTCATCATTTGGGTTGATGACGAGGTAAGTGTATGCAGAAGAAGCAGCTTTATGAAACATACGCATTTGAAAATAGCAGATATGGAGATATTCATAAGGTTTCATTGCCTGCATATTAAAGAGAGTTTGATCCTCCAGAAGACTGTTCATGTGTATAGCATTAAATCCAATATCCTGGCACTTGTTTACACAGTCTCTCTTATTAAAGAAATGTTCATATATTTTAAGGTCATCAAAATTTTCTTTTACTTGGGATTCTGGTGATTCCGAATTACATTTCAATCTACAGTTGATGAGTACAGATTTATACATTTTAAAAATATGTAATGATTCTTCGAACATATCTATGCATCTTGACCATCTTTCATCATTATATGCTTTAACCCCCTTTTCATATGTTTTTTGAAGAGATATATTTTTGTCACACTCAATGTGAAAAGCGAGTAAAGTAATAATTGGTAAAATATATTTCATTTCCAAAAAAATTCCAAAAATCATGTTTTCTTATATTTATTGGGTCTTGTTAATAAAATTAGCACGAAATAATAAACCCACCAGATCGTAGGAACAGTACAACCATACAGAGCCAAAAACGTAAATTGTCTCTAGTATATATAACATACGTCGTAGTATCCTCTCACAGACTATTAGGATGCTTCGGATGCTTGTATCCAACGAGCTATTATGTATATTTATTCGTAGCTTGTATCCTATTATTGGTCTGTACCTTCACTGTGGGTAACTTACAAATATACTCTACGGACTCAACTTATGACTCAATTGAAGGAATGGCTACGAGCTAAGCCATACCATTTAAATTAACTACAAGATACGCTGTACTCTGTGAATTTCTTCTTCTTCTTTCTTTACGAAATGAAATGCGATGAAATAAAATGGATATGAATATGGCCTCACCCGCAACTTAGCGGGTATTTTGCCAGTGTCAAGTAATTAATAGCAATATTAAATTCAATAAATACACATTATAAATAAAATAATGGATGTGACATGAAGAAATGAAAATGGCGTGTCCTCTGTGAATTTAATTAACCAAAGAATTGATTTGATTTCTTGAATGACACAAAATATAGTTTTTTTTTTAAATTAATTTGGCACAAAAATATAGTTGTTTGATATAGATTACACTTTTTTTAGTTTGTTTTACGGCCCTGGGTACTAGCCTTTTGAACACTAAATTGATTTGACTTAAAAGATAGAATTGCCATATCATTGCTTCCATGACGTGTAATTGCAACTATTCCGGTAAAATTTTGACATGAAATAATGATTTGGATTTAAATGTAACCCGTTATAAATGGAGACACCTATCTATAGTTCATTATCTGCTCATATATCTATTTCTGTCTACTTCTTCTTTCTTTACGAAATGAAATGCGATGAAATACAATGGAATAAGTTGAAATAGGTATGGCGTAATACACAATTACGATGAATACCTGTGACCAATACTAACATGTTTTGACAATAAACCATAGATGACTCATCTCAACAAAAAATTCTGACTTCCACAAACTGGAGGTCATGCCTTACTAATTTATACATTCTTAATTACCTACCGTTTTGCATGTTGTGATAATCATGTTTAGTAATTCAGTTCTCATTGGAAACTGGAGTGAGGAAAGACTTCAAAACGAAGTAAGTTTTAGTTTAGGTAGGAATAGACAGAAGACGCCCATCAGACGGAACGTTCAGCGTTCGCGTTCCTCTATATGTTCCGCGTACTCTGTAGTATACACAGTGGAGTAGCTATGTAACCAAAGGCCCTGGGAAAAAATTAAAATGCTTCCCTATTTAAACTACCTACTTTAAAGATGCAAAACTACTTCATCAGCAGCACTTTATCGCCCAAGGCAGGGCATAATAAAGCAAAGCTAGTTGTTACTAAGTATAATGTGTAACGCAGCAGATAATATTTAATCGTACTTTTTAATAATATAAGTAAATGTTTATTTTTTCTGTACGTAGGAAGTTTGAGGTTTGTTGGTCAAGGGCCTAAAAGCTAAAGGTCGAAAATTCTTTATTACACATATAACGTTTTCGAACGTCGTTCATGAGGCCGAGGGGGCCCCGACGCACTGTCCCGTCTGGCCCTACGGTAGCTACGCCACTGAATGTACACCTATCAGTTTCTTAAGATTGGCGTAATCTGTAGACAAAGATCCCTTAGCCCAATACAAAAACAAACGTTTAAAAAGTCAACAGTGTTAACGTAGCGTTCAGTAATTAAAAGGGGCAGTAACGTAACAGTCCCCGACGCCATTAATGTTCAGTAACCATTTGAAAACGAATAGATAGAGAATATTGTTGACTTTTTAATCGTTTGTGTTTGTGTCGGGGGTTTTCTATGTTTTTAATTTTATTTTATGCTTTTTAAACTTTAATGCTTGTCCATGCAATATGGGTGAAAACGGTTAGGTGTAGGCTATATCCACTTAAGTATTTAGCTATTGCTAATTTATTTCTTACAGTATGAATTCAAGTTGTTTCTCAGGAAACGCGATAGAAAAGAGCTGTTGCTTCAGAGATCAAGGACTTTGTTCAGTAATTTATTAAAGGAGGTTTGTCACCTTATACCAATCAGACGATGAAATAAATAGATGCGAGTTTCATCAACAACATATTGAAGCACAAAACACCAAGCCGATTTGTGTATTATTTCTTCGTGTTAGCCTATATATTAGATCCACTTATCTATTTGCTTTATCATATACAAACGGTGTGGAACAAGCGCATTTTCGTAGAATGTTTTCGTTCATTTTAGATGCCATTTCAAAGTTCTCATATAACCCCAAATTTGTAGAAGTCGTAGTTACAGTTAGTTAGAAGCACGGTTACAAGTTTAGGTATTGGACCCAGATGAGTCACCGAGTACCTACCTTAGATGTGGTATGGTAAAACACAGATAGCTAATTTCGTAATTTATTATTTTTATTTACAGAGACCGCTTGCCATAAGTGGAATTCATGTGTTATTTGGATATAATGTACAACTAGTTGCGTCGGATATGCTCGGTGAGTAGGTACGATGGTACGATAATATTATTCGTTATTATTATTTGTTAATACCTGTTTTGAAATGAGGAACTCCGTAAAACAACTAGAGTGGTTGACATAGCTAAGGTTGAAATGGCAGTGGGCGACCGACAGACGTTGGGGCGAAAGCCTCTGGAATGGCAACTACAATTGTACCACCCGCGGGACGTAGTAGTTTGGTTCAGCTCGGCAGATGACCGATGATATCACACGCGTCATAGAATACCCGTCGATCCTAGAGGAGCAGGACCGTGGTGTAAGGAATTCATTGGGGGAGTCCTATGTCTAGCATGCAGTGCACATTTTCCGACTGATCGATGTATGGATAAATGTTATGTAACTCCATGAAAGGCTAAAAGGTTATGAAATACGTTAGAAATCTTTGTCTGTTCGGTGGCAAAGATAATTACTTATTGCAACCAGCATAGTCCTTATTTTAATTTAATATGTAATTAATCGTAGCTCGACGACGGATTTCAACGCGTTTATTTTTGTTTGATAGCCATAATAACAATCGATTATTCAAAATCGGTGCTGCCGTTTTCGAGATATACATATCTGGAGTTTGAAATTGAATTAGTTATCTACCTACTACGTTTTTTATGTAACTTCCAATGTATAGCAAAGCCGACCGCTCCCGGTATGAAGCCGCAGTATGGGCTGGCCATGTCGAGCTTAGTGCAGGAGCGACAAGTTGACTATATGCAGAACATAAACGATGAATGCCTCATGACCCTCTCTCCTATAACCACGCCTTGCTGCCGAAATACCTTCGTCATACTAAGGTTTAAATTTGCAAATGTTTAACGAGTAGGTATATTCTACTCAGGTACTACTACAACACTGGGCTAATGCTTAAGTTCGTACTAGTTCATGAAAATAATTATTTAGTTAGTCGTATTAGTGCACTTGGAAGTTGGTCAAAAACTGCTTAGACTTTCTCAGAGTCCGCATAATGTTTTTATTTCATTACTATCTGTCCCGGTGAACTTTGTACCGCCTCAGAATCAAATGTGTATTAGTGATATTTGTCATGGTTTAGTAGTTACTCAGCTATTCGGGGCGGAGACAAATAAAAAAATCAAAGATCATAATTATAAATCGGCTTACCCGTTCTTGAGTAATAAATGGTGTATCTAACACGAGTTTGTTACATATATATGTTATTATAAGATATAAATAAGTAACTGATTGATAATCGTTGTTGATAGATAAAATATTAGATCCAACTTTCGGGTCGACAATAGAGCTGCACACACCTCGTATGAGGCATGTATTTCTTGGAAATTTTATAATTTACTTGGTAACCCATAGAGACATATATTATTTAAAAATTTACGTAGTTACAGTCTGTAGTATTTTTTGATGAGGTTTACATTACGTAACCCGATAAATTTTGTATTGAATTTCTGCGTGGAATATAGATTATAGGTACGTAACGTATACGTTTGTCTTGTCTACAGTACAGTGGATGAGAGTATTCGTGGAGAGAAAATGAATTATGGCGATGAATTCCTGCTGAGAGCAGAGAACTATGGCGACCCTGAGGTTTCTTTTCTTTTAATAAGAATAGAATAAGAATAACAACAGTTTATTACCCAGTAACATTGACAACAACAAAGTATTAGTGAGCTCCTAAATAGACAATCTCTGTATCTTAAGAGTTCGGTACACTAAACAAGGTACAAAGGTCGGAGTGAAAAACTATAAAATATTAGCGATGTATATTAATTCTTACCTACTTAACAAATTTCTCCGAAATCAATTCAGGCGTATAACGTGATTTTTTGTCAATCGTCTTATCGCAATCGATAAACCTAGAAAATATTGGACATTGGACCATTTGCGGCAAATCGGCAAATAATAAAGATTGACAAATGAGTATCTCACGAAGAAAGGTAGGCTGTCTGTTCAGTAATGAAAAAAGAATCGAATGCCTACTACCTATCCCATTGTCACATAATAGGCACAATTTAGTTTTTCGTATAATAACGAGTGTATGCCCAAGCATAGGCAATCCATCCAGTGAATTCCGATGCTTCCAAGATCTCAACTAAACTAACGCATCAATTTTATTATCACCCTTCTTTTTGTTGTGTAGGCAACACCACTCTATGTTAGGTACCAGCCGCAAGGCACGCCGGCACCACCGGACCGCATGCCTATTTGTCTCAGCGCCACCAAGGATAGTAACTGTCGGTGGTCAACCACGTCGTTGCTGCCATGCGACCGTTTAGAGGGTTTGGGCAGCCCCGTGAAGGTATCTTACCTACCATACAACTATAAAATTATAGTCTTAATAAAAAAAATGCTGTTAATAATAGCCGACTATTATAGAAATCCCCAGATACCTACCGATTTTGCATATTTTGTTCTAGGTAATCTGTGTACAATACAGATAAGAAGTGTGCTCAATGTTTTTATATGTAGTGAACTGAGTTCTTAGGTCCGAATTTTATTTCCTAGTTTGAGGAGCTCCTAACGTAATATTTTTAGTCAGTGACCCGAACTATTTACAGACTGGTACGAGACTTATCATCAAAAATTGCGTCGCAGACAAGAGCTTGTGTGTCATGAATCAGAGTTGGATGCAGACGTTTTTTGGTCCTGTGAGTTGGTCTAATTTTTATTGACGCAAGACGCAAAGAATTAAAAGATATCTCTCTTATATGAATTAGAGATTTTATCAAAACCCATGAAGGATGTTAAACTGGTAGGTACTCTTATTATAATTTTTACTCTTATAATAACTCTTATTTCCCTGAAAATCAAATAGTAATAATTAGTGAAATATCATATAAAAGTACCTAGTAAAATTTAATTTTGCGCAGGAGTGTGGGGTCACTTGCCGTGACTACGTCGACATCCATGGAAGGTTCACAGCCGAGAATATATTCATGCTGGTTAGCGACGTTGCGACCAAGACAAAAGACTAGTCTGATGCTGTTTTGGTTATATTTTGGTTCCATGGATCCTACCTATGTTCTGGTTCAATGTGTTCATAAAATTGTTTTATGTGTACTTATAATATAGAAATTGTTATTACCTACTTAAATGATTACGACGTGAATTTTAAATTAAATTTTATCAGTTTTAATATACTTATTTGTTTATTCTTTTCCTATCAACTAATATGTTATTTTGAATAATGTCACATCATTTATACCAACGTCACCATACTGACCCTCGGCTTGTAAACATTTTCAATTATAAACCAAACTAATTAAAAACCGAACTTCTCTAAGATGATAGTCGAGAATCTGTCTGTCCTGAGTGTTGGAACTAAATTAATATGCAATTCTGCGCAAAACGAAGCCAATCTAAAAAAAAACTATACCTGTTTACTTTCACTTAATTATACTTATACCTTAACTACGTCCACAATGCATAGATGGTATATACATGGGTGCCTAAATAGTTTATGCTCTTCCCTTTTCGTCCCAAGGTTGTTCTCTCGTTCACGCGGCGCAGTTACACTATTTTACATGCCCTCGGGCAGTTACTGTGACGTATTAGGAAACCGCTTTTTTTTTTTTTTTTTTTATTACATTATAGGCAAGTATTTGATCTCGATCTCACCTGATGGTAAGTGACGATGAGATCTACGATGGAGCATACTTGCCTAGGTAGGAAGGCGGTAGTAGATAGAGACGCTACATTCACTAGGCACATGCAGCGCAACTGATCTGACCCGCCATCCATGAATGGCAACACCGATTCCTATTTCCTACTATACCATCACTAGGTAGGACTTGGTAGATTAATGTTAACCACACGCCTCATTGAAAGGTAAACCTCATATATTATTATATATGAGGTGTACTAAAAATAGTGTAAAATATTTTAGGGGATGAATGAGTTCATACCGATCACGTTGCTTTATAAAATGCACATTCATTTTATAAAGCAACGTGATAAATGAATTCGATTTTTATTTAAAACAGGCGAACCAGTAGCGTTTCACCGCGCACTTAGTAGGTATGTAGTGCGTTTTAAAATTTCTAATAATTGGATTTATTTCATTAGGAATGTTATCTGTCTAACTTACCGATGTACCTGTTAACATATTTTACACTAATAAAGTTACACCATGTATAACTAGATGCTTATTAGCTATAATCATGATATAGTCCTTTGAATCTATGATGAACAAATTGTATTCTGTTCATAGACGCCGTCAGTAAAGATGAAACTTCTTGGTCGAAGGAATCCGTTTAAAAATGTGATGATCGTAGGTAAATAACACTGACGTCTATATATACAAGTATATATATAGAGGTCAGTGGTAAATAATGACATCAGAATAATGACTCTCAAAAATCATCGACAAAAAACGATGGAAGCCATAATGTTTTAAAAAGGGAAGTGAACGACTCTGTCAACTTAAAACGATATAAACATTGACAAATATTGTAATATTTTATCTCGTCTTGTAAATAATTTCGAATTTTCATAAACGCTCTATGGCTATTACTTATAATTTTGGCATATTTAATTTACCATTACATTAAACTTTTGTCAAAAATTGTTTAAAAAACTTACCTACGTATCTATCTAATTAATTTACAAAAATGTCTAAACTTGACGAAGATAAAGGCATTGTTTATTGTAACCGAGTTCGTCTCGGTAACTGGTATGACTCAGCACAATTAGAAGAAGTAAGTTTAAGTAAATTAAATCATATATATATATGCAAATTATCTAGGTAGCTAAATACATGAATAAATAGGGGTAGAGCGCTGGTATCTGTTGGGATATCGATGGTATGGATGTAAATAATTTAAATGGTTTTACTTTACTTGAACAAGTACCTACATAGGCAACGATTGCCACGAATGCCACATCCAGAGGCACCATTTCACTTTGCATCCGTGACTGTCCGGTTGTGAGCCTTGTTTTTATTCGGGAGTACCCACATTTGTATAATGTATACATTTTTTTTATTTTCCTGGTAATATTGTTATGCTAATGCAATTATTTTATAAGTAAACAATTTCTCGAGAAGTAAATTACTGTAATTCACGACAAAATAAAGGTCTTAAACCAGAATTTTCCATCGCTTTGTGTAAAGTTACTTCTTTGTTGGATTTATCGATAAATAGTCATTTTATACATGTTACCTAAGGTATTTTTCTTGGGGCTTTTCACGCTATCTGTATTACAAGTATCGCACGAATATATATGGGTATAGGATCTAGCTAGATCGAGATTCCAGTATTGTGATGTAGACTGATGGTGTGAACGGAGCTTTGCCTCAGCCAAAATTAAAATACAAGCTGCAATCTTCATTTAAAATTCTATCTACTTAGCATATTTTGCGGTAGGTATGAAATTATCAATTCCGTTATTTCTAAGGCTGCTCAGTATTATAATCATTCACCTATTCCAGTACAAGCTGAACAAATTTCTGGATCAAATGAAGAAAGGTGATCTGATGCTGGCGAAGTTCCGTAAGATGAATGAGAACTTGAACACGCCTACTGTACTGACCCAGTCGTCTGGGACTATCGCATTCGGAGCTAGAATATCATTACTCGCACCTCATGTACCAGGTGCGGTAGAAGTTTTTACATATCTATAGGTGGTATATATCTACCCAGGCTGGAGTACCAAAGGGTTCTTCTTTTATACGTACCTACCTTATATTAGATACCTGATGCCGTCGCGCTAACTCGTAACAACGACTAAAATATACGTTTACATACGTTACTCAAGGCGTAGGTATCTACTTACTTTTTTTTATTTATTTTGCATACCAACTGCACAATTAAGTATATAAAAGGCTTAAGATTAATGACAATTCAATAACAAAATACAACATAATTATACAAATGGTAGATGCGCGCATAAATTTTTTATAATATTTTTTACAATTTCCTTCTACAATAGAATATTTATGAGTTATAATTTGAAAATCCCGAATATATAAGGGAAATGTATATATAAAGGTTACGTTAAAGCAACGATCAAACCCAGACGTTTCAGTTTCCAATGATTACATGTCGGCTTCCTCGGGGTATCGCTTAGGTTTGTAGCAATTGCTTCCCAGCTCCCAGGCTGGGAGCACTTAAGCGTCTACCAAGTTCGCATATTTGATGACCGAATATGCGGACAAATCAAAATTGTGTGACGAACGTTCCTACTAAGTCTGTGTGGCTCATTCATAAAAAACTCAATCCTATTTATATAGTGGTAATATAACAAATCGTATGACTTTCTGCTAAACAATAGCTTCCGATCCACCTTCTCAAGACAAGAAAGGTTTGCTTCTCGGTGGTCGAATTTCCTCAAACGATATCGCATATTCACAAGACCTAGAGGACGGGTGTTCACTTGTTGGCCTCCCGAACCTGCAACCCGCTGAGAGGAACACGTTCGTCATCACCAGCGCCGACTATTGCAACAGAGAAGGTGAACCGCTGAAGTATAATCAAGAATTCCTTCTAACTCTACATTCATCTATGAAGAAGAAGGTAACCTGATTATAATAACCTTGAAAAAAACTAACAAAAAAGTTCTAATGTGATTACTATTAACCTCCGAAACGTGGGTCAATCACTAAAGTTTTCCAGTGAAGAAGAAAACAAATCACGAAGAAAAACAATGGCCCAGATTCGGAATTTAATCTTCAAATGAAAAGAGTTGGTACCTCGTGGCTCGCAAGGCTATACATTTTGTAAGGGACAAAATCCATTAATGTCAATAAGCTCTGCCCCTTTTTATATTAGGTAGTAGGTACTTCCTACGTAAGTTTCTTTGTAAGGTGCGTTGTGTTTCAGCCCCTATACATAAGATATGATCCCAATCCTATCCCGGGGCTGTGCGGTATGTTCCCTCTGTACCTGAGCAAGCATTATGTGTCGAACACGCGCTGGCGAGTTTTACCCGTACAGAAGCTGGAAATTACTAGATTTGAACAGGAGGACAACCCTATTAATGTAAGATGTTTTTTTTAACTATTTCTGTAAATCAATTTGTATAGAAATTGCGCCCGCAATTTAAAAACATAAAACATTCAATCACGTTTTTGTACAAGCGTAACGTTGGCACAAGTTTTGAATTAAGAATAAGATTTATGAGATGTTGAGGTTGATTCTAATAGACATTTTCTATTCTGTGTTAGCGACAAGCAAAATTCAATTAAAATGACTTATTTATTTCCAGGTTAACACTGATGTGGTTATAAATCATTGTGCGACAAATCTCAACTTAGGAATACACGTAGGTGTTTGGGCGATGGGATTTAACGGCAAAGTTAGTAACATTTCCATGAATGCCGGCGTTGTAATATCGGACGTAATGAGATCTAGTAATGTTTCTCGTGTATCTTGTTACAGCTTTGTGCTCCAGAAATGAAGACCTGCTTAGATGTTTACGGAAAAGAATTGCCGAGTAATATTTGGCAAGTTTATACACCGATAGCTAGTTAATGAGAGCAACTAAATAACTCTTAGATATTGCCGTTAACATCTTGTTATTGGAAATAAATATAAACATCTTCGGATTATTAATTTTAGGAAAATTGTTGTGATAGTCTACTGGCTTATGTAAATCTTTATAAAATAAATTACGACTTTGCGATGGTGCTGTCTCATCATTATTTTCAATTGGTGTTTTATTAGTATTCCCGCGTGGTGGAGTAACGTCTCGGTGACTTGAAGGGTGTCGTTGGCGATTCTGCGTTCGTAATTGTCTCGTTATTATACAGCTCGCCATCTGAAGTCTTCCAACTTATTGCGTCTACCTCTGGCACATGAATAAGTCATATCGTTCGTTACAAGAATTGCACTAAAACACCACACCGTCATGAATATTGTGCCTACATGACGGATGGTATAGCAGGTATTTAATGCTGTAATTTTTCATGCGAAGTCGATAATTAGAACTTATGAACGAGAGTTCTTTAAGACTTAAAACCGTCAAAAATGAACGACACAACTTAGGTAGTACCTATTTGAATTATCTAACTTAATAATCACAAATTACTCGAAAAAATTCAGGATTACATGCGAAAAACGTTGTTCAAGAATTGTTCAGTAATAGTACATGATGCTGGTTCGCTTTCTTAAAAAATATATTCATCTACACATCTATTTTATACATAAACTTTACGGTAGGTATAAGTCGTACTTAATACTATTACTGAAACACCGTATAGATGTCGTGCAACAGACGGACTACTAAACAATCAGAATAAGGATGTCTATTCATACCAGCATAATAGACTGGAAAGAATTTAATGAGCTTCGTTGTATTGTATCATTCAAGTATAGGTACTTATACATTTAGGTCATCTCTAGTCGGCCGACTACAATGAATACGGTCTATACAAATTGCACTCTTCCAATAATGAGCGGGTTGTATTGAACTCCGGGGCATGGTAGAAGTTTTGATAAAAAAGTCCGCCCAGCTCACGGCTACGCGCGTAGCCGTAGCTCACGACTGGTCCGTAGCGAGGCGTAGTCGTTTCCATTATCTAGTGTTCATTTCTGAGCTTTCCATTTGAGAATTGGGTTCGTTATTGATCCCAAATATTCACTTACCCAATAATGCTGTATCAGGGACCGGCTTTTTGTAGCACTTAGGTAATATAACATCATAACCGGTTTTATCCTTTTTTCGCTAAAAATACGCGTGATAACGCTCCCGAAATCAGAGTCAAAATATTCTGATAGCTTTTTGTCTTATCTTAACACGTTGACTGCGTTAAGAGGTCTAAAAGATCTCTAACGTGACTTTCAGCTGGTGCGGCGCCGAAAATCGTGTTCTCCACCTCTGTGCGGGAGGTCGTAACTTCTTTATTTCTATGTGTTTGACAGAGACAAATATACATACCTACTTCCCGCTGCGAGTTTGATTCAATAATGTAATAAAAAAAATAGGAGATGGATGAGGTCTCTAACGCACTGAGTTGTAATAATATACATCTGTTGCGTGAGGAGATCTTTCGGACCTCCTAAAACACAGGCGTCGTAGACGCAAGGAGCGGAGCGCGGGCGGCGCGGGCGCCGTTAGCTCGCACTCAGTGTTGTTCAAATGTCGATAAGATGTACCTGCGCACTCCATTTAAAAAAAATACGCTCTTATATTTTGTCAGCGTGGTAGCAAAAAAAGTCGTTGCACAGGCTGTTACAGTAAATTACGGCTCACATTTAGTAGCACAGATGCATCCAAAACAGCCAAACGAATAAATACACTATGTGTGCAATGCGAACAACAAATGTGGTTACCATGCTTCAATGAGGAACATTTTTCTTAAATATTTTTTTAGTCACTATGTTTATTGAAATAAAACTAATTTTATGGATTATCATAATTCATCATTCACGGAAGGACAGTCACCATGGTCAGTCCTCCCGTGACCATGGTTGCTGTAAAACAGCCGAAACGACGGGAACGTAAAAAACAAATAATAAACACGATAAAATCCGTAAGATTCGTTTTATTTAAATGTCTAGTATTCGCGTAAATATAAGAAATCAATATTACTATGTTTAAATGATTACTTCATAAAAAGTTAAGCTATCGATAACTGGGGTTTTATTTTAATCCCATCACTAGTCACAACCCAAACTGATCTATCTTTAGTTGCGATGCGAGATTCAATGGATACCTAATTTTTTTTTCGTTATATCTCATAACCCACTTTTCACATCCCCATGCGTAGCAAACTTGAGATAGAACAGTTAATTCTCTATTATTTACAGAAAGAACATAGATTGTATCTTATTTTTTGATAAAGATATGAGTTTTTTTAAAATACCTTATTTTACGAGATGGATTAGGTCTCATACGCACTAGAGTGAAGCTCGGTTAAGAGGTCGAATAGGTCTCTAACGCACTGGCTGAAAGTCCTCTGAAAATGGCACCGCACTTAACGTGTTAATAGAAGATGTAAATCTCAGCTCAATATAAATAATAAAAAACCGTTTGATGTTCGGAATAATTTTTGTATCAAATAAACACATCTTCGGGAGGCATACAAAATTGAGAGGGTATAATATAATGTTGGCTTATCGAAAAGCTCGGGCCGATATTTTATTATATATTATCCCATACACATGCCATTCGAATAAGTTACGAGTAGCTTTCGGAGGGATTCAAAATACCAAAATAATAAATAAGTAGTTTTATATTCTCTCATTCATTGCGGAACTTACCTACTCATAGCTAGGCTACACGGTTGCTATAATTATTCAGTTTGAGGTTCGTTTATAAGAAACTCACCCTAGTTTCCTGGCTGAATTCTATGAGCTATTTATTGCTTGCGAAGACTTTAAACTTTTGACTTTGACTTTAAATATCAATTTTGTTGTCATAAGGAAAATGTCGGATGGAAATCTTACAATATATACAGTTTGCTTAACAATTAATATGTAGAGTTACGTTTATTATTGTTATGTAGATTATCTCTCATGCAAACACTTCTTGATTCAACTCCAATAAAGGTATAACAAAAATAGTGTAATAAAAACATTTGTGTAAGTGTAGTGTGTGTGTGTGTATTTTAAAAGATGTATCAGTAAGTTATATAGATCACGTTGATGTATATAATAATTGTGTAAATGATATTGATTTCTTATATTTACGCAAATACTACACATACTAATTAAACATTTTTTTCGGATTTTATCGCGTTTATTTTATGTTTTTACGTTCCCGACGTTTCGGCTGTTTTACAGCAACCATGGTCACGGGAGGACTAACTAAAAAAATAAACGCGATAATATCCGAAAAAATAGTTTTATGACAATGTGTAAATGATGTTTGCTTTTTTAAAACAAGGCAAACCAGTAGCGTGGCTATGCGGTCAGTACATTATGTAATTTTTGAAATGTCTAATTTATTAATTTATTTCTTTGGGTCTATTAGCTTTATAACTCACTGTTGGCCCTGTTAAACTATTTCACATACAACCTTTATTGTTGTTACAACTTATATATAATCAACAATCAATAAATCAACTTATATATAATTATATATATTGTGTGCATAGATACTTACTTAATGTATTGTACTAATCATCGCCACAGATTTTTCAGTAAACATATTATCCCTGCAACTAAAATAAATGTATTCTTATTTCCTCTTGAAAAACGTCACAGGTAATCTCGTTGGTCTCATCATGATGGGCGTGTTCGCTTCTCGCGGCAATATTTTGGGATGTTAATAAAGGCAGCACATTACTCAAGCCAAGTAATTTTTACTTTTAGTTAGAACTCGGGTGCCTTGCGACATTACTCTCTACTAACGTTTCAAAGAAATTGTTGTACTTACGAAACTAAAATGAATGAATGTCATGACTAACTTAGAATCCTTAAAGCTTTAGCGAAGCTAAAAATTAAAATGAATGCTTTAAATTGCTATCATAATGGTGGAAGAACATTATTTGTGATATCTATGAGGAACGATATTATTTCGACTGGCTGCGGATAGAGAAGACTGTCTAAATAATTTGTATCCACTTACAACACAGCAATGGCGTTAAAATAAAATGTAAATGGCGGTAAATGTTATTCATAAAATAAGGAAACGTCATTTATATTCAGTGGAAATACTTAAGACCGTTAATCAAAACAAAGTGCGAAGGGACGGATTTCGGTTGAGTATTAGCGAATAGACCCGAATGCACATCTTTTGTACACGCAAGAATTCATATTTTTTCAGGTGGCGTTGTACTGTACCCATAATACAGGGGTGGCTCAGTTTGGGGCCGTACAGCCGGTGTGTTCGTCTGGCGTTATTAACAGGATCTGAATACTTACAGCAGGTACTCTATATGTTTCGGGGCGCCACAGTAGTATGCCGAGTGCGATCCTGTGGCGCCCCGCTCAAAGGCGGTGAAGGCGGACCGTGGAGTTTTTGTGGGTATACCGGCACTCTGCCGGGGAGTCCCACATACCCCTCTCGTCCCCCCGGGCGGGAGGGGATGCGTAACGCATTTCTCCACGTTAAAAAAAAAAAAAAGGTACTCTATATGTAGAGAACGAACGCTTTCAAAAGTTCGTAAAATCCTTAAGATTTATAGCAAAGCTCTGAAAGTAAAAACCTACAATGATGTAGGTATACCTATCTATACACGAGTCGAACCCTTATATACATAATACAAAAGATTTTCCAGCGCAGTTTCTACGTATAGGTATATTATTTTTCAATCGAACCAATAAACTTGGATCGTCATTCCAAACACGTTTTATGGGAAATTATTATCACAACGCGACTGGAATATTTTCTTTAGAATTTATACATGCGATAATCTGCTCAGATATTGAAATTGTGTAGAATCGAACTATTTCATAAATAATAGGTACAGGTACGAGGATCGGGCAATATCGCTGACTGCTTTTCTTTCATTATTTCCCAAGAGTGCGAATTTACTTACCAATATCATTGTGTTTGCTATTTCGGATAACAAGTTTAGACAAATAAGGGTGCAGATTGTTAAGTAAGTATTACATTGCGCAATGTTTGCTGAATGTATTGGATTCATAATATTATAGCTTTGAAATTGGAAGCATATGTCTGGAGAGCAGCGGTGAATTGTAACTGTCTTTTATGTCAGTAAATAACAATATTAACTTTGCAACCGTCAAACCTATACCTGCAATACAAACACCGAAACGTCTCGGCGCATGTTATTAGCTGTGTGCGTAGTTACAACATTGCGCCAAGTTTGCCAATATCAACGATATTGTTCGTTTCCGCGCCTTTTATGCAAATTCTCGTGGCTCCAACTCAACGTTACATTCAACGTAACTTTTCAGACAACTTGCAAAATTACCTACTTACGGCCACAAAATTTGCGCGCGGAATATTAAAAAGTAAAATAAACGATACTTCGAAAGGAAAACATATAAAAACACCTCCGTTCAGGCAAAACTTTATGGGTAAGTAGATAAACTGCGGTCGTCAAACAAGCTTGAGGACACGGTTCAATGATCTGATTAGCTCAGTTGGTATTGACCATGCCTTCTGTGTGACTGTGTGATGAACCAACCGAGAAGGATGGCTCAAGTATCAAAAAAAAATGCTGTTTTAACAGACTGATAGACAGAGAGAGATTTACTTTTTTTTTTCAATAACATTCCTGTTATCTGTTTCAGTTTATATTCCTACTGTTTTTTTTTTACTTTTGCCGCCACTTGTTGTTACATGATCAGCAGAAAAAAAGAACGTCTTCTTTCTTCCTGAAAATTAATATAGTTCTCTACCACATATGTTGTAATATAAATATCGAACGAATTTGTGAATCGTCACACTAGATGGCAGTATGGTCTACCCATAAAGTGATTTAGGAAAAGGAAATTTCCGGGTCAGGAATATAAATAACTCCTACCAACATGAAAAGTTAAAGGTAGAATATGAACGAACGTTCTGAAATGACCTTTCTACTGCTTTATATCGGTAATTTGCTGCTTTTCAGTTCGGTAAGGTTGACAACACTGTGTAGACGCTATAAAACTCGCCAAATAAACCATGTTTACATCGATTGAATATAGACAAAACACGTTACCTACTTCATTAAAACGATTTACGGCCAACGAGTTTACGGCACGTTCGATTGACGAATGGGAGTCGTGATGAATGTCACCTCAGCCTTATTTGTACCACTCTACACCGACTAATTCATTAAAGCACTCGTAAATTATACACTATAATATCAAGTAAGCAGGCATCTATAATTCAGATAAGGTTGGCATTTGAGAAAGAAAAAGCATTTCTTCGCACCTTTAACATCCTTATCATAAGGGTAATCTATTTCCATATCGCCCGCGTCTCATATTTATTCGACTCAACATGCAATGGGGTAATTTCGAGGGAGCTTACCCTGCTGGTTATGGGGTCATACATCATAATGCTTGTGTGATGTAGCATCGCGTACGTAATGAAATAACCCCGAGGGTGGCGCCGCGGGGTGGCGTTATATTGCTCTGCGGTACTAAAACAATAAACTAATTAGGTAATGGGGTATAGTTGGTGTCTACCTATTGTCAATTTCCAGTGATAGTGCTTTAGAAACTAAAAATAGTTTTCTTATCGGACGTTGTTATAGGACTAAATAGGTAGTGTATGTGTTTTTATTTAGCAGGAAGTGTCCACGAATATAGCGTATGATGGAATAATAGGTTTAAAACATAGCCAATTACAGCGAAAGTATGCGTGGATGGCCAAATCAAAAGCTATATTATAGGGACTAGCGCAGAATTCTTAAAGGAGTCTCGAAACTGCTTTTGATGAAAACTAAAAATAATTTCCCTATTTAGTAATTACCTGAACACGTTCATTTTGAAAAACAAAACACTATCAATGCACAATCCAATTCTTGCGCTAATAGTTGAGTGAAATAAAATGACAATTCCCCATTTTATTGTTGTTTGTCACTTAGTGCGAAATCGAAAAGAAAAAAACTTTTAAATTAAATTACTCATAGCCTTGTTTGGGACCTGTTTACGATAAGATTTAGTTAAGTTTAATATATTTAAGAGATAATTAGACATATTGTTTCTTCGAGAATCAAGAATTAGGTCAGAGAATCTCTTCGAGAATTAGGTCAAATTTTGATGTCTAGCTGAGAATATTGTATAAACAAACCTTCAACCGTCCGATTATTATTTAATAATGCCTAATAATAAAGCCATTTTCTCGATACTGCTGAGGATAGAACTTTATTCTAATGAATTAAGCTCCTAGTTCATCCATACAATAGGAAAAAGTTAATATTATAAATTTAATATAGTGTTCCACAAAGCTTAATTATGATGACTATTTTAATAATGGGATCAAATTGCCTGGTCGTTCCAGGAAAATGTTGACCACGATTTCGTAATTACCCACAAGGGGCAAAAGCTGAATGATTAAAACAAAGCATACGTAATGATACGTGTGTCGTGTAGGACGATAATAACCGTAGGCGTTATTTAAAAAAGTGTGTTAATGGCGGCTCACTTAGAAGCAATGCTAATATTTGTACATCGCGTGTCATTTGTTTGTGTGTTGAAGATATTGAAAAGCCGAAATAAAAATAATTGTTTTGACCAAGAGGCCGTAGACAGGAAAAAAAATCGGGGTGCAGGGGGGGAGTCGTCGGGTTCACTTCTTAGGGGGATCAACCTCTGGATCAGACACAAAACAATACCACAAAAAAAATTAAGTACCTATGTATAAAACGATTGGCTGAAGCATTTGGGGGTGGGGGGGGGGGGGGGGGGGAGGTGGTCGAAGATCTAACAATTGCGACATTGCCAGATCTATGTAGCTATATAATATCGTGGTATTTGTAACATACAAATACCAATTAAAGTATTCTTTATTTATTACAAATTATATCGCCAAACGAACACTCCAACTATACAGTCCCACACATAAACATGGGAATCAAAGAATAAATTGCGGTAGTCGATATTCAAACCAAACGAATGTCTGTATTTTGGATACCTGAAATGATATATCAATAAATGTATCTATCACATCCAAAAAAATCAATTTTTATCTGAACGTTTTACAAAGCCTATTAAATACAGTTGCTTCGTGTATTCTATTATTAGATAATGTTGTCCCGTTTATTTGAATGGAAGCTATACTGAAAGCACGTGCCTTGAATAAAGCCGGAGCCAAGTCTATGACAAACTTCGCCATGTCCTTCAACGGTAAACATGTAGCAATGAATAGTCTTGTAGTCAATTTAATTAAGGGTTGAATGGAGCTCTAAGTTTCTCGATAAAAGGTATAATATTATACTTAAATGAAGTATCTAGTATAAAGATAGTAAAGTTTTATTTTATCAACATTTAACCGAAGTAAATAAACGCTAGAGTCGTCTCGAGTCTGCGTAGAGCGAAGAATTAATTTTTTTTAGTAGTTTATATGAATGATGATAGGCTGTGAATTCACAGCATCACACGTGAAAGAGCTGGCCAATCAACCGAATACAAAAAGGTAAAAGAGAAAGAGTTTACATTTCGGGAATTCGCAAAACTATATAGATACCTATATAGATCGATGATGATGCCCGAATCTGTATATTAACCGCCGCAATTATGTTCAATACCAAATAGCGTACAATGAATCTGTTATTAGATTTCTACATGTCACATGATTGCAATCGAAATTGTGTATAGCCTGTATAGCAATCTAATTGACCACGTTATTACTGACGTGGATTCATGGACATTAATTGTTTTGATGTGAATATTTAATTATTAAACAAAGTCAACGACGTGCTAAGCTATGTTTTTGTGTGCGTACGTAAATGCTGTTCTTCAAGTATTGCTTGAGTCCATTAGCTAAGCCCGTGACGCGGGTCTCCGTAAGCGGATCAGAGCCAAGGTTTACGCGTAGGATAAGACGACAAAATGTTCTTATAAACTTAATGGAAATTTCAATGTATTTATATGGCACAAAATATCTGAAATAGTGCTGTATTTGGGGTGCTTAGGTGTCTGAAGATATGAAGCTTATTAATGTGAAATTGAATTGATTGCTATTTTGAAATGACATAATCGATGAACAAGAGCGTTCTATTTCTGTACTAAATTGGTATATATATATAAAGGTAGTAGGTACATATATTACCTACTATTTTTATACTTTTATCTATTTGTTCGGGGATGGATCAGGTGTTCATCGGTATTTGAAACATTGCCGTTTGTCGCAGCCACCCTGACAACTTATAAGCCCTTCGTTTGGGTATAAAGAATTGTCTTTTTTGTTTTCAAACTCATGAATTGTTTGTATGAAATGACAAGATAGACGTTTTATTAATAGCAGCATAAAATGTGTCTTTTCGATTGGTTTTTAATGAATCCATCGGTACATGTGTTTGATTTACTTTTCAATTTTATTATTGTTTTCAAAGGCAGATCGGTGGATTTCCCACATAGATGCTAAAGCCAAATAAAATTAGTTTTATGAGCGTAAATAATAGGTAGTACATGATATATTGTAGATCGAACCAACCAGCTATGTATTTTAGCCTTTAGCAATAAAGCCCTCCTGCTATTGGAAAATACCAACTAAGGTCAAGAAAATTCAATAAAGCGCGGAATTCGGGTGGCTGTTAGCGGCGGCTGGCTCTAACAACGGGCTTATTGCGCGTTATTCGCCAGAGATGCGTTCGCCTCATTCGGGTATCATATTATTTATGACTTGCACTAAAAGCATTATCATTATCCACATGTTTGAAACGTGGTTGGTTTGTACCTACTATATTTTGATTTTTTAATTTGCACTTTTGACTGTTCTTATAGAATGTATTTTTGTAACTTTCAGCTTTATGTACCCGATTCAACTTTAGGTAACCTTTAAAACAATATATACCAACGCGAAAATAATTTTCTTGGACAGTTTAGTCATTTTAATTGTGACCAGGGAGAAAAGAAAATTCGCACGCTTAATAATAGACTGACCGATTAGGGTTTAAGCCCAAAGTGAGATAAGCATATAGATAGATTTATTCCAACGCTATCTATCTACCAATCTCAGAATTTTTACGATATCTTATTCCTAGACTGAGTAACGAATATGTTGTCTTTTTTACTTATACAAATTTTGACAAAACTTTTAACATGAAAGTGACATAAATCATAATGCGTCTGAGATTGCGACAGTCAACTCGCGGTGCTTTTATATTATAGTGACCCATTCATGATTCTGAACTTAAAAAACTTACAACATAAAAATAATATGTTATTATTTTATCAAGTATAGACTTATAACATAAAAGAGAAAGGGTTTTAGTGAAATGTTTAATAAAATACAGACATATAACAAAAAGTGTCATCACTAGTACAGCAATATATCATTGATTTTATTAATAAACAGACGTATCTCAGGGACAACATTTTAAAAGCTATAAATAATTATAAATAATAATAAAATTTCTTCAAAATTACATTTTATCAATAATTACTTAATCAAGTATTCTTACAATACATCATTTATTATTATTACGCTATTTTCATTGAGTTATAAGTAATAAAGTCAGACAAGTTGTAAATGACAAAACGTTTTTGCGATTTCCCAACAAACAGCTTTTTTGAGTTAGGTCAGTCTATTAGTAAGCGTGCGAAATGTATGTACACTTCAGGATTGGGTGATATTCGCGATGGTTCAAGTTGGATTTTTTTATTTTGTGGTATGTCGCGCAAGCAGCATCAGGGCGCTCTGGCGCTCTGATACAAATTTTGTTAAGAAATTTATTAAGCGTACAGATTCCTGTGCACTCACGGTGAGTGCAGTAAGCTGGTAAGCGGGACATGCAGCTATGATTAATGTTAGACACTTGGTAATAGTTGAACAAAGCCGGTGATATATCCCGACATAATTCACGCCCCGTTTTCTTCCTAGAGCGCCATTTATTAGAGACATCGTAGATGCAGCATAATTGAATATTTATTTTCAACTTGCAAATCGAATCAAGTTTATTAATTTAAAAGTACCTTTAAATTGAGACATTAGGTATATCTTATAATATTTTATTACCTATTAACAAATTGAATCATCATTATCAATTAATGCCGCCTAAAACATCTATTTTTCTTATTTGACTCAGACAATCTGTGCGTTATTTAAAACAATGGTTTATATATTATATATATAGAACTAGTCATATTTTATTATAGCCTGCCAAATGGATAACATAGTCTATTTACACAAAATTCTGTTCTACAATGAGTCCAATACTGAGGCCTCGCTAGCGAAAGCCTCGCTTGAGCTGACTGGCAACGCCCATTAGTGCGCGTTAATTATACCGGCGAACCGGACACATCCACGTTTCATGCCCTCGCGCACTACAGCACTAAATCTGATGATATTGAAAACAGAATAATAAGGAATATGAACATCCTCATGAACATTTACAGCCTTCCTCCAAGTTCCCATTATAATAGCAAAAAAAAAATCAACCAGCTTAAATATTAATCAAACCCTTACAAAACCGGAAGAGGTTTAGCAAGTGCTGTTACAGGCGAAGATAAGAGAGGAGATACAAATTGTGACTAAAGTTTTGTTCATTTTGTACAAACGTAAAGTAACTACAACTTCAGACGGGTCTTCTTAGTTTACTAATTATAAAGTGAAAGTAATTTAAACTCGGATCTTAAATCCCAATGCATGTCATTCTTTTAATTTGAAGCGATTCCTTTACTAATAGACTACCTTTGTATTTCAGCAAGAGTCATAATATCATTTGACACATAAAATACATCAAATGGAAATGCGGAAAAGCGTGTTGCTTACATAACACTATAATAAGTTTCCTACAAGAAAACACGGCAACAGTAAATTGTAATATTCTTATGAAAAAATCTGTTAGTTTTATTTGAAAACAAAGATGACTGCGGCTCGATTCAGAACTATTCGATGAATCACTGGATCGATTTGACTAAATATTTTCTCGTAAAGTAGATTTTCAGAGCCATTCCTGAACTAAATTGAGTATTGCGATAAGCTTTGAATTGACCACTCGTTGTGTACAGAGTATATTTTATAACGCAAGTAGCAATTCATTATCGAATCGGTCGATATACCACAGACTTGTCGTAAGGTTGGGAATCGGGGGCAGGTCAAAGTCAATTTATATATTTCGTATAAGCCTAAGTGGGCGCTTACGAGTTGTCATTTATTTTTTATTGTTAACTTTACAACGGAATAAGAACGCGACCTCAGCTGAGAGTATCCGGAATGAAATGCAGCGGACATATCTTTTTAACAGAACTTTTTTTAATCCTAATCTATGTAAAGGGTATAATAACATTACATAATACAGTACATTATGTAATGTTATTACAATCGTCGCCGTCAACTCATTAGCTCGCAATAAAAGTTGCACTACCGCTTTTTCCATCCAGTATTATTTATCACAGGGCAGTTACAAAAGTTTCAGTACAAAGAGTTTTTGGAGTGGACCTTGTGTCGTCCCTTGGCAAGATTGATGGTTTCCCTCAGTCAAACGGTTGTTCAGCGTCGCCATCCTTCCCGCCCGCCCTTTGTTTGTGCTATTGTTGTGAGTTTTACAATTATCGTTAAAGTCCTTATCTCTTTATGTAGAGGCGCGGGCTGTTCACTTAATGAAATTAACTCAAATTGGATTTGAACTGAAACGTGATACGCCAGGATTATTCAAGTTTTACTCGGTTAAACTAACAAGTGTTTGGCATCTTTATGTACATTATCCCTTTATGGAATAAGGACAGGGCGTGGTAGTATGAATGGTTATTGATAATTACTTGTTATGCAAACCGTGTTTGCACATATTAAGCCAGATAATCCAATAGGAGTTGTAAGTTCAGCTACCCGAGGAAGGCTGGTGTGCGCGCCAAGTGGTTCAATATACATATTTATTGGGCTGTTCCATAAATAATTTTCAGGTATATTTCGCACTCCGCTGAAGCTCCATGCTGATAAAAAATTCAATCACGAAGCCAATTTCTTAAATTTTTGAGTGCCTACTCTGGCTGTGTAAAAAAATATTGTTGATTTTAGTTTAAACATCCCTAGCTACTAAATTTATCGTAGGTGCCTATGTTTTCTAATTTTGTTTGTTCCCCATAATTCGTATCGTATAGTTCATATCGCTGTTTGAGTCAATACGTGTAATTTACAATTGTCACACACGTGTGCCTGTCTGGCTCGACATTAGTCAAGGCCCCGCCAGTCACCCGAATATACTGTAAATCGGCGTCACGTATACTAACGTAACAGAGTAAGACGGTGTTTTATTACTAAAACTACTTACTTCTACTCCTCATATTATAGTTTATTTTGATAATATATTGATATGGTACGGTGATAGTAACTCACCATACCCTACCATTACCAGTCATTTATCGTTGCTAGTTTTGTGAAACATGTCATTTTAAGTGAATTACTGAAACAATCATTTAAAGTAGGAGAAGAGAATATAATTCAATATTTACTTAGCAAGAGGATTACATTAGGTACGATGCATTAGGAGTCGTGTAAGGTACCCGTAGAGTGTTGAACCATGGAAATAAAACATCGAACTCATTATCCAAACAACGTGCAGCTATATCGGCGAATGTGTTATTGCCCGCCTTATAACCTTAAAATGCAAATCGAATCTATTTGCGCATGGGGAAATGTTTGCGTGTGGAAGGCTGAAATAAGCTTAGCGGAAAGTACGAAATTGGCTCGGATATGTCGATATTATTTAATGTACCGTGCCCTCGAGCTTGTTTGTCGACCGGAATACATTTATATTACGTTTTACCTGAACTGATAGAAATATTTTCATATAATATTTTCACATAATAGTAGGTGGGTTTTGATACCTGCGAAAATTTGAGTTTAGTTTTTAATTGTTTTCAGCGGATTGAAACGTTACTGTAAGTTGACCACATTTCGAATGATTTAAAAACACACATTTATAATTAGTCCCTTTTTCATATTTTGATAACGTTTTAAAATGCAAAGTTAGACATCATTATGTTCCTTACCTGTCGGAAAAGTTGTGTTGCTTATCAGACGAGCCAACTTGTGACCGTGAGTTGAATGGGGAATTTGCATAAAAGGCGCGGAAACGAATAATATCCTTGATATTGGCAAACTTGGCGCAATGTTGTGGTAACGCACAAAGCTGATGACATTCCGTTAAAACTTCGGATGAAAAATATACTAATATTATGCGTAAATATTATGTGAGTAGCGGTTTAATAAAAAAATATGTTTTTAGCTGTTATACAGTTGAATAACGCTTATAATAGTTTAGCAAAAAAATGGAAAAACAATAACGTAGGCAACTGGTGGCCTAAGCACAATATTCTTTCGTGGCGTTACGTTAACGTTAACGAGGTCTATGCTGTTAGGTTTATCTCGCCCATAGACTAGATAGAGCACTTACTGGTGATTTGGAGACATATTTACTTATTCCGACGATGGCGCCTTGATATATTGACACCCATCGCTTATTGGTCGAAGATAGCCGATGACGTAGACTTGGGCCAATCACGTGACCTACACGGGACGTATAGCTGTCACTGAAGAGTTTATACCATGAACCCTACTATACACTGATATTATTTTTATTTGATATTGACATGTACGCTGCATAGTTCCATTGGCAACATACCAACTAGGCTCTGAGCCAGGGATGTCACAAAGCGAATGCCTTACTACTGAATCAGGACGTCAAGGGCGAGATTATTCGTAAGCTAACCGTCTACTTCATAGTCTACGTATTTAGACACATTGTATGGAAAATTTAAGTTTAAAATACTTTCCACTAGGGGCGCTGTTCAATTTGCCATACAATGTGTCTCAATACGTAAACTATAAACAATACAGTTGGCTTACGAATAATCTCGCACTTGACGTACTGAGCACAACATCTTTGTAAATCTAATTCACCGTGAGGCGCATGCGTGGAGGAGTTTGTAGTGTAATAGGAGGGGGGCACTGAAAGTTTTTAGTAGTATAAAAAAACACAATAGCAGAGAAGTGTGATAAGGAAAAGAAGATAAGGTATCTACGGTTTACATTAAGTGAATTGAAACATTTACTGGAATGCTAACTTGAAGTTGTGAAGTTCCATTTATGTATGAAGACTTCGAAGAATACAAATTATGTTCTTTTACAGTATAAGACTGTAATGTAACTATAAAACCACTTAGCTTTGTTCTGCTTAGTTTATACAGCCTGCATATACTTTAGCTTACTGAATTTGCTAGTAAAATTTTCATAATATCACATTCTAATCCTACCCCCACGTTTCCGCTGTAAGATTACACGCGTGAAATTGGTAATGCAGTCACAACCCACGCTACTAATTACGTCGTTGTTACAACGAATAGTTTTGATTTGAGACACGGTGTCGTTGAATGGCTGCAAATTTGTTTATTTATAACTTTATATTCTGTTGGTACAGAATCATGAGTTAAATTATAGTATAGTGTACCTATCGCTAGACGAACACACCAACTACACGGTCCCACACTAAGCAACGCTTGTATTCTGGGTACCGTATAATGGACTGAGGGCGAACTCAGTATATAATACTTATATAGATATAAAATATTCATGACTCGGATACAAACATTACCTGAACTGATAGATATATACAATGAATAATGCTCACCACACAGAGCTTGGCCCTATGAGGATTCGAACCCGGGATCCTCGGCGCAGAAAGCAGGGTCACTACCAACTGCGCTAAATCAGGTCGTCAAAATCTATGGTATCAGTTTTCATTTCGAAGCCTATTTCACCCTGTATAATCTAGACTTCGGCCATGTAGTACGGAAAGGAGATGAGAACCTCGAAAAGCTGATCGTAGTTGGGAACACCGATGGCAAGAGAGCTCGAGGACGGTCCCCAACCAGATGGACCGATCAAGTAAAGGACTCATCTTCAACCAAATTCAGCTCGGTGGTCAGAAGCGCCATGAACAGAGACCGATGGAGGCTAATCGTTCGATCCAAGTGTGGACTATCCAACGATGATCGCGATCCTCAGACATGAGGGACCGACCATAGAGAGAGAGAATCTAGACTAGGCCAGGCCAAATATAGATACCTAACACTATCAATAATGTTCATATTATACTTTTCTTCTATTCGGTCTGTTTATAAGAGGATTAAATATAAAAGCATTGTGCTATAATTACAGCGAGCGTCCGCCGCCGACGGCAAGTTATCGTGATTCAGTGAGCATGTCCCGTGAAACGGCTCTCATTACGCCCACAATAGACTCGATAACAATTCTAAAAGCTCGTCACACACAGAACAAATGTTTAGCCACGATATACCACTTCATTTTTGGGTTTGAGATTAAATTATCAAGACGTGTGTTGCAATGAAACTTGATTAAAGATAGTATGTAGACAATTTTCCAACTACTGATTGTAAACAACACGATTTAATTTAAAATGTTTTTTAAGGTAGTAAATAAATATTGTTGGACGACCATATCAACTGTTTGGTCTCAGGCTAAGCAACGTTTACGTTAATGGTGGAGAAAGCAACTTGAGGTTTTGAATTGTTATTATAATTATATATTGCAGTATTTGAAAAATAAAAAAAAAACTATTATTGTTTTAGCATTCTGACTGAAGTTTTTGTTAAGAACTGATGGTGGTTACAGTTGTGTTGACGACAATTTTTCCCATGTGAATTATTCATAGTTTCAGTTTCACAATGAGACGTAGCGTAGACACAGCTATCATACGGCAAATAAACGAACAAACTTCGATGTACTTGCTATTCCAAATAACTGTAATATTTTATTCACGAACGAAGAAAAACAGCAGTGTAGCCAGAAAAATAACTACTTGGAGTAAGCATTTTGGGAATATTTTATAAAATGTACCATTAACATTTTCATGCAAATTGTTTTAATTCATCATTTGCACTTATTAACGTACGCGTTTACAATTGACGTAAATAAATAAGCCATAAATAAGCAGCAAATATGAGGCGTAAAATATACGCAAAGTGGATCAGGAAAAAAAAATTAAGACTGAAAATGTAACGAAGAACTAAATAAAATACACTTTTACTGCTGACAAAGTAGATATAACATAATGTCTAGACGCGTTAACAAGATACTAGCTTTGTACTGGAATATAATAAAATATAAAAACTAATAATCTTCGAGATTTCTGTAATTTCTGCCACAACTGTCAAATACACAATGTTACAAATACTACAATATAACTACTAGGTGTTTTCTTTTTATTCAGAAAAATACAAAAGCAAAGTTTTACATCTCTGTAACAAAAATAACTTTCACTTATTTAAAAAAAGACCTTCCGAAAAGCCGCTGAAAAAACATTGCTGGAAAAGTAAAGATTTGGGATCAATAACGAACTCAATTCTCAAATGGAAAGCTCACAAGCGAAGACTAGATAATGGACAGAAATACGGCGAATGCGCCATGGACGGAATTCAGTTTTTATACAAACTTCAACCGTGTCCCACAGTTCAATTTAAAAAAAAACTTAAGACAGTTGAAGGCATTATAGGAAGAATGCACATTGAGATTCACTTAGACTTGGGAATAAAACACATTTATTTTAATCTGTTTCTGTCTGTTATGTAAATTGAGAATCCTTTCATTATTTTTTGTTAACAAAATATGCGTCCTAATCGTGCAATGCATCATAATAACGTGATGTCATGCGTTCAAGCAGAGTACGGGCGCTACGTAGACGGTCACCACCAGTGCTGTAATTAATTGTAAATTGTGGTCATTGCTGTCTCCGTCTGGCACAGTGCCGGCCGCTACGCAGCTACGGCTACATCGCTACGCGGCCGCTGTATGACTACGCTACATTGTCACGCGCGCGCCGCAGCCGCACCAACCCGTACGTTGCGACTGAGCTGGGTGCCACTTTACGTGCCGTTCTTAAACATAAATTTATCGGGGTTGCACTAAATACATAGGGCAAGACACTTATAATTATTAAAAATCATTTTTTTGTAAGCCAGACCAAACACTGCTGCTTATTTATAAACCTACAAATGAATCCTATAAAACCTTTAGCAATTTAAATTATTCGACAATTTTCCATACCGAAATTTATCTCGCAAAAACAAGAACGGAATACAACGTAGTCACCCTGCACATACCTTCGACATTATTTTAACGCTCGGACTAGCCTGGCTGGTTCGGCCAATGGAGTTTTTTTCATTTATCTCCTGTGATTTCTGTCTACTAAAAGTAGTATTTAGTTAAGTTTTCCGAGTACTTATTAAAAAGAATATGTAATACGTACGTATCCAGCTAAGAAAAAAGTAAAGCCGTCCGTGTTCAACAGATGGAATGAAATAATGGCTTTTAGCGAGGCGGCCAAGAGCGGCGACGTAGAGCGCGAGAGAGCCAGCTCCGTTGAACTTGCTTAAACTTGTTTACTCGTCTTCAGCTCCCTTTGTTCCGCTACAACTTCACCGACACAGCACCCCACAGCTACTTGCTATAAATACAGTTAACTTTAATTTCTCATGGATGCTACAAGAAAATAGCTGGTGCTGTTTGGGCAGCCCTAGCTAAGCCATCTGCTAAATACTTGTTCTTTCAATCTAATAAAAAGAGTCAACGAATAAAACATGTTCAGACAAATAAATTTCGGGTTATTTTAAGTTTGTAAAACTTTATTTACGTAGACGGTTTGTATTAGCACTAAAGAAACATTTTGCCAACATTTTGTGAGCGCAGCAAAACGGTCGTAAAAAGTCTGTTCATGAGACAATGTCGACGGGGACGGACAGCAGTAGCTGGCATCAAAGTTTTAGTGCAAATTCCCAGTTATAAAAGCTCACATAACGCGGTATGCGGTATATTTTAATCGTAAACTGTGAAATTTAATCAAAACATTTTACTTTTGATATTTTTGCAGAGAAATTGTCAGCATATTTAGGTCGGAACATCAAAGGTGAGACGAGGAACGTGGGCAAACTTGGGTCACAAAAGTGGAATAAGTTCCATTATAATATGTACCGTGGTCAACAACAAGATTTCTGATAAGCTTATTTAAATTTTCCTTACTTTTCTACACCTACTGACATTCATAATATCACGAGTATATTCCCTGAAGTATCATTATTGCCCGTGCTCATTGTTACACCAACACTGCATTTGGTCTATTTTGGGGTATAGGACATTAAATTACCCTTTATTTATGTGAAGATGTAGGATGTTCTATTTATATGATAACATAATTTAAACATATTTTACGACCCGTTTGTTACAGTTGGTAGTGAGTGCTGCTTTCAGTACCGAGGGTCCTGGGTTCGAATTCTGGTAGGGGCAAACTTTTTGTGACGAGCACGAATGTGAGTCATTTAATATAAATGTTGTAAGTATAGGTATACTGGGATCGTTCCCTGTCCATTGCACTGTACGGTACCCATAAGTCAAGCGTCGCTTGGTTTGGTTGGAGATATTATCATTGCCTATTATACATATGATATAATATGTATAAGATCATAGCAGCCAACAGTTACTTATATCAATCTAGCATAATATAAACTGTCCTAGATCTATGACGTATATAATATGAAACTATTAATCGCCAGCAACAACGCAAAAGTAAATGTTATTTGGTAAAAGAACATTTTAGCTGAGTGCTGCCCGGGTATCGGCTTAATGAAGCGCACTCGGCGCCATCCCGCGATGTGGCTCCGCTACTTAACGGGACGGTCGGCTTGCCCCGGGTACATCCCGGGGGCTAGTCCAAGTAAACAGCCGACCGTCCCGTAGTCTATATGTCCCCGGCGTGTAGTGGGAGACCTAATCCTACTGAAATTATAAATGTGAAAGTTTGAATGGATCGATGGATGGATGTTTGTTACTCAATCACGCCAGAACGGCTGAACGGATCTGGATGAAATTTGGCACAAAGATAGATTATAGTCTGGAATAGCACATAGGCTATCTTTTTATCATTTTATCCCGGTAAAATGTATGGTTCCCGTGGGATAGATTTGTTTTAATTTTTCATAGGGCAAAGGATCGACATGATTTTTGCATAAGTAGTGGTAGTTTAGGGGCCAGAAAATGACATAGGGACATACTTTTTAATCGCAGGTAATACGGTACCCATAATACAAGCGTTGCTTAGTGTGGGACCGTATAGTTGGTGTGTTCGTCTAGCGATATTATTATTAGTTGGATGAAAGTACGCATCTCCACAGTTTTCGTCATCGCGTTCACATTTGTTATGATTAACTTAATAAAGTACATCCAAGATCCGACATTTTCTTGACATACCGTCTTCAGCCATCTACCGCTACGTACAGTTTATTTACATTAGCTCGAACAATAGACAAGATTTTTACTTACAGTATTTTCTAAAGCTTACCAAATTATTCAAACGAGAAGCTAGTTCAATTTGTCCCAAAATATATGTGGCGCCGCCAGTCCCGATGCAAAACTCCTTTACAACAATATACACGCGTATATTTTTTAAATCTTTTGTAGCTTTTCACATATCTCAGTTATCCCGTGTACCTACGAGCTGATCTGGAAATTGCTTTTTTACAAAAATAATAGTGCGGAACTTGTTCTAAATATTTTGGCAGAGGTGCGTTTTATATAAGCAAATTTATACGATCGTTTTATTACGTGTAAATACAGATGTTTTCAATTAAATTATTTGTGTCAAGTCATTTTGTACCCTACATGTTATGAGCTCTAGTACCCATAGAAAATGTTCCGTAGCCTAAGTTATTGCTATTATTTCTATTATCGAGGATTGGCTGTGTTAATACTTGTGGTTGGTAAAGTAATCAATTATACACTATTGTGATTGTTATTAATTAAATTTTTAAATCAGGGCATGAGTTCCATTTTATATTGTTGCACACACAGACTATCATTTTCTGGCATAGTTAATGATATGCACTAAACAATTGATTTAAGGTTATTGAGTATATGGGTTATTTCAATAAATTTTTAGTGTTAGCAATTGAAACAGTTTGAAATTGAAAGAGAACATAAAGAATATGAAAATGTCTGTGGGACGGGGATAAGCCACAAATGGCCCGCAGACACTTTCCCGCCGCTATCTTTCGAGCTACGAACACCCTTCCATCTCGACTTATGATGCAGACACAAATTGCTTTCAATTTTTAAAACTATTGAAGAAGCATAGACGACCCATTTAAAGTTCTTGCAAGAATGAAGGACTAGATATATAACAGACTTTCTAATTTCTAATTTAAAATTGTAGTCTGCTGGTTACCAAGTTTATATATCATATTGTAAAATTTGCATTGCAAAATTCAGAGCCGCAACTTCATCAGACAATGTTTTACTTGCCAGCAGTCATATAGTTAATGTATTTATGAATTAGGTACACCAACGTTAACTAAAATGTAGTTAAACATAGATGAAGGTGCATCGCCAGAACTATTGCTAATTGCGTTATCAGTTAGGTGTACACGACATGCGTCAAAATAAATTAAATTAGGCATTGAAATAAAATTAATCTTACGGATTTTACTTAACTAATCTTTCGATAAAATCCATAAGATTCGTTTTATTTCAATGTGTAGTATTCGCTTAAATATAAGAAATCAATATTGAATTAGGCAATCAAACCAGTTTGCTAATAGTTTTTTGTAATAAACAATTTCAATTTTCTATATTGATGCGTCACCGACGAGTGGTCATTTTATTTTCGATAGACGAAACGAATTTTCCAAAGTCTCGGCGATGGCTCATACTATCATAACGGCGGCTATCCTATTTGGGAAATACATAAGAGAGCGAAGTTCGCCGCCAGGCGGGCGCTCGGCAACCGAGGGCGCGCGCTCGTAGCGGCCTATTTGCCGCAACAGAAGCGATATCCTACCGATGAGCGCCTCCGTGAGCGCGCATTTCATTTGCGGCTTGTTCATAAAACCAGACGATATACTAGATAACAATCGACAATTTGGAGATATCTATCTGTCTTTCTTTCAAGAATACGTAGACAATACTATCCTATTCTATCCATGCCACAATAAAATCAGTAAATGCTAAATCAGAAGTTGTTTAACGTAAGATATAAAATTAGGTACTATCGGGGACTCTACTGGCTGCCTAAGTTAAGATTGTTTTCTTATGGCAACTTTTATAATTCTTAGCTCAACCGCAACAGTTTGTTACCGTCATGCTCCTGTACCGTGCAACCGAACCTTTTCCTAGGCGGCTTTTAATTTAGTATTTACCTATACAAATGGCATTAATTATAATCAACTTCTTAAATAAATCAACTTTTTTTATGCAGATATTTATGAAGATTCGAAGCAAGACATAGTATCTACGTCTATTCAAAACATTATAATATTACTACGTTTCAGAGAGTATATACCACGTATCGCATCACGCGGAAAATTCTCCCGCGCCCCGCCGGAACCGGATGCGCGCCATCTCCGACTGCGATCGAACGCGCGCGTTCCACCCTACTTTGTGTATCGTTACTATGATAACGGTCTTCTCTAAACAAGCTCCGATACTTGAAGAAAGTAGATCAGTTATATTAAAAAGGGGTACACAATATTCCATATCCATACATATTGGTCTAATCATTACAATATACCTTATGTATCAGAATCAGAATCAGAATATTTTTTATTCACGTAGACCATTAAGTACAGTACTTATGAATCATCAAAAGTTACAAAATACTATGCTACTACTTTGCCACCCGTTCGGAATGCCGTTCCTATGGATGGAGAAGAACGGGCAAGAAACTCCATGGTTGCTCTTTTTAAAAAAAAAGATCTTTAATTTTTTTTACATGCAGATGATGTACCTAGTATATGCGATAATATACTTAGACGTTATACGTTAATATACTATACATAAATTAAGTACAAATATGATTATTTCCAGGCAGACAATGAGAGTAGGCAGTGGAAGAGCAGTGCTTAATTCAAAGAAACTTAATTAAGTTGACGAAGACGCAATAAAGTTGTCGCGACGACAGGTGGGAGCCGGTGGGACTACACTAGCTTCTCTTTTGGATATATTACCAAACCGTTTGTAGCGAACAAAGACGGTTCGTATAACTCCGACAACTTGAAAAATATTTTAATTAGTTTTCGTAGTACAAATAGGAAATAGGTGTAACACTGCTGGCTGCGTGACCTCCGGTCGCCTCGTGCGTTGTATTGCTTGAGATATTTTCCGGGGTTTCGGGATGGGGATTTTTTATAATAAAATTATCGTGATGTGATTCGCGTTCCAGGATTCTCTATCCTTTTCTCTACCTTTTTTATATCATAAACATTCAGACTAATTCTCTATGGTAAGTACTGCCCATGAATCGACGTTTATGCAATTATTATCTTTTTTCTTGTAAATGGTGTCAGCTATACAACATACCTACTACAATTTTTGGACTTTATATTTGAATAATAATGATATCGACAGCAGTGTACCGAATTATTTAACGTTTTACTGACATTTGCGTGGTTTAATATAATAAAGAGAAGTATAAAAAACCTCTGTTTGTTTATACTTCCCCCGTCCTTCCGTTTCTAACGTTTCATGGTTGGTCAAAACAAAAAATATAAGCTGCTCAAAGTAAGAAGGAAAATAAATATATTACGGATGATCTATATATTTATATCATATGTACGCAGGGCTACATTTATATATTGTTCGTTGTGTATGTGTGTGTTTGTTTGTAATTCAGGTGACAATCGGTGTTGCGAGGCGGCATGGCTGTTTGTTTCTGCCGCCCCTTGACAATTCATAAACCCTTTGTTTGGGCACAAAGGATTGCCTTATCTGTTTCCGAATTCATGAAAATGTTTTATATGAAATGTTGCTGACGCATCCGAAACAACATTACAAATGGTGCTGTTGGGAAATTGATTAAAAGGATTAATCGTTCGCCTTATAATTGATGAGGACTTTTACATTTATGCCTCGGAGTGGGACAAATATATTCTCTTCTAGTTTGCGGGGTCGAACGGGTACTCGGTCGGTACACAACGATATTCGTTCATAATATCGCCTGACGAACACACCAACCATACGGTCCCAGACTGAGCAACGCTTGTACTATGGGTACCGTACAATGGAGTGAGAGCGACTCAGTATATAATTATTCTTATATAGATATTAAACATCCGTGACTCGGGTACAAACATTCATGCTCATGACACAAAGTTTGTCACTACCAGGATTGGAACCCGGGACACGCGGCATCGAAAGCAGGGTCACTACCAACTGTGGTCAAAAACCTATGTACGCGTGTGTCTAAAAATTCTATGTACTGTACCAAAGTGCTTTCTACACATTTAAATTCCCAAATTATTCAACAGTTGTAAATAGTATACTGAGCTTTTTAGTTCAGAAAAATAATTCAAACATTACATGTAAACACAATGACTTTTATACGTAATGATCGGTACCGCCCAGTCTTTTATAACTGGAAAAGTTTTCTTATTACACCTTATGATTAGGTACTTTTGCGGTGGAATGAACGGTATTGTAATTAGTTTATATTCAAAGCTACGTGAAACGGGCGATTGTCAAAGGGTGTAGCGTTGTGAAACAATTTTCTTGTGCGTACAGTAGCGAACCGCGCAGGCCTATTCCCTGCGGCATCCAATCACCCGCAAAGGAAATTAAACTGTTGAATTAATAACGGACCCTCTAGTAAATCTTTTGTAACTATTTGCGATATCGTGTAATAAATCCGAGGGAGTCTACTGGATAACAAATGTATATCTGTTACTCTGTTTCAATATTACTTGCAGTTTTAATTGTACTCACTTGTTGTATTATATTATATATATTACGTATTTTCTAATCGTATACTTTAAATTAAATACTAAGTCTATTATTACAGTGGCGTGTATTTATTGTTTGCTAAATGTGCATTGCTTTAAACTACAGTATTTGATTTCATAGATCTCGGCCGGCTGTATGAATAATTCAAAAATATTGCGGCGTGAAAGAGTCTCAAAGGAAGCGCGAGCGTTTTAAAGAGTTTAAAATCAACGTCGTTGTCTATATTTTCTTTCCCTAAATACATGGATATACCAGGTATACACGTGAATAAAACATGTTTTTTATTCGAAAAAAAAAGGTAAGAGTTCTAAAATAAAAATGAAAAACCATTTTTAAATATCAATTTCTATTTAATTGGACGATAATGACGATGTAAATAATAACTGTTAAAAAAAACCACCCAGAAATGTTGTAGAGCTTGATGCAAAGCTACTGAGAAAGTTTCTACTCAGCTCCCCTAACACCTCATTCAGAACACGTGCCGCTGCTTTCATTCAAATAGAACGTGTCGAGCTTTCCTGGTTGTTCAAATACTTTGTCACAAAGTGGATACCTTTGGATTATTCAGACGGTGATACGTAAATTATCTATGTAAAATAACAGGTAAGTATGTAGGTAGTCTAATTAAAGTACTTATAAATAAAAAAGCATGTCTATATAAAATATATTTGCTAATAATAAGACTTGGTAGTGGGTGTACGGAAAATAAATATCACAAAAACCGTATCATCCAGTTTTAGACTTTTGACTAGCAGTCCGTTTGTTTGCGCATTACGCTAAATCTGCTGGACGGATTTTAATGAAACTTGGTATGTTGATAGCTTATGACCCGGTCCAACATAAAGGATACTTTGGATCCCAGGAAATAGATGGGTTCCCGCAGGATAACTCAAAAACGGTATCTCAAAATTATGTTGGCACATTTCACTTAAACATAGCATGGCAATTGTTTATAACAAGGTAAATAAGCAAGAAAGTAAAATGTCCCAGAAACTGGAATGGCTTGCCCGGGATAGCTAAAAACCTTAAGTCTAGGCGTGCGAACTCGCGGGCACTGCTAGTAATAAAAAAATACTAGTAGGTCATATATTATCGACATTAATCCAAGTCTACTTAAAACTATTAAGCTTGCTGCAACAGTACTGATACTCGTAAACAAAGGTAAGTGTTAGCGGAATGGGGACCACCGACAACCATTTAACAGCGAGGAACAATCAATCTTGAGGAGGAACGGTACAGGGGTCCACTCCGACACTCTTTCCACTAAACTTTTGTAACAACCACGTGATAAATAGTCTTAACCATTAGAGGTGGAAGAAAAAAAAATATTGTCGGTACATAATCTAAAAATAAATCAGGAATTACCATAAAAAAAACAGAAACACTATCAATTATTATATAATAATATAAGGCTTTACAATTATAGTGTTAAATATTTTAAAGGGTCCATCGGTGGGCTATTTGGGTCATATTCTCGAAGAAAAAAATATAACACTACGTACTAAGTGCGCGGTAAAACACTCACTTCACACGTCTCACTTTCTCACAGAAAAATCAAACACACATATATTCTATAAATATATATTCTATAAATATATATTCTATAAATATATATTCTATAAATAATCGCGATCGTTATCACCTACATGTTAACCCCTTAAAATATTGAACACTATTTTTGTTAAACCTTATATATCTGGATGAATACCGGTATGGGTACCGTACATTGAACTAGGAGTTATCCATACGTAATTATATCTTGGCTTCAACGGGACAGGCTCGACCTAGTGTGGAAGCCACTGGTTACTTACGTTAATGCTACATAGACTTTTTATTAATAATAATATAATAATACCAGCCCTTTTTAATGTCCCACTGTTGGGCACGGGCCTCCCCTCAATGCGAGGGGGATTAGGCCATAGTCCACCACACTGGCCCAGTGCGGGTTGGCGGACTTGAGTTTTTATTGTTACGTAGAATCTAGTTTTAAGCGTTCGCCTGACCGATGTAACTAACTGATTTTTTTGGAATAAAAAACTTTTTTTTTATTAAACTTCCATGACTCGCAGGGTACATACGTTCATGATTATCACACAAAGATTGCAATCCGAGACCCTCGGTACAGAAAGTAGGGTCGCTACCAACTGTGCCAACCGGAACGTTAATGATTGGCTTTGACGTCAGGCACATTATTTTCCTCGTTTTAATTAAATAGGTCAACGCAGTACCTAATATTATCAAGTTCCAATTTTACACTGTGGTTGCTGCGTTGAAAATACAGACATTTACTTACCAATTTTCTCCCAATTTCATAATTATTATTATTCTCCTCGTTGCTGTACAAATTCATTTACATTAGAAAATTTACCTGATCGTGATGAGGAAAATGAAAAGTTATTTTGTTGTGTATTAATTAACCTCAGACGCAATGTAACGAGGGTTTGGCGAAATAAACGAATTTCAAAGCAGTTTTATTTTTGTTTTATAGCTGATACTAGCTGCGCTGACGTAACTTCGTACCGCCTCAGAATCAAATGTATGAGAAAATTAATTAATTTTAGTATTGAAATAAAACGAATTTAACGGATTTTATCGCATTTATTGTATGTTTTTACGTTCCCGACGTTTCAGCTGCTGTACAGCAACCATGGTCACGAGAAGACTGAGGTGTTTGAAGCCCTAGTATCATAGTCTGAACTCAGGTACCCTCATATTTTGTTGTTGTTTGCGATCCAATGTGTAATTTCGCGTAAATATAAAAAAAAAAACAATATATCTGGTGTAATTAAAGCGACTTTGTTTTATATGTTTAAATTATCGTGAGAGTATTATGTACTTATAAACATTGGAATTTCATCATTTTAATTTCCGCTAAATTACCGAAGGGTTAGAGGAAATGTGTTTGGTAATATTAGTCTCAGCGGCCATACACAACACAACGCAGTAAGTACGAGTATGTTACGACATTATAATCTATTTATAACAATAAAGGGGTCATTGTATTTGATAATAACAGTTATTGCGGTCGAAATGGAGAGATGTTATAACCGAACTGTTTCGAAGTAGCGGACTAGGTTTGGCCTGCATTGCGAATGGCGATAGAACATCTGATGAGTTAAGTTACTACACATTATAATTGGAAAACTAGGGATCGTTTAGTTAATCAGCTATTACGACATTACTGTTTTGGATTTGGGTCTGCAATCATTTTTCCGTAAGCCCAGACACGCTATTTTAAGGATCTAAAAATAAAAGGAGTACCAGTATAGTAACTGGAAATGTCTATCAGTACCTAACGACTAACAAAAGATCATTTATTTTAAAAGGGTGTTTAATAACATTGTTAACATTTAAAGCACCCATCAGATTTGTCCGGCGCGCCGATAATTAGCCTGCACTAATGGACCCGCCAACCAAGTTCCGCGGACGCTGCAAAAGTTCAACCCGAATCTGTTCTGCTTTGCGCATAAAGCAGGAAGGTTTTGTACAAATAGTGTGCGCTGATCGTTATATTAAAGGTAAGATTAGGTACGTCTTAGTTAAATGTATTGTATCAACTATTACATTTCATTTATATAATATTTTAGATATAATATAAGGTTTGACAACAATATTATATGCCTTACTCAAGCAGGTTGATCACATTAAATTATATTTACAATATACTCAAATAGATAAGGAAGTGTTGACATTGTTTTTTTAGAAATAAAAGAATGTCGATTAGATCTGATATAATTTCTAGTGTAAGTTTACTTGAAATATTTAGGAGAGATAGAGGTAACACACAGCTAGGTATTTATGAGTCATGATTCTAGCTACACCCGTTTTATTGAATTTTGATTCGACTTCTCCAATAATTAAAGTAATTTGTTGCTTGAAAAACGAGAGTCAATTAAACCATGTGCCTGCGCGTGTTAAGGAGCTACGTTAATTGGACGTTATAAGAAAACTCATTAAGAAAATTCGAGCACAACAAATTTTAATAATATTGAATTTTAAACAAAACATCCCGGAATATGAAATCCCAGTTTGTTTATATTTTCATTGATGACAAAGGTTATCTTTAGTCATGCACTACACACAGCCTATAGGTACCTATGCAGCAATTTTAATTAAACTTTGAACAATAACACACTCAAGCGTACTGTAACCTCTACTAAATTACTTTTGGTTGCTCCATATAAATCCTACGTTTAATAATATTTTGCGTGACGTCACACCTACTAAGTTGCAGGATGTTTACACGCCCCGCTACCAACTTAAGTCCCTTTGAATTCAAGTTTCTGAACACCTGGATTGACTATAATCGACTTGTTACTAAGTATAAGACACAATTTAAAAAACAAATCATTATCGAGATTTATTTAAGACAGTATTTTTTTTTGTTTAAAGTAAAATAAGTAGTGTTAATATGAGAAATAATTGGTTAAGATGTAGGTAAGTTAGTAAGGAGCCTACCAAAGATTTATCTCATACACGACGTACATAATTAGATTTTCGAAATATGATTAATTAAAAAATTAAAGTTTAGCCTTACAAGTCTAGTCCTCTAAAATACGATTTATATTCGTTTTTTCAAATTAAATAAGGCGGGAAATTGGAAAAATAAAAATCTAGAGACGCCATGTTAGTCTCTACAAAGAAATTGTAGGTAATTTACTACGGTAGGCACCTGCCTACCGTAGAAATTCGCTTCACTTCGGGAACGGCTCCTAAATATTATGTAACGTCAATTACCCAAAAAATGGTAAATCTAAATGAACAAAAATATTTTACTATGAGCCTGTTTCACAATAATAAAATGTATATTACTTGAATGAAAGGATAATTATTTGGGGTAATTAGGAAGCAATACTTAGTTCTACATGAGATTTCACTATTTCCGGTGACTCGATTTTGATTTTCTAGCAAAAGAACAGCGAGACTTGTCAACATGAATTTTATATGTTTTTTTTTAAATAAGAATACTCAATCAATTCTGGTTTTGGCAAAATGTCATTGTTGCCAACAAAACAATTTGTTCTTATGAATAATGAATATGCAATAAAAGTGATGTTTTGGCCTGATAGTCGCAATTTTAATTTTGGTAAAATATCGTGATACTGAGCTATAGTGACGCGGCCGCGCGAGCCCGCTCGAAATATGCATCAAAGGAACTGATAAATTGAACACACAAGCACCATCGCAAATGGACCACGAGTGCAACACAGACTGTGTATCTATATTGCATACGCAAACACTGACAAAACAATAAACAAATCACATAAATTGTACAAATATTAGGGTATTCATAAGCAAATCTCTATTACTTACAAATACTTACATAGTAAAAATACACATACCAAAATTAGACACTTATAGCTATGTTAACTACATCGACAGGTACGAATGCGATTTGTCGTATAGGTACGACTTATTATTCAAGTATCGTCAAGTATCATCAAGTACACATAGTAACACCACAGTACAGAAAGTTTTGTATACACTTGACGTAACATCATTATTACGATCACTATGGCAACACACAGTTTCTACGCTTTGAGGGAAAAACGAAGCACGCTCGAGGGTTAATTCCTGTTATAATATCTACGAGACTGAGTTCAATTATTATCAGATTAAGAGCGAAACGACAAAGCCTTTGTGGCTCTACATCTTTTATTGTGTAGAGACTCCGTCCCTCTGTTATTCGTATTTTCACATTTACAAACATTATTATATTGTCAGTACATTAGATGGCAATTGCTGTTCCTCGTCTGTATAAAAACTCTATCAAGATCATTCATCCACTTTTTAAATATATTAATGATACAGTTATATAGTTTTGTAAAATACGTATTATAATATAATAGGCAGCCCATCTTATTAGCCCCCAGCCCCCTTAAGCTTAGATTGGTCATCTTTAAAGATGAAATATTTAATTAAATAAAATAGTACTTATATTTCACATAAGATACATTTAATAGCCAGGTTTTCTTGGACCACTTTGGTAAGACCACCTCCATGCTCCTCTCTCGTAGCGCGTAGCATTCAGGTTTTCAGGTTATCAAGCTATTATATTCTATGTTTTGTTGACTTACAACTCATGACGTAAACCAGTTAAAGAGCATTTTATTATATCACATTATGATAGCAATAAATAATAAACATCGTCAGATTAACACAACATCTGTTGATCCAAAATTAAGCACCTCTTATATTATAGGGTTTAAACCCATTATGCAATAACTTAATATGAATTATACACGTACTTATAAAATAAGGCGGCTATCGCCATTTATACCATTGCGTTACATACTTATGTTATGTAGTAGAATGTTCAGCTATCGAGGGGCTGCAGTGCACTAAAGGGGCGCGTTGGAGGGCATTGTGCACGGATTTATTAGAGGCTTAGCGCAACTATTGTCGTGTAGCGAACACATAGTAGGGGCATGCCATGTTTACCACCGCACCCCGACTCCCATGAAGCCATTCACAGTGAAACATGTGCATCGCGCGTTGGCTTTGGTTCGACTTTTGTGCGTGTACAAGTACAAATAGAAACGCATAAATCACATTGACTTCGCTCAATTTTAAACTGAGGTTAATTATTTTGGATGTAGGTAGTAATAAAATCTCTTTTTAACTATGTTATTCTTATGTCATCTTATTTACATAATAATAGAAGGTTTCAGCCGATACTCATATCAGAACAACGATAAATAATTTACATATTTCTTGCATCACTCCGCAGGAACTAATTTCCAAAAAAAGCTATATATTTGTATGTCCTTGTATATTACTAGTACTTGAAGTATGTAAACGGATTTTAACGAAAATTATTTAGTGAGTAACTCGTAAATAACATGAATAGGGTCCAGGCGGCGGCGAGGCGACCGCAGACCGTTTTCAAGTTTCTCGCAATAAGGCTAACTGCTGTTGTCCGCCCATTGTATTGAATATTCTTGCCTATTATCGAAATATTAAGCACGTTAAAATATGGTTGTAAGAAGAAAATATGTTATGAAAGGCAAGTGATTCAGATCATAACCGAAACTGTAAAAGCCTTTCCCCGAATTATAGACGGTCTATAACTTTATCAAACGTCATATAGCACTACGCATATAAGAGTTTTGCATTGCGCAGGAATATAAAAGCCACTGTTGAGCACGGGCTTTCCATCAATGCGAGGGGAATAAGGCCATAGTCCACCACACTGGCCCGGTGCGGGTTGGCAGACGTCACGTTATTTTCAGACCAACATAGGGGATATGTAAGTACTTTATTCGGATATATCAGTCATAACTTAGAGTTTCTATAAACCAAAAATCTCTGAAAGAATGCATATTTGGTAAAGTCAATTGTAATGTAATACAACGAAAGTGTTTTTTCCAACAACGTTTTTTGTTCCCAGAGCACGTGTGCCGAGGGAAACAATCTCTTCGTGGCTTAGAGATAGTGGCGGCAACAAGATAGAGGCCTGTTGACCGGCTTATACCCTCTCAGATGCTCCGATATCTTTTATTTACGTCCTTCGGGTTCCAGCTATGATAACATTTTGTTCCTTTTTGCTAACAAAACGTTATCAATATTATGAGCATTTATTTTGGTAATAATATATAATAATAATAATACCAGCCCTTTTTTTAATGTCCCATGACCAGTTCGTATAATGTGAAGTGAATGTCTCTTGATAACAATATAGGGCAGTTATCTTTTATAGTTGGGCTGTTTCGGGTAATAGGCGACGGTAGTCGGTTGGCTACAATCCAAACGAACCTGCGTAGATGTTTTTTTCTTTCAACGTATTAAAAAAATCCCTTGGACCATCTGACTATACCAACAGTAGGCAATTGGGACCATACACTTTGAATTTAACGACTAGTGGTAAATTGGATGTTTATTTTCCTAATTCACTACCAGTGATAAAGTGGAACGTGTTTCGTACCAATTCACATCTAGTTTGCCACATTGGGCACTTCAGTGTATGAATGAAAATAATATACCGAATTAATTTTTTGTGCATTTACTCATGTGTGATGCTGTAATTTTTCTGACTGTCAGTTCAAGAATTCAGTTACTTAAAATCGAAATCTTAATTTGGAAAAATGTGTTACACAGCATTCCGGTGTCTTTAAGTAGGGTTTAAATAAGTTAGATTCCGCACCGAACAAGGCCAGCTGCCACTAACTGCGACTGATGCCCGCGGATTATTGAATTTTCATCGCCTTTCCTTGAATTTTCCAGTAATTCAAGTGCTTTGTTGTTTGACATACGTGGTTCAATTATAGAGAACAATAGGTGTGTGTATATATAACCAGGCGCATGTATTTAGAAAGAAACCAGTTAAAAATTCTACATACCATGTTGCATGTGGATCGATATATTTGTTGCCTTAAATATGAAAAAAATATAGTCAGACGAAGAAAAATTATTGTTGTCAATTTTCAGGATAAGAAAACTCGATGAAACCAAGTAAATGTTAAACAATGTAACTGTAACGATATTTTTTATCTATAAAATGTAATCATGGGGTAGACAATAAATAACAAAATATAAAAACAAGTATAAGTACTTTTAAGGTATTAGTATACACGTATATATTAAAAAAAATACGACTTATTACTTCTACCTTAGGGTGGCGCTTCAGGCGAAGTTTTTGCGCCCCTTGTTCATTAACTTGAGTTGCATATTGTGCTCTCACTGTTCGCTTTGTCTCTCGCCGTAATTCAGTTTTAACTCCCTTTAAGTTACAACCTCCGCTTTCATGAACTACGAAGTTATCCAGACAGATTACTATACCTACTCTTATTGAGTCTAGAACACAAATAGTTTTTGTTTTAATATTTAGTGTCCACAACTCCAATACAATACCTTATTTTTTCTTAATTGGGGAATTTAGTAAACAATCTTGGCACGTCTTTTTAATATAAAATGTAATTTCAAATTATTAAAAGAGGATTTAATTACAATTTTGCTATTGATTAAGTGTTTTAACCCATTTGCGTGTGGGGTACTAGTAATTATATTTTATAAACGGGTGTTTAAAAAATATTATTAGATTGTTTAATGCGATAAAATAAAATGAATATAAATATGACTTCACCCACAAATTAGTAGGTATTTTGCCAATAAGCAACTACTTAGTACTACTGTATAGTATCCCATACCATACCATAGATTGTATCCAAAATCTTTGAAAGAAATGTGACATAATACCTACATAAAATGATGGATGGATGGATGAATGATGGTAGAAGGCAGACCTGAAACAGACAGACCAAGAATGCTACATGAGTCAGATAAATGAAGGGGTTTGTGCCATTTAGGAGGTGAAAGTGTCTGCTCTATATATAGAGACAGGTAGGAATAGCTCAATAGCTACATCGACAAGGATAGAATTGGAATGATATCCAAAAGTCAGCCGACGATGTTTAGAAATGTATAAACTCTACCGCAAAATATTTTTAATACTCTAATATTTTCTGCAAAACTAAGGTAGAAAAAATAGCATACTAAAGCATGTTCTGTAATAAGAAATAAAGTGTGGGTTGATACCTATCTCAGGGGAAATCACAAGAATTCCCGATTCTGTGTAACACTTTATATATTACTTATATCTTTGGGATGAGTTTATTGTTTCTCTACACGGCCTGTTTAACGTACTTATATCGAATTTAATAAAGAATTTTGAGGGTAATTGTTTTTTCTACGAACTCATTATATTTTACATACATTCTAATAAGAGTTAATTTATAATAAATCCTCAGTTGGCAAAACATATATGAGTATATTGAAAATATACAAACGTACCTGTATAACTTACTTACCTATATGAAATTCAGTTTTACATCAGAGTTCAAGAGAAAGCAGTAATGCGTTCGCTTTTGTAGCTCAAGCCCATCCTTTTGACGTAAACAGCGTAACCTTAACGTAAGCGTATTCCGTCTCACTCACACCATAGATAACATAAATGAGTATGACAGTGACAGCAAGTTTTCTTGATAACGTCATGATTACATTTAGGGGAATTCTTACTGGGCACACATTTGTAATACAATTGAGTTCGATTATTACGAGTATCAGATTAGGAACGGAACGACGAAGCCTTTGTAGCGCCTAAACACAAATCCTGTTATTGTTCGCCTTATCTAAATATGTATTTCGTTGTTCATGCCTATACATAGTAATAGCGCCTGTTTTTCAGCTGTCCTATACATAATCTTCTTTTTATATTCCTGAAAATATAAAAGACAAATGTTCCTCTAGATTATAAAAGTGTTCGGCATACTAAATAACAATAACTATGTATTACTAAACTATCTGCAAATGAACCGCAATGAGCGCGCTCTTGTTTGCTATGCGCCTAGCTAGCGGCAAACCTCGCAATTAGGATAGTTACCGTGCGAGCCATCGCGGATACCTGGGAAACGATTTAGAGATATATAACCCCTAAATGCATTGGTTACAACGCATTTTTGCACACGTCCTATTGTTAGGCATTGAGTTAATAATACTATTGTTAGGTATAATATTTATCAGGTAGATGAAATAATGGGAACGGGATGGAAAACTACAAAATATGTTTGTCAAATAAAAGTAACCTTTGATCATTTTACAGTTAAATCACATATGGGATACGCTTTCAGAGCTATTTATTTTTAGGAATTTTCACATTTATAACCCAGATAATATGGTTGGTTTTCCATTCATAGATAATAAATCAACAAAAAGCAACGCTTGTATTATGGTTACCGTACCATGAACTGGGGGCGAACCCAGTATATAATACTTATATAGATATTAAACATTTATGACTCGGGTACAAACATTCGTGCTCATCACACAAAGTTTGTCCTACCAGGATTCAAACCCGGCATCCTCAGCGCAGAAGGCAGGGTGACAACCCACTGAGCTAATTGCAGGTCGTCAAAAGATCTATGACTGGAAAATACTCGATAGGGTCTAACCTCCACAATAATATAAGTATTAAAAAAAAACTTGAGAGGTGTCAAGGGACACCCGGATGGAACGAAGTTCCTTTATTATTTTTTATTATTTATTATGTACAAAAAACCTGTATACACTCAACAAAAATAATCGTCGCGACACCACACTGTTCAATGCGAAACAGAAAGATGAAACGAAAATATCTGGCTTGCTTTCTATAAGAGAGAGAGAGAGACAGACAGACAGAGAAACATGCGCACGCCGCACGGCTTACAAAAAAGTGTCGTTACAACTTTTTGTCTTATTTTTTTCCGTCTAGCCCCCTTTCGCAACGCGCGATAAGGAACTTTGTTCCAATAACTTTGGTTTTGAAATAAGCTTTGTTATGCCATGACAATGTAAATTAATAAATCTTCCTATAAAATCTATAAAACCAGGGTTTATAATATACGTATGTAGCCTATGTAACTTACAAGATGAGACATTTGCATTTCAAATAAGATTGGCGCGTCTAGCTTCATAGCCGACAAACTGTAGTTTTAACAAGGCTATCTAACAAATTTATGGAATGTTTTAGCTGATTTACAGTGGCAATACAGTTTTCTACTGAAAAATGCTTTTAAATTCTATTGTAAATCGGTTGAATCTTTAAAAAATCATTATTATCAACACCGCGTAATGCTGCTCTTGTAGCAAAATATTTCTAACATTTATTATGAAGCGTAGTGACTACGCTTTGAATTCGTAGCAACCCAGATTATTATATTACTTGACTCCTACAGCAGTTTACATCTTGAAATCATGATATGTAAACATGATAGATGAGTAACTGTTATTAAAATCTTATCCTAATCGGAATATTGTATATAGGATGAGATTACGCATCCAACCAATATCATTAAATGTAATGAAGGTTAAATTTGTGGTCTACTTTTCATATATCCATAAGAATAACTTCTGTAGCGGTTTCTATAATTAGCTGTCACTGAACTAAATTATAAAATGAAGACAAGTCTGTATCATTCTGATTATTTAACTAAGCGACCATAAATTCTGTGTGTGAGCTTATATCTCATCTATTAAGGGTACCTGTACTGTTAGTTGAAAGTCCAGCATATAGCAAAGTAATCCCCCGACAGTCCCAAAGGCTGAGCGACGACGCAGCCCGCACCGGTCTGCGCTTATTTGTACAACTGACCGACAATGCCGCCGAGATCAAAGGTACAGGAATTAATTTGCGAACGCTATCTCACCCCTCGACATGCGAGTCCCCAGACCATGATAAACCCTGAAAAAATATTACCTTTATCCGTTGTGCCCTTTACCAAAGCATGTGGAAGCTATTATTAAATATTTGGACTTGGTGACCCGTGCCTCATAACAAAAAGGTATTTGGTATTTAGGGGTCGCGTCTACTAAAAAAATTTGGTTGGCTTGGCTTCATTGTCTGATTGTGAAAAATGTTTACTACAGAAATAAAAATATTATGATTCTATCTTGTATATAAATCAAAATTAAATGCTGGTTGATGGTAAGCGCTTCACTTAAGAGCAGCTGAACTAATTTGACATGTTTTTTTAATATTCGTTATAGTCCTATGAAAGTTTTTAGGGTATGAAAAATGTAGAAAAATAGAAAATGTTTTTCGACAAAATTGGAAAATAAATAAGGACACAACAACGTCTGAGGGGTCAGCTAGTTATATATAAAAAAAGCTGTCACGGCGTCCTCCGTACCGCCCTTGAAACATGTCGTATGAGAATATGAATTTCATATATAATTTTTATGTGATATTTTCCCATGTTTTAATAGTTATTCTGCTATACTGGGCGGATACAAATTCAAAAAATCAAAGATCATGAAAATCGGCCCACCCTTTCTTGAGGTATAAACGGTGTAACTAACACGACTTTGTTTTATATATATCATTGTATCCGATTAGATAAATTTTGATGAATGATGATGAATTTGACGAACCCTGATCGGGCAATTCGATAAATACAGTTTTAATTGATCAATTGTAAAGTAAGTAAAAATATATACAATTCCAAACAAAGGAAACGTAATTAACAAGTTTAATCATTAACTTCATTTTTCAAAACGTATAGGATTTGTTACTTATTGCATGGTTCGTGAACGATGGCTCTGCAATATACGTACAGTAATGCTATCTTTTTAATATAACAGCTACGTAATTATTTAACGAGCTCACAAGCACCCTCGACGCCCTTCGTAATTATATCACTGAAGAGGTGCACCGGCAAGAAATACTTAGCAAGTACCAAATGAATAGCTAAACACTTCATAATGAGGTATAATAAATACCTACTTCAATCTAAAATACAGTGTACCTACTATACAAAATAGTTTACTGTTATATATTAATTATATGAAAGTATGTAGGTTGTTCATGTGATGACATATATACAGGTGATTCAGAAACGGTATACTTCGCCTCGAACATGGAATTGTAATAGCGCATTTATAATCATTATGTGAAGTCAGATTTGGGAATGTCTAATAAAAAAAAGAACGCAAATAATCTCAATGGTCTTTTTGTTGGCAATTTTTTTTTTTAAATCGACATCTCGAATTTCCGTCTTCACATAATGTTTACAATTACGCTAAAAAACCTAGATTTCAGGTTTAGTATATCCTTTCTGAATCATCCTGTATAGTATAGACATCTTCTGGGTCGATACGATGACGCAGTTTTCATAAGCGTTTTATTGTATAAGAGTTCTTATACAAAAACAATTCTACGTTAAGGATTCATTTCCGTCTTAAACATTGTATATGTAGCAGGCATCGGCGACGGGTGGACGGAGGCAATATGTTAACGTAATGGGCTGCCTTCGCAGTGCACTTGATTAAGTCGATCCCTGATAGCGACGCGAGGAGCCTATCAACTACGCACTCAACCGGACCAACGGAACTGACGAAGTAGCTGCAGCTTCAAGAACTTGCTAATTAGCAACTGAGGGACGAGAGTGGTCGAGGTTCCTTATAGCTTTATTATGCGCCGTGTGTTGTGTTCCTAGTTATAAACATATTGGTATCAAAAATTAAATTCACCATTCTTATCGATTCTACATGCAATAATATGCTAGAATTTATTCACTGCACCGTAGATTTGTTGTGATTGAATTTTATTCAGTACTTAAATAAAACTAATTTTACGGGTTTGATCGCGTTTACTTTATGTTTTTACGTTCACGTTTCGGGTGGTTTACAGCAACCATGGTCACGGGAGGACCGAGTCCTAGTGTCATAGTTTGAACCAGGGTATACCCTCGTATTTAGTTGTTGTTTGCGGTCCGATCTACGCAGACAGTGCTCGCAGTGCCTTGAGGTCTTGCAATGGTGGTCTTGGTTTTGGATTTAATTATATTAATTACTTCAGCCTAAGTCGGTAGTAGCACTCAGCCATCTTCCCTATTGAAATTAGGATATTTTTTTAATTTCAATGGCCTCACCTATCATCCGTGGTCGAGATCAGTGTTCTTTTGCGAGGATCTGTGGTTGATCAAATCTGATATAATGTTTAAAACGTAAAATTAGTTTTATTTCAATGTGTAGTATTCGCGTATTAAAGATAAGACATCAATCTTATTCAGCAGCGAGTAGCTATTAATATATTTCTTGCTCCTTATAATGGTACAGTTCGTTTTCCTACCACTTACCATTATACATAGAGTCACATCAGTGAAACATGCTCCGACTAATTATATAGGTATGGAATAAAAAAGTTTTTATCTACTTTCTTACTAGCCTTGGTAGAGTGTTTAATGAATAAATGCTTCCACTAGCTCCCAGGGGTTGATTCGCGTAAATAGCCGACCGTCCCGTTAAGTAGCACAGCCAGGCACATCCCGAGATGGCGCTCAGGGCTCTTCATTAATCAGGCATCCAAGAAGCACTCACGCGAAATTATTTATATCCAACGATTATTTTAGTAATTAGTTTTCAAATGCAGTTTATGGTTCTTGTAAATAAACATCTACCTACCCTCATATTTATAGACGTTGTATTACTTTATCAAACGTTAAACAGTATAGTACTGCGCAAAGCAAAGCTATTGGGCGCAGTACTATATGACGTTAAATAAAGTTATAAAACGTCTATAAATTTGGGGGTATATCTTTGAAGTGATTACTACTTTCACATACTAAAAAAACAAATCAAATAGTACATTATATTACAAGTACAAAATTATTGTTGTAAATGCTAAAAGGTGTTTATAGACTCTAAATCAAAGGGATATGTAGTATATAGTGATGGTACTAACCGAAATCTCACGTAAATTACTTCAAAGTGGTGTGTACATATTGCATGCCGCCCAGTCCCAGGTCTCCAGTACACAACCACGGTAAATTAGAATTAGGCCAGTTTGGGGACGAGGCTTTTGCGAGAGATGTGTCCGGTAGGGGCCGATCGAGATCCTTCTTACTCAATACGATTGATTTAGCTTTATTGCTGGTAATAAATTTACCCCTCACTAGCTATTTTATTTTGCTACGTATAGATATTTGGTAAAACATTAAAAGATTAAAAGCACTTCAATCTTATTAGATTTCTCTAAACACTCATTTTCCATAAAAAAAAATTAAGCCATATAACTTTTATTATCAAGAGAGCGTTGTAAATTTTCATGATAGCTTCTATTGCTCGAGTTCACGTGGCCGTATCACTGATAATATCGTATAAGTAGATTTTTTACGGCCTTTCGCTACGCAAGCAATAGGTTTCTTTACTGCCAATATAATTCGGAACAAGTGCCTAAGTAACATTATAGGTAGCCTGATAATATATTGGGGTAGTAAAGCGACTCGCCGGTAAAGATTTGCTTACATTCCAGGACGTTTTAATGTTTCTAACGATGACATTATTTTGGCTGTACGCGCAAGCCAGCTATTACTACACCTGTTATTTCGTAGCTTCTGAGGGTAATGAATGTAAATTGTGTTTATAGGGAGGAGCTGTTCGTCTGCGAAGTTGTAGAACAATGGGCGAGGAAGGCGGCGAGTAAACAAGTTGCGACGAGCTTCTAGCTGGCCCCAGAGCACGTCTGCTTGACTTCGCGCTAAATGCCATTATTGCATTGCACTTGTTCCAACTGTTGAATTCAGATGACATAATTCGTCAACCTCTAAACTTAAAAGTGCTAATTGATAGTATATACATTCAAGCAACCTAATTTTTTTGATTCCAAACAGTATACCTACCACGGAAAAGTTTGTATATGTGTAATAATCAACTTCATCAGCTCATGGTTAGTTTCAACTTACTCACATTGTGCCGAGCTTTTGTGTCGAGTAAAATAAAACGGGAAGTATTTAGGGAACGTGACGAAAAATTCCAAGGGTGCTGGTTGGGGCAGCGAGATAACGCCACCGGCCGCCTCCCAACACGCTACAATTCAATTCCCGGCGCCGACACAGCCGTGGAAGGGTTTGTGCCCCGATAAGGTCGCGCCCATTGACTCCTTGATCGATTGGATTCCTCTTACTGTGGTATAGCTTGAAGATTTAATTTGTCATCGCAAGATTTCAAACAGAAATAATATATGGCAAGCTAAAAGAAATAAGAATATTAGGTAAGGGTATATATTTTTATATTCAAATATAATGAGTGAGAAACGATTATAAATATATCAGACGCAATTTGCATAATGGGAGAAGTTTATAACCCAAACTTGAACTAGAGACTAATACCCACAGATTTATAATAATGAAGTTCTATTATTATGTGAAAATTGGTGGAAAATTTGTACATGTTACCTTTTACACGGATTATCTCCAACTTATATTCAAAATGGTGCCGCTCGGTAACCAGCAAATGCGATTAAGGTGGAACCCACGCAATCTGCACGAAAACAAAATCTCTAAACCCACAACAGTGTACCTAATGTGAAGCGCATAATCCGCAAAATTCAACCGCGAACGAAATCATTCTTCTAAAATATATTGTTTAGTAATAATACTCAGTTAGACTTGTCGATAGATAATACTAGACTATGACAAGTCTTAAGCTGACTTCAAGACAAATAAATGGCAAAATATTAGTACGGTGAGGAACACCTACACATTGAGTAAAATTGACACCTTAGTGTACTCACTTCTCTATATTCGTTTGTACTGAAAAGGCTACGAAACTTTTGTCACTTTTACAAACATTGTGTAAATATTATCGCTTCCTTCAGAGAATCCTTATATCAACTTACTTAAAAATATTTTATAACATATTTACATAATAATTAACGAGAACTGATGATGGCAAACGATAACTTCCCTAACAAGCTAGCTGCATTTAATATTACAATAAAATTGTGTTCCTTAATTATTCAAACAATATACAGACTACCGTACAATACTGTGTACTTAAATTTCCAATTTCGTGTTTCATTAACGAGAGCCTTATGTAATTTGAAGCCTTTTCCTCGTTTTCGGACGTTTACAAGGCTTGCTGGAAAATGGATAATTTGGAAATGTTGCGAATTTTAATTATGCTGCGATTAGATACTCAATCGCTACTCAAATTTAAAGGCTGCTTAGTTGTATCGCGTTATATATTAAAATGCAATTGAACGACATTTCTAATCAATATTAGGCCTTAAGGGATAGGAACAAATAAAAATGTACTCCAAAGTAGCTTTTCTTAGTCGCGGTCTCAGATGTAACTTATTAATAATTTCTTAAAGATCTCAGTTGAGGTCGCGTTTCGATTCAGTTGTAGAATTAGAAGAAAAAATTTAAATGACAATTTGTATAAGTGCCCGCGTAGGCGTATACGAAATAAATGAGTTGACTTTGATTTTGCCTAAAGTGTAATCTTTCGAACTAGGAACATAATTTATTGAGTCCCTATCTATTGTAGTTACCTACATTATGTTTGCCATAGCGATGTGTGACCGCATTGTAACGCCCATTTTCATAAGTTCTTTGTTATCGCTTTTATGGCTCTATTTGCGCGCAAATTACCGTTAACAACTCAACTTAATAGATGTTGTAACATTACATTAATATACGATATCATCGCGGATACAATGAAGCTATATTTTCCGTTAACTATCGGAGAAATTGGCCAACTTTGAATATAAACTGAGCGACGCTCAAACTTTACTGTTAACATAAATGTCTACTAACTTTGTATGAATTTAGATAATTATGAGTGGGGTAAAAATCAATTTCACATTACGATACATGCTGCACAATGCAACACAATGCTGTCATCATAGCGTTTTGTGTCATGATGAGTGTAAAAAAAGTAAAAATATTGTACTGAAACTATAAATATTTTATTATTATTGGATTTGCGAACGAATCCAGCCAACGAAAAATTCGAGACCAGTTTTTCTTGATTTCACACAGACACACACCCATCCTCTACACAATGTACAGTGCTTATGTGTGTGTAAATAGTTACTTATTATTAAATTGGTTAATATTGTCTCAATGGGGTACCATGGTAAGTATGACCGCCCAGTCACGTACAGGTATCGTTCATGCAGATGCGTAGCGATATAGCGGCGTAGCGCCGTAGCTGTGTAGCGGCGTATTGGTCTAGTGGCGTAGCGGTCGGTCCGCCACAGACGGGGCTGGCAATTACCACAATTTGCAATTGATTACAGCGCGTTGGCATTCGTGGCATATTTATAGTTGAATGAAAAATATTTTTTTATTAATCTTTAATAATTACTGTTATCGTAAAATGAACTAATTAAAACTGCTTTTTTCGATGATAAATATGAGACTGGTCTCAGCTTATATATTTACACTATTTTTCTCATGTTCATAATTGAATAAAATGTTTGCCAACAAAACATGAATGTTAATATCTGAATGTAAATATTGGCAATCAAAATATTATTCCCAGGGATTTTAGGGTAAACAAGCAATATGTGAGACCAAGACTCAAAATATTATTTATATGACCTTCATTCCATTTTGCCAGATAGAATACGCCTAGATTTATATTAAAGCCGATCCAGTTTCTCGGGGACCAATCTCAAGCCGGGTATATTATTTGCTTAAGGCCCAGACGAGCATTTGGTATTCACACTCTATGGCTTAGTGCCAAACGTATCTCATATAGTAGTAATTTCAATAAGCCAAACATTTATGATATTATACCGTTCTAGTTTATACCAAAACCGAATATATATGTACAGTTATATAATACGTTATATAGTATACTAGCTGACCCGGCGCATTTCGTACCGCTTGAGAATCAAATGTATGAGAAAATGAATTATCTTTATTATTATTTTTTTGGAATTTTTCCCACGTTGTTCTGCTGTTCGGGGCGGACACAAATAAAGAAAACAAAAATCATGAAAATCGACCAACTGATTCATGAATGGTGTAACTAACACGACTTTATTTTATATATATTAACACACGCATAGAAAACTACAGTATAATGTTGATCTTTCATGGCATATTCGCACAAATATTGTTGTTAATAATTTGGTCTAACAACCCTCTTATATACACCTTAAGAATTATATTATAATAGCAAAACAACGAAAATATTTGAACAAATAAATGTTCCATGTGAAGTGCCAGTAAAGCTCGCATACAGAAAATGTATTTCCCCCTACTACCTTAAATGTACCCGGACAGAGCAATGTCGAGGTAAATTGTGATACAAAAGCCATAATCACGACAACAAATAAGGGTTGAAGAGCTGGTGCGACCAGAACAAGTCGTGGCGATGTATCGAGTGTCTCCGAAACCAGTTAGCGTCGCTCGCCAAGTTATTCGAGCGCGAAAGTCATTAGCAATTCAAATACCTAACCACGGCATAGCTGCCCGCCGAGGAGGGATCCTCTTTCACATGACCGCTTTTGTAAATTATTTATTACTGTTTGGCCAGTTCCAAAAACCATTTGTTTCACGGACTAATACGAACTTCGAACTTCGCAAATGGAAATAACTCTCTTAATATGTTGGCTGTGGTCCGATAGCCGTTGTCTGTCCCACTTTCGTGAACCGTTTTGTCCTAATGTATAAATTTAAAATATTTTGAACATGTTCTCAATTGCCAGTATTGCTTATTATTATGTAATCCCTTGCTATCTCTGACTCGAACGTTTTCATTTGACAAAATTATACGTTGTTTTTTTATTTGCTATTATTGGCTAAGTCAAATTTTTATCATCGAATATATTGAATAATAAGCTCCACCAATCCCTATCGCCGAGAAATAAAAAAATATATCAATAATACCTTTGAAACCATTTTGCGAAAATAACATATCAAAGCCGGGGATTAATTGTTGGTATATGGGTGCTCAGTTACCATAAGTCGGCGTCGGAGTCACGTCCCGTCGTATACGTACGGCTGAAGGAGCGCCAGGAATCCCAATCACGGCGCCTGAGGCGGCGCGAGACAAATTGCAGACGACTTTGTTACGTACACACAACGATTCACGATTCCATGTGGAATACACGCCGAGCTGCAAATAAAATGGAATTCTATCATAATTCTCATATCAAACGTTTTGTAAAATATCAAGAGTATTTTTAAAGAGTTATAATAACCTGTAATAGGTATGTACTGTAGTCTATTTAATAGATCAATACACACAATACGTAAACCTAATGTAACATTAGGTACCTCCAAAAATAACACTAGTAAAGTCAACATTACACTTGCATATTAAGCAATAGCAGATGTTATAAATCACATTACCATAATTCCGCAGTTCGGTTTTAGAAATAGCAGACAAAAAGAGAACATTAAAATATAGAACCCCACACGCAGCGAAATAGCAAAGCAACATAAATTACTTTTATATTTCCTGCACCCGATACGTGAACACTTTAGCTCTTTGTCGATTTTCAATGTAAGTACTTTTGTAGAGTCGGTGCACAGCTCGCCGTGTTCAGTATTCGCAACATTCTTGCAAACGAAGCTGTTTATAACATTTTAAAAAGTAAATATCTAACCACCGCTGACTCCTCTGAGTTCTCACTTTGTATTCCCATTTGAAGTAGGAACTTGTACTGTAGTATCTAAGGTTATTTATGACTGTAATTTGCAACCTCTTAAAACTTTTCACCAAATTCTTAAGAGGAACCTTCATTATAAGTTTAAAAGATGCTGCGTGATTTTTCCAAAGGAAACAAATCAACTTTGTCTACGTCTGGCTCTCAAATTTCATTTTCTACGTCTCCGAGAACCAACGTATGTTTCATAGCAATCAGCATTTGTAGATAAGGTAAATAATGAGGTACTTAAGACTTGCCAAGAGAAAACGTTATTAATAAAATCCGAGCTTTATTTAATTGTATTTTTAAAATTGGTATTATAAATTACTAGGTATATTAAGTATAGAGGATGTCAGTGGCTTCATAACGAAAACTGATACCATGGATTCAACTCATGATCCTGGACGTCCCTAGTATTGGAATTTTCATAAATAGTAAATAGCGATTCACAATGATAGATCATCAAACATGTCTATTGAATCGAATGTTGTTGTAGCATTTCGTATTAATTACGTTAGTGTAATAGCAAACAAAGCAAAAGCCGTGCCGCTCAGCGAAGCGGCGCGGCCCACCGCCGACGCCGTGTAATTGGAGATCCGTATAAGGACATTAATAACAAAACAGATAACTATTAGACGCGGGGGTTCCGGACACCTACCGCTCGTTATGTGCGAAACAAGGAAATTGTAATAAAGTTACGGGTAGGCTCGCTGCCCGGTAATATTGTTAGGGATCACAACAGATTCGTATCATCTGGAATAGTTTCAGCAAGGTTCGCAATTTCAATGTGGATGGAAGTCATATGAGAAGTTTGGTAGTAAAATACGATAACAAGTGAAATATGAAATGACTCACCTAGTTCATACTTTATCAGTGATTAGTGGGCTATTGAATAAAGTAAATGGCACAGGTACGTACATATTCATGAAGGTTTATAGGGGTGATAGTCAGTTAAGTTTTAAATACTTCATCTAACTACTAGCATGATATACAATTTACATAAGTATAAGTACCTAGCTAACCTAGCTTCCTCATAAACACATTGATTAAAAAATAATGTTAATAGACCTTTTGACCGAATTGAGGTTGCGCAGGAGCCAGTCTCAGAGAGGTTTATAGCCAACTACGCAGCAGATAACATTGCCTATAGATCATAAGTGTGTGCGCAAGAACAAGTGCACTCTTGCTTTCATCACTCTCTTAATGGGATGGGACGTCAATCAAACAGAGCCGGAGGGAGATCATGCGCAGGACCAATGGCTTTTCCGTACTCTCCGAGTTACATCTCCTTCATTTCTATTACTACATAAAACAGAGCCCTTTGCAACATTGCTCCGATTGAGATCCGCACGGTGTGACAGTCGGCCACGTCACAAACCAATCCGATTAGGTATGTTGCTCTCTACAAATAATCTTTGGCGTTATTCGGTTATAGCTTTTCAATTAAGTGTACATAAGTAGGTATGGGTTAATAGTAAATTAAAGTAAATAGTAATAAAATACTCTTTTAGTAAATTCTTACTTGCTATACAGCTAGTTAGTAATATTGAGTATACTATATTTCCACTGTAGTTCCCATAGAGCAGTAAAGGTCATCTAAGGGTATTGTCATTGGTTTAATTTGACAGTTAAAATCTCCCTTTTCTGGGAGCTGGACCTGTATAAATTCAGTGTATTTTATTCTACAAAAACCTAGTATATAGAACTTGACATTGATAAGCAATTCAATGTGATCTTTCAGTAGGTCGCATACAAATTTTGATGGTTCACGGAGTCCCTTGTTCACCCGGGGTCTTGTTAATCCCAAAGCCCTACGAGCAGTAATCCCATGCGCCTGTGTTACATCTATAGAATGACTGGTTTCTCGTTACGTCGCTGTGTGTTCGCCGCCACAAAGCTAATTCAAACGTCATTCCCACAGAAGCCCTTAATCACCCAGCAAGCCTTTGATAAACTGAGCTTGTTACCGAGGTGCGAATGTACGACTTGCATACCTTGTATACCGCATTGTGTTATTAATTAATGTAATAATCTAACTTGCATTTCACTTTAAAATATTTCAATAATAAAAACCCTTTCAACCAATCCCTCGAGAATCCATATTTTAATTAACTCACTCACTGGCCATTTCTGTGGATTATGAAAGGAAAATATTAATTGAATTTAAATTTAGAATCGATCGATAGGAAGATAAGAACGTTCGTTCGCATTGAGCCAAATTTAATAATGTGCTTATTAGCTTTCGTCTGTAGCGAGAGCGCTCGAGAATACAGAGTAGGTAGCTTAACTTCGCGATGATGGCTGGAACACATAAAACGCAAAGTACGAACGTTACTCATTTAATTGTTCTCAAGTAAGGAGTTAAGTTTCGAAGATGTTCGTGAATGCTCGCATAAATTACTGTTCCAAAATAGTCCTCCGATTATCAAGTTTCAATTGTGTCTCTTATTTGCGTGTAGATAGTAGACAGACATTCCAAATAATTTGCCGGCATCGTCTGGCTGGCTTTGCGATGACGAAGATTACAGAACTCATCTGTCTCTACAGATATTTGTAAATTAACAAGTTTTATTAGAAATACCTTGGTATCCAAATAGTTGACAAGTACATAAGTAAGTTTGCAATTGCATGGTAATTCAGAAAGTTTATACTAAGCTTGAATTAGGGCTTCTTAAGCGCATTTGTAAACACTATGTGAAGTGATTCTGACAATGCTTGCCAATGAATCTGACAGTGTTTACAAAAAGGCGTAATCCCGATTTAAAAAAATAAATGTGTCTCCCAACAAAAGCAATATAATGAATTTTTGCAAGCAAATCGGTTTTTTTAATTGACATATCCAAGTCCTGACTTCATTGGGGGAGGCATATGTCCAGAAGTGGCCTATGTCCAGAAGTGTTTCGGCTGATGCATGCATGGATGGAAGTCTTGATTTTACATAGTGTTTACAAAACGCGTTAAAGAAGCCTAGGTTTAAGACTTAGTATACCCTTTCTCTGAATCATTCTGTATCTACCTTCCTACATAGTTGCACATGTATTTGGATTACAAGAAGTTTAAGAGGTTTCAGTACATACTAATCTGGTCGCACGTAAAGTTATAAAAGATTAATTTATTGTGAAATTACTTTGACAGTAAAGTATTTCATGAGGGGAAGCAAAAGCTCACGCTAATTGGATTAAAATTTTAGCACTTCTTGCGGCTCGTGGTATTGATTTTTGATTTACTTCTTCAAGATAAACAACCGCTTTGACTCTCCGGCTTCTGTTGTGGTTAAACTTTATAATGGTCGCCGATATTTGCTGTGAAAATGATCGTTGAAATGTATTTCTAGTTTTTTAATATTTCTTATTCTCATTTTTTATAGTCGGCTTCCAGTCCGGCCCAATTTATTATTTTACAGTTATTTTGTATCTTTCTGTCTATTCCCTAAATCTAATATAACGTTATGGTTGTACAATGTGTCATTTAAATATTGATTTACATCATAATAATTATTTGCTATTAGAAATTCTTAACTCTTATTTTAAATACCTTTTTGAATGGAATCTACATTAGTATGACATGTATGCAAGCGTCGCCTACGGTCAGGAGAAAAAATCATTAAACATAGGGCGTTCAATATCAGCTACTACTGTATGTCCACAAAATTATTGTAGAACAACTTCATTCTTAGTAAATTGTACGTACAAACTGACGGTAGGTACGTCCCACCGGACATTTTCAATGGCCATTGTTAACAGAACTGATTGGACAAGTTTGTTTTTGGCCGGTTTACCGCAGTTTGCGCGTGGCGCTGATTAATATTGATTAGATCGATAATTTAACTTTTGAATTATCGCTTGGTCGGCAATGAAGTATGCAATGAATTATGAAGTACATATAAAATACTTTTATCGAGCACTTAACCACTTATTTAATTTCCATATATTCTTATTGACTTACATAATGACATAATAGTAATGGTTGTTAATTATTGGCCGTGTTCAGGGTCTGTTATTTTTTATATTTTATTATTGCCTTAGACATGAATGTCTCCTTTTAGTTTGATTCATCATTGGACTTGTCTGACAGTTTTGTGTATACAAACCTGTCACGGTTGAACACCATCTGACATTTGCGTCAGTACAAGCTACCAGCATGGTACCAGCCCACGCGTGGCATGTGTTACAGCGTAATTTTCTCTATGACACGTGCCATAGCCACTCTCCTGACTCTAAGCGGTCGGTCGGGCAACAGCTTGTGAATGAAGTATGTTTTAAAGCTGTAACTGCCCCGAAGACACGCCTAAAACATATTGGATATCGTATCAATTTTTAGTCCTATGAATGGCGAAAGATACCCCAAGGATACCCCATCACCTATCATTTTATAATAATATTCTAGGTACGTACTATAATTAAAAATAGTCAGTTTATTTCGAACACAGGTATATTCCTAATTTATTTTTAAGCGATTGATTTCTTTGTTAATCGTCCTAAAATTATATAAATCATGTATAGAGTTTTAGTTTGAAATATTGCCAATGATTTCGATTTTTCCCTGTACATACATATATAATAAACGAGGTGGTCACAAGGGTGCTAACACCCTCCGTCTGCTCTATTTGCACACGTTTTGAATTTCATTGTCACGGTGCTAATTGCCAGCGACTGCACGCGGCGCCGCGCCGCCAACATCACCTCTGCATCTACATACGTTTACAATACCTTTCTATTTCCCCTGAATATGCAATTTCGGCTTTTCATGCTGTGCCACCAGCTGTTTTCATTAAAACTTTAATGAGGTAGGTATAGGATAATATTTGTGGCTATCCCGGTGAGATTGGTGTAGGAATGTTACAACAATGTATTCGCACAAGGAACTGGAGGAGACGATTTTAAAAGTCTGTTTTATTCGTTTAGGAACAGCGAATATTATCCTGAAAAGAGGGGGCTCGCACGCCGCTCGCTCGCGGCTCGCCATGTATTATCTATGCGGCTCGCAGTGAGCGCGGAGCGACGACGCGCGCGGGAGAGCCTCGCCTTCGTATTAATTTTTCCAGGCAGTTGAGTTCGAATGCACTCAACTCTTAAGCAAACTTTTCGTGTTTACATTACTTTAAATTCCTTTACCCCTTAGCCTTGCTTGCAATACGTTGCATAGGTAGTATCATTTGTAGAAGCAGTCAGTATATTCATTTAATATTTCACACAGAAACTCTCCCGCTTTACGCTGGTAAATTCCACTTTAAAGGCGTGTGTGTTTTTTTATTTAGTATTTTATTTACTTTAACATCAACTTACCATAAAAAAGGATCTGCGAATATTGTATCCATTAAGTATAAAACATTGTTGCAAATTTGGACGATATAGGTATGTTATGTTTATCGGTACATCTTCCTCTTTGATATTGATTGAAAAAAGTAGAGGGTATATATTAAACAAATTTAAACTGTAGACCGAAAAGCTTCATGAATAAGAACGCAACAAATGCAACATTATTGCTTGATGAACGTTTCGAAAATGCGTGCAACGTAAATTTCACTCGTGTTTCAATATTGCCTCACTAAATTGCTTTCGACAGAGGAAACGCCATTGCAAATATGAATTTGCGACAAACTGTATCAAAGGCTAATTGCTCAATATCATCTATCAATATGATATATTCATAATAATAACAAATATACCTAATTGCGGAGTACGTATTATAGAATACTTATCTAAGTAAAGGATATCCGTTGTTAAATCTTAAGGTTTTGTAAAAATTCGTGGCATATATCCATTACTTTAAATAAACTCTTACTTTAAATAAACTAGATCACATCTACCCACGCATTGGCTTAAGATGTATTTAGTACCTATGTTTATATAGCACTGCGTTGAAACAAAACAAATTTCAGTGCGAGAGCTCATTTCGAATTTCAGCCTGGGAATGTTTTGAATGCGTCTAGTAAATCCCCGCTCCGAACTTAATATATGGCGACAACCACTCTTCGTGATTAGAGCGTATCTCCGCTGTGCTGTTCGCAAATAATACTTATATTTTAATATAAATTGTATCATAGCTTTCGCTATTTAAAAATACTACTACGTACTAAGGTACTTATCCTATATTAGGGAATATTGTAAATCATACACGTTCGAGTAGGAAACATCTTATCATCGAAGACAGATCAACAACGTCAGCCGCAAAGGGCATCCTGACATAGCATAGACAATATTAACCATGAAGGCCATATACTACATCACTCCACCACGGGCTCTGCAAACAATGTAACTTAAAAGTTTCAAAAAACCTAACTCATACAATACATAAGCCATATACTAAAGTACTATAGGTAGTCGTATATATTGTGTTACTAAGTTAATATATTAAAAACATTATTACATGGATGAATGAAAAAAATGTATACCATTTGTCATTAATAAGACTGGCCACTATTCCCTGAACATTGTAACTTTATCTGGCCGCCCTCTGATTTCACGCATCCCAATTAACCAGTAATCATGCACGCCTCGGAAACCCTTTCATTAACCGGTAACGAGTTTTCACCCTTCGCCGAATAGTGGACATCGGGGCTTTGATAGACTGCCCGCCGCCTTATTTTGTTTTTGCTTTCATGCACCCAAATTGGGCCCGAGTGACGGCTCCACTCAATTAGTCGGATTTTATACACGATACAATTTAAATGGTGTGTAAATTGTGAGGGTTTTAGTAAAGTTGAGTGCGGATTGATCGTACAGTCGCGAGCATTAATATTGGAACAATCTTAGATATTTTCAATGACACTTATAATGCAATAGGGTCGTTTATCTGTATGTCGTCATATTTGAGAGCAGTTGTCCCTAGTAACTTCATTCAAAATAGTAGCTGTTAAGTTATATGTTTGCTTTACGATATTCAACCTTAATTGGGTCCCAAATTAAAGTTCGCGGCTTTACTATTGACGATTCTTCTACGTCGCATGTAAACCTAACTACCAACCGTTCTTGTGTTAATTTACATTTTGGCTACTTTGGCCTGAGAGAGATTAGGTGATTGTATATAAGGCTTAACAATAATCGTGTAAAATAAGTTTTATTTCAATAACACTACGTACTAAGTGAGCGGTGAAGCTGATCTGGCTTGCTTGCTCGCAGAAAAACCAAACACTGTATACAAGTTTATCTTACACATAAACGTGATCGTTGTGACGTACTTGTTAACCCTTTGCAATATTATACACTATTTTTGTTAAACCTTTATATGTATGAGCAGAAAGAGGACGCTTTTAAAATGTCTGTAAGTATGTAACGATACCTTAAGAAGGAGGAATCGTTGGGTGCAGAAATAACAAACTAATTATGTATACGTAAGTAAATCGTTTAATGCGAACAATCGAATTATATTTGAAAAAATACATAGGTACAAAACCACGTCATATCGGCTATAAAAAAATTGTGTTGCGAAATTGCAATATTCAGTCTTGTCCATATTTGACCGATAGGGAATTCCACCAAAAATGAATGATGTATTTTCATATTTCGTTTCACGTTAAATTGACAGCATTTTACTGTAAAAGTAGCTAGACATGGTAGGTTCTACCTAAGTAATTTACAATGTTTCTAAATCTGGACATATAAATGCATGTATCGTAATAATATATTTACACCTCAACGATAATATCTATGTACAGTTGTCAAGTCTATGAGTCTATGGTTTAGCACATGGTAGCAGTAACATTTTATGTTTTATACATTTATACGACACAAAAGTTCGTAAGGGTTACGACACTGGGAAAATACAATGGTTTTAGCAGATTGCTAATTTTATAATATACTTACTCAATATGTACCATCTAACGCGTGGCTGGTACTTATTTCACTAATCCGATTTTTCAGAGATGTCAGTCGGTCGTATTTTTATCGTGTGCACTGAAGTACAGTGGTGTTTTAATTTTATTTTTTTCTTACTGATCGTCAGACCGACAAGTCGTGTTTGCGTACTTACATGCATTGCTCTAAGCCCAATAGCACACTGCCAATCAGGATCACGATATATAGAATCAAGATCCGGATAACAACATTTTAATTCAAAGGTAATTTCATGAGATACTGATAAAACTGTTATGGTACGGATAGCGATACACGTGATGCTTGTAATAATATTGACAGTGTGAACCCTCCCCTCAGACGTTAGTAATCGAAGTCAATAATGAGTTTTCTTATTAATCTTTTGTAAACGTGTACCACGTTGTGAAAATAAGTGCGATTCAGTCTTACAGGGAATATTTGCTATCAGTAGCTACCAAATTGTTTTGCTCCGATATTTAATTATTGTATTGTTGATAAATTTGCGATGTGTCAGACATTACGTAACAGAACAACGGAATGTTTGTAACTAATACGTATTAGATCTAAATGAGTATTACAATAAAGATTGCAGGTATGAACCTAGTATGTTATCAACATTTTTAAGTGATATTAATATTTATCGTTATAGAGCCTAATACCTAATTGAAAAAAAATAACTAAGCTACATAACGACTGTATAAATTTGTTTGTGTAGGTAAGGTGATCACTTTTTAATCTGGTACCTACATAAATTGATTAATTAATACCCGTTCTTAATCTTAAATTACATCAATCAAAAAAATATAATAGCTGAATGGATAAAATTAAGCAAGTGCTTAACAAAATATTAAGTTAAGTTTTTACTGTTTTTTAATAATAACCAATCCAATGTATTTATAATAAGTAGTTGATTTCTTTTTATAAAATCTTTGGCACAAAATATATTGATTGTTTTTAAATACAAATAAGTAAGTAAGTATTATATAATGATTAAGTTATAATATTATATTCCTGAAATATTTTATTTACATCTTATTATTTACACAGTGCATAGAAAATATAAATTCAGAGACATTTAACATAATTAAAATCAATAACCAAGTACCTTCTCTAAAGCCGATTTAAGAATTTCAATATGGAGTATCTTTGATAAATTAAAAAAAATCCAATACATTTACTTTACACGCAGAGATCTAAAGCAGCCTAGGGCCAAATTAATTATTTATAGCACTTAAACATAAACAATTACCTTATATAACAATTTGTAAAACTATTAAATGTCTACAGAACTGTAGACTCTTTGAATTGAAAACTTTATAAATTAACATTGACTCGGCAAAATAATAATTTAATATTATTGTGAGTTATAATAATTTGATTATAATAAGATATTATAGTCTTCAAACAAAAAGAATACATTTACTTTGTGAATTTTCAAAGTTCTGTGCTCATTTCTGTGGCCCCGCCAGGGGGCATGTTGCTAGCGGGGGAGCCGTACCTGCCGCTGCCCGACGCTCCCGACTGTGCCTCGTCTACCGCACTTAGTTGCTCTGCAGCCTGAATTTTACACATTTGTGTGATTACCGATGTAAAAAAACCTATTTAGCTATCATTAAAATTCAGATCTATTTAAACTTTATAATGGTTCAAAAGAAACGGTTACACAAAATATCAAACAACAAAATGCAACACACAAAAGTAACACAAGTTAAAATTATCACAATCAAAATAGTTTTATGTAAGTATGTTAGACGTGGATTAGTCAAGTGTTAGTCTTCATACCACCGACACCGGCATGCCCATACACAAAAACATATACAAAACAAGACAAACAAAAACATATACCATGGGGTGCGTGCAGCTACGCATTCCGCTACGTGATGCGACACATACATAGTGATATCGTCCGTGCCTTACTTACTGCGTGCTTTCTATAAGAGGTTTAAGTATAATGTCGAGGGTGTTGTCGTGGCGCGCGTGCGCGTGGGCATGCGCGAGGCGGGAGTGCGTGCGCGCCAGGTTCGCGTTGTGATCGCGCGACTCCCGCGTGGGCCGCGCGTACCGCCGCGCCAGCGACCCGCTCTCGCCGACCAATATGTTGTTGTTGCTAGCATGTCTCTGCGTAGCCCAATAATCATACGCTAGTCAACACTACCTGTGCACACCCTATAGCTTTATACATTACAGGAGTCGTATTACAGATGTCAAGTTGGCGAGATAGAAATGATTTACCCAAATTAAAGGCGCATTATTAATGTACTAAAGTGGTAAGATTCTGTGATAAGTTATTTTGAGCATTATCATAAGACTTTCAGTTGATTAAATTGCGAGATATTTCAGTAAACATACAAATCTAAATTTAATTTAATTTCGATAACATTCAATTCAATCGATAAGTAAGGCAGCTTATATTGAAATATAAGTACATAATCCAACCACTGTAGCATATTCTTTAATCATAAGCCCCATAAGCATTTAGAAGATTTTAGAAAATTTTCCAAGACAAAAAATCCAATAAAATAAGTAGATAATAGGCAAGGTATATACTTTTAAGTACATAATATCCTTCGAAGTTCGTCAGTGTTATTAAACTACCTTACACAAGTCTACCCACTATTTACTTAGTAAACATTGGCTTGAACCAGAATAATTAAGAAACACCGATGATAATCGTTGAAACGCGTCGTAATATTAGAAATATTTCATTTACAGCAACCTGTACACTGTTAGCTTTTCAGCGAGCCAGAAACAGGAGCTTTGGATCATTCCGGTGGCCCTCGGAATACCTTATAACTTAAACATGTACGGCATTTTAAAATTATGATTTATTTAAATCAATACACGGTGTCAAGTTATTTATATGTTCTGGTAAGATCATAGGTAAAATAACATACCAATAAGTAGGCATGAACAATTTTATATAAGATAATCTGAAACAGTTTTCATGAGAAATTTTGCCATGTTATTGGGACAATTATTATAATTTTATATTATAAAACAAAGTAACGACGAGGGCCATCGGATCGCGGAAGACATGTTAGAAAGCGAAGCGCCCACTCACGAAGAGAGAAAAGCCACCGTCTGCCGGGTGGGGGTAGCCGCGCGGAGCGAGGTCGCGCGGGCGGCGCGAGGTGGCGCTGTCGCTGGCAACTGACAGCAGCGAGCGCTGCGAGCCCGAGGGCGCGCGCGCACGGCCCGGCGGCGCCGCCGGCGGCCGCCGCAGCACCGCGCCCGCGCCCGCGCTCGCCCCCGCCCCGCGCCGCACCTCCCTCGCGCCGCCCGCCTCCGCGCCGCACCACTGCCTACTCACTGGCGCCGTCCGCGATGAACCGCCCGCGCCACACTTAGCACTGTCACTCGACCTGGACAACACAGACAAGATTACAAAAACCTGAGAGAAGAAAACAATTCGACCACCCAAAGATGATCACATGTAGCTAAAACAAATGATACGCGATTCCAATCTTTAGATTTTAGCTTTTTGGTAACGTGGTCTATATCAGTTTTGGAAACTACCTACATAAACATTCAATCAAATTTTGATGTCTTATAATCACCTCTCTGAAGAATACGCGTAGTCCTGATCAGCTCCGAGTCCCGAGTCGGTATGTTCATGGGAGACGCGAGCACTTCCCGATATGAGCTCGCCGCTTGAACTGTTACTGTTGCTGTTGGTCACCGGGCTATAGGGATTGTTATTGTTCGAGATTGGAGTCACGTTGCCTTTGTACCCATTGTTTGTCAAAAAATCATCGTTCGCCCGTCCGAGCGTGTCATCATAGCTGGGATAAACACGTCTGCAAACACCAATAATGTTAATTATTCGTGTTTGGGCAATAAATAAACATTCTCGCGGTGAAAAGTACACACCTTCCATGTATCTCATTGCTGGTTCGATGTGTGCTGAGCGTGCTAGAACTTGATCTGAGAGATCCATGTGTCAGATTGTCATGGCTAGTTTTGCTGTGGGTTGAGGAACTCTTTTCCCGTCTGGCTAGTGATCCATGTTCAGATCTGTAGGGTAAAACGTATTATAATCAGTATCTATCATCCATTTAAGCTATCCAATTCTTAAGCATTTAAAAACTTCTTACTGTCTCTGCTTCGAGGATGTTCGAAGCTTTGCTTGCCGCGCGTGACTGGTCTGAACAACCGTGTAAGGTATTTCCTTCAATTGTTCTTCCGACATGCCTGTTGTATCTACTAGGGAGAATTCCAAATGTTGCTTCAGTTCGGTCGGCAACCATTTTTTTTCATTGGGAGAACCGGACCGGGACCTGATGAGAATTGTTATTTGAGTTTTGATATTAGTGCTTATAAGGCTTTGCGTAATAACTAATTGATAGTTGTTTCCTAATTACCGATGTTTCCTATGTCTCCTGTGCCGGTGAGACGACCGGTGCGTTCCAGTTTCGGGCTCCATTTGAGAACGACGAACATTTGCAACCTAAAATTTCAAATATTTATAGACCATAGACACATACCATTCTACAACATTTATTCAAAATATATACATCAAAAATTTATTATACTTACTTGAACTCCACTTCCAACAGTCGTTTGTCGCAATACCTCCTTCCATTGAGACTCCGAATCGACCAGTTCGTATTCTCTGAAAATCCAAGACGTCTATCAAATATATGTAAATGGAAAATGGCAATTGAAATTGTGTGGAGCGCTACTGACTTGGTGTCTGGCTGCGAGTCGTCCCTCTCGGAGCCGGACTCGTGCTTGTGTCGGGAGCGATGCCGCCGGTGCCGCCGCCCCGACCGGCCCGACCCCCGGGATAGCTCACTCTCCGCGTCCGACTGCTGCCTTCGCGAACGATGTTTATGTCTACACCGCAAAAATGATTACATTTGTATACAAAAAATAATTGATAACACTGCAGAGAATTATAAGTAAATATAAAAAAAAAATAAGCAAGCAGTCCGTGTAATATGTAAAGTTCCAATATGTAAAGTTTTGATAGGAGCAAGTGGAGGCATACAAAAAATGGCGTCCGCAAAGTTACCCACGCTGAAAGATGGATCTCTAACGCAAAGTTAAAGAGGACTATGATTATTCACTCCGTAAGAACATTTCAAGCAGAAACAAAAGTTATATGAATTATTGTAGGGAACTTAGGTTGAATACAACTCAGATAATGTAGATGAATAGCTAGAAGACATGAATAACTTAATTTACTTGCGTATATAGACTGGCTTGCTACAATCATCATAGAAAATACACAGTACATAACTTCAAGTATTTAAGAAATATGTCAAGGATATTTAAAAATCGATGACCGTAAAAAAACTATCGTGAAGATGTAAATTATCAGTAAACGAACTTGCGATTCGATCTCGAGTCATTCGAGCTCTGTGAATCCACGGAAGCGGAGCGGTGCCTCGGTGCCGGTGGTGGCCTGGTGGCCGTCGGTGATGCAGAGTAGAGGCCACGGCGAGTGGGCGCGGAGCGGGTGGAGCGGGGGGAGCCGCCGGGTCCTGTGCCTTCGCAGCCGACTCCTTCGCCACTGATCCTTTTGTATTAATATTCTATTAAGCCAATGGCGAGGACGTAAAGCTAAAGTTAAAGTTAAAGTTCCTGCGCTTAATCCCTCTTCCATCGTGTCTATGAGAGAGAGGGAAGAGAGTGCACCTGTGCTTGCGCAAACAGTTGTGCAATATATTATCTCCTGCGTTGGTTGGTCTCCTTTGAGATTGGCCACCCTGAACGAAATGAGGCCATGACTATACGAGTATGTATAAGTTAATGTATTTATTGAGTTATAGTTTAATAAATAGGTACTAAGCGGTCATAATGAATATATTATACAATTTTGGCGTACGAGTTTGGTCGATGCACTGAGGTAGGTTGTTTCATTTCTGGTTGGCAGTCTTTTATTCTCAAGTCTTCTAGTTTCGGCACTGAAATAAAGATTACGATAAGAAAACAGATTTTCAACCGGAACTGCAGTTTGATAATTTATTACAATTAAAATGTGGATATGAGTTTATTTGACAAATTAGCATTTGAGTACCGTCATGTAGCGATGCGTGGGAGGCGTACGGCGGACGGGCGATCCGCCGCGATGGTGTCCGAGTGAACGTAGGCGGTGGTCGAGGCCTCGATCCGCGTCCACTGTGCCATACAAAAAACTTTGTTATACCACCAAAAAATAAAAAAAAATCAAGTGTTATTCTATTACACACGACGACACTACGCAAGTATAACAATATTCCGTTTACTTGTCACTTCGAACTTGCCGAGGTGTTTAATACCACCGCCGAATGTGCCAATTAATTAGAAGTGCGTAACATTTTCTTAATATTTTCACTCAGTTACCATACAAAGTACTGACCTGTTTCTCAATCTGGTTCCTAAAGCGAAAATGTCGGCAGAGGCTGGCGATGTCTGCTGCATCCGGAAGAAGGTGTGGTGGTCGGAACAACATCGCCATAGGTGACGAACCGCTGCCCTCGTCGGGGACTCGAACCCGTATGTTGACGTGTCATTCTGTTCACGAGATAATGAAGATTTTATATGAAGTAATTTTGTACTTACCTACTCCAATCGAAGAATTTTATATAGAATCTTGCATTGGCATTATTAAAAGATATTTTGTAGCATGGGGATTGGATGAATAAATGGACTACAGACATTAATGAGGAGAATTCATGGAAGTAGCCTTATACTTCCATGAATTTCCATCACGAGTTCTTAGTAAATTGCATGAACCTATCCTTATTTTAGTTTAAAGTAAATGCACGCCGTGTTAGGTTTCCTAAATATAAAGAAAACTCGAAAGACGCTCTGCGGTAAATCAGCAAGTCTACGGCGCGGTGCGGCGCGGGCGTCGTCTGCGTGTTATCGCCGCACCCACAGCGCTGTAAATACTCGGCTCACTTGTGCGCGACTTATCTGTAATTGCCTGCCTCCGAATGTCTTTCAAGGAAGCGACGCAAGGTGGACTCTATCTTGCACCACTATTCAAAGTGTCTGCTATCACTCGCTGCGATCCCAAACGGGAAATGGGTCAAGAGGAGCGGCCGATTTGAACGTTGCTTTATTTGCTTATGGTTTTGCAGACATCGCACATACAGAGCGTTTATGCAGACGCAATTATAACTCAGATTCTTTGGCTCGTACATTCTTATCTGCAACACGGAGCATAAAGTAGCGACCCTTGTAGTAAAGCTTGGAGACCCGTGGCCAGTAGTAGTTCGCAACCGTGTGTTTCCCGCGCAGGAGTAGCAGCCCGCTAGGCGCCAGGCCCAGGAAATATTCCACGCTGTCTTCACCCTGTCGTAAAACAGATTGTTGCTAAGCACAAGCCTTTAATGTTTTTTAACCTTCCCCACTACCGTTGCTATATACATTTGCTTCAGTCTATTAAATAACATAGCTAAAATAATTTTGCGGCATGAAAAAAAAAATTGCATAACTTTATTAACACTACAAAGACTTACCAATACAGGATGAAGATCAACGCCATACATGTCCAGCCATTTTACTTTGTCCAGGTAACTTAACTCAGCCTGCGACGGTGAAATACCCCTGCAAAATTGTAAGGTATTAAAATTTCTTTAGAAGAAACGGGAGTTAAAAGTCAATTAAATTATTATCCTTAATTAATAGGAGGCTTAAAGTTCCAAATGCCACAAAAGGCTACGCAACAATGAATAATCCCGAGGCCCTGAGGGCGCTTCGCGTTGAGCCGCGGCTCACCCGGTGTTAAGTAGGTAGGTACACATAATTTGCATGTAATTGCGGCTTTGTGACGCGCCAACGGCCGCAGACTGCATCTTTGCACAGTTATAAAATTCATTCAATTAGCCGAGAAAGGCGACGAAGTTTTATTTGTACGAGCGACTAAACGACGCCTCCGCTGCTAAAGTCTTAATTTTGGGTATTCGCCGTCTTTCCAGCTAATTAATTACTTAAAGGCATGAGTGTTCTTTTCAGTAACGATTTAACAAAGTGCTCACAAGGTAACCCATGTTCCTATTTTCTAGGCAATAGAGGTGATACTCACGTGAGTCCTCGGTGTATATCAGCGGCGCGTGCCTCCAGCTCAGGTGTCTGGTGCGCCAGGAGCCGGAATTCTGACACATACCCAGGTCCATGGCGCCGCGGATCAAAGTCGCCTAATTCAGCTGCCCAAAATACATACATAATCAGCACGATTTATACAGAAGTATTGATTCTTAAACGATTGAATATTACTATGATGAGGCTATACCAATCGCATTTATATTACATTAGCATATCTCTAACAACTAAAAGTTTTTTTTTTAAGTTTACAGCAACATAATTTAAAAAATAACACACGATAAATAAACGATGTCACGGCGCATTCATTTAGCTGACAGGATACTTCAAACAGGGAATATAAATAAACCGGGGAGAGGCGACGCCACTCCGCCGTTTTTGGAATAAATTCCTTGTTTAGACGCACGCAGTTGATTTAAAATATCCGTTACACATACTTCACGCAACTCGCGCGAGGATCAGCGTTATTATCATAGCCGTACTGATCTTTAATAATCGCAATTAACTCGGTAAATTCAGGAGCCGTGTCCTAATCAAATATGTGTCGACGCCCTGTAAACACAATAAAATATATGCCCGCTCGTTGATTACAAGATTGAGGTTAGCCCGCAGACAACTTCGCATCAGGGAGAGATCAGACCTGTATGTATGCCGACTGTATATCACAATATGTCAGCATAAATACAGGTCTTGTTACTTTATAGCGTGTATCACTTACATGGTAACCGAAAGAGAAAACCCAACCATTCTGCGTATATAGTTTACTATGGACACGTTATTCAGGGCGGGAAAGAAATATTTCCACGTAGGGTGTGGGCTTAGAAAAACTATGAGTAGTGAACGAGCCTGACATCCATTTCCCGTCGTATATCTGTTTTTTGTGCTCGGAAATCGCAACATCTGGTGCGCCAGCGGGTATATACACAGAGATGTTCGGACCTTTCATAAGTTACGTTCACGCTTGTCTGAAGAATAAAACGTCGTCGTTAGGAATGTCTCACGCTTCTATTTTTCAGCACACGTGTTCGCAACACTGTTACGATTATGAAGACGAAGTGGGCTTAAGTTTTTATTGCGATAGATGCGTGTAAGTGCTTTTGCGTGCTAAATTAGGCAAATACATTGAACCCTCGTTAATAATTAAATTGTAATGATAATATAAGTATAAATATTTTAACAGATCCTCCTAATATTCTCAACTAGCTTCGCTCACATCTTTTTTGCCAATTGATATTTACTTCAACTATCATTATCTTAAGTAAGCAAAAGTCTGGAATATACTTCTATATATATGTTTTCAAATTGAAACTTGTTTACTTGTATACATTCCTTGTGTGAGCTGGCCACATAACACACGTTCTTTAGGACAGTACACACTTAGCAAGTAGATATTTTGAACATTTATACTTGTCACTTTGTACTTGCCAAACTGTTTCCACGAGGATACTTGTTACTTGCGTATACCTACCCCGATGTACAACAAGCAATAATGCGAGCCTCCTTCTCTCCGACAGCCCTGTTTTTTTTTTAGGTGTACGTACGTTCAGCTTGTCTGTTAATAACATAGCATGCATAGGTTCGGGCGCCCATCAATTATTTTTAAACTATCTTCCTTTGGTTTATTTTATGAGCTCATTAAAAATATGGTTTTTAAAGGTAATGACGATCTCAATAACATAAATTGGTTAAATAAATGTATCCCAGATATAATTAAGTATACAATATACCTACCAGGTTATCACTCATAATTGGCTCCTGTCGGGATTTGAATCCGCGATTCTTAATAGAGCAGGGAAACTACTAATTTTGCCAATCGCCTTCTAAACTAATACAAATACAATACAGGACAGACCTTCATTAAAAACCAGATTAAACAAAAGTTATTTATTGAGATTTCAATTTACAAAAAACATGATCTGACATCACCACGGAACGGATGGGAGCGTCTGATTCGCACAAGACTATACAATAAACATTGGGCACATAGCACATGTGCGCGTCATGTTAATTCGACCAGTTCAAAGAGTTTCATCAGCCAATGGTTTCCATCAGATAGTTGATCGGCATATGTCAGAGTAGGAATCTGTTTTACGTTAGTAAATGTGAGTGATCTGTGAAGAGACCATCCATCATTTGGCGTAGAGGCGGCCCGCCCACACGTCGCGCGCGATGGATGAGCAGCACTGGCCACAGCCATACCTTTACATTTCAAGACGACGAATGAACAGCACTCTCCACAACTATACCTCTACATGTAGAGACGGCGAATGCATAGCGGTAAAGTTATCGGTTATTTTAGAATTACTATATAAAGTACCCATTAATTTAGTAACTAAGTAGGAAGTATACAGATAACGAAATGTCCGGCTATTTCAAATTTACATACATTTTACTTACTTATAAAAAAACCGCCATCAATATCCCACCTAAAATTTTGAAAAAAATAGGAATTATGAATCGATACCTCGTCGAAACAAAATTTTGTGAACTTAGCTACCATGAAAAAATATTCGTTTTGGCACCTTCGAATTGTCACCGACTCCAAATTGATGAATTATCAGAATCAGAAAACCCGTGATATGCACGCGATAACCTTTTTTGAAGTCGAAATAAAAATCGCCAAACAGGAAATATTATAGAATTGCAGTATACATAATAGAAAGTTGATTGTAAACATTTACAAAATGGACAATTAAGAATAATGGTAGTGTATAAAATTCACATCATTGCTTATAAACGGCAATGAATACCGAGTATATTCAACCATTTGAAAAAAAAAACATTCATCTAGTTTTTAGTGGTTTCTATTTTATAGCCCATTAATAAATAGGTTTATTTATGAACAGAGTTAATTAAACTCTCAATTAGAACGACTTTAAACTTACTACCTAAAGCGAGCATCTGTTTAAACATTCAAAACATATGCGAGAACTATATGCGGTGCTGTTACAAGCCTGTGGGTTTTCCCGTTATTAATTTGAAGCAGACTTGTGTGCGCTGCGAAATGATAATTCAGCATTATAAACCCGCATTGTGGCTACATCTCATTTTGCCGCGGCGTCTGTGGATTGTCCATCTTGTTGATTAATGTGAGCCGCGTAACACGAGTCCGTTAACTTGTTGCGAGCGAAGGATTGTTTCGGCCCATCCGTCTCTACCAAGCCGACGTCGTACCGACCGACGAGACAAAATAGAATAGAATACTGCTTGATAGATAGGAGTTTCACCATCCATATTTTAAGTTGATCGTCGTACGATCGATTTCCTTAACGGAACAAATCCTTAACGGGTTGGTATTTATCACACACATATTTTCTTTTCACACTACCTCATAACATTGAAGTTAGTGCAAATCATAACTTTCTAATACTAAACCTCTGAAATATCAAATAATAAATGCCACGTCGTACTTATCAACGTACGTAGGTCCACTATTAAAAAATATGTTTCATCATTTCGAAAAACTCCGACGTTATATCGCCGCTTATATTCTGCACATAATAAAGGTGATTTTACCCGCTCGCGGTATTGTTTGGTAGGTATATAATGGGCGTAAGTGCCTACGTCATAACGTCGGTAATAGGGCTGGATCATTTGGGCGCGGAGAGGCGGAAAAACGCAAATATTTTACGTTCTTGTTTTCTAAACCCGCAAACGAGCGTTCAAAACGCCTGCTTTAGTGATAGAATATTTCTTGTTTTGTTTCATATATAAAATATAATAACCATCTATCTAATGACAGAACGCCATGATAGAGGTCATCCATACGAATAAGTAATTATATGTGTAACATTAGATTTTTTAAGATTCTGCAAATTTTGAGCAAGTAGTGTATCTCAGTTTTAGTTTTCACTTATATACGTTATGTAAGATTACAAATAGATACTTAATTGTAAGTATCGAAACAGAGTAACAACTTCGTATTATAAACTTGTGAATAGATCTAAAGCACGGAACCGAAGTGTTGAAACGGGCGAACGTTTATAACGCCGGTATATATCTCCCGGGGGTCGGGCGCAAGGGTCGCTGATGTTGGCAAGATTAGATGCAAACGATACTCCGCCGCTGATGGCTCATTTGCCTCTTGAATAACGCATCGATATTAGAGCTCCGCCCCGCCCCTACTTACCGTGCTAGATTGCCCGCCAGAACATAAATGTTACTTTGATGGCTCTTTTTTGTTGGGAATTTATGCTTATAAGCCTCTTAGGTAGTATAAGTTATATCGTATAGGTGTTTAGCGGAAAAGGTAAGATCTTTCACTCAGGCGGGTGGTATGCCTGGCGGGGCGGCGGCCGCTATTGCCCCGACGGTCAATGTCGGGATCTTTTATATATGTTACGTGCTCCGTGCACATAGTGCGTTTCAGGATTGTATGGAGAATTGTCAATTGTTCTGCAAGTCGTCTGTAGCGCCATCTGTGTAGCTTGTGGTGCGGTTGAATAGGTCGCTACAGGTCTAATGTGCAAGCGGGGTTGAAAAATTCAGAAACTTTTCTTTTTGTCGTAAAACTCAATGAATTTGTACAATTGGAGTAGGGAAGTATGCACGATATTTATTTGTTTGCCATACGGTTTTTAAAAGATCAATAAGATTAATAGATTTAATAATATTTATTTTATTTCCATTAAAATCTATTAGACTTACTAATTAATAAGTTTACAAACATGTATACCTGTATACGTAGCGCTTTCATCTTTAATAAGTATTAGATAGGATATTCGAAGTAGGAGATCATAAGAAAATCGCAATAAAATTAATATAATGTTCCAAAGTCACTTATAAATATTGAAGCGAATATCAAGCGGAGAGACTAATTAATTACGTGTACCTTCAAAGGTAAGGTCGAGACGAGACGTAATTATCTTCTAATGCTTATACAAATGAATATGATTCCGTAAATTAAGACGTAATAAAGTCTGTCGTTACACCTGCCAACACTTAATGACAAATAATTAATTACAACCTTTCGTAAATGTTAATAAATAAGTTTAATAGTGTGTACCAAGCCTTAAACCTGCGCGCTTTAGCGAAATTCGATTCATCAATTAAATTTTATTTTTTTCCAACAAAATTACCATTGATTTTTGTTTTTTCTGTATTCAGTATCGAAATGAGCACAATGATTACATGCGCTAAAGAAACGAAGGCTTGGTATACCCTTTCTGAACCATTCTGTATATTATAGGAACGTAAAGAGCGATAAAAATGTAGTTGGCTGAAAAAAAATATCGTAGGTTAATAAACAGAAATAGGTAGATGTAGCGAAGCGAAAAGTCTGCTAAATTGTATGCCACATGGCGATAGCTCGCCAGCGCGACTGCTACTAGTCTCCTATATTATGTATTATCTATGGCTACTAGAATCTAAAAAGAATGACACTAACTTATAATGCCAGACTGAAGAATAAAATAATGATCTAAAAAGTTTTGTCACAAAACGAGTATATCTATGGGAAATCGAATAAATTCCTTGCAGAGATTCTTTCCATCCAAATTCTTTTTTTTTATATCGTTATTATTTTAATGGATAATATTTTATTTACACAATATGTACAATATAAATTGGAAAGAGAATAGAAAAGCTTATCTATATAATAGAATAGTTTTTTTTATTAACCTAACAGTAACGTAAGGTGGTTAAAAAAATGCGCACGCTTGTCGTTGACACATGTGAATAACTATAATATGGGTACAAAAAACTTCTATACCTATCATTGTGCATTCCATGCCACGCGTCGGTTCCAACATTTTCCATTTTTGCGTAAATAGGAATAGAATATTGATTATAAACTAACCATTTTAAATACAACTGACTCGTGACCCGCCATGTGAAATTTTTACACGTTTACCAGACGCAATTAATTTGGTCGGCTTTTTTACTCATTTAGAATAATAGTTTGTTCTACCATTGTCCATCAATCCATGCATATTCACCGCTGCACAGTAAAATCCCACTATCCCGATTTTTAAATCAGTGGCTAGAATTCTTTTTATGCCAATTATTAGGCATCTAGTGATTGTAGCCAGTGTCATACGACCCCTTTAGTTATGCTGTGAGTCAACGTCCTCGCACGATCGCCGTGTTATTATTCCTTCGCGTGTAGGTACTCATAGAGTGAGTCTATGCGTGTACTGAACAATTTTATTGGATCACGGAACATGCATACCGGTTGCCAGCCGCACACACGTCTACCTTCTAATCTACAACATTGTTAACTTTATCTATATTAAATATTTCCCCGTTTATAGAAAGTTTTCATATCCATTGTATGTTATAGCATGATATTTTAAAAAATGCTTCGTATAGCTTTTACGAAATTTGGGCGACCTCTAGCATTTAACTTCTTTGAATTTCATTAGTTTAATTCCAAAAGTGTAATATGGTCTTTATAGTTTCATTCTCATTATTCCGACTTTGCCTACGTTAAGCAGTTAATATATTAGCAAGCATAAACATCCTTAACACATGTCAGAATATTATCAAAAATAAACGAATAATTCATTCGGTATTTACTTATAGTTCTATTTACAAAATGACGTAAGTACCTATATAATCTTTAGGCGAGATACAAGATCATGTATCACAAAGTCGACTGTAAAACAGTCGTTTCCCGGGAACATGTTGGTATTCACAATCAGCTCAATAAAATAAGATGTGTTATTCGATACATACTTGTGTTAATTCAACAATGTATTATACGCTTATGCTCTTATATTAACGATGCGAAGTGTTAGTCTGACAACTTTGTACGTGGCATTGTCGCTCAAGAATGGATGATTGACTTTCCAACGTGATTTTTTTAGTTTGATAGCTGGCTTAGTTTTGTTAATCGAACATCCGTACTCAATGCCGCCGTCAGTATACGTCAGATGTTTGCAAAATACAATTGTATCGTCTGTATTTTTATTTTGCAAAAGTCACATTGATGACCACACCCAAGGAGATATAAACGCCACATCAATACACATAATTAAGCAGGTATAACCTACCTGGGAAGGTAATTTAAAATATATTATTTGACTCGTGAAGTAATAAATTCGAACCCGGGATAGTGTTGGATGTTTGTTGTTCACTATTAGGGTAGGTATATATATTTATTTATCATTATGTTATATTAATAAAATGAGTTTAGCCGAAACAATTCACCCTTCAGCAGTTTTCACATAAGTAGGTTTATAATACTTCACGAATAATTAAAAACATGAGCACTACTACATGGACACGAAAACAATAACGAGCCCGATCAACATAGCTGCATTGTTACCATCTTAAACAATCGAAAAGCAATTTTAATTAAAATTGTGTTACGGGGAGCGCGTCATACGCAGCCGCTAATGAAAGGGGTCCGATTATGCATGTCCGGAATGCACAAACGGGCCCCTCGCATTCGATATTTGCTATTGCTCACACTTTGCCGGAGTGAAATACGTACAAAATGTTCATGATGATGCCAGGAACTTTTTTGGCATAGATTTGGTGTGATTCTAAAACCTAAATGATTATGTCATAATCAAAACAAGACTGTACTGACATTTCATAATTATTAATAATACATTGAGTTCTTGGTAAAGTGCAGGAACAGGTTATAAATGTAGCGTATATCTTATCTATACTTATCTTTAAGTATCTAACATACATCCCTGTGAAGAAATTAATAGATATATGGAATTTGTGTGGCATACATTAAAACTTAAATAACACCTATAGTTTTATAAAAACAAATTTATCTTTAAAATAAAATTAGTGTCCTCGCAATGATCCTGGCATATTGAATAAAAAAATGAGTGCTGTATTTTTTTTCAATAATTTAATTTATTTGTAAATGTCGTTTGCAGATTTGATTGGTAGTGAATATTATTTTTTAGAATTCCTGTAATGATGAGACAGGCCATTTAGTGTAGAAAAAAAATAAGCAATGTATAAACTGTTTAGATAAAGATAAATGGATGTAAAAGTCATATGAAAGTATGTATCACATCTTACCTAGTTATTTTTGAATAAAATATTTTGCCGCGTGGCCTGTAATATTTTAAAGTTTTCAATATAAATTGGGTAACAGTTTTCCAAAGACCTAACATCAAAAGAATGATCTCCCAATAAATTATTGAAACAGATTAGAAACAGTATTGTATTTCTGTTTGAAAACCTATTTCAATCGTCTCGCGTATTTCCATCGACTAATGATCGAAACAGAGTTACATAAAAGCCCAGCTGGGGACACGGCACGGATTTTCCGCAACTATCACACCACCGACAAACTATAATTCCTGTCACCAATGTTAACAACGAATATACTCCCCAAGTGCCATAGGATTAAGTCCACATAACATTTCGTTATTGGTCTCGTTGAGGGAACTTGGCGTCGTTCCCTCTAATGTACCGACGTGTTTGTTTTATCCAATAGCATTAAGAAAGACACACTTAACAGTAATTTTACAATAGCACTGTAGAAAGTTTATTAGAAAATACATACCTAGTTCATATATTTATTAATATTTGTTGCACGCAACGCATGACAATTTTTGACTTTTTAGCGTTTTATTTTACCATTTAAAACTAATAAATATCCCATAATGGTTATAGACGTATAGTCAAAACATATACCATTTTGGATAATTCTAAATTCATAAATCAATCAATGATAAAGGTTTTTCATTTAAAAACAAAGCATGCATTGACACGATATTGGTGGATTACTTACATTGCAGCACGTATGCGGCGAGCTCGGCAGCTAGGTCAAAGTTGACGGGGAGGCGCCCGCGCAGAACGTCTTGCTTCAGTTGCAAGAACAACTGGTACCTGGCGACATCATACATATTAGTTGACATGTACATGTAAAAAATACTTTTGAGGTAAACCTTATTCAAATGCTCCTCTAAATATAAGTGCCGATAAACAAGAAATTATGTAAGTAAGTATCTAAATAAGACGCTTGTGAAAGTGTGGGCACTTTCAAATGAAACCGGTTAAAAATGTAAATTACTGTGTTTATTCATTTCATCCTCCCTAACTGGAGAGCCGAAAGCAGCATAAAAGCGTTGCAAAAAATATTACTCTTAAAGGGAAATTAAATATTAAAAGACCATCACGGCAAAGGTTTTGAAGGAATTTATGAGTATAAAACTGAGGCTCGTATCTAAAGAAGACGTTTCCCCGTGTTTTAGGGGTGGGTATGGCGCGGAGCACGGCGGGGGCGCCCGCGCCGGGCACGCCTTCAACACCGTAATAACGAAATTTTAATAAAACATCCCCGTGCCCGGCCAGCATTCACGGGGAACAAAATAAAGAGTAAATGGAAACTCTTCAAAATTCCCCTTAAATGACTTCAATTGTTTAACCTTTGTTGTAAAGTTTGAAAGAAATACAAGTCGGTGAAAGTTGCACACTCACGGTAATTCAGGACGTACAATAAAATTTAGACTCGCAGAAAAAAAATATCAGCCCCTTGTTCCCATAAATTTCGAAATATATTTTTATAAAATGTGCAATTAAAAGTGTCGCTGGTACGAAATTCCTGTTTATGATCCTAACCCGTTTCAGCATTGACATCGTAGAGCCTAGCCCCATTCATTCCACGAGTACTTCGTCAGTTTACGAGCTCTCCGGGTTTACGACGAGAGCACTACACCTCCTTTTGTTTCCTTGCCTGACTCCACTCTGTTTTATGAATAAGTATGAAATTTTAACTGTTTTAGTGAAAATATTACGGTATAATTAATTTAGTTCTCGGTTTATCTCATAAAATACGGCGATGCATTTATTAGGTTTATCATTACCTGCTTACACTAACATACGCTACAATGAATGATATATTGTCCGATTATTAGGTATGAATGCGTGGCTCATAAAATGTCTTACCTACGTCTTTGATTGTGTGTAGCTGTAAATATCAACCGGTTATTTTAAGTAGGTAAGTATAACAATAATCACGACTACATGAAATGGTAATAATCCTACCATTGAGACTTGGTTGTATTAAACGATTGAATGAATTCACACAGCTTTCACCATGGCGACTGATTCTCATCGAAGAAAATATTTTATCTTTCATATCGCAATGAATGTACCGTGAGAGTGTTCTCCTTTAACAGACCCTTATGTGTTGTGTACCCTACATAGGGTATTATAATTTCAACATTCAGAAATGTTGGTCATTATGTCAGTACAACGGTTTCGGTACGATTACGCAGCGCATCCCGTAAATAACGAGGACAAATACATACCGTAACTACTCTTCCACAGACGACCGACGCCACACTAATTATGTCCCTCTATCTGTCAGATTAATCTCGTTATGTGTGGAACTAATGAGACACTTTCCCTGTATATTCCCTAACTAACGTATAAAACTACTTTATGGGATCGTTGTTCAGTATTTGGAAAAACACGCGATAATACTTAGTGTAACCGTGTAAAACACCAGACCAGAAATAGGTAGATGTCGTCATAACATCTTGTGCCACAATGAATATTAAAAAGGATATTTCTGTGTCAATTTATGGCTTTAGTGTTTGTGACGAGGGACGCCGGTCGTCGGAAATCTGACGCCGAGCGCCGGTGAATCGCTGACGTGACACGGTAAGGACACAGATGTGTTTTATTATATCACTTCCTATTTCATTCTGTGCTGTAGATGTAATGTGTTACCTACAGAATCGTATGTAAACGTTTCCCGACACTCGAGCACCGCACTCAACACTTTGATGGAAAACCACATTAACGCTCCGTATAATTTATTAATGTTGAACCATTAATTTCATTTTCAAATGCAGTTAGCGGTTTTGCTGGAACTTATTACAATAACAAATAATACACGTATATATATAAATGACGAGAATGTGTGACCGTTCGTCCGGATTTAATCTAGGTCAGCGGTATAAACGTTACATTAAAAGAACATGTTGAATTATATACAGAAGTAACGGAAGGTCGATAATAAAACGAAGTTATTGAAAATATATTAACAAGCTTCATAAACTTGTGCATGTGCCCGACAAGTTGTAATGATGTGTTTTGAAACATATAGACACGGTCACGAACATTTATATGGGACCCGTTTCCGTAATATTTTCAATGGCACTTATAATGCAATAAGGTCGTATATGTGTACATCGTCATATCCGCGAGCAGTTGCTCCTAGTAACCGTCAAAATAGTACCCTTATGGTAAGCTTTTGCTGTACGATAATCAGCCTTAAATGTTTCCTAAATTAAAGACCGCGGCTGCTTCATTTCGAGTTGAATAAAAATGTTTCAAAACCTCATTATTAAGAGTTGATAACGCAAGTAGGTTAGTCGTAAGTAGGTACAACCTACATTGTGTTGTGTTGAAATACTGTCACTTTGGTTAATTAGCTGCATAGAGCGGTCTGTAGTTGGGGTCCAGGATCTGATTCTCAGGTTATACATTTGTTATTTATATATTATAACACCCCAGGCTGGAGCGTAGGCGGTAAATATCAATACAGAAAAATACAGGCAATTTTTCTATAGGTTATACTTATTAAGTTCTTTAAATGTATGAGTCCAAACCGAGAGAACAGCGTTCCACTCTCAACGTTCTTCGTAATATATGTGTTACGCTCGCGCAAACAGCTGACAGTCAGCAGCCCATACATTTCAAAGAACGCATAACGCAGACCTCTTAATGCACCTGTCTGTCGGGGCTCTAATTTATTGAAAAGCTTACCGAGTGATCTCTTCAAGTAGCTTGCAAGGATCGGCTGCGTAGAACTTCACTCCGAAATAGAAGGTGTGCGGATCTGAGCCCCGAAGCTGTCGACGCAGTCGCTTGCCAGCGTCCAACCAATGCTGTTGGCAATGTATGACAATTAGGTGCTCTACCTAGCAAGATCACCGAGTATGGTCTCTACCATATTTAATATGAATTTGTTTAGCCAGGACATAGATGGGTTTCATAGTCATTATAATACTTGATCTAATTCGAGGTCACGCTACGTTAGTCTTCAAGGAAAATCGATATTTCGCACATTTGCTATGCCAGATAATAATATACTTCTATACTGAAAGTAATTCATATTTGTTCAGCCAGTTTTTGTGTGCTCCTTTATAGAACTTTGAAATAAATACAGTTGCATCTATACTTATTCTGTCAAATAAGTTTTAGTTAGGGTATATGAGCTCATTGTAAAACAGACCTTAAGTGTTTTAAGGAAGTATGATTGTTCCTCCTCCAGCGTATTTTGGAAGGCACGCAATCCTTGTCATTCTAATATCTATGACAGACCAAGTTACTAGTATATAATAATTAGGTAGGATAACGATAAATAGAGATAATAGTTAAGAACACTTACAGTTTGGTTCTCCTGATCGACGTAGCGGAGTCCAAAGTAAGCTGTCTCCAGAAGGTCCAGGTGTCGGAACACCACGTCCAATAACGCTTGACCTGTGTTATTGTCCTGTAAGAATCATCATTAGATTACTTTCCTGTTGTAAGTTCATCGTTATTCTACGCCTACAATATCAACTAAATATTCTTTGTTCTGACAGGATTCTGAGAATACTTCGCCCGTTGTATCATGATGTCCAAATAATTTGTATACATTTATGTTAATTGCTTTGAAATCTATATTGAGGAGTTTCCAAAAAGAAACAAATTATTTGATAAATAATTATGAATTGATGAAAAATCGGAAATAATCAATATTGTCATTTCCCTAACCAAAAAAAAACAATTTAATCAAATTTCTAGTGAACTGACCAAACTCAGAGAAGTCAAGGGATTTTATCAGACCTCCATCGATATATACTTAACATAAGAAAATTACAATTTTAATTTTAAGATACTCCAGGATTTCATTATCACATTCACATACTGATATGCGCAACTGACACGTATCAAGTCACCTTGGAAAGTCTATTTATTCCTATAAGCACCGAAATTATGAAATTTCGAACACTCTTAAATTGTGTTAGAAGTATACGTACCTACAAGCTAACCGAGCAAGCAACAAGATAACAAGTCTACCAAGCTCAAACACGCTTGTATAATGTATAATGCTGTAACATGAATTTATTGTTGATCCTAATTTAATTTGCCGAAAATAAGATTTCATTATTCGTTTATCGCCCGAGGAATGTCTTTCTAGGAATTCTTGCCTGTTGGAAATTTAATTTTGCTTAGGTGCGCACGAAGATTATGCGGTGCTTTATTTTGATGTCGCGATCTCCCACTCCTAAGCTAGAATTACTTTTTTGATTTCAGCCGAGTAATTGAATTTCCTTCGCAAGTTGTCACTGTATATACAGCGGTAGGTACAACTAGAACTTTACAATTTAAATTAATCTATGTCCATTGCGGAAATGAACGATTTCCATGATGAGATGATAACCTCATCGAATTAGATCATTTAAAACTGTACTGTTTGAAATCAACTAAGTACTATATCTATACACATAAATAAAATTAGAGTGTCAGTTTGTAATATTAAAATAACCGCTTTTTACTAAGTGCATTTGGATGTATACACGGTACATATACCAAAACAATATTTTTTACAATTTTTGTCGGTCTGTTTGGTCCGGCTAATCTCAGAAATGGCTGAAACGATTTTGACAGGACTTTCACTGGCAGATAGCTGATGTAACAAGCAGTAACTTAGGCTACTTTTATTTTAGGAAAACTTTTTTTGTTAAATACCACGCGGACCAAGTCGCGGGTAACAGCTAGTAGAGAAATAAATTTAATGAAAAAAAAAATGTGTTCCGGTTTCCATAATTAGGGTAATAGGCACGAGATGGGAGCAGGACCAGTAAGACCAGTAGTCAACGGTGAAATGTTATTGGCGGTGTAATGACCGGGTCTGCGCGATTAGGTAGCTGGCAGCTCTCACGCGCAGACAGCGCGCAGGGCTTGCGTGCGCACGCAGTATGCAGTGATGTGATAACTATACAGGCTCATTGGTGAAGGCTTCAATTTAAATAACTCCAAGAGGATTTTTTATCATTTTAGTGTGTATTCATGGATTCGTTTTGGGAGAGCTACTTTTATGTGTCAGAAAAAAATAGGTCTCGATAGTAGTACCTATCAGATATAGACATACCATTTTTATGTACCTACCCATCATAACGTATCATAGCCGGTATTGTATGCTCTAACAAAACAGTAATGTAGTATATTCATCATCATACACATAATATATTACAAATAATTCATAAAGCTTTAAAATAATTTTGAGACTGTGTAACAACACTCGTCTTATGCCTCTTGACAAATCACAAACGTGACATTAGCAAAAAAAATCAACAAGAAAAATAAATCGTGATCGGTTCATCGGTACATGCGTTTGCACGTATCACTATAAGTGTACATTAGTCGGAGGCACTGGCAGTTTGTGGGAAAATTGCGAAACAGTTCGTTGGGCTGAATAATAAATGATTTAATAACAGAGCGCGTTTGCTCCCAGCGGCGCACGTGAAGCTCGAAAAATAACAAATGATTTCGAAATCTGTGAGGCCAGTGGATTTAGAAGCGGCGACCTGCACGCGATACCCGCCCCGGGCTATCGCCGACTGCTGCCCGGCTAACATGTCCGCCACCGTGGGTACTTCAATGTACCCTGCAATATGTTACCATTCTGATACACGATATAAATCAATTCATGTGTAATTATGAATACTTAATGTTTGGACTATGTTGGAACGTGTAAAAGTTTTTCAGCAGTTAATTAGTTATCAGTACTAATAGTTGAGTATGCTTAACAACTCACTGTACTTAATTAAAATCTATCTTGTATAAATGTTCATTAAATAATGTTAATTCATATAATTGTAAGCTTAAAATATTACTAACTAGCTGTCCCGGTGAACTACGTACCGACTTAGAATCAAATGTACCTATGAAAAAATGAATTATCTGTAGTAATACTTATCTTTTACTGATGTTTTCGCATGTTTTAATAATTATTCCGCTATAAAAATTGTGTCACCCGTTCTTGAGTTATAAGTGCTGTAACTAACACCTTGTTTTATATATATAGATAGATAGATAAGAGTAATAGTTAAATTGTATATTCAACAATTGATAGTCTATCATCCAAAACACCACGATCATTAAAATCTTGATCACCACAAGACAGGTTCAGTTCCAAGTTCAGACTCCCTATAGACGGCTAATGAGTTCCCAGCGCAGGTCGATTGTCAATGGCGAGGCAATGAAGATGTCACAAATAAAGCGGAACCAGGGACGCGGCGCATCAACGCAGTGGACCGTGAAATGCTATCGAGACAATTTGCCGGCGCGACAATACACCGAGTGCCGACCACTCGCCCGCGCCCGCGCCGCCCACAGCGGACCTGCTCTATAAATTGCTGTGCAATTCTTTGTCTTCCCCCTTTACTATCTGAGCCAAATAAAACGCCGGCTCTCTCAGAGCTGAAAATTGCGACGAAGGAAGCTTGTTACTTTTAGCATTTCGACACTTAATATTTCTTTGTTCGACGAAATAATGTTGGCAGAGATGATTCTTTAAGGTAAATTAATGTAGTCGGTAACTTCGGTTGATAATCTGGTCTACTTAAGTTATTATTATATTGTAGGAACAACATATTGAACTTGGTATGTACGGTCATTATAATTTTAAATTAGAAAATGCTCAACGGAAAACACATTCAAAATTAATGGTTAACGTACTCTGCGGATGAGATGATCCGTTCGGCTCATCAACCTGTAATTTTCTATAATAAACATATAAGCTGAACCAATTACGAGCGACCAATCGATTAGATTTCGACATACATACATTCGAAAGAAACCAGTGGTGTGTAAGTACTTATTAGTTATTGTGATTCATCCAAAAATATTTTATGTATTACTCTAATTTAGTGAACTTAAACACTTGATAGGTTTTGTCTTTTTATCAAATATAAAGGAATCCGAATCGCGAGTGTGTTCCGCCATTAGCTGAGAACTTATTGAAACAATAAATCTTTATAATATATTATTTTCATCACACTGGTAAGAAAAAGTTCTGACTAGATCCGTAAAAGACAAATGTCCCTTTGTAGATAGGGGAGGGCTACGGCACATATATCTAAAATACCCTACGATTTAGCGAGAAATGTCGAACTCTCGTCGCTTCCACTTTACCCAAATTGGATGATTCTAGCCCAATATATCTCGAGAATTTCTTTGACGAGCAACTTGCGGGTCTCCTCGCAGACCGAACAAAGGCATTTCTGGCATAAATACCTTCGTTGTTTACTGTTACAATGTAGACAGAGTTATAAGAGATTATGCCAGTAAATATGGTACTGGTTAAGTAAACCGGTAAAACATCCTATAGTTTTCTAGGTTGTGCGTCTTTAAATTAACTAAACATTTTTGCAAACAGTCAATTAGTATTGTGAATATATTCTTTAATTGATTAAACAATATATTCCTTTAGTCAAGCTAGTATTAGGTGATGACTATGTCCAGTATTAGTAGCGTGGGTAAGCAAGAGGGACGCGTTGATAGGCCGCGAGGCGGGCGCGGTCCTCTCGTCGCTCGCGAGCCACTATCACATTCACCGCGCGGCGACAATGCGAGCCAAATACAATTTAATATTCATAGAGCCGACGTACGATTCAGTGAATTCATCGCCCGCACCTTGGACCCGGGCTTCGCATATAAAAGACCTTCCTCGAGCCCCTGGGTGTACTTCAAGTAATTCGTCTCGGAATAGCTGCATTTCACATGTGAGGGTTGAGAAATGGAGAAAAATCCATGCGTTGTTTCATAGATACGGGAAAATTGAAAAATATTACAGCGTCCGTCGGGATTCCTAGGTGTCGAGCCGTCCGTCGCGGTTAAAGCCGGTTATAGAAAAATTCCTTTCTACATTTTCTCTAAAGGAACCACTTTTGCATGCAAATTGCAAAAACGTCAATCTTTGCCAAAACGAATTTAAGAATCGAATAATATAGCTATTGATTCCAAGACGTGGCTACCTCCTACCTCAATTTTATACCTATTCTGGCAACAATTAAACAAGTAATAGTTCGTGAGATACAAAAAATAGTCTTCAACATATACCTGTATCTCATGCAGCAGCTCTCTCTCGTCGAGCAGCACGACGCGGCAGGCCAGCGTGCGCGGCGCGGGACACAGGCAGTCCATCATCCCGCCGCCGGCGCCGCCCAGCGCTGGGCGCCTTCTGGAACAAACGACCACTTATTAAACTGAGCTCATAGAACATGTCTGTTGAAATAGGTTGATCACTCTTTTAACCTCTTCCCATCAATTAACTGACTTTTGAAGAGTTTTTAATATTAAACATATGGTGGGGTTTTTTTTTGAAATGATGTCACAATTTACATCTAAACTGTAATAATTAGTAAGTTAATATAATAGCCCTCCTAATAACCGAATATTTTTCCACGGCGACCAATCACGAGGAGGTTTATAGCCAACTACGCAGGAGATATAATCGCGCAAACTGTGTGCTGAGGCACTATAAGAGTGAGCTAGAGAGAGGGAACCCTCGCTCTAGCTCACTCTTATAGTCCGATGGAACGGCAATCTGACACAATCGGAGAGAGATCAGGTGCACGGCTTTCCAAAGCACGAGCAAGTGATAATCATGGTTGAAATGGAGATTCGCACGTGAAATCCAGGAATATCAGTGGTGCGAGACGGGGTTTAAAATTGCGACACTTGTTTCCAAGGCGAGCGGTCAACTAACTTGGCTCATAATATATTATTTTATGATAAGCAGTGTTAGTTATACTAGACAGTAGGTGTTCAAGTAATTTTTTGCTCTGTCTACAAATTAAATAGGTGCGGTCCCTAAATTCAGGTGGGTCGTATATATTCCAGCACAGGGCGCAGGTAGCCTTAGTATTCTATCCACAAAGCCAGAACTTGTTTGAAGTCAATTACAGAGTTATTTGCAGTCAGGCTCAATAGTAAAATCACCAAAGGGTTGGTCGAAACCAAATATATCCTCGTTAAAAGTTAGTCTGGAGAGGGAGGGGGCCCGCGCCCGCTTCTGTGTTTTAACAATTTTGTTTTAATTAGTAGCAGCGCACGCCGTAATAGACGGATTTGATTCGGCTGAATTTTTTACGTACCTACACGAAAGGAAAAGTTACTCTTTTGGGCTGATATTGCTAAACAGTTGTAGACATATATTTATCTATATAAAATGCAAATTGTTTACACTTTTTTTAAGATAGACATCGATCTCTTGTTTCAAATAGGTGTTACTATCAGGTAACCGCTGGGCAACAAAAGGTTCCTAAGAATTAAATTCTTAAGTAGAAACTATTCATATTAGAATCGCATTATATCAAAAAAAATATACTCTTTGTAGATTGTTTTATAACAACCAAGTTTCCTGTTTTTCACTTGTGATAATGTTTGCGTTGTATTATTATAAAAAAAAATGTGGCATTGGTTTGACGTCGCCGCAAGTTTTCATTTAAAAAATAAAACTCAGTTTCCCGGGCGTTGTGTTCATTCCAAGTCGGTCAAGTGCGCTCAGACGCGCTCCTGTCTGCCTGACTCGGCTTTTCATTTTCATTGTTCGCACTAAATTTACCTGCAGATACTTCATTATACAGTTTTGCTCTAAATCTCCACGTAAAAATAGGGTTATTATTTCATTGAAACCCCTAAACAGAAATATTTTAGTCAGTTCACAATCCGATGCATTTGTGATTTCATTGTAAATGGACAACAACCGTTTATAAATTCGGGTGTGTGTTTCGAAGAACAATCTATCAGGAACTGAAATTACGATAGTTAGTAAAAAGAAATTATTATTATTGGATAACTTGCTAAGTGAGTCTTAGTCGCATACTAATTATTAAAAAAATACCTACATATATTACATTAACAAATTAATAATTTAAATGAAATATCCTTAGGCGTACTGAATTAAAGAAATATAAAGAACCAAATCTCTACTTCGAAAACAAAACGCATTCTTACGCCACAAATGTAGCGCATCAAGAAACTTCCAACAACTCGACGAAGCAAGAACTGGGGAAGCAAACAACAGACACGGCAATACGAGCCATTAATTCAAACGATCCCGACAGAGATTAGTGCTGTAGCTATTGACCCCGCGCACTGCGCCCCATCCTCATACGTACAAAACATTTTGCCGCCATTGTCTCACTGAGCCGAAGTAAAAAGAAGAGTCCCGATTGACATCGTAGCTCGGGGATGCGCGAGGGAAGTTTGGGGATACGCGAGCTATAGAGACCGCTCGCGGAGCTTTTGCGGTCGAAATCAATCTCAGCGATCTTCCCTTTGCTTTTCTTGTAAGATAGACGATAGCAATATGAATAAAAAGCTAGAAATACTTACATTACTCTGTGTCGCACCAATATTCGCCCGTGTGATAACGTCATTTCACATGGTTCTCAGTGTAGTTTCCCACGTACATCGTGGTAAAAAGAATTTTACAGAGCTCACAAAAAGTCAAGTACAATTTTAAGTAAAGATTTAAGTAGCACGCAGTCTGTCAGTGTAGAATAATGCCTTGTTGTTACGCATAACAAGCGATTTATAAGAAACAGAATTTATAAGCAAAGACAAAGGATTTATGAGACAAAGGAAGAGAGAAATTTATTTATACCGTGAATTTCTTCCTAACGTCATGTTTTCTATTTTTTTACAGCGACTCCGGCATTCGAATTACTGTGATTACACAAACAAATATGATGTAGAGAACGTCAAAGACCGTCTTTGATGTTCTCTACATCATATTTGTTTGAGAAACCTATTTCTTAGTAGTAGAGCGTAGCATTTCATTATATGTAAAAGGCAAACGACAGGCGTGTCTTTCATTTTACACTTTAGTAGCTATACTTATTTATTTAAGGCTTGTATATGTGAGACTTCTGCACTCAACTGTTTTAGGAGAGAATGGATCTTGAATATTGGCGTCTAGTTTTTTTTTATTTTTAAGATTTGACCTGTCTATGCGTTTCAAATACAGGTTTTATCCTAACATTACTCAGTTATTGGAGATCATAGTCATAGTGGTAGGTGCGAGCGGACGCCGGCGCATGCCGACACGCACCCGCCTGCGCATACTGATGCGACGCGCGAGTGTGGCGACGCCTGCGCCTGCTGGCCCGTCGCGCTCGCCCGCCAAACACGATCTAAACTGCTTTATAATAGTAAATACTGCTTATCAATTCAACACTTGAAAAGTTCGTCGTGCCGGCCTCGAATTGTCCGTACACATGTCGAGGTCGGAGATATGTAGGTATGGTTTAAAAGGGACGACTTAATTAATGCTTTTATTTATTATGCTTAATAATTTGCGATTATATGTTACATGTCGGTACTGTTTGTGTACCGTAGCTTATGTCTAGGTTACACGTAAAGAGTAAAATGACGAGACAGTCCTCTCGTCCAAGTGCTCGAGCGAGTAAACAAGGTTTAAACTAGCGAGCACTTGACTCGGCCGAAAACACTATCTCGCCATTTTAATAGCTATGTGTATTCAAGGCATTACACGTAACTACTTAATCTTAATGTTTGGGGAATTAGGGTCATAGTCCACAACGCTGACCCCGTGTAAACGTCTTCCGAAAACTGGTTAGATTGTCTCAGTTAGACAAGTACGCAGGTTTTCTAACAATATTAGCATTTACCGGTTAGTATGTGATTATCATTAATGAAAATGAAAAATATGCAATAAGTATGTTACCTATTGCATGAGTTGTTTACTCCCAAGTCAAACCCTAAATAGGTACTCTAGTTCAAAGTAGCCAGTCCGTCAAATAGACAATTGCATATGTAAAATCCCATTACGATAAAAAGCCCAATGCGACATCTAGCGATCAGGTACCGCCGATTTGTCATATTATAGGCATCGGGCATTCCAAAACAAAAGGCAATAATTTAGCTTTTAGTTCAAAGTAAGCAGGTACTCGCCCGTTTGACTAACGGATCGTGAATATTTCGTCCGGATTCATTGCAACGTATGAATGAGTGGCTTTGTAGCAACTAGAGGTAGGCACCTATACTAATTGACGCTCAAACTAGGTACGTTTTATGAATGTAAATGCGTTTATAGTCTTCCTAGGTACTCTATGAAATGGAATGTTCTGAAATTTCTATCCACTAATAAAACATTCATATACTTATAATCGTATGACAATCGTCCGAACTTATAAGACATTAATTTACTAATGTGAACTATATTTTTTATTTGTAAGCCCTTACATGATGGAAGATACTCAGACGAAGATCGCATGTAATAGGTAGATGTTATTTGCAATAGCATTTTATTACGAACGGAAGTTGTCGCAAGGATACAATTTGAAAGTAATAAAAATTCAAATCATTGGATCTATTTAAAAAGAAACTAAATGTTATTTTAACGTGCTCTGATATACGTTTTCCTATTAAGTAGAATTATCCGACTCGAATTTTATATGGCCGTAATTCGCACGCAATGCTCTTGTCTCGTGACGATCGCGCAAGTACATACACATGTGATGTATAAACGTTAACGTGGTAAAGTGAACAGAGGCCGTATCTCGACGGACGGACATCGTAAAGTTTACACTACAGTATCCGCACCGCACTTTTTGCGCTTCGAAGTCTTTGAAAAGTTAAGTTTACACAGACTTTACATTGATTAACCGAGCTATAAAGAATTTTGTACCAATGAAATACAAGTCTATGTCCCGCATTATCGATTAAGACCGCGCAAGTTATGTATCTACACTTATTTTATTTAATTAATAAATGCTCTACACTTTTGTATTTATTCCTTGATTTATTGTCAAGAATGCTGCCGCCTCTTTGTAGTTAAACATAGACTCAATATTTTTTACCGAAGACTCCATTCTAAAGCAACCATTCAACAAATGTATTGCCTTACAGACTATCCTTGAAATAAACTTAACAGATGACTTGGATCCGAGTAGGTTGGTTGGAAGCCAGCCAAAACAGGGTTGCGAACAGCTCGCGAATGGTGTAAGAGTAAAGTACACACGTATGACATCACACATTCACATACCTACATAGTATGCTAGACACACTCACTGCTGCCTCGCAATACGAAATTACATGAGAACTTGAAAGGTTCGAGTCGACACTTAAAATTGTTCGATACTGACTCATTGGATAATCTCCGACTACTCCCAGGCAGTTCAACGAAAAGTTTTTTTCTTTTTCTCAAAAATTAGTGGGTGCATTTATTATTAAGAGTAATTTCTTGGGTCAAATTATGGCAGGTAGCCGGCGGCGGTCCCGCTCTCGGCAACGATCAGTAGAGCGCGCAACGCATCCCATGTGAAGGCTCAGCGCAGCTCCGACCCCGCCCCGCCCACAGTTTAACATTTTTTCGACTCGCCTGGGAATGAATACTAGTTCGTTGTATTGTTTATTATACTCGCAGTGGAAGCTAATTATTCTGTCATGATTATTTTCGACTTAGCCGTGTTCAATTATATTTTTTAGTTGAATCTAATCATTTTGGTTGGGTCAATGACATTTGTATGTTCATAAATATTAGCGGATCATTTGGTATACATACAACACGAATAAAATGTGTAACGTGATTGATACAATCTTTAATAAAATGTTAATCTCCGATCCTAAATTTCCTGCCACATGTCTCAGCTACTCTATATTTATGTTCACTATGAGAATGAAATGATCGTACAATGCAACACTACTACAAGTATTTTAAAACGAAACACAATTAAAGTCGTCTTTTAAATTAGAGTAATTAGTCTTGTTGTGTAATAATAAAATTGGATACATTAATATTTATTTAGTGACATACGTTGTATGGGATAACGACACTGTGGGTATAATTAGCATTAAATACCCATAATTTTCGCACGGTCATAACTGTGCTTCCATCCGCTAGGAAGCCGTATGAACGAGGAAACCGTGAGATGTTTTTTTTGACGTCATAATAGGAACCCGCTTTAATTAAAAAGCTGCATTTATTATCGCGGGAGGATTCTTGACGCTCCACGCGCTTTTTGCCCAACCGTATTCTGATTAACCTAGTTAAAAAGATAAGAATCCTTAATTATTGTCTATAAAAAGCAATCGGTAAAGCTTTACATACCCTTCATAATATTTTTCGTGAGAATTATGGGAAGAACCTTTGGTATTATCACTATTAATATTTTTTTTATTTAATATCTATAAGTAATATTATCATTCTACTTGAATTTGAGTGTGACGAATGAGTGTGTCTAACCAACAGGCGAAAACGGCAATATTTTTTTATCATTAAAGTGTGATGTTTCATTAAATCTTAATTAATTTGGTTATTTTCAAGTTCCCTGTTTCGGTTCCCCAAGAACGGTTTTACTACTACTTTATATAAGGTGAGGTTTTTGAGCCTAGCCCAAGGCCTGCAAGTGGTTGAAGCATTATTTGGAATTAGCTGTCTTATATTTATCTTACACTTAACACTGGCAAATTAAGTAAATTGGTGGCGCCAAACTTTTTTAAAAGAAAAAGAAGTATTATTTGAATGAGAACAAAACAACACATAAATATCAAGAACCATAAATTAGAACTAAACAAATCGTTACATATAAACAGGTTCGACATCGACTTCCATAATAATATTCCCGCCTACCTACATCTGTTTAAGTGTTTGGTTTGATACAGCTTTTACATTGTTACGGCACTCTTGGACTTATCTGTTTTATTACTAAGCTTCGTCTTGTTTCGTAGTTAATGTCTTTGGACTTCAAACAACTTTAAAGGATACGAAAGAGCTGTGAATGTACCTCATTATAACATGAGCGTGTAGTCCGTTTAACTTTAATCCTTTGCATACCACATTATAAGTTTAAAACAAAATATCGTATCTTATATTATACGTATAATAAATGATAATATCTTCAAAAATTTATCAATTTTACGAATATACAAGGTGTGAGGGGCATGGTTACGAAAACATTGGGTAAAGGTTACACTTGAAGCCTGTAGTAAACTAATAGAAATCATTTATTTCGAATAAAATGGGTTATAAATGTAGTAATTTATAAGCGTGCGTATCTGCATCGTATATATGTATCGTAAGCCGCGCAATCACGTCACAAAGCTCCGCGCGATACACGACTCGTGTGTGTTACGAGCACGCTCGAGCGTATCGAGTTTTTAATTTACATTGCAGTTTTAGGTATAAATTAGTAACTATGTTTTTTTAAAGTAAAATCACGTTGTTATAGACATCTTTTATCATTTTATTCTTAAATTAATTTGAAAGTACAGAAAAAGAGTATATTCATGAAAAATTTGATGGAAAATTCCAAGCTTGGCAGAGGGAGTCCAGATTCATGAGCTGAATCCATGCTATCTTTTTATATATTTTCAGCCACTTACACCCTGTATACACAAATCATTAGATGTGAAACTACGGCTTAAATTTTGATCTAAAAATAGTGCAAAGAATTAAGTTGAAACATGGTTGCGATTAACATACTCAGTCCGTCCTGGCGCTGGCGGTGCTCGACGCTTCCCCGCGCCTTGTGTGAGTGAGCAACTAACGAAGAACCCCTTTAGAAATTTATTTAACGTTGGCACCGCACTCACTTTGTGAATTAAAAACGACGCTCTTTTAAGCCAGCTTTAGCACTAAAACTCCCCGTAATGAAACGCGATCGTTGCAAATTCGTCTACATTTCCGCAACAATGAGTGCGCCAGGCGTCGCTTCGCAGGCTGCGCGTTACTCATCCGCCCGCATAACGAGAGGTTAAATTAAATAACAACGAAACTTTGAGAATCCCCGGAGCCGAGTCCCGGAGCACCATCGCTCTGTAGCTATGTTATTAGTTCGATTCCCATTGGAAGTTTCTGACCGCAAACAGCTCGTGACGGGCTCTCAACCAACTTACCTCTAGGCATGGCTTTCATAAAGGATTAAAGCTTCGAAATACTTATAGAGCCGAGAGAAAGGGAGGTTTTACTATGGGGATCAGACGGGAATCACTCCATTGTACCTCTCCATATCTGTTCGATTGGCGGGAGGTAGGTGCGACGAACTCAGCTATTGGAATGGGAGCGCAATGACGTACGCAATTGAATCTGGTAATCGGAAATGGGCATTGTTGTAACAAAGGTTCTATTGTCCTCTGCAGAGGCGCCCCGCGCGCGTCGCCAGCCGCCACTCGCGAATATTCATGCTAACAATACAGCACTGTGCATACAGATGCCGAAATGTCCGTTGCTATAAATAGGACTATTTGGAACCTAGTATCACCAGACCTAGATAGAAACCCAAGTGTGCACAAATTATACCTACAGGTAGTGTACCGTCTGACTACCATGAATATCAAATTAATATGTTATAGGTATTTTCTACGATATGCGTCTTGTTAGTATGACAATTGAATAGAAAAATCTAATTGAAGACATACCATAAAACAGAAAACAAACGAATTTATTAACTCCTATAGGGCATTGGTCTAATAGGAATTCCTAGCTTTCTATTTGTATAACCAAACTTCATTATAAAAACCAACAAGAATACTGACGGTGATATGGATAATTAGTTTATTATAAAAAATACCGGTAGTTATATATACAAATACAATGTTTTCTCGATATACACAGTAATGGGTCCTTGAAATATCTTCAGCAACTAGGGGACAAAGAAACACGAAATCAGTTGGTATTGGGAGGTTCTGAAGTGCGTGGCTTGATGCGTGAGTCCCCATTTACAAGTCTTTGCCGGTACAAGAGGCCACTGGAGCCTCTTGACCCTCTCGTAAAGGTAGCTGTGGTGCTCCTTACTCTCGGCTTTCTACTTCAGAAAATGATTTATTATGAGAGCCTATCGATATATTGTACATACATATCGAATAAACAGAATAAATTACCCTTCGTCTTATCTTCTAACTCTACCAAATTAGTACCAAGAATCTGACAATATATTCCAACAAAACTACTTTCCCATAAGTCATTTTAGATATTAGTTGTGTGTCTGTGAAATACTTTCGAAAATTCGATACTGGCTTTTATATTGGAATTTTCAAAAAATATACCTATGCATTTTTGTAAAAGACATTTTTTTCTACACATTGTGGTCACCACTGATTCTATTTCAATGACATAAAGCATACTTTATTACCCAGGTAATGCAAAGTTTTCCACAGAATAGCCATAAATCTCGATTCAATGCGAACAAAGTCGCAGGTACAGCTTGTTTATAAATAAAGAAATTGTTCTGACAGTGACTTATGTGTTGAGCTGGAAGATATAAATGAGATCTTCCCCGGTATCATGACAGGGGCTGATAGAAAGAGAGATGGCAATTTCCCCCGAGATTCTACTCCTATAGAGAATATTAATACAACTTACATCGCATTTATACGGACAATAAAATAGCTCTGGTTGACGCATTAAGGAGAAATGGAGGAAAAAAACTACAAGTTTGTTATTCAATAACAATTAATAACGTTTATACATAAAACAAAATGTAGCGCAAGGTGTACGCACGCACTTTCAACAAACATAAGAAAAGGTGCAAGAACTCTATAAGTTTTTATCTGTAGCTTTGAACATCTTCACTCGAAGAGTACACGAGGCTACTGTATAATCAGTTCCGCTAAGAAACAAAATAAGATTATTGCCAAGGAGAGGTAAGTGCGGGCCCCAATGGATGCACGCTGACCGCGGCGGCCATTCAACTCAACCGTGGCCTCGCGCTGCCCGTGCTGGCCTCCGGGAGAATACCCCACACCATGAGAGTCAATCGCTCAGCACCGATTCATCAGAAACTGCCCTCCACGAATGTACCAAATATGTCACGGTTAAGACCACCAGTTAACGCGGAGCCAAAGATACGGAGTAGTTACGCACTATTTAATAAATGTAATGTCAATGTATAGTTACTATATTTAAAAGGCACCACCGTGCTTCCAGTTGAATATAGCTAGTGTTAGCTGTAGCATACAAATTGCACATTAGCATCTATTATACAATAAGATAATGGTAAACAGATTTAGTGAAATGGATGCTTACTAGTAAGTAATCCTTAGGACTGCAACTTGACGAATTAACAGAAATAAACTGTGCTTGTGAACATCGCTAGTTTATTACTGAGACAATTTTGCACTTAAATCGTACTTGACGACATGACTGCCGAAGCCGGTATTTCCACGAACACTACACGACACTTTTTCTGAGTTCAAACTTTACAATGTTGTGACTAAAACTTAAGTTAATCTCATCAGTTAGTTAACTGAACACTATACGAAGAGCACAACAAGTGCTGTGTACAAAGGGGATGATATCGCGAGCGCAAGTTACGTGTTCGTGTGGGGCAGCGTAGCACCTGTCACTGTCAGCGAACACGACTCAACTGCCGGCCGGCGGCTGCCTGACGGTCCCGCGCTCAAAACTTCAGCTCACCACGACGCTTAACTAGTTTGTAGCGTACACGATCAGCTTGTAGTGTACACCTCTACACAGCTGCTTCGATCCGAAATCATTGGGCAAGCTCTATTTGTGTGCAGCAATGTACAAGCAATAACGATAGAGTCGCAGTGTGAACAGTTTGCGCCTCCGTAAGCACTACGTGGGAGGGAAAAAGCTCGCTTGGATAGCTTCCTCTATTGTTTGTCAATGGAGTGCTGCCCTCTACCTACACTATACGATAAAATTACAGTAGCGCCATCTATTGGCTTCTCTTCAAACTGCCGCAGGTAGTCACTTCAGGAGTCTACAGTTTGTATGAGAGTCTTTAATGCCTCAAGGTAGAGTACACGCGTTATGTTTTTAATACAACCTTGTAGATGGCGGATATTTTCATTCTCGGAATGTTTAGTTAGTTTTGCAGGCTAATAACCTCATAAATTAAGCCATGCTATCATGCCTATATTCTCAGACAGAAGAGGTAGATAGAGGTGTACTGCGATTGTCTCGATTTTGATGATTATTTATGGTTTAAATTTCGCCTTTCGCAATGCAATAACGTAAAAAAAAGCGTACCTACTGAAAAGTAAAAATACATTTTCTATTATGAATGTCTCGACTAGGACTCTAGACCACCATCATTAATTTAAGAATGATCACTCATGTGAGAACTTAAAATCCGGTACAGCATTGATCTTAATAAATATGTAGAGTCATAGAACAATAATAAAACCATAACCGCACGATTGTATATATATTATAACAGACCGTGCAAATGTAATAACTAATGAGTGACCTCGGTCATACTTATATAAATAAACATTATACATCCTAACCATGAATTAAAACCGCAACACAACCAACGGCTTTTTATTATTATTTGTGTGAACGAATGAGTCATAACTCAATATATTAATATTCCGCCAACGGTAAACACCTTGTGAATCACTGAGTCATTAGTTAGCAAACGTGAAAATATTCTTAGACATTTCTATGTTTAATATATGTAGAGTCCCTTGGTAGGGCCAATTTTGATGTCAGGCACGTGTTAGAATGACAGCCGGGAAGGATGGTGATCAGACGCTATTATTTAGCAACCCATTCAAGTTTGTACTGGGATAGCATGCCTTAATATGCCGACATAATGGCATTCTGTTTCAAATAGGCTGTGACCTCCTGTAGAATCTCGAATCTCGTAGATTTCGAACTCTACTAACAGTGGATCACTTATTTAAAGATTAGTTAAATAATAAATAGCTTGTCTACATTATTCTGGTTATTGAAAGTGGACAAGCCATGCGTAGTAAATTATTATTACCACTATGTATATTAGGTACGTCGTTGTTGTATACAAATAATCTTACTAACACAACCTATCACTGAACCGAAAAAGATCCGCTACATCATTACGAGGCCCGAGGTCGTGAGATCTGAGAGCCATCATGTCATCATGTCATTATGAAACAATTTGCGTAACATAAGTACATACATGTTATAGGGCGAAAGTGTGTGTGAGAACAATGAATAGGCAATATCCTTTATGGTCCAGAAACGGCGTCCGGCCTAGATGTTCGCCGTCCAAGCTGCAGTGAAAGTATACTATTGTTATGGTGACACGCGACTAAGAACCTAATAAGTGCAATATTCTGTAACACCCGCAACACTAAATAATCGTGTGGCTATAAGGTTTGTTATGTAATAATGGATAAAGTAACTATTCTAGTTCTAGTTTTATGTTACTTCGTGGCTCTATGATGTTTCAAAGATTCTAGGTTGCACACCAAATTTTTATATTATAATAATTGTAAAACCGCAAAATAACGTGTTCTTTTTTCTTTATGAAATGAAATAATATGGATATGAATAAAAAATAAGCGTAGTTGTTTAATAAACACTAACTAAAGCTAACAACGAAATAACTACGTACTACATAAACAATGCTGATACCAACATATTACGAAAATGTTATTGTAAAAAAGATAAAAAAAATCATGGTGTATATACTAAGCTAGTGTATATTTATCGTGTCATTAACGGAACCTAAAATATATCCAATCGTCGAATAACCTGCAATAAGTTGTTGCGTATTGTCGCAAGTGCGCCGTCGGCGAGCAACGGCAGTGTGACATTCAACGACAGCCAACAGTGGGCTCTCAGGTGGAACTGCTCGTTCCCAGGATATGAAACTGTATACTGTAGCCGAGGCCAACGTAATTCTTCGAAATGGAAAGAAATTATTTATAGAGCTATCTATACGAATAGTTTTATTAAGGAGTGTTATTATTTAAAGACATGAAAAGGAGAATATTTAAGGATTGTCGGTCATGTACTTACCGCCAAACGCCAAACTAAGAATCGCTTGTATTAGGTATATGGGTACCGTACAATGAACTGGAGGCGACCTCAGTGTATAAATTCTTATACATTAGATATTAAATAACCCTAACTCAGCTACAATCATACGTGATCTGAAATACTCACACAAACTTTTCCCCTACCGGGATTCAAACCCACTAACCTCGGTACAGAAAGCAGGATCACTATCAACTGCGCTAATCGGGTCGTAACGTAATGTAACGTGGTATGAGTTTTCTTCCTAACCAATCAATGCTGGGCTAAGTTAGCTACCGGAATAAGTAAGTACCGTTTGTTGAGAAAAGTGTCTACATGTTCTCACGGAAGCGCGGGTGTCTCAATGATCGCGCTGCGCTTCTTCACACGAGTCACTGAGCGTAACGCTCTACCCGCACCGGTAATGGAAAACTCTAGTTTTACACTCGTTCACTACCTGCCCACAATGCAATGTCGTTTCAAATTGTCGTGACGGCCTACTTAAAATAATACATATCTACTCACAGCCGCTTAGATTGCGCAAAGCGTCCACGTATGTCCTTTTTGCACGTACGAAGGTTTTGGCACGATTATACGTGTTTGGCACTCAGGTGTGTAGTTGCCGCTAATGTTGGCTACTATCCTTTTTTTTTCGTTGGCATCGACTACCAATACTAAAATATGAAATAAGAAAATTGAGGCAATTCTGCTAGAAACGAGTCAAATGTCTTATTCTCTTTCAGTACCGCTGATTATATTTCTGATGATGACATTAATTTCTCTATTATCAGCAAAGCAGTTTATATTACTGTGAAAATAATAATCTTGAGATGTGACATTGGGTATAACAATATTTGATTAATTTAAATATATCTTAATATAGTTTTTCTCCATAGGAACGGTATTCTGAACGGTGTTGGGGGTTGTAGCTTAGAATTTTATAACAATTTTAACGATACATAAGTACTGTACTTAATGGTTTACATGAATAAAAATATTTTGATTCTGATACTAATCTTGATACGTAATTAATTTAATGAAAATCAAAGAATCGATTTTTTTGTAAATCAAACTAGAAAAGACCTTCCCTTCCCAATCTTTAATTTTTCCGTCAAATAGCCAGTTAGCTACTTATTTAGTTAAAATCATAATACAAAATAAAATAGTTCATCATGAGTACTTCATATTAACGCATATTGACGATTTGTTACACGTTGTAGAATGCCTTATCTAATCTATGTGCTCTAACGATTAGTACCTACGAGTAGTTAAAACTAACTGTCACCAGAAAAAAATCGGTAAAACTATCTCTTTTGAAAAAGTAGGTTGCATATTTACCGCAACGCGATAAATTTCTTTTATACCTGACTTTATCAGGCAGTGTTCGAATAAAATTTGAAATTGGTGATATAAATACTAATAGTTAGCCAATAATAATAGCTGATACTAAGTACGTAATGTGCTTTAACGCTCAACAGTCAAGGCGATCCGGATCAAAGAGCAATGATACCACCCAGATCTAGTCTACTGATTACTCGGTTGAACTGTGACCGTGGGATTATTTTTACACTCATTACTCGTTCTACTAATTCACACTGCCATTCAAAACTTTCGGGGCTATTAACTCTATCGTACGACGTTCATCTTAATTAATATTTAACATTATCTGCATCCGGTGATATAATAAACGTCCGTTACATTTTGAATTATATTTAAAAAACGCCCAAACGGTCTTAACAAGTTATATCGGCGAAACCAGACTGACTACTTCTGATACGAATAGGTAATTAGAACTTTAGGTGACACGTGTTAAAGAAAAGCGAAAGAAAAAGTCGAGAAAGTTGTTTATCGAATTACAAAACAGATCTTCATTCATACCACCCACATGATATTCACATCACACACGCATTCGAAGATGCGTGTTGGAATATGCTATACTGAACATCGTGTTTACAAGTCACTGTTTGTTTTTAATTACGATGTAGTTATAAATGTTGATCGTACATTAGGATATGTTACTCCATGTTGATCTCGATCTCGATCGGTGCAAAGTTCGTCTGGAACAAATAGCATAATACACAATACGTTGTGGCCTTCAACACGCCGCGCCTCGTCTGATCCACACGTGTTGTTGCTGTTGCAAATGTATTACGGGTATTAAATGTATCTCCAGGACTTCATCGTAATGTTTTATAGCCTATTGTGTATGCCACTGCTAGACGAAGGCGTTTTAAGCGTACCCAGGTTTCTCTCTAGGACATTGAGTACTGGAACTGGAACTGGAACGCAGAGTGGTTTTTCTGAGGCAATCTTTTCTTTCACCTGCAATGACGACTATCGATTTCTGTAGCTCTAGCTAGAGCACCGTAGGCTAGGACAGGTATAATACACATGACAACAAGGATGCGAGATAAGTGAGGATTTTCGTTCATTGTACCACTCAGCGAACAGAAGCTTTTTGATGATTACACGAAGAAAATATCAAGTTTAAGTACTCGGATTAGTAGAGCAAAGGAAACCTTCCAAGAACTTTTGAAATAGTTTAATGTTTGTTACTGTATTTTTGTTCAACTTACAACGTAGAATGACGAGGTGTGGGCGGCCGAGTGTATCAAAGAACAACCGGGCTTTTCCTGTTTGGTACAAAAGAACTTAAATCAACAACGAAAAAGTCTTTTGAAGTCTCTTTAACGTTCTTCAGTATTGCGTAGCTGTCGTTAATAGGATTACGAGGGAACACTTCTGCCAAGAAATACGTACGATATAGATTTATTGTAAAATTACGTATACCACACGGTCTGCAACTATAATCATAATTATGATGACCGCTAACATCGAAGAATTATAAATGTAGCCACTAATACAATAGAACAAACAAGGTAAGATAAAAAATAGACTACCACATTAATGTTTTGCCAGATTTTTTAACTTCCCGCCAAAAAGATTATTTCTTCTTCTGTCTTTACGAAATTAAATGTGATGCAATAGAATGAATATGAATATAGCCAGATAAATACATTCCTTCTTACTTATACCATTGACTTCGACTACCTACTCTATGCTCTATATATAACTATACAATCGGTGAACCCTATACAATTCTTAATTAATAAAAATGTGTAATCTCCAGCACGAAGTACCTCGATCCTTGCAAGTCACAAGTAAGTATACAAATGGTAGAGAACACATGTTTTATCCCGCACCGAGCATCGTGATTACCAACGGCCAAACGTTTTCCGTGCAACGCACCCGCCCGGAACAATAACACGACCGTCAACTCTGAATTCAAACAAAGCTGATTACTCACTCATGCGACGTGGAAAATAATTCATCAACTTATGTGTAAAACCACCATTGTACACAACTATTATAAGCAAATAAGCTTCGTATTGTTTTGAACTATTTAGAGGGCGGTCGTAAATACCTTGTTTTATTCGTATCAAGATGCATATCGATATTGTTAGGGTCATGTTGTGCTTACCATACGTACGTATACCTACACTCCTAGGTATTCATAGGTGGAACCGAAGCATACACTTTGAAGAAACTGTTGCCTAGTTTTCTTTTTCGACTTTACGCTATTTGAAAGGCCGCACTAACATGACATATATTTATCAACTTAGGAACCTACTGGAGTTCTTATTTTGAAAAAAGACTTTCCGTTTATAGCTTATTTCATGTTTTATGATCAGTCAGCAAAATTCAAACTAAAGTAACGCTTTTAAAAAGCACACAATTTATTTAATCAAGCCTCATATTTAACTGGCAGCCGTTTGAAGGAGTTCAATAAAAATAAACCAAGCGCCCACACTACACCTAAAATCGTGCTCGAAAACCACAACATCATACAGAGTGTTACAACCAGTCGACCACGCTTCATGTAGGTCTACAGCACAACTGGTTTTAAATATACTGATACTTAAAAAAATATAGAGTCTCGAGTACGGTTTGGAGTGGTATATTCGATCTTTGGGTGATAATTCTTGGTAATAGGGTAGGTAGAGTGAAATAGAGCATGTCAGTTACATCTTCGACATGGCTGAATTCGGCTTCAATTTTATTACGTGTTACGTACTATGCTCAGCTTAAAAAGTCTCTACCATTTTTGCTCTACAGAATACTGTTACGCCCTTTGAAATCACGCAGCCTAAATTAACTAAAATAACATATATGCTAGTATATATAGCTATATACATGCATGTAGCTTTATATACTAGACATTGTATATAGCAATGTCCTCGATATCAAAATATATATCGTAGTTTATCCGTATATCTAAAGTAACACACTATAGTTGTACGGTACATACCTGGCCTTACGATAACGACACGCATTCTGAGTGTCGTGCGCGTGTCCCCTTCGTTGTGCGCGCGCGCAGGAAACACGCGCCACCGCGACCGCTAGGTACCCTCGCTGTTGACACATGAACGCTAAGCCCTCCTACCTTTATGGACTTGACAAATGCCACAACAAAGTTCATCCAGGTCAAGGTGGCCTGCTAAATATTAATCGCTGTTAGTGTGTATAATAGAATTAGAGCACGCACACACATGCGGATAGCGGTTGCGCTTTCAATAACAAGTGTCGATTATGTAATATTAGATTATAATTTTGCTACATCATACATAAATAATATAATGAAAAGAGGAATATACCTTATGTGTGTAGGAGATGTCTCTGTGTGTGTATACGTTAATGAAAGCCCATCCCATTCTCAGAAATGAATGCTTGTTTGTACATCGATAAAATGATTATAACGCCGCCGTCAGCCTTGCAGGCGCCGACAACAGGCGCGATACGGTGTGGGCTCTCCACCTACAAACTTTTCATAAGCCTCGTCGTCCTCATCTTTCTCCCATGCATGAATAATTAAAAACATATATTCGAGATCGCTAAGAACCTTAATCTATGGAGACTAATGGGAGATTTTTTTTTCTTGCAGTGGAACGAACTAGGCATATAAAAAAACAGAAATGCAATCTTATAACTTTGAGTTGTCCTCTATCCTAAGCAACATTGTAATAAATAAAGATAGGTATTGCTATCTTAAAAACTAATAATAACTTAATTATCTCTGTATTTTTCGTTTACCGTCGAAGTTGTAGTGATCATTATAATATGGAATGTTACAATAGTAATGGAACGACTAAGCATCATCATACCATATATTATATCAATATTATGCTTAGTAAATACCTGCTATCGACCTCTCCACGTACCTTTTGCTTATCTAACAGTAACATAAATGTAAGCGAAATACAATACGTTTCAAGATGACTCATACATTTCATATTCTAGGCCTATAGGCCCGTCCATACTCTAGTTGATTCTGAGAAGTTGTTTTAGTAATCCATCGTTATGATGTATACATCAACGAACTTTGATACCAAAACATATCTCCAAAACAGACTACTGTTTGTTTACAAGTGTGAAGTTTTAGTTTAGGAATTAAAATTCATAGTCCATTCTACGTTTCGGTCAAATCATATAAGCTCTTTAAGGTCTTGGGTAGAAATGAATATATTTCAATGATTAATACAATGTGCCAAGTGGGAAGAATTTAAAGCAGGTATATTAAGTTAGCGGCTGTTTTAAAACATTCATTCCTCACGCTTCAATGGTTTCTATGGGATGGGAATGGGACCCCGGGGAGACGCCCCGAGGACTGCGCAGGTACTTAACTTTGATCCCTATTTTTTTTTTAAATTCACTTGTCTTTGTGGTCAAGTGCAGGCATGTGTATAGAAGTTTATTTTATAGTTTTACAATGTTTTATGAAAACTATTTGATTTTCGATTTTATATCAGAATAACCTCTACCTATTTATTATTCGAATGTTTATTTATTGATAACCCACTTAACTTACTATTAATTCACGACCGTATCGTGTACATTATCAATAATGATGCATAGCGTCGTCGTGCGTAGTATGTAAGTAAATAGATTTTTATGAGCATGGAACGATGTCCTTTATACAGGTTTTATTTACGTTCGGGTTACCTATATTCAGTTCCCGTTATGTCTAAACATTTAGGACACTGAGAAAAAAGTCATAGGTAAATAAAGTTGGGTATATTATTTTTGTTTTTATTAGTTAAACGTCGACGCCGCCGTTAACGTGAAACTCTATCGTATTGTAGCGAGATCCCCCATCATAATACACCGTTGTCGATTTTCGGTCTCTGTCTGTCATGTGACTAGTCGTATTTCCTTCTTCTTCACAACTGAACCCCATTTATGGGTGTACAGACAGCATAAACAATTTCTCGAGCGGCGCGCGTAAATTTGAGGTTATGTTAGTATTAATTCGACATTTGCTTGAGACGAACGTGTCGCGTTGCAGCGCGCGGGCTGGCTTGTGATCGTGCTCACATTCGTTTAGTCACGATCGATAACTTGTACAATCGAGTGCATTGCAGTGCCCGTGCAGACAGTGCATGACAATTAATTATTTATCAAGTTTTTGAAATAACCGCCATGAGCGCCTTTTTTAAATTAACGTTCCAAACGGACACACGTACTTTGGATACATTAAGTTAAACATTGTGAGGTAGGTGTGACGAATTATTATTTATTACTTATGTAAATTCAGACAATAGCATGATAGACTTGTTAATAATTCTTTAAAGAAAATTTGTGGGATATTACGGAAATTGCTTGCACCTGTGTGAGTGTTATGTAGAGTGTTTACCTTTCTTAATTATTACATTGACCTTGTGTTCCTAAGCAGCCTTTTGATTTGTAGGTCGTGGTGTTTTGTTATTTGAAAGTCGCAATTTAATTATAGATATCTATGTTATTATAATATCATATAGATAGCTAAATGCGTACATACCTATCATTCCTAAGTTTGAGCTATCACACACTTTTATAAGCTTAATCTTTTCCTTATATACGCCTTAATCATATATACTACTTACATTTCTTGTTTTTTTAATATCTATGCACCTGGACAGCCATAAATAAATGGTTAAAAAATATTTACTGAAAAAACACTGCATAGTTCGTTGGTTCCTACGTTCCCTCATACTTTGAACCCTCGTTCTCCACACTCCGGCAGACAAACGTACCAAAATATTTGTACGTATTTCAAAGTCTTTATTCGATTATAAATAAGGTTGATATTGACGCAACGTAGTTACTCACGATGTTTGTGCATTGTCAGCGCCGTGCATTCATCCCGCACCCCCGTTTACTACCTATACCGTATGCATGTTGTGGTTCTATTGTATAACATACATCAATGCATTAGAGCGAGCGATTAATCTCACTTATTTTGATGAAACACTGTAGGCGAGCGATTAAAGAATATTATATATGGCTCTATAATCTAGCAACTGCCTTTGATTAGTATAGGCAAAACCATCTTCCAATAAAGTTGAAAATAAAGCTAGAATTGGAAACCGTTACTGAACGTTATTGACCAAAACGGACGGACCTCGAAAGTCATTCAGATGGCAAGCTTGAATCACTTGCAATATTTAAATATCAGCATATTGGCTTTATCTCCCACACCTTAAAAGGAAGCCCGGCTCATTATCGCGGACACAGCCGAGATCCACCAATTATAGCCACCATGTGGGCTTAAAGATTAGCAAGAAGCCCAAAACTAGATGTAAGTATGTACCTACTGATAAATTTAACATTGATATCGATTTTGTATTGCAAACAGTTTCATAATCGTAAAAACTCTACACTTTCCGATAATGGATGAAGGTCGATGAACTATCTCTGTCTGTGCATGTCTGAGAAAGTAATTAATATAAAAAACCGATAAATAAATTTGTTATGCTCTATCAAAATCTCGATAGACATTTCGCATTTGTAGAAACGTGAATAGGTAATGGTAATTCGATTGTTACTTCCATGTTTGTAGAGTCCTTGATCTATAGCAATAGGCGAGAGTGCACCGCGCAACATTTTTACTGGTCTATTTAGTATGGCAGGCATGAATGTAAAAGGGAAACCTAACCTTTTGATATCTATGGCGTTTAAAACTAATACCAAATTGTGAGTGAATTATTTAATTTTACGGTATTAAGTACTGGTTAATACATAATAGAGTCGCACTATGATATTGCTATGCACTATGATATGGACCCATTGCGGTTACCAGTTAACACTGGTAACCGCAATGTGTTCATAGTTAATATTTCAGCATTTGTGTCATTCATAAAATAATTATTTAATAGCGTTGTTTATTTATTGACTCCTTGATTATTGAGTCACTTACCGCCAAATAATAGCTAATTACGTGTACACAATTTATTCTTCTATTCATTGAGAAAATCGTAAATTGTTCATATTTGAATAAATAATCATAACTAAAATTTTGCGGATTTTTATTAGTGGCGCTCCTACCTAAGTAATTATCTTATTTGTTAGCGAAAATCTCGTTGTTTTACCAATAAAAATAACGTGTAATTATCTCTGTAATAAAATGTACCTATCTACTAAAATTAATATCAATAACATATGGTTATCTATGGAAGTTGTTTCCTTATAAATATTTTAGGTCCAATCCGACCTTTGTTGTGGACTACTATGCCAGTACGCCTACAACGCGTTTACTTGAGGAAAATGTAAATATATAATTTATACCTACCGAGTCGTAATAGATACACAATGAGATGTAAAATGAATAAATCCTAGTCGTTTTTATACAAAGCAGGTTTGCTTCTTCAACTATGCCGAGTAGCATACCTATTCGAGCATCAAAACTTTCACCCAGTACTTATTTATAAAAATAATAGTGCAGTGATTTACTATACATGCAACATATTTTTTTCATGAAGGCCCGTCAAATGTTGCCATTGAAAAATATATTATACTTACCTAAAATCAAACACAACTACAACTTAAGTATCACGCACGAAGTGACTGAGCCATTTCTCTTCGTTCTTCATCCCAACAGTTGATAGAGTAGGTATGATAAGGCATCGCTACATATTCCGGGTCTCCCACGCCAGATAATGAGCGGACAATGTCGTCTTTGAGTAACGGACGGACGTGTAAGGAGGCCCTGCGAGGCCAATCGCACTACACTCAAGATAACGTTCCGAAGTTATATCTATATTCTCTGAATAATGAAACAGATCTAGATAACATATGAATTAACAATCGTTAATTAGAAATCATGCCACATTGAGAAAGTTAGCCCACGTACGTTTTTATTAACACGTCAAGATACATGACGACGGATATCTTTAAATGTTGATGAATTAAATTTGGTAACATCAATTTGGGTCGAGTTTTATATTTCAAAAAGCTAACGAGAAGGAGCTTCTACTACGGAATCGCGTTGTGTATGTATACTTAGCGGTTTCAACCGTGAATCTTTTGCTCATACATTTTAAGAATGTGCTTTATAATGCTAGTCAAACAATTTGGGATGGTTTTCAGTTTCGAATACCTAAGGTGAAAATATGAATTGGTAATAAAAATATTACTTGTAACATTTTATTGCTAACTTTAGACGAAAATATACGGCGCATGACAAATATAATTTGCAATAACTTGACCCGTGCAAAACTTACTTTCTGTGCTTTTACTCTTGTGAAACCCTGCACGTTGTCCTACATACGACGCGGTGGTATCACAGCGAAAATTGCGGTCGTCACTCATCCATCAATTGAAACATGAAATGCGCCGGTGTACCTACATCACAGCTCCTCGTATTATAACAGTATTGAATATCAGTTAAACATAATATACTAGGTAATCGAACATTTGGTCAGTCATCAGGGAATTTGCGACCAACAGCGTCTATGCACTAACTAACAACAAAAAAAATCGTTCCAGTCATGTTGTCTGTACAACATATCCCATTTTAGTTCATGTTTCTTGTCACATTTAATACCTTTACAACAACGTCTATGAAATCGACAAAATAATTTTTTTTTTTAGGATGTTGCTCGCTACTATCCGAATCATGGATTCAAAATACGAACTTAAATGTTGAATCTTAAATCTTGTTATGTCTGAACTGCTTAATATCCTATCTTTAGTACTACTTCTTCCGAATTTCATAAAGGTAGGTACTAAAGCTTACCTACATATATGTATAAGTATAAAAAATTATGCTGAGACCTAAACATGCAAATTGCTTGTAGCCTCGGAATGTACTAAATGATAATCTGTGACATCATTCGCATAAGGAGGTGATGTTTTCTCACGCAATTTCTTTGTTCTTTCTGCTAAATTACATACCTTATAGGTATTAAGCCTCCATTCATCAGGTTATTGATCCCGGTTCGCTAATGTTAATCTATCAAGAGTTTTGGTTTTGTGGAGCGTTTTAATTACTACACATAGTTTCATCTCGTATACATTATTAAATCCTTGTAGATATAAGCATTATGGTTGTTATTATCGCTTAAGTACGATAATGTACGCTTTTATAATTATGGCCTTAAAAAAATTACAATCAGATCAGAAAAGTCATAAAATTGTATTTAAACAATGCTCTACTCTATTGTATCGACAATAATAACTAAAAGCTAACTTTGACAGAACGAAACCAGAGCGGAGCGATTTCTCCTGAGAAAAAATATAACAAATAACGTGAGCATAATAGTAAAAGCAAGAAGCGATTTCACAGATTCTTTCGATGATCTAAGATGTGGAGCGGTCTCATCATTCTAATAAACAATGCGATGATGGGTACCGTCGTCGTTGCAGTACTGTTGCTGGCCTAGTTGTTCATAATAATGTTACAATTACTGATCCAAGTCTAATGGAACCTTTACTTATAGGAATATAAAAATACACACAATGTTCTTTAGAGGAATAATGGGATTCTAAATGCATTTAGCTTTTAGTTCATCTATATCAAATACAGGAAATATACCTCTTGGCGACAATAACCACGCAGATATAATTACGGAAGAATACAATTCATGTTCTAATAATAAATCTTTCGCACAGTATTGCTACTTTACTCAACTGCTGTCATTTGTTTTATTGACTCACTGTCATTTTGGTTTACGTTTATGACATCATTTCGTCAGCTGGTTCAACAACTTGCTGCCGACTTGCGATTTTAAATATACCTATGTACTGATAAAATATGGTGGGGTTAGCCCACCGTGGGTGCTTTCCCATGACATTTCAGTCCTTTGAAAGAAGACAATTGAAGAAGCAATAATTAATATAGCCCAGTACTATCAAACCAAACTAAATGATAAACATCGAAGACTAGAAACTTTATCACAATTCCTTATCTTAATCGTTAGTTGATAGTTCAAATGGAACAAGCAAGAGGGGCATAGCGCTGATGTAGGTACCCGGTCACATTCCTAAGGGCCTATTGTGCCACTATCATTCTTGTGGTTACGCATATATCTCAGTTTAGTTAACAAGTGTGGGCGGAATATGGCGTGCCCACCAAGCAGTAACGTTTATGTTACCCATAAATTTCTTCGTTATTTTGCTGTCTATAACAAGTTGTGTATAAATGAGGTCCAGAATTTATCAAATAGTGATTATATAACAACATATTTAAATGTATAGGTACATAATGGAACTGTAACAGAATCCAGTTTGGCTAGTGTTCTTAACCTTGAACACCGAATCTAAATTGCATTTAAGCATTATGTACCAGATGATTATACATTTAACAGTTTATAATTTATCATATTACGATTATGAACCGGAATTTTAACTATCGTCATAAGAGTTGCAGCAATTGAGAACGTCGTTATTGAAATGAACGTTCAATGCAGATTCAATGCTTTATAATTAATTGATTAGAGCTACAGAAATAGGTACTTCAATATAGATATATGTTGCCTGTGCACTCAAGCGTCAGTTTCACTAAAAACTATCAGTTTAAGTAAATCGTAACGAAGGCATAAAACTTCAAGAAATAAAACACAGATAATGGTAATGGTATTAATAGAAAATTTCTAAAAAAAAAACAATGGTACCGCGTACAGTACAGCATATAGGAAAGGTAGACTATTGTTGCCATTTCTAACTAATTATTAAGTTTCTAATCTCTTGAAGAACTGCTTTCTCAGTAACAAACGGCACCATGATCGACTGATAACGTGTACAACGCCATCGTGGTGTTTTTGCCGGTTCACACGACGCACTGTGCCGGTTGGGCTACTTCAACCTCCAAGGAATGAACAACTAATGGATTCAAGCTTTAATGGACCCACTTGAGTTCAAAGGAGGGCCGCGGGGCGAGCGGTTGGGGCGCCTCGGCTCTGTCGACGACACGAATTCTGCTTTTGATATCATCACGCATGCTTTTGGGAACAAGTGCCTATTATTCACTTGTAAATGAGATTAAACTATGGAGATACATTAATTGTTATTGTTAGGAAACTTTCGTTTCAGAGTAGATCTGTCTTAAAACTCGTCTGGTCCAATGTGTTCTGTAAGTACATTAATTACACGCTTCTTATATGCCAAGATCAATTACACATAATTATAACCGGTCTAACAATTGAAACGTTAAAGGACAACAATAATTATCAAACACTTCATTCGCTTTTATAATATATTTCAAGAATGTAAGTATTATAAACAAAAACTATTGTTTGCTATTTTATTCGGGAACAGAAATAGAGCTCAGTATGTCTAGCAGGAACTCGTAATGTTATTGTAACTTCATGAGTAGAGCGTGCTGTCACTGTCATTCACATTTATGAAATACTAGCTGCGCCCGGCGGTGTTACCCGCGATAAAAAGTATGAAAAATTAAAACATCTATTCCACGGGAACCATACATTTTACCGGGATAAAAAGTAGCCTATGTGTTATTCCAGACTATATCTATCTCTGTGCCAAATTTCATCCAGGTCCGTTCAGCCGTTCGGGCGTGAAAGAGTAACAAACATCCATCCATCCATCCAAACTTTCACATTTATAATATTAGTATAGATGTGTGCTGAGTGGAAGAGAACCAGCTTACTTTGTCGTAACAACGCTACGTAAGATTATGCTAGAGACACTAATTAAAAAAATACTAAAGTCCGGTCTGCAACAATTATGAAGTATTTAGTGTATTTTTTTAAATAATAACAAAAACCAAAATCAGAATCTCTATACTTCGCGTGAGTGTTAGCTACGTGTAGGTATTATCGATGCGGGTAAACTATGTCAGAATGAATCAAAACAAAATCATTTTCACTTCAGTACGCAACTAGAATAAATAACAATAACCTGTTCTAGTTGTTTATAATGTTTATCCATTCCCTTAACAGGTGTAAATGGTCTGTGTTGCGAATTAACCGGAAGATCAGTGACCAGTGCGACACGGCACGGCCTCAGCCAAATTTGGTCAGCAACGGTACCCCGCCGTCGCTGTCGCCGCGCCGGCGCAAATGACCACCAGTTTCCTTTATACCTAGATGAATGAACTGCTACCGGCCACAAAAGAATTGTGCTCCACAATAGATTTCATGACACGGAAGTAATTGGTTATTGAAAATTTTACTGTTGGCTATACAGCGTGATTCAAAAAGGGCGTAAGTTCTAACCTTTGAACTTGCGCTTCTTTTGTAATGAAGGCAGAATTGCGATAGGTGTGTCAATTTAAAAAAAAAACGGTCACAAGAAATCACAATGTTAGTTTGTTGGGAACTATTTATTTTTAAATCAACATTTCGAAATGTTGACTTCACATAATGATTACAAATGCGCTTAAGCGTATAAGGATCAATTGGTTCAAAGGTTAGCATACAGATTCAGAATCATCCTGTAGATTATCATGTTATTGTAATTATTACTTTCAAAGTAGGTATTACTTAGAATTTCTGACGGACGATTTATTTAATCTCTATATCATATTCTAATGCTCCGGATTGTTGGCAATATGGTAACAGCACCTATACCTATACCCATACAACTTCAAAAGGCCAGAAAATAATTTTAACATAATTTGTTTTTTTACCCAATATTTCTTCTGTAATCCAGAGCTTAATAACGGAAGGGCTATGTTATAAGTACTTTAACACTTCAAAAGGCCACAACATTATAACAACCTATTTTTACTTTTACGGTTTACCCAATGCTCCCTATATACTTATGTAATACAGAGTATGTAATAAGAGAAGGGAGGGTTATATAGCCATTTACATTCTAGTTTATTGTTTGTCTTTAAAAATAAACTCATTCCCCTTGTTTTGACGACCACAGGGCCGGGGCCGTAAATATCGCCTGGGGGCCGGGAGGCCGGAATTTAATTACTGGCCAGTGTCCACCACGGTATCCGCTCGTTCCCCAGAGATTAATATTGTCCTGACATCCACAACGTGACCCTACATCTACACTTTATAATCAATACCTAGAATTTAATCATGCTTTTACAAAGCCTCGAATACGCTTTTCGACTTTTTGCACTGTAAGTTGATACTATATACTTCAAGTCTCTTGCCCTATGAAAATGAATAATACCTAATAATAATGCCTACCTCATTAAAGCGCATTAACTACAAAGTTTTTACAGAAACGCTAGAAAAAAATATATAGACGCACTGTCGGTATCAATTTAAATTAGCCAGTATTGAGTAACAAGCAGCACGCGAGTGTCGACTCTTGCGCATGAAATAAGCGCATTAAAATATTTCACGGTCGTAAAAAATATCAAAAACGATAACCGTCGTGGAACGCAGTGAGTGTTCATTTACTATTTAGTATGAGTGGTGGGTATGCGTTCGCTGGAGCGGATATCCGCAACGGTGCCCGGCGTCTGATGCGCTAGTCTTGTTTGGGCTCCATTCTGATTCTAATAGCATCCGCGGTCTGCAATTTAAATTTATTCAATCTGCAATATTAAATATAATTCACTTCAACTTCGGGTAATACAAAAAACACTGTAAAGTGAACCGCTTATAACACATATTACTTGTTTCCATTTTTAGAATCTGGACTCGTCTCTACATTGTTTTTTTTATGCTTCACCTTGATTTTTATTTAGGAAATAGAATTGTACCTGCAAGGGCATTCCCTTTGACACAGCATGGTAGAGTATCAAATAATATTATTAGTTATGTAGGTCAAGAGTATCTAGACAAAGTTGTTCAAGCTGTGCGCAGGGCTCGAATGACCGGACGTGGCTGTTTACCGACGCGAGCCCACGCCGCGTAGGAGTCGCCGTGGTCAATGTTTGCTTGCGTAGCCATTATCCCACATCACTACCAGTTTATAAATTATTTAAACACAATTTAAACAGGAACATGCTACAATGAATGCAGATGCTCTTGTGCTTTAAGTGGTTATAAAGTGATATCTAATTATATCGAGCTTCTAATAAGCACAAGTGGCTCCTATATTTAGCAGTGCGTGATGACCCCAGTTTATTAACTCAACTCCAACTAGAGCAATGCAGACATTAAAGGGCTTTTCAAACAGTGCGGTTACGTTATGTTAAATGAAGAGCGTACATTTATGAACACATTTTTTTTGTAAAAGCATGCTTTATATGTTATTATAGTCCTCACTATCAGTTCTGTCTTTACCTTGCGGGTACACGGGGCACATCCCTACCCACCCACGGGGTCCTCGTCGTTATTGGGTTTCGAAATATCATGTTTGTTAACATGGAAAAGAAAGATGCTTAATTTTTTGTCATTTTTTTACTAAAGTAAAATTTCTAATTCAAAATTACAATTGTTATTTTATTATTTGTTAGCATTACTTTTAAATTGGCATATTGAAATTGTGACTTCACATAATGATTTCAACTACGCCAAAGAAGCACATTTTCAAATTGTAGTATACCATTTATGAACCACGCTGTTTAACAGGATTGTTTAACATTCGGTTTATTTTTGTACTTTCTGAAGTGGTCCCATTTGTTGTGTGTCTAAGTGCCTACGCATGGTTTAAGACAGCCCTGCTGACAATCGACATGACGCCGATATTTAATACTTAAAACAAAAAATAACAACATGTCTGTATTTTTTTCAGAAGCTAGACAATGGGCGCCCCCGCGTGGGGCACCCGCGGCGGCGGCGGCGACCGGCCGCGGCTGCTGCGCATGACGCCGCTGAGGCACAGCTTCGCGGCGCCGGCGTCGCCGCCCGCACCACCCCCGCCCCTCGCTCACGACTACGCCTCAGACGCGGACACCAACAAGAAAGGTAACCTCCCTAAAGCTTCTTAAAAACTTATAATGGAATATATGAGGTAGTCGATTTATACAACCAGTATGAGCCAGTACTTCATGCTTCGACATTTAAAGGTAAAAACAATATTTCTCTCTTCACTCAATCTCATAGTCCGATGGGATGGCAATCTGGCACGACCAGATAGAGATCAGGCGCAGGACCGAAGGCTTTACGTGCTCTCCGAGGCACAAGGGAGTGATAATCATGGTTGAAAATGAGATACGCTCATGAATCCAGAAATCCCAGATGTACTAGCCAGAGTTTGAATCTGCGACCCTCGTTACAGAGGCGAACGTTCTAACAACTTAGCCCACACTGCTTACGTACTTATTACAAACGTATGTGAAGTCCCTACTTAATAAAAATCACTAACAGAAACGTTAAAATGTTTATTGGATAATAGTTTTAAAATAAAATGAATATTTTCCAGAAGAGGGCTGGAACGCCAACTTGTCACAGAGATGGCGAAAACTACGTCGACGGTGCTCCCGCCTCCGGCCCGGCTCGGGCAACCGCGAGCCGAGTCCCGTGCGCGGCTCTCCCTCGCCTCCGAGGCCCCCACCCCACTGCTCTCCGGCGCCACCCTCCAAACTATCCTTCAGACATCGAGGGAAAGTCTACACCACGGCGTCTCTACGTGTCACTAGCGGCGCTCCGGATTTACTCCGCGCTCTAGGAAAGCTCGGCGGTGGGCTACGTCGTAGAGCACTATCCGCACATGACGTGTTAGCGCCGCCACAACAGCAGCCCTCAACCTTCTACGTTCCTAGTCCGACGGCGACGCGGCATCCGCCCTCGCCCTCCCCCACGCGGCAGTCGGCGACAATACGCAGGCGGTGTAGCTCACCTAACGTGTACAGAGCCAAGGGATCGCAGTCACCGAAAGATCTCGCGCCGTTTCTAAGTCAAGAGGACGAGAGTCGTGACGTGGTCGATTACAAGTATGTGCCAGAGAGAAGGAAAAACAGTTCGGAGGGGCGCAGTCGGAGGCCGTACAGTGAGAACGTAGAGTTGGACGTTCCGTATAGGAATGGGTACAGTCGGCTGGCGTCGGAAGTATCACAGGGTGTGTGGGAGGAGCCGTATAGGTTGCCAAGGGTGCAAGTGCGGCAGGAGCCGGTGCAGCAGGTGCGGAATGGCGTAGCGGAGCTGCGGGTGAGCGCCACGCCCCGCGCTGCTCGCCCGCCGCCGGCTCCGCCAGCCACCGCGCCGGGGGGGAAGCGCCCGCCCGCACCGGAGCCAAGAGATCATCCACACACATTTGAGGTACTATACTACTGTTACTATACTATAGAGTAAAGTAAACTCATTTATTTTTCTGTCATGTTATAAAAGAAGCTTATTGTGCATTCCAGGTTAGGTTCACTAAGTCTGCTGGCGGCAAGGGACTCGGGTTCAGCATTGTGGGCGGGCGGGACTCGCCACGCGGCGACATGGGCATATTTGTCAAAACCATATTCAATAACGGCCAAGCGGCTGAGTCTATGCTGCGGGAAGGTCAGTCCGAGAATATATATAAATGTAATTGTTTAATAGCCCGTATTTATGAGTACTTATATGGTAATGCGAAAAGTAAAATTCGCCATAGCCATAGTATCATCAATTTTGACATAGTATTTAAATCTGTAATATCAATTAGTTATTAGTATTACTCATACATAATTGAGAAATAATACGATAAGCTAAACACCTAGCTATAAATAACTTCATCTCCCTCCACCACTACGCAACTGGACAGCTGGAACCACAAAACTTAATGAAAATCATAAAAACAACACAAATTTCAACACACTCAATCATTCGGTAAAACGATTGCACATAACTTTTTATTGCCGCGGTCATCAAAATATCGTCAAGGTGCAGAATTCATTAAATTCCGTTACACGACAGCTGCATTCCTATTACCTGGCACTTACATCACCTGCTAACTATAAATAACAACTTAAAGGTTAAATTCGAAATACTAATTAGCATAGGCACGTGGCAATTAGATCGCCCTTGTAAAACGCAAATAAAAACGCCTTACGAAATATGGACTCGTTTCTTGTTCCTTGTTATTAGGATCGTTAGATCATTCCGTTATTAGCTATATAAATAGTTAATACATACAAATATATATATTACTTTAGTATATAAGCAATACACGCGTTGAATACAATAATACCCATTTTGCCCATAATAATGGGCAAAATAAAACCGTACGTTGTTCAAATAACCCCTTTTATTTGACACGCACACATCATACCTTACATGGCGACCCTGCCAGTAAGCGATCGGGATCGCGTTTGTGAATTTTGGCATTTGAGCCTGTAATCAGTACTGAATTACCTACCATACTAGAGAGTATTATTATTTTTATTAACAAATTAAATAATCAAGTCAATGAAATTCGAAAATCCTAGTACAGTTAAATGATATCTACTTATGCCTGTTGAAATACTACCTCCTTCGAATTAGGGGGTGTAGCCCGGTTAGTCGAAATATTACGGTTTATCTATTACCATTACAAGTATTGTCCCCGGTTAAAGTAAATGATTCAAATTAAAAAGTAACCAATCAAGTTAAAATAAATGTCCGATGTTGGTACAGGGGAAAAGTGTTACAAACTTGCTTAACTGTTCACACGAAGTCAGTGTAGTACTTATACTTAGCTGCTCGTCAACTTTTTATCAATAATTGTGTACACCGGGCATATTCACTGTATTCATCCAAGGATGAGTTACTTAACAAATGACTCTTCGACTCGAACCGCTATTAACTGAGACCGCAGGTCCAGTCGACATCGGTTCCAGATAACTCAAGAGCTAATTCCAGCGGAGATCTCTTTAACAATGCTCAATTGTTTCTTGCTTAAAAGTTTTACACAATGGGGTAAGGTAACACACCGCTTGGGTGTAAAACTCTCGGCTTGTGAACTTTCACAATTACAAGATAAAGCCAACAAAACCGAATATGTCTAAGGTGTCAATTGGATTTGGATTTCAGCCAAATATTGCCTAGCTCCATCATATATATAGCATGAACATGTCATCCTCGTGTTCCAGGTGACGAGATAGTGTCAGTGAACGGGCGCGGCACTGGCGGACTCACGCACGGCGAGGCGATCCGGCTGTTCAAGGATGTGCGCGCCGGGCCCGTGCTGCTGCGCGTGGCGCGCCGCGCCGCGCCGCCGCCGCGCTGACTGCCCTGCGCCTGCTGCACCGGCCTGCAGCAGGCGCCGCTACCGACAGATATGTACGCTACCCTCTAATATTATTTAGCATTTCTGATATCTCACGGGCTGGCAAGAGCAGAAAAACTCGATTTCACTCACTGAAAGTATAAGTATTTTTCTCATGAACAGATAGGTGTGCACGCTAAGTGACATCAGCCGCACTTGTCAGTGTAGTGAGGCAGGGTAGGCGTGGTTGGTTCCTCATCGAGTACCCGCATGTACCGTGGCACAACTCGTGTTGAAGTCAGCTAAGAGATATTATAAAAAAGTCTCTGCACTTATTGTGGCTGTTGCCCTGAAGCCCATGCTTTAACGAAGCATTGGCTCGCAGTCTCCCCATACTTCAGACTAATTATCCTTTACTACTAAATAACTACTCAATATTTTATTTCAACGTGAAAAAGTTTGGTAACTAGTATTATTTTGTTCAAGGTTCAGAATTTTTATGCCTGGTCTATGTCAACTGCTTATAAACCTGTGACGTTAGTCACGGTTTTGGCATCGGCAACATTTTGTTACTGACAATATAATATAAAATATATAGTGATATATTATTGAAGTAGAGAGTTTAAAATACCAAATAAAAGACGGCATAGATAGACTATGAACCTAGCCGAGATTAATTCAGTATTTTACTTCAAGCAAGTTCAAACTGAGAAAATTATTAGAAATACCTACCTATATAGAAAGAAACGCAGCTTACATAATCTATGTCTAACTAGAATATTGAGATGTGATGTAACCGGAACACATGTAATTCCAAGTTAATTAAGACAAGTACAATAGGTACGTAAGTGCTGATAGTAGATATTAATTAAGCAAACGGAATGTATTTGATACGCACAGAGATCGATACAATTTGCTAAAAATTGTCTGTGATATTGATATTCAAAGTGGAACGGCACTCGCAGTGCACTGTAGAGGAAGTACTAACTTATTTTTATATTTTAATTGTAGAAGTAATGTAGTACTTATTTATTGTAAAGATATTAATGTAGTACCTACATATATTTTTAATACATTGTAATGTTTATGTTGCTATTTCTCGTGTGTAGATTAGTTGTGCGTTTGCAGCTCGTACTACCTAGTGTCATTTATTTTATATAAATCAAGGAGCCGCAAGCATATTGTTTTGTATACTTTTTAATGGCTCTTTTAAATATGAAGAATCAAAAAGAAAATGTTACGCACTGAAATTGTTCCGTACCATTTAACTAAGTACGGTATCAACTTTATAAATTGCTGTTTTTCCGCGAACGGCAGCATCTTAATAATGTATAATACTATGGCTTTACTATAGCATTAAATACTACTTAAAGCTTTATATAATTATTATGAACTGTTGACCAGTGGTTTAATAAAATAATACATTATATCTACATAAGGTGGCTAATAACATATTTTTCGCAGTTATACCTACTAAAAATAATGTAGACATTTACTCGAAAATAAAATATTTTTAAAAGACCTAGGAAATTACTGTGTTTTATTTGGGTCGGATTCGACCTTCCCAAGACTTCAACCTATACATACTTAGTACATGGACACTGAATAAAATCAGGGCAGAAGTTTCAGTTACACACATATACACAAAGACAAAGGGGCTTTGTAAGAACAAGAGGTCCATTTTGATCTCACCGGTGGATTGACGGATAGTTTGTTTACCTGTTTAAACCACCAGTAGATTCATGAGGAACTATGAAGGTAGGTACCATTTCCTACAAAGAAATAAGTCAATATGAGAAGTATGAAGTTTGCCAAATCGCCATTATGCAAACGAATCAAAGGTAGAGAGATACTTACTCGCATGTGCTCGTTAAAAGCTCATATAATATCCCGTGAGCCCCGTCAGCACAACGGTTTAATGGCCTGTAAAAGTCGAAGACTTGCTTAAAAGCTGAAATTTATTACTCCTGTAATTAACAATCCTTGTCTTTTTAAAATGTAACATCTGAATACCAGAAATGTAGAGGACCTTATTTATTATGCCCTTAATTGGGTTTAGACCATACCAATTTACAAATAATATTTATTAAAAAAAATTCATCATGGTTGGTATTGGTACAAAACTTAACACGTAGATAGCCTAGAACGAAATAAGGAGTGATACTAAACTGATAAGGATTCTGAAGAAAACCACATTTTATATTTCGGTGATTATATTATATTTAAAAAATAAAAGATTAATAAAGTACTTAAGATAATAATATGTCACCCTATAATGACAGGTGATCTAGCTTATACTGCAGGATGACGTCATAGACGAGACGATATCAGTCCTGTTTGTATCTAATATTCTATGGAATCGCTAACAATTTAAATTGATACTTAAATACAAGAGAGTGTTCAGCGCATATGGATTTCATGGCGCTCACGCATAATACAGGGATCCCATAAGTTTCAAAGAACACAGAAACACAGACGGTGGAATGTAAATGCTGAACGCTCTTTGTCCGGTTCCTTAATTTTAACGACGATAACATTTTATTTTAATAATTGACAAGCTTTTACCTACTGATTATTAATTTTAGAACTTGTAATTAAATAGGTAATTAATTCCTTTTTCTGAGATTCGTCAGACCATAGAACTACTGAATATTATAAAACTTTAATTAATAAAAAAAAACAATGATATTATTTACATTTATACGCTAAATAGTTCGTTGTATTAAAACTAAGAAATGGTAAGTTAACTTGGAGAGGCGATGACAGGCAATTCATAATGGCAAGTAACCTGTTGAAACAAATAATAACATTGTACTTCATCCCATTACACACAATCAACATGACCATCCTATAAAATCAGAGCTGGGAGTATAATATGTGAAGCCATTTATTAAATAGACCAACATAAACTAAGTAACATGATTATTATTATGGTACGTCCGAAGGGAAACCACTTAATATTACAAATAATATTTCAGCTCAGAAAATTTACATGCTATAATAATATTCCCATCAAAGCTTATGTTAGTGAGTAACGTAAAAGCACCTTAGTTTTACGCGTGTTTTCCTGTAAACTAAGTATAATCTGCGTTAATCTATCGGACATATAAATAGAACCTATGTCGTATACCACTGTGCGCATGAATCTCCATACTTAAAATGGCACTTAAATGTAATTGATATTCATAATTATATTATTTCAAAGTAGTACTTTGAGTACAGGTCTCAATTTTAATTTATTTTTATAGTCCAGACTAGTTAATTAAACCGATTTAATTAATAAATAAACTTTTTAACAAACAACTGAGACAGTCTTAAAAATCTTATCGTTACGAGAATTCGTATCGATTATATAAATTACTTATATACAATCTTAAAAGAGACGGTGACTTGAGGCAAATTGGAAGTAGTAAAGGAGAGCAACAAGCTGGGGGCTCTACAATCAACATGTCGTCGAACGTTGAACGTCGCGAACTTTATAAATTGAATTCGCTGTACTCTTCCTTCAACCAACACTCTCAAATAGATGTTGCTATCAGCCCATATTAGCTGCTAGCCGAGTACTGTTTTCACGTCACCGAACAAATTTAATCAAAGAGATCCTTCTTCCAATTTGGTCTTACCAACACGAAAAACGAATTGAAATAATATATACCGACTCTTCTACCGTCAATCAAATCTTATCTTTAGTAAGTAACTTTAAACGTCTTTAGGGTTCCTAAGCACAAGGGTAACTGGGCCAGCAGGCAGAGCCTTGAGAGCTGCCCAGGCTTGTGTGCGCGTGAATCCCTCCATCGACTGTCCGCCAGCCGACAAGAGTTCCGCACCGACTAGAACGTGACCACTTTGTGCTGCTGCTCCTCCTGTAAAGTGTAAAATACCACTTATACCTTTACCTATTAGCGTTGCTTGTAATAATTAGCCTATAATGTCCCATTGCCAGGCTCGGGCCGCCAATCAAAGTAAGGGGGTTTCAGGCTATAGTCCACCGTGCGGGTTGACGGATTACGCACGTTTTTTAAGATATACAGGTTTCCGCTCGATGATTTATTTTACCGATAAGAAAGTGATAGGAAAACATAGTTGAAAATAGGATGACAAAAAATCTCGTCTCGTCGTCAAAAAGCCATCATGGATATAAGTTGCCGAAAAGGTAGGCAGAAGTTGGGTGCACCACATTTCGCTAATAGTATTTAGATAGAATGATCATTAAATATTGTGACCATCAAGTGGTGTGTTCGTCTAGCTATGTTTTATTTATTCAAATAGGTTTCTAAGAACATAAAATATTTGGTCAAGCAAATCTAATGGAAGAAATCAAACCTGCGAAAAGTTTTTTAATGGTGAGAGGGCGATCACCGCGTGGTGAATCTCGGCCTCCATCCAACCCGAAGCCAAGTCCCGCGCCGCCGCCAGCCTTCTCCACCAGCACTGACACCACTGATCCACCAGATTTACTCAGATCCGCAACTTTTTCAACAGTCTCTCGTCGGGCCTTCGACTCCGCTGAAACGTGACAGATTTCATTGTTTAAAGGAGTCATATGAATTTAAAGTATGTTGAAGTTGAAACTATGTTGTTAAAAAAACTCAAATATTCAGTTTGAACCTTTTTCAGAGCCGCATCCCACACCATTTTCATTTTGACGATTTTCGATTTCTATCTCGATTACAACTTCTGAGCGTTGTTCCTGTAAATTTAAAATTAATTTGTTGGTAAGTAATAGATATTCAATATTTAATTTGTATCACTTGATAAATAATACTGTTACCTTAAGAATAGTAACCGATTGTGCGTGAGTCAAGCCTGTCATAACGCTACCATTGATACTCCTAACTTTGGCTCCTCTTTTCAGTCCCGCTTTAGCCGCCACGCTGTCTGCCAAAATTCTATGAACCTGCAAAAACCAAAACATTGTAATATACTATGTGCGATTTATTTTAAAAAGCATTATAGACAAAAAGATACTTTAAAATATATACCGTAACATCCTTTGCTTCGCAATCGATTCCACCAGCTAAAATTACTCCTACTCCAGTACCAGCACCGCGCTTGAGATGAATTAGTTGTGTTGGAATTTTCACAACTTCGCTAGAACTTTTTTCTGCTTTTTTAGTCAATGTTTCGTTTATTTTTTTAATAGATTGTAATGGTTTTTCTTTTTTTGAGACAATAGTACTGCTATTTATAATATCAACCATTTTTGAATCTGCAATAACTTGTTTAATTTCTTTTTCCTGTTTAGTGGCAAAGGGTGATGGGATTGCACTACAAGTTTTGACAATTTCAACATCACTCTTTTGAATAGTATTTGTTATTTTGTTGCTATTATAATTATCAAGACCACCTTTTTTCATTTCCTTAATTATTTTTTCTGATATAACCTTGGGGCCATCTTCGGCTTTGGGACTTTCTAAGGTATTAATATCGGGTTGTTTGTTTTTATTAGCTGAACTAGAATTCCGTTTCAGACGTGTAACTTTGTAGTCATTCTTCCTTTGCCTTACGTTACTATCGCTGTCACTATCGGAGTCGGTTTCGGCAATAACTTTGTTGCGTCGTCTGTTTTCACCTTTATTCGATATAACACTCACCGACGGCGTGAGCGTAGAAAGGCGATCAGACGTTTTCTGTACTGGACTCGGGGATCTGTTGCAAGACTCGTGTGAGAACTTAGCTTCGATCAAAGGTGACTCGAGTTTAGCATCTCTGCCACTCCTGCACTTAGCCGATGCTAAAATATTTCGTCTGTTTAATGTATCTACATTATAAGTTTTCGAAACTTTTCTCTTGTCTGAGTCAGCGACAGAACTTTCAAGTGAACTACAACTCGCTTGCGATCCAGACGTAGCTGCCGAACCCGCTGAGGAACTGAGTGAAACGTTCGTATCAGACGATACGGACCTACAAACATTACGTTTAACATATTCTTCACATGTCTTTTCTGCAATAGAAGACTTATTTGGAATCTCAGATTTTACCATGGAATAAGTTGCATAATGTGATACCCTTGGTGATAGCCGCGAGCTATCTGATTCAATATTGTCTATGATATGCATAGGGGATGACGCTGACGATCGATAACTAGATTGCGTTGAACTCATCGCCGAATCATTATCACTATCTACTACATCAGTAGCTGTACAAACTTTGATGTCTACGTTCTTATAGTCACGAGCATAATTCATTATTTCCTTGTAATCTTTCTTTGACACATTCTTAGTATCTGTGGTGCAAGTTTTAGCTGTATAAGTGGTTGCGGATAAACGCCCTAAAATCCCATTTGTATCCAATGATCCTCTTAATGGTTTTGATCCATAAGACTTATAGTTAATTTTGTTTAATGACTCTAATCTCTCATTAAAATTGGGTTCCGGAGTTGATTCCTTGGAGAGCGATGACGGCGTATACACCTGTAAAGATTTTCGCTTGAATGCAGGAGAATATTTTGGTATATTATTAGGCAAAAGGTCGGCTCTCCACTTTGTCTCATTTAAAGTAATTGGTTTCGTAGAATTATTTGTTTTCGTGACATTGTTACTTGAATTATTTTGATTTGGTTTGACATGGAACGTCTTACAAAGAGTATCCTGCACTTTTATCTCTGGTAGATCCACAATTGGAGTATGAACTTCAGGTATAACCAGACCTCTGAGCTTAGACATTGATTTCTTTCTCTGCTCAATCAAATATTCTAAATTAGACTTATGGGCAGATGTGTTACTCTTGATACCGTTGTCATCACTCACACTGCGGGCATGGTATACAGTTTTCGCAAAAGTAGGGTCAGTATTTGAAGGTAATGTCGTTATACTTCCATAGAAGAAAGGTTTGCTTTCTGTGTAGAGTGAAGTGTTGCTACTTTTCGCAGAACTATAGCTAGAAGTAGTCGGAGTTCTTTCAATAGCTCCCAAAACTTCAGGCCTATCTGTGACTGTGTGTCTCTTATAACAACGAGGCACTTCGTCAAGATTGTCTTGCGACTTCGTCAAGCGTCTGTCCAAGGAAGATACATCAATGTAGCTGCTAGCATAGGCTACCGAACTCTTCCTGACGCTTGAAGGATTTCTAACTGGCAAAGTTCCACATTTGTCCAGTCGATCCGAAGATGTTGATCGGTCGTTAGAGAACATGGCGATTTTATCTTTAACACTTGCTTCACTACGTGCATCTTGTGTTCTCGACGAATAAGAGAATCGCGGTCGTGCGCCTGGCCAGCCGGCTGGCAGCCGCGGGGGAAGGCGCGATGGCGGCTCTGGTGTTTTTTCAAGGGCCTCGCAAGGCGTCTCTACTCCATCTGGAGGTTGCCTGGGACACGATGGAAGAGGCGTCTCGTCATTAGAAAGACTTTTATCTTCGGCATCGCTTTTGTTGACTCGATCTGAAAATAAAAACATATTACGCTTTAGGAAGTCATGGCAGCAAGCAATCATAGGTTAGTTGAGGCAAATTAGATGGCAGCACAATTAAAGATAGCACATTTAAAAAACTTTCTGCATGATATATTACTTAAGTTAACCTAAAATAATTAGGAAATAATATTTTAAATTCCTAATATTTTACATGGAGTCATTAAATTAAACACATCGTTTCAAATAACAGGGTTCCTCACAGCCACTGCGTTTTACTCATGCTATTAGCAGCACGCAACCTCGTCTGAGCGGTGTCTATAGGAACAGCTGATCAGATCCAGTTGCCGTTTCTTAGATCCTTATTAACAAAACATTTCTGATTTAACTTAATTAACCGGGAGGTTCTGGGCTAAATGCATACCCTAGCCGTAAAACTAGGTGAGACCTCTCCTAGTACACATTTAACCTTAGTTAGAGGGGCTAACAAGAATCTTATAGTGGGTAATGTGATTATCGCATATTACGAGAAATTTTGTCGTATTTAAAAAAGAAAAAATAATTCAACAAGTGATGCTTGAGCAGTAATACGAAACAAAAAATAATTATGAAGTGTGTACATACCTATGTGTGCATTGAGCATCACTTGTACGTAAGTGAATAAATTAAATACAAAAACCAGGTCAACTTTACACTATAGCAATACAGTAATTAAATATTTCTCGCTATCGTTCAAGAAGGTATCAAGTTCTACTGCTGAATGCACTTTATAGTGCAATGTTAATTTTATATAATGTTCACGTTACGACGCTAACCGTTCTGATGAAAAGGTGATAAAATACCCGACGAAACCTCTAACAAAGTTAGGTAAATGAATCTGTGTTATGAATCACACGCAGTGTCCTATTACTATTGACCAATTCAATGTTAGCTAAGACGATGCGTCACCTTATTCCATCATGAGCATTACTTACTTAGTCACATGTATTTTGATGCGCAAAAAAACCTTTAAAACATAACCAGGAAAACAACCATATGTCACAAAACGTTATCACACCAAGCTCATTTCCTTTGTTCAAACTGGTTATGTGCAGGACAAAGACGTATACATGAGTAGATACCTTCCTTCTCCTCTTCGATTCGGTGTAAACAACGAGAATGGCGGATTTTGACGACGCTATAAGATTTCGTGTCCAGCACTATCACGTTTTGAGTATACATCGCGTATGGGTAACAATGTCGGTCGCCTGTTCAGGATTCGGTCCCTTTGAACTGATCCAAACGGGCTTATCTAATGGTCCTCCATATTAAGTAAATGGAAACGTGGAGGCGTGCGATCTCAAGATCACTTTACCTCAAAAATACTTTGTGAATGTGCTTACTTTAAGAACAACGCGAAGCCACTGATGGTATTCCAACACATAGTTTCCAGTAAACTTAATATTTACAGTATTTTGCAGACATGGCACGCTTCAGTGTATTTGAACAGCTGTTATTGAAATTCAGGTTTAGAATGGACATCCTCAACGGTTTTTATATTACAATATCATATATGTTGTGTCGTCATTAAATTGGAACAAAGACATTGGATTAATTTATTCAGTTGGGTAAACTAAATGTAAGTAGGTAAGTACTATGTGACCGACGTAGGGTGGGTGTAGAATGACATCAGTTATATTGCTTAGGTCTGTCTAAAATATCAATACATTCCTTCCTTTGTAGTTTGAAACCATAATAATTGTTATAGTATCTAAGTACCTGTGATATTTGTAGTTGCACCAATTAAATTCATGACATGACAGGTACCTAGCTAGGTAACTGTATGCAAAGTTTTCTACATGGTTGCTGCTTACAATATTACAATGTTATGCTGAGTAGGTAGGTAATATAAAACGTGTGTAAGTATGTGTTGTGTTTGTGTTTTATTTATATTTCAATGTTAAGCAGGAAGTCCATTATGCAACTTCCTTATAAATTACTTTCCCGATTGTAAATGTTACTTCATATTCCAAAATATTCACGGGTCATATTATCACGCTGCATCCTGTAGAGGCATTGGCATGCGTCTCATCTTATTTCACTTATTTTTTGATTTATTAACTAGCTGTCCCGGCGACCTTCGTACTGCCTCAGAATCCAATGTATGAGAAAATGAATTATATTTATTATTATATTTTTTTATGATTTTTCCCATGTTTTAATAGTTATTCTGGGCAGATACTTATCTCTGCTTGTTCTTGCAAAATAAAAGATCACGAAAATCGGCCCACCCGTTAACTAGGACGACTTTGATTTATATATATATAGCTAAATACACCACATAAAACATACATGCACCTACTTAGTACCAAATGAAATATAAAAAAAACATGTTAATCTTACAAACTACGGAACATTCCAAATTTCCTTGATAAATGGCTACACGATCTTTATAGAAATTGTTATTACATTTTCCCTAATAGCTGCATATTTTTTTAATCTACATAATGTAAAAGTTACGAAATTCGAATCTAAAGTTTCACTATGTAACTCAAGTTTCAAGATTGTATTCGGTAAAATCATGAAACTTGAAACGGATTAAAAACAAGTTGCAATGAAGGCTGTATAGCAGGAAGCAGTTTGAAGAAGGTGACTCGGTAAGCCGGGCTCGGGACCGCACAAATACACATAAGTACAATGTAGACAACAATAAGACCTACACGAACCAAGCCGTCGATATTCTATAAGGTCATATCATGAAACAAACACTGGTTTTATTGAATACTAGCGAACATTATTAAAAAGAAATATAGTCAAAGAAGAAAAGCTTTGTGAGTACAAAATATTAGTTGATACAAACCGTGAAGGGACACCGAACGTCTAGGCAATGGCCTCGTCTCCAACATTGTGAATAAAAACAATATTCCACTTCCAATGTGATTGTCACTTAAACCAATTCATAACGCTACACTTTCATTCGTCAAACCAGTTTATGATTCCTGTTCATTCTGAAAACTTGCTTTCATTATAGTTACACTCGGGAAAAAATAAAAAAAAACCGCCGCCGAAAAAAATACTATTCTCTCTTAGTGACTTCACAATATTGCGTATCTGCGAGTATGCGATGAAAGAGGCTCGAGTTAAGAATGCGGAACATGTCCATTAACGACCGAAATATCAGTGATTTAACATAGGGCGGTGCGTGCAGCAGCGTGCGCCCACGGCGGCGCTACGGGGCGTGCGAGCGGCGAGCGGCGAGCGCGGAGCCGCCGCGACATGGCGCGATGCACTGAGTCGCGGTGGACTTGCAGAAATTTGCAGCGTCGCCGCCCTTGACGGGGGCGTTGCTCCGAGCCAGGGACGGACACCGAGCTGCGCACGCGACGCTCCCCGCCACCCGGCGCCCGCCGCACCAGCCCATCGCCACCCGATCAAACTATCGTTATTAACCGCCACCCCTACCTATACGTCCACTAACACATGAACTCGAATGACCGCTCCCTGAAACACCGCTCATTAGAACGGAATGCTAATTGTAGTGTTCTAAGTATGATCTCGATAAGCAATATAAATTGATCGGTATCGTAAACTATTTTTAGCCAGTAGGCGCTGGAGGGCGGCGACCGTGAGCTCTTGCGCAGAGCAGACGGGGCGCCCGCGCACCACAGATGTCAGGGCCACATCGCCCCTTGTTCAACACGACGCTATACTTCCGCCGGCCGTAAAAATACAGAAACTGTTTCTAATTTTTAATTAAACTTGAACGGTTCAAGAGAACTCAGTGAATTAAAAGCGCTTGCACGGGGCGGCGCTTTCTTTTCATATTTGCGGTAAAAGAACGAGCGGCATCGTGGAATGCCCCTTGTAGGTACGAGAGTGACGTCGCTGTGGCCACAAGAGGCTGGAATGCTGCCGGTGCCCTCCGCCACCGCCCCTCGCAATCCGGACGCGGCCTTTAAACCGCTTCGACGTGTTTGCAGAGTTGTTTGCACATTTTTTTACATTCCCGTCCTTTTATTAGGCCCTCCTATATTATACCTACCTCAATATAGAAATAGATGTTCCATGGAATCGTTACATGGGGTAGGATTTTCAATAGGTTTTTTACTTAATATTTGTATCTCTCTAAAGGAAACAAATCAATTGATATAAGTTGATACTTAAATGTCGTGAATAGAATGTCGGACTTAATTTCACCTTAATAACCAATAATAAAGATATAAGCGCAAACCACATTATATCTAAAGTGCGTGGTATCTTCTTATGCAGGAAGGTTTATAGGGAACTTTTTCTCGTTGTTTAACATAATTGACGGACTAACGGCGAAACTATGAAATGGATAAGCGAAAGAAAGTGCAATCGATTTCACTTTCAAAACTAAATTAACTTTCTCCAGTGACATGTCTTACGTAATCTGAACAAAACAAGTCTGTAATAACCGCAACATTTATATCTGCAAAGGTCGTCGGGCAGCATTTATTAACTAAACTTATCAAAGTTACATTACGCTAAAGCCCGGCCCGCGTAACAATATAATGGATACCTATTGCTTATAGATCATCCACACAATCGCCTCTGCTTGTATAGCGTAACATTATTAAATATAAAGATGGTATTTATGAAAGTCTCTGAGACGGCCGGTCCATTCATGTCTCGAAAATAATGAACGATCTTAGCATGTACTGTGTGAACTTAAGTAACTTACAATACAAGCTTACCAGAAGTCAAAACACTTTTTGTTCCGATACTTTCGTACAGTGAATGGCCTGCGCGGAGCGGCTGTCCACCGCATGCCGCATGATGAATAAAAATATTTTTGTGTCGGTATGTGGCGAGATGACTTCTGCGAGTCAAAGGGAGGCCACGCACTGAAATCCACAAGGGAACATACATCCCAACATGTAAATAACGACTTTATGTCCCTTATATTTAGATGTTACATCGCTCCAGCTATACGAAGCGCTTTTTGTTACATCCTCGATGGAAAGGAAATGCCGAGACTTCCAACTTAAACGGCGAGCGGATGACTTGATAGCCATCTGAGGCTTTTATAGACTAATTTCGCGATAATTTTGTTTCGATTTTCAATTCAGAAAATAGTAAACTAAAAAATGTATAAATTAATTTTATGCAGACGGATACCACCCATGCTTGATCACAAAGCGTCGATCGTGCTGAACCACAAAATTGACAATCACTTTCAATCATAAAATGAGTTTGCAGAGACGGTAGGTATGCAGAGTGTTGGGTGAACAATGAAAGCCGACGGGCAGGTCGTGGTCGTCACTTTAATGATCGTGCAGCGGGAATCCAGCCCACCTTACTTTCCTCGCGGGAATTCATTTGAAAGTAGGTACATTTATTAAGTTTAAAGTATTCAGACTTAAAAAAATATAATTGTGTGGCTGATTGAAAGTCTTGGTCATGCATATGAAATATTTTCATAGGTATTTCATGCATAGGAATTTCAAATTAAGATACCTACACGAAACTATACAAAGTCTAATAAACGACTATTGCTTACAGGTGGCGATGACCATTGGCGGTAATGCCAATATAAATGTAAAGTACCTACCTATCTACAGCAGATAATTATTTTTACACGAATACATATTTTTGTTTGTTATTATTTGTATGGATATATTAATCTTCACTAAGTACAAAATTTAAGTAGCCCCACATAGATTATTGTTATACCTAACCAATTGGCCCAAAGTTGGAGCGTTGCTGGCAGACAATAAAAATACTTCAGCTCATGAAATGTCGCATAACTAGAACACTTGTGAGGCTTTGTTGCGGATAATGTTTCCGAAAGCACGTACGCAATGCCTTCCAAGCCCTGCACCGAACCTGCATCACACCATGTGGTGCGCACGCGCAGGTGCGAGAAGCGAGCCGCACCAGCGCAAGGTGCGCTTTCACGACCCCAAATAATATCGCCAAGTGAATATTGATCAAAAACAGGACCTCCACTACTGCTCGGTCCAGTTTAAGAATCAAAGAAACAAAAAGAGAGCCTTGAAACAAGTATATATGGAACGACACAGTAACTAGATATTCAAGGTGAATCAGAAAGAGTTTACCAAAATAGAATTTCTCTTGTTTTTTTTTTAATTGTTATTTTATTGGTAACATTTTTTTTTAATAGACATCCAAATTCTTTCTTCACATAATAATTACAAATGGGCTAAAGAAGCGCAGGTTCATATACTTAATAGGCTTAGGCTTAATATACCCTTTCTGATTCACTCTGTATAAGTAGGTAAACAGCAAGAACACAATATCCTAACGTCGAGTTATCACTATGCTGTTACCAACGTAGGTTTTCTACATCGCCCATCATTATTTAATTGCTTTTAAATAAGACTGTCCCAAGAACTGTAGAATACCTGGCAACACTAGACATCCCGTTATACCTACCTAAATATATGCATAATGTAACACGTATATTCTCCAAAAACGCGATAAATAATACGTTTCTCTATGGGTTCAACAGCACTAATGAGATTGAGAAATTTACATAAACATTAATTTTGCAACCATTCTATATGTTTACCTAATAGTATACCTACGATAGAACAAGTTTTTTAGCATGGTAAATATTATACAATACCTATCCAACTGCGCTATAAGCTACACCTGCATAATACTATAGCTGGCCATGATGTTACAATATTTTTATCAGTTTTCACTAACTAATATATACAGAATTATACATATATATATACAAGATGATACATATATATATATATATATATATATATATATATATATATATATATATATATAGATACAAGCCTTTGAACCTGCTTCTTTAGTGCATTTGTAATCATTATGTGAAGTCTTAGTATACGCTTTCCGAATACTCCTGTATATCACTTAAATAGATTGTTGTGTGCGCATTGAACAAGATGTCTTTAAGTTTTATTACAACTCTACAACAAATTCTTGACTTAATCAGTAGGTATCCAATTCTCCAAAGAACGCTACATTATAGAGCCCTTGCCAACGCGCTTGTGAAGGCGGTGATCCAATTACAAGGCACGTTCCGCGTCAGGTAGCACCTACCTTGAAATACCGCAACTATTGATATTTTTGACTTGTTTTAAAATGGCTGTAGCATATGCATACATAACTAAGAACACAATGTTGGTCATATCGACGGTGATATCTCATCACCTAATTATATCTCATCACCTAAAGGCTTTTAATCATCCATGAAATAGTCCGATGTGCACCCACGTATGGCATCAAATACGCTTATTGTGAGTGTACAACGAGTAAATGACATAACGCAATTAGCAATACGTTAATCTATAATGAGGAGGAAGATCTCTTACTTACATTATTCACAGATATGGGTCATATTTTTATAAAAATCAGATGGTATGAGTATTTGCAAACAAATGGCACACACGAGCGTGCGTCGATAAAATCTCATCAATTAGGTATTTGTAATTTTCCAATCAATTAAACAGCAATACGAGACGCGCAATCCTTCCTTCAAGCAACTAAGCGCTTAACATGCACGTCGGCAACTTAAAGTAACGCGTGCTGCATTTACCGCTTTATCATAGAACTCCATCGGCATCCATAATACCTAATTGTTGTTGGCAACATTTCGCAGACGAGCAATGTCTATAAAAACAATGTATCGGCCTAGCTTTTGATATTATAGTTTTTCCGCCATTTTTGCATGTTATAATCGATATTCTGATTAAATTGTACCCTACTTGAACCAAAACAAATTGGACTTAACTTGTCCTTAGTTAGTAATAAGCGCATTTCGTACCCATTACTTAATAATAGCAATATACTTATGGCGATACCAAATTAAATTAATAATTAAAGTAATTTATTTTATGGTACATATTCTTACCTTCCCAAAAACTTCTCTCGAATGATGATTTTCGCTCTTTCGTTTCGTTATTGACATCGATTTGCTTTCTGAAACAAAAATGAAATGAATAAATACAAAAATAATATATGTACTAAGGTTTTATATCATGTTCTAACTTGTTAAAATAGATGCCAAAAGCTAAAAACATTAAGAAAACATGTATAAACTCTCGGATTATAATAAACAATTTAACGCAAGCATAGCGCTTTACTAACTATATAATCGTGTAAATAACTATTATTTAAAGAATGTCTATTCCATTGGAATAATTTGCTTGTATAGGCAAAACTGTGTACCTATTGGAATAATTTCTATTCTCAATGGTTAATCATCTCTACTTATTTAATCGACTGATGGTTTATAGTAACCTCTCCTTTGTCATTACAACCGACTGCTCAGTATCGACTCTGTCATCGACCGCTTGTGGTGTATAGTCGCCTGAAAGCTCATTAAACTTGACTGTATGTACACTATCTATTAAAATCTGTTTTTAAATCGCATCACAGGTCATAAAAATCGACTTGAGATTATAAACTATGGTAATAGAGCCCAGTAAATCGAGGGTAAGTTCGGTAACGGCACGGTGCCTCACCGGTATGCGAAAATGAATGAGCAACGAAATGTTTTGCAATAAAAATGCGGGTGTGCATTTTATTTCCAACGCAGCACCTTTCGGCGGCGGCACCTAATGATATTAATTATGGGCACGTGCACTGAATTACTGAGGGAGCGATTTATAGCAATGCAAGTTACATACACACCTACCCATAATGATAACATAAATAATCGCCAGACGAGCACACCAACTATACGGTTCCACACTAAGCAACGCTTGTTTTATGGGTATCGTACAATGGACTGGGGGCGAGCCCAGTATATATTACTTATATAGATATTAAACGTCCATGACTTGGGTACACAAATTTTCGTGCTTATCACACAAAGTTTGTTCCAACCAGGATTCGAACCCCTCCTCGGCACGGAAAGCAGGGTCACTACCAACTGCGCTAATTAGGCCGTCAACACACACATAATAGTATATTATGTTTACAAATTACTTAATATTAATCTGAATTATAATAAGCTTACTTTAAATTCATAACAGTATGACTCGTTAAACGACCCCGTTCGAGATTTAATTTTGTGGAAAAGTAAATTTCATGGTTTCTTTTTTTTTATAAAAGCTATGTAGGAACATTGCTATCATTTCGCCCGCGGCTCCGCTCGCATAGACTACACGGTTTATATTTTTTTTTATATTTCCATACAAACTGGCACCCCCTTTCAGTCCCCTTAGGGGAATTTAATCTCGAATAATTACATGATAAAATCAACATAATATGCCCTCCTAAATACGCGTTTCTACCTTAAGAGGTTTAAGCTTACAGCGTGCTTGTGTGGTAGGTGCATTGTTGTAGTATATGGGGAATATATTGTAGGTTGGACTAATGTTATGGCTTCATGGTTTCCACATTAACTCATTTACAAAATTTGTCAAGAATAATAGATTGGGACAATATTAATAGGAATGATCGAATATAACAAATGAAGAAGTGGATGCAATTCAAAGCTTTTCAGGGTTTCCTATGTCCATATACTACTGTAGGAAATTAGAAAAGATCAACGCTGTGTCGTTTACTTAAAGGAATTAACTTATTTATTTATACTGTAGTTTAAATTATCAGTTCTCCTATCTATTCTACCTATGAGAAGCAATGCAGCAGGTGTAATCCGGACTTCTTGCGTCGTTGTGTAGTAAGTATAAGTAACATATTTTATGTATACAATAATACAAATGTCTGATGAAGAATAAGCACTTACTGCTACGAAATCAACAAGATCACGACTAATCCATGCCACATGAATATTTTACCCTTCATTACCATCACACGAATAAAATGTCTCGTTCATTCCTCTCGAGAAGACAGTGCACTTCGTTTCACACTCGTAAAATTGTTGATGCAGTATAATCGCACTCCGTTCCTGAATTCGGAACGGGACGTTTTTATTGTGAACAATAACAACAAAATAGGTAAGTAAGCACCTGCCCGATAACTTTTACACACTATGTGCACAAGGCAAATTCAACAATAATGAATTAAACTTACCTAAACATTCATATTGAAGAAACGAATTAACACCACACAGCAAATTATCGATGTCCACCCTTTGAATCACAAAATATTTCAATAATTCAATGACATTGCAAATGTATGTATGTGATGTGTGGATACCGAGAACATTACGACGTTATTGGAAGTCGTTCTAAAACATTTGACAGCGAATAACATCGAAAACAGGTCATCGGTTGGCTTCAACAAAATGTCAGGGTCCGCAAGCGGCGGCGGCGACTAGAATCAGAATGCCAGCAGACGACGAAGTTGGAACGTGAATGCGACCGATGACATAGGACCAGATTTCCTTCAATATAAATAAATTCAAGACCACTTCACCAAAACTGGTTTGGAAACTTCAAAAACAATCTTAAAAAATATTAACACACGTATTTCTTGCGATTTATATAATAACAAGGCTATGTACACGATTTTCATATAAGGACTTATTATTTACTAATAGCAATGACAATCTGGGCCATTTTTCCTTATCTAAGTTAAAGTTTGTTTATACGGCACGGCATACTCGCGGTATGTCCTCGGACGGGGGGTCAGGGATACGTATATAGAACGATCGCGAAAGGCGAAATGGAATCGGGCCTAAGTTAACATAGCCTAGGCTAACCACGTCGTGACTCCCCCCGCGCTCCCCGTTTTGCTCGGCGACCCGGCGCAAGCGCAGGCTGCGGCGCACCCGCGCCACTCGCTCACCGGAAAACCTTCACGTTATTATTTAGTTACAAACATCGGACTAATCTTTGGCTAAACCGGTATTCGCTTATATCATGCAACTGCACTCTCCAATGTGTCCTGTTCAACTTTGAGTGTTAAGGTCATATTGTCTGCCTGCATTATGTGTTTGACAGTACCTATTGACTACTTTCAAAGATTTTTATTCACATAACAAACTATGATGAAATCAATATTTATGTTGCCACAAAGGAATTTATTAAACTACCTATCCATCCATCCAATTATTACACAAATACCTGCAGAATATTGCAAAATGGTTTCACTACATTTGTCTACGATATTGGGCAACTAATTAGACAGTCAAATTCTAAGTTACGATCGTGGATTGCGAAGAGGTAAGTATTATTATCAAAGACCGATGTGACAATAAGGTCCCTAGAAACATTTTATATAAGTGTTAATTTGCTACTGCACATTATTTAAATACTATTAAGCGCACTTTCATTTTAGAAACTAAATACCATGACATTGACTAAAATACCGAGCAATTGCAAAACAATTTCTGAAGCGTTCTAATTTTAAAATTTATTGAAATACCCACCCACAAACATCAAACTTTCAACTAACAGTGAAAACCGTAAGCAAAATTCAGTTCTTCTAAAACTCCTTGGTAGAGACAGGTTGTAGATTGATAAATATCTACAGGCAATCCCTCACGTATTAGGTATTGAACTTTGATATAATGGGCAAGTGGTGTTGCGATCAACTGGTCCGGACCAGGTCCCGTTAGTTGGCTCCTGCGCTGCACTTCGCAGAACTGGCGATAGCCTTCAGTTCATTATCTGCTGCAGATGCCACGAGAGTTACTGTATCGTTTATGTTCGACATGGATGCAAGGTTCATAATACCGTTTAATCTCGCTTGTGGTGAGCGACCATTGAAAAGTTTAACCGATGTTTTTAACAGGTTATACATTTATTATTATACAAGGGTGTTAAGACTGCATCTGATCTGAAATATGAGATGAAATGTTCGCGGATCACTACGAACGCCCAGAACGTCACCTTTAAAATGAAATTTATGCAGATAAATGAAAAAGTAGGTATCTATTCCAACCAAACATGTTTTCGTAAGACTTTCAGGTTAAAAATCATTAGCTCGTTTTGGACAACAATACTAAGTTCATTCTGTATTGCAGTACTATCGATAATAATGTGCTCACAGTCACAGATTGTACTTACAAGTGAAGCCAAAAAAAAACTTTAGTCTAGCATGTAAACACACGCACTCACGCACACATTTAAATAACCATGCCCAGGACTTCATAGTCTATATCCGGACCATTATGTATTTTATATTATATATTATGGACAAAGTTATGTACCCATGTAACATTTACCACTACAAAGGCATTGAAAAAGTGGCTCCATTTTGCAAGTGGCAACGTTACGTCTGAACTTGCAACAAGTCAACATGCAAAATATAAAACCACGCGGTAAAATAATAAAAACTTGTCCGAAATGTAGAACAAAATTAAAACGATAAGGTATATTACGTACACACATGCATACATTACATGTGCAGCGAGACACGTCATGAACGCGACGGAATTTTGAAAGTTAAAAGTTAAGCGGATGTTAAACGGTTCGCGCACCGTTCATTTCTAAGTTTGTATCCAAGTGTAGCATAAACATGTCCTTTAAATACCTACAGGTGAACTGCATAATTACGGATTCAGATTACGTAATGGTAATAAGAGCGCTTTAGACTTAAACCGTCATTACAATGCTGTTTTTGGTTATCACTAACCAAGTCAGTGACGCCCACGCAATGAGATGAAATCAGCGATGTTTAATCTTCAAGGACGGTCACGCTTCACTAAGTGTGGTATCCGTCTCCATTTTATCTTTTTATAACCCACTTCTGTATCTACCTACATTTATTTTTTTAAATTAACTATTAGTTTGTCTATTTAAACCTGCAATAAAAATGTACAGTCACTTTGGTACTTTCGAATTACTAAACAGATGTTTGCATATGTAAATGTCTAAATACTCTCCTTTTAAACAAGGCGAGTCGATACATGGGGAGTAGGACGAGCGTGCGAACAGGGTCGAACGTGCTATTGTCAATGCAAACGTCACTTTGCGATATTTGCTACCCATGAGCATCATATACACCGGGTACATAAGCAAGATCAAGGCACCTCGTTCACCGCTTCCGCCTCTCAGTTCGGAATTCCATACGCTCGACGTCGATACGGGTTAAATTAAATGACAAAGTTAGAATGCGGCGCAAACGCGGTATTATAAATATTTTATTGTTACAACCTACTTTCGTACGAGGAAATATGTTTCCGTCGCTAAATCAAAACATAGGTACTTTCTTAAGTTATGTTACATATAACGTTTTTTCTTCATATTAAAGATTTCATAACTGCAGATGAGTTCTGGGAGCGAAACGTTAAAACACAGTTTTGATTGATAGGTATATTAATTATTAGATGAATGACATTCATGAAATATAAAAAGCATTTTGTTGCTAACTGAATAATATAAAACTTGGTATTCAGGTAGAAACGCAAGGCCTCCGGCACATTACATTTTGATACGTTACGTTAAAATATCGTGAGTAACTGCACTTAACTAATCACTAATCATGGTCAAACACGTGTGCGGTAAGCACTTACTTTAATTTTTACAAGTCACTTGAAACTGTCTTTACGTGGGTGTTAAAAAATGTTAAGCGGCTAAGGAAAATAATCTCGATAGCATCGCCGTGATCGATGCCCGTGATTATCATCATACATGAGAGAAAGTATAGACAGATACAAACATAAATTTAATAACAGTATTAGATGTATTGGATTGCAGAGACGGCGTCTGAGAGTTGCAGGGCCAATCAGTGCGGGGGACGCGACGCGACGGCCCCGCGAGTACCGTTAGCGGCCGCGCGGTGCCCACATCAGACCATTCAGCCTACTTAATAACAGATAATGGACCAGTCATGTGAGATAATATTCAGAAATGCAGCGGAACATCGCGCGAATAGAAAATCGTGTAAGTAGTACGGATTTTCGTTACGCTAAATCTTAATAAGCGTTTACAGTCATTTGGAATTCAACGCCAAAACTCAGTAGGAGGCGGCGACCAACATTCGCGACCGATAAGTGTTACACGTACAAACGCTTATAGAATACGATACTCAAACTGAGAAGATGGTCCGTTAGAGAGTACACTGCGGAGTGACCTCGAACGTTGCCTCGTCGCCGTCGCCTAGCACGGTGACTTGCACATTGATATAAAACAAAAGTGTGCTCTAATAATAGATTATATGCAATAACCACGCCCGGCCGCATTCTAGGACAAGTCAATATTGTGTACCTACAACGATCATTTACATTACACCTATCCATTTAGACGAGCGATCGAAAGCTCGCCGTAAGTTCTCATTATTATGGTATTCGTTATTGAGCATGTTTTCTCTTTCAAACAAGTATGTGGGTCATATCGTGATCGTTATTGCTTTGATTATCTATAAAAGAACATTGCCTTTACAAATATGTAGGACTGAGATCAATTTTGCAGTGATGTTTATTGCTTAAACAATTTCAAATTTGAATCCAATTATCGTTTGGCATGAATACAGTGCTATAAATTATATTATAAATTGATCGTGGACGCAGGATTTTAGTGGAAACAAATAATAACTGGAGGAATTGAAAGGTAATGAAATAGAGATATGAAGAAATAAATTATGAGTCAAACAGAAGAACTAAATCAAAAAATTATCTTTTCTGAAATAAAGCCTTCCTTAGTGTTGCGTATTTACGAGCTGTTACGCGACTCCGAAAGGCTCTCGAGTAGGTTGGTATTTCATGCGCCGTGAAATTTTTGATATCTCTGAACGTCGATCTGTAATATCAGCCGAGATATCGTTTGCCCAAAGTTTATTCCAATATAATTGCTTATATTGAGTTACACAAATAAAATGGATAACAAAACTCATTGCCAACAGTTCCACTAACCACCTAATCTAGCGTGTGCAGATGGTATAAACGCCGAAAACTAGTACATTGAACGTTCAGAGAATTGGTACGTATTGTTCGTAGCGTAGTGCTTACGGCGAAAGTTTCCAAGAGAAACGGCCATAGACTAGTTATACCTTAGACGCATAGACCAGAAGTTGCATAGACCAGCACGATTGTACGGCGCAGGACCGATGGGAGGCGCATTGCGGTAATTAGTGCAGCCCTATCTACCTAATAGGTTACTAGCATGCAGGGTGAGCCATCGAGATATGTCAGTACAGAAATGTCTGAATCTTTTACGGAATAATTTACACTATGAAAACATGGCATCAGTTTTTAAGTTAAGAAAATCTTCATTTACTTACTTAACCAACCACTTAGGGTGTTAGGGGTGTATAGAAACTTATTTGCAACACATCTCAAGTGAGACTTCTCAAATATCCAAGACAAGACAAGAGTATCTCGGTCTATGTTGTATACCATAGTAAACTTATAGTATGTATTCAAGAACAGTAAGTTGTATGTATCAATATTCCAAATATAAAAAAATAAATTTAGATTTTATTTAAATCAATGAAAAGAATGTCCAAATGGTTTATATATACGATCAAGATAAGGGGCACGAATAATGATAATAAGCACATCATCAGTTATAATCGGCGACATGTATACTTTACAGAGTCAACGTATAAGTACCAACTTATCTGCTTAAAAATCAGCTATCATGCTCAAGTTGTCACCGCGTTTGTCACGGATGATGTCACATCTGCGAAGGGTGTGACTCATTAAATATACATAATATACCTACCTAGTAACTTGAAAAACAATATTCTTAAACAAAAACGGAAGTAACTAGATATTCAAATCAAACAATACGATGCTATGTCCAGATTTCAATACCTAGGTATGACTTAATTTTTTCATTGCTGAATAAAAATAGTGGAATCTCTGTGTACTTACGTATTGTCTGAATAAAAGCTATTACAAACAGAGTTACTTAAAAAAAATATACCTCGAAATTGATTGCAATTTTTTTCCATTTACAATGGCATGGAAAAATGCATAGAGAAATGAAAAAATGGTTTGTGATGCCAATGGTACCTTGGCTAACCAAAGGCGAAATGATTTCAGCCTTCTATGTACCCTACCATGAGACATGATTTATTATTTAGTTTAGTTTTAAGTTTTTATTTGAGTTATCTTTGTATAGTTAAACGAATTATTATTTTCTTATGTCTAGCTATTGTTAGATTTTAACTTATATTAATTTATAGATTAAAATTTTGTATAAATTTGTTTTCCTTTGCTGCGACATGACATTGCTTTACGGTCTGCCTGAGTTAGCAATAAGTAAGATCAAACTCTAAAACAGGACACATATTATGAGTACAAGATAGTTAAACATTTGAATCCCATCAAACACTATAACCAAGATTTAACCTAGAATATATACTACAATAATATTTTGTACGATGCTGTTTCTTTGGTCTGAAACAGAACCAATACAGAGGCCACTCCACCTGTTTACTCGCGAGAGAGCTCCTTGACAATAGCTTACCCAATGCCGGCATTTATATTTACACACATACGTAAAATAATAGTAAGGCAGGTAGTTGCATTGCATTGGTTGCACAAACAAAATAATCGACTTTAAATCTCGAGTCGAAACGTGAAATTCCAGTTAGATGTTATGCAACATTCACTTGAAGTTTATACACTTTCAGACGTAGTTTTACCCACGCATAATCCCCAGTGCAAGTAGTTAGCAAGGTTTATGGATTTTATTTTAATTGGTAATCCAGAACGAATACGGAATTTGCATGCCATTTAAAGTAGAGGCAGGTTTTAACAAGCGCTTGGGAGGTAGACAACATTTATTGTAAGCTCGATCAGACACATCGAGTTTGATGTAAATAACATTTTTTCCCCTCCGCTACGGCAAAATTATATCGACAAATATATTTAAGTGAGTATATTAATAGCCCACCGCTCAAGCGATAAAGAAGAACAAACCAACCAAACGAACGTTTACTCCTTATGTTTTTAGTAATAAGGTTAAAATTAGTACTGTAGGAATAAATATTCATCCTCCTATCTAGTATAATAATCCCTAATATGTATACTCACTCATCGATCAGAAGTGGCACGTAAGTCGAGAGAATCGATAGCTATCGAATATTGTATGATCAATAGCCGTAATAACAACGTATTAGGTGTGTGTATCATTTGTCCATCCAACCAAGCCATCATCTATCCAAACGACTATCTGACCATGCGACCATCTAGCCATGCGGCTATCCAAGTGACCCTCGAACCATGCGTATATCAGATATAATGTTGGTTTTTGTTAACAACATTAAACATCAATGGAGGTTAAACAAGTTTAGGTCAAATGGCGTAGTGCAATGATACATACGACATTTTACGTAAGGCTGGGTTAAAAAAGTAGGCATTACAAATCCATCCGGTTAAATGAGGCCCTTTGGTATAATTTTAATAACATTTTCATCTTATTTAATTTAAGGACACTATAAATCTTCAGATGTACTACCTATATCATTTTGATAAACTCACTGCAATAATAATTAACGAAGTGATCGACATTGATTGCAGTCTACTTTCTATTTCATGTGCTGCTGCCATGACGACTCTTAATACTCTAATCATGAACTATTACGAGAGCTTAAGCTGAAATAAATTGATTAATAACATGTTAATCATATTTAAGTTACTATTTTCATAAGGATTGTTATCGTTGCTACAGCTTTGTGAGGTTTTGGATACTTATTATTTACAGGGTATTGCGTAATCGGAATAAAATTTGAACCTAAATTGGACAGAGTTTAGTCGGTAAAAGTGACGTTGTAGATGAGTAAGTGCCCGAAACTTAGTAATGCACTTGTATCGAAGTGATTTTTACCAGCCCCAGAAACAGGACCACAATTTGAAAATATATTGGTCGATTTCATAGCCATTTAAAGAGGATGATATATATGATGATGATGTGATGTTGTTATATATATATATATATATATTATATATTAAATGTTTAAATATTTTTCTATCGGTACTTTATGATAAAACTTACCGTTTTGCTGAAAATCGCGAAAAACTCATTTTTTTGACCTTGAATATTTTTTTTTCCTTACAGGGGAATGATGGGGAACTTCTAGACATTGTTTATAACTATGTTTTGAACAATTTCACAGAAATTCAGCTTGTTGGGACTTTATGTAACCTCGAATGTCTAAATTGACCGGACTATTAAGGTTGATGCTTAAAAGAATATGAATAAAAAATCTCTGTGCACACATAAGTACCTACTTGTTTTAAAAAAGTATTCGTAAACACGGGTTTCGTGTAGCATACCTACTCAAACACCGCCAAAAGTGGGTCACAAATATTTGACAGAGCTCTTCATTTCACCAATTTTACCGTTGACATAACAATGTTCGCCGTTTTTACAGACTTTTGTAACTGTACATACATTTATCGCTTCGATGTAAATGTTACATTGTTTTTGGCACTATTTTTGTGGGAAATATTTATAAATGTTTTTGGCACTATTTTGTGGGAAATATTTGTAAAATTGGTGGTAAATACCTATTTAACATTGCTTCGAATGCAATTAGAGACTGCGAAACTTCCTAGTTGGACGTTGACCCCTTTTAGGGATGTATAACATAATATTATTATCTACAGTGGACTGATCAATAGAAATATCAGGTAATTTAACATAATAGTACCGCAATATTGGAGTAACATATGGAAAATATATTGTAATTGTTAGACCAAACGGTAATAGCTATTGCAGCGCCGTACAAACAATACAGCTATTTAAAACTTGATCTCAACGGCTGTTCCGCTACTGGACAAAATTAGAACTTTACTACATCCGTTGTTATTTGATTTCCTGGTAATCACAAAATAAGGAAAATTATACTAGGCAGTATAGGTAGCCTGTGACATCTGAATTGAAATTAAACCTAAACCGTACGTTAAACTAACTGCTCATTAAACTATAGATACTTTAATAATCTCCAATGTGCAAGTGTTATTGGTTATGCATTAAATACGTTCCTAGGTGTCTACATTCACAATGTTCCTCACTACTTCGTGCTATACCGACACGGTTTTTCCAAAGATGAGAGTTGCAGTATTCTCACTATATGGTAGGTTTTTTCAGCTGTAGTTGTGTATATAGGTACCTACTCGCGGAGGAGTGCTCGCCCCGCTTTTTGTGCATTTTCAGATTTCAGAGTGCGGCACGAGGGCGCAGATGGTCGGCGCGCCCCCTCGCCGCCACCCTGCTATTGTTGCCCGCTAGTTTGCATGAAAATAGAGGCAACTCCATGTGTGTCGTCGCTCCGAATAAAATATTCTTCTCTTTGTATATAGCCGTTGGCCCTGAGCAACTAGTAAAAGTATCGTGTGCGCAGAAAACAATGAAGCTAGGTATTTTATCTTACATATTGTGAATCTGCACGAATTTCCTTGGTTATGTAAAAAAGTTCACAGACGTTTTTGACTTTCATCAAATTAGGTGTTAACTCATATCCATGTAATGGCTTCTCGTTTTAAGTATTTCGCTTCGAGGGAAGGAAACGTGCAATTTGTGCATAATATCTCATTGTTCGAATTTATTCTGGCAATGTTTTCTTTGCATACCTATCAAAACACAAAAAAATGTAGCTTGTTGGTACATAACTTGGCTACTTTCGTGGTTCAAGAAAGTTAATTAAGTATGCAATAAAAAGATACGCGAACAAATAATGGGTCGGCGATTCAATATATCTTAACATCGTGTACGCTAGCGTTGCCTACCGGAATAAATTAGAATTAAGGAGCCTAGTTCGTGGCTATCTACCTATGTGCTTATATGAGTTAACGCAAGCCTGTTTCCAGATATTCAGAGCACAAATGCGGCGCAACGAAGTACCTGTTTATTATTACCTAATGCAAATACGGTGAACCCACGTGCATTCCTATGGAACAGACAATGCCCCAATAACTATATTAAATTAAAATGCCTCTAAATTGACGTCTATTATGATCTAAACCTTCTTATATAAATGTGGAAATTATTGAATCAGATATAAGTAGTTCTACATTTAAAGATATCCTAATTGTTTTATTTCATAAATTAGTTGGTACTCTTTTTAATACCAATAGTGCTGGGGCACGGGCCTCCCGCAAATACCAGGGGGATTCAGGTCATAGTCCACCAGTGTTGCCCAAAATCAGGCTTCGTCTTGCGGTCTTGAGCTTGCCACCCTTGCCTAGTGCGGATTGGCAGACTTCACAAGTTTTTCGAGAATTCTCGAGAACTCGTTCTCTCAGCGATGCATGTTTTCATTCGCGGTTTTTAATAAGTGATAATCATAGTCGGAAAAGAGATTCCCAATCCGGAAATCTAAACGTAGGTACGAGCCGGGATTTTACCTTAATTCTTTATGTCCAAATTGAGCGTTCAACAACTTGGCTATCACTATACCAGATAATGAAAACAATTTCCAGATCCTAATTAATAGTACACTTACAAAAATAGAAAGAAGTTTAAATGTTATACGTGCCACCTTTTCTTTCGAATGGTAGGTAGGTATATATAAATAATATTATCGATAGTTTACTTCATAAATAATACATAGGTCTATTAATACAATCTTGAATCCTCCACTACAGCGGGCCCGTACCCACTCATCACAAGAAACTAGAGAAAACATAAACTAACTTCCAGTTGGAAACGTTAGGTTAATTTCTAACCATTCGGCCGGCTCACTTGTAAATGGATATTTTCAATTGCAACCCGTGATTACGGCCCCGGTGAAAATGTACTTTCCTTCATTGATGAATGAGTTCTGGTGGAAAACTGATTTCCATACGATGACCGAACTTATAGGTAGGCACCTGAGCATCCTAATAGGTACGTAAGCTACCTCTACGTGGATCTAAGATTATAGGATCTTACTATGCTTTGTAATAGCCACGTTTCGCAACGTACCTACGAAATTTTCAGTAGGTAATATTTTGTGTTTGATACATTTTACGCAAGATAAAAAAAATATTAATTAGCGGAAAGTGGAAGGATGGGGTAGAAATTAGTTTTCATTTGGGTATGTCTACCTCGCCGCATATGCCTTTTGGGTTATTCGACTCGTATGATATACTAGTAAACGTTTGAAGCTCCAATACAATTTTAATATATACATATAATGAGAATGTAACTTGAATAACTCTTGGAAGAAAAAATATCATAGGGAATTTCTAGTATACATATATTATGTATTATACCTACCTACGTGCAGGTTGTTCGAATAATACGATTTACATAAAACCAAATTCACTTTGGTCCTTACGTAAACGTATACACTCATGTAGGTACCTAAGCTGGTATAGTATTTTAGGAGACAACTTATCAAGTGGTGACGAATAGGTGCGTTTACTTGAGAATGGCTGGTATTTATTTTAACAAGCCAACGGCGCCGGTGACGGATACGCGGAACAAATCTTTTGATGGTGCATTTGTCGCGCTAAGAGAAGTTATTGTTCAACGACTAAGCTATTTCTGGTATTTTATCTCTTCCGACCAAATTCCCAATCCTATTAAGTACTAACCTAATATTCGATATTAACCGGATTAACGCACCACGTAAATAAGTTGGTCAATTACGGCTTCGAGTCAATTTCAAAACAAGATTTTTGTTAATTCATTAGATATACTAATGGCAGGTATCACGTTAAACTTCTGTGTCCATTTAAATTAAATTAAAATACCGTTCGTTTTGCGGAAACTATTTCTTTGGAGATACATCTGTGGCACGTGCCACGATTTAAAAATTGCCATTTGAAAAATTGCCAACATCACTCTTCATCTTCCCGCCAAAAAGTCTATTTAAATATTGGGAGGTAATAAAGTTCACGCCGCTTATTCAACTAAATGCATAACCGAATCCTCAAACAATAAATCAGTACTCACCCACTATCAGTGACATCAGCTGATTCATCTAGCTCGCCGATGGTATCGAGAGATGCACCGGAGCCATCTTCCCTGGTCTCGGCGGGTGGCGGCGGCGGCGCTGTCGTTGGCCTCGTTAACTGCGGTTCATTGCTAGCTTCCTTGTATTGATGCTTAGGTACGAAGTCTATCAGTCGCGGTAACACCTCCGGTGCAGAGTTTTCCTCTAACTTTTCAACTGTTTTATTGTTCATCTCAGCTTCAGAACGCTGTAACCATGTTTCTATACAGTTCTTTTTTGTTGGTGTTAATAATGACTCGGGAACGTGAGGCAGGGGTGTTTCTGGCATTGCAATCTGTCTTGGCTTTCTCTCGCTAGCAGAACGCTCAACTTTGGTATTTCTCGGCATAGGCTTGGGTTTCTCTGCAATATTTTCTTGTTTACTATCAGCTTTCTTTGACTGATTTATTTCAAGTTTACTTGTAGCTACTGTATTATTATTGTTTTTATCGTTATGCAACATGGTTTTAGAAACTGGAGCGGTTTCTCCCATAGTAGAATTTTCATTTGAGCTTAATCCATTTGGTTGAACCTTTTCCGTTGGTTTTGTATGATTACTTAAATCAAATTGTTTTTCTGTGTAGAATTTTTTATTTGTCATGTCCCTTAAAATATTGCTGTCAATATTTTCTATACAATTTAATACTTTTTTTATGTCAATTGTTTTCGGTTGCATTGTTGGCGTTGAAGGAATGCTATTCTCTACAGAGCTTGCCATTGAACCTAATCTGTCAACAACGGTCGATATCGAACTCCCGGTATCATCAGACTCAGCATCGCCGAAAACTAGACAACGCTCCCACTCTGTCGACAGCAAATCTATGTACACTTCAGCATCGGGAGGCATCACTTTACCATCTGATAGGCGGCGTACCAAACGTCGAACTTCCTCTGGCGACCCTTTTTTAAAGTAAGCGATACCTTCTTTATTTTGACGAAGTATATGACTGTCAAAAGATGATTTTCTGGAAAGTTTTGTTATTGTGGAAATACCGTTATGTTTTCCATTCACGAAGCTCTCTTTGTCGTTAAATATCTGTCCGTCATTATTATTAGAGAGATTTTGTTCACCGAGAGTTTGTAGCGTAGATTTATCCTTAAAAGAGTTTTTCTTTCCAAGTTTCCTGGGAGGTACCGGTGGTGGTAATGTGGTAGGTCTTGTAATTTCTGACAACTGTTTTGTATTTTTAACAGATTCTGTTGTGTCCATGTTGCTCGTTTCAGTTTTATCGTCTTGTTCAAAATGTCGTACAAGCAGTGTTAAAGTTTCATCTGAGTCTTTAAGTCTTCGAACACAATCTATTCTTGTCAAATTCGACACCGACTCCCCATCGATTGCTAGTATTTCATCTCCAGGTATAAGTTTACCCCACGGGGCACAAGCATTGGCCGCGGGACTATCCTCTGCACATGATTGAACAAGTAGCCGTCTAACTTTCTCTGCGGCCGCAGATCCGCCTTCAAACTTTAGTCCCAAGCCCAGACGTTCTCCGCGCGGTCTGCGTACGGTCACTTCGGCAGCACCGGCCGCCGCGCCCACCGTGAGTACAGTGACAAAAGAAGGATCTCGGATGGAGGGTCGGCCTTCGCCAACCGGAACTATGGTGACGAAGTCCTCGCCAGCCACGTCCGCCGCCATGCCGCGAGAAGCGGACTCGCACCGTATCAGTCACCGCTATCGGACTCGAATCTGCAGACAAAATGTATTAATAAGCTTGCGTAATAAAAAGGCAATAATCTTTTGGAGTTGCGCGCGCGACGAACGGCACGCGAGCACTGCGCACGGCCTCTCTCTTTCACCGTTGCGCTGCACTTGAACGTTTCGAGATGAGCCGAGATCGGAAACATCGCCCTCGGTTGTTACCATGAAGCAAAGGTACTCAACAAAAAATACAATCTAATAAAAGTGTAACTTAAAAGGAATAAATTACAGTAACATTAATATGCTTAATCCAAATCGTAGCTAAGTGACGACGTCATTAAATGATAGTTAGTACGTAGCTACTGTTTGATAACAAATTCTTTCACAAATATCTGTGACCATGATGGGTATATTCGCTCGAGTCTCGACGGAGACGCACCTACTTACAACTGACGATCGTTCAAAACTTTCGTTGATCGATATGAAAGTATAACGAGCGTGTTCGTAACGAGGGAACGCGTTGACCACAAACAGTCGCATCGTCGGAATGGACGAGATGTGGGTTAGTGGTAAGTACCAGAGGCAACCGTCGGAGGCTTCGCGGAGAATCACATTAGCATATAGCCCGGGGCGACGGGCCCGTTACTCCCGGGTCCCGTTCCGAAGGGCCACACATTCCCATGTTTTTTTCATTATTTTCATACGAACATAAACTATTCAGGAAACTGCAATATTGGATTCAAACATTGTATGGATAGATAGACTGTAGCTAACCTGCTTAAGGTTCATTGAGTTTTCATGCAGGGAAGTCATTTTTTCAGAATAAATAATAATAGAAAAGGCGAGAGAGAGTGATCTGGATTCGAATATATTAAGTAACTATTTGTTACCTTAAGGGATGTGCTGACTATATTACGTATATGATTATTATACTATTTCAGCCTCTCTCTACCCACTGCTCTGTATTATTATTTTTTGTATGAAGTGAGTAATTGGGAAAAATACTAGTAAAAGACATAAATATAGAGGAATTATAAATAAAAGCACCAAAGGTAATAGCAGCGGCTAGGCGAGCTGAATAATAAACCAGATAACATAATAAAACATTCCGATGTCCAGTGCTTTGCTACCTAAAAAGGCGTTAACGACGAAACAGGTTTTAAATCGATACAATCTGTAGAAATATAAAATAGCCTATCCTGAATGGTGCAGCGGAGTCGAGCGTGACCTTGGCTATCGAGGCTCAATTGAAATGAGAGTAGGTACACTACACCACACGGAGGCAGCATCGGCGGCTCGTTTCACTCTGTTGCCGGGTAAACAAAGAACATATTGCTGCATCGCATATGGCATTGTTTAGCGATATCTCATAATTGAATCTTTACACCGTAACCTACTATACAAAAGGTTTTTGATATTCGAAGATGTTCGACGGCATTATAATAATACACCCACGTATGAAAAGTAGGTAAATCTCGTTTTAGTTTTACGGTTCTACTTTATAGAACGTATCCACGTTGCTTGTACCGTTGTAAGTGATGAACTTGGAATATCATAACTTAGGCTTAATCCATTCATGATTTGATACTAAGGTGTTTATATGAATATTCGTTGTGCTCACGGTTCGATTGTAATCTGGCGTAAGTGTGTTGTTTAGACTTGAATTTTGAATATAGCTAATTACACAGCTTATGAACAAGTGGGTGAAATGTAACGCCGCCGCGGCATTGTTCCCTCGTTTGTACACATTACGTTAACGATTAACGAACATCGTGCACGATGTTAATGTAGGCTCGTGCCAATAAATTAATGTTATTCATACAGATTACCTAATCACATCAGCGGCTCTATTAATTGATTAGAATTCTAGACACTCAAATAAAACGGCTCGCTAAATGTACTCTATATTTAATTTTATTTACATCTCTGTATAATGCGAAACAAGTAAATGCTTTTAGTCTAGGTTTTTTAATCGTCTGGATAATAAATATGTATAGTTTTTAAAACATCATAAGAACCGAATATACCTATCGTACATGCAAGTCTTGAGAAATAAAGAAATATACCTATAAGTCTTCTCAGTTTCTATAAAATCCGATTACTAATATCAACAAAAATGTGAACGCAAATCGTGTCTTGACAACGCAGTTCACATTATTATAAAGTAAACAAGTAAATATAACACAACTGCCTACCTATTTAATAACATAGTAGACATGTTTATATTATAAGTGCACCTACCTTATTTTCAATTTATGTGCTTTACAAAAGTGTACGTTCAGTAACACAATATAAAGTCTAATCAACAACCGCACCTAATCCCACTGTTACAGGCAGACAAAATAGAAGACTAACCGTTGATCCGAAACATCTACCTAGACTACCTACCGATATATACACACTTACCCACATAGTCTAGATCATGAGAAGTGCAGTGACACATCCTTTGTTAGAGCATAGTGGAGCATACACATTGCGCCCACAATTTGCAGGTAAATGTCCCACTTATCGTTATCAGACATGCAAACTGTGCTATCGTTTTGCATGATTATATTCGTTATCGCACCATCGAGTCTAATCTAATTATCTGTAGAAGAGCGCAAACAAACCATGACGTCATCAACAGTTTTCATCGATTGGACGTATGTAAATTGTTCCCTCGTATGAATGTTCTTCGAGTGCTGTATAGTATATGTTCCATGGTTCATTTATTCCCGTTAACTAAGGTCACGTTGAAAATTTTGAATAAATATAAAATACAATAGATAAAATAACATCCCTAAAGCCGTTGGTAAGTGAAGCGGTTAATCAATTATGTTTCGGTAAAAGTAATCACGACATACATTTCACATGTACTAGATTTATTCGCGATTGAGTATACATATTAAAACGTAAAAACGAGAAAAACAACGCAACAAGTGCAGTAAGCAGTGGCCAATCGCAGCCGCTCATCTGATTTAGAGTATTCCCGAGTTGCGCAAGCGCAGCGGTTGTGTGCAACCATCTGTACGTGCACCGCGGGCACCGACGCGGCGACGCCTGTATTCAATACAGACCCACTTCTGCCCACCTAGTATTGTGTTCTATGTTGGTTCATCTATATTTCTTCGAGTTACCATGTTCGTACTTTGTTTTGTTACTATACATTCTTTTAATAGGTGCCTATTAAACAGGGGTAGCAAATAGTAATATAAAAGCAGTTATAAAAAAAATGTGCCATTGATTTTTTCAAAACTATCAAATATAAATAAAATCTCCACTTTTGTTCAAATGATTACCTAAGAAAAGCGACGATGACGGAATCCCTTGTAAGCTTAAATTACGTAAGCATACTTTATAACCTTTTAAAAGGCTATGAAGAATATGCTGCGGCTTTTGACAAGGCTACCTTTACATTGATATCCAACATCCGTTATTACATGAAAACAACGTTTTCTAAACAATTTTGCAATAACCATATTGGTTTTGGGACCTATGACTCCATCGGCACGCGACATTTACATACGCGGCGCGGCGGCAGACCTCGCATCGCCGACGAATCTCGAGCTCTAGTGCCGTAGTAGAGGCCGCCGGTCTATCACGCGGCGCCCTCCTTCACTTATCTGAAATAAGTTTGATAACATCTCCGCGTATAAAGAACCAGCGGGCCGCAAAAGGCGAATGCTCCGGACACTATCTAGATGCGTGTCGCCAAAAACAGCGGCACAGAGGCGTAACAAACGAATACCGCGGACGATCTCTGATAACCGAAATGAAATTTCAGAGCGAGCATTCCACGAATCTACGATATTTTTTTATAAAAGTATTCATACAATAAATGAGTTCCCCATTAAGAAGCGATAGCGTGCCAATATTCACAGACTAAAAAGGTGAATGTTCTGTTTTGGTCGCGCACAAAACAAGAAACTTAATAAGTTAGTCTCCCGCAGCGCAATATCGCAATATACCCACCAGATTAAGAAGTAAATTATTTATTAAAAACATCTCAGGCGAGGTGGATGTAGACTGCAAAAAATAATCTTTTTTTGGCATATAACTGAAATATTTGTATAAGGGAGAGAAAATATATTTCAAGAATTGGTGAGACTTCCTAAATTCGTTTTAACCGTAGCTATAAATTATGAATCACGTCAAATTTTCCTTGTGATAAATGAATCGAGGATGTCAATTTTGTCACACTATTTTCTCCTCGTTCGTCTTCGTTCGTATACCAATCAAATTTAATTTAAGTTTATATAAAAAATCATACAAGTATATAATATGGCGAACTATGTATTAGCAATTGCTTGCATTTATTTATGCTATTTACTCATTTATTAATTTAGTGCATTTATTATCAAATGCATTAATAGGAATAGATATAGGACAGAGAGCTGATGGCAGCGTGGTGCTGAGCGGTAGCATTCTTCGAAGCACACTCATTTGAAGCGCAGCAATTGGAACCACACTAAAACTATAATTTTTATTAGCGCACCAAAATTCTTTGGGCAGCTACAGTTGGCCGTTGTCTAATAATACAGTCAAGAATTATACCGAAAAGTACTTTGATATTATACAATAGGGTTTGTTCAAAAAACAATTTGAAATGTTGCATTGCCAGAGTGCTAACAATAAATAGGATGTAGTTTTCTTCAAAAGGAACTCGTGTTATATGCCCGCACTAACGAGTTTTATGACTACATCTGCATTAAGTTTTTGCGTTTACCATCTCCTTCTATATTATATTATCTATTTACTTTTTCAATCTGAGCTGATTGTGTTATCGATATTTTTTGTAATGACTTCTAACTCTAGCTACCCAATAACATTGGCGTATGGGCGATTTACAACATTATTATTATTTATTATATGGTGCAATTGAAACTGGTGCTCTTTAAAGAATGTTCCACCGAGCGGCGTGACATCAGCCAGCCGAGGAGTTGCGGCTGAGACGCTGAGGTTAACATCCTATGAGCGTCCGTGCCGAACCGATCAGCCAATGGCTCGCCTCTCAATCCAAATAATTATTCAAAAGCCTGTTCGAAGCAAGGATTTTTATAACCGTTCTATAAGTTTTAGCAGGTTATCGCGAACGCAGACACCGCTAATCGCTCTCTGTGACCCGGCATGAATGAATCCATTGGCCGTGTAGGTACTTCTACGTGTATTTTAATGTTTGATTAAAACGTCTCATTTCCTCTTTATGCTAATTGTGTGGTATGAATCTGCGCGTGCTATAATTTGAAGCAGTAGGGACCTATCTATTTAAGACGTAGGACGCTACGACACTTTTTTTTCGGTCGCATCTCTCGAGTTGATAAACTTTGCATTTATTTGAATTCTTGTAGAAACTCGGAATGTTTACGGTAAGATATAAAAAGAAAATTACGAAAGTTTAAATAACAATGGATCTCATTTGAGTATTATGGAGATTTTTGTATCGTAATATAAATTGTTATTTGTAAAGTTTATCAATAAGAGAAAGCGAGCATCTTTCTGAGTTTGTAAATATTGCATGTAAACTTTAATCATGTTTACGTAAACGTTAACTGACCGATAGGATTTTAATTTGACGCGAGATATTTTTCAAATAACTGGTCAGCTGATTATCTCGTTTGAACTGTCGGAACTGATTTAAATATAACCTTAAGGGTAATGGAAACATGGTGAACTATGTAAGTAAATAAGAAATAACGTAGTTACAAAATCACGTGAAACGTTTAGTTATTTATTTCTCCCTTAATCCTATTGATTCATTAGGTAGAAATACATAAGAAGAAAAACATCATGCTTGTGACTAGCATTGGGTAAGTCACGGGAATAATGTTTTCTTTAATTTAGAATACAATTATTAATGGGATAAATAAAATATTGTTTAAATGTTATGTCGAATTATGTAGTATGTTAACTAATCATAACACAAATGCATTAAGAACGATAATAATTATCTACAAAATCTTTAATTTATGCAAGTAAGGGCTAGGGCGGGCGGGACAGGAAAATAATGAATAGTGCGGGAAGCGAGAGTCAGGCGGGGCGGAGCGCGTCGAGCGGGTGCGCGCTGCGCCCGGGACACGGGAGCCACAACGAGTCTCCGACCCATTAGCCCCGCAAGTTCTGCCCACTTAATGCCTTAACGTCACTTCAAAGAATTTCACATGCCCACCCTACTCATCACATTTAAAAAACACCACTTTTATTATGACTTACTAATGCACAAAATATTAGAAAGAGGCGAATAGGCACCGCATTTGATATAATGTTAAAATAGAAGTCGCCTCCTTTACGAAGTGAGTAGATGTAATATTCTATGGATGCGGGGCAAGATCCAAGGGTCGACTAGGTCCGAGACCCTACAATACGCCCCTAATCTCATTACCGTACACAAGCTGCCCCGCTAACCTTAGCACGCTGCCCGACATAGGAACTCGCATAATCGCGCCCCACATAGCATTGTTTAGAACGCCATAAAAAGTTAATTATATTAATCTAGTAAGAAGGTACTCACTGTTTATTTTAATTCTGTCCCGACAAACACCAAAATAAAGGATTTATTCTTCGGCCACTCAGTTTCGGCAACAATCACTGTCTTGAAATCGTCCCACGACACATAACAACGTTCAAAACATCGTAACTCTTCGGGTGCGTGGGCTACGCGATAATTCGTACGAAATCCTTTCGTTTGCGACGGTGCAGTCCGGCGATGTAGCGCACACGGGCGCAGCGCGAGCGAGCGTCGCGACGTCGGCGGCGCAGAGCGGCGTGTGCGCCCGCGCCCGCGCCGGCGGTGGGGCCGACCGGTCGCAACCGGGCCGCGCTCTCACCGCGCCGGCCGCCCTGCCACAATGTTCGCTATAATCGCACTTGACACCGTGCCACGTTCGATCTACAAGAAAGTTTCACATCTATGTCATCGTTGCGAGGAAAGTCTCGGGAAGATCCGTTCCGCACTCTTTTCTGAGTTTCATTATTAGGTACTCCCTTCGGTTTCGTAACGGTACCGGTTTAAACAACAAAGCTAAATTTACGTAACTTTAATTTAATTAACTTATTCCACCGACAACTAAGATATCGTAAGCATCTATTATGCGGGATTATGAACATCATTAGAGAGTACATTTCATTCGCATCCTATCTCACAACACTGCAACTCTTTTTCGAACTGATCAACATCACGTGGCCGAACTTTGATGAACTTGAAGAAAGTGAAAGTAATCACCGATTCTCGCCGCTAGATAACACGAAAGATAAGTTTGCAGACACTGTTCTTTCTTGTGATACAGACAATCAACCACTAATTCAATTATTCGGTGCTCTAAGCGTTAATTCCTGTAATAAACCAAGTTCTATCATCGATCATTGAATAGATAGTACAGATTGTACTGAATCAAAACGATGGAATTTCGATTAAAGACAACATCCAACGGCCACTAATTTCGTATTCTCAATACTATCTGCCGAGAGGTGGATGACATAAAGAATAATCGTGACGTCCAAACATTTCATCATCACAGTAATAACTATAATTATGACATGTAACATTCATTATTTTATTTATAATGTGTAGTTATTGAATATATTATTGCTATTAACTTCTTGAAATTGCCGAAATACCTGCTATGTTGTGTACGAAGCCATGTTCATATCCATTTTATTTCGTCGTATTTCATTTCGTTAAGAAAGAACTATAATTATACTGCATACTTTTATTCAAGAATATTGTATTAGGCAGATCAATATATTGTCAGACTTCTCATCTCTACATTAAATGTGTGACACCGAATAACATTGTACGATTTCTAAATTACTTTACCTTCTTAAGTAGTTTCATAAAATTGCATTATAAACGAAGACAACGAAATAATTACTGTAAGCTATTTTAAAAATTAATCATCAATTCGTTCGCCTTTGCAAGCACCGCCAAAGAAAATACAAGTTTGACAGATAAAATCGTAGCGCTATTTTGTATATTATTTATTGATATTTTATCTTTGACTTTCGGAAACTGTTCCTCCGAGTCTTTGGGTAAAATTTTAAATTTCAAATTCAGAAGCCCAAGCATGTATACTTCTTGTCTTTAAAAAAACAAAAATCATTTGATTCCACTACGTTCATTGAACCAATGAGGATTGAACGGAAATGCTTTGTTTACTTCTTGATCCTAGTTTATATAAAATTATATTCAAGGTAATTCAGAAAGATTATACTAAGCCTCGAACCTGGGCTTCTTAGTTAGTCAGTCAGAACTTGGATAGTTATTTTTTTTTAATGTTCGCTAAAATTCACAATTGTCATATAGCTGGGTTTTTTTTAAAATCGACATCGAATATCTAACTTCCGATAGTGTTTGCAAATGCTCAAGAAACCCAGATTCCAGGCTTATTATACCCTTTCTGAATCACGCTGCATACCTCTTAATTCGTCATAATTAATTATTTAACCAGACCATATTGTTTTCTTATTCATCTTTTTATTCCTTGTTGGGCTGCTAAATACTTACCTACTATTAAAATCTACTTGCAATGTTGCTTAACATTCTTTATAACTATATCTACTAGCAGTAATGTATGAAAATGTTTATAGTATAAGTACTGTTGGCCGGTAGATATACTTATAGCTAATTTGGTTCTGCTTCATAACGGCTGTCCCAAATTACCGCCGCCACCTAATGTAATGCCTCGCTCACATTGTATGCTGGCACGCTAATTAGCTAAAACTGAAGGCGAAAAATATAAATTATCTGTAGTAAATTGAGGTGACAGCCAATTACTTACTCGTGTTCTTGCTTTTGGACTTGTATTAAAAAAGAAACTAGGACTATTAGTTGTATCTAGACAACTTGCAATTGGTTTCAAAATAAAAATTTTAATTCTTCTTTGGATTCGCTTGAATCTTAGTTAACTGACATCAGGAGATCCCATGATGATATGCATAATATGAATACTTTTTTTACCGAAGAAAACCGTAACTGACTTCTCTAGCCTTGCTTCTGCTGAACAAAGTTTTGTCAAAAGAATTCGTATGATCGTTTATGACTTTTGAACATATGTAAATACCTACAGGGTGGTCGAATGTTACCCAATTGTTTTAGTAAAGCTGCATGGTCTTGTAAGGGTCGCTGCTGTGGAATGTATAAAACAAATGGATTACTCGATTAGCACCTATTCGATGCTGTTAAAATTAATTCTAAGCGCCCCCAGTTAGGGTATCCTCTTATCAATTTTCTTACTAAAATATCTAAATTTTCTTTTGCTCCTCGATTCTAAGTCTTAAACTAAACATTAAATTGTGTCAAGACTATTATGATGTGGCTGTTTTGCAACACTCCTTAAGAGGGGACAAACTCAACGCAACTGCATTTTTCTCATTCGAGGTTAATGAAAATCGCGGCTGTTTCCATAGTCGGCGTGAGAGGCTCACCCAATTACACCCGGTAAGGTTCACAGCATAGCGTACTCTCTACTTCTTAGGATGCATTCTTCGAAAATCGCTAACTTAATTACATGAACACACCTTATGCATAGACACTTAAGAACATCAAATATTAATTGGTCTATAAGTTTCTATGAACAACGTGGATATTCGACATCCAATCTATTGTTAAGTATTTAACTGTTCTGAACATAATTCAGGTTCGCGGGCTGAATTGCTATCTTATAATACGGGATGTATTATAAGATAGCAATTCAGCCCGCGATGCGTCACCGCATTGAAAGCAGTTCACCCGTTCTGGAGCTACGATGCCACAAAAATACGGACAAGGCATCGGAGGGTTAAGAGAAGGATCGGAGGGCTAAGTGAAAGGCTAGGTGACATAATATGGAATGGCCTCCTGATCATATATAGCTTAAGTACTTATTTGTTTTATTACTTTTAATTGGTTTCAAAATAATAATCGTAATATCATTGAACTAAAGTCACCGAGTTCGTGCAGATATAAAAGGACCTTGTTTTGATGTTCACAGTGACAAAAGAGGACACAAGTCAGTACTTACTTGAAATGGGATACCACGTAGGTAGTTTACCACCCATATATCACCGTCAGACACATAACATTCCACAATTTGTCACGGGTTTCATATCCGCAACCCAGCGGTCTTGCGTGAAGGCAAACATCTCACACTTCGCCGTTGCTGCTGCAATAGTAATCATTTTATGTAAGTAAGTATTCAAGTGAACTTTGTTTTTAAAAGCAAACTGTCCAATCTAATAGATATTAAAGATTTACTGAAGACTACAGCTTCAGTGGTATTTGTTAAATAAATAAATATATATAGCCAGACGAACACACCAACTATACAAGCAATGGGAACATATCATGGGAACCGTACAATGGACACGAAAACCGCATGATAGTTTTATGATGCTGGTTTTTTAGCTATCTTGCCACCATTCCACGCGGACAAGGTATTTTTAATCGACTTCAAAAAAGAGGAGGTTCTCAATTCGGTTGTATTATTTTTTTGAGACATAATTTGATTTCACACATATATTTTGTTTCCTATTTATTTTAACCTTGTGCTAAAGGTGATGAAAAAAATTGACGGCATGCGTCTTATACGCAAAACAATCCCATTCAGGCAAATTTCAGTAGGTATCGTTTAAGACGCTGACATCAATAAAGTACCCCGGTAACACCCTATTCTGGCATCATATCCACCCGTTATTTGCTATAAGCTCTTATAATATTTATTTATAATATCTCTTTTATATTATCTATAATTTATAAAAGTAAATGAAATGTTACATGTAATTTCTTATAATTCATATTCATTCATGATGCTTTCCTTGAGATTATTTTATACGCTTTTGGGATTGTCCTTCGCATACTTTGCATGTTTGTTTGATCTGCATTACTGTTGGTTTCGGAATTTATCAGAATTTATCGGCCAAGGGTTGACAGGTCCGAGGTCATTAATAAGGAATCAGTGTAAAAACCCGTCGCCCTCGGTAACCCACCGATACCACATATATTTTTGTATAGGTACATTTCGCGCATTGCGCTGTTTAGCGTCTTTTCGCATGCATAAATTAAATAAAGCAATTATTGGTGTAATACACGACTTATATTGCCGTTTCATTTTTGTTTTACCTAATAAAACTAACACATTCGTTTCTTGTTTCTTTTTTTAACTTTCTGTCAATTTATTATAGCTTTTATAATTTACTTTTATAAAGTATTTGTTACGCAGATGACAACAAACCTATTCAACCATGCATATAGGTCTGTACAATACGACTTAATCCCTAATTAGTTACCTGCATAAGAAGCTAGCAACTCCGTGTCGATGCGAATCAAAAATTTCGCTATCTAACAAATAAATCGTAACAGTTTCCATGGTCGGTATCGCTATGAAGTAATCGGCGGGCATGCACTAATGGTCAGTTGCAGCCCGAACACGGCGTGTAATGTGCAATTTGCAGGCAGCTATCGACCGGTCACGCGACGCCACAATGTTACCCGCACAGTGCAGCGCCGCGCCGCGTCGCACCGCAACCAAGTCGCAGCTCCGCAAAGCTACCGCTGATAACACATACTACTGCTAGCATCGCAGCTTACACAAAAATACACCTATTCAAACTAAGCTTATCCCTATTTTATTCGCTTTTTCAAGTTGACAATATTTTATAAGTTATCTATCTGATGTCACCATTATAGTTCCATGACACACTGAATGCATAAAAGCAATACTAACATAATTATCAGTGGCAAAGACTCTTTACAACCCGATTCATACCGGCTTTCCTTTCAAAAAATGCTAGTCACTAGTGTCTATTATTGCCAAATAATAAAGTCACATTACAAATAGGTATTGCACACACTTACTTGGCTTCCAGTTTACAAAAAAAAACCTTCGCTACTGATAATTATCGGAGATTGTGAAAAAGTTTGATAAGTTTCAGTGTGAGTAGGTCGTGTTATAGATGACGCTTTAATTATGTTAGTCTTGTGTGAGGTACTGCATGCCGCGCGCGCGGCCCGCAGTCACCACGCTCGTGCACTCATAACTTTTAACCTTTACTTTTGACATTTGACATAGTACCTATAGGTATGGGACGTTCATTATTTCGCCTAGCATTCTAGCAAATTAACTGCTTTTGTTTCCACTGCGGCATTCAGCGGTCAATAACGTGCCTACTCCTTGGTCGCTTTCTCCGAGTTTCGCAAACTTCCTAGTTCTCAACACATTTGCCATTTACAAAACATATCCAATGCCTAATAAAGGCTTTGGTCTTGAGTCGTGAACTCCGAGTATAGCATTGTTCCAGTCCTTTCCTTTATTGTAGGTAGGTAATTGATTGGCGACATTACGGTACTACGTACCGTTATATAATTTCAAGTTTCTACACAAACATAAGTTAATATTAAAATGAAATTATAATTTAATTTAAGAATTAGTGAGATTTTAAAAATAAATATGAATAACATTAAAAAAAATATTAAAAGGTCCATATCGTAGTGATTACTTCGTATCGTATCTACTTCGTTATCCAGCTAGTTAGTGGGTACAATAGCCTTAGTAATTATTTATAAACACTGACTCTTAAAGTGATATCTATCTTACTTCCATCACTTATTTTTACTTTAAACTAGCAGTTACCCACGACTTCGTCCGCGTAATGTTTAACAAAAAAGTTATTGTTCAGTTCGCCGAGTTTACGATAACTTATTAATGCTGTATTTCGTGTAAAGAATTATTACATTTTTCATTGGTTTTAATTTTGTTTCGTGATATCCTATTTTTTTTTTCTAAAATAAAAGTAACCTAAGTTACTCCTTGTTACATCAGCTATCTGCCAGTGAAAGTCTCGTCAAAATCGGTCCAGCCATTTCAGTGATTAGCCGAAACAAACAGACAGACACTCCAATTTTTTTTATTTGTATAGATGTCAAATGCAACCTGTTAACTATCTAGGTTAGTGTATAAATGATAGATCTGTAGTGATGTAGGCGAAGCGTTTACGGTAATGAACAAACACCCTTCATTACCAGGTTGTGCACATTAGGCGCAGGCATGCCTCGGCTCCGCGACACGCCTCGCCGAACTCATTCCCCGACTCTACCTACTTCACACTTATGTACGCTCTGCAATGAATCGATATTCCAATTTTTTGGATTTAAACAAATTGTTTTTAAAACGTTACATATCGTGTTAAACTTAAAATATGACGGAGTTTTACATAAAGTCGCACAGACGCATAGATTATAAGGACAAAATACTATAAAAATATAGCAGCCGTGTGATTTACAATATGTACAAATCTGCCCATCTAGACCTAAGTAACTATGTAGGTAAAGTTGTTTATTGACACCAAAAATTGTAGAAGCTATTCATCAATCTTTAACTATTGGCTTTCAAAGCACTTTTCTTCTAAACTTTGTAATGACATTGAAAAATTAAGAAAACTTCTACCATCTATTATAAAATCTTCAATTTTAGGGTAAATCTATTACTAACTACCCCTAACAAGATTAAATATTGCCTACGGAATTTTAAAGCAATTTCAGTCTCCCCATAATAAGCATGTCAGATATTTTTTAAATTAATGTTTGTGTTAGGAGTATCAAAGTTTGGGATGGGTTGTGCAGGGCGGCCGGGCGGGCGGGCGGGCGCAGGGAGGCAATGAAGCTGGGTACTGGGTAGAGCTCATTGATCGCGCCGCAGCCGCCGCGCTACGGGCCGCGCGCGCCGCGCCGCATCCCCCGCCCGCCCTGCGCCCGCTCTCGAACCCCAGCCGAACCTGATATAACGAAAATGATTAAGAAATTTCATGAATGCCATTGAACGATAGTTTATTAGAAAAATTACCTTTGTATCTCTTTGTATTATGAATCAATATTTTCGTGAAAAATTTACGTACCTACGTGCCTGTAGGTGGCCATTACAATTACTGCAGTGTAGAAAAGCTTATTGTTACAAAATGACAAATAATTCCAATCCATCCAATTAAAGAAATTAGGCTATATTATGTCACTTTTATGTAGCAAAAAATTCAAAACCCTTTTGTATTTTTACTTTAGTTAATATACTGAAGTAAAAATACATATGCGTATATAGCGAGCATTTTGTATCTACTTAGGTACCTAATATTTATGTAAATAATTAAGTAAATCATAAATTGTGACAAAAAGCATCAATGACGAGTAGCCCACGTCTCGGTGGTACGTCGTGTCAGGGGCTCGGAGCGAGGACCTCGTGCAGGCAGTGCTGAAGGAGACAAGGTCGGCTCCGCGCAGCGCGTGAATGGGCGGGCGGCGGCGCGGCGCGGCGCTGCTCGGCGCGGCTGCGCGCCGCCGCTCCGTCAGTCCGCACACCGGCGGCTCCGCTGCCCCACCGTCGGCCGCACTCCGCTGAACAACAATGCTCAAAAACACGCCGTGACTCGACCAACACACCCGCGCCGCTGACGGCGATGCTCGAGGACCGGACGGCTCGCGGCGGCGAGCACTCGTGAAGTTCGATATACATATGAAAACCATACGATTTAATTTTAAACCGAACGAGTTCGATAGATTGTAGAGGGGTGAGATTGTGGCGTAGGAAGGCGGGGGCTGGTGTCGCGCGGGTCGGGGCGGGGAATGGCGCGGCGCGGGGCGGCGGCGGCGGCGGCGCGGCGCGGCGCGGCGGCGTCGCGGCGCTGACATGGGCGGGCGGGCGCGCCGCTCGCTGTTGGCGGCGCCCGCGGGCCTGCTGCTGCTGCTGTGCCTGCTCTGGCCGAGGGGTAAGTCCGAAATATCTTAACATTATAAGCTCCAGAAGTCTCGCATCGGTGGTACTCATGTCACTTAAAAGCCCGTTAAGTGCTCACGACGTTTCTGCAATTGAAGAGCAAGAAACGATGGGAACTTTGTTTTTTGCGCCAATATAATTTTCAATATGTATCTGGAATACGAAAAATGCAACAGCAGCTTGGACAAATGTTAATAAGCTGAAATAGGTCATCTTGCTTTAATACAAAACAAAAACACATATGGCGTGTCCCTATTATGTCATCTAAAATGCAATAGCACTACATATTTTTAACAATGGCGAACCGCACTTATCCCCAAATGTATTAGTTCGTGCTATCAGTTTACGGTAACATTACGAAGCATTTTTCAGAAGAAAAGTGTTTTGTACCATTGTAAATGTACAAAAACATTATATAAATTTGGGGTTTAAATAATTTCACAAAAATCATTATTACATTTTACATCTTTAATTTTATGTTTCATAATAAGTAATATATAAACATTAAAATTATTTTGATACAATCGGCTATTTATAGAGGTGTTTTTCTGTAAAATCTCAAGTGACAACGATATTCTTTAAACATTCTTCAAAAGATAATGATCTCTTGCTCTTGAATAATCTCGAGTGCTGTCGAGATCGGCCAATATAACAGACGTTAAGTATTCTCTGACATAGGTACTTATAATAAATGACCACCTGAGACAGTGACGTTGACTTTATTCTGTTTTTCTTTCAGAAAAAATAAATCAGTAAAATATGAAGGACTAAAATATTGTTTTGAAAACCGGTGTTCTTGTAGTTGCTCATCAACATATGTTTAGGAGTACCATACTATTACCATATAGGAAGAGTACGTATTGAATAGGGTAATGCGTTAAGCATATAAAAAGGGAATGCTGCAAGGGGAATAAATAATAGCATATTGTGTGTGTAATGTGTGTGTAATATATGCCAAAAACTTCCTCATTTAGTTAAGCACCAACAAATTGTATCAATGTAGTGTAAATAATATACCTACTTATGTACTGGATTCTTTTAACAAACAAATCATTTTTTGTGCATTAGTATTGATGATTTTTCTATAATGATTATGTTTAAATAAACCATTCAAAATTTGCAGACCTTCGACATTCATGTAATGTTTTGTAAAGTATTATACTTAAGTATAATTCTTTCTTATAATGAAATTGACCTGAAGCTTATACTTGCATGTATCTCCATGCCTCCGAGAAATACACTGTAGGCATATAGATATTTTCTTGAACGAAACTAATATTCTTTCATAAATCCGTTCCTGTACTGTACTATAAATAATGTATAATAACCACATGAAGGCTGGTCCATGTATTAGAAGTATACCTACTATATTTATTCTACATACATCCGTGTTGGGTGCAGGGGCGAGCTGCGGCTACCACGAGAAGCGGCTGCTGCACCACTTGCTGGACCACTACAACGTGCTGGAGCGTCCTGTCGTTAACGAGAGCGACCCCCTGCAGCTCTCCTTCGGCCTCACGCTTATGCAGATCATCGACGTGGTATAAACACTCTCGCATTGACCACAGAACAATGCGACTATCAGACAAAAGCATTAGTTTTTTATTGACGTTGGAGACACTTTTAATTTTGTTTACGAGCCTGCCGTTTCTCTGGCCTCTGTTGGTTTTACCTATTTCTCCACTGTAAATATGATAGCTATTTCAATGCAGTTATACATTAAGGGACTTTTTTTAAACAACTGTTATATAACAAATATTTCTGCAAATGTATATGCAACCCTATTTGCAGAGTCAGAAATAAAGGCTTCAGGTATTTTGGAAGGTTCATTAACAGCATACGTAACTACTAGCCTTACTCTACTTTCTTGCCAAAAATAACAGAGATTGTAATCATCTATGTATATTAAAACGTCAATTAATCTGTTCACTCTGATTTCCAAAATATTTAGTATACTTTCACATGTCATCAGCACGCAATTCAGTTTTAACTTATTCGACTACTTTTGTCTAATAAATATAACACAATAACCTGTTGCGGCAAATTATTTCTAGTATGTTGCCATTGACCGACTCCCATGCAATAATTATTAATATGCTCTTGAACTATAGTGAAACTGGATAGAGTAGCTGTAATAAAATACTAATTTATATACACAGGACGAGAAGAACCAGCTATTAATTACAAACATCTGGCTAAAACTAGTGAGTACATCTTTTTTATGCATCACCGAGTGTGAGAGATACAAGAAAGTAATTTATTTTTCGCATAGCAATTATATTTTAATATCGATCATATTATTATATCCGACTACTGATGTTCGAAATAGTTTTATAAATCATTTCATTCATTAATATTTTTTTTATTCGTTTGCAATTTGTCCACGCAGGAATGGAATGATATGAACGTGAGATGGAACACATCGGATTTTGGTGGGGTCAAAGATTTGAGAGTACCGCCTCATAGACTATGGAAACCAGACGTCCTTATGTATAACAGGTATGTAGTTATATAACATAGTTATTAACAGGTATGTAGTATAGATTTTTTGGGAAAACTGTGTTTCGTAAAAATGTTACAAAGGATTATAGTCTTAATGGTATGGTAATTTCTTATATCCCTCGTATGCTATTGTTTGTAAAGCGCGGACGAAGGTTTCGACAGCACGTACCCGACCAACGTGGTGGTACGCAACAATGGCTCGTGCCTGTACGTACCGCCCGGCATCTTCAAGAGCACTTGCAAGATAGACATCACCTGGTTCCCCTTCGATGACCAGCGCTGCGAGATGAAGTTTGGCAGCTGGACCTATGATGGATATCAGGTAAAAGCTATAAGTTAAATTAGAAATTTCGGGTATGACAAAACAATGAAGTTTAAAGTGACAATTTCGATGTCACTGTCATTTGATAATTAATTAATTGCGTTAGCAGACTTGAGTGGGACTAAGTCTGCTGTTGGAGATGTTGTGTATTGATTCTATGACTTATTTCGTTTATAATGGTAATTTTGCGAATTGGGAGAACTGCTTATTGATTTCTTATATTTACGCGAATACTACACATTGAAATAAAACTAATTATACAGATTTTATCATGATTATTTTATGTTTTTTCCGTTCCCGACACGTTTCGGCTGCTTTAAAGCAACCATGGTCCATGGTCACGAAAAACTATGTTTACATAACAAACATTGTAAATTGCAGTGAGATAACCTCTTGAAAATTGTTAATTTTAAAAGTAGAGCCGCGTAGAGACGGACTATGCAATATAAACATAATGTGTTCTGTTATAGTTGGATCTTCAGTTACAAGATGAAGCGGGTGGAGATATAAGCAGTTTTGTCACGAATGGCGAATGGGAACTTATAGGTGGGTTACTGTGTTTTATACCCAATAGGTGATCAATAAAACAATACCAATTACCTGTTACAGTTAACTTCTAAATCAACTTTTATGGTTTTTTATTTTCGATAATAGAGCCTAAAGTTTTGTTAGAAGTTGTACTTAGAACTAAAGTTGTTGGTTATGATGGTGGTAATTTGGTCCTAAGAGGTTATTAGCATTTTCAATTACTTAAACTTGTATTAAATATAAACAACACAAATTCGGACCAATTTAGGGCATTATGTAATTTGACATTAATTCCCAAGTTGGCTACATGCCAATCCGTACCACACTTCTGCAGCAGTGCTGCAGTTCAATTTAACGGCATTTGCATGAGAAAGTATAGAATTTTGAAATAAATTAATGATATCCATACTTATTTAAACCACTCCATAACGAATTATTGACTTTTTATATTATTTGTGATTTTTTATATCAATTTTGAAATCCGTAGAGGAACCCGTCTAGCACAAATTATTGACTTTATTATAAATATCCTTGGAGAAACTAGTCCAGGACGAATTATTGACTTTATTGTGTATATACATTTTAAAATCCGCAGAGAAACGAGTCCGGAACAAACTATTGTCATAATAATTTTGTTTTCGTTAGGCGTTCCTGGCAAGAGGAATGAGATATACTACAACTGCTGCCCGGAGCCGTACATCGACATCACATTCGCGGTGGTGATCCGCCGAAAAACGCTCTACTATTTCTTCAACTTGATTGTGCCCTGCGTGCTCATAGCGTCCATGGCTTTGTTAGGATTCACCTTGCCCCCGGACTCCGGCGAGAAACTATCTTTAGGTAGGTACCTATAAAATTAATAATTAAAAATGTTTCACTAATGTTTTAGGATGCTATACTTACAATGTTTTTTTTTTATATAAGAGTTTAATGTAGTTAATAGCTAGGTACTTGTACGGTACGGTATTGCCTCTTGGTTCTGTGCTTTCTACTCCCTGGAGACACTTAAATTTCCCGGGATAAGATGCACCATATACTAAGATCTAAGATCCATGCGATCAGACAATACAGTGGTTTCCGTTTTATGCGGTGGACTAAACACATGGACAGACCAAAAATCATTATTTTATGGATTCTAACATGAATTGTTATTATTCTAACAAACACGGCTCTATGGCAGTTTTATCAGTAGCCAAAGTACAACATATTAACGTAGCGTTACGTCAAAGTAAGCTTGTTGACTCCTCACACAGTGTCTTTATAAATAACAATGCGATCAATGTAATTTCTCGATGACGATACGTATACGATGACGATAGATTGTTAGTGTAACCGGCACTGCACGCAGGTGTGACGATCTTGCTGTCGTTGACGGTGTTCCTCAACATGGTGGCGGAGACGATGCCGGCCACCTCGGACGCGGTGCCACTGCTGGGCACCTACTTCAACTGCATCATGTTCATGGTGGCCTCCTCGGTAGTCTCCACGATACTCATCCTCAACTACCACCATCGGCATGCGGACACTCACGAAATGAGTGACTGGGTGGGTATCTCTACCATACCTGCCTATGCCTACCTACATATATTATACTAGAATCCTATTACTACCATGTGGAGGGGTCATTTATGTAAACCGTTAAAATATTAATGAAATATGTAAATGTTTAAGTACACAGTACTTCATAAAGTTTTGAGCTAATCGACCCATAGAAGAACATGTTTTATATGAACTTTATCCACCCATTTGAACCCCTTACGTTATAAAAGGAACCTATCCCAATTTAACAATTTTACGTTTCTTTAGATGATTAGCTTACAATGTATTAAGTCAGTCAGGACCACGCCTTTTATAGATATCAATATTGATTAAGTAAATATAACTATCAAATGTAAATTGTATATAGGCTTCAAATTGGGGTCTTATATGAACTAAATAGTATTGCCATTATTTTGTATACCTAACTAATAAGGTTGACTTCAATTAACACGGATTAAATAATATGGAGTTAAACATTATTAATTGTCCAGATTCGTTGCGTGTTCCTGTACTGGCTGCCATGGGTCCTGCGCATGTCGAGGCCGGGCTCGGCGGCGTCGCCACCCCCCGCGCGCGCGCCGCCCCCGCCGGACCTAGAGCTGCGCGAGCGCTCCTCCAAATCGCTCCTAGCTAACGTGCTCGACATCGACGATGACTTCCGCCACGCGCAATCGCAGCAGCCGCCCTGCTGCCGATACTACAGGTCCCTGGATGATCTACACGAACACTACTCGCCGTAAATAGCACGGTTACGATAATAAACCCAGCCTCGTTCGTTCCACAGTATACCCGACCCTTCAGCTTTAGCAGTCTCGACTCAACATTCGACATTAGACACTCTCATACGCCATCACATACTTTTAACTTTTCAAAAATACTTCTGGGTCTTGGGTCTTTGACATCTAATCGGCATAACTCCTGTAGTGACCTTCGTTCCTCGGCTCTACCTGTAGTGTAGATTGCAAATGTGTCGGGTAACTACAGAGCCGTACTTGTTGCAGGGGGGGTGAGGAGAACGGTGCGGGGCTGGCTGCGCACAGCTGCTTCGGTGTCGACTACGAACTCTCACTAATACTTAAAGAGATTCGAGTCATCACAGATCAGGTAACTAAAATATATGTTTTCGAACGTTCAGTAGCACGTTACGTTTATAAGGTAGAAATACAAACATGGTATTATATTTCCAGATGCGCAAGGATGATGAAGATGCGGAAGTTTCGCGCGACTGGAAGTTCGCCGCCATGGTCGTGGACAGACTGTGCCTTATTATCTTTACCCTGTTCACAATCATCGCCACGCTAGCTGTGCTGCTGTCCGCGCCGCACATTATGGTGTCGTAGCGACCCGCCCGCTTGCGGCTGCGCATGCGTTAAACGTTCTGTGATACTGCGAATACTTGTTAAGTTGTGATGTGCGATGCGGCGCGGGCGCTGATGCCGCGGCGCCGGAGTTGCCGCCGCTTGCTTCGCCGCCCGCGCCCCCGGTAGACATAAGTTACCGCCGACTGCCAACCCTGTATGCTCAACTAATTACTGTCTGTCTGAATAACTTCTTCTGGCCCTTCAAGACCTTCGGCGTTTCGAGTACTTTTTCTTCCATGAATACGAGACAAATGGTCGTCACGCTCGGAACAAACGGTACCCGGATATCCCTTGAGTGATAGAATAAGTTTCAAACCTGTTTGCAATGATGAGCGGATTTGAACAGACGCTCCGTGCCTGGGACAGTCGGCAGACCGACACGCGGCAGTGCGTGCTTCAGCAGGCGCCGCCCGCGCAGCTCAAGCAGAGCTGGCGTGGCGCGCGCCGCGGGCTCGAGTGCCCGACCGCCACATAACACTGTGGCTTTGCACAAAATTTGAGCACAAATACGTCTTCCTTCATACCTTTGAACGACCTGATTCGCATAAATTTTAAAAGTTAAACTTTGTTAGAACTTCTTCGATTCTTGACATCTATTGTACAGTTTAGTATTTGGGCGGTAAACGAAGGCCCTTTGTTTCCTTCTTGTTCGATTCCATGAATCGTGGTTATAATCCTTAATTTTATTTTCGGATTACATATTTGTGTCAGTAGCTAGTATAGAACTTTACAAACAATGTTGATTCAATTGGTACAGGTTGTGATATGCCTCGTTGTGAACGGGTCGATATTGTTATAAAATGGTAAAATATCCATGGCTATAGCTTAATTAAACGTTCGTTAAAAGTTGTAGTTAAACAAAAAATTTTTTAATAAAGTCATAACTGAGTCTTTCGGAACGACTTATACAAATAATTAAACTACATAATAAATATCACGTTTGTATACATCTTACCATATGGTTACAGAAATTCATACGCAGGAAGAAATACCTATAGCTTGTAAAGTATTCTTCTTCGGAAATGAATTCAATTTAAAGCCATCGTCTTAGTCATACACATTTTTATATCTCATTTTATAACATAAAGGTAGATACATATTTGTACGAGGAAACATAACATTTATCAGTTTAATTTGTTTAGAAATACAAAGGTGCAAATGACAGACCTAATGTACAATCAGTTCATACATGCCTCCACTATTTCCCAAAAGTATTACATACACATGTCCACACCGCTCGTCGTTCAATAATAGATTTTAAAATGTTATATTATTTATCATACATTTTATTTCATAGTTACTATTATGTTAAGGGAAACATTGTAAGCCTCTCAAAAGGAAAACGTCGCGAAGTCGGGGAGACTGCGCGGGTACACACCTGAACATGAATGTACCCTCGCAAAGCTCCCTATTATGTTTTCCTTTTGCGAGGTAGCGCTGTGTGCAATCCTAGACGGCCCTTTGGAAGTTGCGGGCCGGATATCATTGCGAGTCAATGTTTTCGGGCATCGTTCATTTATTGTATTACCATTCGCTAGAGGTTGTGTGACGACCCGTACGGTGGACGACGCCGCGCATCAACCACCCCTCGCCTGCGAGTTGGGTGCGTATATCTTCTTATTGGATATAAATGTGCGGCATCATTCCGTCACCATTGGGACAACCCAATGTCCCCAAGTTTGTTCAATTGTTAGGGTTATTACTCTGAATTGCACTTTGTTTATTAAATATAAACGAATGAAACAAGTTCTTGTTTTATTAAAAAAACTACTATTTGTGATTTGGACGCATTCTAGTCATGCCCACATAAAACCTTTTCCACACTTCAAAGCACCGTACCTTTATAAGAGGAAATCTTATCGAATTGATAGATACTTAATATGGTAATTTATGAAAAAAAAATCTCATTGTCGTATGAATAAGCGTTAAATATCTTTGTTTAAAGAAATGTTTGGGAATGTATTTGATTACGCTTAGAATACTGCGAAATCGGAGATGAAAAGTTATGTAAATCATCACTGACCTACATAATATCGGCGCGAACCGTATGGAGTGGACCGGAGGCGAGGTAGGAGCAATCGATGCGATCCCGCGGGATAATTGCACATGCGCACAACACACCCATAATATATATACTTAGTTGCCTATATTTTAACACTACATTTAGAAAATAAAAGAAAATTAATTGCTTTTGAGCCATTTCGACAGAATGTCAGATTGATATCAATAGCTAATTGCTTTTCGGGTAAAACCGATTTCCTCAAACAAAGGATACACTCAAGAGTGACTATAACACTGATAATAATAGGTAATAATAATAACCGATAGATATAATAAATCAGCAGTCGATGAAAAGTATATTTCTAAAGCTCTCTCCCAGATGTGATAGATAACAAAATACCTACTATGAATTTCTTCCCTGCTGTTCACAAAAATAAACCTACCTACGAAGTATAGGGAGAGCTGTCGCGAGTATATGTCAGACTTCATAATCTAAATGATATCTTAATAGTATACATAAAGATTTTAATAATCGTAATTATAGAGGCAGTAAATTATTCAGACGGAATATTATAAAAGTACGTTCACCATTTAGAAGGAGGTAATTATGTTGGTTTTTTTTGTAAGTATTTCTATTAACAACTAGCTGACCCGACGGACGATGTCCTACCCAAAGAAGCTAGAAAAAAAACAATTAAAAGTTTTTCCAATTCTAATTTTTAAGACAACTTTTGGTTTTTTCTTTGCAAACCTGATTCAATATTCTCTCAGTTGTCAAGTGAAGCGCTTAATAAGGTGTAACAAAAATAGTGTAAAATATTTAACAGGCCGGTTATAAAGATGACATTCCCAAAGAAATAAACCAAATATCAGAAATTAAAATATAGCACCACAAACTGAGAGCACAGTAAAACGCCATTTGCCTTCATGAAAAAAATCAAATATAATTTTATACATCACCGTGTTCTGTATGACTTACTGCTTAAACTGTTAAAATATTTTACACTATTTTTGTTACACATTATTTATTGGATAGGCATTAATTCCATCGACAGCGTTAACACAACAGTAACAGTGAAAAAAATAGTTTGGTTTGGTATTGAAGTAGGTATTAAGATTAACCTATGTTTTTCTATACAGATAATGATGTAAATAGAGACAGACTACCAACTAGGCCGCCCTAGGTTATTTAGTACCTGTCGCCCCTGCCTGGTGATTTTTGCCGGGTGAGTCTGGCCGCGGGCGCAAATGTTAACGTGCAGCCCTACCTAACCCTAGACCGATATCTGGCCGCCCTAGGCATGGACCTCGTCGGTGTTATGGAATGTTCGTCTCTGGAAATATACATGATAAATATACAAGAAATACATACACAACTGTTGGTGGTAGACCAACAGTAGGTTTCAGTAGCGCCTTGATTTGTATAGAGCTTTATGGAAGGCGGGCGGGCGGGCGCGTCAGTTGCGTGCGGCAGTGCGCGGCGCCATGTCGGGAGGGACGCGCGCCTGCCTGCTGGCTGCAGCGCTCCTCACACTGCTATACTCAGGTACCTCGTGATTAACACCCCTATTTAAATTACACACTGATCCCATACATTACTGTACGTATTAATTTCCCATGTCCCACAAAAAAAGGAAAGAAGGAAGCTGTACTCTTATAAGTATATCGCAGCCGGCTATGTAAATAAATGATATTAAACATTATAATACCTATGTAAGTAAGGTAGTATCTAATTACTAAATAGCAATTCGATGCTGAGTTTAAAAAGAAAAGAAAAATTTACTCTTTCTACAATTACTTTTGTTTTTTTTAAATAATAGTAATTATTCAATCAACTCAAACGTTGACCAAATATATATTTTTAAATAAATGGAACAAGATAGTAAATATAACACAAGATTGTACGAGGCATAATGTGTTTTAACGAACAACATTATCTCGCGAGTCTCTCTTTATTGATCTGTCTTTACTGCAGCATCCCGTCGACATTAGATACCACGATATAGGTAAATACATGCCGTATCTAAGTAATTTCTGACATTCTATATATAGGTGTGCAATTTGTACATTATTGCTATAGAAATTTATTGGTAGATTGAATTAGTAAATCATAGATAGGTACTGTCGAATAAAATACCTACTACCGTTCCAAAGAACAATACAAACAGTAATGAGTAGGTACCTATATTCCATGTTTCGGTTTAGGATGGTGTTCGGAAGACGAGGAGCGTCTGGTTCGGGATCTGTTTCGAGGGTACAATAAACTGATCCGCCCAGTACAGAACATGACACAGAAAGTCGACGTGCGGTTCGGGCTTGCCTTCGTGCAGCTTATCAATGTTGTATGTACACAAATGAATACTCTTTTAAACGTTGGATAGTTTCGAATAAAATAAATAAAGAAATGATCCCCAACTCTCTATACCATTTATCACGTGTGTGTTTGTGTGTTAACTCACCGTAGCCGCTAGCCCCGGTGGTACAGGCCGACGGGTAAGATCGTCGGGCTTATTTCAAAATAATGATTACCAATCGTTGACTGACGGTCCTTACCCGCCAGCACTGTGCCCAGGTTCAAGTTTCGGTGTATAGACACTATTAGTTCCTATAAGTATTTTCTCTGTTTATTCTTACTTCGTTTATCATTGTTTATATTCATGACGAATAAAGGTTTCGCTTCCTTGTCTTATCCAGTGCAAGGTATTTACTGCATGAAACTATGAATCCTATAAAAATAATTATAAACTATCTCCATTATTTTTATCATAGATATACTTGCGTAAATTAATATTTAATTTCTAGAATGAAAAGAATCAAATAATGAAATCAAACGTGTGGCTCCGGCTTGTGTGGATGGACTACCAGCTGATGTGGGACGAGGCTGACTACGGTGGTATCGGTGTGCTACGCCTGCCGCCCGACAAGGTTTGGAAGCCTGATATTGTGTTGTTCAATAAGTAAGTAGCTACTAACACCATTTACAAATAATGTTTTATGTACCCTATGGTTATTTGAGAGATTCGTGTTTTACAGCGCTGACGGGAATTATGAGGTCCGATACAAATCCAACGTTTTGATTTATCCGAATGGAGAGGTTCTTTGGGTACCTCCAGCTATTTATCAGGCAAGTTATAGATATACCTACACTGTAAAACGTGGCCCTTAGCATGAGTTTTGAACATGAGTTTTATTTTAAAAAAATCAACGTATTTCAAAATTTTTCAATACCGATCGAGTTGTCAAGTGTCTCCATTTTCCCGTGAAACTTTGCGTTTTCGCTAGGGGCGCTACTGTTAAATGTACCTATCATATGTAAGCTTTTAAAACTAGTACTAAGATTTTACGAATGGCTTCCACTCACTGCTGAGTGCTACGTAGCTACATGACGAAACAAGCACCTAGATACTTACGTATCTATTAAATAATTGATTGATAATATTGGTATATTTCAATTTATTTCCAGAGTTCATGCACGATTGACGTAACATATTTCCCGTTCGATCAGCAAACATGCATAATGAAATTCGGTTCGTGGACTTTTAATGGCGATCAAGTGTCTCTCGCGTTATACAACAACAAGAACTTTGTCGATCTCTCAGACTACTGGAAGTCAGGGACATGGGACATTATCGAAGTACCAGCTTACCTGAACATTTACGAGGGAAACCACCCAACTGAGACAGACATTACGTTTTATATCATTATAAGACGGAAAACTTTATTTTACACGGTCAACTTGATCCTGCCAACGGTTTTGATCTCGTTCCTTTGCGTTCTTGTATTCTATTTGCCAGCCGAAGCTGGAGAAAAGGTAAACGCTTACACATAGATATAAGTAGACAGGTAAAGTAATTATATTATCGCCAGATGAACACACCAACTGTACGGTCCCAAACAAAGCAACGCTTGTATTATGGGTACGGTACAATGGACTGGGGGCGATACCAGCTATATAATTACTACAGATATTAAGAACACACAGTCGAGCTCATCACACAAAGTGTACCAGGACCAAGGTGCGTACTAACCTCTCATATATCTGTGGTACCAACTGTGTCAAGCGGGTCAACAATAAGTAGGTTGTTGGATTTACGACCAAGGCATAAACTAAAATTTTCATTAATACTGTTGTAGGTGACACTGGGCATAAGCATTCTCCTGTCACTGGTTGTGTTCCTGTTGCTGGTGTCAAAGATTCTTCCTCCGACGTCGCTCGTGCTGCCACTTATAGCCAAATATTTGCTGTTCACATTCATCATGAACACCGTCAGTATCCTGGTCACTGTCATTATAATCAACTGGAACTTTAGAGGTCCAAGGACTCACAGGTACACTTTCTCTTATTGTGAATTATTAATGTAGGTACTATACAATTATTTCTCATGACCATCATAAACTTCTCTTAAGTATAAACAAAGAGTCATACACAGCGTGAACCAATTGACTGGGCATCCTCTTGAGGGTGCGGCTGCTCACTTAGTCAGTAATATTTAATGTATTAGGTACCTACTGCCGTGGCATCCCGACGCAATCGTACGCGCCCCGCCTCGCGCTCCATAGCCCGAGCCAAACTAGGCTATTATAATTTTACAAATCTTTATCCAGCTGTGAGGGGAGACCACCTTTATGTTTTCTATACTCCCTTTCCAGAATGCCGCTTTGGATCCGAAGTGTATTTCTCCACTACTTACCAGCAGCGCTGCTCATGCGCCGGCCACGCAAAACGAGGCTCCGCTGGATGATGGAAATGCCCGGCATGGGCGCACCCCCACACGCTGCGGCTCCACACGATTTGCCTAAGCACATCAGGTAATAACTATATCTGCTATATTAGTGGATATTTTTATCTCTTTACGTAAATTTGGTCCATATACTAACTTCTTAGTGCGATTGGTGCTAAACAAAGCAAAATGGAGTCGATGGAGATGTCGGACCTGCATCACCCGAATTGCAAGATCAACCGCGCGGCCGGCGGCGGCGAGGTCGGCGCTCTGGGCGGCCTGGGCGCGCTCGGCGGGCTCGGGCTGGGCGGCGAGCGCCGGGAATCGGAGAGCTCGGATTCACTCCTGCTGTCCCCTGAAGCTGCCAAAGCTACAGAAGCCGTGGAGTTCATTGCAGAACACTTGCGCAATGAAGATCTTTATATTCAGGTGAGACATCATCATAATGGGGTATTTCACTCACACTTTTATCCCATGGCGGTAGGCAGAGACCACTGTAGGCCATTTGCTAGCTTTCGCCGGCGGCTAAACCCGCCCAAACAACAATTTGACTACAACTAGATCGATAATGGTCACGTTATGAAATATGGCATATGAAACTCTGAGGGATAGTTTAGCTTTAAATCAGTAAGTTCAATCAATAAGTTTTCAGAATCAGATCAGTAGTTTCGGAGATCAATGCCTGCAAACTTACCCTAAGTCCAACGTCCTGAGCTGACTGGCCCTACAGTCTAAAGCTAATTCATTTAATATTTTACTATAAAATATTGCAGACTCGTGAAGATTGGAAGTACGTGGCTATGGTGATCGATAGGCTACAGCTCTACATATTCTTCATCGTCACCACCGCTGGCACGGTCGGCATCCTCATGGACGCACCGCACATCTTCGAGTACGTGGACCAAGACCGTATCATAGAAATTTATAGAGGCAAATAATTTAATTAACTTTACGGATTACCTAACTACTTCCATGAGTGTTGAATAAAGACGGCTTCCTTCTATCTATCAGCCGAAAGACGTCCACAGCTGGACATAGGCTTCCTTAGATATTATTTATGTTAATCCACATTTTTTAGATCTATCTACTTGTGTATGTAGGTACCTAGCTGGTAAGTAGGTAGGTATCTACGCAACGATGAGTTATATGTCATGTACTAGGGAAACCATTAATAATATTAGGTCAAATCAACCTCTGTAATCTGTTTCGACTTGCGACAGATAGGTATACATCATCATATATAACCGATAAGTATTCTTGTTTAGAATGTAAGTACCTACTAACCTAATATAAATATATAAAATGGCTGTGTTCGAGATTTATAAAAGCACAATAGAGAATAAGAATTAAGTCGTTTGTACTTTGTAATTGTTTAAAATTCAATAGATATTAGTAACTATTAAGTATGTTAGGACTACATCTTGTTAGAAGAAAATATGATTTGTGAAGATTTTTTAACTGATATGGCTTTTATTATTAGAACCTAGAATTTTAATTTCCTCTAAAACTTTTATATTTACCAAAAATAAAGGCAATGCATGTTTTAATTTTAAATTATGAACTATAATAGGTACTTTACCCGTTCTAATAATACTAATGTAAGGAAATATGAAATTGAAACAAATGCTTATTTCATATTATTTTGAATTTATTGTTCACATTAATAATACACTAGGTGTATCTTGAATAGGTTTGAATAAAACAACCAAATCAACTTAACACGTAGGTGAGCACACTTTTTTTGCCCAAATGTTGCGTTTACACGAGATGAAACTCATCTTCAAATCTAATAACAAATTTTAATTAACACATTAACGGCCATATTAACCGGTAAAAAGTATTTTTTACGCGTCCAACACTGCTGCAAACTTAAAAATACATTATTCTAAACTTAAAATATTTATTTATGAATTTTCATTTTAATATTTTTTAAACTTTTTTTGACAAGTTCCCCACAGCGGAGGTAGTAATATTTACAAATACGAATAATGTTGATAATTCAAGCTTAGAATAAATAAAATTAATCATCACTATCATCATAATTTGGTGAAGTGGGTGAGTAGTTGGTAGGACCTGCTGAGGATGGAGAATAAGCAGGAGAAGTGGGGGAATAATTAGGGGATGTCGGGGTGTACGTCGGCGATGTCGGCGTATATTGGGTTGAAGACGGCGAGTAGCCCGGCGATGCCAGCGAGTAGTTGGGTGAGGATGGTGAATAGTTCGGTGACGAGGGGGAGTACTGGACGCTACTGGGCGCGTGCTGCGGCGACGTGGGCGAGTACGCGGGGCTCGTCGGTGAGTACTGGTTAGATGTAGGCGAATACTGCGGACTCGTTCGCGAGTAAGTTGGACTTGTGCCCGCGAGTGACGGTGACGTCGGAGAGTAATTCGGAGATGGGGAATACTTAGGCGACGATGGCGAATAATTCGGCGAAGTGGGAGAATATGCCGGGGAAGTTGGCGAGTACGAGGGACTCGTGGGTGAATATGCCGGTGATGTGGGCGTGTAGTTTGGCGATGACGGCGAGTAACTGGGTGAAGCGGAACTGTAGACTGGACTAGTGGGCGAGTAGCTGGGTGATGTAGGAGAGTATCCTGGAGACGATGGTGAATATACCGGACTAGTCGGCGAGTACGAAGGACTAGTAGGTGAATACGACGGGCTCGTCGGTGAGTAGCTCGGTGACGTGGGGGAATAACTCGGTGAGGTCGGCGAGTATGCGGGACTCGTTGGCGAATAACTCGGCGAAGTAGGAGAATAACTCGGGGACGTAGGGGAATACGAGGGCGATGTGGGCGAGTAGCTCGGCGAGGTTGGAGAGTAGCTGGGTGAAGTAGGCGAGTATATCGGAGAGGTTGGGGAATAATTCGGTGACGTAGGAGAATATGACGGGCTCGTGGGGGGGTAGTGCGGTGAGGTCGGCGGCATGCTCGGCGACGCGGGGGCGTACACGGGGCTGGTGGGGGAGTACGAGGGCGACGCGCCGGCGGGGGAGGTGTAGGGGGACAGCGGCGGGCCGGGCGAGCCGGGCGAGCCGGGCTGCGGCGACCACGCGCTGTAGGCGGGCGACAGGCCGGACGCGTCCGACGCGCCGGACGGCGAGAATGACGGCCCACCGGGCGTCATACTGCTCCCCACTGAGAAAAATAATAAGTTTCATTATAGGTATTTCCGCAGTATTTTATCAGTACAACCATAGTAAATTCATAAAAGGGCTGATAGCCTATGCAGGGGTAAGATTTGATAGCTACTGTAGGTATAGAAAACATTATAAGAGTTTATCACTAACCTTGGCCTGGAGACCACACACTGCTGCCATATCCAGGTGTATTTTGCGTTGACCATGGAGTCATCAACGGGGTCATGGAAGGCGTTCCGACGCCAAAGTACATGCCACCTCCCACTCCGCCCACTCCGAGAGCGCCCATCTCCATGCCATTTTTACATTTCTCAGCATCAAGCAGTAAATCGAAGCAACCTGACAAACCAATAAAACGTTAAAGCCTGTCTTATTTAAATTAAAAATACTTTTTATCGAAAATAATCTCACCAGTTCCCATTCTCGGCAGTTGTCCCATAATAATATTTTCGGATACGCCTCTCATCGGATCCACTTCGGCATGACTGGCAGCATCTAGTAGCACGTCTACTGTTTCCTCAAAGGAACATCTCATGAGTGCGCCGGTGTCCTGCCTATTAATGCCGTGACGGGTGATAGCCATGAGGTGACCTTTGGCAGTCATTACGTCACAAAGCAAGGCTAGATGGCGGTAGTTCACGTACAGACCGTAGAACTGCAATACAGCGTTCATTTCTTTTTCAACTGATTTACGCACAGCCTCTATACCGAGTACTTGAAATATCTCGCAAATATCGTTACTGAACGTCCGCACGGGATCGACGTCGCGCTCGGAAAGTACTTTCATCAATGAAGTACCGTCCGTTTCCAATAGCCATTCGGCTATAGGTTTGAATTCTCCCTGTTCAGTAATAGTGATGCGTTTTTTGGCTTCGGTCTGAGGCAAATGCATGTACACTTTAGCTATGGCTTCTATGCCTTGTAGGGTCATATCAGATAACATGTTAGCCTCGATACATCGTAGGAACATGTCGTCTTCCATTTTGTCTACTGTTTCCTCATCATTGTCTTGGAACTTGCTTTCTTCATTGTTCATGATTCTTATACGCAATACAAGTTTTTCAGCGTTGTCGTCGTTAAAGATGCAATTCAAATCGTCACCAAAGCCAGCGTTAATCTTTTCAGCGATCTGTTCCATTGTAAGTTTTTTGTCAGTCATTCTTTTCCTGTCCAGTTCGATTCGAAGCAGCCATGGTGAAATCTTAGTGGGGTCGAAGTCAGGCATCTCATAGTAAACGTTAACGAATTCCTGATCTTCGCCAATTACCGTGTTTTGTGGGTCCGGGTCGTAGTAGATTGCCGTGTTTGCAGTCACTTTACGTAAGGTGGTATGTTCCAATCTGCATAGCACATTTTTAGCTTTTTCAGCATCTCGAGCCGCACCACCAGTCAAAAATACGGTTAGAGAGGGAGCCTTTGGTTTCTTTGAAATGTTAATGATTTCCTTAAGACGTGGTACACCAAGGGTTACGTTTTTGGATGACACACCAGCAAAATGGAAAGTGTTAAGTGTCATCTGAGTGGCGGGCTCTCCCAGAGACTGAGCGGCTAAAGCTCCGACCATCTCGCCAGGATTTACTTGCGCTTGTTGGAATCTTGTTTCGATTTCACCAATCAACCATTCAAAAGCCACACTTGATAGTCTATACTCCTCAGACACAAACTTTGTACACAATGTAGACCTCACGAGGCACTGGAACAGCAGAGTAGCGTTCTCATTGGCTTGTTTAGACAGACGATCTTCTCCAGCTACTATAATGCATTTCTCTAGAAGGTCTTTAACACCTTTTATAACTTTAATCGGACTCAGGTCAGTGGGCATTCGCTTATTAATATGGAAAGTCTTTTGTGCATTCCAAATCATTCTCTTAAAATTACAAGGCAGGACAACCTTGGATTCACCACTTGGGAAAATTTGCCGCAACACATCTCTGTCCTTACTTAATTGTGCCCATTCGCTCTCAAGATCAGCAATGACGTAGCCAGATTCTGTCAACTCTTTAGTAATATCTTCATTGAAAATTCTCTTCAAATACCTTTCATTAGATGGATCAAATTTAAATTTCTTTTCAAATGCCTTATTAGACAGTTTAATTGTTGGTAGGTTTTGAAACTCTACTGTCTCTCCAGCCAATCCGTCTTCACCATATCGCAACTGAATAAGCTGTCCTACTGAATTACGGACAGTGCCATCGTAGTGAACCATTACAGACTCCATAGCCTTTATCAAACGACGTTGGATATATCCAGTCTCAGCAGTTTTCACAGCAGTATCAATAAGACCTTCACGACCACCCATAGCGTGGAAGTAGAACTCCGAAGGCGTCAGCCCGGCGAGGTACGAATTTTCTACGAAACCTCTCGACTCAGGACCATAATCGTCTTTGATAAAGTGGGGCAGAGTTCTTTTACGGAAGCCGAATGGAATACGTTTACCTTCAACGTTCTGTTGCCCTACACAAGCAATAACCTGAGAAATGTTAATATTAGAACCTTTGGAACCAGCCACCACCATGGCCTTAAGATTGTTGTACTCAGTCAATGATTTCTTGGCCGAACCACCGGTTTTGTCACGAGCATCGTTCAGAATACGATTTACTTGATTCTCGAAGGTTTGCCTAAGAGTATTACCAGGAGTAGGTTCCAATTCCATGTTGTGAGCTTTTTGAATGACTTCTATGACATCCTCTTTAGCTTTTACAATGGCACGCTGAATTTCTTGATAGGTCTGAGGATCGGCAATAGTGTCCCCAATACCAATAGAGTGACCTTCCAGAAGAAGCCAATTATTTATCACAGTTTGGATGTTACCATAGAATCTGCCAGCGGTTTCGTGGCCTAATTCCAACATGCAAATATGTAGCAGAGAACCTGCTGAAGCACCAAGTGATTTCTTACACAAGATCCCCATGAGCAGTTCTCCATGTTCCACAACAACTTTCGTATCTCCCGGAGATATCCATTGGTATGGTCCATCATCCTCCTCATCAGGATGTGTGGAATGCGTACGGATCATGTTGACAGGTCCAGGTATGATGAGGGTAAATATTTGTTTACCAGTCCAGAGGGGCTGAGGTTTTAAAATGCAAGGTTGAGGAATTTTACCATCCCAAGTTGGTAAGAACATGAGAAGATTCATAACCTGTTCTTTGGTGAGGAAGACATCCCTTTTTGTCATTTTCCTGACGGCTGTCAATGTGTCCTGCACAATACCCATAACTGGTTTATTGGCTTGCGGAGTGATAATCTGTCTGGGAGTTATGTGAATGTTTTCGACCTCAGCCCTAGTTTCCATAGACTGAGGCACATGCAAATTCATCTCATCACCATCAAAATCGGCGTTATAGGGAGATGTACAGCTTAAATTCATACGGAATGTAGACCATGGAAGTACTTTTACTCTGTGACCCATCATACTCATCTTGTGAAGTGTGGGTTGCCGATTGAAAATGACAAGGTCATCATCTCTTAAGTGACGTTCTACTTTATAGCCATACTGTAAATGTAAATCTGATGATTTGGGGTGAAACCTCAAATCTATTCTTTCTCCATTATCACGAACGATGTACTTCGCGCCAGGGTACTGCGCATTGCCTCTGCGCACTAACTCTTGCATTCTATCGATATTGAAAGGCGTTACTAATTCAGGGAATGTCAAATTTTGTGCGATCGATCTAGGTACTCCTACTTGATCAATGCGCAAGTTAGGATCTGGCGTGATGACGGTACGTGCAGAGAAATCAACACGTTTACCCATAAGGTTTCCTCTAATTCTTCCTTCCTTTCCTTTGAGGCGAGCCTTGATAGCTTTGAGGGGCTTTCCTGATTTCTGCATGGCTCTAAAATGAAAAAATAACAATGTGACGATTATCTAAATTTTACAGGGCAGCGGAGACAGTGAGCGAAAACATTAAATTACTTTGAAAGAATTTAGGTTCACAAAAACCAACCGTTTTTAAAACATATAATTTAAGTATGTTGTATACTCACTTAGGCATTCCAGGCATATCATTATCAACGAATGTGGCCACATGGAACTGCAGCATTCTGATGTTATCCTGTAGTACATGGGCTGCAGCACCAGACTGTTCATTCCTCGTCAGCTCATTGTTAGCTTTGATTATGTCAGCCAGTTTGTGGGTTAAGTCGTCTTGGTTTTTTGCCGAACCAAACATTACAACAGCAGGTCTCACTGACAATGGTGGTACTGGTAATACTGTAACTATCATCCAGTCGGGCCTGGCGAATTTGGGATCCATACCCAATATAAAAGATTCTTCATCTGAAAAGACAATTATCACATAAATTCCTATTTACTTTCGCTGTGAATAGAATCTTGATATATGAGTTGACAATTGGCCCTTCTTGGCACATCTCGTCTAACAATGACCTTTGCTGACACCAATTTCATAAAGAATACAACAGCAACAGTATACTTCCTCCTTGACATTAAAATTATGTTTAGGAATTCCTGCACTGCTTCATCGTCACTTACCATCAGGTGAGATCGAGATCAAATACTTGCCTATAATGTAATAAAAAAAAAAAAAAAAACTGTTGAGCACAAGTCAATTTTAAAATTCCAACAGTAGGTAGGTATAACAATCTTAACATGTTATACCTGTAATTTGTTTAAGTATTTCCCATACTCTTTCTGCAGTAATAATTATTTTCTTTTCTTGTGTGTCTTCATTTGCATGTTTCCACTCAGCAGTGAGATCGAGGCCTTGTCGTCTAATGGAGGGCTGGTAGTGACCACAGCCACCGTGGCCAGATCCCCTTTTGCCTTCTTCACCTTCCTTGCCTATGTCCATATCCTCACCACCTTCACAAATATTCTTGCCTTTGCACAAGTCATAAACATAAGTTAACCTTTTGCGAGGTTGTCCTTTTGACTTCATAACAACTTCCTTTATCTTAGGATTAGTCTAAAATAGAAAATTTAATCACTGTTATTGAATGGTTCATACATAATATTTCAAACAATTAAAAGAATACAATAAAAGTACTTACTGGACTGACAAGCAACTTTGAACAATAAAAACAAACACATCTGAGAACTTTAATAGTTTTTGTAATAAAACCAATATGAAATACTGGTTTAGCCAAGTCAATATGCCCAAAGTGTCCCGGGCATTCTGTCATGTTTCCAGCGCAAGTCTGGCATCTTGAGCTTCTATCTATTACCCCTTGTCGAGGGTCCATAAGTCCACCAAGCTTAGGCCTACCACCCTCCATGGTCTCTGGGAAGCGGATGCCCCCATCAGTAACTGACATGCGTCGCTAAAAACAGATTGATGTTGTAAAACCAATGCACTCTTCAATACTAGATTCCTTTTGTAAATAAATCACACTTCCATAATATCATACAAATAGATGATTACATGATCTCAACTTTGTTGATCTATCTTGCTTTGCCATATTACATAGGCCTCCTGGACTTTTCCTTAAAGCTTAACCATGGTGTCGCCACCACAGGGACACATTAGTACTAAAGTAATTGTTGTCCTAGAAATTATCTTTGGGGTATTCCCATGTATAGTGCAACATTACATACACCTTGAAATACAAAACATGTTTTCTTTCAATTCAATGTAATAATGAGATACTCAGAGGTAGTCACAGTTAGCATGAGTTGAAAACTCAACTACTTAAACCTTATATTATAAACAAGGTAACAAGTGGAAGTCTAGAAACTTATGGCAGATACAAAGCACAACTGCGTGCCACTTCGTAACATACACTGCGGGCCACAACAATCAAAACCAATCTATTATTTATGTGAATTATTAACTAATAACAAATAAAACAATACTTACGATTTCATCAGGTGATAATATACCAAACTGAACTCTTTTTACCTGGCGCACAGGCGCCTTCGAGTCAGTCGTGGTAGCCATTTTGTTGGCAACTGCTTAGAGATGTGTCATGCATGCGTGCACGATACAAACAAATCTTGTTTTACCGGTTAAATTAATCATATATCTATAACATGGATCTACATTATATTTTATGACAGGGTAATTAAGACATCAATGATACTATCTATGAACATAGTTTCATACATTTTGACAAGAATCACAAATTTATGATCATAGATCTATAGCATATCCGACACTTGTGCATACTTGGGAGGCCCTCATTTCTTCTTTTGCGAAATTATAAATTAGCTAACATTTAAAACATAAATTAGAAGTGCACTGACAAATCTGTAAACACTAATTTACTTTTTTATTTCACTATGTATCTCAGTTTGCGTCGAAGCTGCTGTGCACTAGACTTGAAAATAGAAATAGAGATATTCCGATACGATATTTTTCAATACATAGTTCCGGTTTTTTTATCTTAAGACGTTTCAATAGTCTCGCACCCCTAGCTTCTAGTGTTGTTGTAGAAGAAAAGATAATTTACCCATAGACAGTACTTCACAGCTATTAGTCGAAACTTCTATACAAGTTAGTCGATTATGAAATCAGTTTAAATGGCGATTTCATAGATGTGACTTCTATATATAATAATCAATGATTTACCTACTATGTAAAGTAATATACTAGCATACTTCACCATTGGCGGTGTGCATCTAAGTTGTCTTTAACTAATACTTACTGATACTTTCTGTAGTAGAGGTAGCTGGCAGCGACCGATGAATTTAACTCACGGTAGAGCTATTGTATAAAGCTACTCTATGCTTTAATTATTGATCTACTAGTTCAATACTTAATTAATAATAATAATAGTGCCAGTCGAATATACCAACTATACGGTGCCAAACTAACGGACCTACGCAAGTATTATGGGTACCTTACAATGAACTGGTGGTGATCCCTCCTATTATATTTTATGTATATAGATATTCAACATATCATGACTCACTTACAAACATTTATGCTTATCACATAAAACTTGTCCCACCAAGGATTCGAACCCGGGACCCACGATAGGGCTCAGAAGGCAGGGTCGCTACCGAACGAGCGAATCCGGTAGGTACCTAACAAGTAAAAAAAAACCCGACAAAAACAATTTCAAAAGTTAAAAATAATATCTGTATTCGTTTTAATTTTTTTATTGATCCGTTGGGGCGACATATGATGGCGTTGGTGACCGCTCTGTAAATAAAATAAAGGTAGTTTCTAATGAATGTTTTTAAATTTTAATTCTCGTTTATCCAACCCATACCCTGTTAACGTTACGTTCGTTGAGCCCTATCCAATAACTCCAATTATTGTAGTGTATTTATCGTAGACCAGCCGAGCTGGTAAATAAAATAGCCGAGTTCCTGTGACCACCTTCCTGCTGCATCATCAGAAATCAAATCAAAGATCAAAAAACGAAAGGTAGTGTAACTGGGTGGATAGTAAAACACTTCTTTTAATGCTATTTTTTATTGCAAAGTCATGTTAATAAATATACTTTGGCGGAAAAAAAAGATTCTAGCTTTCAGAAATATACAAATGTGTTGACATATTTAATTCATCCATTTATTATAACTTGAATGTTTCGCGACAGAGTGGGATCGATTGAAGTATCAGACCCAAAAAATGTGTGCTGCACAAGCGCAAACACTCAAGTTAAATGACCATGACTGTAAAACGCTTCATGTGAAACCTATACTTTACTGCTTGAGGCATAATTGGTACTGAATTCTAGAAAATCTTTAAGCAAGGTTGTTCGTCTTTTTTCTGCAATATCCATTTGATTTTCCAAATCGCCTCTATCAGTTGTTTCCGCTCTCTCTACTTTCCAAGATAGATTTTCAATTTCAGCTTCTAACTGGGCCTATAAATAATAACAATGATTAAATACACCAGTATCTGTATTTATAAAATGATTTGAACAATAGCTAACAATGAATTTAACAAACTGCATTGCCCCAAGTTCATACATTGAGGAGCTATTATGTCACAGATGAACAAAAGGGTGAAACATATAAGACTGTTTCGAGGGTTATCTACCAATCCAACGTAATAAATACCATGCATAATGTAGGGTTCCGTAGACTCAATGCTGTCTTGTAATACTATATTTTATATAGTAATAAGCTTGCTGTGTAATACTATATTTTATATAATAATAAGCTTCAACGTTTTTTTTTGGCAAATGTTACACCGTCGATAATCAAAAGATTGGTTGACTATCATGGGTCATTTCAAGTTCAAGGTGAGCAATTTAGAAATTAAACATGGATGGACGTGTGAATGGATGCTTTGTAGAGTACGATCTTATAAAGTTTGTCGTCAAGTCTGTAGAACCCTAAAAAGACATCACCACAACAATAAACCAAGTGTATGCAAGGATATGATTAGTGTTTATTGCTGGATATATGTATTGGGAATACCATAGAATGAACTGGTCATGAATGATGATTTCCAAAATTTCGCCCTATGTGGTCCTATAAAAATAATCTTGAAAATGATTTCCATACCTGCTGATACTCAAACAGCTCCTTCCGAGGGCCCACTTCCATGTAATAAGCATAAGGATAGGTATATTGCAATGTGTATCGACACCGCTTCAGAAGTTTTGCAGCATCCCAAAGATATTGCCAATCGATCCAAGTGCCCTCGCCCGCCATCACCTTTACAATAGTAAAACGATTTTTGTTTGTGAATTGCATCTTTATAATCTAACTTGTGAAATTTAAAATCTTAACATATGATAAGACTGTAATTAGGTTGTGTCTATAAATCTAATGTTATTGGAATATTATTTTAGATACATAGGCTGTATCTGCTATTTTTGCTGTCATTATCTACTAATCAGATTTTGATAAACCTTGGCATGGTCATAGCTTGTTGCTTATGTCAACATAAAGAATATTTTTTCGCAGGCGCGTTTGCGCCGCGAATATCTGTACAGGAAGTCTGTAGAGGACAAACAAAAGGGTATATTTTTTTGGAAATAAAGATGATCCCCATGATAGCTAAAAAAAGCTATTTCAAAATGTATTATTAAGCTATAATTTTATTAATAATATACCTATAATCTGTTTCATCCCACTTTTCTGCATATGTAAACAAACCTTTCGCTCACTCTCACTGACACTGGTACAGTTGCTGTGACAAGAGCAGCATCTACGAAAATCTATATACCTTTTGATTAATCCGAATTTTTTGCTCAGCTAATGTCTGTTCTTCCAATTTTAATGACCGTGCATGATTTTCCCATCTTTCATAGTAGTGTAAATATTTTTTTAGAGCTTCCCTTGCCTAAAAAAAATATAATCAGTATAATATTTAACACTTATATCAAAATATCTAGCGTATATAATAAATATTTTATATCACCCACATACCTGTGCATGTTGGCTATCATTAGTTAGACAGGGATCTTCTTTATAGCGACTGCATTCATAATATTCTGACCCATGCGTCTTCCAATCTCCTAAACAAACCCAACAAAAGTCGTGTCTACATGATCCACATTGCATGTGATTGCAGCCCCCATTCTTTTCTATACAAATCTGGCACTTTGGGCAATCCTATAAAAGAATTGCAAACATTAGCTAATAAATCAAATTAATATTTAAGAGTTCTATTAATGGAAATGATAACTGACTATTTATAATGTAAAACAAATTCGCAGGAAAATGGAAGCCTATATTATTTTACCTTAGTATGAGCACTGATGTAGTTAGCCGTTTCAGAATCATCAGCACATTTGGTGAGCCAGCGCCGAATAGTGGCACAATCAGTAGGAGCGTGATGAGGGGCGCCACATGAGAAGCAAGTTAGTAGTTCGCAGCCACGACACTCTACGCGACGAGCACCCTCCCGAGTCCAAGCCCGGAATATCCACTATAAAACATATTATTTGTTTTGTACTTACTTTATTATTAATTCGAATTCTCAATATTTACACAATAAAATTGTTTCTATTAGATATACCCAGTACCATCAACACACTTACTTGGCAATTAGGTCCTGGACAGAATCTAAGTTGTGGATGTGATTTCACATGATCCTTAAACATAAATTGCTGGTAGCGTTCACGCAAAGTAGGCTTGGTCACATGTGAGAGCACAAAGTCTTCGGGAGCTCTCACCTCACACTCTGGAGCCATACATTGGATAGTGTTTGATACCCCTGGTAAACATTTTGGAAATTAACATAAAACAAAAACAAAGTAGCAGACCACACACATTATTTGATGCCTATACTTTTTGTTAGGGCAATGTTAATAAAAATCTGCCAGTGTGAACACTATGATCACTCACTTTGATTCTTGAGATTTTTTTTTTCTCTGGACATGCAGGAATATTGTAGTCCCAGTTTAGATTGCAAGAAAATTGTATAATATAGGAATCTTATGGCAACAGTAAAATATGAACAAATCCTTACCCTTACCTTACATTAAACCTACATGTTACCTAATTTACAGTAAGCAATTGATCAAACCTTGCATAATTTGTACTTCAAAATGCATTGCCCAACAGTCATTGCAGAAATAATGTCCACAAGTAAGCGCACTGTACTTTTGAAGCGGGGGAGTGCTGGCACACACAGCACAGATAGTACGGCTAGAGCTCCCCTGGCCAGAGGACACGCGGGGCTTCACATGGCTATACACCAACACTTCATTAGCATTCTCCTTATACTTATTAATAATATCTTGAGCATTCCATTCATATGCATGGAGTGTTACCTAGAAATATAAACACTTTAGTAAATCCCAGACAAGAAGAATCTAATCCAGTATTGTCACTAGAAAAACAAACCTTGGCGAGTGAAGGCATAATCTGAAGGCTATTGCTGAGCAATTCAATCGATTCATTCAACAGTTTTTCTACTTCTTCAACTTTAAGGCAGGCATACAAAAAATATTCAGGGTCTGCCTTCGCTCGATCAATTGTCTCCATGTCACAGTCATCCTGTTCCCCATAATAATCGTAATCATCGACATCGTTGTCAGAGTATTCCATATCAGATTCCGCCGACATTTTGTTGGTTGGTTTGTTGTTGTAGTTCAAGATGATACAAAGATGATGAGGGGCACTGCAAATACATCGCTCAGTTACAGTCTCACTAAACACAACAAGGACAGCGGTAATCCATCATATTTTACGTTTGTAGCTAAGGTCGTTAATAGAATATAGCTTCTGTGGACATAATACACTGTTTCGTTTTCTTGTTTTTTCATCCACAGTTTGCTCCTGTGTTGATTTCGTTTGGTTGGTAAAATCAAGGAATCGGTACCTATTATTACAACTAAAAATAATTGATTGATCGTACGTGATAAATGATGACTGACCACAGAACATGTAGACCATACGAAGAAAAAAGAGAATAAAAAAAGCTAAACTAGTGTGGTAGTCGACGAGTAAGTAATTCGATGTCGATATTACAATAGTCGATTTTCATTTGTCTATGGATGTGACATTTTGTTTGTTGTATTGAATGTGTATTGTTGTATACAGTATAGCATATGTATAGTACAATGACGGTATCATTGGTAGAGGTTGATCGACTTTCTGTCATTGTCTGTCATTCACCAAAGGTCACCTTGGTGAAGTTCGAGAATTTGAATTAGGGAAATAAAGTTTTATATTTCTTACCAGGTAAACATTAGAATTAGACCGCAAATTATTTGTTATCGTTCAGTGATGTGCCGTAACTTATGGTGTTAAAAAAAATGTTAAAGCTGTGTTATTTATTTAAAAATTGGTTTTGTTGTGATTTCTAGCGGTCGGTTAATTTGAGGGTAAAGCGATGGATGTGTCTTCAACTCAGAAATTTATAGGGCGAGGTTCCCATAAGGGGAAAGGCCTCGCCGTGTTCACCAGTGGTGGTGACTCGCAGGGTATGAACGCAGCCGTGCGCTCGGTGGTGCGAATGGGCATTTATCTGGGCTGCAAAGTTTACTTCATCCGCGAAGGATACCAGGGTATGGTGGATGGAGGCGATAATATTGAAGAAGCCAACTGGTCATCTGTCAGTTCTATTATTCATAAAGGCGGAACTATAATTGGTTCAGCTCGCTGTATGGAGTTTATGTAAGTTACTATAACTATTTATGTTTTTAAAGTTGCAAGGTAATAACAGATTTTCGGTCTTTATATCCATCGTACAATCATTACAAACAAACATGAATACAACAATTTTAATAATTTTCACAATCATTTCATTAATTATTCGATAGTTACATGTTATACATTTAATTATACTTAAATATTTGTATCTTGAAATAATACCTTGTAATAATAATATATGGACCCATGTCGCCGCGCAAGCCTTCCAAAGATCCGGGTATAGGTTGTGTGGCGAGAGATATATGAAATAATAATATTAATTACTTCGTAATTTATTTACATAATTTTATTTTAATATTCGGCTAAATATCAAACACATACAAGGGTCAGACATAATACAAATATTGCTAAGTTTGGGACCTTACAGTTGGTGTGTTCGTCTGGTGATATTTTTATAAAACTATGTTGGAATAACAAATCTTCAGTTCATGCCTAATTTTGTTCTCTTTAAATCAGTCTGTGGTAAAATAAACATATTTTTAAATATAGATCTGTATCAGTAGCAGTATTTTTTGTTGTACAATTTTGTAGTCTCGTAAGTTTGTGGATGATATTGAAATGCTATCTGGTGCAAGCATAGCTACTCCCAAAATGTATGTGTAATAAATACCATTGATATTCTAGGGAGCACTCACATTTCTCTTTCTTTTAACAGAAAAAGAGAAGGTCGGCTGAAGGCTGCCTACAACCTGGTTACCCGGGGCATAACCAATTTAGTTGTTATTGGTGGTGATGGTTCCCTCACTGGTGCTAATCTTTTTCGCCAAGATTGGTCTAGTCTACTTGATGAACTTCTAGAGAATAATAAAATCACTAAAGACCAGAGAGAGAAATACAAGTTCTTACATATTGCTGGCATGGTAAAATAATATCATATTGTTATGCAATATAGTAACTTTTATTATCAAGATGTTTTTTTTAATATATTTTTTTTGTGTGGTTAAGTAACAAAATTTCATAATTTATTTCTGTTTTAGTTTATGATTTTTACTTCATTTTTTAGGTGGGGTCAATTGACAATGATTTCTGTGGTACAGATATGACAATAGGTACTGATTCAGCCTTACATCGCATCATTGAAGCCATTGATGCTATTGTTAGCACTGCATACTCTCACCAGAGGACATTCATTATGGAGGTCATGGGAAGACACTGTGGGTAAGAGACACCTTATCATGTTATGTCTATACAGTTACATAAAATACAATTTCTTTTAACTAATATATACATAAACACTGGATCACAGGTATGCCCATGTTTGTAAACTGTTATTCTCGTAAAAATGGATGTGTGCCAATTCAGTTTCAGCTTATAACACATTATTCATTGTTGATTCATCTAGATACCTTGCTGTGGTTACGTCCCTGGCGTCTGAAGCGGATTATGTCTTTATCCCAGAAGCCCCACCATCTGTTGACTGGAAAGATAAACTTTGTGATAAATTAGAGCAGGCAAGAGAATCTGTTACATCTGAATTCCCATTTTTGTGTGACATTGAGATTGTCCTCCACAGCACTAGCTAAAATCTCTATTGTGCTCTGTAACTGATATGTCCCTTTAGTTTTCTTGCAGTGTACACCGCACTCTGTACGGATGCTACATATAGTTTTATTTGCGAAGACCCAGCGCCTCTCAATTGGGAAAAAAAAATGTGTGCGAAAATAAGCAAGGCAAGGAATTCGTTGTTTTATCACATGGGAGCAGGATCACTTACCCTCGTTTCTTACTTATGGCAAATTCGCTCATTTATGAATTGGCAAATCCATTGGCGAACAGAAATCTTTACGGCCTTGGCACACGATGACCTTTAACAACAAGTTGAGCATTAGTAGACTGTATTGCGTTCGCGACTCGTTTTATTAGCGTCCGCGGTCTACCGCGCTTCAACTGCGCGTTAAAAGGTCGTCGTGTGCAAATGCTCTTACATGCAAATTCCAAATGAAACTCATTATATTTGCACATTTGTCACAAGTGCAACATGGGACCCTTTGCATGATCCATCACGGGTACTGGTTGTTGCAGCTATCTGGCATTAGTGGCCGCTCTGGCGAGCGAGGCAGACCAAGTATTCATTCCTGAGGACCCTGTTCCCAATAATTGGGTCGAAAAGCTTTGCAAAAGATTGCAACAGGTATGCTGGCTTAATTGAGTGGCCCTGTACTCTAATAACACACAATGCTCGAGCTACTAATGATATACCTTCATTGAGGTGTCAATGTGTTAGGTGAAAAATATTGTTTAATGGATTAAGTCTATCTGTATAGGTTTTAGTCCAAATTTTGTAGAAAGCTACATAGCTTGGTACATTTATGAAGTAAAATGTTGTTATCTATCTTATTTAATTTCCAAAAAATTAATTAAACCTATGAAAATACTACAGTGGGGACCTACTTAGTTATTTTTATACTTTTTCATCTAATACATTTTTACTAATGATTTTGACTATTGTGTTAGATCGCATTAGAGGTGTCAGACTGGATTGAATAAAGTATACTTCGCGATGTATAAATTGGCTCCAATTAACATTGTAATCGTGCTATAACATAAAGGCTTCAGATAGGGTGTCGCTAACTGCACGAGTTTCTCTTCCGGACGTAGTACCTAGCTACCTATTACTAAATAGGTACCTACTAGTTTGCCGCTTCATTTGTATGTGTGTGTTTTGCGTTGGCATGTCGGTGTTGTATTAATATGCGTTTTTAAAAACATGCGTGCTACACGTGTTTACCTCGCCTACCCCAAGAATTGGCAGGATAGATATACCTAGTACCTATGACATTAAAACCAATAGATTTTACATTAGCGCTCTGTAAATGAATCGGAGTTATCCATTATTCCTTGATCACGGAGCACATTTGAAGCTTTAATGTAAAACGGCAATGCATATGATGAAAAGCGATGGAAACTAAATATTGTAATTTTTTTGGAGAATCCATATTTTGGGCTTAACGTGTGGCGTAACGTCTATTGGTTTAAATTGTCATTGTATAGTACAGAAACCACATTTTTCATCTCCCTATCTGACTCCTCTATATGTGCTTTTATTGTGTGTTATTTGACCTGCTTATGAATTTGGGCTTATTTATTTGATATTGCAACTAAGTTTATTATAAATTTATAAGCAATACTGTAGTTAATAATTACATGGCATGTTCTTCGGTGCAAAACATATCACTTGCTGGTTTAAAAGTTAAAGTTATAACTAATCTCTTGTGACACGTATATAGTTACTCAGTTAAATTACTACATACAGAGAATTAGTTTTATCTTTTTCTAATTTCCTGACATAAATATCAACCTACTTCCAAACCTACAGACGACTATCGATGCCTGACACATAAAACAGTGCTATACCTGCAACAAACATGCTGTTAGCTACATTGTTTTTTTTGTTCAAATAAACATGTTCATGTTAGAGCCTTTAAGTCTACTCACGCAATGAACTTACAGTAGAATAGCAATCGAAGTTATAGACATTGCACATGGATTCTATTAATGAATTGTGTCACCAGGCCCGAGTCATATCTATCTGACCAACTCTTCTATCATTTCTAAACAAAAAAAGCAAATAATCCTCTCGTTTTTACCGTAGGAACGCAAAGCCGGCCAACGTCTGAACATTATCATCGTGGCGGAGGGCGCGATTGACCGCGAAGGTAAGCCAATCACCGCCGAGCTGGTGAAGAAGGTGGTGGTTGACAACCTGCAGCAGGACACGCGCATCACCGTGCTGGGTCACGTGCAGCGAGGTGGATCCCCGTCCGCTTTCGATCGTATTCTGGTAAGAAACTTTTTCTTGCTTGGGGATATATTTTTTTTTTAACATGGTGATGAAACCTTCTGAAAAAAAGACAAGCCTGCTGAGTTTCTTGCTGAATAAAAAAATAAGTTCAAATTTTGAAAATGAAACTCATTGCCAATATTGGTGGCACTCAGTGTATGTATTTTATTATATTCCACCACGCTGGCCCGGTGCGCGTTGGCGGACTATATAATAATTAAAATTGTTGTGTAGGGCTGTCGCATGGGAGCGGAAGCAGTGATGGCGTTGATGGAAGCATCGCCCGACACGGACCCGTGCGTGGTGACGCTGGACGGCAACCAGGCTGTGCGGCTGCCCCTCATGGAGTGTGTGCGCCGCACGAAGGCAGTCTCCCAGGTCAATATTTACCCTCTAGTTTAAATCAATTATAAAATACATATATTTGTAAAGTCGTATTTAGTATTACAAATAATTTCAGAACAAAAGTGTTTTGTAATGCTAGTGTTAGTCTATAGTTAGGACGACAACTTTCAATTAATTTGAATTTTAGACTTTTCATAAAACTTGCATAAGTATGTGTTTTCCAGGTTAGAACGACCATTATACCAAATTTAATCCCAAATTCGTATTTGTGTGCTCCCATTTCAAATTAAATTTATAAACAGTTTCATATAATTTTATAAGTATTAAAAATTATGCATTTGAATGCTTAGCATATCTCTTCTTAGGCTATGGCGGACAAAAACTGGGATCTGGCGGTCCAACTGCGCGGGCGCAGTTTTGCTCGCAACTTGGAGACTTACAAAATGTTGACCCGTCTGAAACCACCCAAAGAAGCTTTTGATGAATCTGGCAAACCGTCGGTGAGTTTAAAAAAAAACATATTTTTTTAATAACAACACTTCAATATAGGCATTATTCGTTTGAGCACATAAATTACGCATGTTTTTTCGGGATTGGCTTTAAATGCGAAGACGTCACGATTCTGTAACTCTGTACCGTTTTGTTATTTCAAACTTTCATCTATATTTTTTAGTACTAATTTCGATAGTTATTTCAACTGTTAGTAATCAAACACAATGTTTGCATTTGTGCAATAAAAAAAATCATGGCCCAATTTTATAGACAACCAAATTGGGGTGCTGCCTTTATATTTTTTTGTTTGCAATATTATACAGCAGTGATAGCCAAGTTGGTAGAACGCTCGCCTTGGAAACAAGGGATGCAGTTTCAAACTCCGACATTAAGATTTAAAGATACTTACCTTCCTGATTTCTTTTTTTTTTATTACATTATAGGCAAGTATTTGATCTCGATCTCACCTGATGGTACGTGACGATGAGATCTACGATGGAGCATACTTGCCTAGAAGGAACCTGTTTCGGTGTGACTATAACGAACGCGCGCTCAACTATGTTCTGCCCCCTGATAACGTAACTTGCAATAGCCTAGCGATAGCAGTAATCGCGCAATATTTGCTTTTAAATTGCTAATTCGTATTACGTAGCGCTGCGACGTCATACATATCTGCGATTTGAAAGCAATTACTGCGAGATTATTGCTGTCGCTTTGCTATCGTTAGGCTAGGCAAGATACGTAATCAGGGGGCTGATCTGTATGTATGTACCAGGAGGGTTTAACGCTGGCGGTGATGCACGTGGGCGCGCCCGCGTGCGGCATGAACGCGGCCGTGCGCTCGTTCGTGCGCAACTGCATCTACCGCGGCGACACCGTGCTCGGCATACACGACGGCGTCGAGGGATTCATCAGCGGGAACATCGTGAAGATGGACTGGTAATATATATGACCACGCCGCCCCACGAAGATAGGGTCAAATACAGATTCGTACGAGCCAGCAACGTCACTACTCACTGTAAATGTCAGTGGCGAAGAATGAATATGAGGCAAGTCGAACCTAACCTGTGAGTGCATAAAAATCAATAAATAAAAAATCCTCATAATAGATGTGGTCTATATCTTCAATTAAAATATATTGTTTTATACTGCAAGCCTGGGACTGATTGCTCAAATATCAAGATTTATGATGTTAAAGTATAGCGTGTGTGCGCCTCGCATGGCAACACACTAGAGCTTATTTCTATATTTGTTGTTAAAATAATGGCTTTAAAAAAAAAAGATAAGCCCGCTGAGTTTCTCGCCGGATCTTCTCAGTTGAGGTCGCGTTCCGATCCGGTTGTAGAGTTAAGAATGGAAAATGTAAATGACAATTTTTAAGTGTTCCCGTAGGCCTATACGAAATAAACGATTTGACTTTGAAAACAACCAAGATATTATTCGGTGTTTGCAAAATAAAAATATAATAGTTATCAAGCAAGTTTTAATTAATTATTATAGGGAAGCCGACAGGAATCATGTTATATGGACGTTGCGCCACTGGCACACATTTTTGTTTTTTCGTTAGTTTATGGTATCAGAAAACTGAAAATCGTAGTTATGTTGTACCTATTACCATAGTGAAAAGATGGCTTCAACTTTTATGTAATTGTTTGTATTGACATACCTCCATTGATATTAATGTGCCCTTTTGTTTTTCCTAGGGCCGATGTAACCGGATGGGTGGGTCAAGGCGGCGCTTTCCTCGGCACCAAGCGAACGCTCCCCGGTGACAAGAAAGGCGAAATAGCAGCTCGCATCAAGCAGTTCAATATTCAAGGGCTCCTTATTATCGGTGGTTTTGAGGTGACGTACCAATTCGAGTGTGTAATAATATATCTTGAAATTAATTTGTTTTTAGGTAATGAGATCGCCCTCAGTCCACTGTGCGGTCGGTACTCATAATAGTTTGTGACCGTACAGTGTATTAGTCTGATGATATTTATTTAGAAATATCGAAATGGTAAACATATCACAGTCACAGGCGACGCTGTCCCAAATTATAAGACATATTGGACGACCACATTTAGTACAGTTGGAAGTAACATCACGTTCTGTACCGAAGGTCCGGAGCTCGAATCCTGGCAAGAGCAAACATTGTGTGGCGAGTACGAATCATGAACATTGAATACCAAAACTATAAATAATTAGTACGGTGACGGCCTGATTGGCGCAGTTGGTAGTGATCCTGCTTTCTGTGCCCAGGGTCCCGGGTTCGAATCCTGGTAGGGACAAACTTTGTGTGCTCAGCACGAATGTTTGAACCCAAGTCTATGTTTAATATCTATATCAATAATTTATAATGGATTCGCCCCCAGGCGATTGTATGGTACCCATAATACAAGCGTTGCTTAGTGTGGGGCCGTATAGTTGGTGTGTTCGTCTGGCGGTATTTATTTATTTAATTATATACTGGAATTGCCTCTTGTGTGGTGCTTTTACTATACAAACTTAGCTTAGTTCGGGAACCTACAGTTGGTGTGTTCGTATCGCGATATTAATTTATTAAAAAATATATTTTTTTAAAAAGAGCAACCATGTAGTTTTTTTGCCCGTTCTTCTCCATAGGAACGGCATTCCGAACGGGCAGTTAAGTAGTAGCATAGTATTTTGTAACTTTTGACGATTCATAAGTACTGTAATGGTCTACGTGAATAAAAAATATTCTGATTCTGATTTATTTGTGTTGTAGGCATACCAGGCTGGGCTGGAGATCTACGAGGGCCGCGCCCAGTTCCCCGAGTTCTGCATCCCGCTGGTGGTGATCCCGTCCACGATCAGCAACAACGTGCCCGGCACCGACTTCTCGCTGGGCTCCGACACCGCGCTCAATGAGATCACCGAGATATGCGACCGCATCCGCCAGTCCGCGCAGGTATGTGTGAAATAGCCCTTATCATATATGACCTATATGCGTGTACTTTACTTTACATTTGCTGCGAAAAAAGTATGATACATATTAACCCGATATTTTAATTATCATCTTGCCAAGTCTGTCGAAAAGTTTTTTTGTAATCTCGAGGATGGTGAATTAAGTACGTAACGTGACCATGGTGCTACCTGTTCACATGCCATTCATATTCCTGGGAATGTATAATAACGTATTTTTTAAATGATTTTGTATCGAGTTTCTTGATGGCTCTTCTCAGTGGAATCAACATTCCGAGCCAGTGTTAGCTATAAGTGATTTTATGGCCTACATGTTTTTTTTTATTTTGAACCCTACCATTTTCTAGGACGAAAATATCACGAATCACCAGTTCACATAGTCTTAGGAGAATATTGGCGATAGTTTAAACTTCATTACTACGAAATAAATATGTTATGGAGTTGGTAGGTTGGTTATTTCAAACTAATTCAATTGAAACTCTCTATTGCCATAAGCTAAGTTATATGGTTATTTGCCACGGCATAGACAGACTCAGACTTCATGACATCGGTCGGTGGTTGCTTCGTCTACAGTCTTATATTATTCTTTTTTAAGGGTACCAAGAGGCGTGTCTTCGTCATCGAGACTATGGGCGGCTACTGTGGTTACCTAGCTACACTGGCGGGTAACTATTCTACGATTTCGTTTCAAAAATCATGTTGACATGAATAGTATTGATACAAAATGTCTGCTTCTCTGGTGTAGTTAGTTTACATCAACTCCTCAGTTTGATGGCCAGCATAATAAAATAGTTGAAGAATATGAATAAGACAGATCTATCTTTATTTTTCTGTCTCCCTCTCAGTAGTGTCATTTTTGAGACCATATTTTTACATTAAACTGTAGATAATTTATTCCATATGCATATGCCATTATATTGGTAAAAATAAAAAAATATAGTAATGAGTTTAAAAAAGTTATAACGCGTTCTATTCACAAACAATCATATCAGGGTACTTTTCATATTTCAATCGCCGATTAATTGTTAGGTCTCGCCGGCGGCGCCGACGCCGCGTACATCTACGAAGAGAAGTTTTCCATCAAGGATCTGCAGCAGGACGTGTACCACATGGCGTCCAAGATGACAGGCGGCATCCAGCGCGGGCTCATCCTGCGGAACGAGAAAGCCAATGATAATTACAATACAGAATTCATTTATCGCCTCTATTCTGAGGAGGGCAAGGGCCTTTTCACTGCTAGGATGAATGTGCTTGGTATGTATAGCTTTACCACTGTAAAAAGTCAACCAATAACTAGCAGCCGCTGCCGCCGGGCTGGCAGATTGATATATGTACCTTGACCCCCCCCCCCCCCCCCCTAAAACCGTAAACCTGTCCTAAAACCGTAAACATAGATTACGCTATAGCAAGGTCTATATACTATTAGCAGACGGGATATAAAATCATTGCTAATGCTATTTAAACATGATTTTATCTATTATCATAGTTAAAATAAGACACCAATTTTACCTAACAACTAATAATTAAATAAAATATCACATACTAGGCCACATGCAACAAGGCGGTTCCCCAACACCATTCGATCGCAACATGGGCACGAAGATGGCCGCCAAGTGCCTGCACTGGCTCGTGGAGACCATCCAGAAGGGCCCCACCAACTCGCCCGACTCCGCCTGCCTGCTCGGCGTCGTCAAGCGTCAATACAAGTTCTCACCGCTCGAGGATCTTAAAGCCCAAACCAACTTTGCGTAAGATGGCGAACTTTTTGTACATAAATACCGTCAAACAACCACATCAATTGTATGGTCCCAAACTAAACAACGCTCGTTTTATGGGTACTGATTGGGGACGACTAGATTAACGTCCAGACCAGGGCGAGTTATGAAAAAAAATAATCCGAAATTTGTCCAGACTCCAGACTAGAATTGAACCTGTTGTAGCGCTCTCTTTGATATAAGGCTGTTCAGTAGCTTAAACACATGTGTTTTCCATCCCGCCAACTCGGGCCAATTTTGTCCAACACGTTTAGAAAGTGGTAGGCAGGCCAGACAAGTTAATGCTACATAAAGGTTGACTAATCATAATTTAACTTTTCAGTCAAAGAATACCGAAACAGCAATGGTGGATGAAGTTGCGTCCACTGCTCCGTATTCTAGCCAAGCACGAGTCGACGTACGAAGAGGAGGGCATGTACATGACCGTCGAACAGGGAGAGATCGACTCAGAGAACGTTATATAAATAAATTAAGTACACATTATAAAGTTTTACAACAATTGTGTAGAATATTTTAAGAGGTTAACAAATAGGTCACACTGATCAATTTCATGTATACAATAAATATGTATATGTTTGACCTTTTTAATAGAAAGTGAAGATTCTCATGTGCTCTTAGTATATGTTATTAAATTTCTAATATTTTTATGTATATTTTGGGGACGTTATATTAACAACATATCGATGGACCTCTAATAATATTTTAAACTTCGATTGTATCACTTTATATAAATTATTAAATCTAAATTATATAATAAAATGCTTGGAAATCTTAGTTCTAATAATATTTAGAAAGGAGTGTTTAAATTTGTGGCAGTTTATTTTATTTTATTGAGTATATAATAACATAATAATGCCACCTAAGGGGATGTTACATATATAAGGGTAACAATAATAGTGTGAAATATTTTAAGGGTCCATCGGTAAGCTATAGAGGTCACATTCCCAAAAAAAAAAAAATATTTCGAATTTTAAATATAACATACAAGTCCGCGATGAAACTATACTCTCTCGCGTACCCACAGAATAATCTAACGCTGTATACTCATATATTTTATACATAAACGTGATCGTTATCACCTCATAGTTGGCCCCTTAAAATATTTCACACTATATTTGTTACACCTTATATATCTATGACATAGATTTAGAATTTCATATACCTATACATAATGGCAAATTAAAGGGGAAGGCTCAGGAGTGGGACCTCGACCAATGAATTAAAAAGTAGTAATGCCACCACACCTTGACTAAACCTACGTGCTTGAATCGTCTCAATTTCGCATTTCATACGCATCACGTATTTCTTATTTATTGTCTGAAATTTAAAGTTGATTACGCTGCATAGTGTTGCATCGTAGATGTCGTAATTACATATTGTAAATCTCTAGTTAAATAATATTCTAATTAGCAAATTTATTATGATTAAAATAAAAATCCAGTTAAAAAAACAATTACGTCAGTATCCACAGACCATTGAATACGCCATAGAATATTTGATTAAAAATAATGTAATAATGTTCCGATATAATAAAAATTTATTGTTGTAGGAAGACACTTAAGTTACTTTGTCGGTGATTTTAATTGTTCTTTAGGTTCTATGTTACCTAAATACAGATTTTGTTTTTATTTTTTGATTTGCAGGATTTTTATCCAATTTTACATTTTTAAGAATATATTAGTTAAGACTAATAGCTTAAATTTATGGAGATTATTATGTCTATAAACAGTATTTTATTTATTAATAGTATAATTGCTAATTTGACTATCCCTTTGGGAAATCCAATTATAATGGTTTTGTTTTTTTACATCAGACTAATACGTCCGTTTACATAAAATAAATTCTGTGATTGTTTTGTTGTTGATTTACTCAAATAATCAAATTGGTAATAAATTTTAGGCCTTATATAATTATTATTGTTGTTTTATTATAGAAAAGGAATGTACAGTACCTTTGTACGGAACATTTAGTTAGATACCGCTAGTAGCGCTGTTCAATTTGCCTTTGCCATTTTGAGTGTTTAATTTAACAAATGGAGCCTTCTTCACTCAACATCTGTCTGTAGCTTCTTGATCCTAGTGTCTGTACGAAGCAGTCCATTTAATGTTGAACCAACTTCTATGCTTTAACTCGACCCACTAACGTCACTTTTCATGTGACAAAAAGAAACAGCAATAGCTCGCACACGTCTCGAAACTCCGCGTCCCGTCACTTGGGCCGGGTGATCCAACTATGTCGACACGAGTAAAAAGTCAAAGCTATTTAAAATGGCGACAATCTACGAATTAAGATAAGTTTGTTGGCCACAATCGAGCTGAGCTTTGCCATACCTTTCAAAATAACAAATAGGCAGACTATGTTTCGCCATGGACCAAGTAAGATAGGACTGACTATAGCCGTACAAAACTGCGTAGCTTCGTTTTTAGTTCTCAATGCCAGCATAGACGTCGCTGTTTCGAGTGCTTTTATTAAAATTATCATATTTTCACACACACGCAACTCATTACTCGAGAAGAGCAGAATAACAATATATCTTACACACGGATTAACTACGAGATTTATTACGAGGGCAATGATATCTCCGTCCAACCAGCTTACTGGGCTTTGCTGATGTTGATAGTTGTTTTTTAATACAACGCCATCTATTGTGTGGTCTTATATTCAGTTACTACCATCGCCTTGCGGAAAATGTTTGCAACTTATAAAGAGCTCGCACTCGCACTGCCACAGTGTAAGCTCACTGGCTTAGGAGAACTATTTGGCCAAATATCGAGCTACGCTGTAATGTATGGAGATTATCAATCTTGTATTTCATTTAATTTATGGTTTCGCTTAGGACAAAAATCGTTCTTGCTGGTTTCTCTATTTACGGTTATTACCTTAGACGAAGAAATAATATAGACCGAGTATCGCGAACAACATATTGAAGCACAAAATGTCTAGCTGATTTGTATAGTACACGCGAATTACGTCCTTGCGTATATTTGCGAGTACTACGCATAAAGTTTTTTTGCTTCAATATGTTGTTCACGACGCTCCATATATTTTTTTTTATCCCCTAAGTAAAATTTCCTGCATGGGGTATTGCGATTGAGTACCTGTACATTATATGAAAAATCGAAATACAAAATGTATAAATTAATTAAAAGTATACTTTATTTGCACAATGCATATCTTTACAATTAGATTCCCCATTGGAATCCTAATAATAATCTGAAAAAAATACTAAGCTTACTAAATCTGTCGAAGAGAATTGTGTTCTCTTTGTTGATCTTATATTGAGAGAATATAAGCAAAATAAAAATAAAGCATGTGTCTATGATGAGTTATATCCTATACATCAGTCAAATTTATAATAATTAATATCATAGTACTAATTTAGTGTAATTTACCATAATAATCGTATCAAATAAAATATAATTATATTTATTTGATGACAAATTCTAGTCTAACTCATATTTACCATTATTAATGAATAATAAATACGTTAACTGGTCACAGCAAGTGCCAACACAACAATTACCTATTTCCGTAATCAACAAAAGACGTTGACGTTTCACCGCGTAGCAAGTGAAAGTGTCACGTCGTTCCAGATTTCTGTCAGGAATTTTATAAATTTTGGTATATTTGACTTCGCTTGTGTAGTGGTATGTTGTTTTTAATGTTTTAGTGCAGTAATTAGTCATACAAACAGTATTTAATTGATAAATTGTATGCTGCTTTCGCATTTGTCATAACATACAGTGTAAATTTTCACTCAGGTTATCGCCGGAAAAGATGGGTGTTAAGCCTGCGATTGGGAGAAAATCTAACAAGAACCCACCTATCTTTAGTCATGAATTTGTGATTCAGAATCATGCTGACATCGTTTCATGTGTGGTGATGGTGTTCTTGGTCGGGCTGATGGTACAGGTACGTTATGAGCGAATGCCACGTTGGCCATACACCAAGCTGGAGAATGTTATGTTTTTAACCATAATTTGTTCGTTATATGATGTGTGTGTTTATTTTACAGTCGACGAGCCCTATAGCAAGCTTATTCATAAGTTTACACCACAATGTAAGTGGTGTTGAACCCACTAGAGAAGCACCCAAAGGCGAGCCATTCTTCTATGAAGCTGGCTGGAAGGATGCATGTGCAGTATTTTTTTACTCTCTCGTCTGCATTGTGATGCATGCAATTCTTCAGGAGTACTTCTTAGATGTAAGTAACTTTAAGATCCGTTAGCTTTGTATCATCAAAATGTTTATTACTTACATACTTAAACAACACTCCTTTCCTGTAAAGAAATTATGTGGCACATACATTTTCGACATGTGATGTTACATTTGTGAACCATATGCTAAACCAATTGTTGCTCTTTCCTTGTATGAAACACCAACTATGAGTTCATATACTATAGTAAGGCTAACTATACATCCTCCAAAAGTTTATTTATGTATTCATAAAGAGCTATAACTATAACATTATGAAATTGCAAGGTGTTACATTGCATTGATGCTTTGTTTTCAGAAAATTTCAAAGAAGTTCCATTTGTCCAAGTCAAGACTGAGTGCACTTAACGAGTCTGGCCAGCTGGTTGTGTTTCAACTTGTGACCCTTGTCTGGGGTGCCAATGCCATTGTCAGGGAGGGATTTGCCTTCAACATCTCTCAATTGTGGGAAGGTGAGTTCTATAACAATATAAATAAAACCTGTATTATGTACATAATCTATACAGGTATAGGGTATCAAACAGAGTTGCTCAACATATTTGGTATTGTCTGTTATAATTGGAATCATCATAATAGATATGGTGTGGTTTAGTATGAAACACTGTCCATTGCCACATCTTTACTCATGTCTGAATATTACATAATTAAATTGAGTAAGTTGAAGATAATACTGTGCCAGTAACACAAGAGATATTTGTAACAATGATAACAACTGGCTAGTTGGATCGTATAAAAAAGCACTATGCTCATTAAACAAACGCAGTGTGTCCATTCAACAGCAATGTGTATTTGTTTATGATTGTTATATACACTTGAACATACAACTTATTAAATATTAATTTTTAAATTTAATTATTACTGAATTCTTAGAACAATGATTTTATTACTACAGTAAGTAGTACACTGTATTTAATTATGGAGTAAGCAAACCAGTAGACAGTTTTATCTTTACTAATATAATAATGACCTATTTATTATGAATTCATTAATTTAATGGGTTGAGCATGCAATATTTATCTTAACCCATTTTCTCGTCAGTGAATGTCTGGAAAGAGATGTTAAACTTGTTTGTCTCTTGCACCTTTGGGATTTTTGGATTTCAGGCGTGATGGGAATCTTATTTACAATAATGATTATCACATGCTGTGTAGTGAAGGCAATTATTATATGGAAACATGCACATCTTTCGATAGCTGTGTGAAGTTTGCCAACCTGCCCTAGCTGAGTCAGGTTGGTGGACTATAGCCAGAATCCCAAATTCCTCTCGAATTGAGCAGTGTATATTAAATATTGGAACCAAATACCCCAAACTCCTTTAGGATTACAAGCAAGATGATGTTTTTGTAAATTATCATTAATCTTGTTCTGAGGAAAATTAAATCCTTATCTCTTTTGTTATAATTGGTAAAACACAATTATAAAATCAATTATATCGCAACAAGATAATATGTTATCGTTTTTGTAACAATGTTGTATCTTAATTATGTTAAGTAAACATCTCACTTCAAGTACAATTATCAAACTTCTGGGTTATTAACACTATTATGCATACTTAATCATTTTGAACAATTACTATGAACTTTGTTTCATTTCACTTACAACAACCTCTATTACAGTTAGATAATTCAATGTTGATAATTATCCTATTCCAAGTATAAGAACAAGAACAAAATCATTCCCTCACTAATAAGGATTGTGCCAATATATCATCATTGGTTTGGTTGAGCTGTTATAATTTTTTTGACCCAGTACTTGGATCATTTCAATCTGCACTCATTCCATGCAGATTTATGAATAAAAAAATAATTTTGGGTGTAGCATAAATTATGGTCACTGTTTTATGCATATCTTCTAAACTGTTGCTAATCTTGGTGATTAAGGTCCCACCATCTCTTTTTCATATTTTTATATTTTACTATTATACATTTTTGTCCTCTGTGTTGACCATATAAATTACATAATCCAATTATATTTAAGGCTATCCTAACCACCCGATGAGTTTCCTGCTCAAGCTGTGGTGGATCGTACAGGCCTCGTACTGGATCCACACCATCCCCGAGCTATACTTCCAACGCATCAAGAAGGATGAGTGGATCGCCCGCATCAGACATGCCACCGCTGCCTTTGTTTTTGTCGCTGCTGCTTACGGATTTAAGTAAGATGATTGATATATTTGTAGTATAGCAAGCGTAAATCTTAAAATATGAACTTAAAGGATCAATAAATGGGATTTTTTATTAGTTAACATACAGTACCATTACATATGTGTATTTTGTTAGTTTTCAGTTTCTTTGCTTATCTCATTACTAACCAATTACTAGCTGTTGTCATGATTACACACACCGTAACAGATAATATACAACATATAAAAAATATAGAAACAATACCTTAATATAGAAACAGTGCACTGCAGCTTCCAGTAACAGTGGTTGGTGTAGTTTCACGGCTGTTCCTATTCATTTTGTTATTTTTTTCTCAGTTTCCAACGAGTGGGTGTGTGCTTAGTTGCCTTGCACTCGTTGGCCGAGTTTGTCGCCCACAGCTACCGCCTCAACTCGATACTGAGGGGCGAGCGCGAAGATTTCTTGGACAAACGTAAGTACTATTACATGTAAAAATAAAAAGAACACATATTTTTTGAAAAAATGGTTGAAGAAGATTCACTAATTGAAACAGGGTGAAGTGTTGATAATTCGATGAATTATTCTGACTGAGCACTCACATTCAGAAATAATGCAACGGTTTTAAACCTCTGGCCATCTCTTAGCATTAAGCTCGATAAATCACACTAATATTATAAATGTGAAAATTTGGATTGGTGGATGGATGTTTGTTATGATAAAACTTGGCACAGAGATAGATTATAGTCTGGAATAGCACATAGGCTACTTTTTATCCCGGTTAAAAGAACAACATTTTTAATCGCGGGTAAAAGCTCGGGGCGCAGCTAGTGATGTGTATATATGTAATTATCCTTGTACTGCTTTGTCCAGTGTTGAGCCTGATCAACGGCTCGGTGTTCGTGGCGGTGCGGCTGTGCTCGCTGGTGCTGGGCGTGCTCACCCTGTACTTCGGGCTCGCCGGCGCCGCGCCGCTGCTGCTGCGCGTGGCCGCGCTCGCAGTACTCGTCTCCTTCCAGGTACTACATTACAAACGGCAAGCTAAGCGGTACTGTGTTTGATGATGTTGTCAAGAGTAGGCTATAAATAATTTTTATTTCATGCCACAGGTATACATGATGTTCAACTTCATCTCTGAAGCCATCAAACAGAGACAAGAAGCCCGCCAGCTGGCGCAAGCCAAGCCCAAGAAGGAGAAAAAAGAAAAGCTCAGAAAGGAAAAGGGTAGGTGGAAAAGCCATACCATAGACCATAGAATAGTTATGTTTGGTCAATGATATGGTATGTCTGTAGGTGTATGTTAGTTTCGCTCTTTCAAATATTTAATTATACATAAAATAAGATCTTGTTATAGCAGTGTAGAGTAGCTCTTCGTCTAGCACCAAAAATACCCGAACGAAGCCCGAAGAAGACCCGAAGCCGAAACGAAAGCACAACTAATTTTGTGGAGTATTTATTGATTGCAGATGATTTTGTTTACAGTAAAGAAAACCCCCGCTGAATCCGAGTCGGACCTCCCCGAGGTGGACCAGAACACGAACAAGACGCTCCGCCAGCGACAGCCCGCCGTCACCGCCGCCGCCGGCAAGGCGAAGTGAACTCTCGCTCACACATTTGACACTAGAGTAAATAACGTTAGGTTGTCGTCATCCCGTCGTAACGGAGTCTTTCCACTATTACCTTTAGTTACTTCATCTGAACCTACATCTTAATTATAGATATGAATGTTATAGCACAAACTCTGATCTTTATAGTACGACTTTCGTCATAAACTTTTACAAATGTAATCATCGGTGTAGATGTTGATGGATGTTTAAAAAGGTATCTAGCACCTACTTGACGAGACTTACCTCTATAATAGTCAATAAAACCGTAATTTTTAACCTAAATGGAACGTTTACTTTAGACTGTGGAACATTATGGTCATTAAAAGTATAGTGGATACAGGGTTGTAAAAATATCTCCTAAAGTGTAAAAAAAGAAATCTAGGTTAAATGTTGTTTATATATGAATATATTGATAAGAGTATTGAAGATGTGCCGCGTGTTCATACACATTAAAGAATGAAAAATTCAATCTTTAATTTGCATTTCAATATTCAAAGGAATTATTTTACGTTGTGATGGATTCCAATACCTACGTGTTTTACTTTTTAAATTTTATTTTTATATGTCCAGACTATTATAATTTAACGGTGTTATATTATTATAATAACATATTACCTGGTGACATTATTGTCTTTTATGTTAATCGTGCTGTAAGATTCAAATCGGTGCTGCTCAGCTATTATTCGTTTTACATTATAATTCATTATTTCGATGGAACTAATTGACTTTTGTATTACATACGACACTGAGATTCGTAATTGTTAAACCTTTATGTGGAGTAAATAAGTAAGTAATGAAATTATTCTTCCTAATGTGAAAATGTGCTCATAAATTATTGTATAATTTTATTCATAAAAGTTGTCAATTTTAAAAGCTTAATGTTATTTTTATTTCAAAATAAATTTTGTAAAAACGGAATCTTTTAATTTATTATATCCTATCTCAAAGGAACTTTAAGTAAACCACGATGTAACTCCAATTCTGGAGATTCGCACGTCTGATGAACAAGTTCTTGTTATTTTTCTATGCGGCTCGACCTCTATTAGTAATAAAAACGTCGTTCCAACCCATCTATCGCATCACATTGTTGATGACTTGAGGGTCGAGGAATTATTTTATCTTGTTCAGTCTTAGGTATATGGTGCCTATGAAAGTGTACCTGCCCAATTTCAAACCTTTTTTTCGCCGGTGACTGACTTGCTTGGTGGCCTTGCTGTCAGAGCTTGCTGGCTCCGGCTCTCATTTACGTACATAACTAACTGAAAACATCCATTGTTAAACTCGTAGATACTTATTTACTGGAGTTTACGTTAATAGGTAATAAGATAAAATGTGTGAATTAATATGACGTTAATGACACAAGGTAGTGAATATCTATAAAATTAGACATACTCATTAATTGGCCTTTGTAATTGTTCCTTGCTTAGCAATTGCCTCGGATGATAGATGTGACAACCTATGGCAACAAGCATGCATAGTCATAGTAGGCAGTCATAGTTTATTTACAATACAATAAATTCCAACATAGTTTAACCTACATGCGTAAGTATTTTTAACCGACGATAAAAAGGAGGAGGTCTTCAAAACGACAGTTATTGTTTATGTTGATCACGCAAAACTTTTAAGTGGATGAGCCGTATTTAATGATAATTTTTTATAGAATAGATTATACCTAGCTTAAATTGGGTGCGTTTTTCATTTCAAAATTCTTTGAGTCTTTTTGCCTCGATGATGTTAAATAAGGACGTCACGTACGAATGGAAAGCTATAAGTAGAAGGAAGTCAATAAATAATCACGCCCTAGACGTTATTTTTTAAAATAAAAGGATAGTAAACAGATCAATGCCTAAGAAGTTTTTCGTTCATAAATATTATACGAGTCTGTGACCTAAGGGGATCGAGCTGTAGATCAAAATCCATACCTACCTGTGGCGCGTGCGTGGAGTCGCGGGTAAATGCTAGTTTTTACGAATATAAATTATTACATGACAGTCTCAATATCGAATACCCATGCTAATCTCTAGCTTGCTATACAGGCAGGTTTATTCGTGTAATTGCCTATCACTGCTCTCTATACACTCACCTGCGCTTTGATACCTACCTACCCGGTACCCTAACATAATTAGTGTCCACTTACTTTCATTTCGTAACTCAGGTTTTTTCATGGGCAAATTGGTATTTTCTTTGGTGTCCATTCAATCTGATGATAGCTTTTTGCCGATGACGACCGTTATTGCGACCCGTGCATCATGATGCGCGTGAGTTTCCTCCGAGACGCTTCCAAAGCCAATATAAGCCTTATAAAAGGTGTGAGCGAGCGCGGCAAAGCCAGTTCTTACTCGACATCTGTAGAGTCTACACGGCGTTCGAGATGCACAAAATTACTCTGCTCATCTTGGGGGCGGTGTTTGCCGTGGCTCTCGCAGGTTAGTGCCCCCCAGTTTTTTCCGACATAACATCCCAGATGACTGGTATTTCTATGTGTCATCATGCATTGATCATTTTTGATTGGATACAGCTAAGGTTCCAGTAAGGATAATTCGATTATGCACGCCTGTTTTATATCTTTTGTTAAAAATGATTCAACAATAATCAGGAAACTATTAACTCAAGTGATTGGCCTCTTGTGTGTTGTGAAAATATGCACATAACAGTGCATGACATTCCTAAATAATTTTAAGTTTAATTGTCATAAATTAAAGTAAACTTAGAATGGTGCCGGTGGTTTTGGTGTTTGTCGCAATTCTGTGACGACAAATTAGCAGAAGTCTAAGATCATGTATGTGTAATAATGTGCCTACTTACTCGTATGTAGTTCTACTCATAAGTTGACCGTTGTGGTCATGTATTCATAAACCTGTTCATAGAACACTGCAGCACAACATCCCGTTGCAGTTATGGTCTATTGTAGAGTCGAGCTTGTAAGTTCGTAGCCGCAGTGTAATAAAGTTGTTTTGGAATTCCTTACGACCCCACACTTGGCACATACTGCGATTTTAACAAAAAGTTGTTTGTTGAAGTTTAAACATGTTGCTTTTGTAAACCAATATTTTTGGTTTTATTGTTATTGAGTCGGGATTATACTTTTAAAATAGGCTATAACCTAGGTACCTATATCATCAGACGTTGAGAATATGGGACGTTGTAGACATGAAAAAGTTATAGCTTCTGAAGTATGAGTACCTACCTGCCAGAGCTGTTTGATCTTAGTGATTATGTTTCTTCAAATCCCGTCCATCACGATTGCTGAGATCATAGCATAGTTAACTACTTAGTGAATCGTGCGTTTAACAAAAAAATGTCTATTACAGATGATCTCAACCTTGTACCATGAATATCTTCCTTGTTAATAGGTATTTGTTTTTTTCTCCAAATATAAATACTCATTTTAATTGCTTCTAATCTGTAGCCTCTGGTTATTGGTATTTTGTTACGCTACCCAGAATATATAGCCTTCGATTAAGTAATTTTAGTACAAATATTTATATACCTATTAGATGTCAAGTAGGTCTAATTTACTGTGTAACAAATAATACGTAGGTATCCCTATTTATTACCCAGAAGAGGATGTAAACCTCGTATATAAATTCAATTATGCTAAAATTATTTCAGTTTTGAATACACAAAAAGCAAGCTTGCATACCATTAGAAATTGTCACGGTGTAATTGACATACTGCATTTTGACTCATTTACACGTTCCGACTTAAAACGTCTACCACAAGTAGCTCTACAGAGTATTAAACTCTAATGAGGCCCGTAACTCATTTTATAAGCTTTTCTTTTAATCAAATGATAGTTTTAATGTTCCATTGCAATCACGTTACTTACTAAAGTCAATCCAGGCTCCAATAGCTAACTTTATGTTTGGACCTGACATTTAGTTCAGACCAAGCTTAATGTTTGCCCCACTCAAAATTTCGTGTACCTTTTACTGTCCTATTTTCCAGAAGGTCAGTTCTATGTTCCCCGTGCATATTACACGATTGACCCTGCGGGCCACGAGTCGGTGAGGGTGCCGCTGCGGCGCCTGCGCCGCTCACTCAACCCGTACCCTTACGCCGCTGATGCCAATGCCAACGCTCATGCTGAAGCAAGTAAGTTCAACCAATACTTGCATTACTTTATTTTACACATCTTTTTTGCGAACAGTGCCTCATAAGGGAGAATATCGTTAGATGGAGAGTAGAGGCGACTACCTAACTTTAGGTAAACCAAGCTTTGTGCACAGTTTATAAATAGTCTAGTTAAGTACGTATAAGGTCCATATCTACCTATTACATATAGGTTATTATCTATCCAGGATTACTATAAGGTGTAACAAAAAAAATGTAAGATATTCAAAGAGATAAATCAGTAACGTATATATATGGATCACGTTGATGTATGAAAAAATTACGTAATTGATGTTTGTTTTTTTTAAACAAGGCGAAACTGTAGCGTTTGGCCATGCAATCAGTACCAGGTTTGAAATTTCTTGGCCCTGTTAAAATATTTTACACCTTATATATACGTATAGCGCTCAACAATATAGCCAGGGGGTGGTTTTGGCGGTTCAACCTCCCGAAATGCCTTAGACAACCCACCGTTTTATACCTATAGGTACTTACTGCCTCCGGTCCAGAGCTCGAACTCCCTCGGAATGAATTCCTACCTACATCCTTGCGTACTTGCTATAACAAACAGCAGAATATAATTAGAAACAAATGCAGACCCCAATTAAATAGTTCGAAAGCTCTTACTTACTACAATTTAGAAAGCTGCAACTGTCTTATTTACAAAGTTTTTGTTTAAAGTGTTCAATTTATTTGGTCAGTTCGGTTGCGTGTTGACATAGCAATTGGAAATGAACGTGGGAAATAAGCGGAATACTTACTAACGAACGTGCGACAGACAGGATAGGGTACAGTTATGTTAGTTGTAAAGCGATCTACACGTTAGTCTTAAAATATGCGCGATCTATAGTCACATGTGGATCAGAAACAAGATAAAGTTAAGTAATCGCGTGTATAATACCATCTGATCATTAAACAGTAGATAATTAACTCATACTAATTTAATAGAACCTAAGTATAAGTAACAGAAGATGCTAAAGGTATTCCCATAGCGAATGCATTATCTGGCAAAATTTATATTCAATTCCTACTTATACGACACCAAATATTATTTTCGACTACATATACCTGCTTAGGTGTACCACCTTAACACAAAATGTTAAAACACGATTTTAATTGAAATTATTGAAATGCCAAGGATGTTAAAATAAAACTTACTTATTAGTTCATTACGACGTAAATGATGTAATAATTTATATGAATTGATGTTTGTACTCTTCAAGCACCTCTATTGATATCGGAAGTCCTTCGGTTTTACTTTTATGCACGTTTAAATAGAGGTAGTCACGAATGTATACAAATCTATTGCAACATAGGTATACCAATTATAATAATTAACTGAAACACACTTTTGCTAGTAGGTATCTAACTATAGTAAGGGTTGTTAGATGATTTCATAAAATAATAAAGATATTATACATGACGAGCCTCTGCTATTTAGCACTGTTGAATATACCATAAGCTATTCATAATGCAAGTCATCAACCGTGCATGACTGCATTTTGCAGTTCCTGGTAGCTACGTCACTGCTCCGTAACAATTTAGGATTCAATGATGCACTATACAAGTTCATTGTTATGCTACAAGAATTTGTCGAGCGCTCTGCATAATCTGTGGCACAGACTGACAGATAATTGTTGTATGTAGTCCATGGACGTGCAGAGCAAGCGTAAAGGCCTGTGAGTCGCCGCCGCGGCCGCCGATCGAACCGCGCCTTTCGCCTAACGGTCCTAAATTCCCGAAGCTCCGGTCAAGCGGTCATTTTATACGCACAAAAAAATGACTGATATGGCGTCACTTTGTCGACTGTGCGTTGAAAGTAGAGTAGATGCGGTCTACTTAACAACAAATAAGTTGATGAAAATAACGTTTTATTTGTAACTAGTAGGTACCTAACACATGGCAATTCGGCAATCAGTACTGGAAATTTTCGAATACCTATTGATATATTCCCAGTTGACAAGATGAAATATTAAATCGACTTTGTATAATTATTTTCAGACGGCGGCGATGCAAATGCGAACGCAAACGCCTACGCAAACGCTGGGGCACAGGGCAGCGGCGGATGGAACCTACCCCTTAGCGGCGATTACGGAGCGTCCAACCCTAACCTCTTGAGGTAAGTAATTGGATGTAAGTAGAGTAGCCATGCCTATGTTTGCATAAGAAATATAGTATCTATTATGTTTTGTGTAGAAAGGCACTGTCTATTAATAGTGAAACTATTTTCGAAATAAAAATAGACATTTAGAATCCATTGAGCAATAAACGAATGCATGCAGTGGTTCGTATCGGTATCAACAAAATATAAAACAATAAATAGTAGACACACGTAGATAATTTATTTATTTACACAACGAAAATAGAAATTAAAATGAGAGTAAAAGAAAACATAATTATGAGTAATCCAACCAACTTCAATCTCGCCATCGGCATTTTTTGTCTACCCTAATTTGGCTGATTACCGTTATGCTGTGAGACCCAACTGTGTGGCTACCGATCATAAAGCTTATAATTCAAACTTCTGACTGCCCCAAGATGATATAGCTGTAGCTGTAGATTTGTTTTTTTTTGTGTTTTTTGACGATTCATAAGTACCTACTATAACGGTACATGAATATAAAATATTCTAATTCTCAATGATATCCCATAACGCCAGCTTTACTTGTCCCCTGAAGCATCTAGGAAGTTTAATTCTATCATGATCTTTGACCTAACCGACCCTTGATTTTCACGATGCGTCCCAAACAATATATTACATTCGGCAAGTCATCCAAATGCGCTGGTATATCGCTCCGTGCACTAGATATGCTGCGGTTTCCTCCATCCTCATCATTCACCACAATCAAATGTCAGCTATTCGTATACTCTACTCATGCGTAAAACTAAAATTCAGACTAACCTAGCTATATACTATATAGCAGCTATATAGCAGCTGACACTACCTCGATTTATATGATGTTGGGGCCATTTTGATGGATAGAGATTTACATTTTACCCCCGGAATCACGCGTGAGATACAACCTCACACACATCTAATGAATGGGTGAATTCTCGGGTAAAATGTAAAATTTGTACTGATATTCTACAATTCACTTTTGGACTCACGCGTGAGATTTGAGATTGTCGTTACAGAATGGCAATGGTAAAGTTTGTTTGTGAGTTTAGATATTGGGCTCATTCGATTCTAAAAATGTTTTCACTGAAAGCTCTACATTATCCCTGATGCTATAGGCCATGTTTTGTCTTGATACCTCGGGTGGAGCCGCGTGAAAACGCTAGTTTATAATAAAATACCTTGCTTGCTTTTATCATTAGATTTATTGTCTGCCATATCTAACCTTGTTAATTTTGTGTGTTCATAGGTATTAAGGCGTTGGCGACATAAACTAGACTAACTCCATGGTGTCGGCTCATCCATCCTGAACGCGTATTTTCCATCAGTTGCACCCAAACGCCGAGTGCGAGCCCCGCGCTGCGCCCGCGCACCCGCAGTGCAACTGCCGGAAGATTCTATTTATTGTTATTAAATCATTCTAAATTAATAAGGCCTATTAAAAGTTATTGAGCAAAGCCATGTTTAATTAACAAACAAACCCATATATACTAATCTCATTGAGTAAATGATCAGTACGTACCTACATTAGTAATTAGAATTTCCCTAATAACTAAAATTAATATGATGTCAATAGAGTTATCAAATAAGCCATGTACATGTATGTAAAGCTAATAATAAATGTATGTAAGCTACTATAGAAAATCAACCAAAATCGCGATAGCTCCTCATAAAATCTAATCATGTAATAAGACTGAATTGGATTTGTACAATTTTGGAAAATAATAATCGTGGGGAGATAAATATTTTCGACGTCGAATCTTAAATTTTTCGAAGTGTCCGTTCGCGCATCATGTCACAGCAACTGGACAGATTTTGATGAATCTTGGCAAGGTGATATCCTATAACTAGGTCAACATCTAGGACTCAACTCATTCAACATTAGGTATATTTAGGTATAGGTATTTTTAACCAGGAATACAAAAAAGTCTACGTACATAGTATCGAGTACTGACATAGTATAAGTAGTATTAAGGCCTTATCTAAGATTTCAGTATTGAGCCCGTAGTGCATACACTTTCATGGATTCGCTTTTGATTGCTGGCGCCTTTGATTTAAGAAACTATGTAGTACCTTCTCAATATTTTTAGGAAGAAACTCTACGTATATCTACTAAAAAGTATAACTATCATAAAATAATGAATTTCTTAATTACCATGGTAACCATGGTATATCTACCTTATTCTTAGTTCTAGAAATTACCTCAGTAGTTAGTATTTTTTCACCCATAGTCCATTGCAGGATACCTACTCCTGTAAGGCAAGGAAATGATGGAACTCTCATATATCTGTGGATGGAACAGATTTTGTGTTGAAAATTCCAAAGTATCTAACTAATTGTAGGTAGGTAGGTAGGTACAAGACTTGTATTGTGAACATCAATATATTTTACTGCTAGCTTAATCTCACATTTTCAGGAGTGTCTCATGTTTTGAGATTTTATTGATACCTATGTTTTAGCTCGGGTATGGCCCGGCGCACGGCGGGCTTTCTGCAAGGTCGTTCTGTGAGCGCCAGCACTTCGGTTGGCGTGGACTCCGCCGGGCAGGGCTTCTACGAGCAGTCCACTTCAGTCGAATAACCCTATAACCTACTATACTTTCTGCTAGATACACAAACTTGTTAGAATATACAGACAAAATACGGCGTGCGCTACAAGTGAAGTCTAAAAAACTCTGGTCTAGCATGTAAACACACCCACACATATAAAAAACTAGTCCGGAACTTATTAGCCTATTTTACATTTTTTTTTAATTTTAATAATAATAACATTTGTTGTTAATTACATAGAACATAAGCAAACAGTTCTACGTAACTAAAATTGGATGCTTACATCTGTTAGAGATGTAATATTATGTAACAAGAAAGATTAACTAATTATGGAGCCTACCTGGCCCTCGAACTAGGAGACCTGTAAGTCGAGGGCCATTGACTAAGCAAAAAGTTTTTTATGTGTTAACATTTACCAATATAAATGCATTGAATAAGTGCCTTCACTTAGCTAGTGGCAACATTACGTCTGAACTTCTAAACCTGTCTGTGGGTAGATACATTTCTATTTACTGTGTATTTAATACGGCGATTTTAATATTTATAACGTAAGTAGGATGTAAGATTTTGCTACGATTCAGCTTCAGGATGGATTAATAATAAAATAACTGAATTAGAACATTTTAGTTTATTTATATTTTTGGTATACTCATAGACAGTCATTAGTGTTTTAAGAGAGCGACATGCAAATTGCAATCGAACCTACCTACCTAAAAATATGTTACCCGTAAAAAATATAAATATATAAGATATTTCTACGTTAATTATTTGAGGACACAGGGATATCTGTGTCCCGGCAAGTAAGAACAAAATATAAAAAGAAAACAAAAAAAAACACATTCGTTCGAATATCAAACACATCTTCCCCTTCCCCTATAAGGCTATGTCATAGATGTGTTACAGTCAATCAGAAAATTACATTTGGCAGGTACTTATTTATGGGGCAGTTCCAATCTGTATTGGGGCCTGTCGTACCGGTAGCCTGCAGTTTCACCTGTAGGGATGGGAGCTGGCACCGGCACGGGCAGAGGGGCTGGTGCTGGTTGCTGCACCGTCGGCACGAAGGGAGGCGTCACGATCACAGCGTCGTCGGTTAGACCTACATCCCGCCCAAACGGGATAAATCCTTGTCCAAACTGCTGGGGAACCTGCTGGGAAAACTGGGGATTTTGGTAGTACTGAGGAGTTTGGTAGTACTGCGGCTGGTATCTTTCAGGGGCATTGTTCTGCGCAGAAAAATCGTACTGATTGGGAGGGCCGTACTGTGTAGCCAGTTCCATTCGGCCAAACATTTTATCCAGGAACGGGAATTTGTTAGTCAACGTCGCCCATAGTCCCGTTCCTCCAACTTGGTTGCTACCCTGGGTTCCCCAGAACAGACGCTGGGAGGGTTCTTGAGGTAAGTTCGGGTTAAAAGCGACGGCGAATGGTTCGTTCGGCCCGGTGTTGTAAGGCGCTTCTCTCTGCGGGGGGTATCCCACCGCACCACCTAAAAATTTAAGATATTGCATAAGTGTTTCTAACAACTAAAACTGCTCATTGAATACTCTGAATCCATTTCACTGCACGTACCCACAAAACAGCACATTACGAAACCGACGTACGCATACATTTTCGCACGAGTCTCTGAATCCCAACTGTGTGTTATTGTTGCTCGTCTTTCCATTTATACCTCCTCTATTTGTTCCTAAACGAGGACCTTGAAGTAAAATTCTCGTAACCCAGTATTGAATGTGTGAGGTAATGCTATGGCGGTGGCTCACCCAGCGGTGGACAGTGCGACGGGCGCCGCGGCGTGGACAATGGGTGGGACATCTAGGTGACTCGTGCGACGCCGCCCGCCGTGAGTGTGTACAGGCTGTAGACATTATAACATAGGTACCTACATCGATGGAAATTATATTACAGTTCACTTTTGGAATAATTATTGGCCGTGAACAGTAGAAATAGGTAGGTCTTGCCGGCACATCTTCGAATGCCTTCTGCTATTTAGGAAACAGTATTTCCTAAATATATTGAGTTAGAAAACAAAATAGGTGCTTTTATAACTCAATGAATATCAATAAAACCTACCAATATGTGACATAATATATATATGATGAATGTTGGTAGTTTCGCTTTTATTTCCTAATCCATTTAGGATTAGCCAAAAGTCACAATGTACATACCTACAAACAAATTGTCTGTCACAATCTCAATCCGTATTAAATCGCTACATGCTGTATATGATAAAGATTAGTCAAAAATGCAACGTGTGGCGTGTGCGCTTGTTTACTCAACATAATCGGCATTATTCATAAGATAATACGGTGTTTGTGTTCGCCAGTTGACACGGTATTGTCGGCCGCAGAAGCGCTTTGCGAAACGTTACCCAACCTGCGAGCTTCACACATACTTAAACGTGGAGTATAGACTTCACATGGAATAGATAAGGATGTTTACTCAGTCGCACCTCACGATTTTCCAATAGGAAGAAATTGGCGACTTATTCATTGATGACTTATTCATAAGTTCCGTTGGACCTAGTACTTTAGTATTTCATGACAGATTTACTATTCAAAAACGAAATGGCATCTGCGCACTTGCAACAGCCTGCTATGTTAATGGTAAGGATTTTGAAGAGACTGTGTGACTGTGGTGTTGAAATTGAAAGTAGGTGAACATTGCTCCAAATTCTATCTATAATCAAGTAATTGATAGAGGAAACAGCATTTTGTTTGTCATAGCGCCTGTCAGAATATGAACGTGCATACGAAATAAGATTTAATCATATATATGTATCCATGTTAAATGTTTTCAGGCGCTTGGAGTAGCAATAGTTGTGTACACCACGTTGGTCTATTTCTGATTGTTTCCAGAGATGAACTTTCACCATACAGTCCGGTAGGATACAATTATCATTCTATCAATTTCGTTCATTATTATGAAAGAAATCGCCAAATTTACCCATCTCGATATTAATCAATGTGAACATCGGGGAAAGTGCGTCTGACCCTCGAATTACCATCTAGCTACGTGGGCGGCCATGTTGTTAGTTGACATGGATTAAGCTTCCGTGCATTATATTCTATTAGGTACACACGTACTTTACTTAATTTATTTATTTATACTTCATATTTTACTTTGTTAAGGAATCGTTAAATACTAATTTTCTGACCAACCAACTGAAATTCGTATCAACTTTATACTAGGTATGTCCGAAATGATAAAGTCATAGTAAAATAAAATATATGTGATATCCACTTGTAGCGCCTTGCCTGGCATATGCCTTTGCAGCATATGAAGGTAAGGAGGTAAGGAGGTAGGTGTTAATATCCCAATTGTCCACCGTCTTTTTACAGTTTGAAACTTATACGTAATTAGGTTAGGTACCTATAAATTAATTACTGAGGTGTGTCACAGAACTTTAATTTTAATCATTTTTTTATGTAAATATACACTTACCTACCTACCTATCGATGGAATCAAAAGAATCACAATATGTTTTTATAAACTATCCACGGAGGATGTTATTTATGATTTTTTAAAATTAAAATATCCAATATTTTAACGCTAAGGCCTAAAACTGCGTTAAGCGGGCACCCGCGCGTTTTCATACAAAATTGCTCCGTCGCGGGGACCTGTGCGGGCGCACGTCACGGAGAGGCGCGCCCCGCACCCACGCAACGGGGCCCGCTTCCGTGCGACGGAACCCGTCGCGGAGCCACGCGCGGTGCCCGCTAGCGGTAACACGCACGGCAGTGTGACCGTTTTTAGTATATTCAGTACCAAATTGGTATAATTTGGGCTCCGTAAAACTGATTTAGTATTTTTTTGGTATCCTTTCATATTCTGATATTTTTGGTACATTTAAGCTTTCAACATTTTTAAACACATTATTGATATATTTTTGGGTTGGGCGGGCTACACTTATTTCCATTCGTTCGTATTTCGTTGACATCATTTTGTCTTTGTCTGATGTTTACCGCAACTGTATCATTTTGTCTCTTTCGAACGATTAATGCTAACAAAACCGCGAATCGTGCTTTAGCTACATATCTACGTTACATGCTCTACGTCGCGGGGAATTACTGAAACTTAAAAAGTAATTCTTAGCAATAAGTATAAAAGGGTCCACGGATTTTTTTGTTCTTTATTTATGTCTCTCTGTGTTATCGTGCGTGTGTATTGAAGATAATGCAGCGCAAATACGATCATATTAGATCTGACTGGGAACAAAATCCTGAATTTTCGTCAAGGTGGCCAAAGATAAAAATAGTGAGAACGCCTTGTGTAAAACTTGTGGAGCAACATTTTTGAGCAGAATCGCAACAATTAAAAGTCATGCAGATTCTGAAAAACATCGGCAGAAACTTACTAGTAAGAGTAGCGGTTTTTACAAACCTTGGAGTATTGTAATTTGTATCACTTTAGGTATTTTTTTAAGCAAACTTAATACATCGAGACATCCAATGCAGAATGCCAATATCGCGTAAAACTAAATTACATCGTAAATATGTATGTAAAAGAATAATCCGGTGACCGCGACGGGTCCCCGCGCCGGGGACGTGTCCGCGACGGGTCCCCGCGCCGGGGACCGTCGCGTTCCCACAGAGCCCACCCGCGTGTCCACGCGCGAAAACACGCGACGGTTGCCCGTCGCGGGCGCCCGCTTAACGCAGTTTCAGGCCTTATACGATATCAATTATTATAAACGTAAAGCTGCTGTAAAGTCATCTTGCGCTGAGCATTCAAAGTATGTACCTATGTTTTATAAGGGTTAAACAGCATTTTTTCTGAAGCTATCTCAGCAGTAATATTGAGTCAGATATGGAATGAAACCTGGTTATACAACAAAGGTGACCTTAACTCTGGCTACCTACTTTATAAAGCAAAGAAGGCAGGTAGGTATATAAATATTACAGACGATCTTAAGTTATTCTTAGGTCATAGTTATTACACATAGGAAATAGAATTAAACATTCTACTTGGTTTTTCAGTAGCCATTCATAAGAATAACATTGAATGAGCTATTCAGTGATAAAACAGGTATGTTGGCGTCCACGAAGCGCTGGCTTACTAAACTGTCCCGCGTCGGGAAGGCATTAGGTAACTACCTAATAATTAGAATTATAAATACGATGGCCGATGGTCGATTATGCTAAAAAAATAAGAGGTCATCGTTCTGTGACACAAGGTGACTTGTGAGATGATGGCCACATTAAGTTGACACACCATAAAGCACGAAATGACGTGTTCGAGCAAAAACTTCGCTACTAATGCTATAAATAGGTACCTACACAGATTGTAAATGTTAGTAAACGTTGTGCATAATAATATACAACTCTGGGAATTTTCATGTTCGACTTCGTCTGGTTAAAATCCTCTTTTTACTTGTGGTCAGTCCTGACCTTTTGGATATTGAACATTCTATTCTCACCGCAGAAATTAATTAGGTAGGTACCTTTATGTAGTTTTTAATTAGCAAGTCCTTGTTCCGAAAGTGATAAAATATATAATTATTTGTTATGCAATAGGTCTAGCTGACAGAATAACTACAACTCGAAATCTATGTATCTTCTTGCTTGCTATGCATTTGCCCATTGGTTGTTTTTCCGTCTACCTACTTTAATTTCGAGAATTACCAGTATGCAATCTGCCCTTCAAAATCCTTCTAGGTAGTGGGATTACCACCGCGGTACCTAATCTTAAGATAAGATACCTATATAAAAGCAATAGCAGTGAAAGCCAGTTGGTAGAACGCTCGCCTAGGAAATAAGGTGTTCAGGTTCAAACACTAATTCGTACCTCTGGGCTTTTCGGATTTTCATGTGCAAGTCTCATTTTCAATAATGATTATCACTTTCTGTAAGTTGAAGTCGTGTGAAGTTCACCAAACCGCACTTGGCCAGTGACGTAGATTATGGCCTAATAAATCCTCCTAATTTTAAGAAGAAATAAGTGGCCGACATAATGGCAATATAGGCTCTCTCCTTATTACTTGGGACCAAATACATTCGTCGAAATGAGAATGCACTGCACAGCACCTCTGCCTACACCTTCGGGGATTACAGGCGTGATCGTATATACAGAGTCATTCAGAAAGGGTATGCTAAGCCTTGAAACTCCGATTCTTTAGCGTATTTGTAATCATTGTCAAGTTTTTTTTATAATGATTACCTATGCGCTATAGATAGGTTCAAGGCTTATACCCTTTCTCAATCACCTGTATATACCTATATAAAACACAATATAAAACTTTATTTTCTTATTTTAAACAAGAACCTAGATGTCGAGATAATAATTATTATGTCAGCGAGCAGCTGACACATTTTTTGTAGGTATACTTACGAACATATAATGTATGAATGTGGTGTGTAGGAAGGTCGCAAGATGAATACTAAATGGGTAGGTACAGGTATCTACTTAAAGTGCCTCCTCATAAATACTAACATCACCAAATAATCGATTACCATCACATAGTCATGACGGCGGCTGGTGACGTTGATCTTAATCCTGGCGAAGGGCTGCTGGTAATGATATGCTCCTTGACCAACGGTGATAATTAAAAGTAAAGAAGGCGACGAAGTGTAGTAAAATCCTTTTTTTATGCTGTCAATATACAGCGTGAACCACAATGGGTATACTACTTATCATTGGACCGTGTGCGTCTGTAGAGTACGTATTTGTATTCCCCATGTGAAGTCAGAATTTCAATAGGTCAATTTAAAAATAAATATTTTGTTCCCACACTAAATCACAATTGTGATTTCGTGACCAATTTTTTTTTATTCAATTGAAATCTCAATCGAAATTCTGACTTCACATTATGACTATAAATGCGCAAAAGAAGCGCAGGTTTATATTGTAGTATACCCCTTATGAATCACGCTGTATACATGCAACATACGAATGTGACACTTATTTTATCACCGCGCATGTAGTACGCCTGCTATCTGTATGTACCTACTTATGAGCGGTTCATAATGTTGTATGACAGGATACGGCCCTGACCAACCTTAGCGCTGTGTGTGACTGTGATACTCAGTGGGCGTGGCGTGGTGTGGACTATGGACTACGCTTATAACTAAACTTATCCAGCGAAGGAATTCACTGGAATCATACTTACATTTACGTTAGGCGTTTGTCGATTAACTAGATATAGTTCCTGCACATTGAAGGCTGCATAGTTTTAAAATGACTTTCGTTTACCGCGGTCGTCAGCTTGCAACAAAGGTAAGTTGCAGTTGCTATATCATGACGTCAGAACGCAACATCATCAATGTGCAATAAGCGAACGTTACCTGGTACTATTCATACCGGATAGGCGGTACTTTGATCACGCACTGAAACCTCCGAGTAGGTATGAAAACCAATCGATTAATACTTTCTTAGAATGCCGGTAAATCCCTATTCAGGCAGTTTTTGTAGTTTTTTTTAAGTACCTACATACTTACATTTTCTTAGAACGCTTACAATGATATGCACAATTCATACAGGTGCCTATGTACAAGATTTTACTAATAAGTACCTACATCAAGTATCTAAATGATGAGTAACATGTGTTTTCCTCGTTTTTTATGTGAATAGCAGGTTATGTATGTACTTATATATTAACGAGTGGCACGTTAGAGCGGAAACAGGAACTAGGCATAGATAGGTAGACACGCAAGTACCCACATTGGCATATTCGAAGGTGGGTAGGTAATTAGTTGTCCACTTAAGATTTAAATATACGATCCAAATAAGTACCTTATCAGGCCTTCCTAATTCATATTCTAATTCGATAGTGAATAGGAACCAAATTACTTCGCTCGCACACCATAATAGGTAAACGTAGGAACTTTTATGATGTTATGGGTTAACGTCCCTTTTATGTAAGGTAAGGTACCCTCCTCATAATATCAGATGCGATCCAAGACGACGATAATATAATGGAAGAATGTTAACAGTCGAACGAGCGTAGGTATACCTACCTATGACGCAAACAAAGCTCCTCGTTCAGCAAATTCTTAGAGAATAATTAAATCTGACCACTTGTAAAGCTCAATTAAGCGTTTGGTTAAGTGTGATTTGTTCATTAGCTCCACCCGGATACCATATGAAGGTAAAAATAAAGAAACAATAATTTGACTCCATTTTTTTGCAATGAAAAAAAAAGATAGATTACTTATGTAAATAATTTAATTTCCCGCAACAGAATTGTGAACATAGAAATCACTAGCTGACTATTAGCTCGTCATAGTTCAACGTTTCACTATATCTAAAGAATTCTACTTTGCAAATTAGAATTAGGTATCTAACTGTCTCAGCATGGATCGAGATAAGCAGGATACGATGACCTGTGTTCCATCCCCGCCATCCGGTTCTGCGAGATGTAATCGCTGAGGGTTAGCTATCAAATAGATACCTTTTATAGAATCATCAATTAAATAAATAAACTCTTCAGATATCATAGAACAGTTATGAGTTGGGTATTCAGATTATGATCAATAGGTAAGTACATAATAGTAGAGAAATAAATAAAATACCTAGGTAGGTATAGAAATAGAGCTAGAACACACCAAATACATAATTTTACAACTGTGCCAACTGTATGGACCCGAATTAAGGAACGCTAGTACCGTACCAATGGACTGGGGTGATACGTGCCCAAACCGGCAAATAACAAACAGACAATTTTCGAAATTGCTCGGGAATCGAACCCGCAACGTGGTAGACCATGCTGTCGTAGAAATGTTAATTGAAGAAGTAATTATCTGCAGGTACCTATTAATAGACTAAGTAGTATATATCCTGTGCTGATATTATGGAATTGTTTTTACTAATCAGGGTCAACACGTCACGCTCAACGCTGAGCTAGGTAGTAGCTATGGTTGTTGGAGTGTACCTATGTACTTTGTACGGTCAACCAGCGTGTAAATAGATGCAAAAAATTCAAACGTGTGTACCTACCTATGCCTAAGTTGAGTTGTAGGGTTCTAACATATATAGGTATTTGCTTATTTTTATGAAATTGTGTTACGAAGACAATGATATACATTTTGTAATCCTCATCTAAGACTCCTTGTGCCTACCTACATGATGTTTTCAAAATATTTAAATTAGTTACCTGAAGTACCTACTACTTACCTGCATACATATTTAAATAGATAAGTTTGTTGGTATAACGGGCATGGGCGTAGCAACAATGGAGCAGAGGGGGTCAGCTGCCCCCCCGGCTCATTGAGTCATGCGAAAAATACAAGATATGCTCACTACCGAAGTCATGAAATTATTTGCCTCTATAGTAGGTATCTTGAGAGTAAATGAGAGCAGTGACTTCAGGGAAAGAGCGACTTTCTATTAATGTCAGATGTTTGACGAAGAAAAGATAATGGTTCAATGAGTTTCTTTTACTTTGCCATGCTCTGAAGCAAGCCCTGGCTACGCCAATCATAACGGGCACCTTCTTGCAGGTCGTAAAATGCCAACCAACTACCTCTAATTCAATAGTAAACTAAAATTAACTCGTACTGTAAATAGGTGGGTCGTTTTTTTTAAGGATTCTGGCGACGTTATACCTTGCCTATTTTTGTGTAACGTGGAAAAAATCCAGAAGAAAAAATAAACGGACCTCCCTTATTTCTTACTTTATGAGTACTGAGTGATAAGTAGGTGTTGCTGGTTAATGGCAGGTGTACTTATATAGAACGTTTATGAATAATTTATTTGCGCAGCATCCGCGAGCTAGTCGTGAACAATGGACGAGAGAAGATGATTGTATCAGCGTAAGTAACTACATATGACACGGATCGAGTGATTTACGATCAGAACAGGATGAGCTCCTCGAAGGCTTTGCGTAATGATCTTAATGATTGTTATTCCCTTGTTTCATAATGATTATAAAATGAAGCGATATTTATCGTGATATCAACATTTAACAATTTACATATACGTAATATGGAGGACATGACTGCCCGGATACCTAAAGATTTTTGCGCGTGTCAATACATAGCTCTGTCATGTCGGTACGGCTTGCTATGGCCCTATACCCTACAATGAAAAATTACTAAAAGGAGTAAATTACTGGGAAGACTAAAAAGCAACAGCTCTATTTCTAAACGTTTTCATAATTGCACGGTAATATAAATAAGAACAAGAACGTGACTAGGCAAATTAAATTATCTTATATTTAATATATCTCTCTTATATAAGTACAATTAAAAAAGTCTTAAGTAAGTCGGTACATAAGTATTTATTTTAACGAATTTATTGTGATCCCTCCAGAAGAATTGTATAAATGTGATATGGTGAATAAAATGACTTTAAACTACCAAATTATTAGAGATTCTATAGACGTAGTATATGTCTGCCTAACTCTACATACAAATAGGTTATTACGCATGCAAAAAATAAAAACATTTCAACAGACACGAGAGCTATAGAATAGCATTCTGCACAGACTACAATAAGACTATCTGCATTCTGAGTCATCTTTAAATTAAATAGCTTATCTACTCTTAGATTCAATTTAAAAGTAGGTATCCTATATTCCTATTATGCATCATACATAACTAGCGGAACGTACCTATTTATAACGTGTTGGTACCTACCTATTAATTCTTATATGTAACACAATACACAACTAGAAACAATGCCTAACAGGACTAGCTTACCATGCCTAGCTTAGATCGAGTGTTTTCTTTATGCACGTAGGCCATAGTTCTTATTTCTTTACGAAATAAAATGCGATAAAATAAAATGGATATGCAAATGGCCTCACCCACAACTTAGCGGGTAGTTTGCCAATATCAAGTAATTAATAGCAATATTAAATTCAATAAATACACATTATAAATAAAATAATGGATGTGACATGAAGAAATGAAAATGGCGTCCCCAGGCCATTTTCATAACATCATGTCACATCCATTAATTTATTTATAATGTGTATTTATTGATTGTGTTATTGCTATTCATTACTTGACATTTGCAAAATACCCGCTAAGTTGTGGGTGAGGCCATTTTCATATCCATTTTATTTCATCGCATCTCATTTCTTAAAGAAAGAAGAAGATTAAATCATATACATAATATAGCTGTTTGGTGTTACCCACAGATCACGAGAGATATGCCGTGCGGTTCAAAATGTATGGGAACTCGCTGTCTCCGTTTTGTTCCCCACCACTCGCCGCAAAACACATGCAATTACATAAAACCAACCAATACGGTGTCTCACTCACACACGCGTGCCAATAATTCGTGCGTGCTGCGTCGTCGCCGCATACAGCGGCCGTACCACGCGACGCACCAGTGTATTCAAAGTATCGTTAGACGATCTATCCATTGCCTCGTACATTCACTCAGTAGCGAACATAGGTGGTACTTAAAGAGCCATGTATTTTGTACAAAAATAAAAAAGTCGTTGTGCTACATGAAAACTAAAATAACATAATAAAGGCATTAAATATTTTTTGATTTGTTGTTTTTAATGATTTTAAAGACGAATAAATAAAATACTTAATATTGGCTTTCGCGTAGTTCACTTTACTGCTAGTAATTTTGCACACAACCACGGAATAACACGGCATTTAAAAAAAAAGTTAGAGCTCCGATACCGACGTGCAGTTGCAGTCGACTGACGGCGAAAACTCTATGTTAGCCTAATTTTGGCTGAAGGTGAGCGCAAGCCCACCGCTTTCATAACATATCTCCTCTAATATATCTGTGGTTTTACCGTTATTTATTGTGTCAATACTTAAACAGTTCGTTACCATTTCCAATATTCTATTCACAACAGTTAAATGTGTTCAATAATATAATAACTATAATGTTTGATTTTAAGAAATACTAAACAATAGCGGAAGGTACTTTATGGTTTTTGTATTATAAATATTATGTACTTTATTGTACCGAGAAAAAGTGTTTTTTTTCGTCCTGACCGTGATCCGTAAAATCCAGGTGACTTTACTAATTGCAATCACTGTTTGTAAGTACTTATATGGGTTGTTATAAGTGGGTAGGTAGGTAAGTAACTTACCACTTAAAGGGAAATAAATAATGAAGAATTTAAACGTTTATTCATTTATTTGCTACAAAATATGACACGTAATAATATACTGACTTAAGTATGTGTTTTACCACACAGCGTATCACAATACTTATACCGTACTTACATAGTAAAAATACATTAATCAAGTCTTCGTTTTCGTACGACATACCTACGACGTTTAAGTTCAATCACTAGTTTATCGCCTTCCGTAACCTGAAACAAAATAAGCAAAGGTGTTATGAATGTTACATTATTAAATCGGAGTGCTTCCTTGTTGATTACGTATTCATGAATTAATTTATATTAAAAATTAATATAACCAAGATGGATTGCTGATCTTATTATAAAAAGATCGGACAGTCATCAAATTAATGAGTACCTATATACAAGGTTAGATAACCAAATTTATCAAAGTAAATTTATGGAGATAGGTACTTTAGTACGTTTGTTATTTGTCAGTTACATTAATTATTTATAGAGAGGAATACCAAACAGCTAAATTAAAATGAATTGACTAGATATAAGTTACACGAAACGAATTAGAGTAACATCCAACATTACTTTTTAAGTACCCCCTTTCTTGAAAGTGGGTTTCATAGGTTATGTATATACCTTTAATTTCTGAGCAGTTATGTGACATACTATAGAAAAGGCTAAAATAACAATATCTTCTTACCTCCTTTAACTGATGCTCCAGCTGAAGCATGGGCAGTAGCGGAACTACTAGCGAAGGTGCCACCTTGGCTGTAAGCGCTCGCTCCCGCTAGGCTCCTCGCTGAAGCGCCTGAAGAGCTGTGACTCCCACTCAGACCATCTACGTATCCGGGTTTTGACAGATCTAGTCCACTGCTGTATCCAAAATAAGAGCTACTGCCGGGGCCGCCTCCACATCTACTGCCACAGGGTCCTTTAACCCCATAACCAGAATGGTCACCGTGTGATCCATGTATATTATATCCACTTATTGCGCCCGAAGTGGCGGTAGCTGCGGCGCCAGCGTGTGCGACAGCGCCCGCCTGAGCCACTCCACTTGCTGCACCTGAGCTTCCAGCTTGAGCGGTAGAGACAGCCTGAGATGCACTGCCGCTCGCACCATGTGGCGAGATACTGCTAGGGGAGTGGTGTGATCCGAATTCAGCTCCGATTGTTTGTTTACTGGATTCGCCTGCAGCTCCAAATTTGCCGTCATCATAGGGTTTTAAGTAACCAGGTGGACCTCCGAATCCACCAGTATATGCCACCGCGTCAGCGACAGCAGAGGCTCCTGCTGTCGCTTGAGCTCCATTTATTGCACCAGTGTGTACGACATGCGGAGATGAGACTTGGTGTGCGCAGCTCCCAGAGATGCAAGATGCGGGTTTAGAATGTTCTGTTGCTCCTAATGGTTTGTGTATGTCACTAGGCGAAACACCAACAGTGGATGAAACTGCATTAGCAGTTGAAGTGCTAACGCCAATCGCGGGCGAAACGCTAACAGCGGGTGAAACGCCAGCAGCAGGTGAAATGCCAACAGCGGGTGTAACACCAACTGCGGGCGCTGTGTATTCGTTAGGTTTTAGTAATCCAGAAGGGGCGCCAAACCCTCCCGTGTATGGCTTTTCGTCTGAGGAACTATCACTTAGTGGTTTAGTAACGCCATAAGATCCCACCTGTGCATTAGCCCCGGCCGCAGCTCCAGCATCCGCAGTAGGATAGCTGCCGCAGTTAGGTGATTTGCAACCTGAGGTTCCTGTAGTAGATGGGGCATTGTATAATGATGACCCAGAATGAACAAAGCTTGGGGTACCAGCTGCTGCAGTGGGTGCTCCAGCTGCGTTAGGTTTAAGTTCTACGGGCGCACCGAAGCCACCTGTGTATGACGGTAGTTTCTCACTTGATAAATCGCCACCGCTAGGTTTAAAACCAAATGTTCCAGATTGTGCATGCGAGCCAGCAGTCGCTCCGGCTGTATGATGACCGCTACTTCCAGATGGTGTACTGTAGGAGGGTATGCCTGAGTGCGAATAAGTTGGAATGTTTGATTCTGCACCATGAACGTTTATGTTATCTGGTTTTTGTACTCCAGCAGGATAGCCTGCGTCAGCACAGTTAGCAGTTTTGCAATCTGGGGCACCACTAAATGAAGGATAAGATACAGAAGCAGGACCTGTGTACTCGTTAGGTTTATATATTCCAGAAGGCCCACCAAAGCCGCCTGTATACACTGGAAGTTCAGTACTTGGTTTTGTAGCGCCAGATGATCCAGAGTGAGCATCTGCAGCGGCCCCAGCAGTCGGATAAGCACAGTTGGGAGTTGTGCAAGCGGCTGATGGACCACTGGCAGAGGGTGAGCTGTATGCTGGTGTTGCAGGATGTGCTATGGTAGGGACAACAGACACACCAATAGGAATTCCAATCTCGTTCGGTTTGATTTCACCAGCTGGTGCACCAAATCCACCAGTATAACTTGGAAGTTTTTGGCTCGAAGGAGCTAACCCAGTACTTGGTTTATTTAAGTCGTATGACCCGGACACCACATTGGCTCCAGCCATAGATTCTGCACCAGCGGCAGGATAGACGGCGCAGTTAGGTGTTTTGCAGCCAGCCGGGTTGCCGCTGACAGAAGGCACAATCGATGGGATGCTTGAGTGCGAATGGTCAGGGCTATATGACACGGGACCGTGGCCATGTACCGGTGCGAGTATTCCAGCAGGTCCACCGAAACCACCCGTATATGATGGAAGCTTTTCATGTGTAGAGCTTGCATCAGCATTTGGCTTAGCAGCGCCAAATGATCCGGATTGTCCATGAGCTCCAGCTGCAGCCGCAGCGGCAGCGTTAGAATGGCCACCACAATTAGGGGTATTGCAGTTAGACGTGCCCGTACTAGTTGAAGGTGTATATGTTGATCCCGGGTGGATGTAGTCTGGTTTTCCAGGTGTTGCGCTAAATTCATTGGGCTTAAGCACTCCCGTTGGTCCTCCAAATCCACCTGTATACACTGGAAGTTTTTCCTTATAAGGGGTTACTGGCTTAGTAACACTGATTGATCCAGTATGCGCATCAGCACCGGCAGTAGATGGGTGTAGACTACCAGGCGGGGTAACAAACGATGTTAAAGGTACAGTAGCTCCATGAACGGCGCCATGTCCAGGTGTATAGCCACAATCGGGTGTCGCACAACCAAATGCAGTATTTCCGATAGCTGGTGCATTGAAAGAAGGTGCCATTGAGTGAGTATAACTTGGTGGGCCGGTTAATGCAGGAGCGACAAGTGTATTTGGTTTGACTGCGGCGCCACCAAAGGCTTGTGCGTGCTCTGAAACTATGTTACTAGACGGGCCTGCGCCATAGCTAGGCTTGGCAACACCGCTGGGAAAGCCCGCACTAGGATAGCTATTACAATCCGGAGTTTTGCAGCCCGTTGTACTACTTCCTAAAGATGGCTCGCTATGTGTTGGTAATCCATTGTGAACTTGACTCAAGCTTGGTGTGGTAAATGATTGGCCGATTTGAGTTGAATGAGATGGTATTCCACAATTTTGCCCAACGCAATTATTCGATGCCCCGGCAGCACTAGATGGGCTGTAATCTGATGAAGGACTCTTTGGAATGTCATTAGGCGATACTGATCCATGAGGAACTAAATAATTTGTTAAAGTTGGGTTTGTGTTATTTAAAGTGTCGCAACTAGCACCGGTACAAACTGGTTTCGGTCCGTTGCTATCGTATGAACCATGGATAGGAACATTGTAGCTTGAAGGTAAGTTCCCTGTTCCTGTGCCAGCTGACCCAGAACCACAATTTCCAGATGTGCAAGCGGAACCCAATTTGGGAGTTTCTAAGTGTAGAGCTGGTTTGCGATAACCAGTAAATATATCACTGTCTGATATCGCAGAGTGCTGGATATTAGAACCATATGAATTTGTTGTACCATGGGCGTGTGGTTGTGTCGCTTCCGATGATCCACAATTGCCAGTTGAACAATCTGATACTGCACCGGTATATCCTGTTTCCTTTTTGTCATAATTCAACGCAGCCAGCGTGTCCTGAGTTGATTTTGTCGCATCAGTATTTAAAGAGATATCGTTGTCACCTTGTCCAGATCCGCATTGCCCAGATAAGCATTTGTTGCTAGATTCGGTAGAACTGTGTGGTTTGCATTGTCCAGATGTGCATTTGGTAGAGTGATCATTGCAATTCGACCCTTGGCATCCAGCTCCTGAGAGAGCTCCCGCTCCCGCTGTGGCTACAGCATTAGCAGTATTGTATGCCTGTAGACCAGCACCGGTACCGCTTGCACCATGATTGGCTGAGATTCCATGGGCTCCGCCAAACTGGCAGCTCCCAGATCCACATCCTCCCGTACCTAGTGCACTGGCGCCACTAGTACCGAATCCAGTATTACCTGCGCCCGAGCCGCTGTAGCTATATGAACTAGAGCTTGAACTCGAACTGGCACTCGAAGAAGCGAAACTGGATGCGGATGATTTCGAAAAGCTTCCTGAATAGCCGGCTCCAAGCGGAACGGGCACAGGAATTCCACTGCCACCGAACGCACCAGCTGACGCACTAGCGTCGGCTAAAAGGAGAGAAATTTCTATTTAGATGGGGTCCATTAAATGTATATGTTACTAGGTAAACAAGAACTATTTCTATTGCTTATGTCCTTCTGGACATGAGCTATTTATTTACAAAAATGAAAGGTAACATGAGTAAAATAATAAAATTACCTTTGTTTTATATGCACTGAATTAACCGTTTTATGGCAAAAATATTCAAAAAGGTTCGCTACCCTTTACCTAGCTTTTATATATTAAGCTTTCCAAACTGAAAGGCAATGTTTTTATGTAAAATATAAGTCATTCTGTGTAACTGCGTTAATCTGAAGAACTAGTTAAAAAACAAAATGTGGCTTATCAAAATCAACGCGGGCGTAGATAGCCCTTACTGCAACTGGATAAATATTATTTACTAATTCTATAAATACTATGTACGTACTTGCTTGACATTATAAATAAATAAAATATTCCTACCTCTTGAGGATGCACCCCCTTTGACCCCATATCCGTGCGGGGTGGCGGTCACAAAGCCCGCCAGGATCAATACCACTGCACACGTGAGCTCCATCATTGCGAAGCTTCTCACCCACAATGTTTTTGTTCAGATGCCGGCTGCTTTTATAAAGCGACACGCAAATAGACACTAGCGCATAATACACTTACAAAAAACCTGTTGTCGTTTACCGCGAATCAGACAGAGGCTGTATTAGCGTAGGCAGTAGGTATCGTTTCCAGTGTTCATTAAGAGCTGTCTAAAATAGGTATATTACTCACGCATAAGAGCACGCTAACCAATATTTCGAGGCAGTGGGGAAACACACTGGCATCAAGGTGCGTTCTATCTCCGGTTGGTATTTTTATTGTTGTGGTTATGTTTGCGATGTGAGTGAGATACTAATGTTCCGTCGAGTTTCAATGCCGTTGCCAAGTCAAGTTCATGTAAGGTTTTCTGCTAAGTTTGAGGTCACAATATAAACTACTTGACTAGATGCTTAGCAAACTTAGTAACCCAGTGGTTGATCAGATAATTGATTAATCAGGTGTATCTAATTTGGATTACGGAGAAAAGTATTCAGTATACAACATTATTAAATAAAATTACTGTAGATTAGATTCCTAAGACAAAATACCTATATAGCACTTACCTGCCTATCTCCTTTTATACGCCATTACTAGGGATTTTCGAACACCTCTTAAGATTGAGACTCCTCACGTATATGTACAATTAAATCATCGAACTCTTACGTGCTATCAGTACCGTAACATTTAATGAGATAGGTAAGTATCAACTGCAGTAGCTTCACGTGGCCTGCAACATAACCGCAGTCTTATCGCTTTTCAATAAATAACCATCATCATTATGTCACGTGATAAATGAAGAATCCGCTACACGCACATTATGTTAATTGCGTCAATATAAGTGCGTGACAGAGCGACGGAGGACAGGTCGCCGCCGCCGGCCGCACCGGTCGTGAGACCGCAGTCCCCTGCATCCACAACATCCGGGTGACGCGCCGCCCACATATTCACTGCGAATTCTACATACATGCTATCCTATATGGGTAGGTACCAATCGACATAACGCTAGTAGTAGTAAACACGAACTGGCTACCTATAAAATACTCACTGACAAGATAAAGTATAACGCAATAATTGCATGAGTAAACTTTTTAAGTTGTTATATTATTACTTGTAGAAAAATGAAAACGAAGTTCTCAGAGACCATCATTTTAGGGGTCAAGGTTCATACAACCTGCTCAGTGTGGGATGACTTTATTTATGCGATGACCTAGCATCTTTATCGTTTTAAATTATTTATATATCTTTAATCCTTACAAAATTGTTTATGTTTTCCTTCAAGCCTGAATTTCTTAGAACGATACACGAGGTCAATGCAAAATGGAACTTGGAGCGTAGTTAGAAAGGCCTTAAGATGTAAGGTCTAAATCATCGAAATGTGATTAACATATTCAGAATTTAAATGCAGTAATACAATTTCCGCATTGAGTAATACCTTTACAGGATTTAGTTCCTTTTGGTGTCAAGATATTATTTTTACTATGTATTATGACTCACGGCAGCTACCTACGATAAGCTTAATGAATGAACTGTATGTATTTATAGTTATATATCGCTATTTTTTATCTGTTACCTTACTACATTGCCATTCATTGATATCTCTTATCTTAATGGGAATTACATGTACCTACCAATTTACAACATTTATGAATATTCTAAAACAATATTTTCTAGATTCATTGTAGGTCGAGATTTGAAGACTTTATTATATTATTATGCAGATGCACTGTAGGAGACTGTAAGGTCAACTCCTAATTTTCAATTTTACCTGTTTCACAAACCACAAGCTTAAAAAAAAATAATGTATCGTTGACTACTTTATGCCGATTGGTCAATAGTTACATTCAACAAAATAAAAGTATCAAACAATGTATGTAATAATTTCTGTATATTCGAAAAATACACGTGTGACCGTAACTATTCCACAAACTCAACTTACATGTAACTTTTAACTGTACGCAGCTTAACTTGTGTATCGACATACAATAATTACAGTTACAACAAATCGTGGCATCTATCTACAGGGCGGTACGTAATGTGTGACTAAGTCCTTTGGTAAGTCGTTGCAAGGGTCCAACTTAAACGAACTCGTCAGGTTCGCGCGGGGCGTCCAAGTCGCGGTAGTGTATCACCGGACGGAAATCGGCTCCGCCGCCACCCCTTTAACAATCAACCATAAACTACGTTAGCAGCAACACACTCAGCACACATCACAAACACAAAATCCACTCGGAAATACTAAAACTACTTGGACCTAGGTCAATTTTCAAGCATCAATTTGTGAAAAATCTCAGCTTCCCGGGAGATATATAATCTATGGTACATATATAGGATTATATAATGTACCTAGGTTTTAAAAAGGAGTATTGAATAAAAAAAATGTGCATCATACATTTTAGATAGTTTATTAAAATCATACAATATATATTATGCAAGTGACAACAATACATCATTGATTACCATCAAACAAAAGAATTTAAAAACTATCATGATAATTCATTCACCTAATAAAAATAGTTACTTAAAACATGTAATATGATCAATTATTGTAAAAATAATTTAAAACACCATTAGCTATTCCAGAAAAAATATAGATCAACATTATTATCCTGACACTTAATAATTGGAATGCTTATAACACTAGTAAATTAATATTGCTATAAAAATAGTACATAATGTTATTCTGTCATGGATAATATGTATATTACATTCTAGAATATGTCACCATTGTCCGGGAAGTCAAGATCGTTGTATGCAATAATAGGCCGGGAACGGTCCACATTTTCCCTGCAAATTATTTACTTTCAGTTCATAAACATGTTTTTGGAACATCGTAATTTAAATAAAATAATATTTTATAAAATGCAAAAACAAAGGTGATGAAGCAAAAACCCAAATCAAACCATAATATACCTAAATATGTATTAATAAAGCAGTAAATATTACGTATGTACTTCGTGGAGAGGCAACAATATGAATCCAAATGTTAAGGTCAAGCAAAAAATATGTTCAAATAATATTGTTTAATGTCGGCTCTAAATATTTAGGTGCCTGTCGCAACCCGAAGTCTCAGGCCGCGGCGCTACAAGATAGCATCGATTTCAACGATTTATTGGTTGCGTTTATTTTTATTTTGTTTCTAAAACTGGTCCTCAATTTTATTGCTTAAAGGTATTGACAGAGTCCATCTATTCTAAAAATACTTAGTTAATATATATCGCACGCTTAATAATAGACTGACCTAACTCAAAAAAGCTGTTTGTTAGGAAATCGCAAAAACGTTTTGTCATTTACAACTTGTCTGACATTATTACTTATATCTCAATGAAAATAGCGTAATAATAATAAATGATGTATTGTAAGAATACTTGATTAAGTAATTATTGATACTAAAATGTAATTTTGAAGAAATTTTATTATTATTTATAGCTTTTAAAATGTTGTCCCTGAGATACGTCTGTTTATTAATAAAATCAATGATATATTTCTGTACTAGTGATGACACTTTTTGTTATATGTCTGTATTTTATTAAACATTTCACTAAAACCCTTTCTCTTTTATGTTATAAGTCTATACTTGATAAAATAATAACATATTATTTTTATGTTTTAAGTTTTTTTAAGTTCAGAAACATGAATGGGTCACTATAATATAAAAGCACCGCGAGTTGGCTGTCGCAATCTCAGACGCATTATGATTTATGTCACTTTCATGTTAAAAGTTTTGTCAAAATTTGTATGAGTAAAAAAGACAACATATTCGTTACTCAGTCTAGGAATAAGATATCGTAAAAATTCTGAGATTGGTAGATAGATAACGTTGGAATAAATCTATCTGTGTGCTTATCTCACTTTGGGCTTAAACCCTAATTGGTCAGTCTATTATTAAGCGTGCGATATATATATAAACAAGTCACGTATTTATTACAAACTTTACCCTAAGGAAAGAAATTTCAAGAAAATTAAATGTGTGCAAAAGCATGCTGCAAGCCTGATTTGTGAAAAGGATTAAAGTTTGAGTTAGTTGTATTCATTTATTTAGATGAGTAACATAGGATATGTTATGAAATGTAATGTAGAAAACACGACACATTTAGTGCTAATAGTTAAATGATCTAACATCTTATTATCATTCCACAACGAGAACTGCTACCAATGTTGCGTATGCATGATTTCGTTCGTATATACATAAGTATCACATGAAATTTGTTTGAATTATATAATCATGTAGACATATTACAAAGGAACAGAGATCGTCTCGCTAAACATTTTCTGTGATTAACCCAAGCAAGTTGCAATTTAATTAAATTGAGAACGTAATAGCTGCACATCTTATGGCAGATATGTAGTTAAGCTATGCTGCGTTTCCATTAGAACAAACAATTAATATAACTATGATAGTCCTCAAAACAGACTTCGAAATAATGATTAAAAGTAGTTAAACATTAAGTGCTTGATAATATGACGCATTCTAGCTACGTAGGCGGCTTGACATATAAACTAGTTATTCAGCATCGTTAGTGTAGGACTATCAAAATGTAAAGCATGTCACCAGGCCGCAGTTTGACCGCCGCTCGGCTCGCTCGTTAGTGGATACTTCAATGGAAACGCATCATGAAGCGTGTACGCGCGCTTGCGTTAGTATGTGTGCGTGTGATTGCGTGCGTGTGGTGGTTACCTGGGGCGCGAGAAGCGCGGCGGTCGCGGCGCGTAGGGCGCGGCCGGCGCCCAGCCGCCCCAGCCCCAGCCGCGCGCGCCGCCCCCGCCGCCGCCGCCGCCCGCCGCGCCGCTGTACCTGCTGGAATTCATTAAACAGACCGTTATTTATGTTATACTACTCCTTGACAATCCGCTATAACATTACAAAACCACTGCTTAAAACTGCGCACAACGCAATGATTCAGATTATTGAACTTTACCAGCAGCGTGACTGGTGGATACATGCAGTTCTAATAAAAATGTTTTTATAAATTCGAATCTGAGTTTTCTTCGTAGCTGCTAGCTTTTAGCCCATTTCAATCTCTTATTGGGGTCAGCTTCATGTCTCTCCTATTTGGCTGGTTACCAATATATATACGGAAATACTGCCATCTGTCCTCCTAGATTACCAAGGAACCATTAAGGTATAACACTATTTATAAGAAGTATTCGATAACTAGCTGCCCAAAACAACAGGCAATTTTTTTTTATTACATTATAGGCAAGTATTTGATCTCGATCTCACCTGATGGTAAGTGACGATGAGATCTACGATGGAGCATACTTGCTTAGCTAGGAGTGGCAAATTAGTTAGAATGACAACATAGATGCCTTTAAAGCACAAAGATGGCCAATATTGCAAGGTAGCTTCCTCTCCATATGGTAAGTGTTCCTCCATAAAGTTTCAATGTGTCGTAGGATGTGAGTGATGTGGTGTAGGTATGGGTGTGTACTGACGGCTGCGGCGGCTGGTGCGCGTGCGCGTGCGCGGGCGGCGCGTGGCGCGCGGCGGGCTCGGGCTGCTGCGGGCGCCGCACGTCGCGCACGTACGCGTTGAAGTACGACACCTCGCGCTTCACCTCGTCCACCTGACGCACACACGACACAACAATAACGTATACTGCACCTGCCACTGGATTCCAGCACTATCCATTTTCGTAGCATTACGGTAGCGTAAGCGTCTTCTCTCTCGCTTACCCCACAGATTTTATAAATGTGAATGACAGTGGTAGCATATGTCACGATTACAGATTACAGGAACAAAATCGTATCGTATATTCACCTAGATCATTCTTATGTATACAATCTGCGATGTGAGCGGGATAGATAACGTAAGCTATATAAAAAATGGGTATGCAACTTGAATGCTTAGCTGATGTTGAAGTATGAGTAGTGTTGCTCTGACTTCGTTTTGGTCTGGTATATTCGCATGACGGTTTCACGTGGGCATCAATAAATTTAATTGTCTTGGCAAGAGTATGAAAGGATAAGCCTTTTTATTACATTTCATTATTGTACATAACGCAATTAGATTATCATGAATCACGTTACCTCCGCCGATGAAAAGCGGTACGCACCGTTTCGCCAAGCGTTCAAGTTCGTGGTATGTGTAATGTTTATAAATACATGTAACATCTTAGCAATATCGTTACCTTCTCGCCGTGTTTGTTAAATATGTGCTTTCGAATAAAATCGGGACCTTTGAACTTCTTGCCGCTTAGAGGGCACAACCATTTGTCTTTAGCCAGCTCTTGTGTGTTCGCTACAATAAATTTCTCCACTTCGGCATCCGTGTCCTGTCAACGTAAAAATAAATAATTATCATTTGGGTGATACGCTAATTACGAAAATATGGCAACACTGTAGTTCTATGCTTTACCTTTATTCCGAGTTTCTGCAACTCTTCGTCGGCAAGTGGCTTGACATCTTGCAGGAAGGCAGACATTTTTCCCTCGAATGTTTTAGTATAATCTTGTACCTCCTGCTGAGTTGGCTAGCGCAGCAAAAAAAACATTCAAAGTTATTAGACTTACGAAAAAATGATGATAAACACTTTCACTAAACATTACTAAAAGATTGATTTATCTCTAAATAATGATAGATTATGTTTACATTTGAGAAAATAATTGTTTAAAGTATTGCCCTGAGAAATAGGTACCTTGTTAGCAGGGGGACCCGAGCGAGCATGCATTATACCGCAGCGATGCGGCATCTCATCTTCATAAGGGTATTCACAATGATTATAATAATCCACTGAATGCACTATACGCAAGTACAGTACAAGGCGATCCAATACGCGCATAAGATCGGGGTCGGGCTGGTCCGCGGCCGCCTCCGAAGACGCTTCGAGTCCAAGCAGCTCTTCCTCCTCAGTGGACGCCTCCTCTATCAGATGTTCCGTGATCTTATGCAGGACCGGATTCTTGGAATTGAGACTGAAGTTCTGTAGGAAGAATAAGGCTGGTCATGAAAAGGATACATTAATACATAAGTGAAGTCTCGGGGCTGATTTTCTGACGTCCTTTTAAGGCTTATCTCAGACAACAGGGCTCCCAGTCTGACAACACAATCAACTAATTATCACATTTAGCATTTTATTTATACTGTGCCATTAACATTCGCTTTTGAGTTGATTGTATTAACAGATTTTGAGCCCTGGATGGTTGTATCGATTTTTAAGTAACAAACCCTGAAAAATTTACATACATGGGCCAGTTTCTTTCTAAGATGGTTTACCAGTGCATTTAAAGCTGAAGTGGGTTACTAGTATGTTACACAGTTAGTGCTATCAAGGATAATAATGACTAGCGAATACTTAGCTATGGAAATACGGCTCGCTATAGCCCCTAGAACCTGCACTGTTAAAATATTTTTTTCTGAATAGGCTAGGGAATAAGTCGCCGGTGGTACATAAAGAAGTCAGGACACTCACATCGGTGCGATTGGTCTCGCCATCCGTCGTTTGTTCCTCGGAGCCGTCGTGCCAGAGTTTCGTGCGAGTGTCGAGGAGATGGGCGAGGCGCGCGGCGAGGCGAGCGTCCGCGCGCAGCACCGGCCTCTCTAGCGTGATGCCCGACACGGGACGGATGCGACGCTGCAGGTCGCGGTTCACGATCGCGCCCAGTTCGCACTCACGTAGCTGTATACAATATATCGTGTCACTGAGCTTATTAATTGGATCAGAAAAAAATATTGGTACGCAACCTCATGGTAAATAAACTAACCCACAAATTTATAGTTTTCACCAATTCACTTGTATTACAAACGTTTTTTTACTGAAGAAAAGTACTTGGTGCCATTGTCCAATCCATTTAGGATTCAAATCTTCTATAAAAGCGAAGGTCAATGTATTGCCTTATATGGTCGTAATGTATGAGCAAGACATTTTTTTTAGTTATGTGTCTCTAAGTTGTAAATGAAGCCAAATGGAATTGGCGTCAATAACTAATAGTACTATTGATCTACACAAAGAAGAACTGTTAACTTTCCATTAATTCTTCAAAAGTAATGCCAGCCGAAAAGACTAAAATCAATAACGTAATGGCCTATGATTTACGCTTTGAATTTATTATTATCTTAAAAGTGTATTTACTCTTATGTTGTTAAGGTTCCAGCATATATCCTTGATGTTGACATCCCGGCGGAAGGTGACCCAGCCGCGGCGGAACCACCGACGTTCAGGCAGTGGGTCGGCCAAGGCGACTCGCAGGAAGCCTCCGTATCGTTTACACATCTGAAAAGTATATATTCATACTTAATTATAATGCCAGGAATAATTTTAAATAAATTTTGCACATGCAAATTCAGACAAGAATTGTTTAAAACAGTTAAACATATGAGTATTTGGTTGTAAATTTCGTACTTACTGCCTCAACCTCAGCCTTCGTGATCGTAGGCGCCAAATTTCTCAAAAATATAGACGTTGTTTTGTGCAAAGCACGACACTCTTTCTTCTCAATGATGACGTCATTCACAGAATCGGCTTTGTCTTCTTCATCCTTGTCCTTTTCCTTGTCATTCGGAGGATTTTCAACCACTTTCTCGACACTCGGCGACTTAGATTTTTCTTTTTGTTTAGTCGATTTATCTGGAGTTTTGGATTTGGACTTAGATTTGCGGCGGGTGTTGGTTTCGCCTTCTTCTTCGGAACTCGATGATGACGAGCTGGATGATGATGAGCTCGACGAAGAGCCTGGTGGTGCTGTGGAAATATAAACATGTATTACATTACTTGGGGAATAGCACTTTTGCCAAATATATTTAGATGTCGAATTTGATTTGGGAACTTATTTGGTCCAGCCCTGAGTCAACTGTCTTATCTTGATATTTTTTTTATCTTAAATTGTTTGTAGTTTTGTTGGGCGATATCAATTTTTTTCATCACCTTAACAGTGTTGTGTATACTCACGTGGTTCTTTCTCTTGAGGCTCTGGTTCTGGATCATTACCAGTCGAGTTGAATCGAGAGAATAGTTTTGCCTGCTCTTGCAGTTGTTGTAAGTGCGGGTCGATCTCCATAGTCAGAGGAGCAGTGGGCTTTGGTGACTCATCCTTAGTCTCCTCCTTAGAATAAAAGCATGTTATCAAAACTCGTCTAGTAAAACTTTTTTGAACGAGTAAAGCCATTGGCACATATAAACTAAAAATAGAAAACGAATATTATTCGATTTTATTAATTTAGCATACCTTTTTCTCAGTATCATCCTTTTCTTCTTTTACTTTCACAGCATCTACATCAATCACAACTGGTTTGTCAGACTGCTGTTTATCTAAAATAAATAATACCAAATCGCATCAATGTAAACGGATACGGTAAGTGTTAAAAAGTTCTAATAGATTTATATTCCATACCTGGCTTGTCATTAGAAGTGGCATTCTCTGGCGGTGTTGGTTCATCAAGTTCCTTCAAATCTTCTTCAGTACCTCCTTCAAGTTTAATGACGACGGTATCGAGAAGTTTTATCAATTTATCGGACTTATCAACATCGACGGTCACTTTATCTAGATCTCCTTTTTCCAATAATTCAAGGAACACATTTAGTCGATTCTGCAAAGGTTTTATAGATGTCAAAATAATATGAATACATTTGTTGACAGTACAAAAAAATATGAACTTTTTACTATTTAAATCAAACTTGTTTAGCATTATATAGCTACCTTTAGTGCAGTCAATTGTTCTTCTTTCCGTTTTACTGATTCTTCAGGGTGGTATTTGATCTTGAACCTAAATAAGAAAATTCTTGCATTGGTACATGATTACATTGAATTGAATTACAAAGTTGTTGTTATAACAGAAATTACAATACCAACTATTAAAATACAGACCGATTTTTAAAGGCAAACCAGAATAATTGTATATGTACTGTACAAATACAGCTTGTTTTAAAATTTACATTTCTTACACCATTTTAGCCCTCATTAAAAATAATAATAACATACTCTACTGATATCTCCTTGGTGTATTACTATTGTTAAATGATTTGCAGTAAAAGTTTAAAAATCGGTCTCAATACAATCATCTAATAATTTTATCTATAAACATAAATAAACCACCTTTTGTCACATCCAGAAATTGTAGAACTAAAATTGCTTAGTAAGTATACATATATTTAAAAAATCTTCATAATCTCACCTGATCCACTCTTGTGGAATATTTTAGCCCTACCCCTAACAGTAACGAAACCTGTAGCATTGCGCGCTACAGGTCAACGCGAGATATACTAGCTACACACAGCATTTAATCATTTGCATAAAGTTTGATAAAATTTTCTTTATGATGTCCAGCAATCCACGCGAATTCACTGTAGACTGTAGGGAAAAAATGTTTAAGTTAAAATTTGCATAGCAGCCTTGAAAAATTGTAAGCATAACTATCCTGATGTAACACATCATTTTATACATGGCAGTGCTATGTATGTTATACTTTAGTTAATGCTTAGAATTTTTTTGATTACTAGCAAATTACACAAGTATTTGAGTGATTTTGAGTTACTCCCCAGATTTTTATGTGAATTCACAACTTAATTTGTTTATGAAGAGTTTAGTTTTAACTAACTTGAATAGTTTCCAATCCCTCTTAATAATGAAAATAATAGAAAAAATAAAGAAGCATACCATTCCTCATCTTTGTGAGCAATGAAAAACTCATTGAGCTGTTGTCTCCTGAACTCCAGCTTGTATTCATTATACTTCTGAATTGAATCATCTACTGTGATAGCATCATCTTGAGCAGCCAGAAATGCTTTGAATGACATCATGCTGGATGGGCCATCCGTCGCGCCCATCGGTATCACTGCATCCCTGGTATCATAATGGCTACACATATACCAAAAATAGATTTAAGGCAATTTAATTGGGTAAAAAAAGGATAGGATTAGAAAATAATAAAAACAGCTTCTAACCTTGCTGGTACTGGTGGCATAGGTTGGCCGTAGCCCTGGTGTGCAGGATGTGGTCCAAAATGGTCATGTGCCCATCCATAGGACCCATAAGAATCATGTGGCATTCCCCCATATCTTCTGTCATCCATTGGCCAGTCTGGTCTGATGCGCTTACTTGGTGGACCTTCACCCCTAACTGGAGAGTACCCCCGGCTAGCACTCGCTCCACCACGGTAGTCCCTGTAGTCGGGGCCTGAGCGACCACCACGGGGCCTACCCAAAAATCATTTTATTAATGTGTTTACATCATTTATCCAGGATCATGATTGTATGTTTATATATAGGTACATCATATGATTCTAGATACATTAACATGCAATATCCCTACTGACTTAATTAGAACCTTCATTTGTTCTTAGCAAACCTACAATACTAATCTAACGTTCCTACTAACCATATAACTACATATTCTATGCTGACATTGAGCCTATCATAATTATGTAGGTAGGTACATTAAAAGCTGTATAAAATTACCTACTAAAAATGCAAATCAACTAATATGTAAATGACCTACTTTTTAATTATTTACCTTAAAACTAGAGCTACAGAACGTTTTGCAGGTTTTACAGCTTGGGAAAGAGTCTTAGGATGTTCAAAGGATTGAGGTTGGGATCTGAAAGAAATTTAATATGACGTTGTAATATGCATTCTGTGTCATCTAAACTAGGTGGCTTCGAGAGTTACCTTTCGGACCAATCGTCGCGGCCGCGGCTTCTTTCTTCGCGTCGATCGCTGCTGCGATAACTGCTGCCTTCTGCTGTCCCTCTTTCCCCACGAAATTTGTCGCGTCTTTTACGATCGTATTCATCATCACTATCAGCCATAATTACAAATTATTCTAGCCTTAATGGTAACAGGTCTACCTATTTTAGAATTTTATGCCTACTCAAAGAAATTCTTCATTTACTTCCCATTCAATGAAAGAATTAATCAGGGTTGCCAGATGTGAACTTTTATTTTTCCCCACTTTTGAAACTACTTTCTACTAAATGAAAATAATTATTATATAATTATATAGCTTTTATTATTGTATACAATAATAATTTCATAAGCTGCACCCAAAAGCTAGTAAAAAGTTAATAATATCGAGCATTAAACTATTACAGAACAGTAGTTTGAGGAAAAAAAAAATGAAGTCGACTAATCTATCACCGACATAAAAAAGTATTGCACGCTTTAGTTAAATCTCTAGTAATGATATAATAGTAGTTTAATAGAAGTTGTAGTTCAATCAAAAATTCAGTCTTGTTCTGTTACATCTTACGGTTAGACTCTGAAACTAAAAAACATTTTTTTTAATTTCCCCAAAATTTCTCCAGGTCTGAATTATTTACCCAGAATTGGTAAAAGATACCCAATTTGGTAACCCTGTAATGAATTATGAAAGCCACAGAGCATGATGAAAGCGAAATGATACTTCTTAATATTTTTTTTCAGCATGGGTACTAGGCCTTTTAAGGCTATCAGCAGTATTTTCTTTTCTTCCATGTCTATGTAGTTTACCACAAATTTACACATTTTTCCTGTGCATTTTGCTTAGATCATAGCCTCAGGTGAAGAAATAATAATAAAGGTGGAGCGTTTTTCGTAGCCAATTTATAGATGGTTATTGAAATAAAAAAGGAAGATGCGTCGACATCTTGTTGGTCGCGGTAGCATATTGAAGCACCAATAACCAAGCCACGCGAATACGCGAATTGACGTGTACATGAGGATACAATTCGCGTGCACTTTACAAATCAAATATATTATTTCTTAATAAAAACCCAGGAAACCGACGCAGGATAACCTCGGGTAACCCCTCCATAAGAGCCATTCGATGGGTAACACAAATTTCCAGTACGGGTAATTCCGATGAATGGGTACCCATTGAACGAAAGACACAAATGTCACTATGGTGTCATAGTTGTTTAGTTACTTTATTTTAATCTCAGATAGGGCACACATTATAAGTTATTATGATGAATAAAAAAAATTACAAATCATCAATCAAGTCTACAAATTTATGAGTAAAGAAGCGTTCTACACGATCGGGTGGTTAATTCACCCTAGAGAGACGGCTATAAAAATGAGACAGATGCCATGTGTAATTTGTCTAGCTGTCTCTATCAGTTGTATCCATTCAATCTTGTAGAAGAGAATCCTTTTATGTAATATGTAGGTACCTCCTTGCATAGTTATTTTCCCCGACTTTCGTAAGAAGGACCTACCTACCTACATTTTATAGCCGATCCGACAGTTACAGTTACAGACAAACAAAACGCAAAGTTATACATGTCAAAGACCAAACATATAGGTTAAAGTTCAATTATAAGAAAACAAAAGAGGAAACTGAGCTTTCCACTTTTTTATTGCTTTGTTCTATTCCTCGTGGATTTTATAGTCCAGTTATTGTAGTCATTGTGAACAATGCATCTCATCAGTGGCGTCGCCGCAGTTGTCGTGTCCGTCGCAACGCAGGAGGCGCGGCACGCAGCGCTGGTTCCCGCAGCGCAGCTCGTGCTCCCCGCAGCCGCCGCCGCAACCCTCCGGCTCGTCGCTGCCGTCAGCACAGTCCGCTAATCCATCGCAGAACCTCGATGCCAGAATACATTGACTGTTGTTACAGGTGAATTGGTCGCCCGGACATTCTACAAAGAATACACAATTGGTAGGTAAGTAATACAACCAAACTCTGCAAAATTAATGTAGAAAATAATGTGAGCGCCACTGTCTATACATATATAGGGCTATTTGTCTTTCAGATATAAGGCTACCCTTTACACTGCGCTAAGTCTGGTTTTTAATACTTTAAAAATAAGCCTTTATTATGAGATCCTTCTTTAACTACGGTCAGTAGATATACCGACAGATATAACTAAAAAAGAAAAACCGTTTCAGAACATTTTTTCCAGGCTAAAATGACCAGCCCTATTACAAGTCATTGGGACCTCACAGAACCCACGAAATTGAGATGCAGGTAAAACTGTACTACACCTCTGCCTACCCATTCGGGGAATATAAGCACGATTACTGGATGGACAGTCGTACCTCATGGCTTTTGTATTTATGTTTGTGACTTTTCAATAAAAAGGAAGTCCCGTTAGATCTGATAGCGCACATTCACAATATATCTACCACCGTTTCACAAGCTATGAATACACACAACTAAGCGCACGGGTAATGTACGTACTCATGGTATTGGTTTAAATGCGACACATGCGTTCTAACCGGTTAAGCGGCGCGATACGCAGGAAAAGCTTTCCTCCGTGATCGCGAATCAACCAAGATGACGACGACGATCATAAAATGAACGAATATTTAAAGCCTATTCGGCATAAGGATCGTATATATTTCCGTATATATTTAATTTTACGTGTGCTTAGCTGTATTAACTAGTTTATAAACGATTAACGCATTAAGTGCTGGCTACAATTACGTTATGCGAGGCGAAACGAGGCGCCCTAACGGTACCCGAACCTTGAACTAACACGCTTATTAACCCTGACAAACTGTAGGTCGAGTGCGAGTTTAAAGTCTGCGTATTTGTCCATTTTGTATGGAGAATTGAAAGTTTTAGATACCGTCTGCTAGATGCGCTTTTCAATTTGCCATTATACACGCACCGAAGAAACTCGAACTCCAGCTGTGTACGAAATATGTTCAAATACTTGATTTGGTTGTCCATCCACTTGTGTCATGCAGTTCATGTAAGTACCATCGAAGTTCTCATTTGACATCCAAAAAATGCCTATTGTAGATAAACCTACCAGTAGTGCAGTTCACTTCATCATAACCATCCCAGCAATCAATAACTCCGTCGCATAATTTCGTGTGGGAGAAACATGATATGGAATGACCACAGCGGAACTGCTTTGTCAAGTCACATTCTGAAAAATGAGTGATTTATTTTATAATAAGTTGTGAGAGTATAACAAATTTGCTGTGTTATATGTCTAAGTCAGCTTACCACAATACATTTCATCCGAGCGATCATAGCACTGTATAGATCCATCGCATCGGGCCTCGGCCGGCACACATAGCCCGTTACGACAACGCCACTCATCTGGCGAACACGTCACGAGCGTCAGCAAACGGCACACGCGCACTCCTCGCGCCTTATCCACCAGTTGACATGCTTCCGTTTCAAGAGCACACAGCCCTCCACAGCCTGTAACCGAACGTGAGCAAAGAATGCACAATTGGCCTTCGTGATCTAGCTACTTATTGGAAAGCTCCGATGGTTTCTTTTAAGTGTTTAATACATACCCGTTGGATCATCTACGTCTGCAGACTTTCGGCATATTGATTTGCCACTGTTCTCATCTAACATACATATTTCGTTGTTTTGGCACGAGCAAAATCTTTGTGAGAGATCTCTATTATTTATATCTTTCAGCGTTTCACTTTCTTTGTTTATTTCGCTTTTTGGATATGTTCTTATATTCTTACGAATTTTGGATATAACATAACTTATGTGTGAGTTATTTTCGGTGCTTAAAGTAATAGCATATTCTGTAGTGGTCAAATATTCTTCTGTGGAGCTGTTCTCTTTTAACATATCTAGGAGGTCTGTATAAACATTGGTAATAGCTGACGCTATTTTATTAGATTCTGTATTATTAGTTGGCACTACGGTTGTACTAATTATGTTGGTTGGACCAATCACATTCGGATTATTAAAGTTAACCAAAATAAAACTTATTATAACGATTGCTATAATCATTACACTTATTGAGCAGGCTTGTATTTGAGTTCTTTTTTTCACAGGGCTATCGGTCGAAGCAAAATTAACTAAACAACCAATACCCTTCAGACTTTTTCTCAGTCTTCTACTACTTCTATTGATATCATTATTATCCATTACATATGACCTAAATGTGTGTGTAATATCGATATCAACCTGATGTGATATGGAAGGAATGTGTGTGAATTGTTTACTTTCGGCGTTCGTTGCATCAAATTCTGTCGGAGAACTTCTGTTAAAAGAACTAACCACTTTGCTGGGGTTTTCGGTTGGGTTTTTGTCAATAGGACAGCGTCGTAGTTCATTTACAGTCACAGGTGTTTCAACTGTTTCTATTGTAGTTTGTTTGTTAGGAGTGGAATGATTGTGGGGCGTAAATTTTTTTGTCGGCTGGAATTCATATTTACTTATTTTACCTTTACATGTATAACAGTAAGTTATGAAATGATTATCCTTGTTCGGTGCTCTCACGATCGCATTTCGTAAATTACTATTCGCCCAAAGATGTGAACAATATAAAGAGTTTAAATTGATCGAGCTATCGAAGACATCAGTTGCGGCTGAGGGGTCCGCTATGTTTTCTGATAATGACATTGTTTTGTCCCAACGACCGTCTATTTATCATATTAACTCCAACGGGTCACCAACCCTTTTTAATACCTGAAAAAAAAACAGGTCCGTAATTAATATTTTCAGAAGCAACTTACGAAAAACGATTTAAAATGACATTTGGTATGTCATTCTATACGAGCTAATCTTAGAAACTACTGAACAGTGTTACAGTTTTTACCCAAGCGGGGTAATTCTTTGGGGAAGCTGTGGGCTATTAATACAATAGAATGATAAAAAATGATTACGGCAGGTAACATAAAGGTCACAATTGCGGTATAACAGCGGATTAATTTGTGAATCACCTTGTATCTTTCCAACCCTACCAAAGTTTTGTTAAGGTAAACCATGAATATAAACCTAGATTCCAAGGAACATGCAAAATGGCGTGCAAGAATACGTTAACATCGTATTCTTCGTGTCTTGTAATAGCTGTGATTAAATATCTACCGTGTGACTGTCATTCCCCACTAAAGTTTGTTTTTTTGTACTAGATATGAAGATGTAGCCCCCTAAAGTAGGTACTCTACGGGGGCAGGGGGCATTAACAATTAATATAATAAAATAGTACTAAGTAAGAGCTGCGATCTTGATCTTATCAATGTGTCTTCAAAACCTCTATAGTAGGAACCTTACCACAAAAATGAAATGACTGAAGGAATCTAGAAACACCAAAAGTAGGCATCTCCTTATTTAATAAGGGAGGTGAAGGGTTTAGGGTGAGCTAATATGTTGGTAACTTGATCTCGTGTACAAGTTTACCATTTCGGGTTAGATTAGGTACTCGTAATTGAACCGTGTAATTGTTGACGGTTAGGTTTTAAATTTCACCCTTGCATTAGTTAGCTACTTTATCGATGTCGATTATTATTATTGCACTATAACGTTCGGATGGGTTTCTGCCGTCAACTCTTTTATATTAAGTAGCCGAACCAAATATAATTAGACAGTTAGGTAAATAATCCATCGATTATTTTATAAATCGGCTCATAAACGGTTTTCACGAATTGGACTGTCTGTAATAAAATCAGTTAAAGTTCTAAGTAACAATATAATCTTTGTATACTTTAAATTAATAGCACAATGTTAGCAGGTAAGTAGGACTACCGATTTAACTATATACTTTCCGTCTGAGTTAATTTGAAAATATATCTATCAATGTTGAGGCAAGTGCACTGGGATATTATTCTAAAGTAATTGACGCACTAATACAATCAGAAAATTGTTTATGTTAACTAACTAATATTATATATAATTTGAGTTTACTGATAAGCGGGCAGGTCAGGAGCAATTTCTAGGTCAAAGTTAAAATATAATATGTAGTAAGTAAGTAGTATAATAAAAATCGCGTGCCTTAGCAAACAGCTGATTCTCGAACCGAGAAAATATCAAATGTTGCAATTTAATGTAATATTTAAACAACTTACATGGCGTGATACCGTTCACTGATAACTCATTTTATATTCACTCGCAAAGTTTATTACAAATTAAAGATATTGTCAAGTGGAAGTTGCGAGGCACGTGAGCTGGCTGCCCGGCCTGTGCTGCCCTGTACCGTGTATCGTACTGCCGTCGCCAGGGACAACGTATAACAACTTTACACCAACACCAGCACCCCGTACCTCGTACCAGTGTGCGAAAGGGATTAACAATACAGCTACAACTACGATCGAAAGGGATGAAACGAGGGGTTGGCACCGTATGGTGTACCAACGGCCAAGGTCTGTGCTCACTCAACAGTGACGCGTGCACACGTTGTTCAGTTTGCAACAGAACGAACAATAATATGTCACAAACTGATAGTTATACAAATACCATCCACATTCGAGGGTATTTGAGAAAATTCTAGGTACTGTTGCGTATTTCATTTTGGTATTCAGAGATTTTTTTTAGTCAGATAAGCTAATAACACAGTAAGTACCTACTCTTACTACCCGCCTAAGAAGAACTTCTTATTAGCTTTTTCCCGCGTCTCCGCCCTCGCAACCATCGACTTTGCACTGCAGCTCGAAACCTTAACGATCATAGCGTAGAATGATAATATGTTGTTTATTACGTAATACATAGGCTGCCTTAATAATGGTTCACTAGTTTTACCATCTTCGAATAAACAGGCAGACAGATAGGCGTAGGCATACAAAAACACTAGTTTTAGAGACGTTCAGAGAACTTTCTTATTAAAACGTCTATGAACGTCTCCAAAACATTTTTTTATATCTTGACTGTACAGACGGCCATATTAACAGGTTTATAATAGTAGGTATAGATATGATCTAGGTAGGTAGGTATCCTGAAGTATTATAGCAGTAGATCATTGACCGGTCGATTGGTCATGCACATGCGATATGTCTACATGGATCCTAGTGATTAACACAACTTTTTTTTAAATTAGGCGCGTTATGGAAGTGCATATAGTATGCACTAACTACCGACAGACAGAGTGCATCCAATCCGTGCTGCGGGGCCACCGCACCGCGCCGCGAGTGCACTCGCGGATGCTACCGCGATGGCCTTCTTCGTCCGCCGTGGTAGCTGCGACTCGCGACCGGAGAAGTTCGACTTCGAGTCCTCCGGTTGCGAGTCGGAGGCACAACACAACTCTCACTGCGCGCGCCGCGTGCGGTTGTGGTCACTCCCGCCTCCTCCCATCGGACACTCGGACGTAGCGCGGCTCGACGCACACCTCAGTGCTCTGTCACACAGCTATCCATATGCGCGTGAATACATCGCGCAGTTTCTCTCGAAAATTAATTAGTATGTGAATGCGACGCGATTTTTATTTGTTAAACACGAAAACAAGTGAAATGTTGTCCGCTCAGTGATCCGCGCGTACTTGATTCGCCTGTAGGATACCTACACTTCATGAGAGGCTGACCGCTTCTTGTTAGATAAGGTATGTATGTTTATATTTTTAATTCATCCAGTGCCAGTTAATTCCCTGAAAACTGTTGTAAGTAAATAAACAGTTGCCAAGAAATATACCTACACAATGTAAAGTAATATAATTATATTACATTTTTACTAGGTAATGTTATTACCTATAGAGTAAATGTGTGTAGGTCAGAAAGTGAGATGGCCCACTTATGATCTAAACGGCATCGAGTTGCCAAGTAGCGGATGACGGTTATTTTGCCCGCTTACCTATTGGTTACGATTTTCGCTACTGATCTAATTTACTAGTGCTACTTACACTATACATGTAATACGTCTGCCAACCGGCTCATGTTTCCGTGTTCGATCATTAGGTACTTACAGGTATAATATTAAGGTAACTGACGAAAGGGGTCGACGGACTTTGTTTAAACCTCTCAAAATCCCTTGTATGCATTTCACAAAAGCATGCATTAGAAAAATAAATATTGGTACTAACATGCAAAAATGTGGTCAAGGCAATTTAGCAAGTAAATAAATGTCAAAGTTTTTGCTGTTGAATCGCGGAGGTTGAACGAATTGAGTAGGTTTTAATGTATATATAAAACAAAGTCGTGTTAGTTACACCATTTATGACTTAATATGTTGTGGGCCGATTTTTATCTTCGTTTTTTTGAATTTGTCTCCGTCTCGTATAGCAGAATAACTATTCAAACATGTTTTTTTTTTTTTCTGGGGCGGTACGAAGTTCGCCGGGCCAGCTTATAAAAAATGTAGTGTACCATCTATGCAAATAGCAAGAATAGCTGTGTAGGTAAAAAGGGATGGACTGGATGGGTGACTATAAAAATACATTGAGTATTTTTTTTGATAAATTCATAATTCATTATTTAGGAGCAAAAGAATCGATAGCGTAATCGTGCGTTGTTTTTTTAAAAACCTACACGTAGGCAGTCTAGAGACTTAACTTATGAGTTTAAAAATAATTTGCCTGCTATAATATACTCTATACCCTTGACATAATCCTTTTAAAGGTCAGGAAAAAAAAAAAATAAGCTTACAACTTGAGCCACTTGTATTTTCCAATCTCGTTAAAATACTTTTGGTGAGAGCGCGTGTAACAGTACCCAGTGCAAAAGCCCGCAGGTTGCAGTTATTGTGCTATGCTATATATCTCGGTTTAGTGTGGCTTATTATCGAAAAAAGTGAAATCTATTTGTGTTTATTCCTAACGTTTCTCACCGTCACGATCGTACTTAATCATGTGTTGTTGGTTTGCAAATGATATTACTTAGTCACTACTCCTTAGATGAATGTAGCTCAGCTGTTATTGTGATTGGTTACACTTCGACTTTCTCAAGCAAATGCAGAAAGCTTTAATAGTACGTACCTATTATATAAACACTTCCAACTTCTTTGCAAATCTTATTACCGGCGATTTTACGTAATACCTGGCGAGCACCCTACGCAAAAACACTGCGCTCTAAATTTAAAAAAGACCATTCGGACGATGCTTTGGGCCACAACATATTAGGTAAATTGTAATATTATGCCAAAAACATGTTTTAGTCGTCTTTCGTTTCATAACCATCTGGTGGTGGTATGTAGTCTTCTCGCTACTATTTTTGGAATAAATATTCAAAAGTGGTGACCAAATATCTTTGTGTTTCCTGATAATCAGCTCATTCCCAAATATTGTTTTTGTATCTAAGACCGAAAATATATTTTATTTATACTTATATTATGCCAATTTTGCATACACGTTCACACTACTTTCTTCCTATTCATATCCTATATATCTACATGTACAACAAGGACAGTGCAAAAGCGTTTGCTCTAGACTATTAAAGTTATAGGTATCATCATCATGTAAGACAAGAGACTATTTAATCACCAGAACTTTCTTATTGCATTTTGCGGAACATAATTATGGGTCTTAAAATAACAACTTCATTTTTAAAAGCAATACTTTTATTCCTTTTTTATTTTCCGCTACCCTTTAAATTCTTATTGAACAGGATTTCCTTATAGATGGAATATTAATCGTTTTTATATCGAATAGATAGAATATATACTAGGTACTACACTATCTATAACTAAGCATAAGTGTAGGTTTCGGTTATCTATGATTTGGACTACAAACCTGAGTAAATAAGTACCTAAGTATAACACGGAGCGTCATCGATCGTTGAATAATGTCATTGAAATCGAAGCGCGATTGCTACTTTCTTTCTGGCACTCCGAAGGAGGTTAACGGCGATTGACGATGTGCTTAGAATCGCAAAGTGATATAAAACACGTTATATGTACCGACAACGAATATAAATAGATATAACAATATCGAATATGTTATTGTTATTCTATGGAGTATACAATGGTCTAAATAATGCAGGATGGGTTTTGAAATTTAAAACGAGTAGGTAATAATTAGAGCTATTTATCAAACTTTTGACCCTTTACTCGAATTCCTTATACCAGGTGACGACCGTGAGGATGACCGATGTTACTTCGTATACGGTTTGGGTTCGTCATAGCGTAAAAATAATAACTCCGGAGATGTGTTTTATACGCAGTTGCGTCACATTACGTCTGCAGCAGGCGAAAGAATGAGCGCGTCGGGTCATACGATAATAGGGGCACTAGTATGCACGGGACCAGTGTCATTCGGTGTTGAAACTTGAAAAACCTAATCGTTTTTAATGTAATAGTTCGCTTAGGGATTATTTTTGTCCCATTATCTTTTGTAATGGTTTCCTTAGATAGATAGGTCTTTATTGTTACATCACACAAAGCAATAAATTGTTTATAAATAACGCACAATGGAAGTGTCACAATGGGAGGTCTTATCATTAATTATCTCTATCATGCAACGTTTATATGGACAGGAACTAATACTATAGAAATAATAAAGTGAAATTCCTCTGAAATATTATTCAACATAGAAAATGTTTTTAAATCTGTAGCAAATTGGAAAGGCTTACTATCAAGTGAAGGGTTACAGTTTATTCCCGGTAAACCGGCACTAAGTGCTTAGCTTAGCGATAAAGCAGTCTTTCCTCACCTAAGGCAAGGTAAGTATATACTTCTATGCCGATGTCGCAAAATAAAACAATATCTAAATGGACTGAAAGCCGAATAGAAGAAAAAAAATTGAAATCTTTTGGAGAACGATGGTGGTGCAGATTTAGAAATCATATCACCTTTGTCCAAAAACAAAGCAATGTTCGAGGTATAGATAAATGATTTCGTAAATCGGCATTGCAGGATCTCGTGATGTAAATGATTATCTGTAAATTTCAATGCTCTTGAATTAATTTATGTAGGTACTCCAGCTACAAAGATAAGAGTAGGCAGTATTAGTAAATTATACAGTCTTTGTTTAAAGCTCCATGATCCCTTGAACATAAGTTAGTTGTTCTTATACAGTTGCGTATTTGCGTAGCCTAGTTACTGCTACTGGGGTAAAAGAATATAGGTAGGTATCGTTTATGTTATAACCTATTATTTTTACTTGTAATGTAAATAATTAAATTGTGCGGAAAATTTGTTTAAATTAACATCAAAATAATTTATTGTGCTAAAAAATTATATATTGTGCTAGATTTTCAAGCGTGTGTATGCAAAATTATGCCTAAATTAGTCATTGTTTTATTTTATTTAAAATTACGTTGAGATAGACTTCTATTATGATGTCATGCTAAATTCAAATATGCGTATAATTCATGAAAAGATCGACGGAAAAATCCATCTCTTGGGGGTCCAGATTCAGGATTTTTATGCATAGCATCTGTTCTTTTATACGAAGCCACTTACACTCTGTAAAATGTAATTGCCGCACTGTAAACAATCACACCATGTTGAAATATTTCGTATTAGTTTGTGATAACTATAGATAGTGCCAAGTACATAAGCGTGTTAAATCGATATTGTGAAATAATGCTTAATAGGTAAGTATAATGATGTACGGAGTCCGTTCCATTACTTATTCATATACATTTGACTTAGGTACATAAGACCCCAAAAGTACGTAGTACAAGATTTGTAGTGTATTTTTTATATTTAATCATAAGCTCTATTATAAATACGCTATCCTGATTTCGTTTCTAACTTATCGGAAAATTCAAATACATATTTTTTTTTTGCGATTTAATTTAGAAAATTGATTTAATTTTATTGATTGTAAAACATACACTATTTAAGTATACAATAAGAATTACGGCCCTATTCTCAAGCATAAGCATTTTTGATACATAGTTTGTTTTCATATTATTTTTAAGTTTTTTTTATTTTTCGGTTTGTAAGTATTTAGTGAGATTTAAAAAATAAATATAATAAATAGCATAAGCATTGCCTCAAAGGCTATCGTAAACTAATGTTTAATTTACATGGTATCATCTTGATCAATATTATTGTCCTGCTTGATTTATAAATACGTAATTAAAATTTTGTTACTTATCAATGGTTATTTATATTAGCTACGTAAGGACTATTTTCGTTTGTATTATGATATATAATCGCACGTCGCGATGTCAGAGGCCAGTCTTTATATCATTGCCGTTGTACGAAGACTGACGGGGTCAATTGTCGTCTGATTTTTACAAACGACTTATTAAGGCAACAGCCATACAGTGTCTTATTTGTTAATCAATCCCATCCTAGTGTTCACACGAAATATCTGGTATTTAGTTCTAAGTGATTTATAATAGTTAACTTATGCTTAGAACTGTTTATGCCGCGTTGTGTCTATATCAACATTATTCAATTGATTGGTTTTTTATAGGTATGTGATTATTTAATTATGTGTACGTAATCTTTACATCTGTTATCTCAAAGGGGTAGCTAGAGGCTAACTTACACTTCAACGATGTAATATGGGCACAATGTAATAGGGGGCGAGCTTATTCGTATATTATTTCTTAAATTATACCTATACTACGTAGGATGTTTAATATAAAAAAGGAATCACCAGCAGCATTCTTGGTTAATAAATTAACTAAACCAACTGATCTACGTATATAACTAGTATAACAGTCGTGGATATAAACGTTTGTAAAAGCGATAACGGTATTTTTCGTGTTCGTTTATCTCGAACGAGCTCAGATTGTATCCCGTTATTTGTTTACTTGTATTAAAGAAAATGACAATTGTATCACTTACCGCAGAATGTTTGAAAATAAATATTAATCTTGTTACTTGATTGGACTATCCAAATGAAATTAACAATAAATATTACGATCTGTACACGTTTTCTGGCGTCCAGGCCGGCTACTCGCACTATTAATACTCCACTATAGATAGCTGGAGCAATGCGACGCAGACACTGAATAGCAAATGAGAAAAATCGGAGTAATGACCACTGCGCCCCTGAACCATAACACCAAATGATCATAAACAGACTATAAGTATGTTTAGTATTAGGTGCGTTTCAAACGCACCAACGCCAGTTTGCTTCTGTTTCAAGTAAATGATTTTAGCAATGAAAGTACATTGTCTTTTATCTCGAGAGTTATCAATAAGCCAAGAATTAAAAGAATCTCGTCAATAAAACCAGTTTCAGCCATTTATTAATTACATAATAACTATTCGGGGTTCTGCTTTGATCTCCAATTAATATCATATTTAATTTCAACATGAGCATATGAAATACCTTGACTTGGTTTCTACTGTGTGATAAATTCCACTGATTTGGATTATCTATGTGTGTAACAATTTTGATAGGCATCTAATCTATGGTCATAATATTATTTAGTTCATATTGTTATGTGTAGGAGGTGCTAACAAATGTAATTGAAGTGCATTCCGACGAGAGCATGTGCTTACAATAGGTGAAAGTAAGTTCGATGAACTAAACGAAAGTCTTTACAAAGGGATTCTGGATACGAAGTCGGGACAGCAAGCACCACAACACGCGTTCATCAGAAAGTAAAAGCCGCCTTTTTTAAAGAAAACATACATGTTAAAATGAATGAATGAATTAAATAATTAAGGATCTACTTTAGTTAGTACCTACTTCTGATTTAAGTAAGTTCGTCCTAATGCATATTTTAGTTTTCCGTAACAATATAGTAAAAACGGAACCTTTAAATATATGGTGCGCCTTTTTTTCCGTTTATATGATTTAATCTGCATATAAGACCTCACTTTTCTATAATTCCGTATTGGCGAACCTTTTACACATATAACAAAGTTATATATTCAGGAAACGGCTATTTTTTTTTCATTATTACGTAATGGAGAGAAGAGTAATATGGAAAATGCCGTGCCTTGTTGGCTCTGTGCCAAAATAACTTTCAAGCCCACAAGGCATCTAGTTACAATAGTTCCTTCCACCTTAAGCTCAAGTGAAATCCTCGATTGTATGTGCACTGATACACCAATCACAAAATATTTTTTTTTCCAAATAAAAAAATTAATCCGGGATAAAAGAGTTAATCACAATATTAATAACTCTGTGCATGTACGCAATTACGCTTAAATGTTGGTAAATATATTTTTAATCTGAAGATAATTGTCTTTTCTTATGTTTAGGTACTCAAACTAATAGGTATAGTCTACAATACATAGATTACTAAATTAAAAATATTAATTTTGCTATGACAATATAATCTTAGTACCTATTATGTTTGTAAGTCCTAAAGAGACTTCAATAATCATTAAATTCAAATGAAATGAGAAACACGGATTTCGTAACCAGCTAGGAAGTATGTAGTATAATTACAGATTGGCATTCGATGATCATTGGTTAAGTACAATTAAATAATTGCATACCTACCAGTAGGCAGTGTCCTACGGAAGGCGTGTATTATGCAAGTAAGTACTTATAGAGTTCCGTGATTTGCGACTGTCACTAGGCTGTAGTAGACAGGTGACTGCGTTTCTCGTGCCACGCACCATGCGCCAAAGCAACTAAGAATCACAAACGGGATTTACTGAGACCTGTAGAAGAAATCTAGACTGGTTTAGGAAAATAGAATAAAATAGAAAATGATGATAAAACATTAGTATCCAGTTACACTATACGTATGATTGGGAGGGAAGCAAAAGGTAGATCGCTCAATATATTTACTAGAGCGAAATATAGGTACTATAACCTATACGAGGAATCCCGATGAAGTAAATATTTTTTGAGATAATATATGGCGAAATAATATCTCCAAACTCGATTACTCGCTAATTACAGTTACGTATCGATCCCTTGGTTGCATTTCATAGCATCTTTAATAGAATTTCGTAAAACAAGAGAGAGTAGGTGCCAAAGTAAGTGGGTAGGTACGACCCAAGTAAGTGAATGGTTAGGTAATCTCACGAATATCTAAATTATGGCCATAAAGGGAGACCACGCAATATGGCAGTGAAAGTGGATGACGAACTAACTTGGCCGGTAAACGCCGAAAGAAAGTCGCCTGGATGAATCCTTACAAGCCGAATCTTATATAACTGATATGAATCTTATATTACAGCTGTAATATGCACATTCATTTTACTTTTTCCATTCAATTGTTGTGTCTTATTCTCAGCCTATTTTTTTGTAAGCGTAGGATATGTTTAAAGACTAGGTAAGGACTAAATAAAAGTAAGGTGCTTTGTCTTCTATGGTCTAGTAAAGGCATGGGCAGATATCTATAATTATTTATATTAATCAATAATTACTAAGCATAGCAATATAATTAATTCATTTAAAAAGAGTAACCATAAAATGTTGACTATGCTACTCCATAGCAAGTGTTTTCCAAACGGGCGCGGGCGGATAAATTTTATTTCAACGTTTCATATCGTACAGTATTTAATGGTTTATACATGAATAAATATATTTTTATTCTCATAAACTGTATTGTTAAAAGAGTCACAATAGGCATATTACACATACCATAAACTGAAATTTCAAGCAAAAAAATGTTGCGCTTTGATTAACATCAACAATGATGTATGTACGCTGTTAGTTATGTTATGGAGTGCAAATAATAATAATTTGATAACATGCAACTGATAGTCATTTATTCTAAACTATTATTACATAGGCAAGATTAGATTAACCTCATAGGAAGGTACCCACTAAATTAGGTAAAAATACAATACTGTCCTATTTTAAATAAAGCAGTGATAGCCAAGTTGGTAGAACGTTTGCCTCGGAAACGAGGATCGCAGGTTCAAACCCCGGCTCGCACCTCTGGGATTTCTAGATTTCATGTGTGAATCTCATTTTCAAGCACGATTATCGCTTGCTAAATGGTGAAGGAAAACATCGTGAGGAAACCTGCACGTCTGAGAGAACCCTTCGAAAGATGTGTGAAGTCAGCCAATCCGCACTGGGCCAGCGTGGTGGACTATGGCCTAATCCCCTTTGAATTGAGGGGAGTCCCGTGCCCAGCAGTGGGACATTAAAAAGGGCTGGTATTATTATAAAATAAATAAGAAATGTAATGTTTTCAATACAATAGTTATGTAATGGTCCATCCAGTATTTATTTTTGTCCTGCTCGCAAATGCTTGTCCTATATGAGGTAAACGGTATCCCAAACGGTATATCCATGAGATGCGTGTCGGAAGTGCCGTTGAAACAACGTCTGAGAATAGGTACTATATTGTGTTCAAAAATATCGTACACCTTCCCACCAATAACCATAAAAAACATAATATGATAATTAAAATATTAATTTCATTTTGAAAAAATCCAAACAATTGTCCTACACTTTACATTGCACTAGATGATGTTTTTTTTTTTTTTTTTTTATTACATTATAGGCAAGTATTTGATCTCGATCTCACCTGATGGTAAGTGACGATGAGATCTACGATGGAGCATACTTGCCTAGTTAGGAAGGCGGCAGTAGATAGAGACGCTACATTCACTAGGCACATGTAGCGCAACTGATCTGACCCGCCATCCATGAATGGCAGCACCGAACATCATGCCGGATCACGGCTAGGCCGCTTGGCGACATGGCTTTGTTCAGTGGGTGGTGACTAGCCACAGCCGAAGCCTACCACCAGTAGAGTTGTCACCTGGTTGGCACCACCCAGGATCACGTGTAGGGTATCTCGAGGGTACTTAATTCTCCTACGGACGAAGGTGACTCGACCCCATAAAAGTAAAGTGATGATGATGAATAGATATTCAACATAAAATACTGAAGGTTACACAACAAAATGGCGTGGATGTGACGTCACACTCTGCTATTAGTGTTAGCAGTCTCCTGAAAACATGTTTGAATTTTAGTATGTGCTTAAAAAGTTTATTCCAATAAAAAAATAATAAAGTATTTTTTATGGTTTCATAAAAAAAAAATATTAGACTCTTCAACCGAACCCTAACGGTCAATTCTATGTCATTTAATGCAAATAACATAATTAAATAACGATTATATCATGGACACGCCATTTTCATATCATCATGTCACATTCATTATTTTATTTATAATGTGTATTTATTGAAATATTTATTGCTATTAATTACTTGACATTGGCAAATACCCGTACCTAGTTATGGGTGAGGCCATATTCATATCCATTTTATTTGATCGCATCTCATTTCGCAAAGAAAGATAATTAAATAATATGTTTTCTATGTAGAAATAATAATTCTTTACTTTACTTTTTTCGCACTTTTTGTACGTCGTACTTCTTTTGTGTCAGGATGTTCTACATTTTTAATTTAGCATTTGTTTACACCAACTATCGTTTCATACCGAGAGGTTGTGAGGAGAATATAAAAGCGTTTTTAAATACTACTTTATATTCTCGTTTACAACTGTCATGTAAGTAGGCTGACAAAAGTTAATGTTATCACGTCACGTGGTGCTACATTTAAATGATTGTTGTTATTAACATATTGGCTCGATGACATTAAAGCTCGCATCCCGGATCAAAGCCGGTTGTGAAGGGCTGAAGCGGCGGAGTTGCTCTCATTTTCCAGCAACTATCCTATAGTAATACCATCGAGCATACCTATTGCGATTAACTTTACCAATTAATTAATAATATAAACTTTAACATTTTATAGCCAGCTCTATGTCTATTTTGTTCAAGTCGATGCCTGCCAAGTCCAAGCGTATATTTTCTAGGTAGCTATCATGATTCTCCTGCGCACAAAGGCACACTACGCGAATAGCATTAATTTATTGAGCTACCTTTCGGTTGATATGCCAAACGATATCGCTAAGTAGGTTTAAATTCATTTTATATTCTCCGAGTGTAAGTAAGATATTATAGGTTCAATAGAACATATGTAGGTTCTTAGAGTAGTAGTTTGAAAAAGGGGGATAATAGTTATATTGAAGTGTTTCCTGTTTGTTTTCACATAGCATACAATTATTATTACAAATAGGTAGTACCTACTAACTAAAGTAAATTATCCTCGTTCGGTAATTTATTGTCGCAATATCGTAATTTTTTAGTGTTAATTATTAACATAGTACATAATGTCATAACCAATTGTTTTTTTTTTATGAAAAAATGTTCTACTCGAAAATTGGCGTATGTTAAGTAGGTATGTAAGTGCGATTTGATTGAGTTGTAACATACTACTGCCGTGTTAGCGCGAATTAGTTGCGTAAAAAAAGCTAGTCTTAATCGACTTAGTATAATAATTATAAGTATGTACATACATAGATAATAATAAAAAAATCGTGTTATTTATGAAGAAGTTTATTTGTGTAGGTACTGAAATATCAGCCGTTAATATTAACAGCTGATAGTTAAATTTGATATCAACAGGGAAAACCCACAATTTTTTTTTTTAATTACATTATAGGCAAGTATTTGATGAGCATACTTGCCTAGAAGGTACCTGTACCCGATTTTGATTACAATGACAATATAATATTGAGCCATTGCATTGTTGCCGACGCGTCATGAGCAGGTACCGTGCGTTATAGCACCGTCACTTTCCAACAAAGTCAATGAAGCGCGGAGAAAGTGGCGACCTCCACGTCCGTGTGCGGCCGTCTGTCGAATCCGCTGACTCACATACATTCACACATTCAGTAAGCCTTTTCCTTGAAATAAATGAAAGATCATGTCACATACATTAAATTTCCATGCCGGACGTTTTTTTATAAAATTATCCTCATGCCTAGAGCATAATAAAATGTTGGCGTCAGGAAAAAAACACTTTTATAGAGCGAGGTTAGCGTATTATTTACAGTTTTTTTAATGTGGGACGACTAACAATTTATGAAGGAAGATGTTTGGTCCCCTTATCTAGGCATGTAATGCAATTTTTCTAACTAAGCTAAGTCTACAATGCTGATATTCAAGTTCACAATCTCTGGTGCGTGAAATGCATGGACACGATGCTCCTGCCTGTGAATTCATAACATTAATGCATCGATGCGGATTTTCTTGTATGATTTCTCTTTTATGTTTTTAATTCAATGTTTATTTAGTATGCTAATGTGAGTATATCTTTTTATTCGAGACTTATAAATGTGAGTCACAAGTTAGTTAGCATATTTATAAACGAACTGGGTAGCCAGATAGACGTTGTCCTGTCCCGAATTTTCCGGACAAAACCTAAAAACCTTATTCGGACTCTTACGAACATTAAAAAAAGGCAAACCGGTCCAGGCATTCTCAAATGACGCGCTTACGAACGAACAGTATTAAATTCATATTTTTAAAGATGTAAAATGCTTCCAATATGTTTTAAAACAAATGAAACTTTCATTCAAATTCGAAATGAACACAAAATAATATTTATAAGTATTTTATTATGTAACAGTGAAATTTGTTCCAAAACTTCACACTTCACACATTGTGACAAGCTGGCAGACTCCTTGCAATGTTGTAAATATAAAGGAAAGAAAAATATAATTTTATAAATCTTTACGAGTTGGTATTTATGCCTAACTTAAACGAGTATAAGTACAGTATTGATGTGACAGATTTAATATCACTTGTCTCCCTAAATTTAATAGGTCGGTGGGATGTATTAAAGTTGACCCACTTTCACTATGATATTATTACATATTTTAAAGTAGATATTTAAAATTTCGATTTAAAAGTGTTAGGATATTGAAATTGTATATAAATTAAGAGATTTGAGGGACATTTATGAATGTCTTCATAGAGGATATAGTAGGTATTACAAGGGCGACCGCTCTTATGACATTCACGGCTTAAGTGTAGTAGGGTTTCAATAATATATGGTTCAGAGACTAATTTCGTCGGTTATGTGTAATTGAGTTTGAATTTACTATCGAGGTCAGAAGCAATAAATCCGATGGTTATAGTATAATGAGTTAGTACCACCAACATTGACTATGAGGCAGCATCTCACTGATTTTTATAAGCACCTATAATTATGTAATGGACAAATTGCAACGATCTGGTTCGTGCGTGGATTGTTGTGTAATCATTATAAATAACTCGACTTCCGCAATGTTTGGTGACCACAGATCACGAGAGATATGCCGTGCGATTCAAAATGTATGGGAACTCGCTGTCTCCGTTTTGTTTCCCACCACTCGCTAAAACCAACCAATACGAAGTCTCTTCGGTGCGTGCTGCGTCGTCGCCGTATACAGCGGCCGTACCACGCGACGCACCAGTTTATTCAAAGTATCGTTAGACGATCTATCCATTGCCTCGTACATTCACTCAGTAGCGAACATAGGTGGTACTTAAAGAGCCATGTATTTTGTACAAAAATAAAAAAGTCGTTGTGCTACATGAAAACTAAAATAACATGATAAAGGCATTAAATATTTTTTGATTTGTTGTTTTTAATGATTTTAAAGACGAATAAATAAAATACTTAATACTGGCTGGTGAAATGAGATTCCATCTTTCGCGTAGTTCACTTTGCTGCTAGTATTTTAGCACACAACCACGGAATAACACGGCATTTAAAAAAAAAGTTAGAGCTCCGATACCGACGTGCAGTTGCAGTCGACTGACGGCGAAAACTCTATGTTAGCGTAATTTTGGCATAAGGTGAGCGCAAGCCCACCGCTTTCATAACATATCTCCTCTAATATATCTGTGTTGGTGACTGTCCTTATTTTGTTTTTAATATTTGCAGCATTTGTTTCTATAATAATATACCTACCTTCTAAAATTTTACTATATATGATGCCATTTTGCTCCTTTGTCTGAGTTTATTTTCCATGGGCATTATCTCAGCGATCGCAATGTTAAACTTCCGTAGAAACTCCTCACTATACAACAATGAGTAACTAATTGCGTTCTTTTTTGTTTCAGATACTTTCTTCTTCTTCACAAACTCTCAGTTATGATTATAAGAATACCATGGATTCTCCGAGTGATAGTAACCATATCTTTAATTATTACGACATCAGGTGAGATCAGAATATATTTCTTTTGATATCATAAGCCCAGTTACTTTCGAAATCGCTGTACCCAAACAAAAACATATGATCACCATTTTTATGTAAGTAATACATTATTTTTACAACACTTTCCTTAAATTACAGGTAGCCCAATATTCCTACATCAATCAGGGAGGTCTATAAAACCAGTGATAAAATGGAGACCTCCCCTCGACACGTGGAACTGGGAGATGACGCCGCGCCACGAAGAACCATTCTTCGTTCCATCCAACTTTAACCACACGCTGCCACCTTCCGCCAACGAGACTGAACTCATAGCCCACATGGCCGCTCTGAAGCGAAACTACTCCCGGCTACTATGGGACAACGACAAGAGCACAAACCTGCCCGTATTCGTTGAAAAGGCTTTAAAACTTCTGAATTTGAAGCAAGTGTATTATGAAGTCGAGCATTCTGTTATGTCTAAGGTTTCTTGCACAGCGTGCAAGGCTGGTGCGGGACTGCTTCAACATTATATAAAACTAGGCAAAAGTAAGGAGGAGATAAATAAGATGATATATCAATTCTGCGTATCATTGAAGATCCAGTCGGCTCGCGTCTGCGAAGGTATCACGAGATTGTTTGGGGTAAGCTCTTGTAAAATAGTAGGGAATACTTCAGGTCATTGGAGGTATTATCATAGGGCTGTGTCCATAGTCACATATAACACCCGATTTTATGGCTTATGTTAGTGTGATGTTTCAGAGCGAGGTGGTTTACGTACTTAAACGCATCACCATAGGACCTGACGAAATATGCAGTTTCGTGATAGGCGACGCGTGTGGCGACGTGTATAACCCCTATCACGAGTGGGAAGTGGCCTTCCCACCGGTGCCGAAACCAACTGTGCGTGCACTTGAAGCGCCCATAGAGAAAGCTCCAACATTCAAAGTCCTACAGATTTCCGATACGCATTTCGATCCTTATTATGCTGAAGGTTAGTATATTTATTAATATTCATTTGGAGAAGTGCCGACTGGATCCTTTTGCTTTTGTAAATTTAATTAATCCCAAAATGTACTTGCTTAGCTACTACCATGATTTATGAAGAGGTCCGTCATAAAACGTAACAATGCTATCTCGTTTAGGTAATTAATTGTAGTAATAATAAAATTGTCTGCCAGTCAGGCTAATAGAAACAGTAACAGAGGAGAGGGGCATTGAAAGTCCTAAAGAAAGTGAAAGAACTCTCGAACTTACTAGTGAAGTTAACTTGTATCATCAAATCATGATCCGCGTATGTATCCCGCAGGTGCTAATGCGGAATGCAACGAGCCTTTATGCTGCCGCGCGTCCAGCGGGCCAGCGCTGACGCCAGGCGGCGGGGCCGGCCGCTGGGGCGACTACCGCAAGTGCGATACGCCCAAGAGGACCATCGACCACATGCTGAAGCATATAGCAGACACACACACTGTAAGGCCTTCCCCACAGACAGACGCGCGCGAGCAGAGAAGGCGAGTCGTGAAAATTCGCTCTCCTCAGTTTCCATACTATGCAGGACTCTACAATCGGCACGCTCGCTTGCTTATATTACTTTGGATAATCCTTTCCTTTTTCCTTTCCCTTCATGTTTTCAAACTTCACGTAATCAGTCGGTTAGTATGTACGCTATACCTCATTGATTTAATAGTCCCAAAGATTTATGTCGATAAAAAGCCGATTAAGTTTAGGCCTGGATACAGGGTTTATCCTCCCCATTAGCGAATATACGTGTGATAGTATGAATTTTAATTTGCAGGATATTGATTACATCTTGTGGACAGGAGATCTGCCACCCCATGACGTGTGGAATCAAACGAAAGAAGAGAATCTGAAGGTCCTCCAAGAGACCGTATCGCAGATGTCCGATATGTTTCCGGGCGTTCCCATATTTCCCGCCCTCGGGAACCATGAGTCATCGCCGGTAAATAGGTATGATTCGTAGTACCTAATTGATGTAATTATTGTCGCGCTCAGCATGAACTCCGTTATTATTACAATCGGCCAAGAAATTCCTTTATCACCTTAAGATTGAATGATATAATTTGTACACTGTTTGTACATCATACGATGGGAACGCCTATTTTTGTCATTTGTTATCTACGACATTACCTACCTTTATTACTGCTAGGTATTTGTCTTCGATATTTCTCACGTAGGTACAATTCGGTTCATTATGAGAATCGTGATGAAAGGTAGCTAAAGAAGAAGAGTAAAACGAACATTTCGAAGACATGCATAAATGATCAAAAATTACAGTACCAGCCAGTAAACGGACCTATCGTTTGGAGTCGTGTTGCGTTTATAAAATATTTGATACGTTTAGTAAATTTGGTGAAGCTTGCACTGCATCATATTAATAAAGCACTTACCCCGTTTCCAGCTTCCCTCCCCCATATATCTCTTCCCCCGAGCTGAACATCGCGTGGCTGTACGACGAGCTGGACGCGCAGTGGCGGCGCTGGTTGCCGGCCGGCGTCTCGCACACCGTGCGGCGCGGCGCCTTCTACTCCGTGCTGGTGCGCCCAGGCTTCCGCATCGTGTCGCTCAATATGAACTTCTGTAATAACAAGAATTGGTGAGGACATATTTTCCCGTACTTTGATTCGTTAACTCACAGATTCTAAACCTAACTTTCTGACTTGAAGATATTCTAGGGATCAACATTATATGGTCACCAGTACGTAGGACTCAAACTTCTTTTGCATCTGCTCGCAATCTAAAGATCAGTCTCTGAGCTTTCTGTTTTTCTTTTTTCACAAGAAGTTTTACTCTGTGCACAACCTACCTATAACTTTAACGAGTTAAATGTTTGTCTCCCCGGATCGCCACTAATAAGACATTCATAATTCGTCATAATACAGTATCCCGCCTTTAGAGACTAAATGTGTTCTACCGTTTAGGCAGTACGTACTTGGTAGGCGCAACCGAGCCTCAGTATTAATGCAAAATACAACTGGTTTAAGTCGACTTTCATTATAGCCTCGTAATGAGGCCATTTTAAGGCTTTATCATTACTCTACCGACGAAAACAACATGATCGGTTTTGCCAAGACCAACTAAATAAAATAATGGAACTCTCATAATAATTTAGCACATAGTGGGCTAATGGATTTTCCATTGCCGGTACCTACTCTTTGTATTGAATATAACGCAGCCAGATTCTCATTAACAAAACTTATTTTCAGGTGGTTACTAATGAACAGCACTGACCCAGCGACGGAACTACAATGGTTGATATACGAGTTGCAATCGGCCGAGTTCAGCGGCGAAAAGGTTCACATCATCGGCCACATCCCGCCCGGACATTCCGACTGCCTAAAAGTGTGGAGCCGCAACTACTACGCGATAGTAAACCGATATGAATCAACAATAACAGCGCAATTTTTCGGACACACTCATTTTGATGAGTTCGAAGTTTTTTATGATCCCAACGACCTCGGTGAGTAAACCTTGTCATGTGCGATGAGCCACGGATAAGGTCGCGTTGATTAAATATTTGAATATTTACAAATAATATATTTTTGTTCACAGGTAGAGCCACGAGCATCGCTTACGTAGGGCCTTCTGTATCACCGTACTACGATTTGAATCTTGGATACCGAATTTATTATGTGGATGGTGACCACGATGCCTCTACTCGGGTAATTATTTGCACTCTATGCTTGTTCTGTAGGCAGGTCGTTTGTCCAATTAAGAAATCATTATAAATTCCAAAGTAAAGAAGTTCAAACAATTTTACCGAAATAAGCTATACTTGTAGCGATATTAAATGGTAAAAGTATATCAGATTAGTACAATGTTAACAAAGTCTCAATAAAATTAACTGCCTTTACTTAAACTCTACCATCAATAATATGTATTGATAGGCGCACTAGACGTAGAGTTGTGTAAACGCCCGCTCGATGAAGAAGAACAAGTGTTGATGGTAGAGTTTAGAGGGCAGGTAAAGCCAGTTAAGGATAATTATGAACATATTTCAGCAAGTGGTGGACCACGAGACGTGGATAATGAACTTAAAGGAGGCGAACCTGTTCGGGTACCCGATATGGTACAAGCTGTACTCGGCGCGCTCCGCGTACCTGATGCCCTCACTGCGCCCGCAGGACTGGGACAAGTTCATCGACGACATGACTACCAAAGAAGACGTCTTTAATTTATATTACAAGTAAATAGTATGCCTTTTGCACCCAAGTAATAAAACCATCTCATACATTAACGTGATCGATATGTTCTACTCGTTTCTCTTGAAATGCTTTACTTTACGTTACATCTTAATAGGTTATACCAAGTTAAGCGAAAATTGATAACCAGGACTGGTAGTGTGAATTTTGAGCGTATTTAAATACCGATCGAGTAGACAATTATTTCAATAGGAACTTTTACCAGTAAAGCTGCACGTTTGCGCTAGGAGAGCTGCTGTAAAATGTATGAAAAGATTCGATATCTCGATCGGTATTGGATGTCATCAAAACTCTTACTAACCCAGAGCAAAAGTAGTGCTTGTAGCAACAAGCATATCTTCTAAGCAGAGGACAAGAATAGCAAAAAGCATCTAGTTATCGGCAAGTCGACACGCACCTTAACACGTTGTACTCGATCGTCAGGAATTACTGGAAGAACAGTCCGCGTCGCGGCACGTGCGACGGCGAGTGCCGCAAGCGGCTCGTGTGCGACGCGCGCTCGGGCCGCTCGCACGACCGCCGCGCGCTGTGCGCCAGCATCGAGGCGCGCATCGACGGCGCCGCGCCCGCGCCGCAGACCTGGCGCGCCTGGCTCTTCAACGGCCTCTCCGTCTCGTGAGTTGCGCCAACCATCAAAACCAATACTATCATTAAACAAAGTAGATGTAACACTGCCGCTACTGAACTGCTCGTGTACAAAACTTCCACTCTTATAACGGCACAGTCACATCTCCTTTGTTTAGTCTTATACCTAAACCCAGTATTTCTGCTTTAATCCTTCCTTCTTTAAGTCCTGATTTGAAGATGCGCTATCGTTACGCTCAGTTTGAATTTAAGATTTGACATATCGCGTGTTTGTAGAAACGATCTATGGCCCTCGTTTGATTCACCACACATAGATACGCTTTGACACTTCAGGAACCTCTAATACGCATTAGGGTCGACCTTAAGCGTCAGTAGCCCGCTTGCTTGCAAACTACCAAACTACTTGTAGTTAACCTGTCTTGCAACTGCGCCTGTCTGTAAGTTACTCAACTTGTAACTAAATTATAAACTAAATTTACGTGTAAGCAATACGTTATGCTTACAATCGGATTATCGAATCGGATCCGATAAACAAAGTGGAATAATCCGAACCCATACAGCGAAATGGGTTACCCTGTATAATTTAATAGGTGTTGGTTGGTTATCTGCTCTATTTTATCACTAATAAATAATAAATGCTTTACTGTAATTCCTTTCTATGTCGGGCCTTTAGTCAGGTGTCTGCTAGACATCAGTGTTTAGATTTATAGTTACATTTAACTAATAGAATTACCTAATATTTCTTAATCATAATACAGAGATGACGCTCCTTCTGTACGGCAAGTTTAATGGTGGTGGAATTAGCCTATATCTTATCTGCACACATACTTCAAGGTTGGTATAGTTATTATAATTAGCTGAAAATATAATTTTAGGATTGTATCTTTCAGTAGAAATAGGGAGAATGGACACCTTTGATTAGCAATACTTAACTTAGCATTGGTTGGTTGGGTTAAAATTTTAATTGATATGCACTGTACATAATCTCCACGATGATTTCATTCTTTGTCATTGTGATCCAACAATACAACTGTTGGTAAATAATAGAACTGCTCCCATAAACTTTACTGGCTTTTTTGTAAATAAAATGTGCGTATGCTTTTAATTTAGGTGCTCACTTTTCTAACATACATTTATTATCATTTTCAGGGTTTCCATGTTAATGCAATTACCTCAAGTGGCATACCAAATACCAAAGTTCGTGATGGGGCTTGGCTGAAAACTTTTCTCGAACAATATTGAGCAATAATCATCATACCACCGGGCTTAGTCATGACAAACTATCCCAAACTATTAACGTGATCGCCTTATTTAAACAATTAATTTTAAACAATAGTAAATCTTAAATAAATGCCCAATAATATGTGCCTAGAAATAATTAAGGATAATTTGTTTTGTCATCGTGGAGCTATTAGTCTCCTCAATGAAAACATGTCAATGGAATTTTATTAATAATCATTTCAAATTAAGTAACTGTTATTTAGTGGGTAATAAAGTATATTTTTGTAAATATTAATAAATTAAGTGGAATTATAATTATATAATTTACAATTTTATGAAATAATGTGTTTTCTTGAGTATACTCAAATTGAACATGCGTGTATCTCTTTCGCGTATTGTATTAGACGAATAGTGTTTCATGATTTTACTCCTATATTTTTTATTCATAGACGGATTTGCATAACAATTGTGTAAAGGTACATTAAAGAACCACCACGAACTTTTGCTTAGAAGCATTATTTGGAAAGGATCAGGTAATGAAATCAAATCAACAGGCCTTCATCAAAACCTTTTTATTAGGTAGGTACCAATAAAAATGCAAATTAAAATTGAAATAACACTATTTACAAATTCAAATTAAAGAATAGGTACTAGAATACAAATTGTCATGAGCTGAATACAATTTTGAAATGTAAAATAAAAGACGAGATGAGTATCAGTGCCGATACCGATCGTCACAATGTGAAAATTAATGTGAGTATTACAAAATTCGTATAAAATTTCCTTAAACGCTACACTCGGTCCCGCCTCTGTACAGTATAACTATAAATAACACGCACTCACTCTCTCTCCAAACATACTCTACATATTTACAAGATATATACTAAACTCACTTGCGTGATGCTATCATTTCGAAATCCTTGTTATAATTAAGTCCACAAAATATAATAAAATTCTAACGAGATAAAGTGGCAGGGCACCGTTAAAAATATAAAAATAAATTCGAATTAGGCATGTCTTTTAAAACCAGTACAATTCAATCTCAATATGCTTTATACTGACGCAATTACGTAACTAGCTAGTACAAGGTAAGCTACCTTGCTTATCGTGTTGTACTTAGCAACTAAGACTAGGGTATCTATGTTTATGTCGGGGTACGAAAAATAATGTTGGTGATAAAAGATATTTGGAACTTGGTATACAAACGTACGTAAATTGACTCCTTAAATGACGTTAATTGATTAAAATAATACCCATTTATTACATTGGATTATCCTATTATTTAATACCTACACGTAAACCTTCCTGAAGTTATGCAGATCATAATAATAAAAACCAATTGCGGCTAGTGGTTCTCGAGATCAGCACATTGATACAGACAGATGGGACTGACGCGCGCCAAGGAGATTCTTTTTAATACGTGGTAAAGATTAAACGTAATTAACAGCAAAAACCATAATATTTGTATTCTAATCGTGTCACAAATTTTATAAGCGGTACCCCTGGCGGACACGTGCAGTTAAGAGCTAATGTATGGAAAATGTATGTATGTATAATGTATTATTAAATATTTTAACGATGATTGAGGATGATGAAATGGTAATAGTAAGCTTGGACAAGCACTTCCCTGAACGAATGAATTAAAGATTCCTGATATTAAAAAGTGCGCCAGGCATTATATACTTATTTATTAAGAGGTAGGTTTACTGCAAACGCCACAAACAAAAATACATGGTAATGTAAATTAGTAACAGGTGTAGTTGTTTTTATTTTGTGTAGGAACTGAACCCATATCTACACATTAACCGACTCTATTATTATTTAGGCTGATGGTCGATGGTGACGACCCAGCGCGCCCTAATTATCTAATTAGAGCTGTTACGCACTGACTAGCGCGTAATAGCTCAGCATCTACTTTATTACGAAACTCATATACTAACTACTATAAGGCGCCGATCATCGCTAACTGAAGGAGTTACAGTAAAATCAACTTTACTACTCAGTAGTTGAGCCGAAGCGACATGTTTGTCTACAGTTAGGTGAGTATTATATTTAAAAATATCGAGATCTAGCCTCATATATATGAAATCATACAAGTTAAGCGAATACCATACGCCTCTCTGGCATTTAGTTCTTGGCTGTTGTCAGGAAAGTTATGTACGAAATATTTACTAAGTTCCAAACACCCAGTAATGAAGACTGAACGGTTTTCGTTACTTTGATTTCCCAATGTTCTTTAAAGTAGGATTGCTCCCGTCGTAATGGTATTCATATTAAGCTGGTTGCCAGTAATAATACTATCAAATAATCAACTATCAGTAACTGTTGATCTTCAAGAAGGGACAGACATCGCGAGACATGCGCCGCAAATAGCTCGCCTCGCATGCCTCAGGCTGTGGACGTTAATGCCTACTGTGAGCATTCGTCACATACCGACGTTGCCGATTCACGCGTTGTTTAAGTCCGAGCCGTGCGTTCCGAACGGAAGGGTGTTTTTGTATTGCATGCTCAAGGGTCATGGAGATTATAAGAGCCAACGTCAATAAATGCTCACTTTTTGTCTTTTAGGGGTTCATCGCAATACGTATTCTCTTAAAGCTCTCCTTAAAACTCGAGACATGATGTTTATCGAAAAAGCTAAAAGCTCGCTAGCTGCGCGTTTGTGAGCTGCTCAACTAAGGGTTGGATCCCACTTGTAGGCCCGAATTCTCATTTTGGATGATGATATCGCTCACTCTTCAACATGAACTTGAAATCTCCGGCAGCACTGTCGATCCAGCAGACTACGCTGCTGACGTAACCCCATACTACACGATCTCAGTATGCATACAAGTGGGCTCCAAACCTTACGTCATTCAAATTCAGTTAACAAACTCAACTGGAATGTAATAGACATGCAAAAACAGTATTATAGTCGTTTTTCTATTCATCAAATAAAATATATTAGTAAGACTGACAATAAATTGAGCATTTAAGGACCCCTTGGTTTCCACTGTGTTGTGCAAAGCCTTGGTCTAGCTCTTGCATTTTCACCAAGGCCAATACGTAAGTCTCGCGAAGTTTATGACAGACCAATATTAAGACTTTGGAAAACACAAATTTCAACATCAAATGATATGACGAGTGCTACGTCTAGCTACATGACACGATATTCGTGTTTAACGCGCATGTTCGATGCCAGGCCCGCGAGGCTGAGCGGTCGTTCTGAACACGGCCGATAATGCATTAACCTATTCTAAGCGAATTTTCAAGCTCGACTCTATGTACACCTTGCTCCACTCAATGCTCGAATGTCGAATACTAATTACGAGTGGAGAAAGTTCGCGGTGAGGACTTTTCTATGAGTGGTACTATTATAACAATAATTTACACTGTTTGGCTATTGACTAATGCAAAAATATATTCGATGACTGTTTATTATTATGATCTATATTCTAAAGGCAACTGATGTAGTGATGTGAGTATAAAATATACTGCAGTCTTGTCTAATCGCGCAGTCATACCACGTCATGACAACCAAAGCGAGGTCACCAGTATAAAAAGTTACTCTATGGCATTAATTATAGTAATATATTTAAAAGGCACATTGTCGCTTTTAAAAAGCAACAGATTGGGGGGTGGGAATTTATTTCACTGGAATAAGCTAGAAGTATATAGTCGTTGTAAAATTTCGAACATAGTTACTACATGTGATATAATGGACTCGGAAAATAGTCAAGATTGTGACTGTCTATAAACATGCCCGAGTCTAATCAGCAAACTAAATCTTTTTTAGAAATGAGCATGCTTTGTTCCGTTGAGTAACACCAAACAAGTTTATAACACATAAATATGTGACAACATATTGTGACCGTTGATACTTGGATAATCAAAGAATTTTTAACTGTTGACATTGTCAAGCAAGAGGTACTCTTGAGTTGCGTTTGAGTTTTGGCACTAGGATATTCTTAATGTAAGTATACTGAGGTATGTACTACGCAGTTAATATGACTATAGAGTAGACTCTTAGGTGATGTACTGATACTTTTATGAACTTTTGGCATATTGCCTGGCGTGCCTGCGCTCCATTGCCTATATGCCTGCAAGTTTCAATGGTATTCAGAGCTCACTGGTTGATAGATTAAAACTATTGTTTTCATTCGAAAAGTATACTGATTCAAACAAATAACAAAGAATCTTGCAGGGATATGTAAACTATTATAACTTGTGTTAACTTATAAAATAATCTCAGATCATACTGAAATATGTCATGGCAAATCTTTTTTTTTGTATTACGTCATACTTGATATGTTTCGAAATACATATTTAAATTGCATTCTTATTTAGCAAACTTAAGTGTAAAAACTAAAATTCTTCCAGAGGTATTGCCATATACTATAGTAGTGTATGGCAAACTATAAAAAATGGCACATCATCAGACCTGGGTGTAAAACCCTTTCAATCTCAACATTTCCTAATTAAGCATCAAACTAACAAATCTAAGCTTACATTTTCTGGAAATCTTTGGACAGGGAATGTAAAAAAAAATAAAAGCACTGGTCATCATAATGACTGTCACAGACATCTCATAGAAGTCTCCGCAAGTTTTTTCTACTTTTTTTTGTACCTATTGCATTCTCACACTTCTTCCTTTTAGAAGGACTTGGCGCATTAAGGTCATATTGAACACAACTCCTACCTGGATGTCTATCACTGTTACAAAACCTGCAAAATTGATACGAACATGTTATGTTGGTACACTCTGCCCACTTTTCACCTGTTGCTTCTTCGGTTACTTTAGCTGGCTGACAACATCGTACACATGGGAGCTGCATACGCATGTCCAATGATGCAGACTGAAATGAATGCAAAACATTTTTTAAATGATGGCAATGCTGCCTTGTCTTGTAAATATTCGGTTAATAAGAAAAATACATTATGATGTCAAAATAATAAATAATATTCCTACCTAATACATATATGCAACAATTTTCTGTAATATTTCTGAATTAAATGATCCAAAAGGCTTATATTGATAAAACTTATGAAAAATCGATAATCTACAAACATTGAGCAGTTATATTTATAATAATAATATTCCTCCTTTAATCATGGTCCAACAAGGAGCCAAAATGTATAAAACCTAGGAGCTATGTCCCAGGCATGCAAGGATCTCCAGGATTTAATTCGGCCAGGTCAAACCCACCACAATACCTGTTTTATTATTTCTGAAGAAGAGGTGTATGTGTAAAATTTATAAGAATATACCATACCTTCATAAACTTCCTAAACTTGTTTGTCCTTGGTGTTCGTGGTGGACTGTTGAGCATCATGTTCACTGGTAAATCAACTATTTCATTATGGATCTCCTTCAAGCAACCATCATAAGGTTTAACATTGGCTTTAAGTGTTGTTGCACAAAGATTATTCTCTTGATTTTCTTTAACACCTTTTATGTACTTTCTCAAAGCCAGTTTCTTGACATCATTAGTATGTTCCCTCCACACATGCTCCCATTCAGGGCTTACTAAGCAAAAATTTGAACTATCTTTAATTGACAGGTATTTGAAAATGTTTTGTAATGGTGGGCCAGCATTACATTGGTGCAGCAAATACAGTATATCAATTTTTTGGTCTGGCCTGGCTAGAATAGGTTGTAGAGGTGTTGTCGAGGATTCCAGTTCGCGCACTGGTAGTAACTCATTCTTCTCACAGGAGAGGGTGTGTATAGCAAAGTCTAGTTTTTTTGCGGACTTCCTACAAGGGCTTGATTTACAGTTCCTCTTCACAGGTGTTACTGGATATGGCAATGACTGATCCAAAGAACTTAATCTACACAGATGTCTTTTAGCGTTCCGTGTGGAAATGGAAATATCAGATGTCCTTGAGGTATTCTCCTTGTTTTTTTCGTTGACTTCTAAACTTTGAATTTTGCCAGCAATTAGTGTTGTAGGAGTTGGGATGGAGCTCTTTTGGTTGGCTGGCTCTGCACTTGGATGTGGGCGCTTGACGGCCCGCTTTAACGGTGGAGTATCGATATAGCTTTCATTAGGACGTTTCAAGTTGCTATATTTCCGACTGGAGCGAATATTTATCTCTGGAGTAAATCGACATTCTACTTGTATTTGATCAATATAAGGTGTCCTTGCTATCAAGGACTGATCAAGAAAATCACTGGACAATTCGGAGCATTCTAGGGAACCCGCTGTATACGAAGTGTGGTAACCGCTGTCTTCGGTTTTATAATAGCTAAAATTTTGGAAAGCCAACGCTGACGTCGCAGACTCAACGTAATCTGACTGAACTTCCATTATATCAGTTATTTTACCGGGAACCGCTCAGCAGCACCAATGTCGTTGACAAGTTTCTCACTCCATTCGAATAGGGCCAGCAGCTATTTTGCACATCCGCTTTATCTTTTAATAAAAGCCATCACTTTCAAACTTATATGCGATATTATAATGTGTATGATATTGTAATCTACAAATTACTTTATTTTTTGCAAAAATTCCGTTGAACTCAGTTTTATTGACGCACGCATCATTCCGATAAACAAAAACTACACCATTGACAAAGAAAAAGCATCAATGTCAAATAAAATAAAAGCTACCATAGAGTATCCCAACAAAGGAGAAAGAGTAACCACCCACAGAAAAATTATAACTATTTTTGAACCACCTTCCTCGAGCGTCTTCAGAACTAAATTTGAAATACAATTTAAATGGACGTCGTGAAATTTTATCTGTATATTTCAGTGAAAACCAAAATATTATTATTGTTGTACTAAAGTTATCCATTTTATTGAATGTTTGCCAACATATTCTATCCATATAATTAATTTCATGGACTATCTTTTTTCTTTATTCTTTCTTTACGATATGAGATGCGATGAAATAAAATGGATATGAATATCCCTCCCTCACCCACAACTTAGCGGGTATTTTGCCAATTGTCAAGTAATTAATAACAATAACACATTCAATAAATACACATTATAAATAAATGGATAGGATGTGTCATGAATGATGAATCGAATGATTAATTAAAATTCACGGTTCAACTTGCCGCCAAAAAGCCCAAATTAATTTGTGTTGTGATCATTGTTTTTGGTTTACGTCCCTGAGTGCTAGCCCTTTGGAGCCTATTAGATTATAACACAGTTCAGTATTTGAACACTTTTTTGGAATATTCTGTGTGACCATGTGGCAGGATCCTGCCATTTTTGCAGTATTGACTACTTGATATTAATCAGTGCAATTGATAGTGCCTGCTTTCTGTGCTGAGGGTCCTGTGTTCGAATCCTGGCATTGCTTACTACTGACTTTGGCAGAATTTGACATGTTAGAAACCGAAATAGAGCAGGATCTCTAATTTAAATATGATCACACGGAATATTTGTGACATTCCCCGATCCCGCCTCATATGCCCCTCACAGAGAAAAAAACGTTTTACGTAGACTTCACGCTATGTCCACAGATTAGGTACTAGGATACTACGGCTATGCTCATAGATAATACATTGGCTATGCTGTCCCGCCTGTCATATTGTCATCGAAGTGCTATGATTATTTTATTATTATTTATTATTTCAGAATTTACGATTCTATTAGCATAATTTTGTGTTTATTTATTGTTAAAAACTTGTTGTTAAAGCACATTATTCTGCAGCCTATACTTTTCTATGTTTATCATCATCAGTCTGTCAAAATGGCTATGAAAGACCTATGTAGACTATGTGCTAAGAAAGATGAATTTTCAAAGGATTTGTTAGACGAAAGTAACAAAAATGTACTGAAACTTATTCAAGATTTTATTCAAATAGTTGTAAGTGTCATTTAATCTAGTTCTAAGTGTTAATAAGGTGGTATACAAGTGCCTTCTAGTTGAAAACAGTACAGCTGCTTTCTACAATTACATGCAACATTATTTCAGTTTTGACCTGTCTACTATTAAGTGAATTTCGTAGGAATATTTATTAATATGCAAGGATAATTTCTAAATTTCTCATTTTGTTTTTATTCTTTTAGATTTATGATAATGACAATTTACCCACAAAAATTTGTCTGAGCTGTGAAGAAAAAATGGTATCATTTCAACTATTTATTGTTGAATGTTATAAAGTCCAAGAAACACTTAAGAAAATTTATGATGAAACCTATGAGTCCATGCAAATAAAACTTGAAAGCACTGCTCTTGATTTTGGATTTCCTATTAAATCTGAGGTGGGCCAATTTTTATATTATAGTAGAGCCTTTATATTATAGGCTTATCCAAATATCCTGATTGCCTGAAAATATAACTGGAATTAAATTCTTATAAAAATGCTTAATGTTATTATTTGAATGTTCTAATAGTAGTAAACTTTTATATGTTCTTAGGTCAAAGATGAAGTATCTGCTGAGGATATTGTTTGTAAGTAATTATGTTAAATATTTAAAGAATTGTGTAAAAGCTCTACTGCTTGAACACCAATGGTCAAAGTGTGATGATGTTAATAATTATCAATTGCAGGTGCATTGAACAATGAGGCATCCCTGACAGTGTTAGAGGCTTATGATGATTCTGATATTCACAAGGACCATGATGATGATGATGAGGATGATGATGACTATTTGGATAATATTGCTATTGCATCACTAAAGTCGGTAAAAAAGAAGCGATTGAAAAGGAAAGAACTAACAGAAGAACAGACTGAGAAGTTCAATCAGGTTCTACAAAAATCTAACTTGAAAGTGAGGGATTTTGTCAAGTGAGTGGAAATATTTGATCATACTATAATGCTAGACTTATATAATGATGTAAAAGCTGAATTCTTAACACTCTGAAAGCCCCTAAAAGTCCTAAGATTGCTGCTTTATCAGTATCCAATTAAATGGGTTTAAGTCAAATATTGAATCATGGTTGTTACGTCAATCTGAAAATTATTTCAAATATTAATATTTTACTCACATTTTAGACTTCAGTGTACATATTGCGAAGAGAAACTCAAGTCATGGAGTAGTTTACGTTTTCATTATGCCAAATTCCACAAGAGCAAACCGGTAGTTTTCTGCTTGTGTGGGTTTGTTATAGGATCTAAGAGTGTTCTTTACAAACATGTATCGGACCACAAGCTAGAGAGTAGAAAACTGAAGAAAAATACTGATACAGATGATGAAAAACCGGATGTGAAATATTCAAGTCTGAATGTGAAGGATTTTATAAGGTAAGTCATCAACATACAGAAACATTGCCAAGTGTCTACAAAAATATAATGACATTATCATCAGAAATAAAAAAAATATTTCTATAAATGTAAGGTATAAAGTCATTGGGCAATATTTAAAAATAAGTACAAAATATACTACATTTGAAGTTGTCGTTAGATATTAACTTACTTTTTCGACATAAAATTTATCCTGCCCCTCACTTTTTATTAATAGCATTTTTTTTCAGGTTCATATGTCCCAGCTGTGCCAAAGAATGTTCAAGTTGGTACAGTCTGAAGGCGCATTGTCAATCAACACATAAAATAGTACCAGTAGTTACTTGCATCTGCGGAATTACTCTGAAATCTAAATCAGTCATGTACAAACATGTGCAGGATCACAGGAATCCTAACATTCTATCGTACGTTGAACTTATCTATACTAATATTATAAAGTGGTAAAGTTGTTAGTTTATGAGTTTGGATATAGAGGATAATCTTCGAAAATCCATTTATGGATATAAAACTTAATTATACCTGAATGCTAAAGCTATGTTTGATCAGGGTAATACAGGCGAATTTCGGGCAAAAGTTAGTTTCCCATATTTATTGTAAATTACAATCCAATAATCATAGCTTTGTAAGAAATCCTAGCAAGCACTTTTCTTCTGAAAAAAGCTTTGAATAATGCCACTGTAAAATTATGAAAATTTATATAAATGTGGCAGTAATTCATTACTCATATATAATTCCGAATTTATTTCAGATGTGATAAATGTCCTCGAATAACAAAAACGCTGTCGGCCTTGAACAAGCACAAAATGCGGCACATACCAAAAGCTGAAAGAAAATTCTGTTGCTCGACCTGCGAAAAAATATTCAATTCAAAAGATGCATTGAAATCCCACGAGAAGTCGCACATTCCTATAGAAGACCGAAAGATATACCACTGCGATATGTGCAATATGAAGTGAGCTAATGTCCTCATAAATGTTTCCTTTGACACAGATGTCTGGGCATGAAAAAAAGTATATAATACATATTAGTTTCCTAACATAAATTTTTTGCTCAGCCTTATATAAAAATAATTATTTTAATATAGTGGCATCATCTGGCATCCAAATAAACTCTTATTTGTTTTATTATATTAATTCAAATGAGTCATTGATATTATGTCAGGTGTTGTGCTAGGCCGTAGGCAGGGGGGTTGAACCCTCCTTTGGGAATGTTATCTTTATAACCTACTGTTTGCCCTGTTAAAATATTTTACACTATTATTGTTACACCTTATATATCCCGAAACATAGGTACTTTCTAAAATGGTTTCGACTGTTTTCGGATTGTTATTTTGTTTGCTTATTGTCCCTGGTGCAAAGCTTGACAACCCCTAGACTTAATTCGTTGGTTGGATTATAGTTACATAGTTATAAATTAGGTGTTATCCGTGTAGATTTACAACGAGGTCGTCCCAGGCGTCGCACAAGCGCGTGGTGCACGAGAAGATCAAGGGGTACGTGTGCGACCTGTGCGGCTACGCGTGCGGCACCAACGGCGAGCTGCGCCAGCACCGCGCCATACACAGCGACGACAAGCCCTTCGTGTGCAGGACCTGTTCTAAACCGTAAGTTGCTATTAATAAAGTCGATATTCCAACACAAAATACAATACCCCATTTTGTAAACGTTAGAAACCATTATCTTAGTTTGTGTACATATCTACTTATACTTAAGCTACATAGGCCTACCTTGCCAAGCCCACATTGCGCTCCCATACAGTTAACCATTTAAAACTTCCTTTTAAAAAGATACAATTTAGTTTCTTGCCCATTCTTCTGCATAGTGATGGCATTCTGAAGAAGGCAGTAAAATTTTAACATTAAATAATTTTGTGTTATTTTGGACTATTAACAATTACTGCAATGTTATACATGAATTAACAGTTTTTACATTATAGTTAACAGATTTAAAACCAAGATTAATACTTTTGACTAAGCCGTGTGACTGTAGTTAAAATTAACTTATCTTTATTCCACCAGCTTAAAACTTTGATCGTCACTTTGGCTAACTTAAGGCCTGTTTAACAATATGCTAATAAACCTTATCGACAATTTATTTCACAGTGTTGATATGGGCCGTCTGCCAAATATGTTGTGAATAGAGTTTATGATCACATATTCAAACAGGCCTTACTCAGTTTTGTCTATCTTCTTAATATATATTAATTACGTGTCATGGTGTTTGTCCGCTATGGACTCCTTAACTACTAAACCGATTTAAATAAAATTTTGCACACTGTGTGCAGTTTTATCCAACTTGAAAGATAGGATTGTTTATATCTCAATTTATAATCGCAAATATTTAACTATAAAAATATTTCCTATGTATATGGCAAAACAACGTTTGCTGAGTCAGCTAGTAATTGTATATATGTTGTAGCTTCAAGACATATTCGAACCTGAAGACGCACATGGACACGCACGAGGAGACGTCGTACGAGTGCTACATCTGCCGGCGCGTGCTCAACAGCCGCCGCACGCTGCGCAAGCACCTGCTCGTGCACGAGGACAAGTGCCGCCACGTGTGCTCCTACTGCAACAAGGCCTTCAAGAGGAGGCAGACCTTGAAGGTCAGTTGGAACATTAAAGGCTGTCCGAGACGTGGGATCATTTGTAGAGGTGCCTTTTAAGTAAAGGGCATATTCAATTAGGTTTTCTTACTCGCTTTTTGTCTGTAGAAACTCCTTTCAGAATCAGTGTTAGTTTAAAAAATATTTGACTATGCACAACATATTTATGTCGACTGTTGCAAGTCACTAATTTTATTAAATGCTGGAAGTTTAAATACAACATGTCGCTCAGTATCTTATATATAAAGTTTTAAGTAGAACTTTCATTGTTCGTAAAAATATGTCGGCGGTTAACATTTCATTTCACATCAGTCTTCAGTTACCGTACCATTTATTTCCCTTATTGTTTACGAAAATTGAATGTTTTATTGAAACATATTTTGTATTATTATCGCCGCCGTAAGCATTAATTAGTTCGCGTATACTACACAGATGAGCTTAGTTTTGTGTGCTTCAATATGTTGTTCGCGACACTCCGTCTGGTTTATTTCATTCGTGCTAATGTAAAGCATACAACATGTGGTAATGAATGTCCAGGTGCACATGTACACGCACACGGGCGACAAGCCGCTGACGTGCAAGTGGTGCGACGAGCGGTTCTCGTACGCGTCGACGCTGCGCTCGCACCGGCTGCGCTGCCACCCCGACAAGATGGCGGCGCAGGCGCTCGCGCACGACACGTACAGCGCGTACTCGCACGTTGCGCGGATGCCACAGGTTTGTCATTACTCTATTATTACGGGTAGGTATACGGATATTATTATTTTTTATTATCATATTTCATCATAACAACTCATAATTTTATGACATACTGTGGAAGAATTTTTAAAATGTGTAAAGTGACATAACACTCCTTCACCACCCATCTACCTGTCTGAAAGCCATGCTAATCTATGTCTTCCGGCTCGTGGGCGCCATTGTATAACCATAGTGGGTTCTAGAACCAAAAATGCTTTCTGCGAGCTATGTACCTACTCCACTTGCTGATACTTCAACATTGCAATTCTTAGAGCTATATCGGTATTGTATGGTAGTTCAGGTAGCTGCAATGTCTCGTATCTTAGCCGGCTAATATGGACGAGCGGCTATCGTATGTATGTACGTATCGCTAACGTGCTGGCTTACTACCATATCTGAATGTTTATTCATAGAAGGAGATTACATCACACAACAGTGGGTAATTAACGACGTTTAAAGAATACAATGGCAATCGAGTTCCCACAGCCATTAAAAATACGAGACAAGTTTTCATTAAAAAACTTGTTTACAGGAGTACATCAAGGATGATCTGGCAGCCATTAATTCTTCAGTAGCGAAGAACGAAGTTGAGGCTATGTAGTTATAATAAATAGGTATTACGTGTACTGTCGAAATAGTAAGCGATTGGAATTTATACACTTCTTATGGTATTATTATTATTCTTCCCAGCCCTTTCTGTTTTGGGTTCGGCTTCCATAGTCTAAATGGATATAATTACCGATGTTTACGCCAAGCGATTGGCCTTCCGAGCTCCAACATTTGGGACTATTGTGAACCTAAGAAAAAACAGTATTTCAGTATTTCTCAGGCTTCTGACTACTCGTAACGACTGGCATTTAACATGGCCGATAGTGACTTATGTATTATTGTATTATTCTAATAGTAATTATTTATATCACATTTCAATAATTGTACATTACACTAGTTTTAGTTGAAATTATAATATTATTTTATAGATGTGTAGTAGATAATAGTTAATGTATATTATAGAATTAGTAATTTAAAACATTTATCATTTTCATCAGACCCTATTGTGCCTGTTGAAGGATTAATGATACTACGAATTTCAAGCTAAACTAAGGCAAAGTTTCGTTTACTTCTATATCTTTTCCTTTTATTAGCTGTTGAAGTTAAAACTTTTTGGAATAGTTCAATGAAGATTAGTGGACCGAGAAAAATAGGCCAATATAAGGCGTCTCGCACAGAGACGCGACGGCAGTCAGTTATCCCCTTATTTGCTGTTATTTTAAAGAAGAATGCTCATAAAACTGTAGCACCTTGCATCAAAGTTCATCTTGAGTTTAATTATAGAATATACAAGTACCTAATTAACTACCGGCAGCTTTTTAAATAAAATCCGTTACAATGTTATTTCCAAAATAAATTCTACTCCTACATCTTCGGAAAAAAACCCGAGCTGCAAGTTCCGCTGTTTCGCCGTGAATGACAGATATGAAAGTAAATAAAATCAACTTTAATTATTTAGAAATACGGGCTAACTGGTCAACTTTTAGAGTTTAAATGAAACTGTTTATTTGGAACCCACATTCCTATTGCGAAAAAATACTAGATAAATAAGGTATATTACTTTGATTATGAGCGCTGATCCTCTTAATGGCCATATTATATTGAATGACATTAGTCAGCTATAACATCGGTATATTAAGCGACCGGGTCATCCTCCGTTGGCCCTTGCTTCCATATTGACTTCGGGTATTCGACGTATCATAGGGATTGGTAAGTAGGTACATATCCTTGTAAAGCGTAGTACGGAATCTATAGATTTGTCATATCCATACGCAGTTTAAAGCGCAATATTAATCATTCACATGAGTCAAATTATCTGGCATGTTGCTAAAGATGATTATATATTCTCGTTTTTATATACATCTACCTACTTATTTAAAAAGGTACATTGAAGCATAGCAAACGTCCAACGGATGCAGTAAGCCTATGCCTCAAAACTCTAAATTAATAAAATGATTACAAATACGTTTAAGAATTGCACTTTCAAATGTTAGTTATGCCCTTTATGAATCAACCTGTATATATTTTCATCTAACATAGTTTTCCGCTACACCAAAACTATTCGTATAATAAATGATCTACGCGTAGGCCCGAGGCCGTAGCGAACCCAACTAGCTACGTCGCAGCCTTTAATTATGACCGAACAGCTACTGCGAAACGGACGTGATTAATATCTGTAGTAGATAACGATAATGCCGTCACGTCTCGGACTAACTGAAAGTGAAACGAGCCGTAGTGGCGGCGGATCCACGCTGGGATAAGGGCAGTCAGTCAGTTGTCAGCTAGCTGGCGCTCTGCCAACCACCCCCGGGGACGGCTCGCCCCCGCCCGCTCAGCGCTTAGCAACTTCTTACGCAACCCTGCAAAAACTAACATTAGTACGCCAGTATTAGTGTCACGTAAATGTAAATCATAAAGTTAATTAAGTAGGCCCACGACTGCGATCATTATTATGATTGTACCTACTTAGATGTGACTAAATAAATAGTTAGTTAAGTACCTAAGTATGTATATTTTTGAAACGTCTCCTAGGTAGATATTGTGACAGGCTAAAGTAGTTAATTAATAATAAAGTGTTGAAAAAGTATAATCACTATATTATCCATCATGCAAAAGAAAAATGTTTTTGTTATGTTCTACAATGCCCCAGACAGCACAAACATCAAATATAAGTGAAGAGATAAAAAACATCAGCTTAAAATCATAAATACGCATAACCAGTCCCAAAACACTCGCAGACCGAGTAATTCACGTTGATTTCAGTTTTTCGCTCACTTATCCCTGTTACGTAACGTATAATAAACAAAATTAATGGTACATACTTTGCGCCCATTGTTGTACCTACGTATTATACCGTATTTATGAAGACTTGTAGGTACATACCTATACCTACATAGGTACATAGGTTTGAAGATACCTACTATAAGTTGAAACTCAAACCAATAGTAAAGTTGATTCGACTCTACGTACGTTGCCTAACTTTACTCGTAAACTTATGTAGTACTGATATAGGTGCTTTGTATCTACTTATAGGCATGTTTTCTAGCACTTCTTCTAATCGTTTCGATGACAGAGTTATTTCTGTTATCGTGGTGAAACGAGTATATCGACCCGAGTCAATTGGTCAGGGTGCGCCGGAAGTGAAAACATACTTTAATTTCGTAGCTCGGTGAGGCTCCTTTCGTCCGTTTCATGCGTTCAAGCTGAAACCGACTTAAGCAGGAACGTTGGTAAATATGTTGATAAAAATGGACAGAGAAGTTGTGTAGCTATTTACTTATGTTTCGTCGGTGAGTATTCTGCACTACCAAGGAAATTGATGCAATTTTATTGTTTGTTTGGAGTGTAAAAATATTTATAGCCTACTAAGAAATTCGAGAATACTTGCTTGTTCTTACTCTTTTATTAGAACGAAAGTATGGAAATAAATGTTGATGACCGTGCAAGCACGCCCCTCTGCTCACTGCATCGACTGGTCACAGTTTGGATACCCGTGCTGCTTGTTTAGGTGTGTACGATCGATTGTATCGTAGCTAAATCAACCTGTGGTGCAAGCGGTAGGTGCTTAGTTTTTAATCTTACGTGTGGTGTTTTTGCCTGGATTGAAGTAAATTTGGCTTTGTCAATTGATTAATTATTTATTATTCCTCTTCCAATTATGATTTTTTGCGAGGTTGGCCAGCAGTTCCTGGAAGAATAATAAAAACTCCTTGTTGCAACTCGATCGAGGAACCTATTATAACGCTACAGAGCTGCCGGAGTAGTTAGTGTGCTATAAATAACAGTGATTTAGTAGTCGTTAGCTATTGTTCATGATCATAGCTACAATAATACAAAATTTTAGTTTTATTTCATACTCAAAATAATTACAAAACGAATGGGATTTCCCTTTGCTTTTAGTTCAGCAGGAGTATACAAAGGCACATCGTATTCATTTCTATCAAGTGCGATATTTTATATACCTAGGGAAGTACCTATCGACTGTATCTAAGTAAAATGTGTATTAGTTAGTAAAATGTTGTGTTTAATAAAATTCTCAATACCTTGTCAACTGGTTGGGAATTTTCATTGTTAGGTTTCCGGGTATAAGATCAACCCTTATAATATCTATGCGGTTTTATCTGAAAAACGGTTTTACTTATAATATCACAATGTCTCTAATCTACCACAGAATCTACCTAAATGAAAGAATAAATAGCACGTCTTTGTGTTTTCTGAATGTAGAGTTAAGGTAGATATTATTTACTACTTAATGCCTACTACGCGAGTTATACCTTGAATATACTAAAATCTAAGGCCTTACTTAGTTAAGAGTAGTCTTAGCATATTATTAAGTAGGCATATCTCCTAAGACAGCAGGCAGGCATACCTATCCCTACGATGATTTATTTAGGTGAAAGCAAAATATTTTCCACCCTTCCCTATGATATTGGATCGTGTTATTGGAACATTGCAATGAAATGTAACGCAATAAATATTGAGAGCAGGTAGCATCCGACGTTCGTGGGCGGCTTCAGGCGCGATGTTTACAGTCGCGGGGTACGCCCGCCCTTGCCTTAGAACCGAAGTACTTTACGCGCTATGTGAGAAACCTTGACATGGAATATGAATAAGCTGATAATATCAAATACACAAAGATATCCCTCGAAGAATTTCGAAATTGAAATCTACATTTAATGAAACAGAACGGCAGTCTCGTGTCTTATAAGGAAATCGTTGGTGATAAGCTGAAGTACAGGAGTGTAGAGGGTGCGCGAGGGGTGTCGGGGCGCGGGGCGGCAGGGCGCCCCCAATGCCCTCAGTGTCGCGGAGGCTGCGGCCGGTTGCGTTGCCCGCCCTGCGTCGCGCTCCCGCCCTGGAAAAACATTGCTGAACAGATTACAGATTAAAAACTGTCCCATCTGTTCTGGTATTTATTCGTTTATATTTCTGCGAATTTTAAAGAGTTATCCGGCAGGCGTTATCTGTCAATGAGAAATCAGAACATATAAACGATTTAATTTGAAATTATCATTGTAATTGAGTGGTAACCTCACATAGAATTGGACTGTTTATCTTTTTTGTGAATTTGTTGTTCGTAAATTTTATTGGGTAATATTATTTTCTTTCTGCTGCATTCTTACGTAAGTATACTTTTTGAATAAACTTTCAATGTTTTTTTTAAAGGTTGCGTTACTGGTATATAATTGTTATTTAAGCTCATAATAGAGTAAGGTGTTTAACTTATTTATATTCATAAAACTAGTACGGCCTCCGAATCAAATGTATGTGAAAAATTATTATCTTTATTATAGATTTTTATTTTTTTTTCCCATGTATTAAGTTATTCTGTTATTCAGGACTTAGACAAATAAAAAAAAAATAAAGATCGTAATAATCGGCCCACACTTTCATGAGTTATAAATGGTGTAACTACGACGAGTTTGTTTTATATATAGATATAATCATATTATTAATGAGATAGGAACCTCTATAGTAACTTCCTATATCTAGGAACTGAATTGAAATAAAATTTACTGCTTGTGATTTTTCAATTGCTGTACAAGTTACACAGACCACTACATAACAAAATAAAAAAAATCGTTATATTCGTGCTAGGAAAATTTTGGAAACATACTCAAGTTATCCTGGATTGAATTCTTACCTCGGTACAACCTTTAATATTTTAAATGGATATAAGCTCAAGTTCTCCTCTAAGGGTTGCACTTGTTTTTGAAGAGGGTCGCCACTCCTGGCGAGGGCCCTACAGCTTGTCCAATTATAGATGTTTTCACTAAGAGGTGTCTACCTTTACATTAGGTCAACAAGATGGTAGGAGGGAGATTTGCTTTGTATATTGAATTGTGGCATGTCTGAGTAGCTCAACAGTGTACCTATTATTATTAGGTACTTTATTAACGCACAGTAAGTTATTTCGCTACGCTTAGTTAGCTCAGTGGTTGCGGATTCCACGATGAAAATGTACGCGGAAACCTCTCCTACTTATCATTCCACTACTGTCGCATATTCTGAGTAGGTAGGTACTTCTACTTGAGTATATTTATAGCATTGAGGGAATGCCCCCGTACCCACCAGTGAGACGTTGAGGGGGAAAACTATACCTTTTTAAGAGGCTTTATTGGAATACAAATTGAAGTACCTACCTATACTTATAAAAAGAAGGTAGGTATATACTTCGGTCAGTAGATTATATTTGTGATACCTACCTTACTCCCATTTACTCATGTTTACAATAATTCCTATTAATCCTCCACATTTACTTTCAGCGCAGATTATCGGCTCAAAACCCGTGACACCGTACAAATAAATAATTCATCTGCATAAATAAGCCAATACAACATTACATATAAATAACGACGTACTTAAGTAAATTAATTTTACCCGTAACCATGAGAAATAGCAGCAATATGAGCGCCCACAAAGCGACGTCACACTTTTTGCTAATGGCGGCAACGTTAATCCTGACATTAGTTGGTGCCAGCTACTGCGACGCGACATTATCATCTAAGGACGAGATTAAAACGGTATCAAGTTCTCGAGCGCCACAGACATCGCCACTTATACAGCGTAAAGTGAAGCCATTAGAGACCACACTGGCGTCGACGACCGCATCTTCAACTACAAAAGAAAGCTTTAAAACAACAAAAGTGTATGCGGCCGGGAGCCCGGCGGCGCGCCATTCACCCACTACAGCGTACGCAAGCTCAAAAGGGGTAGTAAAAACCGCAAGATGGCAAAAGTTAAACGCTACTTCTAGTGCTCTGGGGGTGCATTCACCGGCGAAGCTGCAAGAGCGGCTGGGGGCGATAGATTGCGATCTCCCCGTGCTGCCCCGGGAGTCCAGGCTTTGGCGCGGCAACGAAACACATGAACTCAACTTGCCTGTAACGGTAAGAGGATATTATTAAATATGCGCCCTGCTTTAGCCGCGTAGCTAGCTAGGTATTGTTCTCCTATGTTATAGCCTAGTTGATGATAGGTATTTTCGAACTAAATTCATCCTCGAGTAAAACATTTGCAAATAATTGATTATAGTCTATAGGAAATAGTTTACGTCTTTAGTTTTAGACACTTTTACCTTCTAGTCTGTTTCTTATATTTTCGATGGTTAATGCTAATACGACGATGTAGGTCTTATTGTTAATAATGACATGTCTGATTATTACTTTCGATGGTACGAAACCATTTGAGTTCTCTTATAGAGGTATATATTATTTGTTCGCGTTGAAAATACAAAAGCGTACTTCTAAACATAATACCTACGTATACAATGGCGCCGCGGCGCGTACCACGATAAATAAGACATAAGACGTGAATATACTGAACTTAATCCCTCTGGACAATTCGTACAATGTCTTTCTACCGCTGCTTTATTTCAAAGCATAATATTCTTGTTCGCACAACTTCGATCGTGACACCAGCGAGCATACCGAGGTCAAATACATAATCCATAAATCGTCTCAGCCAAAGAGAAATAAGGAAAAAAGCTTTTTTGCTCCAGTGGTTGAACTCTATTCATTACTTCTGTTAAGGAAAACGTCTAATACATTATTTATATACGGTTGGATTGTTGTGGCGATTTGGGAATTGGAAAACAATGACAATGCCGCTATCGATATTAAATACGATAATATTATTAGTGAACTAACCGATGGTTTTATAAAACTTAGTGCAGGTTCAATCATGGTCTTTGGTTCAGTAGTAGGTATCGCAAATTCGCTAGCATATCACTACATAGATATACATACATACACTATATAAATGACAACAGCCTGGTGTAGTGGTTGGAGCGTAAGTCGCTCGGGTCACTACACCCGGTGTAAGCGGGTTCAATACCCGCCTGGGCAAATATTGGAAGGGATCTTTTCGTAATTTTCCATGGTCTGGGTGTTACTGGGATCGCACCCAGTCTATTGTATGGCACTTATAATACAAATGTTGCTTACTTTGTGATAATGCATGGGTGGGCAAGTCTGGCGATATAACCTTTTAACCTAAATATAGGGTACCTATTTTATAAAAATAAAAGAATTATAATTTCACTCGATCACATACAACTTTAACTAAACGCTTGCGCTCACTGAAAACATCACTTTGCATACCTATCGGATTATTACAGTTCATATAGCACAGGCCGTTTAGCATTCATAGAGGTTGACTTTGTGATTAATTAATATGTGTGTGACTTGCGGTGCGGATGGCGGAGGAGTGCGCGGGTGGCGGCGGCGGGGGTGACGAGGAGTGCCCCCCAGTCATTGTGTCGTGGGAGGGCTCCGCCGACATTCAGAGCGGGGACATCCTTATCGTGCGCATCGCGGACTCCTTGCTACTCGACACCTTCGGTCAGGTGGACTCAAAGAACGACACCCTCGACTCAAACACTTCACGCGCTGACGGGGAGAGGTCGGTTTTACGTATATTATTATAGTACCTACTACAAAGGTCCGGGTGATCTATATTTTTCCGGCGGCACTGACCCGTACCGGTTCACCGTATCGAGATTTATTTTGTAGGCTCCATCGAACACTGCTGCAGCCGGCCGTGTACCAGGTGACGCGGCAGGGGCACGAGCACTGCGACATTTCTGACGGCATGTTGCTAGATATCACACCTCTTGACGAACACGGAGCTAAACTCTTCACGCTCTATGATAAGGATCTCACAGAAGGAGTCAACTTACTAATAGGTAGGCACTTATTATAATATGTTATGACAAATCGAGACGACATTATAAGAGAGTTAGGTGAATGGTTGTAATGTACAAAAACTGGAGTGAGGGCGCGGGCGAGTCACTTTAGTATCGCAATGAATTGGAGGCAAAAGTATAACCATACTCGGTTCCGTCTAAGTATTGCGTGTAAGGTAGGTATTGTAAAAAACATGAGGCGATGGAACGATTGAGATATGTTTAGTGAGGGCGGAAAACGAAAGGAAGTGCGGTGGAAGAAGCGCTTTTATTCGACATCGGCTTTATTCTAGCATCGCACAATAGCTATGCGAGGAATTCTCGACATATACCTAAAGCAATGCGAACCGTAGCCACCGGCTGGGAAAACTTATTGGAGCGTTCTATTCAATATCTTTCGAGTTTTATCGCTAGGTAATGATTTATGGAAAAAGGTTGAGTAGGGAACAATCAATTTGTTGCAGTCGTCTCGGAAAATTGGAAATCTCAATGTGTGCGATTAAAAGTCACGGTGAAGTCGGACAACTGCGGAGATTCTCAGGATTGTTCAGGGAAGGGCGTGTGCTACACCAACGTGTCGATGGTATGTGAACTAGTAACGCCGCTGACACGGGTGAGCGGCTGTCAGTATAATCGATGTGTTATGTCGCAGGAGGGGTACGAGTGCCAGTGTTGCGGCGGGCACGTGGGACCGCACTGCGAGGAACGGGACGCGTGCAATCCATCACCGTGCCTGAATAACGGCATATGTGTCGACCTCACGCAACCTTTCAACGGTGCTAACTACCGCTGCCTTTGCCCTTATGGTATGGATGGACCTATTTTACGAATCTAACTTTCGTTTACTATATCTTAATAGGTACCTTTACATGTAATACAATTACACTATAAGTATATTTATTTTCTCACCGATCAACATATTAAATATTCAAGCACAACAATACTACATATAAGTAGTATTGTTTATATTTGAATAGCCCCGGGATTTCGTTCGTAATACTACCAATTATTTAAATTATATCTAATGTTATCACATCAACTTAAGTAAGTGTCAACAGTTAAGTGGATGACAATAAATTATAGTCACGTCATCAGAGCGACCTCGGCTGAGTGAAAGGAGACACCAGTAGTGCCCGAGGGCTAATATATTCCTTCGCCCACTCGACAAACAAATCAAAATCGAAGCAAACATCACTACGTTACGATTTTTTTTCGGTCAATTAATCTGCAACGTGTCGCAATCCGGTGGCTCGCGTTATTACGCAATATGCAACCGTTTTTGCGCGAATTAAACCGCTGGGAATGGCATGATGGAAAATTCCGGGAGATTTTTATGTGGCATTTGGGAGCACGGATTTATTGAATAAGTTTTATGGAGATTTTATTGTTCCAATAATATATTAGGTAGTTATTTCTCGGTCATAATGAATGATTCTGGCTATTAAATGGGTAGGTGTGTACAACATGGTCGTTGGTTTTTATAAACACTCTTGCCTAGTAGCTTGAAACTAAAGGCACTTACGTTTATTATGAATCGCGTACATAGTCATAATATAGACTTTAGTCGCAATATTGTTGTGGATGGTAACGCAAATAGGAGTTTTAAATGCTGGCTGCAATTTTCTATCTGTCTATCTATAGCATTGTAGCTGAGGAACGTATTAGGTAAGCGTTTTCTACTTGAAAGATGTTTTCCGCGAGATAGTTCTTCGTAGGGATGCATTGAATATTTGGTGCTCATTCGGCATTCGACTTATTCGGCAAGATTTTGTATGTTCGGTATTCGGCTGAATATTCGGTTAATGTTTAACATTGGTCATGCCCTTAATATCTTCGTGCAGCTTACACATAAAATGCTTTATTGTTATGTTTTTTTTTAATTCCTAGGTTTCACGGGTAGAAAATGCGAGAGGGATCCGTGCTACTCCTCGCCATGTTTGAACGGTGGCTCCTGCATGAGTATGGCTATGAACGGCTCGGCAACTTTCCATTGCGTGTGCGCAGACGGCTGGACGGGTGCGCACTGTGAACTTACGATAACGGGCGGCGCGTGCGCAAACAACCCCTGCGTCAATGGCATCTGCATTGAACAGATTGATAATCAGTCCAGTGGTCAAGATTACCGCTGCTTTTGTCAACCTGGTGAGTCTATCTTCTTTTAATTTTCCATCTTGTATTGACGCAATATTTCTTCTCTTGCATTATCTTACTGCCTACCATTCACATTCAGAGCTCCTGGAGTATATATTTTTTGTTTCGAACCCCCTATTGTCCTGTATATGTACCCACTTGTCACCTGTTCGGGCCAAATACACCGAAATACCAGTTAACTACCAGGCGTTATCTCTACTACTACTACTAATTAATGCAATAAAAATACACATTTTATGGTACCTTTTACACCCAGAAAAGGAAGCGACACTGACTGACCTGATTGTACCATTGCAGCTGTGGTATAAAAAGGACTTTATTCTTAAGTACTTTAAAAGCACTTTATGAACTTGTAGATCTAAAAGTTTTCATTGCAGACTTATCGCGTCGAAGCGTAATAGAAACCACTCCTCTGACCGACCTTCGCTAACTTTTACGATGTGAGCGCATTAATGAAATGGTTAAGGCATTGTAAGTTTTTCGAGAACGGTTCTACGAAGAAGACATTAATATTTCTTAACACTACTTAATTGAATGCCAACATGACAATAAACATACTTATCATAATATAACAAATAAAAACTCGGTAAATTTAAAAACATTTAAAACGTTTGGCTTTGTAAAATAAAGGTAGTAGATAGATAAATATACCTACTAGTGATCTATTCGAGTTGATGTTGGAAGGTTGCCCGCAATAGCTCTCGAGGCGCGTTTCCCCGTGCCGCGCCGCGCCGCGCCGTCCCGAATTCGAAGGCGTGCACTCGAAAGTTTCGTTTTGCAATGAATTTTAAAATACCTACGTAACAGAAAAGAAATAAGTCCACCGGGAGAACGTCTGTCATTCTACTTGCCTTTTTAGGTCACGTAAAAATCTGTGGACATTTGCTCGAAGGCATTCTTGAGTCTTAGGTAGGTATATTAAAATAGTTTGCGGAATACCTAATTATGTAACAGATATTACTGGGATTCAAATAAGTATGAGGTATCGGCAGGTAGACGATCTCCTGACGTAGATTTTGCCTTAGCTATGTAGCTTCTTTTGTTATCCTTTGCGAAACGAGCTCGTTCTTCAAGACATAACACGTAAGAGTTATCCTGAATATCCTTGCTAATCTAATTTAAATATCGGAGTAGGTATGGAAGATGCCTCGCCACTCAGACTGGATAAAAACTCGTACGTACTCTCTAAACGATCCACGTATTATTTAAATTAATTTATAGTTTAATGACTGATATATTTTTATCTGATATATTTTTCATGAACAAGCTGCAAATTCTTATAACAAAATCGCACTAAAGTAAATTTTTCGATTTGTAATTCAGATGTTATCTACTGTATTCAAGTCAATTCATTTGCTTTGCAAATAGAATACACAAGCATGTTCTTAGCGACCTCCAAAACAATGTTTGAAACAAAACAAAATGTGTACGAATTAATCAGGAGTATTTTTGTCCAGGAAAAACCCATTTGAGGGAGCACGTAAACATCCCCGCGCGGATTGTGTTTCGTCATGAGAAAGTTGGAACTTGATCGTATATTTATTCTTGCCCCTTTCTCTTATCTCTATATATTTCATGTTTATGACGTAATTTCCATTATCCTGTTGCTCAATGGAAGCAGATAATTCGACAATTCTATCATTAGGAATTAATTTAGGCTCATTCTTATTGCCGATCGGAAAAGCTGAGTTCCCTTTCCGGATTCAGTGGCGTATCGGCACCCTAAGACCATTGAGCACTAGGGAGATTTGATATTATTAACTTTATATTATTTTTCAGGAGTGAGTTTTTTTTTGCTGAATAGTTGTAAATTCAAATTAGAAAAGTGCGAACGTCTTGGGCTGTTTCACAGCTTGGTTCCAAATGAGTGAATATTCGTTTTACGATGTATTGTATAACCATTATTTATAGGGTACACCGGGGATAGCTGTGAGCTTCAATACAACGAATGCGAGTCGTCTCCTTGTGCCAACGGTGGGACATGCACCGATCGCGTCAACGGTTTCGAGTGTACATGCGGCCGCGGCTACAATGGCAACATTTGCCAAATAAAGGTCCCCAACCTTTTTAATCGATTAATCTGTGAATTTGCACATACCTACCTAACAGAATGTAGCCCTATAGATAAATATGTGCATGGTCTTATGTACAGGTGGACTTATGCTCTCCGAATCCATGTCTTGCGCCGAGGTTCTGCGTGGACCAGGGCAACAGCTACGCGTGCCAGTGTCCGCGGGGTTACAGCGGCGACGAGTGCCAGACACCGGCTAAATCAGTAACAATGCTTGTTTCAATACTAAAAACAGCCACTACCAGTAATTGTCCTGTGTGTCCTCCTGTACCGATCCGATCATCGTATCCGTATCGCCGACGTATCATGTCCTCGTCCGAATTCGCCTGCGTCGCGGCCGCCGCACCGATACGGGTCGTTGCATTTTTATCCGATCGCATAAAAGGAGATACGGATACAAACATTTGCCGTCCACAACTTCATACGGGGCTTGATATGGCACGGCATAACGGCGGTTCGAAATGCCACATGATACATCGAAAAGCATTTTAGATGACGATGAAAGTAGTTCGGGAAGACTGATTGAATACGTACAAATACCTAGATCTAGAACTATTACCTATATATTTTATTATTTTCAGGATTGTGACAACAACCCCTGCCTCCACGGTGGGACCTGCTGGAGTGGTATCGGCTCTTTTTACTGCTCCTGCCGCCCGAGATACACGGGCAAATTTTGCGATGGTATGTAATGGCTTAACCTCGCACACATCGCAAAGCTGCAGTTACCGTTTATTTATCATTTCAAGGTATCCGAGAATTGTGAAGTTATCGCACTCATTTTGTTAAGGTTGTATGTCAATCTGATTTTAGATACATATAGAGGGCATCTAAACTGTACTGCGGCCATCGTATATATAACGATTCAAAAAGGGTACACTATGCCTGGAACCTACTGAGCTTCTTTAGAGCATAAGTAAACACTATGTGAAGTCAGAATCTCGATGTCAATTTAAAAAAATAAAGTACCTTCCTAACAATATGACAATTATGATGTTTTTTGAACAATCTATTTTATTAAATTTAAGATATCCAATTTCTGACTAAAATATAAAGATTAGGTACGATGCGCTGAATAAGTGCAGGTTCTAGGCTTGGCATACCCTTTCCGAATCATGCTGTATATGTTTAAATTTTTATTGAAATATAATTAGAGCATCCTCTTAAGCATAAACTTTTAATGCAATTCAAGTCAAGACCTCAATCCGCAAATTTTGGGTTTACGCCAAATTTTAATGAAATATTTGAATCGCGAGACAACCGTCTTGTATAGAAATTGGTACCGTACCGTATTGAAACATCACATCACCATCATAGTCTGTTCACATAAACGCGATAAAATCCTTAAAATTTGTTTTATTTCAATCTCTCACGAGTTCCTCATAACAAACTACCTAAATTCTTATTTAATATCTCCAGAGGACGTAATACCGGAGTCGGTGGTGGGCAGCGAGGAGGACATGGATATTGGGAGTAGGGCGGGCGAGGGCGGCGGCGGAGGCTCGGTGCGCGAAGTGAGGATGCCGCTCGGCCTGTACCACGACCGGCTGCACAACGTGTACATAGCGGCCGGCACGCTGGGCGCCGCCATTGCTATCGTCGGAGTCGTGGTGAGTACTATATATTACCAAATCCTGCCATAGAATTACCTAAGCCCCTAGCTGAACTGTCATAGCAGGATAGTCCTTTTCAGAGAAACTGACTAAGTAGGATCGTGAGACCTCTTCTGAGAAGCTGTCTTAGTAGGATAGTGAGTCCTCTTCTGAGCAGTCTCTAAGTAGGTTGGACTAACGGAATCTTAAAAAAATGCACAGTATTTAACTAAATGATTTACGCAGTTATTAGTGTGCGTAGAAGATTGTGTGCACATGACAGAAGTCAAATACTTAGCAATGTTAGAAAACCGGTGAGAACGGTTTTGAACATTTTAAACGTTGACCAATCTAAATATGTTGTGTTCTATGGGTAAATTAACGGCAACTACTATATTCGCTATTTCGCAAATATAGAAATACCTAAATGTATTATAGTCGTATTGGCATCCTTGCAGTCGAGGAGTAAATGTCCAACCTTTTCTTCTCGCAAATTTTGTAAAATTCATGTTTAGACATGGATTTAGCGAATTTTGCGAATATAATATTTGCAGATCTTGCCAACCGATACCTGTTCTATTGTAGGTACTTAATTCGCAAACAACATAGAACAAGAGACAATTCCTCGCGTATTATTGAGATAGGTAACAATGCCCTAGGTCCCCACTATCACGGATGGTAATCTGGACTGGAGGCTTAAGTAGGCATTGTTGCTACATTTCCAAGGATATTTCGAAATATAAAAGCGGACACCTGCCCGCGTGACAACACTGATATTTTCGTGTCATATAATATTCTTAATGCTATTCCATTTATGGCATTTAATAATTAATCGATTTTCCCAATTCCGTCATCGTTTTTTTTTTTGTGAGCGTTGTAGGTAATGTAGTCAAATATGGTAATACTTTTAAACAACATCGTGTTCAACATTGAATTTTATGCGTAAACAACATACTTACTTGAAATGTGAACATCTTAACAAAGATCTTTATGTTCTGTCATTTGATGGTTTAGCGAGATAAATTGGAGTCTTACTTAACAGTATGTGTCATAATCTGAGTTCTGATTGAAGTCTTTAACGGTCTAACTACACACAAGTGGTGACCGTCACACCGCACAGGGTACGGTCCCTACAATAATACTGAATATATAAAAAATTGGTTCCAGGTAACGGCGTGCCACTGCCGCGTGAACAAGACGTACTCCCGCTTGCTCTCGCGACTGTACCGTGTCACGGAGCCGGGCCCCCCGCACCACTGGCTCCAGGACAAGCGCGCGCCCCCCCACACCGCAGCCTTCCCCCCGCCCTCCGCCAGCCTCGACACCACCGACATGTACTACACCCTCGACTTCAGCGACAGCCAGAGCTCCCCCCTCATTCAATAGCAATCATTCCAGAACTGCCCCGAAGGGGAACGGTTCAAAATTCAAATCTAATCGAGATACGTGATTTTAATTTTATTTTCGATTAATATTGATTGGAGATCGTCTTTATGATACAGTCGACGACAAAGTAATTGACAAAACACTTTTCATACAGCTCATGATTCTTTCAATTCCGTAAACGACATACGGATTATATTATTTCATACCAGGCTCATAAACTTGTCATACGTAATAGGTACTAAATCAGTAATATTGTTCATACATTTTTGCGTCTTCATCAATTGGCACCGCCAATTAATAATCAGGTGTGCAAAAATGTTTCAACCTACAGTGGACTCATTTTGAATTATAAAATTATCAGTCTTACCAGAAAACGTGACATACGTAACTATCACAAGCACTCTCTCAAGAGTGTCAGTACGGAACATATTTATCACTTACGTTGAAACGCGAGTATTAGGTATAACTTACTATACAACAGTAGTCCATTTAGACTTTAGGTGAAATCTGTAGCGACCATAGTTGCCAGTTGCAGTGTAGATTAGCTCAAAAAAAAACAGATCTTAGCTGTACCTAACTCTAAAAAGAATGATTATATCGCAAATAGAAAAACACATTGTTGTTGGTAGGTATATTATTTGAGACTTTGTTGTAAATGACAACAGTTATTATTCAATGATGTTTTATTTATTAATTTAAATAACTTATAGATGCGTTGTGTATTATTCATAATGAAAGATATAACATGTTGTAGCCACGTGAGATGATACGTAGGTACCTACCCATTAATATATTATGGTTGTAATAGGTAAATAACATTAATATCCAGCTGTTTATGTGTAGGGAAATTTGTTGATATTATTACCATAATTATTTATGTTTATTACATTTTAGAACCCCAAATGATCTGGTGGTTTAGGTACATAGCATTTTGTTAACAGGATTCGACAAGGTCGTAGCCAGGAATTTACTTCGAGGGAGGTCAATCGGCGTAGGAATTAAATTATGATGCCAAACAAAATACATTTTTTAGTATTAACAATCTGAATGTTGTATTGTTATCCAATTTTATTAGGTTACAAATATTATACTAGGTTAATATTATGTGTAATATGTCGGTAGGGTGGGATGGTACTCTTAATATTTATTTGAAATCAGAGCATTTGGTTTCATCCGTATTCACACCAAGTGCCTGTTAGGAAATTGGGGAACGCTTCATACCCATTTTTTTTCATTATTCATATAAAAAGGTCGTAGCATACGTAGCGGAGAGATCTCTCGTACCGCACGGGACGGGACTGTTTTAACATCGTTTATATTAAAGTGTAAGTAGGTACTAACAAATATACGGGATAAGAACACGGACGAGCACCATGTGAACATTTCTTTAAAAAAATACTCCTCCAGTTACGAGAAAACATCCGTAACAAATGCAATGACCTTAAACTAGCTAAATTAGAAAGTGAAATGGTACACTTATCAATTATTTATGATTACATATTGATAATTAATAGTTGTGTGTCAAAATTATGAATACATTTGACTGATCTTCAAATTAGATGTTTCTAAAAATTTGTGACCTACTAGCTTCCTTTCTTTGTCTGCGAATATTTTTTTAAAGCATTTCTTAGAACTACATTTTTATGCATAAAAATGTTATTCTTTTGCGTATCGAAAAAATATAGAATAAACTTTGTTAATAATCAAAGATAGTTATGAAGTAAAGGAAATGTTATTTTCAGGTTCATTATAAACAGGTACTTATTCAACGTATTTTCTTTATATACATGTTTAGAAATGCTATTGTAGGTATTGGCAGTAGGTAAATACTATAGCTAATAAATCTGATTCTATTAAATGTAATGTTACTTCGATCTTTATCTTACCGCTTCCTTGAACTCTTCTGCTTCTAAATGTACATAGTGTGAAGATTATTATTACTGTAAGTACTTACCCATTAATAATTTTAAAAAATATTAAAGGTAAATTAAAGTCCTCAAAATTTTTATTTTATTGTCTATTCTATATAGTGCATAGGTGCAAAGTTATAACAGGTAAGAAATACCTATCGTACCAACCCAGTCCCTAGTAGCAAATAAACTACGTAAATAGGTAAAGTTTTCAAAATAGTAGTTTTGTGTCTTTTTAATGTTCGGAATGTTTATTTATTACCAAACTGTTGGTTGCAATTAGTTGGTACCAATAGCCGAATATCGCACGGCATAACATTTTAATCGTATCGTGTTAATAAAATAAGATTTCACACTGGGTATAGAATAGCAATAAAACTGTTGTTATGTTTTGAAGAAAAACATTTTTATTTAGATTATAAACTTTGATAAAAATAATTATATTAATAATATTTTTATGACAACTTACAAATATTCATATAAAAGAATAACGTAACATCTATGCAATTAAAACTTAAGTACAGTACAATTTAATAACGAAAATGTGCTACCACTTTCGGGTTGTGTTTAACTAGTGTGACTAATATCTCCTCGATCCGTGCGCCCGCGCCGCGCCGCGGCCGCGCCGCCGGGCCGAGCGCTCGCTTTTATATAATTTAACATAATTATCAATCCAATTGACGCAATAACCACCGATATTAGTTATATAATTACACACAATTTATAGTAAAACTCTGATTACATTGCACAACCATGTTGAGTGGCGCACTGCGCCCGGCGCGGGCGGCGCGGGCGGCGCGCCAGCCGCGCGCCCTTCTACCTACTAAACTGTGTATTATTGCTACTGACATTTGTGACTTATGACGAGATTCTGAATCACGAGCTAACATCATTGTAAGTAAACATTAAAGCTGCACAAATTATTTTAAAATAACTACATAAATAAATATAATTACTTGAATACGTATAATTATAAAAACAATGCTATAAGAGCCGGCCGTTCCCTCGTCGAGCGCGGATGCGGACTTTGAGCAATGAGTGCGTAAAATATAACACTTTCAAGGAATTAGAGATCCAGTCGTGGAGAAATATAACAAGTGTACGACAGCCGAAGTAATGGAAGATGAAAGTAATGCGAAGGACGGAACCAGTCACAACGCAGTCGCAGCTAGTGCGGAATGAAATAAAACAACACATTACATATAATACGTCATATCTTAATTAAAATTCGATCCCTACCTGCAAGTCACATGTGACACAGCAAATACAATTAACGTACTGTTACAAGAATCTACACCTAAGAACATAAGTACTCTAAATTATGTCATAATATGGCAGTTAATCGAACCGACCGCACTAGGCACATCTCTATATTGCTATCCTGGGCGACTTCGTCTACGACACGTCTTTTCACAGATATGTACAGAACCTTGTTCTGCATTTTGAATATTCGGTGGAGATTACTTAATAATAATATATTTTTTAGTAAAATTAGATATTCATTTATTAAAATTCGTCACTGATTATACCATAGATTTTTGTCATGATGAATTATATACTACTTACCTATAGGTTAGGTAGATATAAAACGTTAAAATTCGTATTGATATTGGTACGTACGATAGGTAGATGAGAGCAATTTTTTTACAAACGAGTAAAACTAAGTCGCTACAGAAAGATGGTTCTATTCGGCACAAAACCTTAAAATATAAATAAGTCTTGGACGTAAAATACTTCATAAACTAAATCGTTGTCATGGCCCGATAACCTACGTATCGAAATTCGTTTAATATAACAAATTTATTATCAATAAAATGCTTAAAACTATACACAAACCACTCCCATCATTGATAATGATAATGTTGTTCGGATGGACAATTTTTGTGACTATGTTTATATGACTATTACAATATTCAACATTGTGCAAAACTGTGACTGTTCTCGTAAACAAAATGTCAAATACGTCATTGCTTCATTATAATCTAAAATTTATTGATTGACGCTTTATAAAAAAAATTTATGAGTTTAGGCAAGTTTAATAATGAAATTCAACAAGTGATATCAAAATTAATATTCGTTGACTCCGTGAGAGCAATGTCCGCTTATTTGAACCTAAAACTAAAATCAACTTTACTACATGAATGAATTGAGCGAGCTTATAAAGCAAACTTATGCTTATAAAACTTAACAAAGTGGATGGCATTTAATTTGACTTAACTCACTTACATTAAGATATTTTAACATAATTATTATGACAAAGGCACTTGAAGATTTTACTCAGTGTAGATATAATATACCTACCTACTTACAAGTTTGTGACAAGAATTTCTTATTTTATCATCATGGCAAGAATAAAAGGTACCTGTTGAAACGTTAACTACATACCTAGTATGATAACCGGGTGAATGGCACACACGTTATATTCAGCAACAGATCATCGTCATATACATTACAACATTATATTAATTTCTGGTGACCAAACATCATTTTTCTCACGCCATCACCGGCAACGGAATCACGATGTCATTTCTAAGGCACTAAAGTATTTACACAACGGTCCCGCTTCGATCGCTCGGCTCACAACGACAACCCAAGGATTTGTGACGTTCGCTTTCAGTGTAGGGATGATGAATCGCTTACCAGTTAATTTCAACCTGAGATCGACACTTTTGAGACAACGTTATCCCATAAAGATTTTTCACGTTCAAGGGAATGTTAGCATTTGGACCGCCGCTTCAATCTCGTCGTTGGAAGCGGCTCCGCCATCGGCACGAGCGGCGCTAGGGGTCTAATGGCAGCTCTACGAACGTTATGTCGTAAAGGCGCTCATCCTCGCTGGCACCCGCCGGCCGCACCTCCAGCAGAAATAGGTCCTCGTTACAGTAGTATGCCAGCATCTCATCGTCAATTTTGGCCGTAATCCTGAAAAAAGTTTTAGTTAGTTCTCACGACCACAGCATCGCAATTCTATTATGGACCAAATCTAAAAGGTAAACGTGCAAATTAGAAACCATTGTATTATCTCAAAAAGAGGTAAAACTTCCAGACGAATATTTTAGTCGCAAATTATACTGTAATTAGGTGCTCGATTAATTTTGTGCTAGTGCTTGTCTGCAATGCGATTAAGGTATGGACTCAGATTAAGGTGTCGTGTTGGATTAGGAATGATTAAGTGGCACCTGTGAAGCTCATTAGGTACACGTGGGGACTTCGTTTCGTTAAGCTTTTAGTTAGTGGCGCGCCCTCGGGACAAGCGATGCTCCATATTAACGCGAGGCGGCCGGTGCTTTAACGCTTAGAGAACTGTCTGAGGCCAATGAAAACCACTTACCCTTTCTTGTTCTTTCGATAAAGATTATTAATTGCCGAACTTGAAATTTTGTACTTATTCTCAATCTGAAAATAAGCAGAAAATAAAAGAATTACAATGGGCCTTTCGCCATCTTCAACCGAGACGTCTCGTCTAACGGAACCGCGGCGTTCAGTAACCGGTCTAGTGGTTTCGTAGGGACAATTCGCGCGAGGACCAGCCGGGGTCCGGGGCGGCGGCCGGCCGCGCGGGTGTTAATTACAACATGCAGTTATGATGATCGTGTGTTTATTAGACGGGGTTATCAAGCGTCAGCTGCCGCGGCGCCGCGCGCCGGGCGGCGGGCGGCGGGCGGCCGGCGCCATCGGACGAAGCGTCTCGTTTTCTGGCATTATAGGTACTCCAAAACACTAAACACATCCATTAACAAACCACGAGAAATCGAAAGCGGCGCTGACCGTCTCGCTCGCTCGTAGTCACCGGTTAGCCGACTTCACCAAGGTTATAATTGTGCTTCCGCTGCGGGCGGCTGTGCCTTCGATACTTCATGTCTATACAGTACTGCCAGATTATGAATAGTTCAAGTGGAAATCGGAACTTATAGAATAACTTCCACTTTTGTCTAAATGGCAATACCTGCATTTTCGTGACGTATCGAAGGGTGAAAATTTTCCCAAACATCAATTATTAAAAGCAATAATAACCCAACGGCTAACATTAACTCACATATAAACGTAAAGTTTTATCCGATCCCGTTGAGCTATTGCAATACCCACCCCTAGAAGCACTAGCTTAATTGGAGGGGTTACAAAGTGTATTAGTAATGTGCCTTACATTTTACAGCAGAGGCTATATATAGCGAGGAGGATATGTTGCTATCCCACTATAGCCCATAAACCATTCTCAACACGGTTGGTGCTTGGCAAAACAAGTACCTCACACGTATAATGATAACATAAATCTTTTGTGTCTTTCATTTCAAGATAATCCGAGTATACTAGACATTTGTGAGTCCTAGCTGCGGTCCTTTTCTGACACATTCGTCTACTAAGCTCATTCTGTCTATACATTCGTTCGTATTTAATTATTTTTTGTTGCTGCTTATCGATATTTCACTATAGCCTATACTGCAGGGGTTCCCAAGCTTATTTTGTCTACTGCCCACTTTGAAAATGAATTATTTTTTAGCGCCCCCATTTTTTCATCTACTACTACACAACACCCCCGCACGCATTTTTTTCTGGGTCTTTTACCGCCCCTCTTTTGGCCTGCAGCGCCCACAAGGGGGCGTTATCGCCCACGTTGGGAAAGGCTGCTCTATGGTATATACTCTGTACAGTATGAAGGTACTCACCGCGTGGAGCAGGCCCTGCGTAGTGGGTGGCACGACGTGAAGCGGCGTGTACACGTCCTCCTGGTCCTGTCGCACATACAGCATGATGCGCTCGCTGAGCGGCGGCGTGGAGATTCGCGGCCGCTTGCCCAGCACGCCCTCCAGCTCCAACGAGTCCTTGCGGTCGCTGTAAGGGGACAGACATCCCACGTCCCGGTATCTGCACACACAAATAATAACATTAGTTTCAAATAATAACGACGGTCTTCATTTTAATTCAATTGGTTTATTACATGTTTCACCTTTGAAACGGATGAATAAAGGATAATAATTTATAAAGTTTAATTGTGTTTTTTGCTTCTAAATTCGATGTATGTCTACTATCGTACTTATTTTAATAGACATACATGTATTAAACACATTATTTTACTTATAAATAAATAGATGCTGAACGAAAGCATTTAACATTAATATAAATTATATTTAATGTTATATACATATTTAACGAGTATAAAAATCGTTAAAATTGCAGAAAAGCTGATGATGCAGATCGACAAACATTGATATCAGGGGTATCATTTTAATAAGTGTCTGTTTATTCCATACCTACGTGTGATATTCATTAACGATCATCTATATTCTTATTATAGATTCCACGATCAATTCTACCCATATGTTAATGTCATAGCACAGTAGACTCACGTATATAAATAAGCACGATAATATTTATAAATCACTGTAATGTGATTTGTTAGAAACATTTATGCTATCGCTATAATATTTGTTAGAGTTTTAAAAGTTTGATCATATGGACGGAATATTCACCCAGGCGTGTCTGGTGGGAAGTGGTTGTGGAATTTGAGCGCCGGCGCTTGAGGCTTCGCCGCGTGCAACAGGAAGGGCGAAGCGCCTTTGAGGTGGGCTTCAGCCAGCGACGATTCTTCGTGCCCGTAGAAACCTTGTATGTCCATTCCTGCTAATTTGTCGATGTCCTCGGCCGGGTTGAACAGCACTGGTGGCTTGCCCAGATCCGCCATCGAGTAGAACTCGCTGCGTTCCGTCACCGGGTGGTAGATCTCGTCCAATTTTTTTCTGTTCGTCGCTGACATTTTCCTCTTCGCTGCTCTCCTCTCTTCATCCCTTGTTTTCCTTTCAGCACCCTTCATTAAAAAAAACAAACATTAATAATAGCGTATGCGTATGCAATTTTTGAGTGAATGGTTTGTGATGTCTCACCTTATCACAGAACACTTTAATTTGACAGTAGCCCCTGTGATAGACTTGCGTGTCCCGCGGGTCCTCAAACGTGTCGATCTGTATATGTAGTGGTAAACCCTGCAACGAAACAATTAACACTATTAGAAAAATGACAACACCTAGATACTTTCGAATTTTTGATTTCTAATTGCAAAATGATGCCTAACCATCTGTGTCAATTTGATTTCAGCCATATGGGGAGTTGGAAAGAAGGCTAGGTCTAATTGACCAATTACATGAAGACATATCTCTCACGCTATTTTTGTATCCACATGATCTCATACATAGTCATAGAAACAAATCGACTATATTTTAGTCAAGCAATTTCACGCTTAAAGTCTACACTTATCTTAGAATGATAACAAAAAAGAACGGTTTTAATAAACGTTCATAAGGGATAATTGCGATAAATTTACGAATAAGGAAAAAATATGCACGTGTCTGAATCGAATTGCGTTAAAACGTCTTAATTGCGTTCGTTCGAGGTCGGGGCTGCGGCGGCGTCACTGCATTGGATAGGTAATTGAGAGGCTGATAGCGGACTGGTTCGATATCAGGCAATGGCGAGCGCGCCGCGAGGCTCACGCTCACGGCGGAAGCGGCGGGTGCATGACCGATTCCACACTAATTTATGAACAATGTTGCGCAAACATTCCATGTTTGAGAACCGAGGGATTGGGAATAAAAGAGTTATTTGCGTATCTTAAGAGTAAACATTTGTAAATTTCCGTGTTGCGTGTTCCGCGCGCGGGCTATCGCTTGCGCCGCGCGTGTCTCCGCCCATGCCCATGCGCCGCTTCCATGGTTATCGCGGCGTCTCCGGCGACAACGCGGTTACCGACCTCATGTCTTGACGTCAACGTATTAACGTATCTACTTTTCCTGTGCTAAACTCAATTAAATTTTGCAATGAACTAAAAATAACGTCATTATAGTTAAGTACTTACTGTACTAGCTATTTGGAATAATATTTTCTCGGCTTCATTTTCTCACGCCACAAGATGTTGTGCAAATGCACAATGCTATTAAATAGCACCTGTACACTGATCATACTACGATCACCAATAATTTATAATCAACAGATAACAAAGGGTTTTCCTCAACGCGAGTCTTGAGCAGAATATAATGTAAACAGATGTATTTATTTTCATTGATTTGAATTTAAATACATTAACATAATAAGTTTGCGGTTATTATGTATTACACCTAATAATTAACCAGACTTTGATTGGTTACTTTGTGTGTTATGTGAATTGTTTACTGACCTTAACTCCTTTTTGACTGCTGAAATCTGTACTTAGGCACTGTACGGCAATATTGATCTGAAAGAAAAAAAAATACATTGATAAGTCATTAAATATTAAAATACATTAATCCGAAAATAATCACCACTAATGGGTAGGTAATAGTAGGTATTATCGTGATAATTCCTTTAAGATATACAATAAACAGTTAGCTATATATATATATATATATATATTATTTTTATTAATAATAAGTTAGCCTCTATTATATGCGAGTACTGATGTTGATGTTGCGGGCGAAAAGTTGTAGTGAGCAAGTAATATTGCGGGCGGAGGGCGGCGCCCGCGCCGGCGGCGGCAGGACGTTCATTACTGCGGTCTATGCAAATGAGTGGCTCGCGTTCTGCCCGCACCGACACCGTCGCTGAAGCCCGTCCGCACCCATATTAAGTGTCACAAACAACTCACATCCGCTACGGTTTCGCTAGCCAACAATAAATAATTTGTTACTATTCATAACTGACCGGTAGCCGCACGACTCGAGCAATTTACAGCAATAAAATAAATCAATGAAAAATTGCTTCAATATCATTGGCAACTGTTTTCATAAAGCTGGGTAATTTTTAGCTATCAACTTTACGATCAGACTCAAAATTGTGATTCGACGTAGAAGTCGTTAAATGTTAATAGCTCCCTTGACTGGCATTAGCATACTGTCATAGAATTGAGGCTATTTCACGCGGACTTTTAATTGTTTGATGAATATTTAAGAGGCTATTTACATTAACATTATCAATGAAGTGCCATTTGTATAGTATAGACATTGTATAATTTTATGTAAGCAATTAAAACACAGTGGTCTTTATTATTCAACAATATAATGAGGGTTCACGATGGACGCGCCGATCGGCTCCCAGCCTGCGCCCGCGCACCGCGCCGGACGTTCCGCGTTTTTTTTGTTTCATTTGCAAAAGGCACTCGACCAAATAAGGTTGCGGTACTCTATTTAATTATTCCTTATTAGGTGTAATAAAATCATAATTTGAGTTTTAATGTTGTACGTATACTGGGCGGTAGCGATAGGTAGGATCAGTATGCACAAATAGATATGCCCATATTTTAAATCGCCAAGGTGAGTCGTTATTTGGTGCGCACTGATGCTAGCTGACAGAAAGATGCATTAATAACTGAGCGTGTAAAAATATGAATATTTAGGCACCTATGTCTAACTCTCTTCTTAGTCGGGCACTCTTGTCAGAGTGGTCGTGGTAATGGGTTGCACTGTTCGGACATGGACGCTGCTCTTGCTATTTTTCTCCACGTATCTCGATGTAGGGCATTTCGGGAACATTCTACTATGGGACATGTCACCATGTCTTACTAGGTAACATAATCCTTAACATTTATGAGGAGCGGATTATAAGCAGAAGTATAAGTAAGCAGAGTAAATACCTTGGCGGCGCTCTCGAGGGGGTTCCAGTAGATCGCGATGGCGTTGTGCGACACTTCTTCGATGCAGCCGGCGAGGCCGATGCTGTTCTTAGTGTCTGCAACAAAACGACAACTTGTCATTAATCTTGTCCTCGGATAACTGCAGTAATGTCGGCGAGATTTCGATTAAGATATCATCGCACGATACGTCATCGGCGACGGAAATTTATTTGCTGGGCGTGAATAATCGCATGATAGGATCGATTTATTGACGATTCCAGTGTTTCCATTTCTGCCCTTCCTAGATTGAAGTTTATGGACCGTAATTAGTGCATTTGTATGCGCGCTGATTGCGAACGACAGAGATTATGAGCATGCTATTAATAATCCTGATGTATCTTATATGTGGAACGGTTATTTTATTATTATTGTTAAAGTATTTTCATGATACCTAAGTAGTTATACCATGGAGTTTCGTCTTGCAAAGTCAACCATGAAATTAGGTTATCAATTTATTTATTTTTAGGTTGTCAATCGGCTAGAAAATAGTGCAATTTTTTCCAGTGTCGAGTATTTCTTGATAATTGTTATAAATATCTTAGATGATAACGTTGATGATGATGAAATGAATCCCCTAGCCCTATCAGTAAAGCTTTGGATACATTTTGGACATCTTGGGAGAACTTGAAAAGTCAAGTTAAAATATTTTATTTTGAATTTACTTCACTCGTGCCTGATTATGATCACAGAAAATAGACATCTTCACGTTACAACTTTCCGCCAAAAGTCGATTATCAGTTTTAAGACCAACTCCTATAGTTAATAACATGTTTCCATTATGGCTGTGATGTGCAATTTTCTAAGATCAAATCAATAACAAATGACAAAGATAGACCTTGCTTGATGTTGAAGTGAAAAAGGAATATCTAGCGGCGTACTGAGGGCATCATTGATCAAGGAAACCGCATTATGATGATACTTATTTTATAAGAAACAACTACAAACACGTGGCACTTAAGACATGGTAGTCTTGTACAAAAGACTTAGTTATTCAAACTTTGGGTGCTCCAAATACATACACGACAGGCCTGAATATGCGCGGGTGTTTGTTAGTGATCGTCACCAGTGCTGAGCGAATGTTTGCGGGGCGGGGGCGAGGGCGGGGGCGTGCGTGGGCGCTGGCTATCAGTCTGGCAGCAATCTGTGCGGCCCAGCCTCGCTGGCTCCGCTGACGGGTTTACGAGCCGCCGACCAGCACCGCCCGCCCTCCGACACCCGTATTGTTTTAACAGGCTCAACAAATTTACGAGTCCACGCAACATCCTGTTATGTGCTAATAAATCCGCCCACGACTGGCTGACTGAACTCTCTGTGTTCAGATTTACTGGCCGATGAACAAACAATCGTTTTTCTTGATAGATATGACTGTCAAGACGCGCTGGCTGTGTACGTTATCTGTGTTGTGTTGTAAATTAGAACATAAGCTATGATTATAGCATTTTCTTGGTATCATATTTTTTATCAGAGCGCTACTAATCTGAGATAATTGACCTACAACATTCATCAAAATGTAGGCGTGTATTGTAAATCTGTGTATCAAATCAATTATTTTTACTTAGTTAAATTTCTCTCATATGAAGAATTCGTTGAAACCTAATTATGATTTTACGGTACTTTTATAAATTGTAAATGTAAAATACGATGACGAATCGAGGGCGCCTATACCCACGAACAACGTCGTAACTAATCAAGAATGCTTTCAGAACATACATTTATGCGGCTTACGATCACTGATATATAAAATACAAACGGATAATCCTTAATATCGTCAAAACAAAGTAATGCTCGGGACTAATCTGTCGAATCAGTGAAGCGTGGTATTAAAGAAAAGTGTCAAAAGATATAAGTGTGGAGGTAAAGAAGCTGCGCTGGTACGAGCGCGGACACGCGATACAAGGAGACATGAAGGTAATCGGAGAAGGCATTGTGCGGGTGCGCCGTGCGTTGCAGCCCCGCGCCCGCCGCCCCCGCCCCCCGCCGCGCTTTCACACGCCCGCGCACAGGTGTCCGGTGTCGCCCTTGACGCTGCCCCCAAGTTCGTTGCATACATCCATGGTGCACTACCTACCTTCAATACCTACACAACAAGCAGACTCTATCCTATCCCCGCTTACACAGCTCTACTAACATTTTTAGTCTCTACTAACATTAGTAGTCTTGAATAACATAGAAACGCACCTCGATAAGATTGGGAATGAATATTATTTCTCTACGCAAAATCATACATAAACATAAACAAATATACCTAAAAAACTTAAGACTATTACGGATGTAATAAAAAGTACCTAAATATATTTTACCAAAACATTATCTTAGTTTTTGAGAAATAAAATACAAAATTCCTTTGTGCTTAGACATTATTCATTCTACATAATAACGACAACAAATGAAAAAATAAAACTTAACTAACATCGAGATAAGCTAAAAAACCTTGACATTAAACTTGGCCCGAGCGCGCGAATTAATGGCTTCCATGTTTTTATTTTCCTTGAGATTTAATTTATAGGTAGTGTTTGTGGCCGCGGCGTCACTCATTACAAATGCTACAGGCCTCGGTTAAGTAATGTTAGAATGTGTAAAGTGTCATATATCAGCGCTGTTTACTTCGAGCCGAGCGATTAATAAGCAAGCATTCCACTGGTGACGCAACTCGCTATTCGGTTGATGTCTCGCAAGATTATAAAATAATATATTATTTTTAAAATGTCAAAGCAGAACGTGAGTAAAAGTATTAAAGTTATTTTTGGGAGTTTAATGATGCTTCATGTTTTGTGCGTCTCGCTAATTAAGACGAATTCGTACGTGAAATTATGACTGTTCGAATTACCGATGCCAATGCCACAGACAGTAGCTTGACAGCTTTGTTAGATAAGTAAAAACAATAACTAGGTAATATACCTGTCGGTTAGCAACGGGGCGTTATAGTTGTGGGGCGGCTGGCGCATGGCGGGGCGTGTGGTCGTCCTCGTCGTGCAATTAACATGCTAATGAGTGCGTTAACCGATATCATCGTTGTAATTGTTCCCGCGCGAGACTAGTTGTATTGTAAAATTGCTTATATGTCCCTCTCCCCTTTGTATACATACATAATTGCACATTTCCAACCGTGTCTAAACAGGCCGCACCAGCGATCCGCAGGTGTTTCCACTCTGCCTCTAGGTTAAAGGTTTCTCACGAATTTTAACGATTTCCTGTTACTGAGTCAGCGCGTTCATAGCTCATCGTACCAGATATCTTTATTACACGGTTTCATTCGCCTCCTCGGGGAAACATCACATTTCGTTGCATATCTTTAATCCGGTTAATAGTCGAATGAACCATTACGAGTAATATGAAGCTCCCGAGAAGGGATGGGAGCCGCTGCGGCTGAGCTAGGTGGTGCGCGGCGCCAGCGGTGTTTATTTTTAGTCGCAGCGATTGATAGGTCCGTCGGTCGGTGTGAGCCGCAGCCGACGCGCGCGTTATTTATGCAAAGGTCCTAACGAGATATATAATGGTGGTCCGCGGGGCCGGGGGGTGCGTCTCCGCGGCGCTCTGCCCGCAGCCGGTGATTAGGTGCTGCGTGCCGGGGGCCCCGCGACACCGCACGCAACCTCGCAGACATGTTTCTGTGTCGCCTCGAGCACGACTCTGTTTTTGCACATCAGGTATCGTGCCTCGAGTCCCCGGTAACTACGAGCTACTGTTTGAACGTACAGTTTGCAAAAAAAACAGTCATTGTTTACAACATTATCATCTTAATACTTCTGTAATTACATCTAGAGAACCTAAATATAATCGCTCACGCAATACACTATTGTTAATTGATATAAACACTTACCGGCATCTAATATCCTCTGCTTGACTGAATGCTGTCTGCCGTGCCAAAATTGCCACGCTTTGATTTCGTCTTCATGAGATTTTTCTTCTCGGAACATTAACATCACCACGCTCTGTAACAAGTAAAATGAAGAAAATGTAAGTAGGGTATTTGTCACACGAGATCCCGTTAGAATGTAATTAGCCTGTGTCAATAAGACAGCAAATGAATTAACAAAGAGCATGCGTGGTCATTAAAACCACCTGACATCCAGTAACTATGCTTTAACATTATTTATTGCGAACATTTAATGGCGAAAGTACTGGCGAAGCGCCGTGAGCATTTCGCGAATACGCAAAACGCGATTACTGGCGCGCATTTCTCAGCTATTACGTTAAACGAGCGCGATTACGTCGTTACGGCGAGCATCTTAATTTCATACGCATTTAAATGCCCTTAAAAAGTAACGTGAAACCTTTCAACTGTTTCCGTTCAGTTGAAAAAGTGAAATATGTTGTTAGGACGATTTCTATTGACGCGTTAGAAAATTAAGTGAAAAAGAAGTGGCTCGCGCGAGGCGTGGTGCCAATGCGGTCTGCGCCATATAGGGCTAACGACGAGAAAGTCCCTCGGACGTCGCATGGGATTGACGGATCAGCGCGACCAGACGCGACGCGGCGCGGCGTCCAACCGCGCCTGCTCTATCACCTAGCCCAAGCGGTGCGCAACCCGACGCGACGCATCGTACTAATTGTTATAATATATGTATACATCATATAATGACAATTATAATATACATCATGCTAATTGTAAACATATTAATTGTTAGAATCCCATTTTTTTTCATTTCTCTATCAAAAGCAAGACTCCGTAATGATTATGTTATTACATAATTTTAGCATAATACACGGCTTACACGAGGACAGTAGGCAAGTGTACTTAATAGATTCCAAGCCAAGGGGACTCTAGCTCCTTTTGTATACTCGCGTACTGTCCTAGTGCAAACTAGACATATGAGATGATGAACATAAAAGAGATTTTAGGGACTTTCTGGCGGGAAAATGAACTGTCAAGTTGTCAATTTTGTTTTATTTTCTGTAAATTGTGTTTAGATATTAACGATTACGTGTTTATAAAAGTGCATGAGTGAAGAGAAATCAAGTAAAACAGTATAGCTTTTCTTAGAATTCTCCCAAGATATCCATTAAAATATCGAACAAATATTTTACTTGACACTGGCAAATAATTAAATAATAATAATATTTTGTAGCCGATTGCCAATTTAAAAAAAAGAAGAAGATGTTTTGGATATTTCGAAAACAGTCGTTGACGTCCATCGACGCACTTTACCTGGCGACCAATAGCAGCAACTCAAAAAGTGATTCTATACTGACCCAAGCTCAAATACCTATTTACAACTTAACTGTGACTTAGACGTCATTATCAGATCATGAATATGCATGAAGTACGATAAGCTAAATACGATGAGGTATTCACGGTATATATGCGGCAATTACGACGGGACTGCAATTAAATACAGCAAGGACCTTCGTTCAGTGTGGACTAGGGCCCATAAAAACACTATTTTACTATAAATCGAATAATTTACGATCAATTTGAGTTAGCTAATAGCTGAGTATAAGCGGGACATGGGCTTTCTCCGGAGATCGGGCGCGCGCGACGCGCACCTAATCAAACTGCGCATAGTAATAGATAGCCCATGTATAAAATAGTAACGGTTCACACCGCCTCTACCTGACCGTCTCAGCGCGTATAATAAATAAATAAATATAAACATTCACCACTTTATTAGAATTCCCGAAGCCGGTAAGCATTTGACGAAATACATAATACATGGTTAACTGTAAATTCGAATTGGCTATATCGCAGCGGCGATGTTCCGATTGGAGGCAAGTTGTGTGAATTAAATTTGGAGTTTGTAGGAGTATTTTTATCACAGTCCATAATTTATTAGTGGCAGTCAGTCGCAGAGTTAACTGCCCACTTTTGTTTATTGTGTTCGGGCTAATGATCCATAAACACTTGCCAACTAATTTAGAGTCCAACTGGCGACCGTTTACGTAATTTAACGCCTATTTTGTGGTCACAATGGTATTAACAAGGTTGATATTATTGCACGACAGAGATACGTTGTAATAACAGGCAATCATAATTGTTTGACTTACTCTACAATGTATCACAGACAGCGGGTTGTTTTGATTTCATTATATAAGTAGTACCTTAATTTGACATTATCCATGTTCGTTGGGGTTGTTGCGAAAATTGCAAGGCATGAGTAATATTTAACGTTCAACGCTGCTATTAAAACGGTTTAATTACATGTTTAATAATTTATTGTAGCTGGTGAATGTATTTAATTACCATATAATATTATATGGTATATAATATTTAATTTACCCAGTTGTATTTGATTGAATACTAGCTGCGCCCCGCGATTTAGTGCGCGTGGATTTTAGTATTCTGAACTATTCTGGAGGTATCCTTACATTTTCAGGGACATAAACTATCCTACATGTTGATGTTGGTGTGAGTTATCGCTATGACAAGATTAATTAAAATCTGGCCAGTGAATTTTGAGCTATAGCTTTATGTATATACCACAGGAAGTATCATTAATGTTGGCTTGGGTCATAAGCTATACCATGACTAGTTTTATCAAAATCCGTCCAGTAGTTTTCCGTGCTGTGCGGTCGGATGGATAAACAGACGAAAAGTTGGATTCGTTTTCTGTATCAAAAATTATGTCCGTTTCGATTATTTTTATAATATTTAATTTATAGGAATGACCTATAACTGTCATATTATATGTTATTATATAGATGGTTGCTATTTAACGATTTTACAAATAACAACAAGGCAATAGCTGAAGAGCGATAACTGTTGAGGCATATACTTTACATGATGGTTGTACGCAATTATAGGTATTTCTGTTTCACAGTGATGTGGATTCATGTCCACATAGAGCGACAAACGCGTGGGCCACACGCTTGTTCCGTTCGTTAATTGGATTTTTAATCCGATACGACAGAATTATGTTCTTCACGTAGCATCAAAAAATATCGCGCATTCACCTCGTATTTGTTGGTAATATTTTATCATTATGCGATTCAAACATTAATATTTTAATCGAAATATAAAACATGATTATGTAGAGCGAAAATTGATAACTCATATAACTTGTGACGTTTACGACTAAATTTGACTTAGATGTTGTTTGTTACCTAGTTATACTATAAGGACTTACCTTATATCTTAACGCCCTTTCGTTTTATGTGTTGTGTTGCAGCTTGTTCGTATTATAAATGTAAATTCCTACCACGATATCAACGCTACATCTTATTCGACTTAATAATGAAAAGTTGTCGAAGTAGAAGCGTGCTACCGATCGCCTACGAGCACGATGACTCATAAAACTTTACCCTGCAACTTGAGTGGTACGGAAAGCTACTCTCATTTATAATATTTGTATGTTATTTTATGCTATGCTATATATGTATATTTTATACATACCTACACTTAATTGGGGCTCAAAAACTCCATGCAGATAATTAAATTAATTATTGCATTAAGAAAACAAGGCCGGTATTACATTTTTATTTGTATTCAAAACATTGCTCGGGTTTCACAAGAGCGTCCACAGTTTGGGCTGTTCGGGCCGGTTACTTCCAATATTTCGGACCGTCAATTAATTAATCGAGTGTATCGACATTCGACCCGATTTCAGGAGCTCGGTTGACAGTATGAGTTATCTGATTAAGCACGCTTTCTCTCGGCGTGTGTGACACACGCCGCGCCGGCGACTGTTGTGCCCGTGTGTCGCTCGATGCGATTACGCTCCGACAACCACTCTGCATTAATTTCGTCACTCTATTTGAATAAATAACCAATTGCATATTTATATCACATATAACTACGCAATCAGATGATCTGTATCTAAAATTTACATTTGACAGCCAGCGGGCACATTAATCTTATCATAAATAGGCAGTACTAAAATAATTTGCTTAAAAGAATCCATTAGAATGGTATCTAAATAAACAACGGAATTAGATCTTCAAACTCGTAAATTCACTGTCGCTGACATTGTTAACTGACTTTTATTTCATTTATTTAAATAAAATATTTATATAACAACTCATTAAATATTTATGGTAAGTCAGTTACAGCTGGGAAAACGTGGTTTCTTAAAATAAAGATTAACTCATTTAACTAATACACGTTTTCCCCTAAGATTTTCCTGTTGGATTAAACATGAGCAATTAGGTTTTTCTAATAGTTTTTTATTACTAATACATTTTAAAATTCCCAACATTACATTGAGAAAGCCGCGGATATACCCAGGCGTAACGAAAGATAAACGATCTAATTAAGCGTAGTGGCCGGACATGTATTCACTTTACTCCTATATCGACGTCTATTTCTCATCGCCGGCGTTGTTGTCGGCAAGGCTATAGATATGTGTGCGGCACCACTAAATAACTAAACACCTGCCTTACCTATAAATTGAGCGCTAATAGCATCGTTAACGTAACAATTACTCCAGATTATATCTTAGGTTACGTTGTAGTGCATAAGCGCGCAAGTGTTGCATGGCGTGATATGGCAGAACGATTTTCTAGCATCATCGCATCATCTGCCCACGTTGTAAACAATGCGCGTAATTCTGATGTCGTATCGCGGATCGGAGGCCATTTGTGTAGATACGCGAGTCATGGCTTTTTACCCGTCTCAAATGCTTCCTCGTTAGCCGCGAGGCCGGGGCCGGGGCCCATCCATCAGCCCCTATCTATTTTATGACAATTATTTATGTTCGCTGCGTGGCAAAACTATTTCGCTCACAGTTGAGCTTTATCGATAGCGCAAAAGTAATGTCCTGCCGTCTGGATACGCTATATCTGTTACGGATACGTCTGTTTGTTAAGTGCGCTAGTTGTCCGTGCTAGTTGTTTTAACGCCTAGGTTATTTGCTGTGAATGTTCTCCGCAGTGAATGTCGGTTTCGACATAAATTCTGAGCGGAACAGTGGGTGTAACTGCCGCGCGGGTGCCTACGTGTCGGTATTTATTTCACATCAGGTGAAATATATCAATGGCCATTTTTGTCCCGTAAACAAAGCGATAACACTATACGTGTTTCCCTGGAGCCGGAGTGTTAGCCGGGCGCACAGTCTCGCGTCACAGTCGTAGGCGCTAACTAGTAAAATATTCATATGGAATTGTATTCCATACTTTCTAATCTATATCTCAAATGTAGGGATAGGATTTTCCATTGCTAATATATGTAAGAAAACCCAAGAATATTCAAATTATGCGTAGTTACTGCAGTGAAATGTTTAAAGTCTTGCAGGGGTATATTAAGTGCACATTACGTGGTGCGTGCGTGCTGCTTGAATTGCGGAGTGCGGGGCGCCCAGGCCGGGCCGCGCCGCGAGCTACGGGAGATTGCTACAGATGTGCAGCTTCCGCCGGCGGACAAATTACCCTGTGTTCCTGCGCATCACATAGCCATGTATAATTGAATATTAACTACGTGAGAGTAAATTAGCCGAATAGCCAACGCAAATGTGATAGTACCATCATGTTAAAAATAAAGTTTCTTAGGTAAATGTACTGGTGATAGTTTTTAACATTGAACATAATCTTGACTAGGCAGCGTAGTAAAACAAGTAGCTTTACCGACATGTTAATTATAGTTCGCTATATAGCATTGCGCAGCACCCGGTGACCGCTAAATCTCGATTAAATCGAAGCAGCAATTCCCGCGATCCGTCGAGCGTCGGATTAACATCCGAAGTCGCGTTGTAACACTAATCTGCTTAAATGTCGAAAGGAAATGTCAGATTGTAATGTGCAGGGCTCCGAATGGAGCGTGATGCGGCTTAGCTTGCACCACCTCCCGCTAAGAGCCCTGCTTTCCAACACGCACATTCCTTTATCTAATACTGTGACTATTTGTATTGCTTCTCTGTTACTTGTCTTACCCCTTCTTACCTTAGGTATATTGATTGGTTACAATAATTTAAGGTAACTAATTATTAAGTTAGATTACTAGAGCTATCGGTTTATGATTTAATAAGATCAAGTTATTATTTGTCTTTTATAAAAAAAAAACTGAGGAAGGAAAAAGATCATAAAGCGGACTATCCAGAAGGCCAACTAGGTCCGGGTCTAGGTAGACCAGATAATAATGCGGCTATGAACCGTCCGTGGCCGAAAACACTTGGCCAAAATCGGCAAAAAGAGGCGGCTAGTTCTCAACGGCCTAGGGCGGCCAAAACTTCAAGTTCGCCTCTGCTTATGGCTCACATATTTTTTAAATTTTCCCATAAGTTTACTACCGTGAAACGCAGTGGGTACTTAAAACATTCATTGGTTTATCAGTTTGACTACATAGTAACAAACTTAATGAATATTCATTATAAATCATGGAAACGACTTTATTAAGGTTTGCTTTAATTTTTAAGATAATTGTAAACCTTGTATTTAACAATCTACCTAGTTTATATGCAATAGATAATCTACTACCGTAACAAGACATATCTTGAGCGATATTTCTCGTTTACTAACTCTACAATTAATTTTGAACGTAATAAAGTTAACAATTGCTTTTCTAGAACCTTTAGCAACTGTGTCCGCCACGACAGCTGTGCTTAAGTCGAGTCATTTTGGCGTTGCATAATTGTATCTTATATCACCCTAATGTCGCTGATTACGGCAGTTGTCAGACCCGATGCTATCGAGGATTGACGCTAAATACGAGCGCGGTGTGACAGCACCAATATCGAAACAATGAAGAACTTCAGATTGCGTAACACCATTTGCGACAAGCTTTGCCATGTCACATGAGTAAGGATTTGTTTGTGAAAGTTTAGCAAAAATGTTTCACTACTTAGTTAAAGCTTGCGTTATCGGAGCACACAATAGACGGAAAACCCCCACTTTAGGGTTTTTTGGTTTTACAAATTAACTTCCAGCAGTTATGTAAACTGTGTTAGAGTGTACTTAACTGGACAAGTGCTTTTGTTAATTTGAAGTGCAATCCGTACTGATAAACCAACAATTTCAAAACGACGCCCGAATATATTAAATTAATAGTTTTTACATACAACGTACAGCCTTTTTAACCGACTTCAAAAAGGAGGTGGATCTCAATTTGGTTGAATTTTTATAGGATATTCAGACAACACACGGCGTACGCAGCAAGTGGAACCTAAAAAAACGCTGGTCAAGCATCTTAACACACGCACTCACGAACATATATAAAAAAGCTATGTCCAAAACTTCTTAGTCTATGCCGGACGATTTACCGGGATTTTTTTTTTGTATGTGGTAACATTTACCACTACAAATGTGCTGAAAAAGTGGCTTCACTTTGCTAGTGGCAACGATACGTCTGAACTACTAAACAAATCTGCTACACACCGTCATTAAGAATCTTCCTCTGCATATTTTATCCCTGATGTTATAAAGATCATTATTACGATAGCAGAATGATTATGGTATTCTAACAATACAATAACAGAAATATTTTGATTATAAGCTGTAATATCATTCTTGAAGTTAATAAATCGTAACAGAAAACTAATTGTGACTAATTAAGCCTTATTACACGCGTTCGTGCGCTGCACATGCAATAAAGTTATATAAAACTGATTTAATTTATGTAGGTGTCAGTCCATTTTGGACATTACAATATTTCAACCTTTTTCACGAGTTTCGTACTGTCAGCAAAATAACTTTTGATATGCTATAAAATACCTTTAATACCTACCCAAAAAAAAAAGTGAAAATGTGTTACAGAACCAATTACCTCTAGTTATGTGTTTTCAGCGATTAATTACGAGGCGAAGGCATTACCGAATAATACGTAATATTTCGAAAGTGTAATAGTTATCGAGTTGTGTTACGCGAACCTGAAACCGAACGTGGAAAATTCACGCTCGGTGGAGCGGCGCGCGCGCACCCTGCCGTGCGGGCCGAACTATGCATGTTTGCGGTGTTTTTACCTGATTTGTGTCTTGTAAGTACTTTGCAAATATAAGTTCATCAGAAGAGGTCATGTGTTCAATATCATTCAATGATAAAGTGATCATCACAATGCAGGGATAAGGAAAGTTTATATTTAGTCGAACTACATATTGCTATAATTAATACATTTCAGGTCTGTTCGCATTCCGATTTCAATGAATTTTTAGTGCCAACTTTTATAATTTATCCATGCCTACAATATACATACCTTTCATGTTTTCAATTTTATGGAAATGTTAGAATTCGCTTTTTGTTGCATTTGGGTATAGCGTAAATTTCCTTATCATAAGTTATCTATGTCATAGACCTAAGACTTCTTTTTTAATAATATATAATGTAACATATACTATTTTATTATAGTTTTCTGTAGGTTTGATTTTTTTTCTGCGACCATATTGGTATAGGATCGTGTATAATATATAATCCCCCTATGATCAAGCCAATATCTACGAAAAGCTTCCGTTTCGTCATTACTACCGACGTAAATGTTGCATACAATGGAATTTAATTTTGTTAACAGATTGTTTTGAAATTACAAAAAAAATATTATGTTAAGTAGTGTCCTTTGATTAAATCACAGAAGTAATATTACCATGCAAAAGTAACAATTAATGACTCGAAGGTCGCCAGGCCATAATTTTATTGGGTTCTTCTGTAATGTGCCAGGCAAGAGAATAAATGAATAAAAGTGCTCGATACTGCCCGCGACGTGGCCACATGTTGTAGATAATTGAATATCCGCCGTTAACGGGACTGGTCATTTGCAGACGACGTAGTTATCGGTTTTTTTATTGCAAAAGAGAATTACCAAAATATTTATTAGTATGAGAAACAACGAAAGCGAAAAAAGTAATTAGGTACATTAAAATCACATAAATTACACTTAAAAAATAAGAAATGGCATAAAAAGTACATTATGTTGAAGCGAGAAAGATGTTGATAAATATTAGCCAACGTATCTTGGAGGTATTTTTACATTCTTACATATAATTGTCACCCGATGTGACTAGGTACGTACATATTTTAATAGAAAATCTTATATTTAAATATGAGGTTATGACACCTTACTAATAATTCCTGTTAACTATTAAAGTAGATGTTTACTTAAAATTTACCCACGATAATACTATATAAAAAATTGGGTAAGTTTAATTTGATGAAGAATGTCTATCGCGAGTCATTTAAAGAAATGCCGTTGCTGAGAGCTTTCTGTTGTATAATTCTGCAATTTATAATCATTAACGTTTTTCTGATACGACAGGGCTCGGAGCGCGGCGGGCAGGGTGCGCGGCGAGCGCACCGCGCCGCCGCTCGACGAGGGTGCAACCCAAATTGAGTCATCTCAACAACAGTGATTGATGACGACCGTGATTGGCAACTCGCTACTATCAACCGAGTGCATGCAAATTTCGAATAAGTTTTTTTCTCTCCAGAAACCTTTTCTCGGGAAGTTGAGAACGGAAATTTCATTACAGCCGATTGCCCCGTGTGAGAAATTCCCTGTTTGCCTCGTATGTCGATGCATACGGTCGAAAGGTGCGCGCAGTAGGAACTGCTCAGAATGCAAACCGTTATAATCCCTCATCAGCGTAATATGTTCAGTGTAAAAGGCATCATTAACGATTGCCTTAAAAAGGCAAACGGGAGCAATCATTAAAATCGCAAAATATTACAAAAAGAAAATAAAAACAACGTCGTGTCTCGTTACGCCAGTTTCCGTTGCTACGAAAGTGAACACAATGATGTCAGTGCGCCGATAAAAACTCGTGTAAAAAATGCTCTGAATGAGTAGGAGCTGAACACGCAACACACGGCTTAATCGCGACTCAGAATAAATAGATCGAACGGAAGTTTATAACATTGTAACCAGTTTAATTTAGGTACACACTAATACTGCAACTAAGGTAAATCGATATGGAAATACAAATATTCAGCATTAATTACATCGCCAATTTTCTCACACCTAGACACATTTTAATAATGCATTCAAAAATGGATTTATGCTTTACTAGCTGCGCCCGGCGGTGTTACCCGCGATAAAAAGTATGAAAAATTAAAACATCTATCCCACGGGAACCATACATTTTACCGGGATAAAAAGTAGCCTATGTGCTATTCCAGACTATAATCTATCTCTGTGCCAAATTTCATCCACATCCGTTCAGCCGTTCGGGCGTGAAAGAGTAACAAACATCCATCCATCCATCCATCTATCCATCCATCCATCCAAACTTTCACATTTATAATATTAGTATAGAAGTATAGATTAGTATAGATGTCCGTCGTAACATTCAACACTAAATAAACTTATTGCACATATAAATCACTAATTGGGAACTTGGTGGAAAGACCGGCTTTTATTGGTTTACTCAAAATCACATGTGATTAATGAAATCAGATTTTTATAAAACTGTAACTCGACATCGTCGTCAGCTGAGGTGACTCGCAACCCTTCACGTAGTGCAGAATATCAAACAACCATTCGGTGTCACTAGCGCGGTGATTAATTGCCTCTATATGCTGTGATTGATTGAACTTCTTTCAAGTTTTTTATAGAACACTTCTTCCACGGAACGAGACCCATTTGGTCTATTCAATTGGGCTAACGTCTTTTTAGATAACATTTTAAAATAATATTTGTCATCGAGCATTTTAATGCAAATGTGTTGTCTTGGCGTGTGAACCCCAGAGTAGAGATTGAGTCGATCGTGTATTTGGTGCAGTGGTTTTTAATTAGGTGCAGAATCCGAAATCGTGTTTGTGTCAGTCGGGGAGAGCCGCGGGGCGACGGTATCGCGGCCGAATCCAAAGCTCCGCCGCAACAGGGGCGTGCCAGCCGTAATTACTATCCCGCCACGCACACCCGCGCCAGCCAAATCTCTCTGTTTACTAAAATTTCTTACAATCTCTTAACCGCTTTTTGGCACGCAAAACGTATTCAATTCGAATCGCGTGTGAATTTTTTTTTGTTACGGTTGATAACGATGAAATTGTTCCGTAGATATAGTGTAGGCATGTTTATAAATTTTTTGCTCGATTGGTATTAAATATCGCTGTTAAAATACAATAAAATACGCCGTGGGAGAATCGTTTTACGCGTAGGTACCTACATGTCTTCACAAAATAAGAAAGCTTTATTAATTGTTCCAGGACTTGCACGAACGTGGCGCTATTTATCTCGAAGCCCCACCCATACATAGAATCGCCGAGATTTTTCTTTTTGGGAACGTAAGGAATTCTCGTTACTGCGGCGAACACGATGTTTGCCGCATTGAAATTATTTTATCATAATGCGGTATAGTTATTGTTTAAAGCGCGCGATATTATCCGAGCGCGCTCGGGCTCCCGGGGCGGTCATTGTATTCCTATATGGCGAATGTCAAAAGCGTCGTCTTAATTATCGGGCGCGGCTATACAATGCGGACTCGATTGCGGCGAGATAAGCTTGTACACCTATCTGAGTTCGCATTGAATGCGATACCGCGGCCAGACCGGCCAGACTCGCGGCCCACTTACTGTCTTAATAATAACTTCAAACGTATGTCGCATTGTATCTTTGATTATTCAGATCTAAGCCTATTGAATCGAGATAAAACGTGCTTGAATTATGTTGTGCACAAATAAAATGAAATTTCATCTGTTGAATATCGATAGGCGAAAATCAAGAGTGAATCTTTACTACTAGTTACGCTTAAAAGGTGTTGTGTGCGGTACAAAAGATTAAACTAAAATCAAAACAATACAAAAAACTCACTTCAATAATCAAAACCAGATTAACCAGATCGGCAAAAGTGGAATTTCTGGTTTATCTTGATTACACAGTTAATGTGTGGATTTGGTGCAATTTTATTGTTTCAAACTTCTCATGGTGAGTGTGATCCATCATCTTGTTTTTCCCAGGAAGTGTCGGGAAACATTAATGATGGAATTTCCGATTTCCACGCTGACACGTGGGTCTATCGATACTGGTTTTATGTTTTGTCTAAACAATATTTTCCCAGGACATTATTAATGGTCGACCGCAGACTCGTCATAGTGCCATTAATATTAATTAATTTATATTTTGTGAAACAACATAACCATTGTCACATACTAAACAATGGCCCTGGAGGACGCCATTTTCATATCATCATGTCACATCCATTATTTTATTTATAATGTGTATTTATTGAATTTAATATTGCTATTAATTACTTGACACTGGCAAAATACCCGCTAAGTTGCGGGTGAGGCCATATTCATATCCATTTTATTTCATCGCATCTCATTTCGTAAAGAAAGAAGAAGAAGAAACAATGGCCCTAGTATAAAATGAAAGGTCTGGTTATCATTATGAAATTTGATTATCAGGAGCATTTTTTGTGGTATTCATAAAAAAATAACCTACACATACATATTATTCGTATATATATGAATGCAATAATGTAAAATTTTGCATTTCTGCATGTTTGGTAATCAGAGAAGGCGATGTAAAAAATATGATGAAAGTGAATACGCGAAGGTGAAGCAGGCGCGGTCAGGGAAGAGTGGGGTGTATGGCGGGTGCTGGGGGGAGCACCACACGAGATGCCTGCGGTCGGGAACTCATGATGCACAAGTCCGCCTCTTGGCAGATAGGGTTCACTAGCACACATCTTGTGTATTTTGAATACCGGGCGCGATTGCAATCCTTCTGGCAGTTTCGATACAAAATGTTCTTGTTTTTTTTTGGTGGGTGGGCTGTTACCGCACGATACCGTATAAATTATTTAAGTAAAATCAAATGTACAAATATTTTTGTGGCACTCCAATTTACGTTTAAAAAGTCTCAAACGAAGATATCCCGTAACAAAGTGTAGGATTTTTATGTATAATAATTAGAACCCCCATAGAACTAAAAACTCTTTTTAATACTACAGATACATACGGCCAAATTACACGAGTCAGTAAATCAAGTGTGACCATGTTTGACATTCAATTCATATATTTTTAAAAACCTAACACACAAGGGTTTCAGTTGTAATATTAAATTTATGGCAAGAAAGTACTACGTGGCAACCCTAGGAACTACGATGCAGATGATACCTTAATTGTTGATCAAAACATAAGGTAACCCTTGTTAGATTTCCACACGCGATGCACACATATGTATTAATAACACCTCCTGTATTGCGTGTCAATGTTCAAAACTACAAATTAATACCCGCGATATTATTTTTTTAAGGGTATATTATATGCTACAATACTTTATTCAAAATCAAATATTACTGATTAGGAGGTTACTATGTCATCTATAACAAAGACTCAGGCTCATTGATATATTCATAGATAGAATGGTATGTCGAAGCTACATTATCATATTACTGCAGCCTGAGTTATCTTCTGAATTTGGAATTGAAATGCCATTATACTAGCAAATGCAATTTGCAAAGTTTCTGCAGTCCACTTTTTACCTGACAAGAAAAGGCTAAAGAAGGTTTTGACAATTAAATGTTCATAAAGTCAGCATGAACTACGCACCGGTGTATGAGACGGAACGATGTAGGCGCACGACAGCTACCCAAGAAAATTATACGCGATACATTACGCAAGTAAATGGTGTACAAAGTACAGCGATTATAGTATCAAACAGTAGTAATAATTTTATGCGTTTAATTTCAGCAGTAGCAGAGCGGAGTTAAATAAATTGAGATGTTCGCCGAGAGGCGGGCGGCGGCAGCGCAGCGTGTAGCGGCCATGTTTTACGATTCCCTATGCGCTTATTGCGCAGGCGCAGCTTTCTAAGCTCCGCTACAAGTAAACATCCGGCCACTTAACTGTTAACGTCGATAATGTTAATGTGTTTTTCATAATATGAAAGATGTTAAATAGTCACAGATCGACGTTTTAGTTAATTGTATTTTGTAATTAATTGCATTACAAAATGCAAGATATTATTTGGCCTTATATTTTGAAATAGGGATGAAGTAACTAATACATCAGGATGTCGGTGATGAATTGCTTTATATAATAGAGGACTTACCTTGACCGTCTGATTCTTGAGTGGTTTGTCGGGATCGTGTATGTATTCGAGCGTGATGCCGTAGAACTGTCCCTTGTTGATGTAGGTGATGCGATCGTCCTCGCGCCGCTGCGAGCTGCTGCTCGCGGTCTCCAGGTGGTACTTGAACCCGTACGGAGAAAACCTGGACAAACAACACGGTGATAAACGTCTGTAACGCCATCGAGAAACGACAGGTCGGTATGACATGTGCGACACCTGCGAGTTGAAGATTTAAGATAAACACACAAAAAGTTGCGTATTACAGAGTAGCGCAGTAGGCGAGCTGTCGTTAACATTCGTTGGAATATAAAATGCACAATAAGAGCTGGTTTCTGTAACATTTAGAAAAAGTGCGATTTCTTCTTTGAGATACTTATCTACGGATACACGTTCTCGACAATAAAGTTTCCATGAAGTAAAGCAATAAAAGTGTGCAAAAAGTGTAAATCTTAATTGCGCTGCCAGTAAAGCTTGTCAGCGGCGTCGTTACATAAAGGCGTGGAGATCCAGTTCTTAGAGCATAATGAAAAACTGTGTTTTCTCGCGATTTCCTGAGTGGTGGGTCGACGGAAGGAAAACCCCGCTAATTTAGCGGCGATCGCGTGCCGAGGCTCGTTAGTGACACCGAGCGCGTGATCCGCACGCAGAGCGAACAGCGAGGCGGCGCGATGGCGCACGGCGTGGCGCGACGCGCGACGTTCGACGACGACCGACGCCCGCTTGTCGCGGCCCGATCTCGATCCGGCCCACGCGCCCTACGCGCGCATAAAGAGAAAACACTAGGAAACAACCGAGTCATTATCGGCTTAGTTCATTGTGCGCCCGACTTAACTTATGTAACACGATAAAAAGCAATAAATCTTTATGAAATACTTAATCCTTCGGACTGTCCGAAGAATGCGGATAGAGCAGTTTGTACCGACTCAGTTCTGCGGTTACACCATTACTTAAGCTTATCGAAAACAATTTGGTGAACAGCCTCGCTGATGTTTGCGATTTAAACCGAGCCCGCGGAGATAAAGGCCGTGTAATGCAAACGCGGGCCGACATTGACGGATCGGTCGCGGCGGCGCTCGCCTATCTGATGCTCTCTAAGTGATTCCGAACACAATTTACATTTGCAACGTGGCTTTGTATTGTCATTTTAACTACCTTCGTCCTTTGTTTACTTTTACTGGACGGACTGTTCGTTTCACTCTCTTATTATAATTTTGCAACGCTTCCTGGCCAGTTAATGGTACACGCAAGCCTAAAAAAGACAATGGTATTGTGACATACGAGCCGACGTATATATACTCGATTCGCTCGAGTCAAGGGTTCTCCGTATTCACCAATAAATAACACATTGTTTTCGAATGAGCTTCGTTACAAATTTCAGTGGCGCAGCAGCCGAAAAAAGGCACTTCCTGAGTGAAGACAAGAGGCTCGCCTTTCATGAATAAATCAATCGGCGAGGCGCGGAAATTGATGAGTGGGCAAAAAAGCTCGGAACCCTGCGACAACAAAGTGCTCGCAATAAAAACGCACGCCGCGATAAGACGCGCTGAGACGAATGTCCCGCCGAGCGACGAGCCTGCCTCCGCCAAATTAGATGCGCATAAATCCCAACTCTTATAACCAAGTAAACTTATCACAAAAAGATACCATTTACTGCATTATATACGACAACACTTCTGTTTTTTGACAATATATCTACATTTTTACAATCAACATTCATTTTTGTAGGTAAAAGATGGTTAAATCTCATTGTACTCATTACATTCTTAGTGCAATAATATATCTATATGTTTTCATGGCACAAAATTCATTACGGCTACCATAATGAGAATTCCAAACATGTCGACAAAAATGAGAATGATTTGTCGGAAATTATACAAATGAGAATACCAAGCCGATGACCCACCTTCACTAGATCGAGAAATACACACAAAGGCAATCTAAAATGAACCTTGAATACTGATCGTTAATTTGATAAATATTATATCGCTACTTTATGTCTTATTATAATTATAGAATAATAAAATCGCAAAAGATATACAATTTGTTACATTATCGGGTAAATATATTTGCATTTCTATTTTAAATGAATGTTTAACGAGATTTGACATCATTGAAATTAAAAGATATTATCTTTTAATAGTGCGAGTGCAGCGTACGCGTGATGGCTGGCTGCAGGAATGCGGGGTGGTGGAGCATCACGGCAGGCGGCTGCGCTATTTAATGAGAACGCTTAGCCTCCGTAATAGCGGTGCGCTGATTACCGGGTGCGTCCGACAGCCGACACACACGCAGCGTCACAACTACCTCATCATAACCGAACCATCATTCATTACTACCAATATTCCAACAACGATTGAAGGAAACTGATTACAGATATAATTTACAGACAGCGCACCCCGAACACTCCAAACGTGGAATATAATTAACTTAATTAATTATTACGTAGATAAACAAAAATTGCTTGCGGTTAACATCGAGCGATACGATGAGGCGGATACATGTATTGCGGCTGACTCTCCGATCGCGCAGTAATGAAAACGTCATTGCAATACTTAACAGTGCCGAAGGAATGTTGTTTAAAGTATCGGCTTAAAGAGGACAGATGATAGGTTCGCGTATATACACCACAATCCTGGAACATGGCTGCGATATTGCATTTATAAACACCGGTAATGAACTCGTTATAAGGTCCTTATTACAAGTAACGGTTCTCTCTCATTAAATAAGAAGTTTATAACCTTAACGTTATCGAACAAAAATAACATAAATGCATGGAAATTAAACACAAAGTTGATAAGTTTTTAAATGCTGTCTAATTGATCAATTTAGTGATCAGAAAAAAAGTATGCGCACTTGTGCTTTTCGAAGTGCTAATACAATACACATACATTAACTGATTAAGTTACTGTAACTCTTTAAAAGCCTGCCATACCTGTGGTGAGAATTCGACAAGTAAATAAAGGTGTCTATTTGATACATCAGGCGACGGGGTACCTACGGAACGAATGGTTAACTAGTCGGTAAGTAATAGTCCAAACATTAGTGAGGGCGTCGAAATAACTCGGCTTGGGTAAGGGCTGGTAATCGGCCGGAGAACGAGCACGTATCATACCGTCGAAAGTAATTTAAGAAGGTAAAAGCGACCGCGCTATTTGGGCCAAATGCAAGCAAGTAATTATCGAGATAATAATGCTAATGCACTTATCATGTCGACGAGTGTTTCCGCTGCGTCAACCGCGGTGTGGTACTCACTGTTTTCATTCGAAGGGTGCTGTAGGATTTCTCATTAAGTAAACACTTTAATAATAACTATGCCGCGTCTAAAGTATTTGCTATGCATTAGTATCGCAAGGGAAGAGTGCTTATCCTTAAATAAAATGTATATATCGTTAGGTACTTACATTAATTCCTTTTCTCCAATCCAATTAAAAGTTAGCATGTAAATTAAGAAATTTAAGTATTCAATACTTAATTAGTGTGGGAGATAAAAAATGTGTACTGTGAGACATCTGTCAACAAAGTTACGAGAGCGCAGAATCGAGAACTTGTTTTAAAGCATTATCGTGTAATATGCCGCAACACCTGTGAATTGGGTAAACCACTAACACCTACGATCGGGCGCATTGATTATTAGTGCATGCGATAACAGTTGACTTCATTCATACATAATAACGCACTGTGATAATATTCTGTGTTGTTTAATGTTATTGTTTCTGAATAGATACTGAGTGTATAATTCGAAATATTGTTTAATGTTTAGATTTGTAACGGATTTATTTAGTAACGGGGTGTTAAAAGATAGAATTAATAATAGAGTGGCATACGGACTCAATATTATGATTTGAAAAATATACTTGTGTTTTTTTTACAATTAATATAGATTTATTATATTATCCAATTTTTGTATATTATTGTATGGCACGTTCCAATGAGTTACTTATAGGTCCAATGACGAGCTGCACACACGTAAAAAGCATTTCAAGAATAATCTAATAATTACCAACACAAAAGTTGGGTTTATTTACTTATTTGACTTTACTACAGTATTTGACTTTGTGACTCATCAATTTATAGTTATTTTATACTTGTGTGTACCTACACTGGTAGATAAGGGCTTCCTCTGATAACTTGTAATAGCTTCCTAACCAATTGAATTCGTTTTGAGTAGATAGCAATATTAATGAAAAGGATACTGCTGAAACTGAACGCAATCGGTATGGTTTGCATGCTATGTGTGTTATTAGCGTATACCACGCAAATTTACAAGATGTTTTATGCTTTAAAATGTTGTAAGCGACATTTGTTCTAAATGTCTGTGTATTTAACAGAACATTAACAGCTTGCTAAAAATGACACAATTTGTGTAAATGATTTGACATACACTCTGGTTCACATTCCCCAATTAAGCCATTAGAGAGCGAAACAAGACGAAATAACATACTGAAAAACTTATTGATTATGAATTATCACAATTCACGTTTAGAAAATTAGTATGTATGTTTCATTACTACAGAATGTTTCATTCCAAAGTATAATTGAGTTTTTCCATCCTCAAGTAAATTAGCTTGTCCGTTAGGAAATTACCAATTTACACGTGCTCTTACTGGTCGCATTCAGCGATCACGGAACACAAGTTAGCACCTATTCAAAAACTATCCCGGTAAGTGGTCAACAACGCGGCGACGGAATCCCATTTTATATTATTTGTAGTATTTTAGCGGGTTGTTTCACTATTACTTGTTTGTTTTTAGTTTAGAATACTTTTAAATACAACAAGTAATATAATATTGATGAACTGTTTACATATTACATAGGTAACTATTAATTTGAATGCTGTCTAATATCAGATGCTATAACCGCAAACCGCATTATCAATTAAGAAACACAAATTCTTATTCTGTTTGTATATCTGTGTAAATATAACAGTTTTTTTATTAGCCCCTGGGACTTCTTTTCCGGAATAAAAGTATTCTATATTATGTTGATCCAGAATATTAAGCTATACTTACAGCGACAACTTGCTTTGTGTGCGAATTATGTGTACATTACACAAAAAGAAAACCATTATATACGGTTTATTATCCAGTTTTTATTATTTTATTTATTTTTAAACAATTTCGCACATTTGTATAGATTTACTCAAGAGAGTGCAAAGAACGTGGATACTATAAATATGTTTCACCCGTTGATGTCTTTTATACGTCAATCAGATCCACACGTTTATGATCATTGTTTTGTTTTGATTGTTTTGATGTTAATTTATTCTTGAAGCTAGTAAAAACTGTAGATCTAGCTACTGGCTCAGCGAGTATAAAAACTGTTTTAGAGAATATTATTGAAACTTAAGTGATGCGCAGTGACCACAATACCTATGTTTCGTAGAAAGGGTCAGCCTAACAGCGATGCGAGGAGGTGCTAAGTGGTCGGTCAATATTGTCGCTTGGGCCACTCGCACCAGCAAATTACTTACATATAACAAAAAAGGTTCGATCAATGCGTATGGAGTGTTTGCGCTGCGTATTTATCCCACTGGTAAAATGCTTGTGTTCTATTCACATTATAAGGGACGTAATTTGGCCTGTATTCCCCCGAATTTATAGACGTTTTATAACTTTATCAATCATCATATCTTATCATCTATCTTAACATCGCAAAACTCTTGTGGGCACTACTATATGACGTTTGATAAAGTTATAAAACGCCTATAAATTGGGGGGTACGATGGAATACTGGATAAATTATCGTAGGTTTTCTTCTGTAAAGTTATCTTAACCAGGTGACTGTACCAAGTGGTTAAAATCCGAATCAATATAATACCAACGCCTCGAAAACGAATTTCAAAATAATGTTAAGTGGTCATTATGTTTGTGACTTTATTGCACCTAATCGAATGCACAATGTTGCTTTATAAGCGCACAGCAACTACATTAATAATTTGCTTGTAAATGTAGAAATACTTAGATATAAATGTATACATTAATAAAGCCTACTCTATTGTGAGGAGTTGGTAGCCTAGTTGGCAAAAACTCAGTCGGATTTTACACATAAGTACTTTGGGGGGTAAAAAAATATCATTCTTAAACAAAAAATTGCCAAAGCCCTATGCAGTATATATTAAAAGTTATGGTCATATCATAAAATAAATATTAAACATTTTAGCATAATATAAGCAGGTTCCGCTAAAATTTTAATATTGAAGGGTTTTTCATTTACATGTGAAAACGATATAAATGCTAATCAAACAACGCCATAATATACGCTGTAATCTATTTTCGACTAGAATTTAGTGTTATATTCGCGGATAAATAAGCATGAGGCTAAGAAAATTGCTTTTTGGAAGCATTGCGTGTTCGTTAATTGTAAAACATTTTTTTAAATTAGCGCTATTATTATGGTGATGTGGACTTCATGAATGTGTGCGGGGTCTTGGAATCGTGGGTGCATGAGGTAGTACTTACAGCTTGGCGATTTGTATCTTGTCGGCGTCGTTCTGCCTACCGAAGTCGTGCCAGGGGCGCGTGCGCGGGGGCTGCGAGGGCGAGTGGTGCGCCGACGGGGTTCCCCGCCCGTCCTCGCCGACTCCCGGTTGCTGGCATATCACCGTGTAGTCGAACGACTGCCAGGTCAACAACAATGTATTAGCCTAGCGTAATAAGAACGTTAAGAGGAAATTACCTTATTTCTATGGACTGTTGATGTAACGTATACTAACCTGCATTTCTTTAGCGCAATTGTACCTGATCATTATTTTGAATTTGATATTAAAAATGTCATGTAATTTATCAATAAAATAAAATGTTCGCATGAAATCACAATTGTCATTTAGTGAGGATTTTTTTTTAAATCGACATTTCGAAATTCGGATTTCACAGTCATTAAAAATGCGCTAAAGAAGCGCAGGTTTAAAACGATAGTATACACTTTTAGAATCACCCTGTAGTGTTAACTTGTTTACATACTTTGATTAGCTTTGTTATTATAAACATAGGACGTAAATTAAATAATGTAAAAATGATGAATTTAGGGAAAACAACACTACTTTGAACGGTTCAGTGTAGTTAATTTGTGTTTCAAATATTCGAAGGTACGTCCGTTGTTCCGACATAGGTAAAAACAAGAGCTCCAAAGAGATATGTTATGTCGCAATCCCCCATAAATTAAAACTAATTGGCAACTAATTTATGATAATGGTTAGACATTAAAATATCATTGTAATTACGTCATCGTCACTACCTGCGTTGGCTACATTCAAGCTAAAATTAATTACAGCTGTTGAACTTTGGATAAGTAGCTACCTGTATCAAAAATACTTAAGTTATATATCAAGTTAAGATTTATTTTTGAACTGAATCTATGATTGTCACATAACAGTTTATAAGACATCAGTTAGTTCATAAAATCATTTGATTATCTGTCAGTTTACTAGTTCGTTTGAGTCCAGACAACAGAATGCGTAATAATAAATGTGCGATCTAGATCAGTCGCAGGCAAATTGGTAGCCACAGTGCTCGTGATCACCACGCCCTGAAAACTGCAAAGTCCTTCAAAACCACTTAGCTCAACCAGATTGCCGGTCATATCAATTTGTTACTTTAATATGTAAACTCATAAATTTCAAGTCGAACGCGTGGTGTTCGCAATTGTGTCGTGCGAAGGTCTCGCGTGGCGTCGACTCTATTGTCTGTACATCAGCGCGGCTACAGTGATTGCATTGTGTTTATCTGTCATTTAGCAATTCACTCACTGCTAACATTCTAATAAGATTTATTCACTACTTAATCGTTTGTGTTGGAATCCAGTTAGCATATATTATTTACAGTGGTTCTAATTCATCAACCTAATATTATAATTAATTACTCTGACAGTAACTATTTAAATGGTAATAATTGCATTCAGCTTTGAACTATAAAGGGTGAAGGCCGAAATAGTTGCTAGTTCATTATTCAAATATTGAATATAGGTTTTCAAACAAGACATGTACTTAGATTCTAAGTTATAACAACAACAATGCAAAAATGTAGAGCGCGGGTGGGCTTCGGCGGCTGTGCAGATTGAGACCACTCCGAAGATATGGCTGGTATTGCAAGTTTGATACTAAAGTACCTATTAACAAATATTAATTTTGCATGAAAATGTATTAATGTACCTAGTCAACATAAGTGATTGCTAGTGATTCTCCTACATACTATTTGCAACATGATGTTCCATCTTCTATGTGTGGCTAATAAGAGGCATACTGTCGAGATATGATGGACCGAATGGGTGATGGAATGAATATATTCACAAGAATCTGTAATATATCAAAGGATGTTTGTTTTGTGTTGCTGTAAGTAGGTGCGTGTATTGTGTGTGACTGTTCAACAAGCCCGCCCGCCCGCGCCCGTGTCGTTGCACCGACCTGCTGAACTGCGGACGCGTGGTCCCGAGGAGTGACAGCGTCCGCTCCTATCCCGCTATCCGGTGAGGGCAGGTCCACAGTGAGCCCAGCGGCCGCGATAACGCTCTTGCTGTGATAGCGAGGTGTCGCATATCGATCACTAAATGCCGAAGCAGACGCTGATTCCGTGTCTGCGTACGGAGGAGCAGCTCTCTGCTGATAACCCTCGCCGACGAAGTACTCTCTGTAGTAAGGTTCATTGGCAAAGGTCGTGGGCTGGCGTGAGTACTGGTCGCCATAGGGGGTGGGACTAGGGGTGCCCGGTGGCGCGAACATCTGAGCCGCGTACATAGCCGCGTCCGGCAGGAGCGAGCCAGCCGAGGAGGCCCGCGACGGCACCGGAGACGGCGACGCCGCTTCACCGGGCTCGCCGACCGCCACCTGCGGACACACGCGTCTGTTACACGCGCTCTCCCACGACAATTGTCCGCTCCGCAACGTCGACGCATACATGCCGCGTCGAAGCACAGTTCACAGCTTCACGTACACTAATGTTGTTCGTTCTTATCACGCTCACTGTAATCAGTGTTTGTAATCCCGAAAAAGGTGTAGAGTCCTTCGCGGTCGCCGGGGTCGGCTTGCACCGGACGGGCGATCCTGGCCGGCCGGACAGGGGCGCGGGCGGGCGCGGCTAGTGCGTCGCGAGCGCGGTGCTCGGCGCATCGTACGAAAACCGCGATAAATAATACATGAGTGACCGGTAAAGTAAGTGTGTGAGTGCGTGCGCGCGCGACGGCGGCGTGCAGACGTGTGACGCACCTTGTGTCGCGGCGGCTTGAGCGCGTGCGGCTCAGGCTCGTCGACCACCTTGCGGCTGAGATCCTCGGGCTCGCGCTTCACGAGCCCCGCGTGCAGCAAGCCGGAGAGCTCGCCCAGCTCCGCCCCGTGCGCGCCATTGGCCGCTTTCAGCGCTGCGCCGGCCCTGCGGAGGGGAGACAGGCGTGATTGGCGACGGTGCGCGCGCGCCGCTACTGCTACGCCCGATCTCGCAGTGCGCGCGCAAACTCGTCATAGTATCATTCTCGCTCTACGCGTTTCATACTGTCAAATAGTCACATGGTATTTTCCTGGCGATCAAAATACAAATAAAATTATCATACTTGTTGCCGTTTGTAATGTTATTTACATGACCACAAGGTTTCTTTGCATCTCGGTAAATGTAAATATCTAATGCTCGATAAAGTTATTTCATAGATACCTATGTAGTTTACGAACACACCTTATCCTTATAAGGTGTTTAAGATAGAAACTTACTTTCAAAGTGCATAATTTAAGTCTTTACATTTCTTGACACTTCATTGGCACTTCCACGTGCCTACACATACTTAACTATGTACCTACAAATAAATTATACCCATATTGAACAGTCTGTATTTTTTAGGAAAATAATTTTAAGTTTAAAATGTCAACGTCACTTTTTTGCCATCAAATTTAGCATACCGTAAGTGGTGCCATCTGTGCAAAAGCCTGAAAACTTATTAGCTTGATTCGTTACGATCAACTTCAAACCACCAGTTTGCTTGCTTCTGCTAAATGTATTGTACATAATTATATAGGTATTATTGTGTTTAAAATGTATGGACAGCATTTGTGTTGCTTTTTCTTATTGTTTGATAGTAAAAATGTACACGTAAGCTTACCCAACCGTACAATACTAATGAACATGCCATGACATATTACGAGAATTTAATTAACTACAACCTATTTCGCGCTTAATAATAATTAACAATGTGAAATATTGACGTTAAAATGAGGGCGCTTAATTACTACGCAGCGCTACGCTTTTTCGTAGCATTCGTAGTATCACCTACGGTTATTCATTGTTTCAGAATGTTTGTTTTTATTTCGGCCAGACAAAAATATTGTGACGATAATAACCAAAATTTGTTCAAGGCATAATTTAAAATGCAACTAGGTACTAGAAAACGGTGTTGTCGTTCCTCATTAAAGCTAATTAGAGAGAGAGAGAGAGAGCGAGAGGAATATTCAGGTACAAAAATGCTCATACTCGTAAGTAATTTATTTCAAACAGAAGCAATATTCATTGATTAGGATATCATACTATTTACATAATACTTAATTCATTACAAAAAAAATGCAATGATCAACAATTTTTTTCATTCCCTTTGAGAAATAAGGTCGTGTTATGATTTACTATTTAATGGATATTCATTTATATCAGAATGTATACTGTTGTAATGTATTCCATTCTTTATATTAACTATTATTACATATTGTGTGGCCGGTTTTAACTTGAGTGAAATTACCTTTTAGGCTACATGTTATCCCTAAGCATATTTTATGGTAAAGTTAAAGTTCACTAGAAGTTAGCTTACATGATACACCTAGGTAACATGGCTAAGTAAACAGGGAACTACTGGAACGTTTGAGTGTAGGGTAACAATACAAGTATTTTTTCACGTTTAGTTATCGTGACCATGATTTGGTTGCATGCAAGCGACAGATACATCAAATATCAGAATTTGAAAAATATCGTAAAACATTAACCTAGAACATTTAAATATTTACCCATGTGTAAAGTTACCTAAAGACCTTTAAAAAATAATTTTAACAACTGAATTAGTAGAATCCCGACTTGTTCGGTACTTTATGTATGTATGAGTATATAATGACACCAATAATTTGAGTAGTTACCAACAGTTGTATTAGTATGTATTTGGTGTGGAGTGTCCGACCGCTATGGCGGGACGGCGCGGGATTGCGGGGCGCGGGGAGCGGCTTTCGTCGGCCATGTCAGTGCGCGCCGATTTATGATAATTGAAGACATGTTTCACCGGCGCTCAGATGTTTATTTTAGATAAGAAACTCTCGCGGCACTATTTCATGCGTCCGAATTGGTAGGACCGAGCGACCTCCCGCGAGCAGGACGCACCTTGCCCGTGTCCGATTGCGATTCTCGCTCGGATCATTCCTCGCGATTTATGCACTTGATGTGCAAGAAAAAAGCGACGAGTGTGAAATCGCTCATTCGATAAGATAATACTCTCTTATATGAAATTTTCGTGAACGTATCGCCAAATTTTTGCACGGTGATATGAAATGTGAATCGAATCTGTAATTTCAAAACACCGACGAAATTGTACTCGAAACGGTTGTGAAGGGTTTTTTGCGACGCATGCAAATTGAATTATTGGCATTAATCCGAGGTCGGTATGCCAGCGGCGGCGGGGCGTAGATATCGCTATTCATACGCGCAGGGCACAATGTGATGTTTGCTTGTCGCTCTTTGTAAAAACGAGACAAAGCGGGCCCTGATGACAGCTGAGTTGGTTCTAGCCCTATTTCATATTGTGCATATCGACGTCAACAATTATTTCTATCTCCAACATAAATATATTCATACAAAATCCGTAAATTTGGTTGCGTTTATGAAATTTGTATGAGAAACTGCTTTTCATAATTTTAAATAATTATAAAGCCAAAACCTTCAGTGGATATAAAATGTTGTCTCGAAGGCTATATATCGAGAAGTCTATGAAAGTACATAGTTATCTAGGCTTAGTACATGTAATAAATTGCAAAAAACTGCCACGTCAAAGCAGGTAATTTAATTTGGGTACTTAGTAACAACATAAAGACACAACGCAGTTATCGTATCTTCGCTCCACTAAGGAAGTTTTGCATACTTTCGATTTCAAAATTACAAGAAACAACTGTACTGTACTGTCTACTGTAATTTTTTTTTTTTAAATGTAAAAGTAAAGTAATATCTACCTACTTTCCAACAAATTCACACAACACTATTCCCATATCGTTCTATCAGGTAGCAGAATTAAATTTCTCAAACTGTTAATCTGATATCAGTGTCATGTTGCCTGTGATTAACATAACAGTACGCGATATAAAAGGTAAGAATAAGTAGCATCTCTAGCGACTCGATGTTCCGTTTTACATGCAAATATAAATTTTCTTATCGAAGCTGAATCGGCGCGCAACTTGGATGCAATTGCCATTATAATTATTGCAATGTTTACTTAACACCCTTTCACACATGATGAGATCTCTACAATGGGATGCTAAGGGTGCAGGGACCCTCGCGGCCCGCTCATGAGTGCATTCAATGCATTTATCGAAATACCTTTTACGAACTACAAAGGAAACTACTTATTCATTTTTTAACTTTCGTAGCAAATCCTTATAATTTAATTTAAGGAAATCTTATCACTAGTAAATTTAAATATCACAAATATTTTATATTTTTAGTTTAAACCTTGATAAATGGTGATTACATTTTTAAAGGTACAGTTTTTTTTTTAATTAAATAAAAAAGGGCATTGCAAAAATCGCTTCTACCACACCATAAAACTTCAAGCAAAAATAAATAATCGATAATAATAAAGCGGAACCTATGATAATTGGACAACACATGGGCACATACACTATCTGTATCAAAATCTGAACCGACGACAGTTTATCCATCGTTTGACGAATAGATTATAATCTAGTGAGCGACAAACGAGACGCAGGAGGCGCTTGCAGCGGATGCTGCCGTCGTACTTTCATTCTGTTTGAATATATCATTCAACTAAATGTAGGTTTATTGCCACTTTTCTCACGGAACTAATACATTATCGAAAACATTAATTGAAAAACATTTTGCCGTTTGCCTTATCCATTAAAATAGGCATTTGATACCGCATAACATAACTGTCTCTGCGTGATTAACTTCCCGTAAGGTGCCCGTTAAGAATTTCCCTACACCTTATAAGAAGTTACTGTGTTACTGTGTAGTATAAGAGGTAACACTATTTAACTTCTATGTACTAATATAGGTACACAAGTGAGCTTCCATTCGTTGGCGTATCTAACGACAATAATCGAGTTTCATTGCGCAGCTGTTTCACGGGAAAATATTCGCATGGTAATGAATGGTCAGGAATGAATGGTCAAGCCCCAATTTCATGTTTCGCTATGTGATGGCCGCGACAGCCGGGGACATGACGATGCTACCATCTTTTTACACATTATCTTCATAAGAGGGTCGGTTATTACGAAGGGAATTGAATGGTATTAACTGCTGTGTCTCTAACAATAACGGTGTATCTTCAAGACCAAACCGGTTCTAGCCTTAAATGGGTCACACGGTTCCAACTCCCTGAGTTTTTTTTTTGTTGAACCACCGCGATATCGGCGACACATGTGCTTAGCGCGGTCGCTAAATGAGGCTTTTATGAAGAGATACCTAATATTCATGGCATATATTTTTCATAATTTCAAAGCTGCCACAGTTATGTACAGACACACATTAACGAACTCTGTGACGCATCTAGTGGCATTTACTAAATATACCCACTTGCCTGTAAAGTAATTATATACGTAGTTAATGCCTATCATTAATATTTCCTATCATAAAATAAGTTAGGTTCATTAGTGTGGAGAAACCAACTTCCCGTTAGTATGGCAAGTGCGACAAGTGGCAGGGTCAAAAGGGCGAGGCCCTCCCCGGAGGCATCCCGCCGCGCGTTTCTATGCTAATCTTGGACGAAGCATTCGACAGCCTCCGACAACTATTAATGGTTATAGCTGCAGTTTTCATTTAATACTCGCAACATCCGCGTATTCCTATGCACAGAGTTGTCTGACTGCACCCGCGCAATACGCAATGCGTTTACGAAACACTTTTACGCCTACGTTGACAAATCTCGAGGGAATACAGACGAAACTAGTTCAGTTCTACATCTATCGAGCATTCAATTCAAATAATACGAGCAATTTAGACAACAAATAGTGTGGCTCAAACCTGACGCTGCACTGGCGCTCGACTATTAGCATACAAACGCATTGGGAGACACAGAACGCGCGGATGGGTGCGGGCGAGCGGGGTGTTCGTTATAATTTTGAATGTATGAATGAGCAATAGCGGCGCGCGTTGAACTGCGCGCGTGGGACGCGTGCCGACAATGAGTCGAGACAAGTCCTGGGCGTCCTTGTCAATGTGAGCCGCTTCCAGCCACATCCGTCTATTGTCATTATTTGTATTTATGCACTCCCGTAAACAGTGACGAGCATGACAGGCCGAACGGCGCCGCGCGCGCATTCTGGACCGTCAGCCGGGTAGGAGGAGAAACGGAACGCATGCATGCCTTCAGACCCTCGGGTGCGCCGACGTGTGTGGTGTACGTGGGAGGCTTTTACCACTTCTACGGTTCCCTATTCTTATCTGAACGATCTACATACACGACAACGACTACAATGCCTATACAAGTTCCGCACCCATTCAAAAATAAGAATACAGATTCATAGTCACAAATATGTGATTCAAAAATTACCATTTCACGGATTCAAAACTAGTTTCCTTTACAACTAGTGTTTATGGAATATAATAAAACATTCATAAAAGTTTAAATGGCGTGTATAGGGTCAAGTTAACAGTATGCACTGAAGAGTGTGACACGGCGTTTGCTCATTTTTGCTCCGCTATTCAAAGGATGCTGTTAACAACCTCTTTCAAAGAGCGAGAATAATTTGATCGGGGTCGCGTTTCTATGGGAATCTGAATGCATTTTTTCTTAACAATTCAAATGAAATTCGTCAAATAGAAACTGGTGTTTTGGCGGTTATTTTTAAATAATATATGTTTACCATTTGAACATTAAATTTTCTTCGTGCATATTTACACATTTTGTACGACATAGTTTAAAAGCGAAATTTAATAATTTAACTTTAAATTAATTATCAAAGGCTATGAAACATTGAAGTCATAAAAATTGACCTATTTATCTTATTTTGCTGAAAGAAGTTAGATCACAGGTATGCTAATACCGCAATGATATTGGTGATCGGATCGGTGCGCGGGGACTGGCGGCGGGGAGCCGGTGGAGTCGCGAACTGCATCTCGTTAATCCCGCCATACGTATTCAAATGAGCGCCTATGATTTATTGAGTGGAACATTAACATTTTTATTATTTGTTATTCTTACACCTTTCGTTGGGGCCGGAAGCCACGCGGCGTCTTGTCTCAGTGTACTCGTCCGTGAGACTCGAGCAACACACACAACCCCGCCTGCCTATGAATGTGCACAAAAACTTCACTACACAAAGATTGCACATTATCATAGTTTACATATAAATTTTACGCGAATTCATTCCGTATTCACCGCGCCTCGAAATTCGGCGATTATAATGATAATTGCTCCGATACACGAACGTTCGATTTGATCTACGGCCGTGAGAATCGACGATTGATTTTCCGTGATTATTTTCTGACTCCACTTGATTGTTCGATGTATCGATAATTCAGATTGAATTTGCATATTCGATTATATTTTATATAGTTAGTTTAGGCATACGATGTTAGCTCGTAATGTAGGTACGGATAATTAATTATGTTTACGAATATCAACTCATATCTTCATATGTTTATGAAGATAACCATTTTATGTGACATTTGGAATAACAACTCTCAAAGTATTCAATTTTATTTTGAACTTTTGGTAGTCGTTCTCTGGTTGTAGATAAGTAGAAAGAAGAGTGATAATTAGGACTCACGGCCAGACGTCTACAAGTTTGGCATCCTTATGCAGGGTGAGGTGCGCGTCCTGCGCGAGCGAAGGCAGCTTGTAGTACTCGATAGACTGGGACTGATGGTCGTCGGCCACGGAGCCCAGCACCGCAGACGTGGCGGCGCTCAGCGGGTGCTCCACCCCGCTAGAGTAGTACGCGCGCCACGACTCTCCACTGACTTCCATCACCTCCTTGCGTCTCCTGGGAACAAACATAAATTGGTGTAAATAATAAAGTCCTCATTCTAATAGATACATACTCCTTATAGTTTATCGAATTGACATAGGTATTTGCGTCAAAATAAATTCATATTGCTTAAAAATCTAAGTATAATACTTTGTTCGTACAATTACAAATACAGCTAATAGTTTCACATACAAAAGATACATAATCCATTATGAATATAATTTCATTCATTCCGTTGTATCCATCGAGTAAACATACCGTAAAATACTGGTACACCAGGCCGTCGTAGTTTTACAAATGAGTCGGCTACAACTTACGAACCAGTTATTAGGCGTGACCATTTTGGTACGGATACTGACCTTTGATGGTACTCACCGGCGGTCATCGTACAATGTGACGCTACGTTTGCTAATTGTTGCGTCTACAAGCCGTGAGTCAGCGGTTCTGGTGTCCGGTGCGAGAGTGAAATGACCGGATCGGAACGGGCTTCGCGCATGCGGGTGCCGCGTCTAATTCGGGTGGTTGCAAGTTCGCAATAGTGCTCGTACGTCACGCGGCCTGGTAGAACCTGATGTAGAACAGGTCCGAACCACTCGCAGAACCGGAAGGATACGAGGCAAATCCCTGCTCCTTCGCTAACCAGTTTAGGTCGTCTGACGTCACACCCAGCGGTATCCGACGATGCAGACAAATAAATAAAAAATGTTGGAAGCACGCGTCCGACGGGTTTGACCGGATCGTAGTTCTACCTGATTCCTGTTCCTGATGCGTTAACACATCTTGGTATCTGCCATGTGAAATACTTATACTGGTCACATTTCTTAGCAAAACTATCAAACTCGCGGTTGATGTCCGTCAGCCATGTCAATAATAAAAAGTCCTCAATCTTCATTTTTGTTCCAGTTCATGGCTTTATTTGGAGCCAACAAATTCTGCGTTTCTCATTATGGCACCACAGACCTGCATACTTAAGATATTACCTAACATCAACACCTAATGAGTAAGTTGACTTAGCCTACAAGATTCCGCGTTAGTGTCAAACAAGAATATAATGTGCGAATTGGATCAGAGAACTGGAAAAGCCAGCTTCTGGCATTTAACCAGCCGAAGCGTGAGTCATTTGACGAGTTAACTGGCAGGCGGTGGAGCCGGGGGCCGGGCGGCGCGGGTGCACCACGTGAATGAGATTCCGGTAGGTGCGCACGTAAAAATCGTGCAACGAATCTAACAGGTTTGCTGGGGTCCTTGCGAGGCCACCGGGACTGGTCTAACCTGCCCTGCGCAGCTGAACCTCGAATTTCCGACTGTTTCCTATCACGTTTGCCTCGAATCGATACTTTTAAACATACGAACGTGTTTGCAATAAAAGCTCATTCGATACCTATTATTTTGACAGTATTCGGGCCACAGTGTTGCGCAAGCATTTTGTCAAACCATCATATGGTTCAGATATAAATAATTAATTGATTACCTACTCTCTTCTTAGCTGTCAATTGTTCAGGCCATTTAATGTTTCGCAAGTTGCCTACTCGTCAAGTATTTGTTTGGTGTTGTGTATTGAATGTAGCGATTAGAAAGTTCTGCGCACAGCTGTCACGACGAAGACGTGACGTATGCTAGAGCGGAACGGATCACTCCGAGCAAAGGGTTGGAGGAGTCTTCGCAACATAAACAATGCGTTCGACACGGCCATTCAGAGCACGACCGTTCCACAGATAACTTGCGTATCCTTGATACTATAAAGCTTACTCACGATGGCTATCACTATACTGATTTACGTTTCGGTGAAATCGAAATTACTTTGTTCAGATATCTTTAACTGGGAACAAAAATGTTGGTAAAAGCTTTCACACATTTTCAGGTCGCATCGCAAATCCAACTCGTCCCAAAGAATATGAACTTTGTGGTCAATCGAGTCGGAGACATTGCGAGATGGATTTATCTGAGGTCCGCGGCGCACAGCGAAACGATCAGACGGCGGCGCGGCGGCGGCGAGTTTCGAAAGGCGGCGTTCGTCCACGTCCACGTCCGGTGACGCGTCCAACTATCGATCATTCGGTTCGTTAATAAATAACACGTTGGCGTCGCCCGCCGCTTATCTGCTGCCCGGGCATGTGGAAAAATTTGGTGTAGGTGTCGTAACGGAGCGGCACGCATGTCTCGCAGGGTTGCGTGCGCCCGCCTGGCGTGCTTATCCTCTCCGGTCGTTGGCTCTCGCTGTTGCTTCATTATTAATCTCTTAATTAAAACCCGAGAAGCCGAGAGATAAAGGAATTATTTGATGGGTTTCTATTATGCGTGCGTACTGTTTGTGAGTGTATTAAATCATTGACAGGCTATTATGAGGCTGCCCATTGTAACGACGATGAATTTATCGTCTGCGACCATTCAACAATGAGTAAAGGCATAGTCGTAACCACTGAACTATAGAATGCTATGATGTGCTTCATTTTATTTTTTGTTTATACAAATTATGTTTTTGAAACGGACTATTTTATATTATCAGTTTTCTTAAGTGATTTAAATGGGAAGATAGAATACAGATATAGTTGCTATTATGATAATAATATTTACAGTGGTATCGCGTTACTTGCATAATGCGATTCGGTACATGGTTCCATTTATTTTTAATCGACAGGTAGTAAGTTTTGTTAGAAACTTTCATGTGTTGCTATCTAACCTGTCTCATACACAATAACCTCACGTAGATACATATCCATAAACGTTCGAATCGCATTGCAGATACATTGAATCACGCGTTAGCGAAACAGGCCGCGCAGCTTCACCTCGCTCACCCGGCAGGTGCACGTACCTTGCAGGGAAAGTGCAGGGTGCGGCTCAAAACCACGCATGTTTTATCATCGGTGATAAGAGAAACTAGTACCTATGTATCGTGGGTAACGACTAATTACCGTTAACACATGATATACACTAATGCTTTAAGCTGTTATTCATATTTTCTATCATAACTGGCGTCGCTATGGCGTTGCTTATTTTGAAATACTGTTGATGTGTTTGTATACGCCATCACGCCTGTATACCCGAAGACGTAGGCAGAGACACTCACATTCATCGATGGTATTAGGTCCCATTATTTGCCATGAACACTGTATTAAACGGAACGAACTTTTCCAACACAGCTTACTTGTATCAATACTATTATTTTATAGAAAGCTAATCAACATAATATACGCGAACTATAGGACCTTCTTTTACAATGTGCTTATATAAATAAGTACGTACTGAAATCAAGAATATAAAAATCATTGACATTTTCACAGAAATTAATATTTTTGTTGGTAGGTCAGTACTAAATTATTAATTATTTAACTTACATACATATACCTAACTCGCTATTTCTTTAAATCATAATTAATATTATTAATAAATAGTTACTAACAAAAGTACAGTTACCAGCAAAAGTTTTCTGGTGTCTGTATATTTATTGCAAAAGTGAAATTGTGTCATTAATAATCCATTTAGTATTCCCACATTAAAGCTAACGATTCGATTCGAGGTGGAATGCGGCCGCGCTGCATTTCGTCAATTAAAGAATTCGCTGCATCGGATTGTCGCAGCGCAGCACGGCGCTGCGCGCGCACTGTTATGGTAACACAAAAAACGCACATTCCCCATACCGGTATACATAAATAAGGGATGAGTACGGGCACCAGTGCAGCAGAACTAAACTAAACGAGGAGCATTTTCGACAAACCTCTTTTTGCGGCCTGACGAGGAACGCATATGCGATGATTCATTTACGGAGTTCTTCGCCGTACAAGTATCTGGCAGCATTATTACTTCTGTTTTCTTGGCTGCATTATGTACGGTCAACAAGAAATGTTTTCTCAGAAATATGCGCCCACGCAGATTAAAGATGAAAACGCAACATGGGCACTAAATAAGTCGTGTCGTCTGTGCGCGTAGCTAGTAGCGCTCATGCGTCTTAAAAATGAACGTTTGCCACTAATTGTACGCTGAAGCTTGTAATTATTGGCACTAAACAATCGACAATCGCTCGCTATAAAGAACCACAATAATTCATATTCGTACGCAGTACGCCATTTTATTCGTACAACTTTAAATCTTAACGATGAATACTAGCATTATTTTTTTAAAGTGCCTGTTAATAAATAAAAGGGGTGATATTGATAGGATCTTCGATTACACTGTGTTGGGGTTCAAGATTGTATTAATGCCATTTGATACAACTGCACCATTGTATCGTTTGTTTAATTGTTTATTTATTATCTTTCGATTTCAATTTGCTGAGAAGCACATTGAAACCGTTGCGTGTCAACTAGATTCAAATAATAATAGCATAGAAATGTTGTCCAGAATATGATCAACTGTATGACATGAATATAATTTATAAAGTCGCGGGTACGATTTTATTTAAAATTTGACATTTGGCACGAACATAAAATTGTAATAATAGGCGCAGAATATGCCTATTCACATTTCTTTTTATTAAAACCGTTGGCTGACCGTTGAGTGACACCGCTCTAGGTTGTCATAGCGGTTGAATGCGATGTTAACTCGCGTTTATAAGAAGTGTTCATTGTGTCTGCTTACTCGCCTGATATACACGCCGTAAGCTGTGAAACGTATCAAACGCTATACTCAATAGCCACTTTGAGCACAACAGGATAATAATTGTAGTTTTAGTTAAGGCTACTGTGAGGTTAAATAGATTTTCCTTGTATATAGTATGCGAAAAATTGTTTCTACCATATAACAATAACATTTAATGTGCGTATGTTCTTACATTATTTCTGACATTTATAAAAAAAATATACAAAGATGATGTAAGGCGATTAGGCGTGCAAGGAAACCCTGAGCCGTGCAAAGAGTATAAAAACTGAACAACGAACGTAGTGGCGTAAATGTTGTAGACAATTTCTGCCATTTAGCGGTGAGGGGAAGTGCGGAAATAGAGACGGCTCTGAAGGTCGCCCGCGTCTGTCTGCGACGCGGACGAATATGCTCGCAATTACACGAGCGAGCGAACACAACAAAAAACGCACCGGCCACTTATCATCGATCATTTTAAACGTATTATCTTTAACTGCCATTCAACAATAAATAAACATACCGTTTCAAAAGAACACGAGTTCAACGTTAAATATTATGTTATCTCTGTATCATAAACAAGTAAAGGGAGAATATATCCGATCGCTACTAAATAGTCACACAAAAATTATTACATTAATCGTCTTAACGCACGGTACTCGGAACGGACAAATGTTTCGGTTTCACCACAAATCAAAATGGAACATATAATATAAGTTGCACGCATTAAGCTCTAGTTAAGCTCGCGTAAAGTGCCTTATTAGAAGAGTTACGAGCATAGAAATAAGGAACGCCCGCGGCGCCCGCTCCACTCTAAACCCGAAATAAATGCATCGTTTCCGTTTTGTCTGACTTTTCTAATTTGAATGCCGTGTGTGGTCCACGTTCATCGCGAAGGCGTTACTTAATAGCTTGTAGAGCCTTTACTATAAATCAGGGGAACGAATATTATAAATCTCGAAATAATGTACCTAAGTAGTGTAAGCCAATAATTTAAATGTTTCTCTAACAAAAATATACTTATGTAGATACATACAACAAAATTCTTCAGCAGTGTTCGTTCCGCCTCGCAATTCAGTCATGTTTGGGCTGAGTCTCGTATCGCCTGATTAAAGTCTGCACGTTTCAATGGAAATGTTAATGCTCTCAATTGTGTGCTAAACACGATACTCACCGTACGGCGAGCCGAACAATGAGGCCACATCTATAAATTTAATAATGCACACTATAGGAATAAAAAATCTATAAACGACACTATAAATGAATTTCCAATTCTTTAGAGTAGCAGTTGTAAAAAGTGTGATATGTTAGACTTTTCGACGGATTCGGGTGCTGTCGTTAAATAAGCATGAAGGTATAAATTAGGAGCTGGATCGTCGGCGCGGGCGCACAATGCCGCGCGCAGCCACGCCGAGTATTATGGCGTGCGAATTGAAACAGGTTGTCGTTGGCAGGTATCTATATTACGTGATTTATGCCCGATTATGTTATAATCCAGCGACTATAATTAAACCGCGAAGCCATTCCCCAAACAACTACAACCTCTGTGAGACTGCCCTCGGAGATCATGGAGCTGTGAGATATTAACGAATTCCATTTCTAGTTAGAAACGATTAAACCGTTACGCAAATATCATCATTAAAAACCGTTCTAACAACAGCCTAAGTCTGAGTCTACACAGATTAAGAAATACCAGAACACTCATAGGGGAGTCAATAAGCTTTGTAAAACGAATGTAAATATTTGTCTTATTAAAATAATTTGTTGAGAATTCTGTATGAAAAAGTGACTCAAATAAAAAAAAAACATGATTACGAAGTAAGCGTTGCTATGTGGCGAGACGGCCGGAGCGGCGCCTTACGACAACCAATTCCTTTAAAAAAATCGCAAGCAACTCATCAGTTATCTGACAATTGTGAGAACGCGATCAATTATCCTGTGCAAATAGTAATCGTCAACAATAAATAAAGTATGAATAAAACGGTGTAGGAACGTTTTCATTATCGGTGCCCTGTTAAAATAGCATGTCAATCATTTTACAAAGCAATCAGCGAGGCGGCGATGGCAGGGCGCGAGATAAGCTTTTAATTACCTCGGACACCTATTTACATACTGTAGGAGATACTCGCGGATATATCGCAATTAGGGGCGTACGCTTCTTCCTTTTACGCGCCGGAGTTGTTGCATTGGATACCATCTGTTTGACGGAAAGATTAAACGGTCTCAAGAAGGAAATTTGCAATATCCAGAGACGCGCAGAGCCGACAGAGTGGCGATTTTCATTTCATAAAGCATTCAGCAATATTATATATATTCGCAGACACAATATTTTATACGGAGAGCGCAATTAATAAGTATGTCTACAATTTGCATTTTATAAATTACGTGATAGCAAATAAATAAATTAATGTCATTACCTACCTACGTAGTTCAAATGAGTAATGAATAAACATAGGTCTGTCAACTTAAACTGAACTAAATTATAAATTCCGGGGATTAAGGTCACCACATCTAATGGAAATAAGGAGAGTTAATTGTAGTTCCAGGTACCTAATCTAATCAACAAATGAATTATGTAAAAAAAACAAATCTCACACAGCGTTGATAGAAAGTCTTGCAAAGGATTATTTAATTCACAGAATGAGGCTCTTATCTGTTGCTCGAAAATGGGTTATAATGCGATAAGTATGTTAAAATTACGGAGATATTTAAATCAAATGAGAAAATATCAAAATATGGATGGGTCAAATCAAAAGCTATAGGGAATAGCGAAAAATGCTCTAAGAATTCTCCAGACCGATTTTAATGAAAACCAAAACTGCATCATTCGATTTTGGGAAAAATATTTTCCCAAACCAAGAATTGAACCAGTTGATTTTGAAAAAAAAAGAACACTATTGTATTGTACCATCCCATAATATCTCTAATAAGGATTAACGTCTGTGAAGTAATGACATACGTTTCTCAGTTTGCATGTTCAGAGAAAAATGGATATAGTAGGTATCGTGTAAGATTAATGATACCAGTTGTTTTTAAACATTATTTTAAAATAAGTACATTAATATCAAAACGATTATTAAGTACCTATAATTGAGCGTAGATTGCAGGAAATTACAAAGTGGTACCTAATAGGATAGGTACGTACTCTTGACAGTACGGTCGATGTTTGTCGGTTGGACTATAGGAAACGTAATGCGCCAAATCGGCGCCTACTAATTGCGGAGGCCGATAATTTACGAGCAACCTGAATAACCGCGCGCCGCTATCGTCAACCTCCCGCCAGAAATACTTAACAGCCCTCAATGTACTCGCTAACTTGTAAACATCGACCGATAATAACAGCAACTAAGACAACGGCAGTCAAATAGGCAACAACATTTCAGATATTGAGTTTAAACTCGTAACATTGGAAATTTATTCTACATAAGTAGGTAATTTGCTTATTGATATTCCAAAGCGAGCATTAATGTTTATGACAAATAGATTGTCTAGTACTTGCAAAAGTAATATTTTAAATGAAGGAAATATAAAAATAAGGCGAGCGCCTCGTAACATATCGCGACGATAAAATCTCTTATTATTGGAATGGATGTACCTATACAGCGTTTATTTTTTGCTTGAATATAATTTGTAGTTAATTTACGTGAGATAGAGTAAAACGTCGTCGTCGGACGCCCGCCCCGCCGACCCGCCGCGCTATCTAAATGCAAATCGGATAGGTTCGGAGGACGTCCGCGATAAATCAGCCTCACGGCACGTTCCGTTATCCGCCCGAGCCGAGGCGAGACTACGACGGACTCGGACAACGACATACCCCACAATACCTATTGTTAATGAAATCAATAACATACCCCATTCCAATTGCCATTTAGACCAACAATCTAAGAAAACACCAATTTATAACAAGAATTGATTACAAAATAAACCAGTGTGACAATAATAGGGAGACCTATAATTAAATTGGACAGTTACTCCCTAAGAACGGTAGTTAAGTCAGTTTAGACTTGTGTTTATTTGTATTCCAAACGGTTATTTGCTAAACTAATGGTGACAAGAGAATTATGTCACTTTGAAAAGCCTTGAAGCGAACTTATATGCAAAAGGTGCTTGAAGAAACTCAATGCTTCGAATCATTCATGATTTGGTATAGCACAAGGTGAGTTGGTTTCTGTTACTATAGCGCCGTAGGGGAAGGGGGAAGGGGTTATGAAAACCTAGTAAGTATGTATGATTCACATTCGTTAATGTTTTTTTTACTTAATATATCAAATTTATACATATCAAGTAATCGAAATAAGTAGCCAGCATTCATTTTAAAAGTAAGCGAGTCATATTTAGACGTTCAATTATTATTAGTGGGAACTTAACAGAATCAATTTTCAGGCATCCACAAGCGTAAAACGAAATGTGTCTAGGTGTTATTAATAAACATTTGTATGTTAGTACATATTTAATTGTGAGTAGTTTATGATAAAGTTTAGTTAGGTAGATATCTGCACATAATTGTCGGCGGACAGCGGCGCGGCGTCCATTCCAACCTTAACCGTTTTTATCGACTAGTTGGAACTAGTTGGAATCTAATTAGATTAGTCGTGTTCACGTCCCAAGATTAAAAATTATCTCCGATCGAGCCGAGCGGAAATGTCTCTGTATTTAATTGTATTCTGTTACACATTTTTTTTCTATCTTCCGTTCTCATTTACCGCATGTCGTGTTTATGATGTCATTGAACACGCATAGCATATAAGGAATGATGGAGTAGGTACATCATACACTACCTATACTACAAAATGATTCGGAATGGGTATATATAGTAAGCCTTGATTCTGAATTTGTAAATCATTATGTAAAGTCAGAATTTCGACACGTCAAAAAAAAAACGAAATTTTGACTACACATAATAATTACGAATTCGCTAAAGAAGCGCAGGTTCTAGGCTTAGTATACCCTTTCTGAATCACCCTGTATGGGCATGTTAGTAAAGTAAAGTATATATTTATTTTCTTGCAGGGATTTTTGTTTTATTGGATACTACCTACATTTACTTGAGCAAAATAGCAGACGCATGTGCCCGACCGCTCGCGAGGTGACGCAGTCGGTCTGGAAACGGCTATCGGTGTATATTTACATCTCAATCTTACCCAGTATAAATATTCATCCGTTCTCTGATTATAACCTAAGCATAACGGTATTACCGATATGCATACAAAATCTTTGCAGCTAGCTCTGATTTCAAGGGACCTCTAACTCTAGGTCGAATATTATTGCTATATAGACTATTTAATTAATGTTTGACATTGCAACTTCCGACATGTATTCTAATTAGTTTATTTGTTGTTGATATAAAAGAAAACGGTTAGGAAATTTTATTTCGGTAAAGCAACCTATTTTATACCTATCACTACTAAATAAAATAATAAATCACAAAGCAGTGATAGATATTTTCAACTATGATTGAAATCACTTGCTAAACGGTGAAGGAAAACATCCTGGGGAAACCTGCATGGTTTATCAGACAGACGTGTCGACCCCTCGAAAGACGATTGAAGTCTACCAACCCGCACAGTGCTAGCTAGCATGGTCGACTATGGCCTTATCCCCCTCGCATTAATGGGATGCCCGTGTCCAACAGTGGGATATTAAAAGGGCTGGTATTAACAAAAAAAATACTACGATCAGTTCATAATCGAATTGGAAAATTATTAAATATGAATTAAAATCTAAAAATATTATCGCCATAAAATATTTCTCGATAGAAGCGATTTTCATCGAAGCTAAATATAGAGGAGTCATGAAAAGGACGCAATTTTATGTAGATACGGTCACTTAGCCGGCACAATTATGCAAATATGCTACGTCAATTATTGCCTAGTAACCACTGACTAGTTGCGGGAATTTATAGCGGCGCGCACTCCACCCACAGCTACTGCACTGATGTACCTATGGCCAAGTCTATGAGAGCTGTTGATCGATTGTTTCAAAGGGCTACTCTAACCCTACCCACCTACAAACCATTTCTAGTTCTGTCTCAATCTACTTAATACAATTCTTAACACAAGACACTGCCTAATTCGGTGGACCTAGATTTGACATTTGAAGGATGATATATATTATTCCTTGAGTACGCTAGAGATGCAATAAGGAGGGTTTTTTTGGAAATTCGACACCCAAAGGTATAAAATGGAGTGTCAAAGTTTCTTTGCAGATTTTTTTTTTCCAATTAAGATCGGGCACATAGCCTAGTGTTATAATAAATTTATAAAATGTGCCTTCAACCTTTTATTTTAGTTCATACTATCGCACTATCTTCCAATATTTTATCCCTATTCGAGGTGTTTCAATTTGAAAAGTTTTTAATTGAAATGTTTGTACAAGTAAACTCGAGTCTTGACGTCTAATAAGCACGCTTAGCAACAAAAAGTTCTACTTACCAACTAGAATCTAATAAAAACGAATATCCCTCGCATGTGTAAAACAGGGTATTTGTATCGCGGTATCAGTTTTATCTCTACGATACCAATGTTTATTAGATACAAGTTAACTTGATAAAACGAAGAACCATTAAACAGAAAAACAAATGGATGCATGGCCATAAAAAAAAATTGAGAACGCAGGGAATCCAAATGCTTCCTCGCACAGCCCCGTGGGAGAGCATCACCATAATACCATATAATATGATAATTTTTCACCAAAACTCTTTGTATAAGCAATTATAAGTGCATTTTGTCGGTGTGTCTGTCATTAACTTAAACGTACGATGTTATTTTAAGGGCCGTAATCGCCACTCAAACCAGCCTCTGCGCTTTTTTGCGTTCACTCACTCACGAAAAGCTATGCATTTAAACGTTTAAATTATGAAATTACAGTATTGAGTGTAAATAAGAAAAGTTGAGAAGTGAAGGGTTTACTTACAAATACTTACACATGCAATCAACTTAATATGAGATATGCCAAAATACTTAACTCCGCGACTCGAATTTCTTATATATTTTCTATCACCCAATGTACAACCTAGTACATAGCAAACATACTAATTAACAGAAAGTTTAATAAAATTATACCTTATACTTATGTTACATAAATTCGTAACTCAAGCACAAGCAGACAATAGTAATTTGTTTACGTTGTAGTGCGTGTGTAGTTATGTATTCTATAATACCAAATCAAATTCTTCTCCAAACATAACTCTCTTATCTCTATAGTAGAGCCGACGTGACACGGCTTTTATAACTGCCCGGATTTTTTTATCTAATATTGGCACAATATAAATGAGTAGCCATTGTTTCAGCTAAAGTATCCACTTACACATTACTGTTTGCTGACATATCCTAATACGTTACGTAAGCCCGACACCCAGAAACAAAAGCTGTCTATAGATGAAATCGCTGTATTGATTCACAATGCGTAAATTCATTCTGTTATGACAGGCGAGCATAAATTCACCGCGGGACCCTCGGATGCTGCGAAACAATAAGTGTCTCCCCATCGGCTGATTGTCAAAACTGTGAGATATTACCTCGGGCCGCGTAGCGTATGGACAGAGGGCAAACGAAGGGTTGAACACACAATGCTCGGGTTCGCAATTTTCTTTTTTAATGATAGGGAGACAATGGTCATCGCTACGCTCACCGTGTGAAACCATCGAAGACAATTTAGGTGCGCGATGGCCTTATAAGGTAACGGAATAAATTAATATTTTTTTCTATGAGATAAGCTTATATGAGAGTTTTGTCACGATGGCACGCTGTAGTCTTGATTAATGCAAAAATGTCATAAACCATTTTATTTTATTATTTTATACCTAAACATAAAATGTTGACCGGTACGTGACATAATTAATAATATTAGGGAGTTGACTTTTGGTGTTTAACTAAAAGCCTAATTGACGTATCCTGTGCAGTGTACGTTTCATTTAATTCCATGTCACAGGTTTAATGTAATAAGCACCTGCGAGCAACCGCAATATAACAGGCTCCCGGCGCAGCGGGCTCTAGCCACTCGCCCGGCTCCACAATAGATCTCGGGACCGCGGTGGAAACAAGTGATTGCCAAATTACAGGGTAAAGTGTCATAAACACCCGTTGCGGACGGTGGTAATTACAATTCAAACTAACATATTCAAGTTAAGCTAGGAAACTATTGTAGAAGATTTAAGACTGCCAATGAATGACCACAATTAATTAGTACCTACTCGTACTTATAGTTTTTTTGCAAATCTCCTAAATTCGATTTCGATAATTACTCATTGTTTAAATTACTAGCAGTAAAATACATTATCTCAAAACATTGCGATAAAGTAATTAAAATTATGAGCGATATATTTGTGACTTGTGATAAATGTATTTCATTTAAAATTCCAATTTTAATTGAATACACAAATCCCCGTATCAAAGAAATTGTACCGCTGCGAGTGGAATAATTAATTATTTTTCGCTTTAATGACAATACGCGCCGGTTGCACAAAAACCCTAGAGCGTTGCGAGCAATAGAGGGTCGTGTATAAGAAAGCAACAAAAAATTAAGAATCGCCCCGATGAGCTATTATCTTTGCACGTTAAAAATAATATGGTCATAGGGTAATGCACATTCATGCGAGCCACGTCCAGGAGCGCATTTGAATATTCCATTGTGGCAGCGCCCCCTGCCTGCGCCGGACTTCACACGCACCCAGCAGGTACACGGCAACCCTAGCGCCCTTCGCCAACAGTACTGCGGTCGCTATCACTACGCCGACCTACCCATTTTGACACAAAAACAAAATGTCAAAACAGAATTTTCGAATTAGCTAGTATTATATAAGTGACTCAGAAACGGTATACTATGCCTGGAACCTCGGCTTCTATAGCGCATTTATAAACATTATGTGATGTCAGAATTTTGATACGTTGATTTATAAAAAGGACCTACAAAATAGCAATTGTTATTTTTTGCGGACAATTTTATTTTTTACATTAACATAGCCATGATTGATTTGACTGATTCCAAAAAAAAAAAACAAATTCCCAACAATCAATATAGTATATCTACTATTGACCTATCGAAATAAAACACCGTACGTATGTAACAATTTATATACAGATAACAAATATACATAACATTTATAAGTAAGTTGAAAATATATTCCAATAAATTAACGCAAATTCATTAGAAACATAGATTACAGTCACTGTTTAGTATGCAGAGGTGTCAATTGACAACGGCAGAAAAAACTTTTATGTGTGTTATCTAATGATTTATTGAGTACGGGAACTGCGCTTTATTTCTGCGTATAGATATATTGAAATTATATGAATGTGTTTAAGTAACAAGCAACATGTGAACACGCTACTTATGTGAGTCATTTAATCCATGTAATTATTATATTTCAATCATTTTAATGATTCGGTGTCCTCGTGGGTGTTGTGTGTTACTTACTACGAGATCTAGTTTAACGATAGGCACATTAAATAAAAAAGCCTTCAGCTTAACGCGTTTGGTAATTTTAGTATAGTCGATGCGTCATATTAAATAAAATTGCACCGTATCAGAAACACAAGTGTCAAGATTAGTTAAGCGTTGTATTGTGATGGTCTCGCAACGCTATAACATTGAATTTTGTTCGAAGACCGTGATTGCTAATAATATGAATACTAACTAGTATTATTAGTTAAAGTGTTAAATTAATACAAATTGACGACATTTTTTTATTACAAATCACAAGCGCAAGGAATTGAATAAAATTATTTTCTATACTATGTTACGTAGTCCTAGTACCTACTTGAATATAACATAAGGTGTAACAATAATAGCGTAAATTATTATAAGAGGTTAACCTGATACCAATCTTTTTTATCTATACATATAAATAAAATTGGAGTGTCTGTTTGTAATATTAAAATAACCGCTTTTTACCAAGTGCATTTGGATGTATACACGTTACCTATACCGAAACAACAATTTTTATATTTTTTGTCTGTCTGTCTGTCTGTTTGTTCCGGCTAATCTCTGAAATGGCTGGACCAATTTTGACGGGACTTTCACTGGCAGATAGCTGATATAACAAGGAGTAACTTAGGCTACTTTTATTATAGAAAAAAAAAAGGATCTCACGAAAAAAAATTAAAACCAATGTTGCAGCGCAGCGCCTGATTAAGTTTGATAGCAACAACCTGCAGCAATGCGTCCCGCGGGCTCAGAATGGGCGAGCAGGCTGTTGTCAACGGTTGTCTTTGTTAAATACCACGCGGACGAAGTCGCGGGCAACAGCTAGTGTATGAATAAAAATGTGTAAATATGGTGCATGATTTTTAAAGAATACGATATGTGCACATAATATGTAGTGTTTTGTTTTCCTGATTTTATGTTTTTGTACGTGATACTTAAAATCATTTAGTCTTATAATACAACTAGTATTGTATATTTACTCCTACATACTATATTCTATCTGCAGTTAAATAATAATTATGTGTTGAGTAGATTTAAAAAAACATAACGACACGAAACTTCGGGCTTTGTGTTATGAAGGTAACATAATACAACATACAGATGATTTTTATTAGGCTTGTGTTATAAGATATTGGAAGCCATTTAGTATACGAGCGCAATCAATTTTACATTTCATTATACAAGTCACATTTTATTACAAGTGAGAACAAAAATATCTATAATTTTTAAAATTGATTGTTATAAATCACTTCTTGTTTATAAGTATAAGCTTATCTCGGTAGTGCTGATAGCTATTAACATACATATTTACTCCGACTCTATCTTTTGAAAGTTTCCTAAATGAGATTTAGAATGTGCTCATGATATGATGCATTCAAACTCACTTCCATCGTTACTTAGATACCTATATATATCTGACAGTAAATTATTAATTTTAGTCAATAAATTATGTGCATATCTATTTGGGCTTTCAATGTTAAAAAAAGGAGGTTTGGAATAAATCCGAACAACACCTGCCAGTCAGGATTATTCACACGTAGGATCGCCGATAATTTTGATGATACAAAAGTGCAATAAAATACGTCCATGTAACATCGCGTGTCACTTGACATTCGTGCGTATTGAGCCTTAGTGGCGCAGGCGCAGGGCTTTAGAAAGCGCGCGCACCAATAAATACTCGTCCGATTATGATCTACGACGCGTAGCCCGTAGCCACAATGAATTCAGTAGGTAGGTATTATACCAGCGGTTGAATATAACTCTACTACCAGTTCATCCTAACTGGGTATCGATTAACGGATTCACTACAAATTAAAATCATTATTAGTTAAACTGGTAGGTATTTTTGTTTTGGTATCTAAGAACTACCATTTGAAAGTTAATATGTGTTTATTTGTAACTTTGAAAGATGAACACGCCATAACGGCTGACTGAACGATCAGCGTTTGCATTCCACGTTCTGCGTTCCGAGTTTTTGAAAATGAATGCGTGTTGACCGCATGTTGTTTATGCGTGAACCCGTTTATTTGCGAGCCAGGGATTGAACCTACGATCCTCGTTACTAAAACGAGCGTTCTACGAACTCGGCTATTACTGCTTTTTATAATTTCTTTATATCTAAAAGATATATGTGTGATGTGTGATAATGACAATGTTTGAAATCTTGACTACAGTGAAATGCGACCAGTCGCATTCCTACACTCACGCATCATAGGTACTTAGAACAACTTAAGCGGGGCGCGTGGGTGTCTCAGGAAGATGCTGAATTAACACAAAAAAACAACAATATTTGGGCAGTCACGAACTATACTAAGTTATTTCCTTCAAATACCATATTACATTTTTTGTCCTCATAAATTAGTCTGTACATATAAATTAATAGCAAATTAATAGTACGTATAAATTACGCTGTCATTAAATTTAAAAAAATGCATAATTTAATTACCTAGGTATTAGCCATTTCGGTATTTTCAACAAGAAACAAAGAGGAAAAAAACCAATGATAATTAACTAACCAAATACGTAGTTGAATTAATTGGTTCTGGCGCTTAAAGAGTCGAATTCTGCACGAGGTATACATTCTCATCAATATACGTATACTTACATCTGAATATATCATATACCTACAGTGAAGTTGGTCACGAATTACCAATAATCTAGTTCAAGATTTTTAGGCCTTATTTCAGAGATGAATTTACTAAAACAGGGGGACGATCCCCACTTAAAATTTTTAGTTAAGGTGCTCATTATTATTATGCAAATCCTAAACTAGCCATATACAATTTAACAAATAATATTTCTTAGAATTTCATTGTACCTACATTTTACAGCATTAACCTCTAAATATTCAATAAAAATACACAATGTCACTTTAAAATATTCTTCCTAAGAAAAGTGCGTTGTAACACCATTGTAAATAAATGAAAACTTTCTATAAATATAGGAATAAACGTATTGCCGACAATGTGTATACGACCCTATTCCTTCAAGTGTAGACAAGGCGGCTAACTAATAAAATGGTAATTGCATACCATGTGTACAGTGTTACATGCACACGGCCGCGACGCGACGCCCGCGGCTCCTATTAGCATACACTCCGTTCATTGAGCGGGTCCATCGGCCGCGATGCCATATTGAAATCGCCGATATGCCAATACCGACACCGACATGTCGCTCATACGCGTAGGAGGCCGTATCGCAAAATGTTTTTGAATGTGGGTCAGCCGAATATCAGCTACGTAATTGGATGTGGAAGTAATTGTACACCTATGAGCCGTTTATGTTTTACTGCACCCAACTCTGTTATTATGATACCAGTTTATGATTTATTCTTTATTAGTCTCAGTTTAGAAAGATTAATGCTTTCTATGTCCAGTACCTACCTACTTGTTCCTATTTCCCCACATATTTATGGCTTGTATAGTTTTAACATAACAGTTTTTATACTCTTAATGAAAGGATGTATTATATATTTTACAATTATATAAAATTGTTACACATCATTTATATGTGCATGTAAGCGTGCATATAATATTACATTCTAAACACGCGCACACATCGTCCGCGGTCCGCACATGTGGTCCACGTCTGCTACTTTCACGCGAGCCGGGCGCGCCCATATTAATTGCTCCCGTTCTTCGCCGAAGCTTTATTTATTGCCCTCACCGGTGATTGTGAAAAGCTATGAGCTGAGTGTACATTAGTTTTAGTTTTATCTCGTGTATTTGATCTGACGTGTGACACACGAGCGGCGGTTGCGTTCGGCCGCCGCCGCAGCCGCCACCGCTTCACGCCACTCACGCAATATTCGCTCCGAGAGCTTTTCGCAAGAAAAGCATAACGGACGCCGCGCTGTCGGGATGCTGGCTGTCCGTGTTCCGTGAGAAAATATGACTAACGCTATTTGTCGTGGACTTCGTGCGGCAACACTCAAGAAGTAAATAAAAAATCAATTATTATCTAAACAAAATGTGAACGGTCGCGCGCCGGTGTTTTTAGAGAAATAAACATTAATTGTTTGCACAACGACCGCCGCCAAAACCAATATTTGATGTTCGAAAATACTATTCTAATGTATGTCGAGGTACATGGGCCCGCTCGACCCATCTGGCTCTTTAGCGGCTCTTTTGGTCTGTCTGTGGACAAAGACAAAAAGTACGTAGTGCGCTACGTGACATTTTATCACACGATCTGTCGCTATGGGTACAATCTCAAACCCTATTACGCATTCAGACAGTAAAACGTGTACTCCGATAACACCCCAGCACTTGCACACCATGCTAAAATACTAACAGTAACTATTACTGAAGTCTAGATGAAACCGTCGTAATTACATTTACGATCAACCTTCGTCTTCTACATCTAATATCGTAATTAGATAAATTGAGGTCTCTCGTTATGAATAAACAGATATCTAAACGTTGTAATACATATTCATTAAGCACCCAATAGACGACGATATTTATGTGTTATGTACCAAGTTTTGACACGACTCTATCTAGCTTATGGAACTAACTTCGGTTGTTTTATAATCCAATTTTAATAAATAACACATTAGGCAAAAAACGGCTACGCTTCAGGTCTCACGGTCAAACTCGCTATAAATTTGTTGACGCGGGCGCAGTGTGCGCCGGCGCGGGCGAGCGACGCGGAAGTGTCTTGTAAGATCGCTATATTACCACCTAATTATCTGCTATAACCGAGAATCAGAATATTTAAATTATGCGTCACAATTAAGTTGATACGTGTACTATTTTTTTGTATTTCCGACACTTAAAGCAATTTTGCTTTTGTATATAATAGCACAAATTGTTTGCAGACACAAGAAGTGTCCTTCTACAGTCGATTCAAAATTAAATATTTTGAAGGTTGTAGATAATGAGCCCAAAACTTTAAGCACACGTCACCTGTCTGTCCGCTTCTGATTTTAGATCTTTTTGGGTAGATTTTCATGCGGCTTCATAGTCCATCGATAGTGTAAATAATAATAATAGATTTCTTATACGGATCAAACATGAACAAAGGGTTGAAACACTGTCATATTAGCACAATAAACAGTAGAATAGTATTATCATGATAATATAATAATACGTTCACCACTCTGGCCCATGCGGGTTGGTGGACTTCACACGTCTTTTGAGGGTTTCTCTCAGACATGCAGGTTTCCTCAAGATGTTTTCTTTCACCGTTTAGCAAGTGATCGTGGTTTAAAATGAGATTCGCTCATGAAATCCAGAAATTCCAGAGGTGCGAACCGGGGTTTGAACCAGCGTTCCGCATTACCGAGGCAAGCGATCTACCAACTTGACTATCACTGGTATTTGTTTGAACGAATGTTTTCTAATGTCATATAATGTTACATTTGCTGTTAGCAAAGTACTATGAAATGAAATATTGATATCTATATTTTCTGGGATGGATATAGTATAATAATTAGGCAACCTTACAAAATAAATCTCTGTCGTAAGATTTTGTAATAAATAATTTACCTCCCGTTTTGCAAAATTAAAAAAGTTTTTGTAACTTTAAATTTGTATAAGTGGGATCAATGACATTTCAAACAAACCAATGGGAAGGGACAGGCAAACCTGATCTCAGATGGCGCCAACATCACTGGCAACTAGTGTGGTCATAATAATAAAAACAAAAAAAAATATTTACAAAAATCTTATTAAATAAATATTATTGAATGATCTAAACTAATTCGAATGCTGGATTAAAAATAACGTGTTATTCAGCAAATTCAGATTCTTCTCAAGATTTGTTATGAACTAACAATTTAGCATTTTTCGCTACTTGTTAGATTGAATTTCATATAAATGTTCCTATTCGAAATGGTAGACTTGGACCTATTGATGAAGAAGTTAAATATCTCGAAATGAAACGTTGTTTCTAACTCCTATCTTTCACCTTTTATGGACGTAAATTTCAATATGAAATTAGTTTTTATGTGATCACTACATAACCTAGCAAGGATAAAATTTTCTTTCAGCTTACGATTTTGATCTAAAGTTTCCTTATGTTATTATTAACACGAAGGAGTATTTTCAGAATGAACGACACGGCGTATTTATTGTCTAATTATATTATTAACTTAAACTAACGCCTCATGATTACGTTGTAGTGATAATACAAACGTACGGCATATATTACTAGTAGGTCTGACAACTATCACTATTACCTTCAACAGTGGTTTCCACCTAAGGAATTCCTTGTTATTGTTTGTTTATCTATTAAAATATCTATCATAATGTTTCGTTATTGTGTTATGGAGTTAGGAAACTAATTTGCAACATCAATTATATTATTAGTTAGAAGGCATAACGTATATAGCATACTTACCGATTATTACTAAGAACATAACTAATCATAATAATACCATACCTATTAATACAATAATATGTAGTTACACTTTAATTATTGTTAATGAATAAATGGCATAATCATACATATTCTTATGACGTCACACACCGGCACGTTACGTACAACGATGCTATCATAATGATTCAATGTTTGAGTAATGGTCAAGAAGAACAGGTCACGACAGACAATAATCGAAAATACCTGTGGAACGAGTCGAAAACTGGTCGCAAAGGGGGCAGCTGGGCAACCCGGCATCAACATCCGAGGGCGTTTTGCATGACGCGGTCAGGTACCGGTCAGTTGACAGGCTCGTCCAATAGGGGTCACTCGTGCACAATGTGATGTCCGGTCCACCCTGCCCCGCGGTCCGAGTCGGTTGGGGTTCGATTGGAACAGGTTCGCGAGGGTTTGGTGGCTCGTTCCGAGCGGTCGCCGGTCGGTTCAGTGCGCGGTGGTCGGCGGTGCGGTGCGGTCCGGGTGCGGCGTCGCTCGCTACTGCTGCGCCGGCCGCTCGCCCCACACGCCCGTCCCCGGCGAACGCTCACTCGGCCCGCTCGGAGAAGGGTGACATCGCAGCTCTTCCTCTTTGTTCGATATCAAAGGGTTGCCCATCGTTCAGCGCAGGGAGCTTTTGTATTATCTTTTGTTTGTTCTATCCTAAACACCGAATAGACATTTCAACGGACTCCGATGAAATGTTAACCCATTAAATGTCTTAGCATCGGCGCAAAGACATGCACGACAAGCTGATTAAAACATATACTTATTTATTGATACATTCGTTTCATATCTCTACTGTCTGAGAGCTGTAGTGATTCTTCTTATTCATATTAGAGTTCAACGAGTCACGAGATAGATATCTTAGATAAGTTATATTGAGGTCGATAGTTAAAACGACAGTTGATAGAAATATCATAACTCATTCGTGTGACATGAGAGCTTTCTATTTTATTAAGTCGTTAAAATACCAAACCACATAAAATACAGTTAATGCTTACTTAAATTGATCAAGATCAATGCACGGAACGACAAACATATAGACCTTGACAAAATCGTTTAAATTCACAATTTGAAATACAGCTGTAATTAAAAAAATACCTACTATACCTAAAATACGATGCGATACGATGTAAAATGCTAGATATCACTACGATTAGGTTTGCCTTTGCAGAGGGTATACCAGTCGACATTGTTATTGGTACTGACATTATATAGTCGATATTGAAATCATATAAAAAGGTTGGTAGGTACTAATCACTGCATCTATTGTTTTTATAGGCAGACATAAAAAGTAAATGTAAGATATATCAAAAAAAAAATATCTCATCTGATCATCTCAATTTTGTATGAACATAACAAATCTAAAAACAATTTATAGAAATAATTAAATAAAGGAACGTTAACACTACAATTTAATTACGCTAATACAGCGTGAGAAATACTCAGCCGATGTAAGAATTAATTAAAGTTATTGCCTAAGGAAACATAAAACGTCGGCAGTGGCGCGGTAATTAGAAGTCAAATTTGAGCGAAGTCGTAGAGGAATGGAGGCTCTCCGACACGCGGAAGTCACTGGCCAGACTGAGGGCCCTAGCTTACACTTCCCCACTATTTTGCAATAGACTATAGACTTTCTATGATCCTACAGTTTGGATCAGTACTCAGATTTACACTATAACCTACACAGCTGAACATAGATATTTTTTTTGAGAACTGAGAAAGCGTTTCACCCAGGGGCGGATCCAGGTCTTTGAAAGGGGGGGGGGCATTCCGTTTGGTTGGGGGGGGACAATTTTTGTATGTATGTACCTACTTCTCTAAATAAAATATTGAAATTGGTCGCAATAAAGTACTTTAGTCGTGAGTCGGGGCGAGGGATGGAAAGGGAAATTGCAACCATTGCCGCATTACCCCTGTATCCGCCCTGGTTCCAGCTAGAGTGACAAGGAGACAACGAGCATAAGCACGAGACGGGATACGTTTTATTGCCACTGACAAACAAAAAATGGGATTCAGAACAAATTAAAAGATCGCATTACAAAGTCAATATCCTCAGCATTTGCTTATCGCTAGAATATCGCGATAATAATATCCCATCTGTGTGTATAATTTCATGCAATCCCCTGCAAACTGTTCGGGGCAACTAACTGGATTATTATTGGTATCAGACTCTTACGAGTCGCTAAGTCCTTGATATGTGGAATGTCTCCTTCCGGCTTCGTTATTGTCCATTATTTTTTTGCTATTAAAAACAAGACCTCGGTTTTATTAAGGATCATGAATATAGATATTGAATAAACAATCAAACTTTTAATAAAATGAAAACTTATTAAGTACATTCTCACATCACAAAACATTGACTAAAAATGTTTTTCTCGAAGCTCAATATCGCCAATATGTTTGGACTTTACGTGCTTTAAGCAAATCAGTCTTTGTTATCTCCAAAAAATATATTTTACTAATATTTTGGTATGTCTAACGAGTCATAAATACATCGACTATAATTGTAATTAAATTATAAAAGTAGAACACTTGCATCAATTGATTGGAATTGAAAATGCTTAAAACATTTGCCGTCTCCGAATTTTATTGTAACGACCATTAATTTATATTGCGTTACAGATAGCAAACGATTGAGACTTGGTTTTTTTTACCGTTTTACATAATTACAAAATTATGCCTTATATTTATGAGAAGGTATCTATTACACCGGTCGACCGACGCGCCCACTCGTCGCTCGCAACCAGCTAATATAAGAGAATTAGAGAAGCACACTCGGTCGAGATGGATTGCCACAGATAATGTGTCATGTTCGTTTTTCAAGTGGTCGAATAACACTAACTACTTACTCCAGCCAATCGCTATTGAGATTCTTAATAGATTTTATAAAGGATCAGAGATTCTAATAATATATGTTTTTGTTACGATCACAAATAGAACCTATAGTATTGTACATACCTACTAGATTGTATTAGGTTTATAGAACTAGTATTTGACTATTTATCTATGACGACAGCCTTGACGACAAAAGTGAATTAGATTTATCTATGTTGTCTCATAGACTTGACATAACGGAGCCACTCATGTAATCTGACATAATTAAAGGAGAGTGTTTATATGCATTAAGAATCAGCCTTTCAAAAAACTAGCTCATATAAATGACATATCTATAAGAATTAAATGTATACAGTATAGGTACATACTCGTAATGCATGAGTGCTTCATACGTATCAAGCATATGATTGGCGTAACGAGAACAAGCACCGATTTTGGTGAATAATCGCCGTAAGTACCTATAGTGAGTACTTTCGCGTACCCGATGTAATAATAATTGGAGGGTCCGATTTATCACATTGCTGTTCTCCGAAACGCCTGAACAGTTCTTGTGTAAGCCCTTCACGTCGTGCGCACGAAAATATCTCGAGGAGTCCATGCCGAGTGCACGTAATTATAGGTGGAAAAATATATACATGCATGGGAAGTTCGGAGCAGAGATTTTTTATCTTTCTTATTAATTCAACTAACCGTTTAAAATCGCGCAAAAAATAAACAATCACCGGTTAGCGATTTTTCATTCTTTGAACTGACCCCTCGCTTTGCAGAATGAAGGATCATCTATAAAGACACAAAGGAAGGGTCAAGCATTCACAGACGAGTGAAGGTACCTTCCCACACTGGTCACTCGGCCGTTGGTACCTACCGGTCATCGGTGGTCATCGAATGTTTTGTTAACATTGTCTCCCTAGGAAAGACACCCCTTTCAAAATATTTGAAAGAGTTGAAAGACTATAGTGTGGGACTATGGGCAACCCTTCGTATACTGCGCAAACGGCTACCATTTATCATCTAATGCGCAGGTAGATTGTAAACTTTTTATTTTGTGTACCTACCTATAATAACGCAACAGCGACAATTTAGTATTGTACTCAAGTGTTTCATTCACAAATAACGAATATGAACACAGGTACTCGTATATTGCTGTAGGTGTATTGTGAATGTCTTTTTTCATAATTCATAAATTTAATCCAATTCTAATAATTATAAAAAAACAACAAATCTTACAAGCAATGTATTATTTAGAGCCAATTCCAATATTTTTGATAAAATTAGATCTTTCTAATATGGACGAAATTATAAAGACTAGGTACTAGAAACTATTTCCAAAAATCAATTAATCGACAAACAATCCCCAAACTGCTACATAGGTGTTGGTATCTACATAAATCATTTATAAAGAAAAATATATATTTTTGATATAAATGATATCAAAAAGCACCCAACAATTGCCTGTAACGCTGGAAGGATTGCCACGTTGAATGGTAATGCTGATGTATTGGCCAAAATAGTTGCGATCGTTCTGACAGCTTCATCAAACGTTTCGTGATTCCTCTGAAGACTTAGCACGAAGCTATAGTATATCGATAGAGTGGTGCAGTATACAGTATACGTTAATGCTATACCTTTGATATCGCCTACGTAGTTATCCATGCCCTAATCAACGATCATAATAGTCAGATCTGCACACAAAAGCTCCTTGTATTAATCAAAAAGATCATTGTTTGCAAAGTTCAGCGCAATTATCCTTTGAAAACAAATACACATATTGACGTATGTGTAGGTTGCGTGTATAATATCGGTCCTTGTGCGTCATAAACGTAATTCCAATTCTTGTTTTGTGCAAAGGGTACCTACGCCTGTTACAGGTGCATTACCTATCCCATCTACCGGTGCACCAAAAAATGTTGCCACATTAGGGAATAGGAACTAATAGATTTAAATTTATATTTGTTATGTTTCTAAAGATTTACTAATGCACCTTAATGTAATTTGTTCCAATTAGACATTGTAATAATTAATTTGAACAAAAAAATTGTGTGAAAAGAAAACTGATCATTATGTTAGCATAAGGATTGCTCAATTGGCAGTTCAAGTGTAGTATGCAAGCTTGGGTTCCCGCGGCCGAGCGCCGGGCGAGCAGCGCGGGCGAGCAGCGCGGGCGAGCAGCGCGGGCGAGCAGCGCGGGCGAGCAGCGCGGGCGAGCAGCGCGGGCGGTGCCGTGTGTGGTGCTGCCCGCCGCACGGTGGGTATATCGACACTCGGAGAAAGTCAGCGTGATCATGATAAGCCGCCAGTCGACGATAAATTTATGCGCCCTTTGTTTCTTTTCAACGATTTATCAAAAAAGACTCCCTTTGTATCCGCATGACGATCTATGCTGCTCTCGGGCAACATCATAAACGGGTCAAACGGTCACGGTTTGTGTATTGTTTAGCCACTTTACGGTGAAATCATATGAGATATACCTCCGAGAGGATTAACTCGGGTCAACCCTCATCGGTGAAGGTGAGACTTTGTGCCTATTCCAACAAATATAATCGAACAATATAAGAGGCACGCTGTTATTACCGCGAGAAGCTCGCTGTAACGAGATAAGTGACGAGTAGAATAATAATAAAAACCGTAATGTATCGAGTGGCGTAATTTGCTTGTTTTGTTCACACAGGCCGCGGGCGGATCAATTTGACCCTTATCGAGAAAATAACTGACGAAAGCCCAGTCCTATTAACTGCAACGAGAAAAAATTAATTGTTCGTGATTATGGATTGTAGATAATTGATTGTAGGAGGAAAGGATGTGTCGGGACCATCCTCCTTCGGAGTTCAATTGCGAGTCCAACTGCTTATAACCGTGTGTAAGCCCCTACTAATTAATGGAACATGTCAATGTAATATGTCAGTGCTATAGTAGTGTTGGCTCGGCGCCAACGAATTTGTAAATACTTAACAAATTGCGTTTACTGTAAAAACTGGATACCTACATAGTGACTCAGACACAGGTAGGCTAAGGACATATTTTATTGCATCTTAGAACATAACTTAACACTTATTTATTACTTACATCTCATATAGGCTGAATAACTAATAGCAGGTACTTCTACTTGCTACTGATGTTTAAAATATTTCAGTGGTTTTAGATAATCTAAATGCTATGATGTTTATGCTATATCTTATATTCCTAAGGTTATGCCAGAATTCTACCAACTTTAATAAATATTAGTAAGCTCAAGAACAGCTATAAATTCGCGTTATTTTTGAATAAAACAGTTTTATGTACCGAAAATATATTTAAAAATATATTCTAACATTCGACCAAGGACTGTGATCACGCTATTATTATAGACTTCATTTACTTGTTATTTATTATTATTCAAGTACTATGAAGTCTTTATAAAGACGATAGGTATATAACTGATATTATTTACAATGATCCTTTAATTCCATTTCATTATTTTATTGGAGCGTCTTTCAATTTATTTTCATGTTTCATGTTCACGGAATGATATACAAGGGTACGACCATTTGCCAATTTATTTCAGGCTTCTGACTGACCGTAACGACTTTCAAAGATGTAAGGTATCCAGTAGATGCTAGGTTTTGCTGTCAGTTTTACCACAGTCACTGCTGTGAGTGATGAATAACTTACCGTCTTATACGATGATTGACGTTTGCATGAAATTGATTGACGAATATTTGGATATTTTGATTATTTCGTTATTATATCACCAGTCATGACTTTGAGTGAAAATGTAATGGAATTTTGCCAATGATACGTTTTAATACGCATCTTTCATACGAAAATTATTTCGTAAATAAATATTTCAGGGGGCGCACTAAGAACTCTCATTTCCAGCTAATTCACTTCCCGGCCTAAAACTTGTCATAGTCGGTAGATATTACTTTGTCTCACGTACGTAATTGTAATTCTGACCGGCAACGTTTGGAAGCAAGATAGTTCTTTTATTTGGATCATTATGAATTATTGAGATAAAATATAAAATGACTAGGCAGTTCATTGTAGTGCATGGAAATAAAGAGTTCGTAGTCCAGAATTCTAAATTATATCCAAGCACGTTCAATATGGCCACTAGTACAAGTGCTAAATCTCGTCTAGTAATCGTAATTAACTGGCATTCCGTCCGTATATTATCGAATAAGATTAATAAAGTGTAAAGCAAAGTTATTCGCAGACAAGTACTTACTTCAACTCAATACAAACGTTATATTGATACTACTTTATTAGACTAGGCTGTCGGTATAAGCGAGTAACTAAGCCAGTAGCGCAGCAGTGGCTTTGGACAACGAGTGCAAAAGACTAAAAACTTTCTCGTAAACTTTGTTGCTAATGTTTTTGATCTTCACAGATATCATAAAGTTAATATCGTCAATAATAGTGTCATGAATTGTTAGCAGCTTCCTAACGGGCGACGTCGATAAACACGCTCACGTTTATGACAAAGTAATCGAAGTCGAATTGTTAATTGCATACGTCGAATGAATTTAAAAATGCATGGCATTTAAATGCCAACTCGGTCGCCATTTTAGTTCGACGCGAGAGAGACTATCACCTTGAACACGACTTAAATCTGACAGCCTCGAATGTCACTCTCGCCCGAACCAATTAAAATAAAATTAAAATATCGCTAGTTTTTGTCTCGTTCGTCGTTATTCGCGTTGGAAATGTTTATTACACACACATTGTTTGTTACGAACAAGTCTTGCGACGCATTTTTTATCAGATGCATGACCAAAACATGTCGATAAGCAACATCTTGGAGCACATTAACGCAAACGTAGTATAGGTACGCGTAAATTTGATCGCAATATTTAGTCTAAATTTTTTCTAGTCTGCAATCACATGTGAGTATACAATTAAGCTTAGGTAGGTAGGTACGCATTATAATACTCTAGCTGTAAGGAAGTAATTATGACAACAATTGTGCCGTAATATCACCCACTATACAAAAACGGTATTTACATTCTATATGTATAATGTAAATATCAAAACAAAGCAACTACTTATTGTTTTGTAATGTAATAACACCGATATACCTGCTACAAGACTGAATGTATTAATAATAAAGGAACTTATAGTAGGTATCATACCCACGACTTCGTCGTGTGGACCTTAGTTTTTTCAGATATAAAATGTATGCTAAATATTGAGCCAGGCGGCTGCAAAGCGCGGGTCAATATTTCGGACACTTTTTATTGACTATTTATTTTATTTGATAGGTAGCATTATTACCATGTACATTTCATCAAAATTCATCCTGTATATTTTGCGGGATGCGTGAACAAATGGACCTTTACGAAATAATAAATATAAAAATGGCTGAACGGCTTTAACGACGATTATTTTTGTTCTAGAATATTTAATTTTCCTACGGACACGATCAATTTCCAGTCTTATTACAGCGGGTCCGTATACAGATATGTAAAAATAGTTAACTACTGAGATTTTCAAAAATGTATTCTTTAAAACCGATAAGGATTAAATACCTAAATATGCAGATATACATACTAGCTGCGCACGAGTGGGGTATTGCGTACGAGTCGTATGTGTTACGAGTTGCGAAAGTTTTATGGAGCGAGAATAAGGCAGACAGATCTGAAAAATAAGTTTATAACGTACAGTTACAGACATGTGATAGAGAGATAAGTTTCCAGAACACCTTAAACAGTAAAAAAAGTGTGACGGTGCACTAACACAGCTTCATTCATCTGCAGATAGCCATCGTTCCTTTCTCAGTACCGCTAAATTACATTTCTAGTAGCCGTGTAGCGCGTTTACGAGGCACTTTGAAGATGCTACGGTGTGGCCGTAATGGCTATTGCAATATTATACGGTCAGATTCCCGAGTGATACCAACATATTCTCTACTGTATAATTTTTGTCCACGAAAGATACCATACACGGGGTCAAAGAAAATTGTTGAGGGTACATCGCGAGATGCCTAACATTTACCGCGTATCGGGCATCTAAGTTTCTTAGAAAAAAACGACATTACTGTGCGACGAGACCTGTCGTTTTTACAACTTTTTTAGTGTTTATCGTTAAACATAAAAATCCTGTGATAGCGATAGGTGCCGTTAGCATCCTACTCGTCTCTTAGAAAAATATCCACGTTTACTTTTGGTTCTAATCAAGATGGTTCGTTAAGCAAGTCCTGTCTACAGCAGTGGGACTATCCGATCAGACAAAATCAGAAAGTTAGTAATGACTCAAGAACTTCATAGTTTTTGGGATATGTACTCTTCACTTATAGCTGTCACTCATTCCAGATCAACCTCAATACACAAATGCGTTTTATTCGTGCTTATATTCTAGTAGTCAGATTCTTATCTCGGAAGCAATGTTTGAACTCAATTATTTATGACTTACCTCCACGCATGACAGTTGCATTATGAAAGCCCAAATCGTGAAGTAAGCACAAACAATCTAAATGAATCAGACTTGAGATATTGAATGTAAATGATTTAAAAGTGGCACAAAGTCAAATTATAAGTAAATTTTCGATTAACAAATGTAATGCAAATACGAGCTATTAATCTTACGTAATGTTAAACTCGATTTGCTGTTTAGGAGACACAATAGCAGAACAATGGTGGTTGACCTAAATTGAATCCAACGTTTATACAGTAGGCAGCACCCTAACCTCTAAGAATTTTACACTTGTAAGTCGGCAAATACTAATTTAATTACATGAAACTTAATCTCGCGATGTCAATGTCCTCGGGCAGCAATTTAAACATCTTGCCCATAAATAGCCAAATTACATTCACTCGGCGACGACGTAGCCGAAATAAAATGTTTGGCAATCAGAAGAATAAGTGCGGAAGCGATCAACTTTGGGCTCACTGATTAATCAATCATAAATGCTATCGTAAAACTGTGATACCCAAATGAATGCCGGCGGCGACTCCGGCGCACGCAGCGGGCCTCGATACATTACACCTCTATGTTGCTATAAAATTTATGAGGGCTCTATTTTGGAAGCTAATTAAAAAAAAATGATGGTCGTTAGGGAAGTCCGATCGTGAGAGAATGATAAAACTTCTGTAGAAGTCATTTTCGTTGCAGGTATTATACCAACTCGTCATAATTAGCATCGTTATATGCCACACAAACATATCGAAACGATTGTATGGTAGCAATCAACTTATAAGTTCTTTAAATAGCTTCAGTTGTAACCGCACAGTGTAAAATACCGTGCCAACAATAAGTTATTGCACATTTTCAACGACTGTACTGTAATAGATAGTATGCGATCTTGGCCAGTGTCGGTAAATAAATGCTTTGCTATGTAGCTAAGTATTAATGAGGCGCATGTCCAATCAATACAGAATTTAAACGGGACTCAACACGGCAATATTTATTGTGACCCGCCGCTACACGGTCAAGCCGCTTATCATGAGCACCACACCGCACGGAACCACGCGTAACCGTTTGTGTTGACTGTAAATAACGATCCAAGATGTCGTAGCTTCGTGTATTTGAATTAAAAATTATATTAAAATTTACGATTAGGCCGCGCATCCTGTACGACTTCTATATATATGCATTGCATACATTTGATTAAATGCAGATAATTTGTAAAAAATAATATTATTTACTTTGTGTCCTTCACTTTTTCGGCTGCCTTGCTTAGAATAATATGATAATTAAATTATAGCTAAAACTTAGTTTTGACACTAATTATTTTTAAGCAAAACGTAGATTTGTATTAACGAATATACTTCATAAAATACAGTTTCTGTAGGTAAATATCTATATGTTATTTACAGAAAAATTACCATATTAGATTGGCGAGATCGATTAGGTTGCAAGCAAATAAAATATTTCCTACCAATACTTAGGATATTATATTACGATCATAGAGAGAACAGAATGATTTCTGTTCAATAGACAATTTAATAAAAAAAACTATTATAATAAAACTGTTTGTGTCAATGCATTTTTTTATTAAGAATATTAGGTTAGATAACTGGTTTATAGCTGCGAAATGTACCTACAGACAGCTCATCAATACTAAGTTGCTCTTTACACCGTCATTATTCAAAAAGGATCTCAGTATTATTTTGTCTAATAAGAAATATAAATATATATTTCGTTCCATAATGTTGAATACAAGATTACTCATAAGGTATTTTAGTATTCAAATATTGGATATCAAAGCTGGCGAGCACAAAAAAAAGAAATATTCTACACTGCAGTCAATTATGGCATCATTATATTCACGCATTGCATAAAATCTTAAGATTTATAAAACGAACATTAGCTATCGATCCAAAGCGAATTCGTTTCTAATATATTGTCTCATTAATAATGGAGCCGTGTCGACGAGAATGAATTGCGAGTCTGATACAGAACCTACGACTTGGAATTTAGTCACGCAATTATTCCGGGCGGGCCGACTCGCTCGATCATCGAAACTTAACTGTTGTATTACGAACACTTGAACTAATTTGCATATAATATAAATTAACCAACGCCTCCGATGTGGGGTGTTTATTGGGGTGAAAAAACTATGTTTACTCTAAAACTCTCTTCAACACGAATTATATTAATCAAACATCGTCCAACGGCAAACTTGCAATCGTGTCGAATCACTATCGTGTGGAATAAATTTATTTAATGATGCCTTCTAAGTGGTTCGTTTAGTGCTTTGTAATAACCAAATCACGTTCGTTTTTTAGTCGGCGGCGACAACGGTGACGAATGGCGACATCGACATAGTGCGGCACTCGATCCCGGAGATTTATGTTCGAGGTAAATTAGTGCGAAGGGCGGAACGGGCACAATCTGAACACCATACACGACAGACACTCGCGTGCCCGCTTTGACCTATCACTACAGCGATCTGCATGATACGCGACATGCGCCCGCGCATGCACTTTGCTCGACATTACAAATGGCACCTCCCACAATGTCATACAATTGGCGCCAAAGTTGTGTGCAGGTCTGATAGCCATCGCTTTACATGCCCACATGTTATGCCCCCTGCAAGTTCTTTGTAGGTACATCGTCCGTTTCAAATATAGGTATGATTACCTATTCAAGTAATCAAAAAAATGTCATATAGGTACATTGAATATTTTTAATACGATTATTGTTTTCGTCAAAAAAGGCACAGAACTAAAACAAATCTATTTACGAGCAAAAAACATGTAAGGTAAGACAATATATCTAATGATAGATGAGCTTTATAAAGCAACCAACAGATTTCGTACAGTTATAAAATAAATGTTAGATTAATACTCGTACGTACCATATTCGGAAAGCAGCTGTAAACAAATAACAATTGACTTTTTCTTTCACATGCGTCTGTGGGTATATTGCTATATGTATTAGATCCACTAGTAGGTTATGCATACCTAAGATATAAATACACTATCATTAAAATGTAGTGTTTGGGTACAGGTAAATTAAACTAAGTAAACAGGTAATTAGATGTTTTGTGTATTCTGCAAATGTAAAGTACGATACTTTTTTTAATCTCTTTATGAATCTGTATCTGGTATACCTATAGCAGCTGACTAAGCAGCCTGAGTCTGTAGTTTTTCTTGCTTGAATGCAGCAAAAGCGCGAATGTCATAATATCTACTCTGTAATCCATACCAGTTTCACCATGACGATAAATAAATTAATTCTGCTATACAATACATTTTATTAATTTATCCCGCATTGGACCTGCAGAGGTAATAATGGATGCCATGGCATAGTATAAGTATATTTTTCATTATAGATACTATTTTATAATTAAAGTTATTAGCTAGCAAGTTTAACCATTGACCAACTAACCAGCTAATGCCAGCTTTAGATTAAATGATCTTAAATAACTGGCAAAAGGTTTACTAACCACATGATGTTTGAATGATCATTCAAATTATTTTCAATGATGAATAGAAAATTGTATCACATAGTGTATAGTGGAATAATTTTCGAATTGTTGGTCGACATACTACAATTACCTACATCATAACTACATAAGTAAAGTACCTTCAACTGTTCAATGGAACTGGTCAGGTTGATTTTTTAAAAATAGATACCTTTGTAGTTATGATACTTATGAGCGCTAATTAAGCTTCGTTTCGCGAGCCCACTCCCGCTGCTGAAACTAATTATTAGTTCTCTGTGAACTTTTTATCTGCCGCCCACGAACAATGGGAACGTGACTGCACTCGCGATGGCGCCGTATGTATTATTACTGTGCCATCCTCTACATTGACCACTACCTACCCACAAACGCGATCCACATGTGCGTACCGACCTATGTACATAGGAATCCGCATATTACAAACTATGTAAACTGTGTTGTATATCTGAATAAGAACGATATAGGTACATTCTCTTTTTACGATAAGGAAATGCCACAACTGGATATATATACCTATTAAAAACAACAGTTTAAACTTGATATTCCCCTTCGGATCTTAAAATATCGTCAATATTGCAAAAGACACTAAAACAACAACTGCATTACCTTTTTATATCGATTCACTTTAGCGCCGATCGCCGAAATAACGAACATGCTCGGTTAAATCGCCCCAACATCGTTACAACTTTAGCAATAAGAATCATTGCAGTTAAATGTAACAGATAGGCAGTTTGGTTCTTGTTTATGTTGATGTCGATGCCAAGAATCTGTACCAAAAGTATATATATTGTTATCATTACAAATTTCTTACGGAGGCGTGCGCTAGCTTTATTAGTTTACGTAATATTTTAAACGTGCATAAATTAAGTTCTGATGTTATGCATTTTTTTCAGTTTACGTGCATGTCTGCGGCCAATTTCAGAGTACGTGGTGCATGCGCGAAGGGGACTGCACCATAATTTTGCCCCCGGTCAGAGTAACGTACGGACAGCAAATCGCAATAAAACCGTCTTATTCACGGGTTCAAATAACGACTGTCAATAAAACGTGTATGGTAGTGTGTACTGAATGACCATAAATTGTAAAGATTAAGGTCAATAACGCGATGTATATGATAACTGCAAAGAAAACGTAAAGCACGTTTCGTTTGAAAAGCACCTTGTGCGTAGAAGTCGTAACTCAAGATACCTATAGGTAGGAGACAGGAGTGACTGTTGGAAACCCGAATCTCATCCAATACTTAGTATAACAGACATGCGAATGAAATCCTAATTTCAGGCACACAATAAAACGATCTTACAAGACGTAAGTTAATATAAAATGACAACAAATTAACGATTTATTAACAGTTATTTTTAAATTAGTATTTTCAAAACGCTTTCCGTGGCGCCATCTGTTGTTGAAGTTATAAATGAATTCGACGGTCGCGCGCTTACTGAGACATCTGTTATCGTTATGATGAACTTTTTATATATCTAAAGATACTTAGAGCATGGAAGTAATATTCTTACCTCCATTATGCGCTCAGACCAGAAATATGGAAGTGCACACCAATAAATTCACCAACTTTCAACAATACTATAGTAAAATATGGGTTTTATTACATGGAATCATACCTATGAAGATTTTTAATTGTTTGCCCATAAATAAAGACAGCACATAGATAACACTTATATAACTATGAATTTACAAGTGGATAATTATGTGTAGGTACCTATTGAGTGAATAGATGTGCTCGGTAAATAAATGATTAATACTTGTGTTTATATACCAGATGCCGAATGTTTTATCTTATTGAGTAGGTCGACACCTAAATATATAAGATAAAAGCTTTAAGGATTATAAAGTGGACCATTGATTGGCTGAGTAAGACGAGTGTCGCTGCCGCCGCCAGCGCCCGCGCCGCCGCAAGTATGCTGACCACGTCCACTATTGTTTTAAATAAAATACTATCTGTAGGCACAAAAACGAAGTCTCACAAGGAGTGGACTCCATCTCGTTATACGGTTTCAGTATTACCGGTGTACACTCATTCAATGTTTTGCGAACTACTTGGTTAAATGAAATTCTATACTGCAGGGGATCTTATCCTAAGTATATCGTTTTTATATGCATTCCTAACTACGTTAATATTGAATTCGTAACAATGAAATAAGATTATAACAATAGGTATTAGCTATTATTAATATATATATATATATATATACATATATTGTTGATCATGTATATAGGATTGGGCTCATTTATAAATCAATGGAATAATATAAATAGATGGGAAAGTATTTGTTTTATTGAATTAAAATAGTGTAAAATATTAAGTGCTAATAACTAAAGTAATAACAAGTACTTATAGGTACGTGTCCCTAATATGTATCTAGTTACATCAATTTCGATATAAAACACACCGATTAACTTTTTTTCTGTTCACCGTAAGTAGGTTTATAACTAGCTCTATAATAGGTAAGCCGATGGTACTTTTATACAGTGAATTCTCTAAAAAAATGTAACCACCTACAATTAGAGGCATATTTACATTTATGCTACTGAAACTTTAGAATATGTAAACATAAAACGCTGAGGGCTTAGTACGATTTTCAACTGCATTGACAACCGATTGAGTGAATTAACTAATCCATATACTTCAAGTAAGTGCCTCTGGAGGAAAAGTATAATGCAACTGGTAAATGTATGGAATAATTCGATCGGTAATTGAATAGGTTCAAAACTCATACCAAGGGCCCTTATGCGGTTCTCGGTAATTATTGTGTCCCGATTAGTAATGCCCTCGATACATACATGCACGCAAAAACAATGCTCCGAAAAAGGCTACAAAATTAATTACAACGAGAGCTGGGAACATTAAAAACCGGAATGTTCATTGTTGAAGAAGCTTTTTTGTGAATCGGACAATCAATCAATAGTATACTCTTAAATGAAGCGTTATGCCATACATTTTTTGCCTACTTGTAGCAACACAAATGTGTATTATAGAACAGTTTGAAATTATAAATTAACGAAATTCTATAGTAGGTTTATGAAGCAGGAAACTTTATGATTACTTAGCATAATCATAATAATTCATTTTTATGTGATTTATTGAAAAATCAAATGTTAAGCATAATTTTTTGTTGAATTTTTGAAATAGCATTATAAATAAATCTGTATACGTAAGCATTTAGTATTCTTTGTGTAAACTTACGCAAATTGTACTATACTACATCACGCTATCTCGTATCGTCATTAATATCAAGTTTACAAATAAAACCATAAACAAGTTCAGAACAAAGCCCCTTGTAACTTTTGAAGGCATAATAGACGTCAGTGAAATAAATAGGTATATATAAATAAGTAGGTATTCCTGAAATATGAGGTGTACCATCCGCATGCGCTAATGAAAATGCTGTGTTTTCTATACCGTTAATAAGATGCCAAAAATCAGCCACCAAATTTATATACTTAGCAGATTTCGGCAATTTACAATGGAATTACTTAGCGTTTTCATACCAAAAGTAATTTGTTGTGCCATTGTAAATAGACGGAAACATTCTAAATATAAATTTGCAGGTTATTGTTTAATCATCGAACAAGTTAATAATACAATAGCAATATTTAAGTTCACCTCATAATATACACGTTAGAACTTATAATTCCATGCCGTTTCAAAACTTCTGTCTCAGCGGAGCATTCTGAATGCGCGTGCGTTGCAAAAGTAGCCTATTATACGTAATTATGCAGCCGCATAAACCGAGCACTTTGCTGCTCAAGCCCAATTACACTTAGCGACCCTCTTAATATTGTTCATTATGCTAAGGAAATGCCAAGATTTCACTAGAACCCATTATATCCTTATATGTATGAATCTTGAGATCGATCATTAAGAACACACATAATTAATAGGTATAAGGTAACATAATGGCAAATCAGACATCTAATCGGACTACTGAGGTGATCGATGAATAAACGTTGCTTTTAAAAATCCAAATACGGTATTGTACTGCTCACTTTGTACTAAGAACTTAGAAGTTAAATCTATGAATATAAGTATAATATGTGAGCCGATAATTTAATATCGCCTCTACATATATAATTATTAATAACAATAAAAAAACCCACAAGCATCGTAGAGTCGCAGTTCATCAACAAACATGTCGTTTCACGAGCCAATGCACATTAACGGTAATACATATCTGTAGTTAAAGACTATAATGTTAGTTATAGCTAGATAAAGAAAATTGATGAATTTACAAGAGTACCTATACAGTTAAACTTTCTAATAATTTTAAAGGTCTAGACGAACAGAAACGGTAGCACTTGACTTGACTTTAGTCCTCCCGAAAAGATTGATCATTTGTCACTTTACTGATAGGATTAGGGGGATTTATTAGGCTTCGAATTATGCCTGCATACAATCTGTCATAACGTTGGCAAAACATATACTCATTAGTGGGTCAGGCCACTTTGATAAAAAAAATGTAATTACGTCCGCGATGGTGTTCTTATAATTCAAGTATTTGGATTATAACCTTCCGATGGACCTCATAAAATATTTTACACCTTATATAAGCTTTGTTTTAAGGCCTTCATATTACGGACAAATTACAATCAATCAAATTTATACCTACTCAGACATGCAAAAGAATAAACAAAAAATACCCACTAAATTGACACAAGAATACATATTTTAAATATTCTTTAGATATCCATGACGCATATTGTTGATCGTGCTCATTTGTACATAGTGTACAAAACTTATTTACCACAAGTTCATACCGAAGCCATCTTTCACTTCATATAACAACAAAATTTTATGGAATGCATCACCATCATAACATTAATTGGAACAATTCATAATAATATTGTGATTCAAGATGGTAGTTCGGTATATAAATACGGAACCAGTTAGGTACATTGCTTTCTGTGTACCTAAGAGGTATAAAAATAAGTTGTTTACTGTAAGTTCTGCATACCAGACATGTGGATACCGTGCGAGGCAAGTATTGCGTTCTTAATGTCCACAGCTACTGCTCTTGCGCGTTCCATGGTTCTAACTCTCTTGGGTGCGGGAGATAACGGATAAGTTTTTTTATTGCAACACATATCAATATACCGACGCTAAACAGAGGTCGTTTGGTAAAACCTTCTACAAAGGCATTACAGTTTAATAAGAACCATAATATACGAATTGCTTTTATTATGTAGGTACCAAGTACCTACCTATATTTTACGGTTTTGTTAGTTCAATCGTTACGAGATATATCGTAAAATATTAATTTGATATATTTGGTTCACCTCTTTGTCTCGAAAGGATAGGTGGTGTACTTTTGTTAATACATACATATTGCCGGTTAAATCTATTAAGTCCCAATGTAACAAGTTTAAATAAGTTTGAACAAAATAGTATCGCATAAGAACACATTTGAATATAGATACCTACTTATCAAGACACGTCCAATTTTGTGAAATTAAAATGAGACTTTTTTTAACTTCGTGAGCAGCATTTTTTTTAATATTTGTATTCATGTATAAATCATAACTTATCTGTGTAAACGTCAAGTCGTAAACATTTTCCGAATTCAATATATTATTGACATAGCACTGGCTGGCATCGATTATGTTCCACCAGTGGAAACATAAAAACACCACCTGCGGCGCTCGCTTAATTGCTTAGTTATTTTGTATTGTGCAAAATTATTATTTAGAACACTGAACACAGACTAAATGCGTAAACGATTAAATCTAGTGGATAGATCAGTTTAACCCTACAATAGAACAAGGTTTAGCATAGCATAGTACATATTTAAACAGTAAAATAATTTTCCAATGGATGAATGGTTAATTGGTCGGTACTAATAATTAACCACAAAATCGATTTCGTGTTGGTGGCCGTATTAAAATAATTACTGTCAAAACAAAAAAAATATAAAGTAGGTAGATAATTATTATGTCGCTTTTAACAATGTCTGGCCATGTTTAAAATAAATCCCAGCAACACGTAAGTACCAATATTTTAATTTCACATAAAGCAATAATGAATGGAAACGCCACTTTAGTTCAAGTTAACGGAACCAAGTAACCGGAATACTCGCACCTCGCGGGATGCATCGGAAAAATTATTAACTTTACTCTCGAATCAAACCTGTTGCTGATTAGAACCCATCCATTGGACGTAGTTCTTCATACAACGCGGAGAGCATATATTATTAATTTAATTACATCGAATTAACTTTTTTATGCCCATCGGGATTTTAATCCAATCATTTGTTTTTAGCTACACCGTTCATGATACTCATGCCCTTGAACTTTTAATAATTTACAGAAGTTATAGCATTAATCATCAATCAAGAGCTCATAATGGCCAGATTTACATAAAATATATGTATCTATACATAAATAGCAGAACCACATTAATAAGTGCCACGAGACCTGTCACTGAGACGGCTACACATTGGTACATATATACTAGCCGCCTGAGGTTCCAGCCTGAGTATATTCTGAGATGATTTATACAGAATAATTCAGAAAGGGCAGACTAACCATTAAACCTGCGCTTCTTTATCGCATTTGAAATAATAATTTCGCTATCTCCATTTTTTTTTAAAGTTGCTGATTACAATCGTCATTTTGTTGGGATCATTTTTTAATTGACATAGAAATTCTCATTTCCCATAATGATTACAAATCCGCTAAAGGGACGCAGGTTTAAAAGTTAGTATACGCTTTCTAAATCACCTGTATATGTTCCGATGGTTGAAATGAATCTGTTTAAAAAATAATAATTGCGATCAATTGCTGTAGGTAAGTAATGTTTGTTTTATGGGAATTACGGCCAAACTGCAACTATATCTTATTTCTCGTATCCGAGGACTGTATATACGACTGAGGAACCCATTTATTAGGTATATTTACCTACGTATACATTCTGTGCACTCTGAAAAAGCCAGCATTGTGTGCAAGTATGTACTCTGTGGCTGAATATTTTTCTTGCGGCGTCTCGCGAATGTCTCCATGTAATAAGGATCCACATAAAAATCGATGGACTCTATACTCTTCTACGTGGTGAAGATACAAATTGAGGTTCCAGTATTAATGAGGAACATTAGCAAGTGTGCAAGCTGTGGACCTGCCTCAGGCCGATACCATTTGTGGCACTCATTACAGCTTTTGCCCAAGTAAGGCGGTAACTGCGTGCGCTTTTCTTTCGTGATTTACACAACTTATTTTATTAAAGTATTTCGACATGTATAATTTATATGTCGATTTTTTTTACTTATTTAAAAACATTAAACAATGCCGAGATTACATAACTCAAATAGTTTAAGGGATCCGTAACTTAACTAGGATCTTTTATGGTTTCACCATGTTCGTTTATCCGGTAATTTAATTCAGAGTCTATTAGCACCATAACTCTGAAAACTGCCATAGTGATAGATATTTGTCACCGCTAAAAATAAATAGTTCTGAGAACATATTTATGATGATTGGTGACATGGTGACCCAAGCAGAAGTTGTGTTGATTATACATGTATTTTAATAGGTAATCTTATTTTGAATGTTAGTCAGAAGGCACTTGTGAAAAAAAAATAACACACAAATTAATTATTCCGAATATCACCACATTTTATCTGCTCGCAGCTCGATTCACATTTGTAAAGTTCAAGGTTCAGAAATAACGCAAATATTTTTATTTTATAGCCTCTGCTGATGTTTAATTGTTTTATTATGTAGCCATTATTTACAACGGCCGCGAATACTGGATACTACTGAGATAATGTATTTTAATATTAGGTAGATAGTAGATTTAATATAGGTATATTATATTCTAATCACTAAAATTGTATTAAAGACATTCCTTAATTACTTAAAGAATATCGAAAGCGGTAAAATAAATAATTTGACTCGATTAGTACTTATCCATTTCTAAGTAAATCATTTCACAAATATTCATGACTCAACGTTACTTACACGTTCCGTTCGAAAGTGTTAATATTCGCGGTGACTAATCGAGTATGTCATCCGTCCATCAATTATTAAAATTACGTTAATTGTATTTTATTATAGGCGCCTACCTATGATGAATAATTGTTAAATTGGTTAAAAAGCACTCAATACTCTCTTTGTTTTAGCTTTGCCACATTTAATAATTCATTGAAAACAAGTTCATTAATAATGTATGTCTTAAGTAAGTGCACAATTTAAAGGGTGCACCGACGCGAGAGAGTCACAACTGGAGAAAGTGCGCAAAGCCCTGTTATGGCGGATTTCTCATTCCTCCGCCAGAGCCAGTGATATTTAAGCGAATAATAGGAGAAAACTCCTGTTATTCGCTTAAATATCACTGCAATGTGCTATGTGCTAAACCTATGTTTTCAATTTATATTTACTATTCAACTCTATAAGATAAATTATCCCCTTAAATTCATAGACCGTGTATTCGTTCATAGTAAGTCCAGCAGCGGACGTATTTCGGCTGATGATTGAATGGAAAAAAAATATAGAAGATTTAATAAAAAGCATATTTAGAGCAAAATACCTACCTACTTTGTTTTGCCATTGAAAATGATATAAAGATATTATTACTTTTTTGGGAGAAAAATCAACTAACAAATTCGCAAATACAGCGTGATAATAAAAATATATTATATATAATATATACAAGCAGTCAGTGATTGATGATTTAGACATTCTGTACACAAAACTCAATCATTATGTTAAACTAGCTGTCCGGGCAGACCACAGATATATTAGAGGAGATATGTTATGAAAGCGGTGGGCTTGCGCTCACCTTATGCCAAAATTACGCTAACATAGAGTTTTCGCCGTCAGTCGACTGCAACTGCACGTCGGTATCGGAGCTCTAACTTTTTTTTTAAATGCCGTGTTATTCCGTGGTTGTGTGCTAAAATACTAGCAGCAAAGTGAACTACGCGAAAGATGGAATCTCATTTCACCAGCCAGTATTAAGTATTTTATTTATTCGTCTTTAAAATCATTAAAAACAACAAATCAAAAAATATTTAATGCCTTTATTATGTTATTTTAGTTTTCATGTAGCACAACGACTTTTTTATTTTTGTACAAAATACATGGCTCTTTAAGTACCACCTATGTTCGCTACTGAGTGAATGTACGAGGCAATGGATAGATCGTCTAACGATACTTTGAATAAACTGGTGCGTCGCGTGGTACGGCCGCTGTATACGGCGACGACGCAGCACGCACCGAAGAGACTTCGTATTGGTTGGTTTTAGCGAGTGGTGGGAAACAAAACGGAGACAGCGAGTTCCCATACATTTTGAATCGCACGGCATATCTCTCGTGATCTGTGGGGCAGACGGTGTTTGAACAATAGAAAAAAGCTATTTGTCTTTTTTTCACGATTTCCAATTTTCCAGCGAACATTTTCAAATTGTCTTCCCCTACAAACATGATTCGGATTATTAATTGTGTAAGTATACATTTATATTCTCTATGGTATAGGTAAATACGTGTGTTTAATACAGGAAAATATTCATTGCATACATATCTACCTCTCAGTATAAAGAATCCAGTGATTATCCTTAATACGTAGGTAAGATGATTTTAGAGTTGGTACCTAATAGTTTAGTAACAAAATGATCAGGTACAGACAGAGTGCCTGCAGTAGTTACGAGAGCTTCAGACTATGGAAAGCGTGGCATGGATCGCGAGCGCATCAACACAAGAGTGTGACCTCTGAGAGGCGCGCGCGGCAAGGTCACGAACGCGCGTGCGCCACTAGTCGTGACTCGTGACCCGCTCGCGAGCCACCAGCCACGACATTCCCAACCTTCGCATCTATGATAAAGGTAATAAAGCACACAATTCTATGCATAGGAATCGGCAGTACAATGTCTTGGCTGTATCTAATGCGACACCGTCGGTATTCTAGCCCGCTGCTAGGGTATTTATTATCTCTTAGTTCTACTCGAGAGCCTAATTCTAAGCTGTGTACATTTATATAGTTAGGAAACAGATCGCTTGCGAAACACTGATTCTGTGTTAATACCTATCAAATTAAATGTATATTTTTTTGTTTTTAAATCGCATAATGTGTTCGTAGCTATTTATAATTCAATAATTACCCGGTAAGCTTATAACAAATATGAAAATGACATACTCATAATAATACAATAAAGTAGGTAAACTATATATTGTCACTGTGTAGTTAATAGAGAGTGCTTAGATACCGCACATGTTTTGATACGAGTAGGTACCTGCGTTGATAGCTTGATGTTCCATGTAGGGTGCCTTTAATTTATTTACCGGAACGAAAAGTGAGTCAGTGAGAACCTACACTAAATAGCGACACACTGAGGTCATAGACAAATTTATTTGATTTCAACGGATTATAACGTCGCGTGTGGCATTACCGTTGAGATTTTTCTTATTTAACGTCGGGCATAATTGAACTTAAAATACGATTTACCTTGAATACTTTTATATTTTTTATTACAATACTCAAATAATAAATGAACAGACTACAAAACGAAATATTGTAGTTGCCAACAGGAACAATATAGATGAAAGCCAGTAAATATGCTAACAAAGCCGTTCGCGATTGCCTGAGCTTTAGATGTGATCATCAGAGGCCATGAACTCATAACATATCGTCATAGAGACGACACGAAATTGCGGACAAAATATTTACATACCACCTACAAATTGCAATGATATGTAAAATATACCATCGCGACTTTATTTCTAAAGAGGTAGGGGAGGGGTAGGGGTTGTAGAGAATATGATTATAGTAGGTATAGGTAGATCGGTAGGTAATTCTTAACAAAGTGTACCTAATTGACTACGTTAAGTCATTATTATAATGTATTTGTATATACAGTATGCTGGTACACGTTATGGTTTTGTATAGAACAAATACACACAAAAGTTGCCATAATTATTCTTAACAAAATCTAGATGCATTGATTAAAACTTTTTTTTCGGCCCTGTTTATTAAACTGAGTGGTAAAACGAGGTGGTGATGTGTTGTGATACGGGATGTGGAACAAACTAGCGGCAATATATTACTTGTTACTGGGAGGTCTCCGAACAAGCGATCATCATAATATAAACGATTTTGCTCATTTTAATTGCGACTTAACGCTGTATAGAAGCTGTTAGGAGTAACGGTTAATTGTCTTGTGCCTTATAAGTTAGTAGCAGAAGAGAGACGGCCGAGAAAGGGATACATGATTCAAGGGGATCATTTACATCGCGGCGCAGCGGACGCGGTGGATCGCAACTCCATGTATGAGCGCGGACGGCGCGTACGGAACCCACTGCGCCACACAAAAAACCCTCCATATTGCTCCTTGTGGCTTTCTTTTTTTAATGTACTCGAAGTATTCGCTTAATGATCGAAGACAACGTCCATCCATAGATTGCATTCAATTTAAAAGATAAAAGTTTATCTTTACCGAGTGACAGATAAAAACTTAAAACATTCTTGGTAGTACCTAGTTAAGTTTGTTTTATTCAAAATTGATTATTTATCTTATAAATTGAACACATTTTTACAAATCTGGGATTGTTAGAATTTCCATAACTACATAAATGTTTTGGTAAACGTGACAATCTTCTAATGCGTCATTTACTTACAAATGCACCTAACATGCTTATACCATAGATTACGTATCAAAAAGATGGCATCGGATACGTTTAAGTTAAACGATTATTATAACTCAAAAAAACGATTGCATCTCTTAAATAGTAGAACGAAGAACCAAAGAATCAATGAACATTTTGAACACCTATTGTGCAAGAGAATAGTTGTGTAAACAATTCCACGCGCGTCTAAGATACGAACATTCTCCACAATAATGAAGTCTTCACGGCAGTTATTCATAATTAAACAAAACGTATACTAAGCACATAGCGCAGGCTTGACTCGTGTACTAAGCTACACATACGAAATTGATTAGGGGTTTAACGCTTTGATATTAATAATGAAGTATTTTTTTTAAATTTTAAAGTCAGCGTGAGAGAATTCTCTTCTCTTGAAATATCATGATATGTTTGCTAATGGATTTATTACATTGTTGAATAAGATATAGACAGGATAACTGAATCTAACGCCATGTGTGATATGGGCTTTTCTGACAACTCTTGGAATGCACGCGTGATGGTGATAGCCAGAAGTATGGCGTGGTTGATGTAAATAAAGGAGGCTACAAGAAAAAAAATACATTATCACATGATATACTCTTACTCAATGATTGATTATCTTAAACGTTTTCTGCACGGTCGGATCAATCATCCAACAGAGAGAGACGGAGCTATCAGAAAAAATGCCGCATAGAAGCCCTCATTATATTATAACACAAAAAAGATAGGTAATAATACGGAAGTTGCATTCCTTATCATTCCGGTCGCCAAACAACGTCAGGTAGTTGAGTTTTATATAAAAGATATAATAATAATACCAGCCCTTTTAAATGTCCCTCTGCTGGGCACGGGCCTCCCCACAATGCGAGGGGGAATTAGGCCATAGTCCACCACGCTGGCCCAGTGCGGTTTGGCGGACTTCACACATCTTTCGAGGGGTTCTCTCAGACATGCAGGTTTCCTCACGATGTTTTCCTTCACCGTTTAGCAAGTGATAATAGTGTTTGAATATGAGATTCGCACATGAAATCTAGAAATCCCAGAGGTGCAAGCCGGGGTTTGAACCTGCGATCCTCGTTACCGAGGCAAGCGTTCTACCAACTTGGTTATCACTGCTATATATAATAGATATCAACGAGTGACGAGTGCGCCTGACTTGACGTAATTGCCGGACCAACTGAACGCGCATTGATACTATGCTTATATGAAACAAGTACTTATTTTTTCAAAAAAAGACAACTCAATACGAACATTCAAAGGTCATGTATTGGCAATAGTAGGTTCCGATCACTTCATTAAACATAATGGGATCGGAAAAACATGTGACGTATGTGCGTGAGTGAGAGGCGCGCCCTTGCGTCAGTCCTTGCCACAATGTCGTCCAAGTTCGGACCCCGGCCGTGCACCCTACTCTCCAACACGTACCAGCGAGAATGTATAACCTTAGTCCTGCCACATACACAACAACAAGAATCACTAATAAATCTGCAAATAAACATATACTCTTTGTTGATGCACGTAACTCATGGTTCTCATTCCTTTGGCAAAGCGACTCGACTTTCAATGTTTTTTGACAAAAACGAATGAAATTAAATTATGACGTAGTAAGTATGTAAAAATTCAATACTAACTTGTTTAAAACATTAACACACACACATCTATCCAAATGATTTGATCTTGTTTTCTATATACATATATATGTAGTTATACTCCACACTGTGGCTTTAATTTGTCTCTAATATGAATAGGTATGACTATCGTTAAAATATATAAGGTATCTAACAATCAAAAACTAGTAGTTAGTAGTTGAAATGAAATAATTATTTATTTAGACGAAAAATGGGAAAAACATATAAATGGCGTTACAAATACAAACCATTACCTACGGTTTCTGAATAAATAAATATTATATATGCCCAATTAATCTTAAAATAAAAATAAAATACATTGAAGCACGCGTGCACGTATGACAAGACAAGAGAAATGGATTACGTTATTACAAAATTTATTTCACATTAAATTACCAAGTCCATAACGACCTCAGGGACTTCCAAGAAAACGATCGTATCTCAAAAGATGCCTGAGATATTCAAATAATTCTTATTTATCATTAATTAACGAGATGTTACTAACATTTTTGATATTACATAGGAAATTCTTTACTAACGGTATTTTATACATTGATAGTTGATTAGAACATTATCGTTAAACACATTTATGATTTTAAGAGAAAAAAAAACTGCTAAAGTAGAAATATTTTCATTGTTACCTACACCAAGAAATATATATATTTTTACTAGTTTTATCAAGTTTCAATTACACCGATAACGAATAGTTTATGTTGTCTTTCCGAGATAAATGTAAAAATAAATTTTGAAATGCAATCATTATGAATTATCTACGTAATCGTGGATTTACAGGAAAAAAATATGATCACAACATGGAATGGAATCAGTGAGGAATAATTGCCTATATGAAATAATAAACTGAAACTAACGATGTATTTGTACTAATTACATAAAACATACATACTACTAACCATACTATACTAATCATAACTATCTCAGAACATAAAATTACTTTTAAGTTTATTATGTTAAACCATCTTTTTATTAAGTACCTTACATACCCACTTACATACTATTTAATAAATGGTATATAATATCCAGTCGTCAAATCATATTTTTTTGTAACTTAATACATCCAATCCTACTAACCTAATTTGGAAAAACATACAGAAGCGAAAATTTGGTGAGTTATGAATCAAATGCTACATATAACGTAAATACAGCAGTGCTCACGAATAATAAAATTTATTTACACTGACACGGATGCATATATTTGGAAAAAAGTGTGTTTATATGATATTTAATGGCTTTGCACTGTAATTTTGCTAATTAACAGCTATCTACCATTGTGAAGAAATACAAAGACATTTCCTATGGTAGAGGACATTCCTATAGAAAAAAAATAGATATTAATTTAAAACTTTAGTAAATAAGATGTAGATATTGATTTAAAGTTTGTTTTTGTTTGGGGATTTAACAATATAATTTAATAAGTACCTACATCAAAATATATCGACATGACACATCATTATCGATATAAAAAGTCTCTACAGGCTGACCGTACATCCACACTGAATAATAAAAATGAATTAAACGAGTAAATTGAGTGGTTAATTTAATTGAACCGAAAAATGACATTATTTTTATATAAATATTACATCTAGTGCTTATACCATATCCAAGTTTACTGAGCATAAACAACCGCGTTTTTACAAAAGTAGGTTAATTGAGATCTGATTCATACAAATATATATGTAGATAAAAGTACTATAAACTGATTGAATAAGGAATATTTAATATTATCGAACATGATTTAGGACTTATAAAAGTAATTTTAGTAGTAAGTTCCCTGGCAAGTATACGCTCGCATGTTAATATTTTTTGAACCTGAAACCTGCACAGGAATCCTATCCGATGAACATTTTGATTATAATACTATTAGTATTCCGAGGTATTTTTTATTAATGAATAAAAATATGTTTTTTTCCTTATGTAGTTTTTATTCAATATATATTAGGTATAAAATTGATTTTGCATTACGAGCGCGATGCCACCACGACCACAAAAAATATATTTTTATTTTTTACAATGTTGTATAAGACCGTAATCTTAAAATCGGTCTGAATTGTGATTATATGTACCCATACATTATTATAATGGCAAGCCGTATAACGAATCAAGTCAATAAAAACGTACATTCATATACTTATAAGGTAAAGCTAGCCTTGTTGACGTCTGTTTCTCTCTGTGACGCAGATCAATACCAGCTCTCTGTCCTTATCACACTAATAAGCTACAACACACGCTCAAGCTTCACACACACACACAAATACTCAAGTATCAATGTGTGCGTATACACAATGTCAATGTGATAAATAAACAGTTTCTCCGATTTTACGATTCAATGACTGTAGATACATATCTATGCAAAGTTAGTTAATGATTTTGAAATAGTTAAGTGATCTTGAGATGGAATAAAAAATAATAAGCGTCGTAAATATTTATGCAACAATTGGATAAAATTGCTAGATATTATCGTATTATTCAATATTATTACCCAATTGTTATATCTATTGTCTTCCTCCTTCATAGGTCTGTGCTTATACAAAACATACCTAGTCCATTGTCTGTAAGCTTCGTTAACTTTCAATAGGTACTAGGCACAAAGCCTTTACACAGTAAACTGTTACATCAGCGACACAAAAGAATTATATCTGATAATCTTACACCAATTGTTGACTTTCAATAGCAATCAAACGGAAAGAGATGGCAGCCAATTTACAGGAACGTTCTAATTAACACTCCGTCGTATCTCACATTTTCCAAGAATCATTGACTCCAAATATTGTAATATTATGTACATTGATCGATCGACCTCAACATTAACAACGTATTTGTCAGCGCTACAGGAGGCCGCATACAACCTTAGCGTACCTAAATCATGACTGAGCAAAAATAATAACGACCATCTCGACTTATAAGTATGTGGTACTCCAACGCTACATAATAGAAGACTTCCTTTGTAAAATTAAAACAAGCACACTTCATTATTTTTATTTGTATCCTTAGGAGGGAACTAATACATACCGACTTGCATATGGGAAAATAATGAAACTGGGGCTAGAAGTCTAACTTCGCCCCATAATAAAATATTTTTAAGTCGATTACAGCAATCATCTTGCAACATTAAAAACACGATTTTCCCGAAAAAGTTTTAAATTCGTTGCGCCAGAAATAAATAACGTTTATATGTAATGTAGTTATCGTAAAACGACTTTTAATTAAATTGGTAATTCATTAATTAGTATGTTCTCAAGAATCGGTATAAAAAGGTAAACAACGGGACCGCAACTGACTACGATCATCGAAAGGGCTAACCACAAAGGAATCCCCGAACTTCGAAAAAAAGTTGCGTATCTCTACGATTATTTAACTCCCTTTCGCAGCTGAACTTACATTTTCATTCTTAGGCTGGGATGTGATAGAAGTCATTTTACTGTAACCGTTCAAATCCGAACCTTGATGTAGGATAATAAAACCCTATAATGGATTTGCTGTTGTATAGTCGTGGTTACAAAAAACAAAAATGAAATATTTATCCACTTCTCAGTGTGGATATGGCATCATGACCTTTTGAAAATCGTTGGCTTCGCGATATGTATATTGATTAAAGGTAGGTTCATGTAGTAGTTTCATTCTTGATTGATGCTTGGTACCTGCATTCAAATATGATATGCGATAATAATATTGTGTTTTTTTTTGTACTAAGTACTAGACTTGAATGTAATTTAGAACGGCCTCTCATTGACGCCTTTGAAATTAAAAAAATGTACAAGCATAAATGTATACATGTAACGCTATAATTACTTATTTAATGCTACTATTAAGATACCAATTTCATAATTAGCAATGTCAGTAGTTCCAATGTCTGATGGCCATACGTAATTGCTTGGCTGCGGCAAATGCCAAATTAAATCAATATTATTTATATTATATTTATATATCAATCTGGATCGAGTACGATTATTATTGTTTAGTTACAGCTCTGTGTACACGAGCCTCCAGAAAATTGCCTGTGTGTACTTGACCGGCCACACACTCACTCACTGTTACTCTGTGAGCCAGAATCTGCTGTGGTGTCCACCGAAGACGCCGAGGTTGGACCTTGGAATCCGCAACGAATTGAATTGCAAGAGGTGATTTATACAAACATTCTTTATTATACAGCGTAATTCAGATAGCATATACTGCTCTTTAAATACACCTGCACTTCTTTAGCGCAATTGAAATCATTATATGTGAAGACAACATTTCAATAGGTACATTAAAAAAATGGGTCACAAAATATCACAACTGTAATTATTTTGGGAACAAAATTTAATTTTCAAAATCGAATTTCTGCCTTCACATAATGATTACAAATGGCTGAAACAAACGTAGGTTCAAAATGTAGTTATACCCTTTCGGAATCACGCATATAAGTTGTGAACACCGTCAACCAAAAACAAACGTAATAGGCGCAGCCACAAAAATCTTTCGTTGAGAAGAAATTTTATCCCCCGTTGAGATTTCTGTCGGACGCTGGCTCGTCGTTACATAGCGATATGTGCGCGCGTGTGCGTGGTGAGGCGTGTGTGTGCGCGGGTACCTTCAACCTCCATGTGATGGGAAGTGAACCCTTTACGCGGGGAAACCGTTTTTTATTTGCACTCGGACAGCGGCATCAGGTAGAAAGGATGATCGTTAATTTTTAAAGGACACACTGAACTTTAGGTCGAAACAGAGCCCGTGCATTGTATGAGGTACACAAACAATGTTACCTATTCTATTAATTAATTGCTTTGTGGTCACACTTATACATATGCTACTTGTTCATTATATGAATATTAAATGCATAGTGAACTGAATACATACCACACAGCAGATACGGATTACCATCGAGCATTTTTAACTAATTACAGTTTATCTTAAGTAATAATCGTTTTTTTTTGTTTCTCATTAATATAAAGAAAGGAAACCTCTTATACAAAACCCTAGTTACACACTGAATTAAGTAAGCAACTAACTGGTTTTAATTAGTATCAATTTCAGAGAAGTAAACAAGTAACGTCGTCACCACTGCAACGAGCCTCGGCTCTCGCTACGGGAGCAACGCGAGCACCCGTTGATGTCTTTTACTAAAGCTTTAATATTGCTCGGGTTTATTGACTTTTGGAGGAACATTCTGTGTCTGTATATGTATATACATCTGATTTAGTACGGCTATCACCGCATATGCGCATATTTTTTTAGTTTACGATATTATATTTAATGTAGTCCTAGTTGGTATTTTTCCATTGCTGCAGTGTGGAGAAAAAAAATGATAACTTTTAAAAACGTAACTAAAATGTGTAACGTAGATGGGCAACATTTTACCACTTCTTTTTAAAAACCTACTTTATTCTAAAGAGTTAAATTTAACAATATAAAATGTGATTTTACTTTATTTGCAGTAAGTATTTGTTAATTTACGTGATGGACACAATACGACACACTCAAGTAAAATCAGCTTAAAGACGTTGCCGACCGATAAAAAGGGTACATAACTGTAATGATTTCCAAAAAAAGCAGTTTACCAACCAAATAATTACATAAAAATAATGATTGGGCGAGAACCCGAGCTCATCTCGAGGCCTGGCCACAACGAGCGATGGTAAGCTCATCGAGGGCTGGCCACAACGAGCGTGAGCGAGGCAATAAAATAAGGCTGCGGAGGGACGAGGCGAGGGCGGTGGGGGACGCGGCCTGTCGCCTTACAAGAAGCTTTTAAAACATAAGCGTAGCGTGAATTTTTTATTAACTAATAATATAAAAAATCCCCTTTAAAGATAGATTACGAAAATTCGAGTGTGCTAGTTATGGACATACAAATCTAAGGAATAATAAACATCCACAAAATAATAACGCACAAACATTTTTAAATTAAATACGCAATACACAAAAGAGGGATCAGCCAATAGAGAACTGCGGTGTACAAAAGTTTTTTAATAAGAAAATAATCGCTTTCCGCTCTTGACTGGTACCGCAGTGCAACAAAAAGTCATCATTAAAGTGTCGGAGGCGCGGCGGGCGAGGCTGCGCAGCCTCTCGGCCCGCGTCTAAACGATTCAGCCGAGTTTTTATCACTTACCAATCCATATCGAGCTTATTTATTCATTTTTACTAAGAGCTTTTCCGTTTTCAATTCCCATATCAACATTAATATACTTGTCTACACACACCATACAGCAATAATTTTTATTAATAGATGTCCTGTATATTGTTGAACATTTCGATGTATTAAGTTTTATTTTAGCCATCTACAAACCCTACAGATAGATCGTTTGGATAATATTAGCGGTCATTTTAAGTACTACTCTTGCAATACAAGACTTTTTCATATTAATCAGCCGTTCACCCATTTTAAGAAATTGAAATAAATCGCTTTGTTAGTTTTAAATTACCTACCCACATGCAAGTTCAAATCGGTGTGAAAAAAGGAATCGTCTCATGAACAATGTATACACTATAATCTGTTTTAAAATTCTCACGCGAGATTCTCGTGAAATAGATTCTCAACTGCTCTTTTTTATGCCCATTTTCATAATATATTCCAAAAACTGGTCGTAGAGCGAGATAACATATCTATAATTTATAGATTAGCTAGTGGAAGAGTTGATTATGGTAAGTGATTTTAGTTCGGAGACAGTAACGGACAGTCGCTGGTCGTTCGAATGCGTTACAATGTTGAAATACTGTCCGAGTATTAAATAAAAGTTCAGTAAGCACTTTGTATCTAGATTTAATGGATTTCTTTATAAATCGTTTATTAGGTACATTAATACAATTAAATTAATGTAATTTTAGTAGATCAATTAGTGAAATTTTCCTATTCCCGAGTGGTTCTAGCAATGTAACTGGACACCGAGGTCCTATAAATGGATCATTACTTCTGATTCAGTTGAATTCATTCAGTAAAAACTGAATAAAATAAAATCCTAACATAACAAAAAAAACATCTTGTCTGGATTAAAATTTATATCCAGCAGAGTAATAAAGGAGTTTAACTGAGTGCTATAGGAGATAGCAAGAGATTTACATTTGCTTTTAATATTTTTATTAATGATACCTATAATGATAGCTTATAATAATAAAATGTGTGTTTAATTATTATATATCAGTATATCTATGGCATTTACATTAAATAATTTTATTCGAAACCTTTCTATTACCGCGTGGCATTGTCAGATAGTCAATGCGGTGGTTATTACTCCATTAGATATACAACTAACTATACAAGTGCCGCTAATAAAACGTGTGTGAGGCAGCAAACAGACGTAACAAATTTTACTACAAATTAGTTGGCGTGGATAAGGCATCAACGTCATGCGATATGAATGACATGCACAAGCACATGGCGGGTTTTTGCGACGGTTACGTTCAACTTGGCAACCGCCGCGCCGCCGCCGCCCGCGCCGCCGCACCGCCGCCGCGCCGCAGCACTCCGCGGGATTCCTCCACGAGTTACGTGATAGCAACTGGACGGCAATCAATATCCGAGCACTACAGAGAATACGTAGACTCAAAAATATTAATATAAAAGAGATCTTATCAGAATAGGATATATTAAATTCAGCGGCTTCCATTTGTGCTGATTGTATCATTAAAATTGTGAGTGATCATTGCGAAGACCTAGTTTTCTATAATTGTATACTTCTCTCCGCGTAGTTTAATGTAAGAAATATTTAGCAGTATCCGGGTAGTGATGGGACCCTTGGCAACCCTGCGGTGGCTGGCTCGGACACAGCTCTCGCGGCAAGTTCAAGGTGAGCGCGTCGCTCCGCCCACACGCGCCGCTCCTAACGCGCACAACCGTTACACTGGACCTCCGACACAAACACCTCATTCTTTCAACCACACGACCCACCAGCACAAACAATAATATGTTTCTAACTAACCAATCTCTATCATCAGGTGCCGATGTGCTATCGAATTAGACGAATACATTATGATGCCGCACTGGCGTATAACATCCACCTAACCACTTTCAATAAAAAAGCAATTAATTTATCTGCTTTTGGTATTTTGGGTAACTATTTTGTTTAATTACAAGATATGACGTCATTTGAAACCTTAGCTAATGCAAACGTATATTTGTTGAAGAATATTTTTTATGTAAAAATTTAAAATACAAAGAAGAACTGATTCTTATGTTGTTATCCTCGACGACACGAAATCTCAACATCGCGGCTGTAATGGAATTTCCCACTAATAAAGATACCTACCAGCTGGCAACTGTGGCAACGCGATATTTCCATACCATCTCATAAATCCGAAGTTATAAAATACGATACATTAACATTTATAGACAACACTATTCGACGGAATTAAATAAAGAACGAGTGTAAGCAAATGATATAACATAAAAAGGAGATGTTTGTAGTATAGGTATGGTCAAAATTATAAATATAGCTACTGAAAAACCTCCTTAAAAAATACCCGCCTAGCAATCAAAATTTAAGTAGCCGTATGCTATAAGGGTAAAAATTAATATTGCACATTACCTGGGTATCGTGATGACCTGTCCGAGCTCATCAACTACGTGGTCTGCGAGCACGAGCACCGTGGGCGGCTGCCCGGGAGCGCCCACCACCACCGACACTCCTCCGTCCACCAGTTGCCCACTGCCGCTCATGAGCTGTCCGTCCTCCAGTTGCCCACTGATCATCTCCACGCGTTTCTGATCCGGTGTCGTCGTGTATATGACCGTCTGCTTCTCATCTTCGTATATTAAATCTATTGGCGTCTTCTCGTCAATGGATTCCATTCCTTGATCGTACACGTCCGGTTGGACGGGTACTTTACTATCGGTGGCGTACGCGGCCAGCTCGTGGGGTGAGTGCCGATAGGAGTGAGCTTCGGGAGGGTAGCCATCGTCGGAGTCCATCTCGACTTTGTGAGGGTAGTAATCGTGGGCAGGCTGCACGGGTGTCATGGTAGCGAGGACGGCGTGCGCGGGCGCGGGGGAGCGCGGCGCGGATGCGGGCGACGCGCCGGCCCTCGGGGTGCGCGCGCGCTCCTCGCACGCTGCCGCCGGCGACGGCGACGCGGACATACCGCGGTACCTCGGTGCGGGAGGCGACGTCGCGCTACGCGGAGGCTCCTCACAGGAGCACCCCGCTCAACACTTGACTTCCGTAATTTCAATTTCTGAAAAATATCAATATTATTTTCATCTTACTCGAATTTAAAAACTGTTTGATTTGTTATGACGCGTGTGCTTGTCTCCTTTTATGGGGTAGAATAGACAACTCATAATATATCATAGATACTTCGGCACCTCGGTATGTCGATAAAAGCTTGTTGATAATTTGATACCAAAACAAAGCAGAGTAACCAAAGGGACTATCGTCTAGATGTAGCTAAGAACAATAACGACAGTCTCAAAAAAACTACAATATGTAGTTAGTTGTGATGAAAGCACGTCCCTGAGGCAGCAAGGGCACCTCTGTAACAGCTGATTCAAATCCAGTTAGAAAAGAACGAGTATCAAGTGGCACCTGATCGCCGAGAAGCGCCCGAACTCGTTCAGCAGCGACCCTGCCCCGGCCAGCGTACGAACGGAGCAACACCACCGAACGGTACAAACTGGTACACTATTGTATCCACGTGGTTGTCAAACTCGTCAGAAAACAACAATTATGTTTTTGAAAATGTTTCATAAAATTTGCCTGCCTTTTTCGCAATGTTTCATAAAATCAATACTACACGAAACGAAACAAAACCTTTCATTTCATTTTGTTTGAAAACACCATCCAACGTCCTAATAACAACAAAGGTAGGTTTAACGCGTAGGGAATATCAGAGAACATACGCCACGGACCGGCTCCTGATTACACTGTACCTAACTATTACTTACTTCTTATTTTTTTTAAAGACAAAAAGAAACGTATTGGTTCAGAAGCTGTATAGGTTGGTAGGTACTATGACTCGGAGAGGGATACTGAGATCTCGGTGCATTGCTACGGAGGCTGAGGCTCCAGGGAACGAAAGAGACGGACATACGACCGATACGTAAGTTTGAAAGTAACCGATACACCCATACCTACTACGTACCTATAGAGTGCTGGCTAGTACCTATACCTATTTATATCCTTTGAGTATTATATTTTACACGTTATACAATTTTGCTCTTTGTCGGTGTTGTTATTGCTGAATAAACGTCAAACCTCGTATGAAATAGAAGTAAATCAGCCCAAAATTAAAATTTACCTGTACGAAAGAAATATATTTTTGTCACGACACTAAGTGGATACAGGTAATAGTTGGTTAAAAATATTAAACTTAAGTTAGAAAAACATTTCAAAGGCCATTTTTGTGATAATCGTCGGTGCCAGATCCAACATTGCCTGCGAACGCCATTGCGTCGTTGAGCTGAAGGAGGAAAAATAAAACTAAAAAAGGCTCCGCCGCAGAGCTGCGTCGCGCCGTCGTCACTGTGCGCGTGCGCGCACACATAGACGGATGAAGCTCGCCGAACACGGCTTTACAAGACATAAGCGCACATAATTTACTCACACGCAGAAGCGAATTGGTCATGTCTGTACGCTAACGTATACTACAGCAACAGCAGACACGTTTATGTTAATACGCAAGCGGTGGAGGTATTTAATTTTTATTGCATTAAATTGAAAACAAAGTTCATATAATTAAGTCTCTCATTATGAGGAAGGTACAAAACACCGACGAGAAGATACCGAATGTGATGGCATTATCCTTATGATACCCGAGCCGCGATGACGCAACAACCCAATGAATGAAGGTGCACAATCGTTATCACTTGCATGCAGTTCTAGCGGGGGAGACAAGCGAGCACGTCTTTGCTCTAATACTAAGGTCGGGGGCGGCGGCGGCGCGGGCGTCCTGGCGGAGGCCGTCACGCACGCGCGTCAAACTAGTCTCGTGACGTCACGGCCCGCCAGGCGAAATTACAAAACCGGCCGGGCGGCGCAACCGACTGCGCCAGCAAGCGGCGCGGCGCAGCGCAGTGGCGGCCGCGCTGCCGCCCGACCCCGACGCGCCACCGGCGTTTTGCACATACCGTGGGCGGCGTCGCGACGCTGTGCACGGCGCGGGCCGGTGCGCGGGCGCGGGTACTCGAGCACACAGCGAGCGGCGCTTCGGAGCGCGGGCGCAGGTGCTCTGAGCGCAGCAGCCTCCGCGCGCCGGCGCCGCCGCCCTCCGCACCTCCCCGCACCGCGCCCGCGCCTTCTCTCGCACGCACCAAAACGACGAATTTATCTTCCGCGCCTGCTGGCCCTCCTACCCGAGGACATTGCCCAGGGTGTCTCCTTGACATTAATTGACTTCGATATATTTATTGTGCAGTTTTTATTTTGCTTATGATCTCACCTATAGGTTAACAATATGGACATGAGTACCTACTGTGAGATAAATGTCGATAATCAATTGGATATTTTGATTGTTAGTGGCATTTTTAAACCAACGGCCACTAGGAAGGCGCGGTGCGAGGCTAGCCGCCGCGCCTTTTGCCCCGGGGCGAAGAACGCCGCCGCCCGCGTCTCTCCGGTCAGAGCCGACGCGCTACACCGCCGGCAGCCGTTACAAAATCTGCGATCTGCGACGATGGAATTTCTTAACTTTACGCAACTTCCCTTATAGAACTTTCATGCAACAAGATATCGGTTAAGTGTCGGAGTAACCCACTCTTTCGTAAAACGCGCATAATTTACACTTCATAAAACTGATACAAGCTCAATTAAACATTTTATTGTACTGTACACCAGCTACTTTGACAATAGATTATACCTATGGTGAATAATTATATAAACAATGACTACCATACAAACATATCGATGGCACCCATATACGAGTATAACTAGCTGTTAATACATTATCTACCAAACATTATGAATAGTCACGATGATTTCTGACCATAAGAATGAGTATAGACCAACGCTTACCTACGATTATATCGCTGAACGGTCACAACACCTGTAATGCGTTGTAAGTAAACGATATAATCGAATGTCCTCAAAAACATCTACCTAAATAAAAGTAGGTAATTAATAGTCATTTCGCGGACGTCATTTATAAAACAGCGTGGAAATCGGTTCATGCGTAGTAGTGCTCCAGACAAGGAATGGCCTCAACCTTTATAACTACCCTCTGCATTGCGTCACCATATTCAAAACCCAGTCTATTAATAACAGCTATACGGGCTACCCTGTATAACAAAGAGTACAGGTACTGTACAAAGTTAGGATCAGCAATTCGCCATTGCCGAGCGAGTATGTAATATCTCTAGTACAAGTTTTGAATTTTGATAAGTACCTACCTAGTTAACGATACCGAACAAGTAATCTTTCCATACGTTGGTATTAAGCTGACCGTTTCCGTTTAGGGCACTACAATAGAAAAATAAGTACTATACCGAATGTGGTTTTCTTCAACAGCTGTGTCCAGACCGCTGCACAGGCTCGCCGACCTGGTTCGAGCTTATACCGGGCGGGCTAACGGCGACGCAAATCCAATATATCACTACAATACGTCGGAAAGAATTTCCCTATTTCTTTAAAGCTTATGGCTAGATAGATATATCTAGCTCATTTTGTCATTTATTTATGTATAAGTTCTATCCCAAAAAACACATTCTCCGGGAAAAATATAAGTATAAAATTTTAAATCCAGGCCGGATATAAGCTATCACCATAATGTCATGTTTTTTTTAATGGATCACGCCAAATAATGCTTCCCCTATGTTTCTTTAGTACTTATAGGCAATCTTAACACGAATCTTGAACGTTGATGTGGGCAACACAAGCTCGCGGATGCTTATTTAACTTCCAAGAATTGTTTAAATGAGCGGTGAAAGCTACACAAAACAGGTGTGTAACACATTAAGGCACGAAAGTTCGATTTAATACATAATTTTGTGAATTGATCTGTGATAAGACTGAAATAATAGGTAGGGGGTAATTTGGCATGTAAATGACTAGCGTACCTTTTCTTGACCATCAACTTGTAGGGACCCTACAAATCGGCCCTACAGATTCCGTGGCAAATTGGGCCGTTCGTAGAGGCTAAAAGTACATTTACCTACCTTTTAATAGGTTTTAATACGTAACGGGTTGCTATAAACAAAATTACTCGGTGCTAACTAAAAACCTAGGTAGGCCTGATATCGGTGTTATGTTATAGGTAACTATGTAATAATTAAGTACCTTGTCCTACTATTCTTCGACCGTTTAATTTGTTACCTATACAGAGTTGCGTGGATCACTACTATAGATGAATAAGCGAAAATTCGTTTTGTATTGGCTATATCCTAGTATATTCCTATGGTACTGACGTATCAAAATAATTATATACTTATACAGTTACCTTAAGTACTTATAAAACTAAAAAAATACTTTATACAGGAGGATCCTCCTTCCGAGATTTTATTTTTCATAAACCTACAATTAACATATGTTTTTAATCATATAGGCCATAAAAGCATTTATGAATAGTCTGAATCTACCGCGGATTCTCGGAGGAAACATGGATGAAAAACAGTCAATTGGCTTAAGTTTTTAAAAGTTGATCATGTTTGGTTGAACATTCGAAAACATTGGTTTTCTATTAAGACTTTCTGAACCTACACCCCTACAGCCTCTATGTCTTTAACCCAGCAGTGCGATATTATTGACAATGATAATAAAATCATAGGTACGGTAGACTGGTTTGATTTTTGAGACTGTAATAGAAGATAATAGTGTGGTAGTAAAAGCTACATGTGAAGGCGACGTAAAAGATAAATAAACAAATAGTACAAATTAAAGAAGGCACTTTTATTACTGCAACTATTCCATTTAATGAATACACTTTAGATGTCTTTGCTACACTTTGTTGAACGCAGCGATATCAACACTTTGGACCTGTAAACAAAAAAATGTACTGCTTTAAAAGTAAAATATTTTTTTTTACAAAATCACAAGTTGATCATATAATATTTAAATTGTGGATTTACACATTACCACCCAGTAATACGCGCACGACGTATTTTTTTAATCTATATTCAGGTAAGGTTATTAAAAAAAAACATTTATTACATTTCGGAAAAATACTTCCGCTGTGAGTTCCGCCTTTTTGCCGCAACCGACACTTATTGACATATTATTGATCAACTGCCTATTTGAAGCCAACATTTCTTTTACTAATTAAATTTAAAAAATTCAATAACATAACTTATTTTTATCGTCTCCTCTCTATCTATATTGGTACCATGTATGTTATCCTTTGGGGGTTAATCTATTTTAGTTAGTATAAAATTAGGAATGCTTGTCATGATAATACTTACAAAGTCTTCATTTTTTTCTATTTCTTCAGTTAACCAATCCACAGAAACCTTGTCATCTTCGACAACACATGAAATTTGCAGTTTTTGAATGCCATAGGCGAGTGGCACAAGTTTTGCTGCACCCCACAACAACCCATCTGTAACGATTGCTCTGACTGCCTGTTCCATAGCTGCCATATCAGTTTCATCATCCCAAGGCTTCACATCGAGAATGATGTTCGACTTGGCAATAAGGACTGGTTCTGTAAAAATTATAACCTTGTTATACATAGTCCATGCTTCACTAGCCTTTAATTAATGTTAACATTTAGCTTTTAATCTACATATTAAGTGTTTTCTTTTTTTTTTTTTGCCATGTGAGCATTTGCTGGCGGCAAAGACGGCAGCGGAATTTGTGGGCTAACCAGTTGTAGAATTAAGAGATACAAAAATATAGAATGTGGAATGGGCCTATACAAAATAAATATATCATAGGAATACTTGCATAAAACTATACCCACTCTTAGATTTCTTCGCATTGTATGCAGCAAGACGTTCCTCTCGTATTTTTGCGGCCTCTGCACTCTCCTCTTCGTCATCGGAACCGAAAAGATCTACACCGTCATCATCGTCGTCTTCCGCTGCAGCCGGGGCCGGCGGGGTAGCCTAACGAAATAAAATAACAGTATATTTAACAAGAGCTCGACTCACTGTATAGGGTGGTTGCGTATTCTTGTCCCACGCTAGCAAATTTCGGAAATCAGTTCTCGTAATTTGCCCCAGCAGGTATTACTGAGATTTTCTGCGGTCCATAATATAAACATTGCTTAGTTAGCAAACATGCGTCTGGGTATATCTTAAAATAAACTTAGTAGGTACATTTACTAATTGTGAACTTTAGCTTTAACTCCATCAAACTGACAAACAAACACAATATTTTTAGGAGTAAAGATATTTAAATACAATAATCACCTTGGGAGCTGCAGTCTTGGTGTTGCCTCCTGTTGATTCCAGTGACTCCACCCTGGCCTGGAGGCTGATGACTAAGTTCCGAAGCTCATCAATTGCTTTCTTTAACCCAGTGTTATCTTTTTCCAGGCTATTTATTTTGCTGTTGAGCTCTGTGTTGGGAACACCTGCTAATGTAGCTACACTGTCCATCTGGAATTAAATGAATAAAACAATGAACTATTAGATTACAATTGCTGACTATTTAATTACAATTGCTTTCCATTTTTTGTGCAACATGTTTTTACATTAAATAATTTATGATAGGTTACATATATTAATTTTTAATGTGTGAATTATAATAAGGTTTTTTTACTCACACATTCTAATGAATCTTTGATATGTTGTCTAGCCTTAGCAACTTCACTGGCCAAAGAGGAGCGAGCTACCAACAGTGGTGTAGCTTGGACCTACAAAGGTTTAACAGTAACATTAAACTTTATAAAAAGAACAGACAATAATATTCTATTCCTATTGATAAGTATCTTATACATGTATTTACTAGATATGATGTATTGTTTAAATAATATCAGACAAGGCTAAAAGATATTGGCAAATAAGATACACTACTTCACTTATATGAATATTATAAAATATAAATGATATATAAATATCTATTCATTAATGTTATGACCTATTTAAGCATAAATAAAAATTATTACTAAAGAGTACTATAAATATTATATTAAAATACCTGCTTATAGCCTTTATTCATTGTATATCTTCCAAGGAGCAGCTTTATAGAGAAATGATTCATGTTTATATTTATGTCAATGACTTATAAAAATTTAAAAGCCAGTCAATGCTACACAAATATATCACAGATGTGGACATGTTTTTCAAACAATGCACTTTCCACAGAAGAGGGAAAATATAAGTTAGGAAGGCAAATTTATGGGTTATTTGCTTGGTGGACAAACTTGATTAAACATTTACTCCCAAATTTATAGATGTTTTATAACTTTATTAAATTTGTCTTTGGGGGCTAGACTTCTCGTTTGCATTATCTTAACTGTACAAACCCATCTCACAACATAATGTAGTTATAAGTTTTACAAACCTTGGACAATGATTCATAGTAGTTGCGTTCTGCATCATTGTAGATGGTTCTGTCTAACCAAACCTTTTCATGAACTAAAGCAGACATTCTGGAAAAAAAAACTATTTATTAAATGTTATTTATTTCCTAAAACACTAGTTGTGTTAATGATACATAGTAGGTAGTGTTAGCAGATATTAAGCATTTAAAATCCTCTCTCTCTCTTAGTTGATAGGTAATATCGATTTAAACAGAGGAAGATAGTATAAATCAGGCTAATAACCGACTTGGGCCCATTATACTTTTAAGAAATCGGTAATAAATTTGAAATTTGTGGCAGCTCTTGTATCTCCATACTTGTGGCTGGTCATGTTTATCCGTATATATCGGCTATTTGAAAAACTCATAGGTAGACACAGAAAGACATAAGGCTAGTGAGAATACTTTTAAATGTCCATTGAATCCATTGCCAACCTTTTTGAGGTTATATATTAGTTTTAAACTTCTGGTTACATATTTATATCGAATTATATAAATCATGAACTTACCTTATAGTTATAAGAGAAACTAATAGGTTTATTTATCACTAAAACTAAATTAGTTAAAATCACAATAGTAACCGAATGAAGGCTGATGAGCAAAGAAGAAAAGAAAGCGCACATGAACTAGAGATTGGAAGAAAGAACGAGAGAGGATCAAACAAATGAAAGAAAATAATATATCAGCCAATCACGTTGAATAATTCAATTATGTATAAATCTTTGTCGATGACATGGTTGACATTATGAAAATAACGAATATCTGAGTACCTCTATGATCCACGTCAGTCATCCACGTTCATGTACTGCTGGCAGATTTAACGTATGGTTACCCATTTCATTTGCTTACCTTTTGAAAGGATTTTCAAATGACAAGAGGTTAATTTGGATTCCGCTAAGCAAACGCAAAACTCAAAACCCGGTAAAACCAGTTCAAAGGGGATTGTCCTTAACGTATAACATAACTTACACCTATGTCTTTCTAAAGTTAGTTTTTAATTAAAATTAAAATCCCCCCCTTGATAAGGGAAAGTTAAAATTTTGTATCCTGAGGAATGGGGTACCCCTTAAACAAATGGAGCTCCCTGAATGACTTGTCCGGGCCTTGATAAATACGATAATTTTGTGAATTGCAAATGCGATAAAATACGATAATTTTACAGTAAATCTAGAAGAAAAACAATTTCACCTGCTCCATTTAGAGTGAATGGTGCCGAATGAAAGACGGGAACGAACCATAAATGAATGATCTGATAACACCTTGACAGAGGGACCATCCATATTCGAACATTTTCTCTAACATTATTGAACGTCCATAAGAAAATTACAAATTATTTTTAAAAATGAGTTGTAAGAAATGTGATTCACCCAAGACACTAACATTGCGTAAAAAAGATTATTATTGTGATGAATGTTTTATGACAAATACCAATCATAAATTTCGTGCGTGTCTCGGCAAAAACAAGGTGCTATCCCGAAATGAAAACGTTTTGATATGTTTATCGGGAGGTCCAGGCTCTGCAGTAATGTTAGATTTAGTTCACTACGGAATTTCTTTAGACAACAACAAAAAGTTGAGAATAATTCCTAATTTCTTACATTTGTGTGGTAAGTATGCAAAAAAAACGTAAAATTTAAATAAATATCATTAAAGTAGTACCGTATAAATAGCTAAACTGCATAGTATTTTAAATCATCCTCTCTCCTACAATGTTGTTGTGCCCAGCTGGGTCTACAATTGATATATTTATGGCGTTACAACAAAGTTTTATTATATATTTTTGTAGATACAATTTTTTCTATTTTTAATCAGCCTTATGGTGAGATATCAGTAAAGCAGAGGTGAAGAGGAATAGCCCAATCAGATTGTTTGATAAAAAAACACTTGGCACCAAGTAAAAGATTGATCAATTCCACTCTACTTGTTTAATTTTTGGTAGAAATGCATCTTTAGAGTGGCTGAGTAATATACAGTGTTTAGTAAATTATGCTATAGAGAAAAGTATTTGGTCAAACATGCAGCTGCAGGGCCATCTCCGGAAGCTACTGGTGAATTAAAATTGTCTTTTTCAGAGGATAAGAACAAAGATACTGCAGCAGTTGTATTAAATCAATGCAAGAAATATAACTATAGAGTTTTTGTTGCCCATATATCAGATTATATGAAACCAAACATTAAACTACCAGTCCCTGATTGTGTGCCTATTGTGGACCAGGCTGAATCAAACCAATTTTATGCAATGTTAAATAGCTTGCCAAGTACTGCAGTGAATGATTTCTTATCAAGAGTAAAACGAAGTCTGTATATTAAATATGCAACAGAATTACAGTGTAGTTCAGTTTTTACTGCAGAAACAACTAGCACATTGGCAATAAATTTACTCTCTAATATTGCAATAGGACGTGGGGAGCAAGTGGAAAGTGATATTGTAAGTTACTTTACTAAACAACTGTCCTATATGATGCATGTTACAATCTCTAGGAAGGCCTTATAATTGGTTTATTGTATATTTAACCGAAACCTAATTAAATAATGTTACATTCTCAATATGCTGATCATAACAGGCTATTTATATTACTTGCAATCTAAAAAAGTTTGTCAGTCTAAGGGCTGGTTAAATAAAATATATTTTTTTTACAGGGATTCTCTGACACTCATGATGAAAATATTAAAATATTAAGGCCAATTAGAGACATCAGTGAAGAAGAACTATATTATTATATTAAGATCCGGCAAATAAGTCCTGTTTGTAATAATGATTTACAAAGTCATAGTCTGCAGTCTGTTATCAAATCATTTGTAGAAGATTTACAAGAAAATTTTCAGTCTACTATATCAACTGTTTGCAAAACAGCTGATAAAATGGGAGTTTGTGATGAACAACAATCTTGTAATAAGTGCCTAATTTGTGGGGTTAGTATTCAAATTAAGCAATTACGAGTGTGATTCTAAGCTAGGTCCTCACATCACCACAGATGGGCATGGCCTTTGGTAGTCGGTCGGCAGTTGTCCTCTGAACAGCGATCGCATTTGCATCGCGGCTTTTATTCTCCATTAGTTCTATTACTTTATAACAGATAGCGCCTCGTTGTATACACGTCCTACACTAGTAGCACCATAATCTACTAGGGGAGCGCAGAATTACTTAAAACTGTCAGAAGCTGCGGACTGACTGGAAATTACTGTAAGGGTTTGCTTACGGTGTACGGAACCTTATAAACTAAATCCACGTGAATGGAGTCGTGCGCGGTCACAGTTAGGCTATCTGGCACCTTAAGTATTATTACTTATTGCATATTGAAATAAAACTAATTTTAAGCATTTCATCGCGTTTATTTTGTTTTTTACGTAAAAAACATAAAATAAGCGCGATAAGATCCTTAAAATTAGTTTTATTTGTCTGTAGTATTCGCGTAAATATAAGAAATCAATATACTTATCGCTTTTTTTTCAGAATTCCATCCACATCAAGAACTATAAATTATCAGCACTAGAAGCAACAAATTTTTCAAGAACAGTTTCACTCGATAATCATGTATCAGATGAAGGAGCCCTAGGAGTTTTAGAATATGAAGTACATACAACTATGTTTCCATTCATTCATAAACATCTTTGTTATGCTTGCAGTAGAAATTATTCAGAAATGGATGAAAGTAAATTACCGCATCATTTGCGAACATTGTTTAAGAATTAGATTAAAATACTATGTACTTACCCTGATGTAAGTGATTTTTATATTGTATGTGTACTATAAAATATTTCCAATTCTGTAAATGTGTATTTATCACGGTGAAAGCGATTACCCGAAATGTATAGAACTTTATCTCCATTTACAGTGGCATTACAAAGCACTTTTTTTAATAAAAAAGTATTTTATTTTAGGATGAGACTTGTTTTCGGCTCGGAGCCATCTCAAGTATATTCTACGCCGGGGTGCGAAAATCAGCATTACGTACCCCTTGACAAAAAAATTGTCCGCTCGAGTCCTAAATGAATTGCATTAGTGAGACTGGTGGTGCACACGAACCGCGCATTTATTTTCATCGGATTGTCGTGAACATAGAGTGATGGAAGTTGGATGAATTTGAACAATGTTCGTATTCGCATAGCGTTATTTTCAGACAACCATCCATTGCGGCGGCAGCGGCTGAAAAGGTACCTACTAGAAACAGCTTTCTAGTATACAAGGTACTCTATGGGTACCCCATTTGTAATCGTCTCAAAAACCGACAATAGATCGACCGCTGCACGACTTGAAACGCTCGTTATGTATTAGACGAATTGGTTTCAATGTGTGTTCCATTGCATGATGCGGTTGCATTAATCGGTACGCGGTATAACGGCATAGTTGCGCCTCCTAGGGCTATTACAGCCCTTCGTGTCGCAGATTGAGTGTTCCGAGGAACGCCCCTGAGTAAGGTGGTCACTGGTCACTTACCGAGTACATTCGCGTGAAATGTAGTTCAGATTCGACCATTAGGTACCCACATATATTAAAATGCGAGCACGTCCCAGTAATGATACAAATTGTAGCAGTTCAGTGCGGAAAATATTGTATTAGAATGCGCACCACTTATAAGTAACGTGCAGTTCGTTCGCGCGTTTACAAAAGCGCATGCTCCTTACTCAGTGCGCCGAGCTGGCGCGGGCGCAGTATTGTAAGTACTTGCTGAGTAACCACCCTAAGGCAGCCTACGCAGGAAGCTTCTCGATTTATGTAGGAAACGCGAAAATTGTTTAAAAAAACGAGTATTCTTTTTCGTGATGGAACAGACATTAAAGATGATCTGTGGTAAAATATTTTTTCTTATGATTATTTTCAAGAAAGGCAAGTGCAGTAAGCCTTCAGGGCAGCCGTTTCAAGGAGAACTGCCTCGTATCGCGTAGTTGGCGCACACCACTGTGCATTAACACTTCGGAAGAAATGTCGTAGGAAATCCGGAAATACCTACTACTTTCATAATACTGGCCCTCAGACTCCCTGCCTTACGGCGGCGGTAATAACGAAGCGCTCTGTAATCTGTTGCCGGCTCGTGATAACAAGTATGAATTTTAGATGTTTACTGTTCCGTACACAAAATGGTAAAAACGGAACCTTTGTTTTAATTATTACCAGTAATATTTTAAACAAAAATAAATATACCTTAAACTACCGGAAAAAACAATGATGTACTTGTGTTTGCCTTTAATGTGTTAGTAAAACCGTACTATACAATAAATCGTAGAAATTGCCCTCAATTAAGTACCTATATTATCAATTTACAATGGCATAACAAAACCTTGTTCAGAAGTGATCTCAGATCTGTAATATCATTGTAACTGAATTAACTTTTCATGAATTTGAAGCTTATTGTGTGTACTGTTTATTAACCCTAATAAATATAAATAATATCTAAATGAAATTCGGAACGCATTAAATTATAGAATACTGAATGCTTAGCATTAGCTAACAATTTATTATACAGTTGACATGTTATAGTCTAAAAATACATAGGCACTATAAACATGACGCCAATGTCCATTTCTAAAATATAAATTGTAAGAAACGTAATCATTAATAGTGTGGTGTAGTTGTCGTCCCATTCATTGCTGTTGTTATTGCTCGTAAGTTTCGCCAATAATACCTTGGCCAACATATCACTTTTGCACGACTGTTGAAAATCGAAGCATGAGGAACTGAAGATACATTTTTAAGTGTTCAAAATAATCCAAAACATTTCCAGGCAAAAGTTAGTATTGTTTATTCAGAAAATTTGATGCAACAACTTGTAGTTATCACACTAAAAATAAATACTCAACGAGGATCACCTTCCATTTGAAGATACGACTTGATTTAGCTACGTATAATGTATGAGGACAGCTAACGTAACTCATTAAAAATATACTAATAGAAACAATATTTAAATCCGACAATAGCTAATAATGTTAGAATTAACTGGTCTCCTTTATAAAATATGTAATAAAAGAAAACGATTAATTAATCATCTTAAAATTTTGTATTTAAGTATATCACACATATCTACATTTTACTTCTATTACATAAATACAAAATTTTAATAAGTAGAGTACCAACGAAAAGCTGCTAACCAGTATTTGCAAATGGTATGCAGGTGTTATCATTATATTATACAAGTAATTACAATATCAATACCATAGGTTAATAAATGCAAAAGATCAAGTGCAATGGTACTCGACGCTTTTTCATTATCTCAATAAATCAATGTTATTATAGAATTTCATGTAAAAAAGTTGATGTTTCAGATTTTACTTTGACAATTTGAATCCCACCCACCAATTGAGAACTTACTCAACTTGAGTACACTAGCACTTTCACAAACATCATGTCAGCAGTTTACACCAGAGATAAAACACTTTAAAACAATGAATAAACCAGATTTACTAATATTTAAACACTAACTTATATTGTCTTTCCAAACTATTCCATTGATATCATTGGAATCACTTCAGGATTTCTCCAACAGAAATGGTGTCCTCCACTGTCCCTGTGCATGTATTTACACCATCAGTGGCCTCTATTTGGTGTTATTTTACAGTGTCTCTTTTCTGGAATCTTGTACAAGTACATCATTATGAATACATAATAAGAGTGTTTTATCAACTCTCTGTAACAACTATTATTCTGCAGTATTTATTGGTCCTTGCAATGCATTAGGAGTTGGAGAATTGGACGAAACCATTCGCCCCTGCTCCTTCACAATTGGATCTGTAAAGAAATACAATTAATTATAGTACCATTATTGTTTCATGTTTAACAAAGTACAAGCACACTTGAGCGGGCCGCATCGCATACGTTTTTGCAAATCTGTGATAACACACATTAAGAAGGAGAAATAATAACTGGCACAAGCGACTATGGTTTGCAACTAATTAATGTGTGTTCTCAGAGTTTTGTAAATATTTATTTGGGATGCGGCCTACATAAGTATGTGGTGGCCTTTATTTTATAATACCGTAAAATCGAATCTACTCTATTTTTAACCAAATAGGACAATTGAGTAATTTGTGGACTATGATCATTTGTTATTTGAATAATCAGCAACTAATTTACCTGAACCCAACACAACACAATGAGATAAACATTTTGGAAATAAGCCACTAATCGACGCCACCTGGCCGTAGCATCCAATAAATTGTATTTTCACTAATGCTTAGTACGAGAGTGCGCAGGATTATTGCGACTCATCCCCACCATCTCGACCTGCACGGCACATGACGTGGCACACGGCCTCTAAGACGCGGCGTGCGATATGCCAATTAAAAACCGACATTTGCCGATCGCATTCAATTGAAACGGTGGAGACACAGATGAAGATATGCCGCTAATTTTTCCATACGTTTTTAATTTTCGGCTACCAAGTCTCTACTAGCATTTTTCATATCTGGAAATGCACCACTGAATTTTGCAAGGCCACGCGGCTATGCCATACGGTTTTGCCGATCGGTATTAAAATAAACTGGTGGATTGGGATCAAGGTAAACTTACAGAAATATGGATGATCCATTGCTTCACGCGCAGTATATCTCTCATAGTGGTCATAGCGTAGAAGACGATCTAAGAAGTCTAAAGCTTCAGGTGATACAAGATGTTGGTTTTCAGAATGCACAAACCGCTCCCATCGTTTGCGTGAATGTCTGTAGACAAAAACATTTTGTTATGTTCTAAAACTGTACCTATTGCTAGTAGTGTTCAATATTAGACATGGGATTATGTTAAAAGAAAATTATCTATGCCATTTTCTTACCTCCCAAGTATATCATTAAATCGTGGATCCAATTCTATATGATATTTATCCAAATATTCAAATAGTTCTTCAGTGCCCAGCACTTTAGCGATACGTACAAGTTGATCATAATTGTCATGGCCATGGAAAAATGGCTCTTTACGGAAAATCATGGATGCCAACATGCAACCTAATGACCACATGTCCAGCGAGTAATCATACATTTGGTAATCCACCAACAACTCTGGACCCTGTAAATTAAAGTTACTCTTCTAGAAAAATAATCTGGAAATCTTGGTGTCATGTTTGTGCATTGTGAGAAGGATGGGTACACATTTAGTTTAATCATGTTTAGTTTGTGTGCTAATAGAATCAGCTCCATTACCAATACATTTTAGTTTGCATTAAATACCAAAAAACTGTAAATGTATATTATTAATATTATAAAGTGTTCATCCACTATTGCTTTATAATGGTGCTAATTCTGTTCTGTAAACTATGTTTCACAAAACAATATTTTAAAGTGCTGTCTGGTTTGTACCTTATGACATAGACATGAACAGCAATACATTAAGTCCATGACAAGGACAGCAATAGATTAAGTTTAATTCAGTTTGTGTACTAATAGAACAGCAAAAATATACTGGATAGAAATACAAACAATACATAGCTCAAATATTGGCCTTGAAAATGTTACTCAAACAAGTCTTGTATTCTTTACAGATTGCTAAAACTACAATTTAAGGCATGCAGTCTTCTTTAAATGTAACATATAATTGAATGTAATAGGTATATTGTTTACCTTAAAATATCTAGATGCAACACGAACATTATAGTCTTGTCCTGGGTGGTAGAACTCGGCTAGCCCCCAGTCAATGAGACGCAACTTTCTGTGATCATGATCAATCATCACATTATGGGGTTTTACATCTCTATGCATGATGCCCATACTGTGGCAATAGTCTAATGCCTTCAGCAGTTCATACAAATAATATCTGTGAAATACACATGAGCATTTTACAAACTGAAATTGATGAGTAATATATTATAATTTTAGTTCAAGAAATTAAAGGTACCTTATATCATAATCTGACAGAGTCTGGTACAGCTGTTTGAAATCAGTATTATTAACATGTTCAAATATGAGCGCTGGGGTACGAGAGACAGGATCTTTGACTACCGCTTGTAAAGTTATTATATTTGTGCCTCCTCTTAAATTTTCTAATATTTTTATTTCTCTTTTTATCTTCTTCTTTTTGACAGGCTGAAATAAAGTTATTATTGATATATTATCATAAATGCTTGAGGCACCTATGCTAGTCTGCAGACTATGAATCTTAAAATATAATCATCTTCTTCAGGGAAATGATAACATGGAATTAGGTATGAATAAGCATCAAGATTGTCGATTCTACGAAATTCTAGCCCTCAAGATGTAAAAGAAGGGAAGGTAGAGCAATCGCAGGCACTACCTGATGTACTTTAATAAGAACTAATGTGCAAGAGATGACTCACCTTCAGTATTTTAACTACACATTTCTCATTATTTGTGATATTTATTGCCTCGAATACTTCACTGTACTTCCCGCGTCCCAGCTTACGCACCAACTGGTAATCTTCCTGATTGCCCCAGTCAACCACATAGCTTTCATAGTCCCAGTATTCTCGTGGCCGCTGTGAGTTGACATCGGCGTATACTCGCGCTCTACTAGGCACTGCCATCGTGCTCTGCCTCCGCCAACTTGGTGTATCAGCGATAGTCTTTCCCGAAATCGCGTATTTCTTGAATAATGATACTGTGAATAAAATATTTTCTATATCACTTTCATTCACTGATTCAAACAATTTCACTTATTTATTAGCTCGTTTTGTGATTCGACCAGACGAATCAAATTATAGGCGGTTATGATTACAAGTCACCATTCAATTAGTATTGTGATGTATAACCTAAAAACGACATCCAGATAGGATTACTGAACAACTAGCTTTACAAAATTATGGTCGACATTAACGAACATGTCTACTCAGTCGTAGATCAAATGCGTTATATGGTACTATTCATAGGATCTGACGACATAGAATAAAATATGAAAGTGTCTTCTGAGAGAAAAACGCACGCCATTACTCGTCAAACGATTATGTTTCAGTAGACATTCATACCTAAAACATTACTGCAGTTAATCCTATTTTATACGTTAAATAGTTTCAGCATACATAAATCTTCTTGAAAACTAACAATTAAAGTGAACTCCAAGCTACAAAATACACTTTTACTAGAACTAAACCGGCTCAAACCCAGTAAAATTTCAAGATGGACGCCCACCTATCCACACTAAAATTTTTTAGTACGCCAGTCAGTACCAAAGAGAATAAATAACACTATGGTCAGGGTCAGTACTACCACTACCAGCTAAAATCGTCCATGCCAAGACTAATATCTGCCTTGTATATGGATTGTGACCGCAGTGAGAAATAAATCCTCTAATAAGGGTTTTTTTTGACGAAAATCGAAAAATAAATGTTTGTTATATTTCAAAAATATGTTTATTTGAATTGAACTAATGCTAGTAGAACATTTACCATTATGTTTTCGTAAACGTACTAGACACGTCTACGAGATTTGTATAATGTGAATTAGATAACTATTTTTTTCTCTAAGGGAAATATCCATAATTACCAAATATTTTTTCAGATTTGTATGACGACGACAGTACACAAGTACTTAGTAAAGTAACAAGTAGACAGACAACTCGGAACTATAAAGTGTAACAAAAATAGTGTAAAATATTTAAACAGCTTAATCAGTAAGTTGTATACAACACGTTCGTGTAGAAAATAATTGTGTAAATTTGTTAGTTAGTTTATTTGCATATTAATTAGGTACGAATAATGATACACATTGTGTAAATGATTTTTTTTTTCAACGTTTACCAGTAGCGATACAGGTGTCATTTTTTAAATGTCTAATAATAAGATTTATTTCTTTTTGAATGTTAGCTTTGTATTGTAACCTACTGTATTGTTACACCTTATACACGTATGGAAATCATTGTAGTATATCAATAATAGAAATCAATTCCCTACTTACGTGTATGACTTCTTACTTGCTGTTTGTTGTCGGTTTGTACTTGTAAACTTACAAATTTTACTTGCTCCCTTTACACGAAAACAGTGGCTTCGTGTATAGGGAGCATAAAGATTTCACGCTAGGTCTAGGGGTGGGGGTGCAAGTCGAGTACAATTTTTTATATATAGGGTAATAATAATATCTAGGGGATTTCATTTCATCAACGGAGAAAATTACTATGGTCATTATCATCATCGACTTCACTCATATTTTTTATCATTAGGAGTCGAGGTTTTATTGTTGGTACTTAAAGCACCCTCCGATCCTATCCTAATAATAATTGTATCTGATGAAATCGGATAGTGTATAGTGTCGTGCAATCTGACACCCTACATTGGGATTTCGGACGTCCGAGAAAAAAATTAAACCGAAATTTGAATATTGCGTCTTGACCACTCACTCGGGTGCTTATTGTATAAGCGCTAGATCACAGCGCAAAATTCAAAATGTTGGTTTTGTTTTTTTTTTCAAAAAAAAAATGATACATGCAGTATTTATTTAGCTTTAGTAAACTTTAATATACCGAGACATTTAAGGTGGAAGCTCAGGTCAGGGCGCGAAATTCAACATTTCAATGTCCAGACCCATTGAAATTTTGAATTTCGCGCCCTGACCTGAGCTTCCACCTTAATGCCGCTTTCGCGAAAAACAAAATTACATAACTAGATAGATGTCCCAATGTTTCGTACGATATTACGCCCGGCCCACCTGACGACCTGAACTAGCACATTCACCCACTATAAACAAACATCACTGGTACTCTTTCATTTTCGAAAGGATTCAAATAAAACTTCTGCGCGAAAAAAATCTGCGCGATTTTTACAATGCAAACTCTGTAGGCTAGCTGAATCCTATATCAGATACCTATAATGTATTAGCTTACCATAAAAAATCACAAAATAAAATATAATATAACATTTATTCATAATGATTTGAATTAAAACAATATATTTCGATTCACCGTTTGGACTTGTGTATTAAAACTGCGGCAAGTAGTAAAACCTCTTACGTAATCCATAAAATATACAAATTCAATTTGTGGTGAAGTACTTGATAATATATTTATTTGCTTTGCTGGTATAACAAACACGAGTTAACATATCTAACAAAACAAAACTACTTATGTAGTTACTTGCACATTTCCTAAATGCCTAAATTCAAACTGTATAACATTTAAGTCTTATAGGGTTCAGAATTTATAAATTATACAAATTTATGGTTAGTGCCTAAGTAAAACTGATCAAATGTAAAAACAAATAATGTATGCGCATTGGCCTCATAATGTGTATCTACAAAAGCAAATCAGAACAACGATCATGTTTCGCGCGCGATATGCGGGAAGCTAGGCGACGCGTCGCCTAAGAAAGAACGAGACAGATAGTCACTGAATTGTTTACGCTGGTTGGAAGAGTCTATTATTGGTCATATCCATGTGCAGAAAAAACTGTTTTAATTGTTGTAATCTTACGTTATTGAAATTTCATAATATTTAGGTGTTATTCATCATTGTTGTTACTTTTTGTTCATTTGGAATACTATTAGTATTCGGTTGCGTAATTTAATTATTTTCCGTAAGTCAAGCTCCGCTTTGCACTTCGAAAATGTGATGGTGATTCCGAACAAGGTGTGGTCCCGGAACTTCAGTTCAGTGGATAACAGTCATCTTTTCGAGCGCACAATCTAGTATGTATTACATTGATATCGTTGGTATTGAGTTACGCAAATATCTGTTGGCTTTCTTCAAAGGCGAAAACACAACACCAGCACCAAAAGAACATAGATACAGAACTATGTTAATAATTGAAATAATGTTCAAAAATATTACGCAGCTTGTTGAGCTATTAATAAAGAGGTGTTGTTAGAGGCATTCGATATATTAAGATTGGCGTCATGTCCGGTGGCGGTGACAGTGAACGCAGAGCCCACCAGGTATGTCCCAGGCGCAGCGCACACGCCTCGCACGTGAACACACTTGGTCTCGAACTTCTCCAAGCTAACACTGACGCCCAATTCCTTCAGTTCCACATCGACGCCGCAGTTGAGAGCACCAGCCCATCCTAGTTCACCGGACGATTCTCTGGAACCAATAAGGAATATTATACACAAGGTTTTTTTATTACAAATTCCGTGTCCTACATCATGGGCTAATTATAATTGAGCTTGACAGATTTTGAAAACTAATTGAAAAGCCGTCCAGTTCTTATATCTGGAATATAGCCCTTGACCAAGTTCTCTGTATAGGTGTTTGCTTTTTCGCGCCACTGTATTGTTACCAACATCCTCAAAGCCAACATCTAAGCGGAGGAGTCTCAATAAGCTCTACAACTCGCTCGACCACAGACACATCTCCCACCTCTATTAAAGTTATCTCTAATAGTATGTGTATTGAAAAGCGTGGCATAATTACCTATTTTTTTGTTTTAACATATCAACAAAAACTTTTATGGGAACTCCGTAACAGTTGACAATGTTTAACGTAATCGGTACCAAACATAATTTCCTTTCTTTGAAATTATGATTAATGTAGTTGGCATGCTCCAGTCTGAAAAGAACGGCGCTATCCTTTTTGGCTCTATTGGGCTCTCTCAAGTCACTCGTTATCTGATATTTGTCAGGTTGTAAAGAAGGAATTTCTGCTGCAATAAACTCTCTGTCACGAGAAGAGGTTTTCGAAAAACAATCCAACCACAAACAATGCTGGCCGACCGCCGTTTTGTCTTTCGTTCTGTCGTGCGCTTTCCATCTGAGCACAAACATAGACCGTATCAACCCTGTTCTCTCGCTATCGCTCTCCGCGTAGCCGCCCGCCTCGGGGTCATCTACAAAGCAGGGCCGACTGTCCAGCAGGAATTTGGAATAAGGAGGCGCGGTAACATCGGGGGCAGCGTCCGGCTGATCTCGGGCGATCTTCACACAGGAATACTCGACCCTGCCCTCGGGCGGCGTCTCCGGGATGCGACGAGCGCGGAGAACGAAGTGATGCTTCTCCCGGGGCTCCGGCGGGCCGCCCCGAGTCGCGGCCACGACGCTGGTTAGCTCCCACCGGCGGCTGAGGAGCGACGCTTCCAGAACTTCCACGGTCGCGTCGTCGCCGAGCACGCTCTCGACCTCCACCGCCAGGCACGCGCTCTCTGTGACGCCGCCGCCGCCGATCGCGCGCCCGAGGCTGCGCCGCGGCGTCGCCGACAGCTCCACCGCCTCCTGCGATCAACAGTACTATCACGTATATAAAAAATCTAAGCCATTATTTCACCACATAATGGATAATATACCAGTTTCATTGGTCAGGGCACAAAGATTAGTAAAAAAATTAAAAACTACTTTTTGAAACTAAGCTGAACTGTAAAGTTGTCATATTTGGTTTTAATTTCCAAAAAATGTATTTCTTTGATAATAATGTGTAATAATACTGGGACATTAATGATTGTGAGTTCATAAACGTGCCCAAGAGAAGGATTTTGAAATAAAATAATACAACTTGACTATTCAAGTCCAGCAAATTTTCAGTAAATTATCCACAGCTTTACTGGTAGCGGTATGGAATTAATTTCATTATCATCAGGAGTACTTAAAATTTGATAACATTATCAAAAAATACTCAACACTAGCAAAAATTGCACAATTTTGTAACCGCTTGCCAGCCTAAAAAATTAGGAAATCAAAACTAGAAAAAGTTTTCATATATCTGGTATAATGATTTTGAATGTCACTTTGTCGGTGACGTTTCAGTTTACATTTTTCTCTTAAAATCGTAATACGGGATTACTGCGGTAAGCGATACGAGCGCTAACTCCTAACGCGATCTTATAGTCAATGAGAAAAGTAGCCCTCACTGCCATTCATAATTGTGTGTACCACTCTACCAAGCGGGTCGGATCGTGCTTAACAATTACGTTCGAGTGCGAGCCCGGGCACGTCACAGTACTCACGGCCACGTCGAAGCTGAAGACGTGTCGCAGCAGGCGGTAGGGGCGCTGGCGCAGGCCGGTCTCGTAGTAGGCGAGCAGGCGCAGCACGGGCGCGGCGCGGCTCGGGCGCAGCAGCAGGCGCGCGCGCCGCCCGCCGCCGCGCGCCAGCCGCGCCGCCGCGCCGCGCGCGTGCCGCGCCGCCGCCGCGCGCCACCGCGCCGCGCGCCGCGCGCGCTCGTCTGCCGACGTGGGGGGCTCGATCATACTACATTATCTTACTTCTAGGTAGTGTAATTTATATGATAATGTAATTCAGACGTGATTCTATTCTATTATCACATACATTATTCTGGATCTGTGTCAAATATGGATTGTAATATAAGATACCCCGTGATTCTGACGCGAGTTACCGGGCGCCTGCCGCACCTGCACCTCTCCCCGCGTGATCCTCCCAGCGGGTTAAGGTACATGCGCGAGAATATCTAGCGAACCATAAATATGCTAACATACCAAACAATTTCAATAACACCTAGTGATAAGCCGTAGCTTGGAATGATATATATATGTATTAATTGTGTCACCTGAGTAGGAGGGCGGTTCACGGTATTTCTCGTCGTATAGCACTATGAAATCGTCCTCGGTGTCGGACGTCACTAGGCTCATGCAGTCCGGATGGGACACGGCTACGTGCAGGTTTTTCATGTCAACGGGCCCCACGTTAGTAAATTCGACATCGATAGTCCTCATTTCTCCGCTTAGAATCTCAGAACTGGTTTCCGAGAATGTCATCTGTGAAATATGATTATGTAGACTTGCCAACATTCGCCCATCTCACTTGACCGATCGCGTCTCACCGTACATTAACTTACTTGTAAGCAGGGTGCTTCCGGAATAACGGTTATTTGCAAGCGCTTGTCGATAGTCTTTCCGTCAGTAATGAGATCGACCTTTCCTGATATCATTACGCCATTCCCGTTCTCATTGCTCCCTTCACCGGCATTTATTAGCCTGAAAACATTTACAATTCATACACTAACATAATATTTGCCCATATATTTGTAGTTGTCTTCAATGTAAAGTCAACCAAGAAAGTCCTTCACGACCTTAAAATCGAACATCATTTGCACATCATAGAATTGCAAGGCCTATTTTCAACAATAGCATTTTTAGAAGAGTGTTTTGCAATTTCATCTTAACTGGGCAAAGGTTTTATTCAAATACCAATTGAAAACTTACTTGTAAGCCAATCCATGAACATTCAGCTGACCAACTTTTAAAGGTGTTATGGTGAAAACTAATACTTTTTTACAATCTCCTTCCAGAAGGACCGACTTGATTTTCTGACTGAATATAATATTGCTCTCGAGAGTCTGCCCGGCGGCTACAGCCTGTTCGTTGCTCAACACCGCTTCGCATGGCGCAGCCGTCTCGTCCGCGCTCACAACGAATCGCCACAATAGCTCTACATCTTTTAACACTAATGAGATCTTCAGAGGATTCCACAGGGTGACCGAAATCTGAATGGGTTCTGTAACAATATTATCATGACAACCACTTCGTAAAAGATGATATATGTCGGTAGATAGGCAGCGCGAGTGATTTGGTAATCAACAACATCTCTGCGACTGCTCGCCCGACATGAATGTGCAGTATTCTAAAAATGTTCATGCGTAACAACGAAAATGCTAGTCAATTATAATGGCACCCTGGCTCGAAATTATCTATTCAGGGGCCAACACACTTTTATTGGAAGATACTGTCTGTAATCGCTTCAGACCACAGCTTTATACATGAGATAAATTTATCCATATTATTAGTCCTATTTATATGATAATATAATTCAGAGATATAATTATATCTGTGATTTGTACCGTACCTCCCTGCGGCACGACCGGCTCGCAGTCGGCGGCGTCAGTGTAGAGATCAACCGTGGGCTTGAAGATCATCGGCAGCGCGCCCTGCGCCACCTGAACCAGCATCTCCTCCAGCGTGCGCCATGCGGGGGCGGCGGCGGCGGGGGCGGCGGCGGACGCGGGGGTGGCGGGGGCGGGCGGCGCCAGCGAGCTGGCAGCGCGGCGCCGCGGCGACGCCAGCGGCGCGGGGCCCACGCACAGCACCGCCGTGTCGCGCGCCACCACCAGCGGCAGCGGCAGCGCCGGCACCTTCTCGCGCCCCGCTTCACCACTCGCCACCCATTGCTGACAGAAGTGGCACACGATTTCGAATTACAGCTATATCATTTACATATTAGTACTTTTCGGGTGTTCTCATTTTTTTTTGCCTCCAATCGATGTTTTTGCAAAGCATGTCCGATATCGACATGGACTGGATTTACTAGTACAATGGCGTCACCTGGGCAAGGTGAATAGAGGAATACAAAATATAAAATAATATAACATTGGAATCGCGCGGTCGCGTGGTACCTGGTGCGCGAGCATGTACTCGCGGAGGAAGGCGTCCTGCTGGTGCGGCGGCTGGCGGCTGGCGGGCGCCAGCGGCGCGGCGAGCCAGCGCAGCGCGTCGCGCGCCGCGCGCTGCGCGCCCGCCAGCCGCCCCAGCGCGAACTGCACGTGGTCCGTCGCCAGCCGCCACCCGCTCCCGCAGTACACCTGCCGCACCCGCAACAACACATCACGTTGGAACACTTCTGTACAACACCACGAAATAATGATGCGCTCATCACTGCCCACTACACTCTTTGTGGATGAAAAATCCATATTGTATGAATCAATATATACAATATAAAAAAGAAATAATTTTGTATTCATTAAATTCCCAATTCTAAAATATACTACCCTGAAGTCTGCTAACACAGTTGAACGGTGACTTTTACAGTTTTCCCATAGCAAACATCACGAGCCAGCGATGTTATTTTGGCAAAATTACCGCACTGCAGGCCTGCAGTGCTTAAGTTATGAATGCACAATAATAAGGCACTTTATAGCATTCGCGGAAGTTAATTTGTATTGTACCTTATATGGGAAAGACAGAAAAAAACAATTTTTTTTATGTAACATTATTAATAGGGGGGCACTTGCATAAAACTTAAGTATGGCATTATCTTCGAGAATGACCAAACTATACGATGTGACGCCTGCGTACCTGGTAAGCCTGTTTGTAACATCTATACGCGTGCTTTTTCTGTCCCGCTTTCGAGAACCGGTGGCCAGCCAATACCATGTGGAACGCATATTTCCTGCACATGATTTTCGCACTGGGCCCGGTCAGAAAACACAGAGCCGCTTGCTCTAGAAGCATAGCGCTACGCAAGTCGCTGTCCTCTGACGTCATTCGAATTAGTTGCTTAGCCGCCTCACCGTGCTGACCTGACCCTCCTAAGCAAAGGACCGATAATAGAGTGGCTCTGACTGCATACTGCACCATCCTGAATAACAGGGAAAAGATAAAATATTTAGCTTTTATGTCAGGGTAATTAAGGTGACAACTGTTCGGACCTAATTTATAAGTAACGTATGTACTATACAATAGATTGGGATCCGAGTAACACCCAGAGTAAATTACATAAAGATTGTTCAATGAGCCGTTATTGTCATACAAGTGTACAACATACATTATCATAACTTTACTGACCTGCAAGTATTTAAATAAGTCACGATGCTCTCCTCCATGTAGCCATGGGTTTTTTTGTTGGCCTCTCCTGCCATAAACGCACTGATGGCCGCCATTTCAAGTGCGCCTGCGTAACATAGCCACGCACTGTCCGCGTAAAATTCTCGCTTAGCCGTATGGTAAGCATCGAACGCTCGTTGCCATTGCCTGCATAGAAACCAAAGATCGCCGAGCCGACGCAACTGCAGTTCTGGGCAATCTGGTGTGTATCTAAAATTAAATGAAATACCACTTAGGTACCATGAGCGAATGTAGGTGCACTGTAGCGCACCTCTGCCTTAACTTTAGGGGTAACGGGCGTGATGGTGTGAAAGTTAAATCATTATTGTATCATGGACCGCCAACACAGTGCTAAACGGAGACAGTAAAATAAAAGGAGACTAAGCAAGTTACATGATGAATCTTATGCTTTAAGAGCAGAATAAAATAACAAAATATTGTTCTTATTTTTTCTATCTATTCGCAAAAGGAATGTGAGATTAGAATAGAATTTTATTTGATTTATATAAAGTACATTCGTATATAGTAAGAATAATGTCAGGGCCGGGACGTCTGCCATTCCGCCTCGAACAAGAGTTTGACAAAAACCAACTTTAATGCTTCAGGAATAAGACTTCCAACGTAACAAAGGATAAGCTAACAACATTGATTGTTTTTTTCATAAATTGGTCGGTCCCGGATTTTGTGAAAAAAATACTTCATAAGTTAATAAGATAGTTGTTCTAGTGTCAAGACGCCAAGATTGATTTTGAAGCAACTCATCCATAGCTCCGTGAGCGAACATGGTCACTGCCACAACACAAGTGTACAATGTTACTTACATGACAGCACTGTTTCCAGTTGTATTTCCTGATTTTCCAGTTCCAAACCAACGTTTTGTTGCGGATAATAACGATCTGCTCACACCTTTTCTATTAGCGACCTGTAAAATATACTTCTTGTAGAAACATGCTTATTAGTAATTATGCAATCATAATAATACATTGGTAGATATACTCTTATAAATGATCATTATTTATCTGTTTTATAATATATCAAATGTGAACAGCTACTAGCACAACTAGTTATAAAAAAATATTAGATGAATTACTATTGTAAGGCATTCCATGTTGGCTTCAGTTATGTGGGGGCTATACAAAACCCCTCCTAAGCGCTCAGGTCAACTACCCAACAGCTTGCTGTTGAGTTTGTTGCAGTTGTAAGAATGGCAGGGACAGTTGTCATGCATCTAATTATTTATTATACAGAATGAATTTTCAAGTGTGTGTGTACGGCGAAATCCGAAACTATAGGAATAGCGACGAAAATGAATAAAGGACTCTCTAGACTGATTTTGATTAAATATAAACCGTCTTTGATTATGGTTTAGCCGCGAAAATATACCTATCAAGATTGTTGATAGGTAAATTTAAAAGATCTCATCCATCCATACCCACTTGAAAAATTCACCATGTATAGATAGCTACATCTCTCTCTGGTTTAACCCAAACTTACCATTTCTGATAACTGAGATATTTGTTTCTCCATATATGGAAGTAATGCTTTAGTAGCATATTCTTGTATAAACTTTTTAATCTCATCTATGTCATTCACATTAAGTGCAGACCCATGCACTTCAGTTGACAAATCAAGAGCTTTTCCAGCTACGTTGACACTTTCTGAACTTCCTGAGAATGAGTGAGTCTGGAATTGGTACAATTATTTTATGTAGGTATAAGTAGTGTTGTATATTTAGTTATTGTTTTGTTTATCACTTACCTGTAAGCTATTAGCATTATCATATATTATATCAGTCTCAGGAGCTGTCAGTGGATGTATGGTGTCTTGATTTATAGAAGTGGTAAGTGCTGTGTTGTCTTCTAGAAGATGACAAACAAAAAATATTTTGAAATAATACAAGTAAGAAAAGCTACATGAATTATTACATTAAAGAAGAAAGACCTGTTATGTTAACAGATACTGGCGGAAACACCTGTTGTTCTGCTGGTGTGGTTGGTTGATTAGTGTTAGATGCTGATATCTCGTTCTGAAAATATGACAATTTTATTTATCCATGTCAAAGAAAAAGAACAGAAAATTAATTATCTAATGAATAAAAAAGTATGGTAGTACCTACATTTGAATCGGTTGTTCTTTTAATATATTTAGCCCATAGATCAGTAGAAACATTTTGATCCAATGTACTTTTTGAGTTTATAGCCAACATAAAACAGTTTGCCGCACCAAAAGTTTGTTTCAATGTTTCAAATGCTGTATTTGCTCTAAAATCACAATCAGAAAGAAAGCATGTATTAGAAAGTAAATAATATATACCGTCAGACCTGTATTTACTCAATGGTACAAAGAGGTACACTTTTGTATACCCACATATATCCATATAATAATCCCAAACAAATACAAATAATAAGAATGTGAAATTAAGAATGTAGTGTAATTAATACTTACTTTTCTTTAGAGACAGCAGAGACATCATGCAATAAGAGATAGGATTTCAAAACTCCATTGTTGAACCACTTAGGTAACTTTGGAGGTGTAACATTTTGTAGCTGGGCATATTGTTGGTTTAAATTATTAAAACTATCAACAACATTTTCATCATGTGTTGTGCCCACAATTATGCATGATACAAAATGATTAGTGTATTCATGGTCCGATGGGAACTGAACTTCAAGATAAGTCTCTCTCCATGCATCAAACCAATGTGTAGACTGAGGAATGTCAAATTTACGACCTTCTGTAACATAAATTATATTGAATCATTTCCACATCGAGACACAATGTAGATCGGTACCTAAAATTCTGGACAGTAAAAGTACAGAAAATGTTCTCCTATGACAACTATATACTTAGTAAAAAACCAAGCCAAAAGGTATCTTATCAAAGTATGACCATTCAACATATTGGGGAAAATAAATTACTTATACTGTTACCCAATTCCAATGTGACACTTTTATCATGATAATTATCTAAAACAGCATTGTTTAACTGTCTTCTAGCCTCAGTGGGTTGTAGTGGTTTCCAATGCACATCTCTTATTATTAACTTCCAGTTCTTAATAGTACACATGTTTCCACTTGCATCCCGAAATTGCCCTAAAAAAAAAAATGTTAAATAAATGATGAAAAAAAAAATTGTTCAACAAAGTATTTGTAATATTTTTCACACAATGCAAGAATGGCTGAGATAATAATTAAAATTACTACTTCAAAATATACAATAATTTGCCAATAATCACTAGGCTAACTACTATGTTAGGGGGACCATCCTCATAAATTGCAAGGTACTAAGGTAGATTTTTTAAATTCACTCCCAGCAGCAGCTTTGGCTTAAATGGGGAGACTAATGGGACCACCAGTAAAGAGTTAACTACATAGTGATGTTTTAAGATATATATTTATTGTTTTTCTTTGCAATAATGAATGAAAATTTGAATGTTATTGAAGGAAACAAGTGCTGATCATTACAACTTTTTTATCAGTAACCCTTCCTAAAGAATTAACATGTTAACATACACAAAACTGCAAAAAATATTGTTTAGTAGTTAGAATAGCTCATACGCCAAAGCAGACGCGTTTGAAGGCTTGTATTAAATCATTGTAGTGATGAGTACACAGAGCTGAGCTTGTATTCAAGTGAATGCAGTGTTACGTACCTTCGCATTCCATTGTCGTGAATGGTTGTAACAGTTCCGTAAATGATAAATTATTCTTGGAAACCACATTTTCAACCTTTGAACTACACAGTATCGCGACAATAGGAGAGAACGAATCCTGAATAAATTCTTGCGCAGTTTTTCCAGATCTGGCCATATTTTATCTTTATGATCTATAACATGACCAATAAACGACGAACCACCGCAAGGATATTTCAGTCCTTTTACACTTTTGAGGTGAAATTTTCTTATTAGAAAACACCTATCACACACATATATATAAAATAAATCACATGAAAACCGTCAACAAAATCGCACTTTTTTCGGACGTACGAAGGAAGATAGTCTGCGGGCGGATATGACACTGACGGATGGATGACATGACAGTGGGACGGTGGCATAAAAGCTGATCAAGTCGCAGTCGTTCAGCGAGGGGCACAGTCGTTCAAGGGGTACCCTATTTCCTAAAATTCTACTTATCCATCCAACGACTGGCTAATAATTGAATAACCAGCCAAACCTATGAGGTAGGTAAGCTATAATCTAATTGGCCCACATCAAAAAGTGTTCCAAGTGTTTCTAGGGATTGGAAATAAAAAACAAAAACTGTATTAAGCAAGGACTCTTTCCAAGTTTAAAGGGGTTTTATCAGGGTTTGTGTAAGAATTTGCTAATTGGTAAACAAAACAAAAATGTATACTACTCACTGCTGCTAATACTATTTTCCAAACAAAAGACAGTCACAGCCTCTGTTACATGGCAAATGATCAGGTCAGCGTGGACAGACAAATCCGAAACTATAGGAATTAGCGAAAATGCAGGACTCTCGAGAACTAAGCTCGTTGCTCGATACCAAATGTGATAAAAACTAAAATTTTATAATCAATTTCTTTATAATTATTTTTTTGAGAAAACAATGCCTCTATCCAGAAATTTAATCCGTTGATTTTGAAAAAAAAATCCAACCTAAGAAGTAAGTTCGGAAGTGAGGACATACGACAAACTAAAGTGGCAATTTTAAAGTAAACATTGCTGACAGTACAGGCTCGATATTATTCATAATAATAATTATAATATTGTCAGACATAGGTACAAACAAAGCTGCTTTGGATTCGAACCCGGGACCGTTGGTACAGAAAGCAGGGTCACTACCAACTGTAACTACACACAGCAACACATGTTTGTTATGAGTATAAAAATAAAACAAATATTTCATATTATTAATATTTAATGAAAATTCCATTTTACAAAATTCAGGTATACCTATTTAACCAATTATAAAATTAAATGTTCATTTACGAAAATAATTATGAAGTCGTAAATGCATTACTTACATAAAAATATATTCGTTATTCACTTAAAATAGGTCGTGTAAAAAAAAAATATTGCTGAATTGCAATAAGAAATTATGAAACAATTTATAATGTTGTATCGCATTTCAGACAAACATAGGTAACTACAATATGAACAATAATAATCGTATTTATTCGATTAGAAACAATCCTTTTGTAAAAATAAAATAAAATTTAAGTTTACTTAAATATAACATTTTTGTTCCGCACACTATTATTGTTCCATAAAATATTATTTTCAATGAGAAATAAACAAAACATCAATGAAGATTGTGTATCAACAGAAACCCGCCTGTTGGATTTGTCAAAACAAATAAAATCTTAAGGAAAATCCATGTTGTAATCAGTATCTATAAAGATTTGTTTATTATTGAATACTCCGACCTGGCTATCGACATACCTCAAAACGATGCATTTGCCTAATGATAGAACTAGCAAAACCATTTCAACCAAGGCAATCATTTCACAATGCATGCACGTCTTTGGTTTCGTAGCTTATTAGTTACTCACTGTTGAATTAATAGAAGTTACACCAACTTCAATGGTATTACAAAGTACCTTCAAAATGCTTTGTAATGCTATTGTATTTTCTATGAATTCAATAGATAGTAATTCAAATTTGCAGGAACATTCAGATACAGAATAATATGTATGTACTGAGTATTTCGTCATTAGATAAGATTTTGTAAAGTATATAATATTATTATGTTAGTTAACAGCTTGAACAAAGTATAGTCTTTCATATATGGCTTCACCGTCTAGCCATCAAGACTTGTATTTTTGAGACACGTTGCGACATATTTAAGTGGAATGGTGATTTTTAATACTATTGAAATAGTTCTCTATAATTCTCCTAAAAACCTTAATATTACAATAATAATAATTATGCGTAATGAGTCGTAATCATAACTAAACAAATCTTATACCTCTAATACAAAATAAAATCCTAACACTAAATTTTGCTAGTTGCACCATCAGATCGAACAATTTTAATGTTCCAACTTAGCCTTGAAATACCTTCAAGCTAAGAAAGCTAGCTCTGCATGGTAATAATCGTGTACATTTGGATAATTACAACAAACGCAGAATTCGCAACATAATAATAAAGAATATATGATAATGTATTGGATTTTGTAATAATCTGGTTAGTTTTTATGTGAACGATTCTATCATTTTCTTTGTTTAATGTTATTATTGCAATTACAATGCTAAAATTGTAACTTAACTCGAAATAATAAGCATATAACAAAGTACACAACTTAAATCGGTTAAACTCCCTACAAAAATAACTTGGTACAGGTCGATAGCCAGCCACACTGGCTTGTTAGCTCTGGTTTTAACGTTTGAACGCGTTATTATTAGAACCGTATCGTCAATCCATTCAAATTATTTCCAGCTCCACCTACGTACACTGTCGCGAACATTAATAAGGGACCCATTTTTTCAATATTTTCAATGACACTTATAATGCACTAAGGTCGTATATCTGTGTATCGTCATATCTGCAGTTACTGTTGCTCTTAGTAACGTCAGTCAAAATAGTACTTTTAACATATTAGTTTGTTGTACGATATTCAACCTTAAATGGGTCCCAAATTAAAGTCCACGACAGTATCTAAATGGTTCTGATGATATAGAATAAGAAAAAAAATCACATCAAAAAAGGTTAAATCAGTTGGTCCTTTCATAATCATTTATGAAATTGTTCTATAAATATAGTTGCCAAAATATAATTAATTATCTTATCCTGCTATGGGTTAAAAACTAGAAAAATAACTTGCTAAGCAGATTCAGTGTAATTATTACTGCGTTCTGTATTATACTGTAATTAAATTGTAGTACCGAATTTACAGAGTACATTCGATAAACAATTATGGATTAATGCAGTATACTAATTTTTTTTACAATTTCGAATTTACATTACCAGGCTTGAATAATCGATGTTAATTTGATGATGATGATTTTAGTGCCAATAGAATCGACAATGATACTTAGTTTCCTTTACTTGAAAGCGCAAATGTTCTGTACAAGGCGCATAATAAAATCCATCAACTAAATAAAATGTAGAACCGATTCATTTAATAAACGAAGCATTTTAACTCCTTAATGTAATCTTCAGTACAAGTGTTATGTTTGTTAAACACGCTGACATATTATCGGTACACGATAGTAATGTACCCGATAATATTATAGCTCCTGTATTTCATGAGCACGCATGTCTGTCGCTTGCAGAGAGAACTTCATCCGTCCATCCGTATACAAGTTAGTGTGCGTGTGCAGGTTGGCCATCACACACTAATAAAACAAATGAGGTCGACGTTTATTCCTTAGCTGCATGAACTACAGAAAGGTAAAATAAGGGATATGCTGAGCTCTCGTCTTCATCATGCACGAACCTGAAGCATACGTCAGCGCGACGCGGCGAACACGTCGAACTCTCACAAACCGCATTAGGTACGTAGTAACCGCCGAGGTTACTCAAAGTTCGAGTTGAACATATTAATATTAAGATCCTCAAAGGTGGCGGTGCCGCTGGTCTGGTCCAGGATCTGCAGCATGTCGGACAGCTCGTGCGGCGCGTGCGCGGCGTCGCCGGCCGCGGCCGCGCCGCCGCCTGCGCCGCCCTGCCACGCCCACATGCCTGCAAGCCGAAGTAGACGTTCACGAAAATGTATTATTTAAATATTTTACTGTTCGAGACCCCCCGGCCGACTCCTTCTCCGCCTGCTACCCGCCGTCCGTAGAGCATCATAAGAGGGCTAGAGTGGTGTAACATAGTAAAGCGGGTGAGTTACCGTGCGTGGGATGCGGGTGGTGGTTGTGGTGGTAGTGCGCGGCGGGCGGCAGGTAGGGCGGCGCGGGCGGCGAGCGCGCCGGGCTGCCTCCCCCCGCGCCGCCCGCCGCGCCTCCGCCCGCGCCCCCCGCCTCGCCGCTATACGCGTAGCTCTCCCCGCCGCCACTGCCGCTCTGTGGACGTCGCGACGCGGTTATCACAGATTGCGGGATGCCTTCCCGTCATCGAGACATACAAACGCAAACATTTACATAAACACAGAAATATATAAACCAGAAGTGCGTCTCGACTGTTACCTAAAAAATCTTCACTTCGCTAGTAATATTGATTTCTTATATTTACGCGAATACTACACATTGAAATAAAACTAATCTTAAGGATTTTATCGCGGTTTATTTTTTATTCTACGTTCGCGACGTTTCGGCTGCAAAGCAGCCGAAACCGTAGTTTTATTTCAATTCGCTAGTAATGTTCAAACTCTATATGTGCCAAATATATTTTCAACTTTCCTAATCCACCGACAGACTGGTGGATTGTGGCCACCCTAGCGCTCTAATAGAGCGCAGGTAGTACATGATAAAAGGATCTCTCTTTACGCTGGGGTAGTAGAAACAGCTGATATACGAAACGCTACTACTGCTTCTATTTATGTACAAAGTTTACGCAAGAATGACGTTGCTTTTGTGACCGGTATTATAGAGTAAATTCAACATGTCTTACAATCCCATATTCGGGAGCGGAACAGCCAAACGGTGTGAGGAAATATAAGACGTTATCATAAACCTATTTCATAATTCTAAAAAAATACAACCGAATTGAGAACCTCCTCCTTTTTGAAGTCGGTTAAAAATAATATACGGGGTAATTTTTCAAGTAGGCGTGGATGAATTAAACTTCAACTTAAACATGCTAAAAGGAGTCTTGGAAACTAATACTACATCATTGGATTCTGAAACAGTATTGCTTAAGACTTGACACTACAAACAGATTTTGTTTAAGCTACTGGAAATCGAGTCCAGATTAGGTTCTAAAATCGGAATCATCATTAGCTCGCGCTTGAAATGGCCTCCGTCATGTATTGTCTAGTGACTATAGTATAGTAATGATGTGTTCTCACGTTGCGCAGGGTGGTCCAGGTGGTGTGCGGCGGCGTGTTGGCGGGGCGGTGCGGCGAGTAGTCGGGCGCGTAGTGCGGCGGGTAGCCCGGCGCGCCCGCCGCCACGCCCGCCACCCCCGCCACCCCCGCCACCCCCGCGCCGCCCACCTCGCCCGGCGACCGCGCGCCTGCGCCGCCGCCTGCCAGACGTAACATAACGCTCAATAATAATAATAAGGCCGCAGGGCAGCTTGTGGCGAGCTGTTGGTGAGTAGCGACACACGGACGGATTGTCAATAGACTACAGTACATACTGTAAAATAAGTTAGCAGGTACTTCAGTAGGTTAATGAAATCACATTCTCACAAAGCTAATTAAAATTACTGGAAATTTCAAAAACACAATTATTTGACATTATCGGTATGACCTACTTGTTAAGCTCTTAAAATATTGAACATAATTTTTGTTAAGCCTTATATGAGCCACGATTCCTAATCCCATTCTCTATCCGGACGGTTTTTAATTATGATGATTGAAAATAATAGTGTCATGATGTGAAAGTGTTTACTAACATGTACCTGGCGGTGCGTGGTGTTGCTGGTGCAGCGCCGGCGGCGGCGCCTGGTACACGTCGCGATGCCGCAGATGGTAGTCGTAATTCTCTTCAGCCGGTGGCTCGCCGGTCGTGCACGCAGTACCGCGGCTACAGACACGTAGGTTACTATAATATTGTTCTACAGCAGTTCGATAAACGCATTCCAAATTACAACATTAAATACATACTTGGCCAAAGTATTTGTGCAAACGATGTATTCTACGTCATCGTTGTAAGGATTCAGGAAGGCGAAGGCAGACGTTCTTAACCAAATCCATTCTCTGCTTTTTGTGCGAAACCGGTACATGAGCGATATTATCTGGCCTTTCAACTTTAGCACTGAAATTATAATAATATAAATAATTAAATTAATGTTAAGATGCTATCCATACTGAGATGCGCGAAAGGGATAGAGTGATTAACTTCCGCCTGTAATAAACAGCAATAAAGAGAGTGCATGGACGCTTAGATTGATGCGCCGAATTAAATAATTACTATTCATCCAAGAGAACCACAATTTCAATAAATAAGCGTCTTACCAATATCGAGTATTTTTCATTACTTAGCTATGAAAGCAAAAATCATCTTAAAATATCTAAGGGTTTCCCTGATCTAACCAAACACATGTAAGAAACAAATTGATTACAGATTTAACAATGTGTATTGTGAAAGTTAAAACCTTGATCGAAGTTGTCTCTCATGTGCTGTTGGTCTTCTGGGTGGTAGAACTCGTAGCACAGCTTGCCGAGCAGATCTGCCGGCGCGTACCCGACCACCTGCGTCGCCCGCTGGTCCGCGAACGTGAACCGACCGTCCACCGAGTGCCGCGACACAAACTCAACACCCCCGCCACATAAACTATTCTCTGAAGCGTTCGGTGTCGAAGTTACCTTTTGACAAAAAGAAATATATTGGTTGTACAAATTCCTGCTGTTTCCATGTAGATAATACGTAATTGTATATAACGTACCTGTAATCTTCCAATAGCTACAAGGCAACAATGTGACGCGTCCAACTCGTCCTGAATAGGACGATCCATCTGCATACCTGGAAACAAATCTGATGTCCCGAAATACATATAACTATGTCTGTTATTTTTTTTAACATAAATGTACATATAATGTTTTTATATTCATAAGTAATAAACAACATATTAGTACATGTATGAAAACCAAAATATTGGACAGTTCAACCATACTGTACCTGTCGGAGGCCAATTCTTTATATATCCTGTACAATGGACCACTGCATAATTGTGACCGTCGTGCGAGGGGCCCAACGAGTTGCGCGCACGCAGCCTGCCGAGGTGAGCGCCTTCCGCCGAGCCGCCCACCCGCATGCGGCAGATGAAGCCGCGCCGCGAACCCATCACTTGGCGCATCGACGCTACAAACAAACACCAGATATTAATTTCCTAACAAGTCCTGCGACAGTTAAAAGCAGTTAGTTTCAACTTACATTGATGACCTTCTTTTTTAACAGTTCCAGTCTTAAGATCCAATATACGACCGGTGTTTTGCGGTTCTTGTGTACTAAGTTGTTCTCTAACTTTTTCGACGTCATCTGGGTGTACTTGGTCAAATAAACACGAAGAATACCACTCTCCCTAAAATATTAGTTTTTTTAATAACATGAACAGGCATTAAATATAATTATGGTTACAAAAAGCTATAAGTATGCTATAGTTACTCTTACCTGAGAATAGTTTAGAACTGGCGCTATACTATCGCTTACGTAAATAATACGACCAGTATCACAACTGACTACAAACAAAAACCCATCAGCAGCCTCAAGTATTAAATGCTTCAGTTCTTGGTCAGTCAAGAAAGATGGTTTATAAGTGCCATCTGTGGAGGTATTGCCAGTACCTGAAATATACCGGAATGAGTATATACAAAAATATTATTGAAAATAAATAAATATCGTCCGACATACACACACAAATGTATAATCAGTCCCAAACTAAATAACCCTTGTATTATATACGCACCATACAATGGAGTGGATGCGGTAAAACTCAGACCAGCAATAATTACGAGAATACAATTTCATAAATTTGCCCCGCACGGGAATCAAACCCGCGACTTCCAGATCTAATGAGCCGAACGGTCTACGCCCAGACTACTCGATCGTAAGAAACATATTTTTGTCTTATAAATGTTACCTCTCAAGGCTTTCATATGTGCTACTGCCATGCGCAGTATGGTGAGTTTGTCGGGCTTGCGCGCGAGCGCCGAGCATGTTGGAACCATATCAGACAGTTCCGTGATATACGCCGTCATCTTGTTTCTCCTGCGACGTTCAATTTCGCAATGGTTTTCACGACTAAAATAAAATATGTACAGACTTTAACCAGCTCGTCACCGATTTTTTTGAGAGAGTAAAGAAACGATATCTTTAGTAGAAATACCTAAATAACCAGATGGTGTTATTGTTCTTATTTGTTATGGAATATTATTTTGACTTGAGACTTCAAAACTTATGTTGAATACTCTATACAGAAGATTTAGTAAGCAAACAAAATGTAATCCTTTTAATATGTTGAGAGTTTTCTTGTATTTTATATTAATTTCAACTTGATAGGTAACACTAGCCGTTTCTGAGAAAAAGGGTCTTCTCAGACAGACGGACAGCGAAAGGACCCCCGAATAAATAATTCGATATTATTTATTTTTGTGTCAAAATTGCTTCGCAGTTAAATAAATGTGAATTTGATACACTACCGATTACTTAGCGTTGTTTTGTTTTAATTATGCTAAGGTAAGTCTTAATTATCATTGTGGCTGTATTCATTTTATTAGGTAAGAGTTATGACCCTAATTTATAGTAAACATTTTACGTATATACCTACCTATTGGTTCGTAATGTATGTATGTAAAGTCGGTCAAGAAATTTCTTTATCACCTTAAGGCCGAATATAATTTGCTCATCATAGTATGGCATGGTTCGAGATTCGACATTTGAACTTAGAAATCTCAGCGTTGAAATTTTTATTAACTAGGAGGTGTGGTCAAAACTGATAAACCACTCTCATAACCGTTAACATTTTGTTTCAGTTTATGCCTATCTGATAAGTGGTTTTATATGAAAGCAGCTCTTCGATAATGTACAATTATGATTTTTTTTTAAAGAAGCAGCGTGCATTGTTTCGTGATAAGACACGTTTTCAATCACCCGCTAACCTAAAAATGAACGGCGCTGTTATGGGAAAATTGTAAGCAAAGTGTTTTGTATTATTAAGTAATTGTTTAACGTTAACTACAGGCCTGCTTCGACTGTGCTGTGTCCTAAAATTATGAATTGAGTATGTATACAGTGTTTTACAACTGGGGAATATTTTATTAAATTAGGCCAACTTCTGCATTGTGGATTTATTTCTTTTGTAAAAATTAAATTATTCTTAAATATAATTGTGTAGATCGACGTAAAAAAAATGGTCACGCTTGAACAAAAATTTTACTATGCAATTTTTTTTTTTAAAACGAGACCTAAAGTTTCGTTAGACAGTTTCCCTGTATGTCTTATGGATTCGTTAATCTCCATACGGTCAGTTAAAAAACCACTGTATTGTCATAAAATTGTAGAGTTAACTTGGAGTATATGGAAGGTAAGTATGTCAAACCAATTTTTTATTATAAAAGAAAATTGCTCCTAGCAAAATGACAGTTGTAATTTTTTGTGATCCTATTTTTTTTTGTTCAATAATTGACGTATTTAAATCGGTCTGAAGAGTCCTTTAAGCATTTTTCGCTATTCCCTATAGTTTCGGATTTGGCCATCCACACACTTTGAAAAATTGACCCCTTATATATTTATAAGCAATAATTTGCGAAGTGACATTCCGTATCACCCAACAGGAGAGTCTGTTACATGGCAGAATGGTATTCTGACATTTCCATTCATTGGTTGAAATAAAGTCAAGCAGCCATTGTTTAGGAACTCAGAAAGTCATATAAAAAAATTATCTTACATCAATTTTCTTACCTTGCAAATCTTTCTTTATCTTGAATGTTATCCTCCTCCATCCTTGTGTATTTCCCACCGCTTGCGTCGTCTTCATCTGATCTATAAAGATGTATAAACAATTTAGTGTCATCTGCACATAATTTGCTGATTACATACCATGAAGGATTCAGAACCCATGTTCAACTTCTTTCAATACTAGGCACATACAACACTTTATTTTAAAATGTGAGTATTCATGTTTAGGCTAATCTCAGAAACTATTTTACTGATCTTATCCCAGTTTTCACTGGTGTCTTGTTTAGATATCACAAAGGCTTATACATACAGAATTGGGGTGAGTCACTATTGTTATGACCATAGAGAGGTACAATCATATTGCAGTGGTCTATCACCATTTTATTAAAGTTCAAACATAATTTCATTATATACATAAAACTCACCCAACACTGCCAGCGCGGCGTTTTTGTATATCCTTGGTTGGGTCAGCCCCTACAAATTAAATTATTTAACAATAGTCATATGACTTAAAAATACAATGAATTGAATGTATTTTTAAGTTTCAACAACAATCTATGCATGTTTTAGATCATCCACATTTCAGAAACACCTAGGAAGTGTATCTAAAATTACCAGCAATATTATATTTAACTTATTTCCTTTAAAGGATTTATTATAAACAATATTGTACCTACCACTGGGACAACATATTCTGTTACCTAAGTTAAATTTCTCCAAGACTTACTGGAATAGATGAAGTGTGCCACTCATTAAAATAAATAAAAATATTAGAGTTTTTGTACTATAAATCCACACCCATCAAGGTCATTGTGATTCTTATAGAGGGTTATATAGCTTAGATATAGCCAGATAGAGGGTCTTATCATAAGCAGGATTACAGAGATTAAGATTTCTTTTGTATAATATGAATAAGAAGAAGGACAACATGTTGTGTTAAAAGATTACATTTACAAGTGGAGACGAATTTGAGGCGATGAATTTATTGCTCAGCGAAGCTCCTTAGTCAGCACATACATATTTAAAACATTGAATACATTCTAATGTAGACAAATAATTTAATACACATAATCAAAGGTGCTTTTTCAAAACAAAGTAGGTACCTGAAGCATTTATAATAATTGAATTAAAATGAAGTGTATTCTGGCATAGAGTATATGAATAAATTTCCAGCGTAGCCTCGACTAGTACTCGCACACAACGCGTCACGCGGTGCAATGTCATATAATAAATAGGTCGATCATTTCACATACATTTTGTGACTGTAACATATACTACCAGATAATATCATCAAATAATTATTCATTATAATAACAGCAAACAATAATAAAGTAATATATAAAATTCATAGCTTTTCATGCAACTGCAACAAAATATCACCAACCGGGGATAGTGGGAGCCACGGCAGACATCGGTCAACAAACTCATTAGTCCACGTTATAATTATCACTATCTAATATTGCAATACAAAGTTTATCACAAACACTCTAAATAATGTTCATTTACGCAAAAGTAATACGTAGGTATGTTTACAGCACTTCAATACAACACAAACGCCATTTTCCATTTGCAACAATCCACACAAAAACGTCACAGTACAATGTTGCCACGTATACGAATTAAATTCTTCCAAAAATTGGTAGCTTTTTAGCCATTTGATAGCCAGCATGACATTATATTTTTTTAAGGAATACGGATCCACAAGCCGTCCTTAGGCAAAAGTTCAAAGTCTACATTTGACTCCATAGCATAGGTATCCTCTAGTATATTAGATCAATGGCTATTCATCATAATCTTATCACTTATTAACTTGCATGCATTCTGTGTATGCTAAGCCGAAGATAATGTGATTTTTTGGCTTTTTATGGTAAACGCAATTCTAAAATTCAATTCGCAATTCGCAATTCTTCAATGGCTCACTGGATACCTATGTAACCGAATGCAATATGTAACCTCAGGTGGATTATCTAGTGTCCCCCTTCCAATAACTTTTGGAGTCCCCCAAGGTAGTTTACTTGGACCTACGCTTTTTTCTATCTACATGAACGATATTTTACACCTAGCACTACCCAATGGAGATCTTATATCTTATGCTGACGATACAGCTATAATTTTTCATGCCAAAACATGGGAACAAGCCTTCTGCATAGCAGAAGAGGGTCTAACAACCGTAGCCAACACTCTCAGCAAAAATCTATTAACTCTTAACATTAAGAAAACAAAATTCATGACATTCTGTAAAACCCTAAAATCCAGTCCTCCGATCAACTTAAAACTAAAATTTCACACTTGTCAAAACAAACATAACATCCCGACAGCATGTTCTTGTGATGAAGTCGATCTGACACACTCTATAAGATATCTTGGTATATCAATAGACCGACATCTTTCCTATAAACAACACATTCAAACTTTATCCAAACGTGTAAGGAAACTCATTTACGTAATGAAAAAGATCAGAGATTGCACTCCACCTAAAATTCTCCGCACAGTGTATCTAGCGTTATGCCAAGGTATTATACACTATGGTATCGCTATCTGGGGTGGCGCAGGCAAAACAACATTTATTGAAATCGAAAGAGCCCAGAGAGCCGTCATCAAAGTCACTTTAAAAAAACCGTTTTTCTACTCAACGGACACATTATACGCAGACTTTTCGGTACTCAGAGTGCGACAGTTGTTTATATTAAGAGCAATATCTCACACTCACTATCACCTAAAAGACAGGCCAGACTATCCCTTGCTTTCCACTAAACGTATATTTAGAATTCCCATTCCTAAAACGTTGTCTCTCTTAGCCAGACGCTGTTCCGCTTTCCTTCATCCACATGTTTACAACAAAGTCAATAACAAGTGTCACTTTCAAGACCTCACTCTCTTCTTATGTAAAAGGGTTGTAACATGCTTCCTCCTAGGTCTAACCTACGAAGAAACAGAAAGTCTTCTCATTTATTGACTTCTAAAGTATTCCTATAAAGTCCAACATGTCACTAAACTTGCGCTCCAACATCTCTGTCATACAATCACATTCATTTTTATACCCTAAATCTTACTCGCGCGGGCACGCTCACTCCTACACACTCACTGACACTCTCCCCACCCTCACGTTCATCTCCTATACACAATTCATACTCTCAACGCCCACACCTTACACTTACACTACACTACACTCCTCACATAATTTTAGTTTCATTAGAAAACAGCCGATTAGTTTATAATTCCTACACACTATTCTGAACTGTACTGCTCCGAAAATCAGTAAGTAGGCACAGCCGGTTCAAATTTAGTTCATAAGCTTTTTCATTTAATTGTATTATGATAATGTAACTAATCATAAAGTACATAAGCTAACGTAGATTAAGTAAACTTATAAGGTATTCCAAGATACAGGCTTCCGCCTAGTTTGGATCCGTAACTCATCTGCCATGTAAATGCTTAAACTGGAATAAACTTTTACTTTACTTTACTTTTACAAACTAAAAATGCCGAAAGAAAGCGTGATCTACGTGAAAGAAATTCGTGTTAACTTAAGCAAATGTCGCTAACAGGTCCCGAAAAAGTCGTTCGGCGAGCTGCAGTGGTTCAAGGTCATTTCTTCGGTATCTACTGATAGGGGTAGGGAATTCATTACATCATCATCATCAGAGGTACTTATATTTAAAACTAGCTGCGCCCGGCGGTGTTACCTGCGATAAAAAGTATGAAAAATTAAAACATCTATCCCACGGGAACCATACATTTTACCGGGATAAAAAGTAGCCTATGTGCTATTCCAGACTATAATCTATCTCTGTGCCAAATTTCATCCAGATCCGTTCGGCCGTTCGGGCGTGAAAGAGTAACAAACATCCATCCATCTATCCATCCAAACTTTCATATTTATAATATTCCAGACTATAATCTATCTCTGTGCCAAATTTCATCCAGATCCGTTCGGCCGTTCGGGCGTGAAAGAGTAACAAACATCCATCCATCTATCCATCCAAACTTTCACATTTATAATATTAGTATAGATAACGCTGAAGATGTTTTTCTCAACACTGGCAAAATGTCATTATTTTGTAGCCATTTGCCAAACTATAAAAAAAGACGCACGAAAGACTTGTTTCCACTGCTTGTTTCATAGTTTGCAAAAAAGAAGATACAACCATGAGCAATATAATGGCGGTGTTGGCATCTCGGAAATGTATAAGCCAAAGATATAAGTACGCCATAAGCATCCTTCTAACCTCTGACAGTGTAACCTCGTTGCTTCTTAGCAGGAAGTTAAAAAGCGGAAATGTCCAAAAATGTTACGTTAAATCGAATATACTCAACGAGCTATTAAGTATATTATATAATATACTAACAAAAATGCCATTTTCATCTTTTCATATCAGTAGAATGCAATAAAAGACGAAACTGCATAAGTATACGATAAGTAATATTTTTTTAACATTAATTGCTTAAATATTCTTTTTTTGTTTTAATTTATTATAATTTTCCTGCGAGTTATTTTTTTAAATATAAAACTATAGAACAAATAGTATAAGCATATAAAAAAAGTTCCCTAACGGCGGCGTTGGGACCAGCGTCCTAGTTACCGGTGGTTAAGGGGGAAGCTCAGGATCAAGGCGCGAAATTCAAAATGTCAATGGTTTTTATTTTTTTTTAAAACCGCTACTTTTACTAGTAGCAAAGTAGCGGTAGTAGTAGCGGTTTTTACAAACCTTATGGTATTGTATCGGATTAAGCTCTTTTTTAAGCAAACTTAATACATCGAGACATCCAATGCAGAATGTTAATATCGCAAAACACTAAATTACATCGTAAAGATGTCCAAATTTTTCGTAAAAAAATAAAAACCATTGACATTTTGAATTTCGCGCCCTGACCCTAAGCTTCCACCTTAAGGCTCCAGAGAGAGAAATCTCCTCACAATGCGTGCCATCTCCAAAAGAACTGCCTTTTGAATCTGCCCCTTGATCCAGCCGCCTAACGCGAGCCTCTTGAGGTGTTTGTCGAGGCTCTTGGCTTTTAGGCCATGGGCGGAAACGACTATCGGTACAATGATTGCCGCGCCAATGTCTCACATGTCGATAACCTCGTATGCCAGAGCAAGATATTTTCTTTCTATATCTTTTTCCGCCTTCACGAGCTTCTCATCATGGGGGACAGCGACATCGACTATCATTGCACGGCGGCGCTCTTGCCGATCTATCAACACAATCTCAGGCTTATTGGCAACAATCATCCTATCAGCGATGATAGACCGGTCCCAGCAGTGTGAAATAGTAATCTTCGAGAACTGGGTCTGGTACCTGTAGTAGGGTACCTCTGTAACGTCTATTATTATTATCATTAACGTGTTTTGGGTGTGGTATTTATTGAATTTCATTATTAATCGTTATGCGTTCGCTGTTGTAATACTTGACACTGGCAAAATCTACCGATTGTATCGATACACATTATGACAGGATAAAAGTATGCGTGTGAAACGTAGCTCGCAGGCTTCAACAAACAAAATGTACAAATTAATCATTTCGTATTTAGATTTACATAATTACCTTCGAAATGATATGTTTGTTCTTACGCTGATGCAGTTACCATGGCACTTTTATTAAGGGAATTTGGAAAAATCCAGTGCGTTAAAGATATCGGACATACTGTATTCGACACGAGAACTTCCACCCAGAAGAGTTTAGCACATCTTCCTATAGCGCTTATGTAAGTACGTGAGTAGCAGAACTTTTTAGAGGAGCGTTTCTGGATTATTTGGTGCCACAAATCGCCTAGAAAATTATTACCCTGGTATGTACGAGAAGTGGGTACCTAATCTCTTTTGTCGAAGAAATTTTTTTTTATAGGTCGGTCAAGTACTTATAGGTAGGTACTCCCCTTCAATAGGTATTATTATTAATCTTAGACGAATAAATAATACATGCGCATTGCGTCCTTGCTAACACGTGAATTCGCCTGTACTACACGAATCGGCTTGTTTTTTTGTGCTTCAATATGTTTTTCTCGACACTCCGGCTTGATTATTTGTTCGTCTGAGTTGAGTAGGTTGAGTAATCAAGAAAAAAAATACGTTCTTTATAGGTAGTAAAATTTTAATGATGATCATTATTCGCCAGGGTAAATCGTTGTGATCGTTGTCTATGCAATAGTATAGCGCACACACATAAAAGTAATAGTAGTAGTGCGGCTAGACCACACATCGCGAACACACCACCGCGCAGTCTGCTCTCTCCTGCAATAATTAAGGAATTACTTCTTAAAGCTCAACCACGGTCTTTTTGGCGGGAAGTTGTCAATTTTGTTTTATTTCCCAAAAAAATGTGTTTCTTTGATATATGTGTGATATTCGTGGAATATTAACCATTATGTGTTCATAAACATACACGACTGAAATAGTATAACTTGACATAAAATAGTATAATAACCACAGATATATTAGAGGAGATATGTTATGAAAGCGGTGGGCTTGCGCTCACCTTATGCCAAAATTACGCTAACATAGAGTTTTCGCCGTCAGTCGACTGCAACTGCACGTCGGTATCGGAGCTCTTAACTTTTTTTTTAAATGCCGTGTTATTCCGTGGTTGTGTGCTAAAATACTAGCAGCAAAGTGAACTACGCGAAAGATGGAATCTCATTTCACCAGCCAGTATTAAGTATTTTATTTATTCGTCTTTAAAATCATTAAAAACAACAAATCAAAAAATATTTAATGCCTTTATTATGTTATTTTAGTTTTCATGTAGCACAACGACTTTTTTATTTTTGTACAAAATACATGGCTCTTTAAGTACCACCTATGTTCGCTACTGAGTGAATGTACGAGGCAATGGATAGATCGTCTAACGATACTTTGAATAAACTGGTGCGTCGCGTGGTACGGCCGCTGTATACGGCGACGACGCAGCACGCACCGAAGAGACTTCGTATTGGTTGGTTTTAGCGAGTGGTGGGAAACAAAACGGAGACAGCGAGTTCCCATACATTTTGAATCGCACGGCATATCTCTCGTGATCTGTGATAATAACCTAACCTAATAACCTAACTTGACTTTTCAAGTTCTCCCAGTATGTCCAGTTTTTCAGTAAAGTATCAACAGCTTAACTGATAGGGGTAGGGGATTCATTGCACCATCATCATTATTATCATCAGAGGTCACCACAATACACTTTCAGACTCACGCGTGAGATATGAGATTGTCGTTAAAGAATAGTACCTACTACTATTACTCAGCCGAGGCCCTAGACGAGATACGTAACTTATAACCACCGCTAAGGGTCTAAGATATAATGCACCTACCCACTTTGACAAGGCAGGTTAGGAAGTAACCTTGGTTAAGTACCTGTATCAGCAGTAAGTTGTTCCGTCTTTCCTGCAGATTCTAAGAGGCTGGACAATCCTGGCAAATATTCAAGCCAAAATTTGACATCTCTAGCTGCACTGCGGTAATGATTATTGTCACCATACTCCAAATCACGAATATCGAATATGTTAGCATCACCCACCCTGTATCGCCGCCACATATCTTCTTCTTCAGGAGATCTGTTATTATTAATATAGTTACTTCGTTTACAGGACGGTCCAAGGTCCCTACTTCTAGTGTCGCAAAAGTAGCAATTAGCGGCCGCGCCTGCATACTTCACCCGCCACATAGTTCTATATACATCACAGCATTACTCTGCATGTAGGTCATATCAATAGTGGTGTCTAAAGAAGACGCCGAAGCTTGACCTTCGACGAGTCTCGGGCGAAACCAAAAATTTCTCAAAATAAATGCAATTAATTTTATAATTGAAAGAAAAATTTGAGGAAAAGCGGGAGACCAAATAACCGTATCTAAGGCTGATTGACATAGAAACAAGAGTCTTACAAATGGAGGTTCAGTTGTGAGGCAACATGCATAATATCAGACTAACTGGTCCAAATCTTGGGAGTATGTCAGTGATGTATATGGCAAAACACGTTTGAACGCACCAAAATTATCCTTAGTACCTATTAGTGTCTAACGCATGGCTACAGTTAAAAATCCATTCAAAAAGTGCATAGTAGGTAGTAGGTTACTAACATTTCTAGTTTTAATCTTAAAACCAACCGCACTAACTAGATACTTACATGATACCAAAATCGCTTTGAATATTAAATATGTACTTATACCTAGACTTACTTACCCAAATTTAATAAAGTTGATAACGTATTTGCGCATAAGAGATGATACTCGTTTTTCCTCCAGAGTGCCGGGTCGACGAGCAACTTGCGATATTAATGAGTCTCCCAGGAGAGATACCAAATCTGACCCATGGACTGCACCTGTGAGCAAGTATACCTACTGAATAGGTCACTGAATAGGCTGATGAAATACTTAAATGGTACCTTTGTGGTACCTAACCATAGGTGTAGCCATGGTTTACTTCAGGGGAGGGCAAATTAAGGAAACTCGAATTGAACCATTATCTTTACAACGTCAAAAAATCTGATAGATACTAATAAAACGTCGTCTTTCCCTGATGTCACATAATTTCTAGACAGTAGTAGTGATACGGTCTTATATTTTTTCACATGACTCCATGAGCCACGGGGGGCTGCTGTCACCCACTGCCCCATTGTGACCCATGAAACCTGTGGTACACCTGCCTACTAACCTGTAAAATTATATTTCCGTCCGCGCAGATCAACACCTGACGGTTGTGAATACCGGTAAACATATAGCCGAGGCACCCTCCGGGTTAACCTAGCCGCCACCAGTGCAATTCCTGCGCTCCAGTTAACTGATGTTTCAATCCGACCCACCAATTCGACAGCATCAAGTGCACCGATGTTTGTTTTAGATTTTTCATTCCAATATTCCCAGCGAACAGCTTGTATCATCTGTAAGTAGTTCCTCTTTAATATGAATACTTACATCTCCATTTTCTTTGGGCCGAGATGGGCATTCCCTTTTATAGATGTTTTAATCTATTTAGGTACGATAATATCTATAGATATATATATAAAGTCGTGTTAGCTACACCATTTATCTTTGACTTTTTGAATTGCGGAAGCCGGAGACAGCCCGAATAGCAGTATAACCATTAATATGTGGGTAAAAAATATATAAGAAAGCTAATTCCTTGCTCAAACATTTGATTCAGAGGCGGTACGAAGTTCGTCGGGACAGCTAGTTGCGATATTTAATAAAAGCGCTTGGAGTTAGCATTGTAAATTGACGATAACTTTCTATAAATTTAAAATTCCGCGCACAGAAGTTAAGTAGTTTGTTTTCGACGATGACGTGTTTTCTGCCCACATTAGGAACCTGCGGTATGTTTTCACTGTTCAGTTTTAGTACCACGAGGGGTCAAAATTCCGCGCGCTGAATTCCTTTACTGAATTTCCACTATGTAAATGAGTTCGTAGCCTAAGTTTAACAAACCGTTGATAGTAGTTCTGGTTTATCCAGAGTGAACCGTCTCAAGCTCTCCGGTATGGCAATAGTATCCGCATATTCTGACACAAAATATGATGATCCTTGCTTTATCATTTCTTCGTATTTGCCATCTAGAATGTAAAAAATATGTTAGGACTCTTTGTGTACTATTATGAAATGTTTCTTAAAATTTACTAAAAATAATTATACCATTCAGAACTTCAAGATCATTAGCACCCAGGAGAATATCGAGTTGCGTATGCACTGTGGCTGTCGAGAAAGCAACGGATAATGAATTCGGTAAGAATTGCTCTGATTCCGGCAAAAAATCATCAGGTATCGGTTGCATCCATTTATTCCAGGTGGCATTCTGCAAATAATGTAGAGTCCGACAGTCTTGTGAAAATAATCTAGGTACTGTAAAAGTACGTGTTTAAGCTATGTTAGCTCTACTGAATGACTTCATACGTAAGAGCTACATACATATATACTGACATATTTATTGAGTACTGAACATAGCCTTGTATTACCGAATATAATGGTAGTATATCCGACAAAGTTCGGCTACGCATACATTGTAAAATTTCCTGATCTGTATCACTGTTACAGCCCAGCGAACCAGCAATTTCACGCGATATTCGTTCAACCTCGGATGCTGCAGCAACCCTTTGTTCACCAATGGCTTTCCATATATCAAATGGTGACATAATTATAGCTTTTTGAAATAATCCTGCGGACAAAGTACAAAACGTATATTTTAGTACTTTGTACCTATATGGCATCACTGAACAATGATTGAATATCCTTAATATCAGAATGCAACACTACATACCAACTGTTCGCGGTGAAGTAATAAGGTGTAACACGCTATCAGCGCCGGCGGAGTGTCCTAGCACGGTGATAGCCGTGGGATCGCCGCCGAAAGCCGGAATGTTCTCGCGCACCCACAGCAGGGCTAAATACTGATCTAGAAGTGCTAGATTGCCGCGAGCTGATATCGTCCTCAACGTAAAAAACGCAAGCAGGTGCAGTCGATATATTACGGTCACTACCACTACGCCTGCTGCTGCCAGCTCTTGGCATGGCAAGGTTACGCCGCCCTTTGTCCACGATTCGCTGTACAATATTACAACCACTGGTAACGATTTTCCATCTGAATGCTACCTAGAAAATTATTAATTGTAGAATCAACTATTTTAAACTTAGGTACTTAATTACTTAATAGAAATTGTGGATTTTTAATAAAAAACAAGCTTTAACCCGTGGTGTCCATATGTTTAGAAAAAGGCAGTCTTCACTAAAATGATCTGTTTCAGTATCACCGGCGTGTGGGCAATGCGGCGGTATGCGGTGAGCGAAAAACGTTCGCCTCCAACCACCATGTCTTTCTGGTGCCTTAAACAAATGAAAGTAGGCATCTGAATAGATAATTAAATTGATTAGGTTGCTGATTGAATAAATGTAGGTTGATTAATCACTTACCGAAAACCTGAACCTGCCCTTTGGCGGTGTGGCGTATGGTATTCCATAGTATATTTCCACTGGCGTTAAGGACGGCCCTACATAAGCTTTTATCTGCAAAAAGTTAATGTTAAATAAGTATCTCTAAATGAATTATTGAGTTACAAAATTTCACTTACCCCCATCACTCGACCTTGCGCCAAGTTCGCCACTGGATCCTGTGCAAATATCGTCGAGAACAATACCAGGCAACAAATACTTTTCCATGTGAAAGAAAACATCGTAATTCGCGTTAAATTGTGTCGCATACGCTTGCGCACTACAACCATGCACAGCGAAACTGATGTTTTGTCACTTGTAAATGCAGGTATATTCGAACACACACAGGTATAGTATGGACTATTGACACAAACAAATTAGATTGAACAATGATTGTGCTCCCGCCCGTGACCAGAGTAGATAACAATGGCTGGACGTGATTGTTCTAATTTCGACTGAAAAGCCTTTTCATATGTACCTACTACCTAAATGTGAAAATTACACTGAAAGTCAGGTTTCTAGTAGTTTATGATTAGGTAGGTAAGTAAAAAAATGCCTTATTGACAAAATAAGACAAATATCAAAAAATATATTTATTAACAGAAAATAGAAACGCACAAAAAAATTTTCTTCACCCTTCATGACGCTAAATACCATTTCATCATACTTTGACAGTCGTGTAGGCAACATCGAGCTTCTTCAATAATATTTTGTAGTAGTAATTGATAGGCTGATTGTTAGCGAAACCGATGGTCGCTAACATCAATCCGTAGCCGAGTAATATAGAAAACAGCTTGTGCCTGGCAAGCCAGTGACGAAGTCCGCCAGCTGAAAAGATTAAAAGAAATCGATAGTACTTAACTATGATCCACGTGTAATATAATATAGTTTGTATATACATAATTTCTTTTTAATTTAGTAATGTAGAATATGTTGAACCAGTTGGTTACACAGCATGCCCGACGGTAGAAACTAAACAATGTATAATATGAGCTCAGATCTGATCGCAGTAGAGAATTATGAATAACTCTTAAGATGAAAACTAGATAGACTGATAAGAGGACTATAGGGAAGACGTAAGTAGTAGTCAAGTTCATTTACCATTCCTATTAACGCTGGTAGTAGGGAACCTCATCGACGCTGGTTGCTTGGCATACACGAGCATGTATCGCACACGGACTAAATCACAATTAGTAACGATGTATTGCGTCATCTGTGCATCGAAACCTTGTTCTGAGAGCAGCTTGGACTTCTCTTCGTCAAAAACACCGTCACCTGTAGGTATACATTCTATGATTATTACATGCAAAAGTCAAGTTAACAAAGATAAAAATCAATAGACCGAACAAACCTTCATTAGAAACGGGTTTCTGGTAGTTAATACCCTCAGGGGTGTCGATAACTTCGCACATAGCAATACAAGAGAGATGGCCGCCGATACAGCTCGCACCCCAGCCGAAACCTCCGTGACTGTACGGCAAGCTCACGTTGAGTTCCGGTGACAAATAAACTCCGTTACCTAGCAACGTACTCTAGAAGATAGACCAAATAACATTTTATGTCTAGAGCGGTGTACTGTTTCGATTGGAACTATCGTGTTTTTAAACGGAAGTAAATTGTAGACGTCCACCACGATGGGAAAATCCATACAATGCGGTACCTACTCCAGATTAGCGCCTACATACAGACATACACGCGCCGAGACTGCCATTTTAGAAGTGATGGTGATGTATTGACCGTATTATGCTTCGGAGGGCAGGTTGAGGTGGTCCCAACTATCTCTCTCTCCGGACTCCGGACCAAGACACGCGTAATAATCAACCATCTATAATTATTATGTACCAATACCTACCTTATTTAGATGCTGTTGCAAACCGAAGTTCAGTATGGTATAAAAGTTCTCCAACCGATTTCCATGATATGCGAAGAATATACGATGGTTCTTTGCTAGTTCCTTCCATTTAGTTTCCGCAGTGGATTTGAAGGAATGATTCACTTGGAATATGTATTGTGGCTTTGGCGCCGTTAAGGTCGAGTTTGCACATGCCAGCACAGCCTCGTGCTGTAAGAGCGTTTGAAAAAAAATGTTACGTAAGTATTTCCAGATTATTTCACAAAAAAAAATCTGCTGAAAAAGTCAGGCCTTAATTTATTGACCATTTAAAAAATATACAGAGCACCTATAAACATACCGCTTCAGTAGATATTGTTTTTAAACAAGGTTCCTTTAATCTAACGAGCACATAGAACAATAAATCGATGATGTCGCTGATATTTGCCAAATTATCCAAGTTGTCCAATTGTTGTAAAACCAAATCCAAAGCTGGTACATCAGTAACCACGCTAAGCTAAAAGAAATAATTATTAACCAACGTTAATTAAGTACGTAAGTAGAGAAGTGGGATGGAAGTTACTTAGGTATATGTATATCATGCCTACCTGGTTCCTAAGCCTACCTAAAAACATAATTAACTGACAATCAGTGAAATGCTAGAGTCTAAAGTTTTATCAGAACTAAAATACGCATTTGAGATTTCAAAGCAGGAGAGGATTCAACGTTCTGCGCTTTCATTTGTTGTATGGGTCTCATAGCCCCTACGAAAACGTTAATCGGTCAGCATCGCACTCATTTATTTCAAGAAAGACAAAACGTTGAACGTGTACGCTGAACTCTCTGCCTGTCGGGGCTGTGTTTTGTATTTAACCTGAATGACAAAATACAATGAAAAACGTAATAAGATTCAAACCAATTCATCCATGTCTTTAACACCGTTTTTCATAAATGCTGGTGGAAAAGGTCTCAGACAGCTCTCGTATCTGAAACTGAAGGCTGCCGCAACGAATAGACTCCATTTAATATCTGCGGCTTTAAAATCTTTCTCTAAAACCAATCTGCAATGGTAAAAAACATTGTGGCACCTAAGATAGGAACATACTTTGTCTAGTTTGGAGCTCACTGATAGGTACTTTGTTATACATGGTAATAAATACTGGTCAGTAAACTAGACTTATTCTTACCTAAGTACTTGCATTAGGTATGTATAAGGATTACCTACATAAGGTATACATACCTACGTAAGTAGATACATTTAAAAAAACAAGAACTTTCTATACATAATACTAAACATGGAATATTGTTAGATAATCGTAGAATACATTACGAAAATAATTAATTTCCATACTGAGGCTGGATCTGGCATTTTTGGATTTTTTTATATCTCTGTCTGAACATGCATCAAAGAAAAAAATAAGGGGCAGATTTTTTTTTGTTGATGTGTTGCTATAACCCAGGAAATATTCTCTTGGAGTAGTCAAATCTCACTATAGGCAGATGTGCAGGCAGCAACATGGTGCTAGCTTATTTTAAAGACCTTAAGATATATACCGAGTCAATATGTACGATACGTTATTCCCGTAACTTGGAGGGGTTCCTCTGGGATAGACAAACAATGAAATCCTCGCGGACTGCTAGTATAAGACAAAATTACGTAAAAAGTTACAAAGGGAATATTATGTAGTTAAATCATAATTGACCTCAAGTGTACAGCTTTCTTTTCTAATGAATCCTGTCTGGCTTGATTATAATCTGATACCGTGTCGGACGCCGACGCCATGTTGCAATTAGTTGCTGTATCAGATACAGTTTCATGTTCACCGTCCATTATTTTTGCTTGATCTCTTATGGATTGTAGGGTAAAGGTTATATTAAAATAGTCATAATTTTGAATTATTTCAAAACATTTTATCCAATTATAGATTATTAGTAAACTATCTGTCAGATTTTAAAAAACCAATAGATGAATATTTGGCCAGTCTCGTTGGCTTCGACGAAGGTCCTACAAAAAATTACACGTCTCGTTCACTAAGGGTGCTGTTTAATTTACTACGCATAAGGGGCAAAAGAATGAGCTCGTTAGCAAAAGGTAATTTGAATGACCTAAAAACCAAAATAAGAAATAAAAAAAAACTAAATCTGCAACAAGACTACAGGGCCCCAAGTCTGCTAACACAATCGATTCATAATCATGTTCATAATCGAACAGCGACCGCATAGTAACTGTCACTTTTGACAGATACCCCATACAATATCTGTTGAATTCTTACGCGTAGACTTCAGTAGTATTTGGGCTATCGCGGGAAATCCCTTCATTTTCCAGGACAACAATTATCCAAGATGTTGATGTTATACAGAAGGAATTTTGAAAATATTTTTTATACTGGTAAATTGTTACAGTCAGGATATATATGTTGTTGGAAAACATGTAGCTTAGCAACATTAGTCAGCAAATAGTAATGGGACAAAAATTATCAAGAATACTCGGGGGGGACGCCATTTCATATCTTCATGTCACATCCATTATTTTATTTATAACTATCTGTCCCGGCGAACTTCACCCCGCCTCAGAATCAAATGTATTAGAAAATGAATTATTATTAATATTTTTTTTTGGAAATTTTTCCCATGTTATTATTCTGCTATTTGGGGCGAAGGCAAATTAAAAAAAAATTAAAGAGATCATGAAAATCATCCCATCCGTTCTTGAGTTATAATGGTGTAACTAACTTTATTTTTTTATATATATATATGGATATAGATGTGTATTTGTTGAATGTGTGATTGCTATTTATTACTTCACATTTGAAAAATACCCGCAAGTTGTGGGTTAAGCCATATTCATATCCATTTTATTTCATCGCATTCCATTTCGTAAGGAAAGAAGAATACTCGACACTGGCAAAAATGGCACTATTTTGTAGCCGATTGCCAACCTAAGGAAACTAAGAACGGGTTAGTGTTGCCAGGCATGCGATAACTATCCTAGATTCATTATAATTGTCAGTGTCATATTCATATGGTTAAGTTACGTTAATAAGCCAGTTGTTCGATGGGTAAGAACAATTTAGGGAATCCCAATAAATATCCCATTTCGCTGGTCGCAATTTCCGGGCTCTGACAAATACAATGATTTTGTGAATTGAAGATGCGATAAAACATTATCATTTATTAGTAAACATGAAATATAATCAGTAAATCTAGGATCATTCTTAAACCACGAGCTGGCAACACTAATGTGGATTATCGGATGCACTACTGATAGGCTTCAAAGAGTTAGTACCCAAGGCCGTAAAGCAAAATTAAAAAAAAAGTATTCAGTAGAGAAAATATATTTCTACAGATACTATATATTTTATCATCTGTTAAGTATTTTCCGTACTGTTTGGTTTGGTTAGTCAATGAGAATATAATATTATTTAAAGAATTGAGCTTGTAGTCGTCTATAAATTAGAATAAAAGTATTATTTTGTATACCATGGCCCTAGCACTTCAAAGACGGGCAAATGTAAGTGATTGATTTTGTTATTTCATTACTTGGTGCATACATGTGAAACTTGCTTGATTGATACAATATTATAGTTTTAACAACAAGGCCACTAACAATTCCGCTTATAAATTCCATTTATCCCTATCTAAAGTTTGTAGTATTTAACATTCTTGTATTTTCTCCTTTGCCGCGCAAACAAACAGCGACTTTGTTTTGTTTTGACCCCTCATTGTCATAGCTTGATATCACTACCCTATTTTTATATATTGTGGAACCTAGTAAAATCCCTGCATAAATCAGTCCAGTTTTTTTTTAATTGATGCTTGAACAAATAGACAGACAAGAATTCAAATACATCCAATTAGCTTATTTTTTTTATGTCTACAGACAACCTAGTTTTATAATAGTGTTGATGAGATACAACATTAGTGATATTTGTTTTGTGTTCTAGGTTCGGCTGCCGCCAGAAGTCAATAGAATACTCTATGTAAGAAATTTACCATATAAAATATCAGCCGAAGAAATGTACGACATTTTTGGAAAGTATGGAGCTATAAGACAAATCCGGGTGTAAGTATCCCTTTTTAAGAATCAGCTATAGTGACTGTTACTCAAACTGTCTGAATGAACAAAATGTTATATTATTCTCAGCCAGGCTAAATGCCTCCGTAAGGGATATCTGTGCTGTGCACCTGATTATTCATAAGCTAACTTTGTAGTATTTTACATCTTATAGTACTGCTCACAAGTTTTGCTTTGTGCAGTATTATATGGCGTCTGATAGTTACAGAATGTCTATTAATTTGGGCGCACATGTTTAGACACTGTATGGAGAATTGAACAGCGCCTCTAGTGAATGGTATTTAAAACTTTAAACCCATCCTACAAATTGTCTAAATATGTACACTATAAAGTACATGGTTTGTTGACAAATAATCTCGCTCTTGACATACAGGAGCTCTCAGTTGAATAATTGAAAGTTTGACATTAGGACATGTATAAAACATTCATGAGATTATGATTTTAAAGGTAAACAGATTAAAATAATTGATTTTTTTCACAGAGGAAATACACCAGAATCAAGAGGAACTGCATTTGTAGTTTATGAAGACATATTTGATGCCAAAAATGCTTGTGACCATTTATCAGGCTTCAATGTCTGCAATCGATATTTGGTAGTATTATATTATAGATCCAATAAGGCATTCAAAGGTATGGACATTGAGAAGAAACAGGAAGAATTAGATGAACTTAAAAAGAAATATGGTATTTCAAGTGAAGAACTCCGTAAATAAATCATTTTCATACACTTTGGTTTCACTATCTGTGCACAATGAAATGTATTTGTTTGCACCACATCCAAATCAAAATTTCTCAATATTAGCACATTTATACAAACAACTGTGCAACAGAAACTTCCTTTTGTGGTCCCTTTTACCACTTTGACATCATTTTGATTAAATGAAAAAGTTATTTACTTATTTATGTTTATTGTTCATGTGCAATATATTGTATTACATTTTGGATGCTAAACTATAATTGAATATGTTGAAACAGAGATCTAAATCTATAGGTATATTTCACATCCCAAGAAGCTAATAGGCAGTCCAATATCAAGGCAAATTCTTTATAAGGAAGACAATGAAGCAGTTAATAAATAGGAGCACTATGTTATATTGAATGCCGTTTGCTAGAATATATTTACTCGATCGTTTATAAGATCAACAAAGCATAAGCCCAGTTGCTCATTTAGTAAATTAGCAGACATATCAGTTTGTAAAGTTGTTTTATTGACATCAGACAGGTGCTAAAAGGTAACAATAATTTTCCTGGCAATTTCTCAATCGCCGATTGTTTGAAAACTTTACAAATTTTGTGTCTACTTATCTACAAATAATTCATAATCTTATGTAAAATAGCACTTAGAGATTTCGATTCATCAATGTAATTAGGTTTTGCGAGTTACACCAAGGATTTTTTGATGATGGATCGTAGCATTCACAAAATTATTTGAATGAGCTCTCAGGTTTTGAATGATAGTAAGTACTGATAAGCCGGACTGGCTAATATGAACCGACTCGTGCGTAATACTACGAATTCGATGAATTCACCAGACAAGTGCAATACAATAACCGAGTAGATAAAATGGTATTGACCTACCTACTTAGCTGACGTTTATTACTAATCAAAAGTATGTTTATATAAGCATATTCAAAAACAGATCTTAAAAAAACTACTTACACACTTATTGAATAGTATACTTTGAAGTTGGAATCATTAATGGAAAAGAATAATAAAAGATTGTCTTTTAATATTTTTTAGGAGTATTCATCATTGAACCATTGAAAATACATATGCAGTCTACAAGTTCTTAATAAAACACATTGTGTTTAAAACAAGAATAGAGCTGTCTGCCAGGACGCCTACTGTCTCGTATCCCATTAGTTTCATACGGAATGTAATCAGCTTGATTGTAGTGAATTTTAAGGCAAAATTACATTCTGACAGTCCTATTCTCATTTTAAACGCATTGTACATGAGATTTTTTTATCAGTGTGTAACAAAATAATCCTTTTTATTATAGTTAAAAAAAACTAGCACTGTTCTACAATATAAATTAGAAACAAAGTTTGTAGGTATGACCTATGAAGTTACTAAAAAGATCCAAAATTATTCATGTGTTCTGGGAACCTAAATATATTTAAAGACACCACCTTTATTATAATCGTCATGCAAGATTATTTAGTAATAAAATATTTATCATATTTCTATCACCATTTTACCGATTTTATTTAGCTTTTTCGACTAATTATGTCTCGTGGAGCGTCTGCCGTCTGATCCCTAAACCCAACCAGGGCTACCGGTAAAGTTCTGGTTGGCACTCTTTATTTTATAATTGCTACAAAAAATCTCAAAATTTCACAAATCAGTCTTTAGTCCTTATCTTATACTGACACAAACGTAAAGTAAAAACAATTCACAATTAAACTTTTTTGTCGCACACGGTGCGTAACCAGCACTATATTCATACCACCGTATACACAGCCCGGCTCTTTCTATGCTGCGATTCGATCAACCAAACACCCAATCTGTTGTCAGCAGCCCTCCGGGAGAACACCCTTCCCGCGTCTCTCAAAATTCAAACATGTTGTTGCTGTTCGTCTATTTATCATAAATAAAATACCAGCAGTCTATTTAACAAAACAATACATTTAGGAGTAGGAGAGAATTTCGATCCAGATCCGAATTATTTGATTATTCTGTAGGGTAAGCAGGAACTCCTAATGCAATCGTAACGTCATCGCAAAAACATGCTCAGTCTTACTTATTTATAAAGTCTGTGGTGTGAGAGGGGTGGAGCACGCTTACGTACCGAAACTCTACGTAAAAAGATTGTGCTTATGGTAATCTCCCTTGCGTATAGTAATATAAAACGAACTATGTTTTCGATTTTTATCGGAATTCTGCGCTGCACCTTATGATTTTTAAGAATAATATTAATGTATTGTATCAATTTACATCTACCTACTCCCAAAACTGTACAGACTCATTCTGATATCTTATAAACTCTGTTAGTTACTAGCGACAGTTTTTTTCCTTCCTGCAACAATCTGAAATAGTTTCTGAGCATACCCTAAATAGTGCAACAGACGCCCTCAAAAAAATTCATTTATAATAAAATTGTGTGGTAGATGTATATTGAGATATTTTGTAGCTGCCAATTAACATATTATTATGGTCATATTGACTCATTTCTTTTTAATAGATAGATCATATATTAAGGTGACCGACATCTATGTGTACTAGCAGTATAAGAAGGTATTTCCAACAGTGCATAGTTATTAACTGTTTTAAGAGTGCTTTGTTACACCTTGTGTTTGTGTATTTTTTTAAACAATACATTAACATAACACTATACATGGAATAGTTAAACTTAAGAAGCAGAATCAAGTCGTGCTCTACCTTCAGCTACCAACTGTTTGTTAAGATATACGTCCTCATCAGTGGAAGTATCTATAAGGTCCAATGTCAGCAAGGGCTCATTAGAATTTAAAGGATCCTTGCCAACATCCTTACAAATACCCACAAACTGCTGTTCTACACACAACTCTTGAAATCTGATGCAGTCTTCTACGGTCCAGTCTTGATGGAGAGGCGACACATCTGAAAACGTGTATTCAAACAATCATGTAAAAATCAAGTAAACATATGATCATTTTGCGAATGAAGTAAATTTGAAAAACATACGGGTTCTAGTTTAGTCGTATAATAACCCTTTTTTTGTATCTTGGTTATTAGTATATAGTAGATTGTACCGAACTCAACCTACCAAAGAGGGGATGCATCCTTCTTTTTAGTGTTTTATCTATGAAATTTAGTAAAGCCCGTTGTCATAGATTATCGCGAGCTCGAGACTAAATACACTGTATACGATAACTATTATTATAAGCCTGTTTTGTCCCACTCCTGAGCTAAGGATTCTCATCCCTTTATTCACCCCACCCTGTTTTGATCTTAATACGCACATATTTATAAATGTTTAAATACTATACACACTAATGGAACAGCTAAAATGGTAGAGTTATGTCGCTTACTATAAAGACGGGCTTTGATGGCCTGTGGCGGCAGCGAGCGAGCGAGCGGCGCGGCGGCCGGCACCGGCCGCAGCTCGCGAGTCGCGAACAACGCCAGATCACCATAGTCACAAAAATACACTGAGACCATTTCTGTCGAGACAGTCCCTGCAACTGTCACCCTGGGAACAACAGTAATTGTGAGCAGAAAGCGGGTACAAGCAAGGTAATGGGAACATGGAACACTACCTAGAAATAAAGCCTAACAACTGGAGGAAGCTCAGTTAAACTAGGTGGTACACACTTTGTGAGCTGATTATACCAATTGGTATACTGTTTTAACGAAATAACGCTCAAACACTACCTGTACCACGAGGCATCCTTTTCATAATACACTGTGTACAATTCTCCGCTAACTGGATTGGCGGGAGCATCCGCCTCGGATAATTTCGGACACTCCGCTTGCAAAGTCGACATCATCGTTTGGAGAGTATGCCGAGTGCTATTCGGCTGCACCTATAAAAGAGCGGTTTTTTTTTTAAATCATGAAAAACATATCCCAGGCTTAGGTAGCAGTTAATAAGTACTAGTAAATAAGACAGGTCAGCCTACCACAAAATTCCAGGGGTGTGCGGCCATGGCGATGTAGACGTCGAAGCACTTGCCGGGCGCGGGCAGCGGCGCGGGCGGCGGCAGCGCGCCGGCGCCGGCGCAGGCGCGCCCGTCGCCGGCCGCCGCCTGGCTGCCGTATAAGCGCTCTTTCTTCTTATGTAGCGCCTCTACGTGGTTCATCGTGTCTTTTTCGTCGTCCTTTGGTTTCCCCCTGCGATAAAAACCGCCGCTTAAATATAAAACCCTGGTCCGTAGCAGTAACATCCAAACAGCAGACGCTCAGCAGTCCATAAATTCCAAAGAACACGGAATGCAGAAATCCCTCCTTAGTCTCAGGAAGGGAAATATCTTCATTTATTTTTGTATGTACGTTAACATTAAGTAACCCTTAAATTGCGTTTTAAAAGATACCCTCGAGATACCCTACACGTGACCCTGGGTGGTGCCAACCAGGTGACAACTCTACTGGTGGTAGGCTTCGGCCGTGGCTAGTCAGCACCCACTGAACAAAGCCATGTCGCCAAGCGGCCTAGCCGTGTTCCGGCATGATGTTCGGTGTTGCCATACATGGATGGCGGGTCAGATCAGTTGCGCTGCATGTGCCTAGTGAATGTAGCGTCTCTATCTACTGCCGCCTTCCTACCTAGGCAAGTATGCTCCATCGTAGATCTCATCGTCACTTACCATCAGGTGAGATCGAGATCAAATACATGCCTATAATGTATAAAAAAAAAAAAAAAAAAAAAAGATTTCTGGATTTCATGTGCGAATCTCATTTTCAACCATGATTATCATTTGCTAAATGGTGAAGGAAAACATCGCGAGGAAACCTGAATGTCTGAGAGCCCCTCGAAAGACGTGTGAAGTCTGCCAACCCGCACTGGGTCAGCGTGGTGGACTATGGCCTAATCCTCCTCGCATTGAGGTGAGGCCCGTGCCCAACAGTGGGACATTAAAAGGGCTGGTACTATTATTATTAAATTACGTTTTAGTATTCTGGGGTCAGGGCCAAACGGAAGGGGGATAACGGATAGGTTCATTCGGGGGGCCGGAGTACGTACTGCTGCAAGTAGTCGTATTCCATGAGGATGGCGTTGTTGACGGAGGCGAGGATGTTCTGCGGGCCGGTGCGCACGAAGAGCTCGACTTGCGGCGGCTGCGGCGCGGCGGCGGGGGAGGCGGGGGAGGCGGGGGCGGCGGGCGCGGGCAGCGCGCGGCACAGCACGCGCGTGTCCAGCAGCAGCTCGCGCAGCCGCGCCACCATGGCGCCCGCCGCGCGCTCCGCGCTGCCCAGCCGCACTGCCAACGCCTGCGCCATCACACGAGACCACGTCATCATCCCGTCGCCACACAAACAGCTCGCACACTCCGGCGACGGGAGCGCACGAGCCAATTAGCCCGACCTCACGGAGGGACTCGTTGGGACATATATAACCAACCAGTGCAAAAATATGATAGGTCCCTACCGCCAGGAAACTTAGTGACGCACGGCCGGCCGCGTACACCACAGACACATGCATACATAGGGCGTACTACCATACAGACAGTGTGCCTCAGTCCTCTTTTACTGTGCGTCCAGTCGACGGTTGGAATCAATACGTAATACCAAAAACGATGATCTGTACAAAATCAAAAACAAAAGATATGATCGTATAGGTAGCGCGTTCATTGTATTAGTGACTTGCCTGGTATGGAAAGGCGTTGAGCGCCGGCGAGAAGGACTGCAGCGGCACTAGCGACGACAGCGGCGCGCGCAGGATGAGCCCGCTGTCCACCAGCTGCGTCCTCACCGTGCCCTCGCCGTCCAGCCCGCTTATGATCGTGCACCGAACCCTGTCCACAACGCAAGCTTATCCAGAAAGAACCGATATGTTTAATAACGCAGTTTTTGCGTCGCATTTTACGCCAGGGTTACGATGGAACGAGAATGACGTTAGGTATCGATTATTCGATTTATTATGCTTTATTATCGTCAACGTGTACGTATGTATGATCCAAAAATCCCGTTGAAAAATTAGAGGAAAATTCACATATCTATTCTAAGAGCAGTGATGACGTACGGCTCGGAATGCTAACGTGTAAAGAAACTTGTCCACCCTGTCGAAATGCGAATATTGAGAAGATACCCGCCGTCAGCAGTGTATGTGTGTTGTGTGCAGTGCAGGGCGGTGAGTGAGTACTGACCAGTCGCCGGCGAGCGTGCGCACGATGTAGAGCGTGGCGGCGTTGGGCGCGGGCGCCTGCGGGGCGGCGGGCAGCGGGCGGCGGTACGCGCCCGCCGTCAGCAGCGCCAGCGCGCCGCGCACCAGCGCCGCGCCGCCCGCGCGCGACACCCACACGCGCCCCTCCTCCGTCACGCACCCCACCTCCACCTCGCACAGCTTCTGCGCACACACACACACACACACCTACAGTGAGCTCTGAACACAGATATATTAGAGGAGATATGTTATGAAAGCGGTGGGCTTGCGCTCACCTTTAGCCAAAATTACGCTAACATAGACTTTTCGCCGTCAGTCGACTGCAACTGCACGTCGGTATCGGAGCTCTAACTTTTTTTTTAAATTCCGTGTTATTCCGTGGTTGTGTGCAAAAATACTAGCAGCAAAGTGAACTACGCGAAAGATGGAATCTCATTTCACCAGCCAGTATTCAGTATTTTATTTATTCGTCTTTAAAATCATTAAAAACAACAAATCAAAAAATATTTAATGCCTTTATTATGTTATTTTAGTTTTCATGTAGCACAACGACTTTTTTACTTTTGTACAAAATACATGGCTCTTTAAGTACCACCTATGTTCGCTACTGAGTGAATGTACGAGGCAATGGATAGATCGTCTAACGATACTTTGAATAAACTGGTGCGTCGCGTGGTACGGCCGTGGCCGTGGTACGGCACGCGTGTGTGTGTGAGACTTCGTATTGGTTGGTTTTATGTAATTGCATGTGTTTTGTGGCGAGTGGTGGGGACAAAGACAGCGAGTTCCCATACATTTTGAACCGCACGGCATATCTCTCGTGATCTGTGGCTCTGCACTTGCGCCCTACAACTACACGTTGTTGTATGATTTAAGGTCAGAGGTAATTTTAAAATATTTCAACATCACGGCTTGATATTTTTAGCATGATCTAAAAAAATACTGTAGGTCTCGCAGTATCTATATTTAAATTCTATTAGTTTGCCAGCTTGAAGTATGCTGGAAACATTAACGCGAAATATTATTGAAAAACTGTGTGCTTCATGAAAGTGATACGACTTAAAAACGACATGAGTCGTAATACAGGGCTTGTATAGCAGTGACTAAAAAGTTGAAGCGTGTAATAATAATATCGCCAGACCAACACATCAACTATACGATCCCACACCAGGCAAAGCTTGTATTATGGGTACTGACTGGGGCCAAAATGAGTATATACTACTTATATAGATATTAAACATCCATAACTCGAGTACAAACATTCATGCTCATCACACAGAGCTTGTCCCTACTAGGATTCGAACCCGGGACCCTCAGCACAGAAAGCAAGGTCACTACCAACTGCGCTAATCAGGTCGTTGTATTTATTTGTCGATGTATGGCCGCGTGTGCTCATACCCCAAGCGACTAGCGATGCGTAGTCTATTCACTGCCCCCTCCGGTAATGTTTTATTCGGCATACCTGTGTGACGGTGAACGCTCCGGCGATGCAGAAGTCGTGCACGATCTCCTTATTGAGGTTGAGGTCGCGCTGGGTGGAGGTGTCGTAGAGCACGACGGCGACGGCGGGGTCGGTGGGGTCGTGGCGCGGGCCGGGCGCCGCCACCAGCACCTCGCCGGGCAGGCGGCGCCGCACCAGCTCGCCGCCCAGCGAGCTCGCCGCCAGCTCCTCCGCGCCCTCCAGCCGGCACAGGATCGCCTGCCCGGGACCCGACCACGCACGTTACCTACTACCGATCTCTCTACCAGTTCCGCACCAACGAGTCGGTCGGACTCCTCGATCCTCATGTAATTGTATCGTCATCGAGAGCACATGCCTTCACTGACATTCCTATTTCGGTAATCTATCTTGGGTTGGAACTCTGACGTGAAATAAATGTACGTAAATATTGTGCTCTGGCTGCGGATCTCCAGTGTTCTTACCAAATGGCTGACGCTTGATAAACTCGATTTGGATTACGGGCGAAATAGGGCGTGACTCTGCACGCATTACGCTTGCTGCAATCGATACTAAGATATGTAGAAATAGCCGCCTTTACACATACGCTCTTAAGCGCCGCCAAAAACCGCGCATGTAAAATAGGGAACGCGAAAGTCTCCCACAGAGAATCACGCGTGATTAGCTTCCTTTCTAAACAAAAATTCACGAAAGAATTAACTAACAAATGAGCATGCGAGCTTACGCGTGTTCAATACGGCCTACTCCGATCGCGTGTGAAAAGTAACGGCTGAACGGATTCGAATAAAATTCAGTATTCATCAGGTAGTATACAAGTTATAATGATTATCTGGATGGCCTATATAGTAGGGGAGCCCAAGCGGGGATTTCGGGATTTACTAAAGCGCGGCAGATTAATATACAGGGGGATACCTTGTACCCGGTTAAGTACCTCCACAAAACATGAGGCCCATATATAAGGCCGCCCGTGAAGGATACAGGATCAGATTAGTAAAAAAAAATTGACCATCAGAAATTCTCGAGCGCGTCAGATTAAGGTAGGGTGAGTTAATTACATCCTAAAAAGTGTATATTCCACTAATCTGACAATTTGAGAGTGACGTAAAAAAAGGGGAGGGCAACAAAGTTCTAAAAAAAAAACGTCATCTCGACATTCTCGAGCGTAGCTAAATTTTTTTTTATTTTGAAGGAAATAATTCAAGAATAATGAAAAATATATAATCTGACGATTTCCGCAAGCCGAAATAACAAAAATTCGTCGATAAAGTTAAATGCGTGCAGCTGCGTGATGCCTACATTTCCTTCTCCGCGTTTCTATTCCTCTCTCACTCTTTCTCTATCTATTACTCTCTCACTCCGTCCCCACTCTGGTTTCTGTTGCCATGACGCCATCACAGCTGATCATAAAGACTCGTTCGTGGCATACTGTTTACAACGTGTTTCCAACGTTTTGGCTTTTTTTGCTATTTTAATATTATTTGTGTGAATTAAAGTTTATAAATATTTAATATGAGTGATATTAATTTAAAATGTGTATTTTGTGGTGAAAGTACCTTACAAAAAACAATCAAATTTACGGTAGAAACATTATTCTACTAAAAAAGCATACACTTATTTATTTGCATGCTATTTCCTGAGCTTGAAAGTGGTTTTTTTTGGAATAACTTTTAACCGGCTTTATCGATCAACTTCAAAAACTAATCCGCCTTTGAGCTTGAAAAACCACGTCGATCGCCACCAAGCTGGTCAAAAGCGGTTGATTCGTTCGAGAGATATCGTGAACGAAAGAAACCCGAAAAAGTGTTTTTTCGGGATTACTCCGAAATTTGTGGCTCGATCAATTAAAATTGCAAAATTACTTATGAGGATGATAAAACTGCGTCGAATTGCGCCAACCGCGTGAAAATTAGTTGATCCATTCAAAAGTTATTGCGGTTTGAAAATTGTCCATGCAACAGTTTTTTTTTACATATTTAAAAATCTATAGCCGCTTCCCCCACCGATGTAAAGGTATATATCATATAACATTTTTTTCTTCTTATCATCTAAGCTTTGCATCCCAATAGGTCTCTACGACGCTCGAGTAAATCCCCATTTAGCCTCGTGGGCTCCCCTACTAATACTTTTTATTTGGAAATCGACGCGGATAAAGCTAGTTACTCATGATAAACGTCCGGTTTAGTCATTAAATTTTTCGGTATAGTGGGTCCGCACCTGTGCCGGTAATTTCCTGAACTGTGGTTCCAGAATCTTAATCTTTTCAATGTACACTACATCATCGTCTCCGTGGTCTCCCAGGAACACGCTCGCTGTTTCTTCTTCTATCTCTAAGATTTTTGCTCGTTGCCAACCGCCGTCGTCCAGATTAACTGCATACCTGTCAAATATTCAACCATCCTTTAACTTACATCCCGAGATATTTTCCTTTTCGTTTACGTCCTTACATTGTAAAACATCAACTCACCAAGCGTTTTTTATTAACATGGATTTGTCAACTGGTGAACCTGATTGTTCGTAGTATTTGGACATAGCTGCTAGAAGAGTTTCGAAACTATCCTAAAAATAAATTATAAAAAATTATATGTAAGGATTCCAAAACAAATAGCAGCAGCGACTATCAAATTTTCATTAAAGAACAAAGACAGCTTCATATACTAACACTGTACTGTGTTCCGATAATCCGTAGCCATATTTCTAATGTGGAATTGGCGACTGTTACGAACACATTCCAAAAATCATCATCCGGGAATTGTAATGGTGGCAAATCACTTTCAATGGATGTTGGAGCTCCCTGCTGAACAAAACAAATAGCTTTTCAGATCGAAGGATTCCGACTTAAAAGTTCTGGTTTTAATGTAACACCATCATTATGATATATTTAATTTTCGTGCATACATCGTATTGAAATAAAACAGTCCTCACACTTGCGTTGAGTTGTATTCGGCTGTTATCCAATATTTTATTATCGTCATAATAATATTATTGAAATTGATTAACGTTCGTTATACACAAGCAATATTACCTACATAGGTACATACCTCATTGTTGGGAAGCAGCACCAAAAGGCCATTAACAACTCTGTCTGTTATTATTCTAGGACAATTTTCCACTAATTCTTGCCAATTGCTGGGTAAATTTTCACCATACTTCTTTCTAAAATATTAAATGATGGCAGGTAATATATGAGGAGAGGTGACTTGTTAAATATTGAATAGATCGGAAGGTATTTTTCAACACACTTGCTGGTAAAGTGCCTCTTATTGCACCGATTTTAGGCTCATAATGTATCATTCCGATCCATTTTGCTCAGAAGCAGTTAACTAACAAAAAGTGAAAAAAACGCAAAAATCGCTATATGTATGCCTATAATATTTGAGGAGTCATCCTCTCAATTCCTCATGGATGCCATTATCAGAACAACTTTTTTTTTAAATGGGACCAATCTAGTAGTATATCCTTTCAAATAAAAAAATAATTTTCTAAATCGGTTCATAAATGACGGAGTTCGGAGGTAGAAACCATAAAAAGAAATACAACCTAATTGAGAACCTCCTGCTTTTTTTGAAGTCGTTCAACATTATTAGTGGTGGAACTGGAACTGTAAATTCCGATCTAATTTAAATTGGGCTTTCACTAATTGTTAGCGTTTGGTGAGGCTAAAACATTTTGTACATGAAACTTCAGGTCGGCGTCGAACTGCTGACATAATCAATGGGTGCACAGGCGGAACAGCAGTCGAGAGCTAGTAAATTTGTAAACAAACTAAAAATACCTGTACAAGTGCGGCACTGTGCCCGCCCACAGACCCGCTTCGTGTTCCGACACCAACTCCGCGAGACAGTGAATAGCGTTGGTGCTGGAGGAAGTGGGCAATTCTCCCGTCTCAGAGCTCTCGATAACTGCTAGCAGCTTAACAGCGGCCACTTCTATTGCCAATGCCTCGGACGGGGACGAGTTTGGATACGAGGTCGCGAAGTACGTAGTTCCTACCTAGTTAGAAGAGTACAATAATCTTAATCAGTAATCATAATCATCTTGTCTGTACGCGTCTTTGTCGGATCGGTTTAAATTAGACAGTCCCTAACCGCCGATAACTCAACAGATAAGTGTGACTTCTATATTTAACTTGCATTTGATTATTCGGCCGTAAATCCCATACACTAGTATTTAAATATCATAACGACCATACCATAGTCAATACCTATGCACTCAAGAATTGGCTCTAAAATCATTACAAGAGGGATGGGGGTTTTATTGTATTTGTCAGAAGTTTTGTTTTATTCTTTGCAAAAAATTATCTGATTGGGGATTTCCCTTTTTAAATCACACCTTTTATGAAACTGTCGGTATAAATTGACACTATTTTTGTATTATACATGTTCAAGGCTTGTACCAACAAGTAACATACATTGTGTTTGACTTCCAGCATGCTTCTCCAGTGCGTTAATTAGGAGGTGATTTTATTTTCATAATAATTAAATTAAGAGATACTGGGGACTAGAAATACTATTTACAGTCACATTGAAGAACTCTCTAGTGATTTCGAGATACTTACTTTAACAGAACAATCGTAGGTGACAGGCCCTTGCTTGGGCCTTAAGTCATGTACCTTGTACACAGGCTCCCCGAGGCCGAGCTTTTTACAAGTCCATGCTAATTTATCCACAGATGTAGAATCTGGCGGAGGTTCTAAGTAATGGGCTGGCACCACATTCGTTACTGGGCCACTTATCTCCTGAAACAGCTGTACTATTAAACCACCAATTCTTATTGCAATGTAAACTGCTTAGAAACCAATTTATTGATTTCTATGACATTACGAATTTAACTTTGAGAAAAATGAATAAGACGATAAGTATATCAATAAATACTAAATAAAATGATCTATTTATTTACTGCTATCATTGTTACTAACCAGACATTCATTATTAGCAGCCGGTAATTGTAAAGGTATGAGATCAACAGTATTAAGACGATCCCTCAAATTCGAGAGCCTCTGTGAAGCAGACACTTTCGAATTATGTTTTACATCTGTAACCGTTGTGGTACGCGCAGGAGGCTTCAACTGAAAAAAAATATTTAAGTATCATATCCTAGGATGGTTTAACCATATCTAACTAACAGAATTTCGCTTTTCAACTGACTAGCTAAGCTGACGACACAGCAGTTATAATATTAAATATAAACAGTAGACAAACTTTAATAAGTATATAAGCAAAACTTCCAAAAAAAATAACTAAAATATTGACGGTTGAAATAAAACTTATTTTAAGGATTTTATCGCGTTTATTTACTGTTTTTACGTTCCCGACGTTTCGGCTGCTTTACAGCAACCATGGTCACGAGAGGACTGAGGTGTTTGAGGTCCTTGTGTCAAATTTTTAACTGGGGTATTAACAAGATTTATTGAAATGTATAATATTCGCATAAATATAAGAAATCAAAATATTTACGAATTATATAATAATAGATAACAAATTACGTGGAAATGGTAACAAAATGCACTCGGAAAATCCCCAACACTGACAAAAACGCACCTGCAATATTATCACATCGCAGAGTTCATGGCGTGTTTTACTAACTCGTTCAATGTTTTTACTTGGCCTTATTATTAACGATTATTTATTTATAACAATAAATAAAGATTCTAACCTGTTATGCATCGATATTAGTAAAGTCTATTACATTCTATTTATGTCAAGTAAAACATCTGATTTATTTTATTTTTATCCAGTTCATACACTCTATTGTATGCCATATAATAATATAGGCACGGTATATTTTAGTTTTCATACTTATACATATTAATAATTAACAAATATATTAATAAAATTAAACAAAACGTAAAACTGCGTTACCAACACGTAATTGTACGTACCTCTTCAGAAAGTGTGTGCCCATCTCTTAAATGTTGTGACGGCGGGTTATTAGGTTTCGTTCCAACTTTGTCTATATGATCGTAATTTAACTTCGTTGTTTGTTTTGCATTCGGGGGCGCTATTTTCGTTTCGTTCGACTTTGAATTATGTTTATTATTCTGAAAGTATAACAGGATAATTGATACCTTATAACAAGAGCAATAAGAACATACCCGTATTTACACCAAGAAAATAAAAATATTTATTAATTGACTCTACTTTTTTATCTTCTATCGTGTCTTGGGCATTAAACAGCCATAGCTCGGATGCAAGCATTCGTGCTGATCACACAATGTTTACCCTGGGATTCGAACCCGAGACCCAGTACAGAAAGCAGGCCGGCAACACAGAGCCGATCGGGCCGTCATCGTGGATATTTAATGAATGCATCCGACGTCGATAAGGCAACACAGCCTTAATGGTTTTCAAAATGATCGTCTCGGCGCAAGCTACTCAGAAGAAGTACTTACCTTATAATTGTAGTTACTGTAGTTGTTATTGTTAAAAGTAGCAGCGCCCTTAGCGCGGTAATATTGATTGTAGTACTGACTGTTATAGTTCGGCGCGTTTCCGTAGCCAGTCGCTGGTTTTCGCCACGATCCCTGTTTCTTGGGGAAACGATTCTGAGAACAAAATTTGTTTCCTTTTATTATTTAATTAGATTCACATTTAGATGTACAATAAACACTATAATCATCCAAATATATAAAGCTTTTAACAACAAAAGAACAAACTTCAAAAAACTGAAAAGCAAAACATTATCTAATATAAAAATCTACCTAGTCTAACTAATTCTAACATGTCGTATCCTCACTGTTTGGCAAGTGATAATCATGATTCAAAATTTAGCACATGAAATCCAGAAATGCAAGAAATGCGAACTGTGGTTCGCACCTGCGATCCTCGTTAACGAGGCAAGTGTTCTACCAACTTTGCTATCACTGATTTCACTATATAAGGCTATTTATTAAAACAAGAATTAAATAACCTCCTCCGTTTTCGCATCAGTTAAAAATTGCAAAAATATTGATTTATTCTGGATTATTCATATCTTTCGATCGAAAATATGTAAGTACATACCTTTGTGTATTAAAAAAAAATCATTGCAAGTAGGAGATACTTGAAATGTTTTTTTAATTCAATCTAGGTTATTTATTGAAAGTTTAGAGTTGTAAATCCAAAGAAGCCAGAAAACAGGCCTTCCCAATGTCATTTTTTTGAAATGTTTATAAAAAAGCAATACATGTAAGCTTTACTCACTGGATAATTCAGTTTTGGTGTAGCTTTTTTACTTGATTTTTGTCGCGCAACCATGGCAGCTATATGTTGTGTTTCTTGACTAGCTATGGCATCCACATACCATTCACCATTTACTTGTGTTACTTTAAAACCAGGAACTTCAAGGAAAAGCTTTTCCAATGATGGGTATCCTAGCCTTTTGAAAGGAATCCATTCCCCCTGAAGCTCCCGATAATCTCCTAAAAAAAGAATAATAAGATTTCTAAGTGAGGGTACACAGAATACATTTTTGTTTAGACTAACAGATGAGATGTAACAGTACAATGAATTTAGGAAAACAACTGCAACTTACGATTACATTGCTTTATGGTCAGTGCCCCTTTTACTGATATTAAGGTAGCTCTCAGCGCTTGGATAACTTGCTCTTTATCAACCATTTTTACAGCTGAAAATATACATAACTTATATGAATTTTTTTTTTATAATATTGAACAACACAGAGAAAATATAAAAACCATGGGCACCAGCAGGATTATTTTCAGGGAGCTGCATCTATTATTACATTCTTAGGACTTTTCCTAATACTATAATAATACTACCTAATTTATAATACTTAATAAAGGAGACTGAATGCATAAACAAGGTGTTGAACATTTTTGCCTTATTAGCCAAAAATTACTCATATTATTATTATCACTGTAACTTTGATTACAAGAACATATTAGTAACATTTTTGTTTATTTTCTTCCTGGGAACAGATGTGCAAGTGCACCCATGTACAAGGTGTTACTTTTTCAGATCAATGCTTGAATTGAATTGCAAATTAGTGGAAATCCAGATATTTACTTGATGGCATTTAGACAGGTTGATCCAGAATAGGTATGTACTGACTTTAGAACCTGTGCTTTTTCCCCAGCAAATTGACAGTGATTTCTTATTAGGAATTTGTTTTAATTGTTATATCTACATTCTGACTTCACATGATTTAAAATAGGCTAAAGAAGTGTAGTTTCGAAGGTTAGTATACCCTTTTGGAACCACCTGTCCTTTTGGTTTTTTTTTGTATATGTAGAAAATCTGGATTTTGAAAAAAAAAACATTGGTAAGTACAATGAATTAAATATTTTAAAATGTATTGATTTCTTATATTTACGCGAATACTACACATTGAAATAAATAAAAAACGAAATTAAACGCGATAAAATCCTTAAAAATAGTTTTATTTCAATTTTAAAATGTGTTGAAAATCAGCCATATTCAATGTATCTGCCATCAAAAACTCAAAAACTAAAAATAAGCTTATCTAAATATCAAACTTAATCTATGAATGTTGAGATGGTGCCAAAAACCCCTAATATCGTAAAAGAAAAAATTACACTTCTTACACAGCTGTTTATTCAGTTTGTTGTTACACCAACATCTGAGTTCTTTTAAAAACAGCTCTATAAGTACTAGGTACACTGATACTCATATAACTTGTGTAAGTGAACACAAGGAGTATTAAATTACGAAACCCGCGAACGGTAATTATCAAATTCGGTACAACGTAAGTTACCTACCTGGCGTAGGTAATTTGAAAGCCGGTGAAAAAATTATGCCAGCACCTCGGTATTCCAAACTATGGCCATAAATGCCTACAGAGCGTTGTAGGGAAAATACCCATTTGTTGTTATTTTACACTTCTGAAAACTTTGTCTGAAACAATATTTGACGCGTAAGCAAGAGAAATTAGATCATTTTTAACAACAACCATAATTTATAATAACACACTTTCACTAGGCACAAAGCGGAACATAAGAAATAGATGTATAAAATAATATTAGCAATAAAATATTATTTAGCTTACCAATTTCTAACGATAACCACAATATAGGGCACGAATGAAAATTTCGCAAATCAATTTTCAATACACACATAGAAATTAAAATCATAAGCCATTCCCCCGTCAGTGTGGTGAACAGTGCACGAACGACAGGCTTGCCCGATGTGGTTTTTAATTTCTACCCAATAGTATATTTCTCCAAAACAGTAAGATTTTCTTAAGTTTTACCCAAAGCAAAACGTAATAATATCGATTGATTAGCTTTTTGGCTTTTTTTTCATCAAAATACTGTTCTGATTTCCAAACCGAAATAACAGACTAACACGATATAGAAAAGCAGGGCCTGGAACCCGGTAAGCCTATATGCACGGGTTTTGATTATTTTTTGCTATCAGATTTGATTTGCCCTTAACTCTGAACACAAGGTAAGTTTGGATTCAGCTATGTTAAACGTAAAACTCGTGCGAAAGGGGTTCCCATATAACTCACACCTATATCTTTCATCGACTAGGTTCGTAATTTCTAAGTAAGTTCAATTCAAAACCCAAGGATCCCCTTCATATTGGAAAGGCAGCTATTAGGCCCGTCGATCGATGGGTAAGTAAAATTTTATAGGGAATCTCGGTGAATAGGTATTTCTTTGAATGATTAAAGCTCATTGAACGACTCATTCGGGCCCTGGAATAGGGAAACCACAGAGGAAAGTCACGTCAAAACCAGATATGTGTGGCCATCCTTAGATAGAAAGCTAACAAGTTTCAAGATTTTTTTTAAATATCGTCATTTTCATATCTTCATAATACACCATTATTTTATTTATATTGTGTATTTATTGCATCTGTTATTGCTATTAATTATTCGACATTGGCAAAATATCCGCTAAGTTATGTGGTGAGGCCCCATTCATATCTTTTTTATTTCATCGCTTTTTATTTCGTAAAAAAACAGAAGAACAAGTTTCAAAAAAACAAATTACTACAGTTGTGTTTGCAATACGATTTTTTTTTGCTCGATACAATACTCCAAGGTTTGTAAAAACCGCTACTTTTACTAACTTTGGAGTTATGTATCGCTTTAGGTATTTTTTTAAGCAAACTTAATACATCGATACATTTAATGCAGAATGTTAATATCGCAAAAAACTAAATTACATCGTAAAGATGTCCAAATTTTTCGTAAAAAAACAAAAATCATTGACATTTTGAATTTCGCGCCTTGACCTTGCGCTTCCCGCTGCGCGCGCATTTAATATATTATTACGGTCATAGACCAACAACGCTAAGTATAATAAAATTTTACTTTATTTTTTAGTATATTTCGATGGCACCAGTGCTTTTACAACATCTGTTATGCTTCAAATATACCGGCCCAATCAATGACAATAAATGGGATTGGCGTCTTGTCTTGGTAAAAATTGAATGTCGCCCAAATACGGCATCCATCCCTCGCCAATACGACCGCTGAACTCCGGTCGGGGCCGCGACGCGCTTGCATGAGAGTTACACGATAAAAGAAAAACGCAGGTGCAAAGTGCAGGCGGAACTGAACTTTCTTGCGTTTCAGCATGATTCGCTTTTTATTTGAATGTCATTGAGAAGGGAGATATCTGTTCGTAAGAACTTTTAGTTAATCTGTACCCAATAATAATAGTATGAGTGTAACTCTGGCATTACAAGTTGGCATGGTTGGTATTACTGCCTTGTACACGCGCCATTCATTGGAGTCGTCATCGTCGCCATCTTGATATTTGTCAAACGTCACTTTTTCCTTTGGTGAGCAAGGTGTGTTCACGTGAGGTTGTGTGTTCCCTCGAATAAAGGTCACACAATCCTCAGAATTTCGTGAAAATATTCTTGTAAAATAAAAAAAAAATCAAAAAAATAACAAAAATCCAAAAAAATAGTAAAATAATTTTAAAATAACGGGAATCACTTGATTTTAAGTTAGTGTACGTAAGCGTGCAACGTGGTCTGAGGAATGCGATAGTCATTATAAAGAGAAAGTGAAGTTGGTCTTTGCTTACGTTTTAAGTTAATGTATATGTAATACTGACGCAGAAAATTTTCCAAAATGAATCCTGGTCCACCAAATTATCCCATGGCATCATTGTATGTCGGGGATTTACACTCGGATATAACTGAAGCCATGTTGTTTGAGAAATTTTCAACCGCTGGTCCGGTTCTCTCTATTCGCGTTTGTCGTGATATGATTACTCGTAGATCCCTTGGCTATGCTTATGTAAATTTTCAGCAGCCTGCTGATGGTGAGTACATTTTATACATACGTGTCATATCAAATAGTAACCTACATTATCAATTCTAATTCTCAAGGACATAATAAAAATTTCACTTTATTGGTAACATACACGTCAGTCATTTATGTACCTAACTACAGAAATGTTGATGTCACCTAAAAATGCTTACATTATTATTCAACATATAACTAACTTTTATGTATTTAGGATGATGACAATATTTCTGTTTGTATAAAAATGCCCTGTGCAGTAGAAGCTGCAGCATGTTGCATCATGTTTTGCATTGCCTATTGCTTGACTATCCAGTTCATGGATATTTGTTTACATACTGTTCTTTAAGTATTAATTGCAACTTGCTGGTTTTATAGCAGCAGTATTCCTTTACATTTTGTAATGGTAATCAATATCTGTACATTCAATAACTCTGTAACTTGGTCTGATTTTTACATTGAATATTTCTGGAACTGAATATTTTGAATCTGTCCAATGAATATTTCCTTAAAGAAGTGGAATCCATTTTATTTGTATTTTTTGGAAATTTCGTTCAATATTATAATACGACAGGAAAATATCTTGATGGATTTTAATGAAACTGCATGGTGATAGCTTATTACCTGGGTCAACATATACAATAAAGATTTTCCAGGAAACCTGTTAACAAGTGCCAAGTAGCCCCAACCCCAGATAGCATGGGCACTGGCTGTATAACATTTTGAAGATGATAATATTTTACCCTATTTGTGCTGAATGTTTCTATATATGTATTTCAATATTATTTTTTGTTTTAGCTGAAAGAGCTCTAGACACTATGAATTTTGATATGATCAAAGGAAGACCTATTAGAATCATGTGGTCCCAACGAGACCCTTCTTTGCGCAAGTCTGGCGTAGGAAATGTTTTTATTAAAAACCTGGACAAAACTATTGACAACAAAGCTATGTATGACACTTTTACTGCTTTTGGGAATATATTAAGTTGCAAAGTAGCTCAAGATGAAACTGGAGCCTCCAAAGGATATGGATTTGTTCATTTTGAAACTGAGGAAGCTGCCAATAAATCAATTGAAAAGGTGAATGGTATGCTTTTGAACGGGAAAAAAGTATACGTAGGCAGATTCATCCCCCGTAAGGAACGCGAAAAGGAACTTGGTGAGAAGGCTAAGTTGTTCACTAATGTTTATGTGAAGAACTTCGGGGAAGACTTCGCTGATGAAATGCTCAGGGACATGTTTGAAAAATATGGTCGTATTACTAGCCATAAAGTTATGTATAAGGATGACGGAGCTTCTAGAGGATTTGGATTTGTCGCATTTGAAGATCCTGATGCAGCAGAAAGAGCTTGCATAGAACTGAATGGCAAAGAACTTGTAGAAGGGAAGCCATTATATGTTGGACGTGCTCAAAAGAAAGCTGAGCGTCAAAAAGAATTGAAGCGTAAATTTGAGCAATTGAAGTCTGAACGTTTGACACGTTATCAAGGTGTTAATTTGTATGTGAAAAATTTGGATGACACTATTGATGATGAACGCCTTCGTAAGGAATTTGCTCCTTTCGGTACCATCACTTCAGCTAAGGTTAGTTTTGATCTAAAGTAAATTAATTATGCATTTAGATTAGATTAGAATTTAGTAGTAGACCTGGGCAATGTAACACTCAAATTCAACAAGCCTGGGTTTTATGTAGTGACTGGTAACCAAACAAAAGTGCAAGATGGCATCCTTCAGATTCAAAATTAACCACATTGTTTAGCTAAAAATCCCTAGTTACTATCTACTAATCTACCCTAAAGCCCTGTTTCACAATGTGCTGATTAACCCAATTCACAACTCACTTGACAGTTTTGTATAGGCCGTCTGTGAAGTTGTGGATATAGATTATGTTCATTGTTAAACAGACCCTTATAGTGCATAGTGTAGACATTGAACTTTAACATACCTGTAAGTCATTTATTTCCATCTCCCTCCACATGAAGGATGGAGCATAGTCGGAAATGTAAAAGCCTACTAAATGCTAATGACTAATGACAAATTCGTAAAATATTGGGGAACTATTTTTTTATTATGCCAACCAGTAAATGTATTGTATGGCGCGTCGACTTTGACTGGCTACGCACGGCTGGGAGTGTTGTATGGCCCACAATCGGAGCTTGATTAAAGGCACGGTGCGGTGCCGCCGCTATGTTACGTGCGCGCCACGACCATCCACGGCGCGATTTATCGCAGTGTTGTAAGGCGAGCTTGATAATGCATCAGGCATTTTCACGCCATATGTGATCTTCACTGGACAAGAACGTGTCGGACTAGTTACAATGGGTACTACGACATTTATAGGTGTCACCGGGTGTCAACATGGATTATCTATCAATTCAAAAACCAAGTTATTTTAACAGTTGACAAACAACTTGAATGATGAATGATTTTGGGTTTAAATTAAATTCCTTATTAGAAACCCTTTTGCGAGTGGATTTAAAATATTAATAAAAAAAATACTGTTCACTCTTGATCTTTTTAAGTACACGGGAGATGGTGGTACTAGCTAAAAAATATTTTTTTCTATTTGTAAAGCTTGTTATTACATATTAGGTTTATATAAAACTAGCTGCGCCCCGCGGTGTTACCCGCAATTAAAAAGTATGTCTATCCCACGGGAACCCATTTTACCGTGATAAAAAGTAGCCTATGTGCTATTCCAGACTATAATCTATCTCTGTGCCAAATTTCATCCAGATCCGTTCAGCCGTTCTGGCGTGAATGAGTACCAAACATCCATCCATCCATCCATCCAAACTTTCACATTTATAATATTAGTATAGATTGTATATATGCTTATTCCTGTTTCGGAAATTAAACAAGTCGCGATAGCAAAGTAGGTAAAGGTCTCGCTTCGAAAAATACTCGCAAATGCGCCACACAGCTCAAATGCTCGTTTATTTTCAATGTTCTTACTTGAGCATTGTGCAAAATTATATCATAACCATTCTGTTAAAAAATGGGTTATGGTAGGTATGTAATAATTGTATCTCTTTTTTTTTAGGTTATGTTAGAAGATGGTCGCAGCAAAGGCTTTGGATTTGTTTGTTTTTCATCTCCTGAAGAAGCTACAAAAGCTGTCACTGAAATGAATGGTCGTATTGTAGGCACCAAACCATTGTATGTTGCATTGGCTCAACGTAAAGAAGATCGCAAAGCTCATCTGACATCACAGTACATGCAAAGAATGGCAAGCATGCGTATGCAACAAATGGGCCAGATATTCCAACCTGGTGGTGCAGGAGGATACTTTGTGCCAACAATTCCTCCCGCTCAACGGTTCTATGGCCCTGCACAAATGACTCAAATACGCCCATCACCTCGTTGGAGCGCCCAGCCGCCGGTCAGACCAAATGCCCAATCAGGTGCGTCGGGCTACCCTAACATGCAAGCACCATTCCGCCCAGCGCCGAGAGCTCCAAACCAAGGAGCTATGCGAACATCTCTTGGAGCTAGACCTATCACCGGCCAGCAAGGTGTAGCCACTGCTGCCTCTATTCGTGCACCTCTCGTTACTCAGGGTGGTCGTCCAGCAGGATACAAGTACACTGCTAATATGCGTAATCCACCAGCTCCACAACCAGCCGTTCACATTCAGGGACAAGAGCCACTCACAGCTACCATGTTGGCCGCGGCACCACTTCAAGAACAAAAGCAAATGCTTGGTGAACGTCTGTTCCCATTGATTCAAAGAATGCATCCTGATTTGGCTGGTAAAATAACGGGAATGCTTCTGGAAATTGATAATTCTGAACTTCTTCATATGTTGGAACATGGAGAATCTTTGAAAGCTAAAGTGGATGAAGCTGTTGCAGTATTGCAAGCTCACCAAGCTAAGCAACAAGCTACTAAGAAGGAATAGTTTTCCATGTCATTATAGGCGTGGTTAATATAAGAAAATTACCAGCCTTTGATTTACAAGAATCCATAATATTCTTGTTAGTTTTAATGCTTTGGACACCTTATATTGTTAATCCCGCTCGTAAAAAATACATAAATAAAAATTGAAAAAAAAAAAAAACTAAATGTGGATTGTGCTGTTTCCAAAAATATTATGGTAACTAATATTATATATTTTGGGAGTGCATTACCACACACAAAAATAAAGAAACTGTCAACATTTATATATTTGAAAGAGTTCTACTATGTATGCTCTGACTTTTTACATTAACTAAGAAGTTGGTTTAAGTTTTGTCATTAGCTTTTATTTCTATCTTACTATCTCAGTAATGGAGTTGGTTTATGTTCTTTCATTTTGTTTTTCCTTTCTCTATTCAGTTTCACATTTTAAGATACCTTGGATTGTAAACTTGGTCTCTGATGTAACTGATTCAATATCTTTTTATGATTTTGTTATATATATTCTGTGGATTATTCACAATAAAAATGGTATTTTATTTTTAACTGCCTGATAAATAATATATGTTCCTTTGCCCCGAATTTATATACATTTTTAACTATAAAACGTTATATAGTACTTGCTTGGGATAATGTATACATAGGATAAATTAGAAAGTTCGTTGAAAAGTATATTTTATGACAAGAAATGTTACCATAAAAAAAATTTAACGAATGTGAGGTTGGTGCCCAACAAACAACTAAGTCGAGTATTGCCTCATAACAATTCCAATTACTCAAACACTGCTCGGATACATTGCTTTATTACTGAGTTCCGGTTTGTCATCAGAGCAGTTCGATGGTACCATATTGATCAGAACCATTTCTTAAATTTGCTTCATCATAATCAAGATTATCTTGGTTCCACCCGTGAAATACCTATCATTGAGGAGTGCCAGTGGCCATTTGTGGTCTTTAACAGATCCATTGTATCAAATGATACTCCAAATACAAATGCTTGATTTGTTGATAAAAATACCAAAATCTCTATAGGTATGCCTATAATATTTGATTAGTTCTCTCAATTTCTCATGGAATCCATCATCAGAACTAAATTTTGGAAAAAATGGGACCAATCTGGAAGTATATCTAAAAATAATTTTCCAAATCGGTTTATAAATGACGGAGTTCAGAGGTACAAAATAACAACTGAGAACCTCCTTTTTTTTGAAGTCGGTTAAAACCACACGAAATGTGGAACGTAATATCATTATTAATTTGAAATATTTAAAAACCGAAATCAATCATCCATGTAGGTTTCGCGTATTATTTTTTATATACGTACGCGGATCTCGCCAAAACGGATTTGGTGTAACCAGAGCGCGGAACCGGAAAACCTATGAACGGTTTTTGAACTACTACTGTTGACTTATGATTACTGTTGAAGGTATAGGTTGTATACTGAATACTTAACCTTCTCATAACCCATTCACTTGGCTTACCTTTTGAAAGGGCTTTCCTTTCAAAAGGTAAGCAAAGTGTATGTGTACGGGTAAAGTGAATGGCTACAATAACAAAGTTTATGATTTGGCTAAATTGAAAGTAAAACCCGTTTGCAAGGTTTTCCCATATAACACAGACGGAGATCCCATATAAGACAGTTCCTTATATTTATAAAAAAATACATTATTATCATTTTTTGGGTAATATTTTAAGGAATCCCCTTGAACGACTAAAGCTCACTGAAAGACTTGTACGGGCCCAAGACGACCAATTAGAGTAGAAAAATGATGATTGGCCAATGTTATTAAATACTACACTTAAACCAAAACGTAAACTATTTATTGTAATTTCTACTTAGATGTATTTTTCTGTAAATCGTCCTTAAAGTAATAAAATGAAAAAGGCTGGTCACCAGAGACGTAAAATAATTTATAAGTAAAAAAATTACACCATAAATATTAGAGAACGGAGCCAAATTGGTTAAATTTTGACAAATCATTGTAATTCGTTCGTAAAAATTTAGATTCCTAATACCTACCTGCGTTTAGAAAATATCTTTATTATAATGGAAGAAACCAAAGCCACCGAATCTAGTGATTATACGAAAGAAAATGAAGATAAACACCAAAAGAAGAAAAGTAAAAATAAGAAAAAACGTAGCGTTGGAGATGGCGACCATGGTGTTCCTACTTTATCCGATGGCTTAGTTACAGATCCCAATACAAGCGATGGTCATCAAAATATATCACTAAAAGATTTAAAAATGGCTATGGAAGTGTTAAATCTACAGCAAAAACCAGCTAAAACCACCGAGGAAGCTCTTCATAAAGCATATCAGTTCTGGTCAACTCAACCTGTTCCTAAAATGGATGAAAAAATTATTTCTAATGAGCCCATTGAGGCTCCGAAATCTACAGAAGAAATAAGGTCGGAGCCATATACATTGCCAGATGGCTTTCAATGGGATACATTAAATTTGAATGAACCTTTGGTGTTAAAGGAATTATACACCTTACTCAATGAGAATTATGTCGAAGATGACGATTGTATGTTTCGATTTGATTATCAAACTGATTTCTTAAAGTGGGCGCTGCAGCCTCCTGGATGGAAAATGGAATGGCATTGTGGGGTACGAGTAGTGAAATCTGGGAGATTGGTGGGCTTTATATCTGCCATCCCAGCACAATTGAGAATATATGAACATGATCAAACAGTTGTTGAAATCAACTTTTTATGTGTGCATAAAAAACTTCGTGCTAAACGTGTTGCCCCTGTATTAATCAGAGAAATAACACGTAGAGTGAACTTGACCGGTATATTCCAAGGTGTTTATACTGCTGGCATTGTTTTGCCTAAGCCCATTGCTACATGCCGCTACTGGCACAGATCCCTTAATCCAAAGAAGTTAATTGACATTAAATTTAGCCATCTCTCTAGAAATATGACCATGCAACGGACCCTTAAATTATTTAAACTCCCTGATTTGCCTAAGACCCCTGGATTCCGTAAAATGGAAGTACAAGACAGTGAAAAAGTTGTCAAGCTCTTGAATGATTATTTGAGAAAGTTTGATTTAGCACCTGTATTTTCTGAAGAAGACTTTAAGCACTGGTTTCTCCCACAGTCTGGCATTATAGACAGCTTTGTTGTTGAAGCTGCAGATGGCAGTATAACTGACTTTGTAAGTTACTACACTCTGCCATCTACTGTTGTGTACCATCCTGTGCACAAAATGTTGAAGGCTGCCTATTCATTTTACAATGTGTCTTCTAAGACTCAATGGACCGATCTGATGCTTGATGCATTGATTACTGCTAAAAATTCAGGATTTGATGTTTTTAATGCATTGGATTTGATGGATAACAAAGAGTTTTTAGAACCATTAAAGTTTGGAATAGGTGATGGCAATTTGCAGTACTATTTGTACAATTGGAGATGTCCTAGTATGACTCCTAATAAAATTGGTTTGGTGTTACAATAGCATTTGTATCATGTATTCGCTGACACCAATTTCTGGTTTATTTTGGTTTTTGTCACTGTGTAAAACATTTTTAATGGCTGGAAATATAGTTTTAGTTCTATACACCACTGTTATCATTTATTAACCCTTTCACAGGTATAATATTGGTATGAGATTTTACATTTTTTCTAGCCAAAAAGGGATATTTTTTTTTATTCTGGACTTACATTGATTTAGTTCCAAAATAAGATTTCCTGAGCTGATGCCCAAGATACACAATACAGCTTGTTAGGAGCATGGTAACGAAAACATTGGGTATAGGTAATATGTGTAATACTAAATGTCTATAATAAAATTAAAGAATTAATTTATGCTGAAAGACATGACAACATTGGAAATGTTGTAATTTTTGAACGCGCAATATCGATAACATCGCGATCTTTACGCACCGCTCTGCGCGCTGCCCGTTGCCCGAAGCATGCGTGTGACGAGCGTATCAAATTTACATTGCGGTTTTAGGTTTTAATTAGTAATTATGATAGACTTCTATTGTGATTTCATACTAAAAAATATATAAAAAAACAAAATATGTGTAAAATAATTTTATTAATGAAAAGATCGACGTATAACCAGAACTCTTGGGACATCCAGTATCATGAGTTGTACCCAGTGTCTCCAACCATGCCGTAATTACGGTAGATCTACCACCTACCGTAGACATGTTATTACGGTGACACATTCTACCGTAATTTCGTCCGTGTCCATATTTCTATAATGAACACTTGATTTAGCAAAATATTACTGGAATATTGCATTGGGATATGCGTAACGTAAAAAAAAAAAAAAAAGGTCATTCTGCTGCTTCTGTTTGGAATGCGCAACGTAAAAAAAAAAAAAAAGGTCATTCTGTTGCTTCAGTTTGGAAGAGCAGGGATGCGCAATGTTAAAAAAAAAAAAAAAAAAAAAAAAGGTCATTCTGCTACTTCTGTTTGGAGGAATGACCTTTTTTTTTTTTTTTTACGTTACGCATCCCCACTGCATGGGTATTTTAGCTGCAAACACTGGTCTGCCGTAATTTTCCACCATCTACCGTATTTTGAGACCAGTCAACACCGTAATTTTGACAAAGAGAGTTGGAGACACTGGTTGTACCTGTTTTTGTTCCAAAGCCACTTACATTCTGTATAAATATTCGATATAAATAATAAACACATGTTATTCGTTTGTAAGTGCTTCACTCGAGTATGGCTTGACTGAATTGGCATTTTTTCAAATATTCGTAATAATCCAAATAAGGTGTTTAGAGAAAGAAAAATTTAAAAAGCTGTCTGGAAACTTCGGGAATAACAAAGTGCTTTTTTGGATAGGACCAAAGAGATGGAAAAAGTCAGTTAGATTCATTTATTTATCGCGTTTCAGTCTTTTGAAGTCGGGTTTTCATTAAAATGTTCTTTATTTCTCAATTTTAAACTATAAGAACTTAATGTATTTACCACCAAAAAAGTGATATCAATGCTATTGATATGGACATACTAGATAATATAACAATAAAATTACAACATAATCGCGAGATTAAAAAAGATTCAAAGAAATCAAGATAAAACAAAAAATACTGAAGCAATCATGGTGTATTTTAAATGGGTATAAATTCGAGATTTATAAGGCTTTTTAATAAAAAAATATAATTATAATTGGACTACCTACCAGTAATGGTTCTTTAAAGATAACATCATCGAGGTGATATAAAAAATGCAAAGAAATCTAGATAAAACAAAAATTACTGAACCAATTTTGATAAAATTGAAATGAGACTCTTGATATTGACCCTATTCATTAAAAAATAATCTTCTAAATCGGATCATCCACTAAAAAGCTATCCGTTGTTAAAACATAAAAAAAGTTCGAGTTGGCGGACTTCACACATCTTTAGAGGGGTTCTCTCAGACATGCAGGTTTCTTCACGATGTTTACCTTCACCGTTAGCAAGTGATAATCGTGGTTGAAAATGAGATTCGTACATGAAATCCAGAAATCCCAGAGGTGCGAGCTGGGGTTTGAACCTGCGATCCTCGTTACCGAGGCAAGTGTCAGTGTTGCCAGATGGTCTCGGCGACGTACCCCTAGATTAATTTGATTTCCCCCTAGAAATCCCCTTGCCAGATTGCCTTTTTCTTATTTTTTTCCTTGAAATACTGTTCTAATTTCCAAACTGAAACAGCCGAATGATCTTTTTTTTACGTTACGCATCCCCACTGCACCGTCATTTTCTCGTGTATCTGTATTTGGCGTGTTTTTGAAATTTCCCCTAAAAACCCCAAATATTTTTTCCCCCTATTCGGGCCCTAACTCGGTTGAGAAACCCCTAAATCTAGGGGGAAATCCCCTGATCTGGCAACACTGGCAAGCGTTCTGCCAACTTGGTTATCACTGCCCACTTGGCTATCACTGATCAGTTGTTTAGAAGTAAAGAATATGACATGAAAAAAAATATTACGACCCTGATTAGCGTAGTTGGTAGTGACTCTGCTTTCTGTGCCGACGGTCCCGGGTTCGAATCCTGGTAGGGAGCAATCTTTGTATAATGAGCAGCAAGTTTGTAACCGAGTCATGGATGATTAACAAGTATATAAGTATTATATTCTGAGTTCACCCTCAGTTCATTGTACAGTACCCTAATAATGCAAGTGTTGCTTGGTGTGGAACCGTATAAATGGTGTATTTGTCTGGCGATATGTATTTATATTCCAACAAGTTCTTGACCCCGACAAGTGGTTCAATAAGCTTAAGTCATTCAAGGGGATTTCTATTCATCGGGATTCATTACAATTTTACTTACCCAACGAACGACTGGTCTAATTTAGTAAGATAAATGATACTAATATAAAATAGTTATTTCCTAACCACTTAGGAAGGGGTATTTCCTGGGTTTTAAATAAAAAATATTTGATCTATGATAAAGGTGTGTTATATAGTGAACCTTTTCTAACGCGTTTTAAAGGGTTCAACTTACCCAGTCTTATAGGAAAGCCCATTCAAAAGGTAAGCTCCATGAATGGGTTATCATACGGCGTTAAGTCGTTCAAAAACACCATCAAAACATATTGAAGGTGTCGCATGAATCACGAAAAGTTTTCAGGAATCCCGATGAATGGAATACCCCTTGTGAATTGAAATGACTGCGGCTCGCTGAACGACTTGTCAAGACCCTGTTGAATATGGCCTCACCCATCACTTAGCGGGTATTTTGCCAACGTCAAGTAAATAATAACAAGAACGCATTCGAAAAATACAAATTATAAATAAAATAATGGATATGGCATGAAGGTATGAATAATCTTCTTCAATCTTTACGAAATGAGATGCGATGAAATAAAATTAAATTATAATCCTGCTCTGTCTACGTGCCTGTTTGAAGGTTTGAACGGCGCTAGTGTCGCTGTCTATCTGACGTATGCCTGTCATTGATTTTGTTTCTTTCTTTTCAGGTTGTTTCTTCCTTGTACCGGTCAGTGTTTTTAGTAATCAGAAATATCCACGTAAATCTATTTAGACTTGATCAAAATATACCCACTATTATAAGTGGTTTCTATCGCACGGGATAATTGTGGTATTATTTTGTTTTTAGGTGAAGTGAAATAATCAAACATGGGCAAGGGGAATAATATGATCCCTAATGGCCATTTCCATAAGGATTGGCAAAGGTTTGTAAAAACATGGTTCAATCAACCAGCCAGACGTCACCGAAGGAAGCAAAACAGAATCAAGAAAGCAAAGGCTGTTGCTCCACGCCCTGCAGCTGGTCCACTGAGACCTGTCGTCCGCTGCCCTACTATTCGTTATCACACGAAGGTGCGAGCTGGACGAGGATTTACTCTACGTGAAATCAGGGTAAATACTTGAAATATTATAAATATTCCTTTATTACGTATCATTCAGCAGCAGTTCTATATTTATGATCATAACAAAACATTGTATTATTATTTTAGAATTTCTAGGTTATATGTATAGCTATTACAATTATATCATAGTATTATCTACTCATTGAGAATTTATTTAGAGTTTAGAGTAGTAGTAGTTTAATTCGTCCAGTAGGACCGGCGAAGGAATGAATCCATACTACCAATTCTGATGTTGTAAATGTCATTGAATTTATTTAGATTGTGAATTTAAATATCATCTTTATTAACAATTAGATAGAAAATAACTGAAATATTTACAAACTAATATAACTTAAAAAGAGTATATAAAAGCTACAAATTTATTTAGATTGTGAATAATCTTTATTGTGTTGAGCACACCTTGGCTTTCTAATATATCTATAAACATCACTTCTAGTATGGATTTTGCAGCTAAAAATTAGCCTAAATTGTTTAAACCTACTTTTCTGTACCATCTTATCAAATTATTTTTTCATGTAGAATAGATTTGGTTTAATATCTAATAAAATACCTTATTGATGTAAAGTTTTTTTTAAGGCTTAGATGTTTTGGTAATGAAGGAAGGGTTGATAAAAATAATGATTTTATATATAAATATATAATTTCTTATAAAACTTGTTGCTTTTGGCTATAAATGGTGGTTTTCACTTATTAGCTGCTAAGTCCAGGGTTGATGAGAATCTAGAGTTATTTGATATTCAACTGTTTTTTTAATTAATATTTTTTTTCCTATTCAGTCAATGCAAGCAATATTGATTATCTAGGTCATTTATATTTGTGTTGTAAGTTACAATTACAGACTAATGAATGAAAAAGACTTGTTTGATAATTAATATTTAAGTTAATCAAATTGAATATTAATTGCAGGCTTCTGGTTTGAATCCTGCTTTTGCAAGAACTATCGGCATTGCAGTGGACCCTCGCAGACGTAACAAGTCTGTTGAGTCTCTTCAAATCAATGTGCAGAGATTGAAGGAGTACCGTGCACGCCTTATCCTGTTCCCTAAGGGCAAGAAGGTATCAGTCATTTGAAATAATTAGATGGATACTTACTTAGTTTGCTTTACATACAGCCTTACTGTAGTGTAATTATCATACTAATAGGTACCTATGGCACCTATTATGTAATATAGTTAGATGACCTAATTAGCTTAAATAAAATGAACAATTTCCATAATATGCAATATTGTGTACAGACTGATGCAACCGTTTATTATACATAACTGTGCCTGCAACTGTCACTTTGATTATCCTAGGGGAAGCATTCCATTTCCTGGGATACATAGTGTTCTCAACATTTGACTATTAACACAACCTTATCCTCCGAAGTAGTAGGCACACCTTCACTCCACTTTTTCCATCCATATTCAATTCTTAAATTAATATTTGAAATGTGATAAGCTAGTTAGTTCAATTTAATTTCAAAGAGTCTGCACGGCATGTATAGAAAATAAATCAGTTTAAATCTATATGTATTTTCAAAAAATATGTGCAGTTTACATACATAGTTATTGTATGCATTTAATATGATAACAACATTACACATGCTAATTTTTCTTATTTTTCCCCAGGTCCTGAAGGGTGAGGCTAATGAAGAGGAGCGCAAACTGGCTACTCAACTGCGTGGGCCTTTGATGCCTGTACAACAACCTGCTCCCAAATCCATTGCAAGGGCTATCACTGATGAAGAAAAGGACTTCAAAGCCTACCAATACCTTAGAGGGGTATGTTAATATATTTTAATAAACATTAAATCAATGCAATGTGATAATCAACCTTATCTTAAATTTAAACCGATGCAAAACTGGATTAATCTCTAAATCAAAATTGTTTTTGAGCATAAGTTTTCTAATTGCTATTTTGTTACAGGCACGCTCAATCGCCAAGCTTGTTGGTATCCGCGCTAAGAGGTTGAAGGATGCAGCGGAAAACCCCGATGATGTCACTAAAGCACCTACTGTTGTCAAAGAAACGAAAGTAAAGAAGTGAATAAATAAAGTTTAGTTGACTACACATGATTTATTTTATTTTATCTTTTACAAGCCATCATCAGATCCTGGTCACATGATATGCGAGCCAATTACTCACGACATGACCCATTCAATGAACCAAAACAAATCTGCTGTAATTTTTCATGTTTGGTAATCTGCAGCCTGATTTGGTTACAGCATTTATAATTATTGCATTTCATCTAATAATACGAGGGGGGATCAAAAAGTAGCGAGAATGACATACTCCTAGGTAAGAAAAAAAAAAACTTGCAGGCATAGCTCAGATACATATTTGTAATATTAATAAAGAAAAAAAACTTCGATTCTCTTTTGTTTTTTTCTGAATGTAGTAATTTGTTTGCTTCGTGTCGGAACGTGTTCTCGAAAATGGAGAAAAACGAAGTGCGAGCCGTTATTAAAAACCTCTGTTTAAAAAGTTAACGACGCAAGAGATTCATTGCGATTTGGAGGCAACATTAGGAGAGTCTGCTCCGCCGTATTCCATTGTCGCAAGGTGGGCTTCTCAATTTCGAGTAGGGAGAACGAGCACGGAAGACGAACATCGTTGCGGCCGTCCATCGACGTCAGTCACCCAAGAAAATGTTGCGAAAGTCGAGAAAATTGTATTGAGCGATCGAAGAGTTACCATCCGATACTTAATTCAAGAAACGGGCATTTCATATGGAAGTATTCAATCCATATTGAAACAATCTTTGAATATGAGAAAAGTCTCCGCAAGTTGGGTGCCGAGAATGTTAACCGACAGTCAGCAACAAAATCGACTTGACATTTCGAAGATATTGTTGGACTAGTTTCAAGAAGATTCTGAAAACTTTTTGTCTCGTTTCGTAACAATGGACGAAACATGGGTCCATCATTTTGATCCCAAAACAAAACATCAATCTTCGCAATGGAAACGGCCATTATCACCGACCCCGAAGAAGATTCGTGCCGTGGCATCGGCTGGCAAGGTTATGGCCTCAATATTTTGGGACTCAGAAGGGATATTGTTAATTGATTACCTGCAGCGTGGAACCACTATTACAGGCCAATATTATGCAGCTTTAATTCCCAAGTTGAGGAATGCCATCAAAGAGAAAAGGAGAGGGAAACTTCGAAGGGGCGTGCTGTTTCATCACGACAACGCACCCGCGCACAGGTCGGCAGTTGCGATGGCTGCCATTCAGCAAGCTGGCTTCGAATTGGTTGACCACCCCCCTTATTCACCAGATCTGGCGCCTAGCGATTTTTATCTGGTCCCCAAATTGAAAGAATACTGAAGGGGAAACAGGTACGAAGACGATAGCGAGATGATGGATGCCGTGGAGAGCTTTTTGCAGGACCAACACAAAACATTTTTTTTGAAAGGGATTGAAGCCTTGGAAAAGCGCTGGACTCGGTGTGTAGAGAGACTCGGAGAGTATGTAGAAAAATAAATTATTAAGTTATCAATAGTCATTATATTCTATCTCATTCTCACTACTTTTTGATCTCCCCTCGTAGTACGCAAAAAAGCACTATGTAGTAGTGTGCAAATTTCAAGTCGCCAGGTAGAAAATCTCATTGGATGAGAGAAATCTCTACCTACACCAACCAAGAAAGTAATCGATCTTGAAATTATTTTCACTAAACGTAGCTGAGAACTATTCCAATTGCACCAGGTTTCAAGTAAAAAAAATGCGTGTCTTAGCTTACGACGTTGACATTGGCAGAATCGTATTGGACCGAGTCTACATAGAAGGCAAAATAAAGTAAAAAAAAACCGCATTGAAATCGGTCCAAGCGTTCGAAGCTACACCTCGGACAGCTCAAACTTACAATTTGAACAACCGCGTCCTGCGTAAGGTAGACTTGATCCTAATTGAATCGTTAACGAAATCTTGGGTGGTTTTGATATCGCAGCAAGTAAGAAAAGTAAATCGGTCCGCCTGGTTTACGCGCTTGAAACAAATTATTTTACCTAAAATCAGGTGGAATAGGTTGCTGGCTATGGTCAACAAAATAAAACAGTTCTATTAGTAAGTACTTACATACAAACTTTTATTCAAATTACTTTTCTATTTCATAGGCAACAAAATATTTTACAAGTAATATTAATTTATTTAACATGAATGTATGTATCGTTAAATGTTACTCTGTACCTATGTACTGTCATTAATATTTAAGCAGGAGTATTAACCTCCGTATTAGTCTTTTCAACGGCAGCGTCCACGTCGTTACCAGCAATCTCTTCAGTTTCATCAATCTTAGTTTTTTTATCACTCTTTCTAAATTTATCGTACCTGAAATTAATAAAAAAACATTAAGGAAGGATTTATATTATCAATTGTCTTTCAATGATCACATACTAATTTAGATCCTACACGAATATTAACTCGATTAACACAATCAGCACGATTAGCTAGAACATTATAAACCAGTGGAAAACCATCAAAAAAACATTTTGATGAAAATTTTATCTACATTGATTTTTATTAAATATTTCAGTCCATTTGATACGTCTATTCTTTTTTTTTTAGAAGAGGCGTTACTATTGACTTCCGCTGCGTTTTGAGTGTTCGGCTGTTAGAAATCCTTGCTGAACTCTCGTAGAAAACATCTGATCAAAAAATCGATCTAATTTAATCTGTATGAAGTATTTTATATGACAGCATAGTACAAACCTGCCAAGATCTTCCTCATCATCACTGCCTTCGTTGCCCTGTGGATCTACTTCTCGAAGTAGCTCTCCTATATCTTTGTCAACATCAGCCCATAATTTGTCTTCACTCCCTGAAATTATATAATATGTTATATACACCCCCCACATTAAATGGTTTTATAATATTGACTGGTTGACATCTTACTAATTTGTTAATTACTTAAACCCCTAATCGAACAACAAACCTAAATAAGAATAAAATTAACACACCAGATGTGATGGAAGCATCAGCACCATTATCAAGTTTCTTTTTAGTTTCCTCAGTGGACTCGGTTTTCTCTGTTTTAATCTTGTCCGTGGTCTCAGCCGCAGCGGCTTCTTTCTCCTCTTCTGAAAGTAGCATTATTATGAATATCTATGCATTATCATTTTGTGATTTGCATTTTCAGTCCGGCTGATTTTCCAAGTGGGCGCGGATGACCAAATCCGAAATTATAGGGAATAGCGAAAATATATTAAGGACACTCGAGACCGCATTTTATGAAAACTCGAAACTACATAAATAGATTTCTAAAACATAGTTTCCCCAGCCAGAAATTAAAACCTAAATATTGAAAAAAAAAATAAAAAAAAACATCGATCCGATAATGTCACTAATAAGTTTAGTATGAAGTTCTTGGAAGTAACGACATACGGCAATCTAAATATTATTTTAATAAATTATTTATATTTTCATTCAGTTATTATCGGATGGTGCTACAATACAGTATGTAGTTTATTTTTTCGAAATCAACATTTAATTCTAGCATTTTTTTTCTTTTTACTAGTTTCGGATTTGGGCACTCCCGCTAATTGAATAATTGATTCTGTATATATTCTCCTCTCTCTAAGGACTAGAACAATGTGTGAATCTATTTCATTTAAATATTAATAGGCGAAGGTGTCGACGATATCGCATGAATACTGTACCTTTTTGCTGGTGGAGTTGACGGTGAATTCTCTCAGCGTGCTTGCGCAGCGTGCGCGTGTCGCGGTGCTGCACGTAGCGGCCGAGGTGGATGCGCAGGCGGCAGTGCCGGCGCAGCGCCTCGCCCTCCTCCCCGCGCTCGCCGCGCGGCAGGTACACGCGGCACAGCTCGCACCACCACACCTGCCATCATATTTACAATAGGTTTTGTTAAATGGTAAATATGAAAATATCCATTCCAACACGATCTCTTAAGCATTAAAACTATAGGCGCAACATAGATCATGGTTACTTATTGTAGTGTGCAAGCATAAAACCATGTTAGATGGTACCTCTAATTTTTTAATGTGCTCGCTGCCGATGTTAATTTCAACTTTAGTTTTTTTGGGCGACGCTTCATCCTTCTTTTCACCACCGGAGTCGTCATCCTCGACCTCTGCAACGATAACGATAAACTATAATCGAAGCGAAGGATCAATTTGAATACGCTTCACGCAAGAATCACTAGACTGACCGTCGACGTCGCCCACGGAGTCGAGAGTCATGAAATTGTCCAAATCCACATCCATGCCCTCGTCGCCGCTGGCTTCGGCCTTGGGGCTTGCGCGGCGAACCGCCGACTGGTTGGCTTTCCGCTGCAGGGGAAGACATAAAAAAGAGTGTTAAATGAATTCCGCAGCGCCTACGACACGTAGCGAGCATCGGCCGGTAACCGGAGTCGCACCTTCAGGTGTTCCAGGGAGCAGATGTGATGCTCGTAGATCATGGGCGAACGGAAGGTGAGGCGGCAGATCTGGCAGAAGGGCATGAGGAAGCGCTTCATGGCGCGGTGCGTATCGGTGAGGTTGTGCGCGTGGCGCGTGGTGCGGTGGTTGAGGCGGCACACGGGGCAGAAGGCCGTGCGCGCCGCCAGCGCCGCGCCCGCCGCCGCCTCCAGCTCGCGCTGCGCGCCGCGCTGCGCCACGCGCATGCGCAGCAGCTGCGCCTTGTGCCGCCGCGCCACGCCCGACATGGCCGCGCGGTGCTTGCCCGACACCAGGTGCGACGCGTACGCCTGCAACGTGACCCGCGCGACACCATCACTAGCTGGCGACCCACTCGGGATCGACCCGACTGGATACTATTCTTTTTACGATCGCCTTGTTCGGCTATCGCGTTGCGCAGACGTATCATCCCCGGAATCGAGACAAAAAATGAGGTAGAGAATGAGCGCATCGCGAATAAAGGTACGATCGAGGACGCGCTAGACGTACCGAATACAAATCAGCCGATGGCAAATCGAGCTCTAAACAAATTAATTTCCTGAGGTACGGGAGCATAGGCTGCGGAGGCACTCACGGCGAAGGTGGCGCACTTCTCCTTGCAGTGCACGCAGGCCAGGTGCACGTAGGGCCGCGCGCGCGGCGGCGGCGCGTCGGACGCGGCGTCGGCGTCCGCCTCCTTGTCCGTGTCCGAGCCCGCCGAGCCCTCCGACGGCTCTGGCTCCGCTTCCTGTGTTCAGGCACCGATTATTTGTTAACATATCCCGATTTTAAAATATAAACGAAATTATGATAACTCACCTTCGGAGACTTAATTTTGGACTCCTTTTTCTCCTCTACAGTTTCATCTTTTTCGTCGGCTTCCCAATCCTCTTCCGTCGAGGAGGCCTCCTCTTTAGATTTGACTGAACTGCTAGTTGAATGAAATTAATATGAGTAATGTTTATCTAACATAGTGGACAAGTATTGGAATGAATCTAGTCAATGTAATATCTAACTGTAGTATAATATTATTCATTCATCTCATATCTGATAATATTGGTATTTTTCAGTTTATAGATTGGATCAGATTATACATGCTCATCCTGATTTTATTCCACATTTTCGCCAGCATAGCTCTAATCTCATCATCGAGTGGACTATATCGAGCGTGGTCTCACAATTCAGCGTGAACGACGAGACGAGTCGCAGAATTCGTAGGCGCTCCGAATCTTTAATTTTGTGTCCGCTCGGGGCGCACATCTCGGATTGTCTCATTCAACCTCTCGTGCGATCTTCGTGTCATATAAAATAAACTAAACGTAAGCATTATGTACTCAATGTTTCGAATTACCTTCGGCCCTTGATAGATCGGAACGCACGGGTATATCCGAGAGATCTGTCGCCGTACCGCCTAGAGATAAATGTACCGCGGGAGCGCGGCGCGCCCCGGAAGGAGGCGCGGGAGCGCATGGCGCGGGCGCGGAAGGCGCGGCGCGGCGCGCGCGCGCGGCCCGGCGCCGCCCTCCCCACCCGCTCGCCCCGCTCCACGCGCTCCGCGTCGCGCGGCGGGCCCATGCCGCCCGGCTTGCGGTAGCTCTCTCGGTTGGCCGATCTTCGCCGGTCTTCACCGAATGATCTCCTTTCGCCACCGTAACTCTCTTGGCGAGCGCCGTACGATCCGCCGTAATGGCCGCCGCCATCATGGCTACGTCTATCGCTCGAGGACCCCTGTACACAACTCTTTGGTTCTTTCGACATGCTTTACGAATTAAACAAAATAAAATAGAGTGAACATGGAAATGCAGTGTTACTCTCCTTTTTAGTTCGCGATAAAATGGAGCACACTATTCTAAAGTATAGACAATCTCATGTTACTGGTCAAGTTCCAATGCATTATACATATTTTTGCCACAGATTCCTCGTCTTGTTTGAATTTTACTTATATATGAGACATGATCTTCCCATTTTATGCATTTTGTTTTCACATGGTATTGGCTTCATGTAAATATAAGGAAATGAAAACTCATCATCACACATATACAATCAGCATTCAAAACTGGAGAGTCCAAATATAAAAGAGACCAGAGGCTTGAAGAGAATTTATTTTAATTAAAGACTTGTCATAAGTCATATGACACTCTGTGTTGTATATCAGTCCTGAGGAATTCAATAAGCTTATTTATTTTGTCTATTATATCCTGGATACTTTATATTCTTCAAGTCTTAATCATGCCTGCATTTCATTACTTTTCATTTATCAAAGCCATTGTCCATTCCATGTAATCAATAACTAATTAATAGGTACTTGGTTTCATTGATATTGAAGAAAGTTATTATGTGATTATTATAGTAATTTTGCCAAATACATGTTTACCACCTGTTGAGTTCATAACTGTGTCTTTGAATTATCCTCCAAATCTTTTTTTTCCTGTAAAATTCTGCTACTGTTGTCTTTAATCTGAATTATGCCACCCTGTTTCTGCCAGTTTTAAATTGTACATACCCAGCATCTCTCCAAGCATAAATATGAGGGTCATTAGTCATCCTGATTGGAATTTCTAAATAGTAGGCATTATTCTTTTATTCATAATGTAGGATAGTTTACCATAATATGCTATATGTATATATTCATTGGGTATATTCATTGGACATATCTATTGTTATACTGACCTCGATCCTCATTCTCTTCCTCTCTGGTGAACCTGAGCGACCATAGTCACGATTGGAATAGTTGGCAGAACTTTCCTAGAAACACATAACTTATTATTTCCTACATTCATTAATTATCATTTAATATAAAATTAAAAATATATTGTTTTATTTATTGTGATATTGACCATGTCTGAAATGAGTTGAATTGTATAAAATATTAATTAGGAAAGTTTTTTTTTATGTATTGATATGATAAAAATAGGAGCTGTTTGAATATAGCAATGGCTAAATCAGGCTTATAGTTTCTGGTTGGGAAGAGGATCAAACTTAGAGATTTTTATGTATTGGGACTTTGCTCACCACCTACTTCCCCCTTTACACCTTTAAGATTGGATCTACAGTGGTGTCCAATGAGAATGAGGCGGTTTGAGCCACAGCAAATTAAGGGAAAAGATAGTTTGACCCATTGAGTGTAGTGAACAACATATTGAAGAACAAAAAACAAAGCCTATTTGTGTAGTACTTGCAAAATCACATGTGCTAAGGACAAAATTCACAGGTTGTTAACGTCAATCCATCTACCTAGGTCATCCTACATTGATAGGTAAGTATATTGTTTCTCAGTCTGAGGTTTCAACTGATAAAAAAATAGGGATCCAACAATATCACACTGTTTGCTTACTGATCTATAAGGCTTTTTGTAGGATTCATCAATTCGATCACGGTTTGAGTTGTATCTGTTTGTACTGCTGCTGTTGTATCTTGAGTCATTGTTATATGACGAGTAGCCACCACCGCCACGGCTGCCGCGGCTCTCATAAGAACCTCGGCCACTGCTGCCTCTGTACGATCCTCGATAACTGCTACCACGACCGCCACTGTAGCTCCCCCTTCCACCGTATCCTCTTCCACGAGACGACATCTACACAAAAAAGTTCAATATCTTTTAATTTGATATATTCTGAAGATAATGATAAGTTCAAAAAACAGTGTTACCTACATGTGAGGAGTTATTAATATTAGCTTCTAAATCAACGGAGGACTACATTATGTGCCAACAGCAGCCACGTTGAGCGTCGTTTCGACTGTCGAGATTATTGATTTCAGTAGTAATGGGTAGGTAGAAGATGACTTAGGTTATATTATTGATAGAACCATGCCTAAGAAATTTCACAACCGTAATTGTCATGCATATTAGTATATTTCCAATTACTATTCAAAAACATAACCAACGGCAATTTAAAAAATATATAAAATGTTGAATTGGTGCATACTAAAATGGCGTCCTAAATTATGACAGTGATATCAGCAAAGAATGAACAAAATTACTCATGCGGTAGTGAGATATATAGGAACATAACATGATAATTATTATATCCTAGGTACTTACCACACAAAATAAGATATAGACACGCTAAAATATGTAGATTTCAATTTCTAAATTCACCGACCAACGCATCGACTTAGCTTAGACCATCGCCGATCGATCAACAATATTTTTTTTCATTATAGCAGATAGCTTTACTTTTTCTTTGTCTATGGGGTTTTGCGGGGTGTTTTTAGGGTTTTGCGTTTAACTTAGTTTTGCCGAATCATAAACTACCGTAGGCAGACATTCTTTATTACCGTAAACTAAAGGAAGCCCTTTCAAAAAATAAGCGAATCACGAGTCACAAAGATAATGGATAACATACCGGACGAATTAAACCTTACTACTACAGGCAGGAATGATGGGAAATGTCACTTTGATTTGATAGTGGGTGCATTTAGAAAACAGCTAGTGGTGCAAACTACTGGATTTCCTTCCAGGAAATTAGCTTTTTTAGGACCCATCTCTGTACTATTTATGTATTTTTTGTATATTTTTAATGATGTTACATGACCCTATAGGTGCAGTCACTCATTGTGATAAACACCAAATACAGTAGAGCCGACATCAAATGCGTAGTTTCAGCGAGAGTAAGTAATAATATATTCTGGGATAGAGGTACATCGAAAAATATATAAAATTACAGCAAATTTCGGTTTGACAACACAAAAGCAATGACACGTTCTTATTTGTTCTGCGTATACTAAAATCAAAGCCTATTTTCATGTGCTAGCGATGAGTTTACAAATTCAAACTAAAATCAATCCTCTGCTTCAAAAAATGTTTAACATCATCATTAGATAACTTCCCTTTACATAAGATTTTTATCCCATATTCTCCATATAAAATGTCTAAATACGTAGTCTATGAAGTGTACGGATAGCTTACGTTACGAATACTCTCGCACTTGACGTACCGGTAATCGGTAGTACACACTTATTAGTCTGTGGTAGTACACAATATGTTGTTGACAACATTTCATCTATATTACTTCGTCTGAGGTATTTACGTAAAAAGGCATAAAATGTACAAGAAAACCTCCGGGATGTACTTTGTCTGATTAGGAGCAAAAAGTAAACTGTGGGGTTTGCACCACCATATTGGGTGGGAAGTCATTGTTTTTAAAGCTAGTATTCTAATCTAGATCCAAAGCCAGTATTCTATTAATATAATTAATCAAATTTGAACGAAAATGATTTAAATATAGGTTTTTAGTCAAAATCCTATAATTTTAGGGTAAGTACATATCTATGTTGATGTACTTATTCAGACAGCAATTACACACACTATAAAGATAGACATGGCAGAGTCTTTCAGCCATTTATCCTCATAGATATAATACTTTCGCTGTTTATTTTTAGATAAATAAAATCCTACATCGGTATCACAAACTTCAACACACTGAATACCAGCTGCCTGCTGCGGCCATAATAATAGGTCATATTTAAAAAATGCAGGCAAAGAAACGATTCCTTCTACTTTTTATAACTTGTGCGTTACTGATATATTGTTACTTTGATACATATCATCTTAAATCTGAATTAGAACAAAGTAGTCTATGTGACCACCTGCCTAGCTTTGCGACACTAGATGAACTATCAGAACCACCTTCACAACAACAACGAAAACCAACAAAGGCAACAATCCCTTGTCGAATGGAGACATGCTTTGATTTCTCGAAATGCGGAAATGATCCTAAAATATATGTGTACCCCAGTGATGGCCCAGTAAGTGCATCATATAGGAAGGTTTTGTCAGTCATAAGGGAGTCTAGGTATGCCACCAGAGATCCCAATGAAGCCTGTTTTTTTGTGCCTGCCATAGACACATTAGATGCTGATCCTCTGTCTCCTGAGCATGTTCCAGATGTGGCATCAAAATTATCTCATTTGCCTTATTGGAAAAATGGAAGAAATCACCTGATATTCAATTTGTATGCTGGAACATGGCCTGATTATGCAGAAGGTGCTCTTGGTTTTGAGCCAGGTGAAGCAATATTGGCCCGAGCCAGTGCATCAGAAACCATATTCAGGGAAGGTTTTGATGTGTCATTGCCGTTGTTTCACAAGGAACACCCAGAGCGTGGAGGTGTTCCACCTGCCGCCACAGGCAATCCTTTTCCAGCTCCCAGACGGCACTTGTTGGCTTTTAAAGGTAAAAGATATGTACATGGTATTGGCAGTGAAACCAGAAACTCATTGTGGCATTTACATGATGGTAACCACCTCATCTTAGTTACCACATGTCGTCATGGAAAGTCTTGGAAAGATTTAAGGGATGAACGATGTGATGAAGATAACAAAGAATATGACAAGTGTGTATAAAAATAATATTGACACATTATTTTTATTATTATTCCTACACCCTAGCATGTAATATTTATGCATTCATTATGAACTGCTTAGTACCCTCTTATGTATTTCATACATGATATTCTTATTTATTATTATAATGTAAGTACTTAATTTCAGATTTGACTATGAACAGTTATTAGCAAACTCAACATTTTGCCTTGTGGCGCGAGGTCGCCGCCTGGGGTCGTACCGCTTCCTGGAAGCATTGGCAGCAGGTTGCATACCTGTGCTACTAAGCAATGGTTGGCGATTGCCTTTTGATGAACGCATTGATTGGCGTCGTGCTGTGATATGGGCTGATGAGCGTCTTTTATTACAGGTACAAAAATTATGTATAACTAATGCAGAGTTTCATCTATTGATAACATTTATATGACCACTTTTCTCACCGTCCTCCACCTTATAAAAATATGTATTTTCTAATTATGCTTATGTCCAGCAGTGGGTCATACAATAAGCTATTAAAAGAATAATTAATTTGTTAAAAAGCTATATGTACCTATATAATCAATACACACATTATGCTAGGTGTAGTTGTATGTGTCTATAAATTACTTAACATGTGATGCAGGTGCCTGAGCTCGTGCGCTCTGTCCCGCCGGAGCGTATACTAGCTTTGCGACAGCAAACTCAATTGTTATGGGAGCAATATTTTTCGTCAATCGAAAAAATCGTCTTTACTACTATTGAGGTAAGTACCCTGTTTCAGAGCTCAGTATAGTACGCAGTTTAACGGCATCAATGATTATAAATCAAGAAATCGAATGTTTTCATACGTTTCACAGCAGCGCCCCTGTCGGAAACGCGCAACTTTACTGGGAATTATTGTAAGGAAACATTTGATCACCTGATATGAATATGTGCAAAACATACAGATACTAAGCCCAGTACTTACTCGGATATTGTTTACTTAAGCTCTCAAATAATGGATATTATTGTTATACAGATATTGCTAGAACGAGTGTTAGCCTACAGAACTTCAAGACAACGTGAGGCCCTGATTTGGAACGCATCGCCTGGCGCGCTCGGCACGCTGGCCACGTACGGCGACTCGCGGGCTCATTTGCCGACAGCAGCGCCCACCCTCGAAGCTCCGACCTGCCCGGCCACTCCTCTATCTCCCCTCCCCGCACCCACCGTGCCCCTAGCCGCCCCGCCACCCACACCCGGTAACACCTTTACAGCCCTATTGTACGTTCAAGCGACGTCACCGGCGTTACACAAACTCCTTGCTAACATAGCCAGCAGTGATTATTGTGAAAAGGCAAGTGTTTAACCAAATTACCTAGGTACAGTGTTTATTTTTAAAATATGTAATATGTACACCTAGTTCTCGAGAATTTAGAGTTTATTTCTGGGACATAATCTTGGAATGTCGTGTCTGATTTTTTTGTTATTCGGAAAGGTAAGAGAAGCTTAGACTCAAAATAGTATAGGGTACCTTTTTATCCTGGGCAAAGAAAGGGTTTCCATGGCATAGAAAAAAAAAATCATAGTTCACTCTAGTCGAAGTCACTCTCACGGCTCCTCTCTCGTACATGCGGATAGGGCGGATTTTGATAGCAGCTGGACGTGGGTACAGGTGGTGTTGGTGTGGGACAGCGAGCGCGCGGCGCCGGCGCTGGGGTCGCTGGCGCGCGGCGCGGGCGACCCGCGCGAGCCGCTGCCCGTGCTCGTCGTAGATGCCACCACCCACTATCCTGGGTACACTTTAATACTTCATGACTTATGTAAACAAACAACGGCGGACAGACAAGACATATACCCAGTGTACTTCCATTGCTAGTTGTGAATTCGTTTAAATTAGCTATTACATTCTGCAATGTTTATTTCTCAAATTTTAAAAAGGCTTCCTTTCCTTCTTTTCATATACAGGGGTAACCAATTTATAACTATTTTGACCATCTTTCGTCTTTTCTATGGGACGAGTCCATTTTCATTTTAATTTAGATACTTTTTTGAATACGTCTCTTGGATTTGTCATTTTTCAAAAGATGAGACGATGGTTTAATAAATTCAGGTGGAAATATATGGCCCAGATTAGCCAGAGACAGAGCTGTCGTGCAAATTTTGGAGGAGGCTTTTACCACAATAGGCGGCCCTTACACTAACATAGTTCAAGATAATAATATACTAACAAACCCTCATTAATAAATGCAACAACAGTACCTATTAACTAAAGTTTCAAACACTGCTATTTTGTAAGGATAAATAAAGCAAAAAAAAAAACAGGTTTCTATGTAATCGATTTTAGAGAAGGAGTTTCGGCGAGGTGGCAGCCCCTGTGGGCCGTTCCCACGGCTGCAGTCTTTTCTTTAGATGGTGACGCACCTCTCCTGGCCGAAGAACTGGACTTTGCTTTCCGCGTGTGGCAACATTTCCCAGAGCGTATAGTGGGCTACCCGGCACGAACTCATTTTTGGGACGAAGCGAAGGTAAGCTATAGTAATAAAAAACTTAATTGGGTAGTTTTACCCCGAGATTCATTCGTGCGCGCGCAGAACTAAAACGTAAATTAGCAAGTGTATGAATGTCGTATTTAATATGGTATATGATGATCGACTCGGCGCGGTGTGCACAGGGCGCGTGGGGGTACAGCAGCCGCTGGGGCGCGGCGTACTCCATGGTGCTGGCGGGCGGCGCGCTGGCGCACCGCGCGCTGCTGGCGCAGGCGGGCGCGGCGGCGCCGGCGCTGCGGCGCGCCGTGCGCCGCGCGCGCAACTGCGAGGACATCCTGCTCAACTGCCTGGTCGCGCACCTCACGCGCCGCCCGCCGCTCAAGCTCGCACAGCGCCGCCGGTACAAGACTGCGCACCGAAGGTAAGCATCAAATCTCTTCCTAGCCTTTTCCCTTGAGTTCAAATTTGGGGGAGTTTAAAAATTAACCCGTAAATATCTTGGTTATCTTATCGCGTTGGAGTTAACCGATCTAGGGGTGGGTCTCCTCTCGAGCGGAGGCCTATCTGTTTACTTAAGCGCCGAACTTCTTTTCCCTAGATCTTCCTGGAGTGACCCCGAACACTTCGTCCAGAGGCAATCCTGCCTGAACACGTTCGCCACGGCGTGGGGCTACATGCCGCTCATGCGGTCTGTGCTTCGACTAGATCCAATTCTATTTAAAGATCCAGTATCAACGCTTAGGAAAAAATATAGAAAAATGGAATTAGTCACTTCATGAACTAGCCGTATAAAGTATAAAAAGTAGCCATAGGAACAGAATAATAGTTAACTCAATGTAATTTGTGTCCATATTATCCATGAATCGATATCTTAAGTAGTCGATGCGAAAAATCTGAGTACTAGGATATATCCCTAGCCAAGTTTTCTCGTCATTTTTAGCTCAAAATATAAGAGTATAGAATAGAAGCAAAATATAAAACAATTAATTAGGACCACACAGCATACTAATTCTCTCAGTTAATAAAGTGAGTCTGTGTGGTAAATAAGTGGAGCGTAGAGTTAATAATTATTGAAAAAATGTATTTCAACCAAAGATCAAATTATTTTAAGCAGTTTATACGACCAGTGACATATCAAAAGATGACTGAGCCAAAGTAGTCATGAGCTATTTCTATTTTGAAACCAAACCTTTGCGTCTGGCTTTAACATCATTTGACTACTTCAAATGATGTTTAAGCCTACACCTTCCGATCCTATCGTAATTAATCGATAATTAGGAAGGGAAAGTGTGGAGCCTGTTTCCAATACAACTTATTTTATTTTTAATTAATTATTATTTACTGTAATTAAGTAGGAACCCAGCTATATGTAATTAAAAAATATATCACCCATAAATACCTAAGTTATTATTTACTTTATCGACTGTAAAACGTAAATCACAAAATAGCTAAGTAAGTGTACCTATTCAAGGATATTTAAATGGTTATGTGAGTAATCACATATAAGCAACTTATAACAAGGTAAGGTCAACATTGCCTCATATCCGTGTCTTACTTTCATATACACAAATATAGATTCAGTCCTTATAAGGGCTAATAACATAACTAAATGTACGTCGCTTAGAAGACAAAAATGATCTCAAAATATGGTGCAGCCTGGTGAAGACGCGGCTAAATACTTACTAATATAAAATACTTGGAGAATAGCCCTTACACCGTATGATTGGAATAGGAAGAATCTCTGGGCCATCGAACTGCAATGGAATTAAAGGCATTGCATAAGTAGAACGCCAGCTGACATAACGAATACTACTTCGCAATCAACGCCCGCGGTGGCCTTGGCCCCGATGGTGCGGTGGTTGTGCAGGCTTCGCGCGCTCAGTGTGGACTCCGTGGTGTGCGCAACACACGTCAACTTTGTCCGCGGGCCCGGTACCGACGCGCGGTTCAACTACGTCTAGTGCATCGCATTGTTAGGTAAATAGGACGTTACGTGCTAACTAAAAAAAAATTGTACCAATAATATATTACATTGTGTTGAACCGACAGCGAATTGTGTGGGTATTAAAAATATTATTTACTTATCATGTGATTGCATAAATATATATAGTTATTTCGACACTAAGTTATGCGTAAGTAATATCGCAACGCAATATTCGCTAATTAACTAATGGCATTCGCTCTTGCAGTGTCCGTCAACTTCGACCTAATGTTGTAACGACGAGTATTTGGGTAACAAACATTACTATACTCCCTACCTTAAAATATGTACGTTTACACAACCGACAGGAAAGAAAATGTTCGGGTTTGGACAAGAAATCTGGGACCTTGTCTTCTAGTATTTGGGCCATGTTCTTATTCCCGTTTTCGTATGGCATTAGTCGGACCACGGGTTAGGTACTCCACGGGGATCAGGGGGTAGGTCAGAATGAAGGTAGGTTGCCTGTTATCTTTTACCCCATTCTTAGTTCTCCAAATCGATTGATGGCCATTCAGTCTTACACATACTGTATGTAATTTAATCGAGGTAAATATTTCGAATCCAGAACATAACTTAATTCTGTGTCATACCAATAGATAGCGTAGTTGATCTCGCGACACAGGTTTCGGATTATCCACAATGTATGTTACGAAAGTACCTAAACGTACAAAAGCGTGATCCAAGTGCATCACCTGTGAAAATTCTTTCAGGAGAAAATCATGTTACTGGTATACATACAATCTATCGTGGTACATAACCTGCCTGCCTACAAGTTCGCTGAACATTCTTCGCCCGCGAAACGCACTTCGATCGGTCGGTACCTACTTCAACCAAGCGCGTGAGACTGGGTTTGAGGAAAGGAGATGTGCGGCATAGACGAGCCAGGAATGTTTAATAAACACCACTTGGTACCTAACGAAGGATTTTAAACATTCGGATGGGTCTATTCCACACATCCCTCTCCGCTGTGCTGGAAACCGGGTATGTAGCGGGCAATTCAAGTGCGGGAACTGCAGGGGTCCGGAAATAACCTTCTACGCAGGTGTAAAATAATAATAATCTATTGCCTAAGTATATTAAAACTCTGCCTAGGGCAGGTGCCGGAGCCATAAACGACACCGAAAATGGCGGACAGGATGCGGGCCGCCGTATTAGGTGCATTTTTAATCATCGCTATTGTAGCACCGTCGATCACTCCACAGCCGGTTTGTATGAACAATCTATCTCTAACCTTACTAGCTGAGTGCGCTACCTGTTACGCGTAGTACTTTGATATTACCTTTTAATCCACATAAACCTTCCTAAATAAATGTAGATTATAACAGTGAAAGTTGTATCCAAATCCGTTCAGTAGTTCTTGAGATCACATTCATACATGTATATACGTACCGCGTCGGGACTTATTTATATTCTATTTAAATAGTGATGATATATATAATAATCTACGATATTTATAATGATAATATCGATATAATCGTATTATTTACCCGATCGGCCAAATAACGACAGGTAGGTCGGAATAGAATAGATTGGGAAAAACGCTTCATTCAACCCAAATGAAAATAAACAGATTTCACTTCAGTGCGTTTAAGTTACCTCTAAACCTTTCTTTCAGCCGACTGCTGAAGAAATAATAGAAAAAGACCTATCTGCGAGACAAACAGCCGTCAGAGCTGGCAGACACATCGCCGTTACTCCAAAGCGTGGTTTTTTCGGCACTATTTTTCAACTTATTGTCCAGGTATTAATTACTTCATCTGCAGGTAAGTATGCCTTTAAAATAACATTCCTTTATTTGTAATTAATATTAGTCAACGTCACCACGGAATCTCTGGACCACTCTTCGCTCTCTTCCAATATGATACATACTGCCTCACACAAAGGGTTGACGAAGCCTCACTGTGTACCATCTATAAACTAATGGCGTATTCAGTATATTTATTGCATTCATGAAGGCTCCCCGACCTACGTTGTCTGAGTAAGTTTTATGTCTGGCGAATTCTGGGCAATTGACAAGCTGTCGATTGGATTATCCTTCCTTTCTCCACGATGGCCGAAATAATGTTTCCATCGCCCCGATACGAACATGTGTTCTGGATATTATTTATAATATAACAATTACGTAGATTTTCATCGGGTATGGCACTCTGTTAGAGTTCAGCAAAGAAGTTGCGTACTTGTTTCAAAACATTTTATTTTAAAATATACGTTACATAAGTAATTAAACATTCTAGATGACCTGAGCAAGTAGGGTTTACTTTTAAATGTGAACCCACCTGGGGTTACCTACAACTAATAGCGAACTTTAATTTTACAGCATGTCAACGACACCAAAAGCGCATACTCCCAAATAACAGATTTAGTAAACAATCAATTTGCAGATGATAATGTAAGTATCGAGCTAGAACTATGTATAACTATTAAGTAAACCTAATGCATTATGCAAACAGAACGACATCTATTATATCTCATATTATATGGGTACCTTTATGTAAGTAGGTAAAACCAAATATTGTGTAACGATTGCAATGTAATTATTTTGAAACTATTGCAGGCTGTGACCCAAGCTCCTGATCCGTCAGGCAACGGAACAACTGAGACGCCCAAGCTCACCAGAGGCCAGTTCCTACAAATACTTGATCGTAATTTAAAAGGTCTGAGTCGTCTTCGTAACTTGGAATGGCGAGAAGCAAGGAAGGTAATATTCACCTATTTAACTTGTTTTAATTGCTAAACGGTGAAGGTTAACATCATTTAGTATTATCCAAATTCGCCAACCCCCATTAGCCCGCGTGTTGAACGGCTCAAATAAGTCTCGCATTGAGATCGTTGTGCCCGGGGCCCAGTATAATGGCAATAGGGTAGATAGGACACTATATCCCATTGCTGGGGACTTAATACTAAAAGCAAAATGTGGGTGAATTGTGCATAAAAGGCGTTACGGTTTTGGATGGTGTTTATTTCAATAATTATAGAGCTCAACGAACGCACTAGTTTGGAATAGTCAGTAAAACTAACTGATAGTTATACTAATACATAACTGAAAAAGTCTCGCACGCAAGATGAGAGCAGGTATGTAATCAGTACCTAAACAATCTGCGTGCGCCCGCGCAACACCACGCGGTCAGCAACCCATACATTATAAAGAATGTGGAACACGAAACGCTCCTTTCTGTCGAAGCTTTTTATAATTGTTATTATGGTTTTAGGATTCGTCGGCAAATTTACGAGCATACAAGGACGAAGTATTTAAAGGAAAAAAAGCAAGAAACTCACGATAGCAGAATCTATATCTAGGTAGATGTATGTCCATACATTATTGGTATATTATATAATTATTACGAAATTGTGAAGGCTAAAGTGATCTTAAATTAGTTTAATTTATAATACATACGACAAACTGATCAACCACCAAACAGGGAGAGAAAGTTCTATAGATAACATAAGAGCTCCGCGCGTCTCACTTTATTATTGCTTCTATTTTTTGAGATGTCTCTCTATTCGGCAGTTGACAAAGGGAAGACCTCTTATAGAACCGATAATATGTTTCTTTTTTAGAACATTGCCAGCGCTCATCTGTCTATTCCGTATTATTAAAGGTGGTAGTAGATAAAGGTTGTTGTACCTGTTTGCCATTCGCTTGTCCAGGATGAGAGAGTAATCCCAACAAGCTGTCATTTAAAATATCGAACCGGGATTTTTATACTGGTGATAGTGCTTGTATATTTTTTTGGAGTACCCTCAATGATTGTACCTAGTTGACCAACATGCTGGTTGGAATACAATCTTGAAATAAGAATCAAATCTAATCCTATCTATAGATTTTATTCATTTTGACAAAAGCGTAAACAAACAAGGGTGTTACATTTAATTTTATCAAATAGCTGTTTCAAAAAATCATAAAGAATAGATTTCTGTAAAACTGTATACAAAACAAAGATGTTGGCGGATTGATTATTGTTTCACCCAATGGGTCTGATGTATCACTCACCATATTAGTATAGTTCACAAATTATATGAAAAATTCTATCTAGGTACCTATTTGCACAAAAACATTAATATTATAGCGCCCTACATACTATATGTAAATTAATTAACATTTTCCTGAACCTGAGTTTCTTTAGCTTTCCTATTGGTAAATATGTGTAATATTGCTCGACAATCAGGAAACCAGTCGAATTTTGTTTTAATGATTTCTGTTTTAACCGATCTTTTAACTGGTTCTTCCTCCAACATTATTTGTAGGGCTTTGTCATGAGTTAGATATAAAAGATCGCTTGCTTTGATCTTAATATCACTTCTGTCTACTCCGTCAACCTGAAAGAGTAAACGGCGAATTGTAAAACGGTCGGTACTATTAGTTGTCACTCTTGAACTGACTCATACGACAAACTGGCGCGAATTTAACCACTGTACAGAAATATGTACAGTATGATGTATAATTAAAACTTCTTGGAAACTGCAGAGAGCTTACCTACTGCCTATATTTCTGTAGGTACAGTAGTGGCTAGATTTGCGCAAGTAAAGCGTTATATAAATGGCCGGCTTTACATTTTTTAGAGTTATCACCTAGCATTATTATAATAGGTTCTTACTTTACACATGAACGATAGTTTGTAGTCATCGTCGACTTTCGGCCATCTTTGGTCAAGTACATTATTTTCCCAATCAATTAATTCCGATGTTTCGCATGCCCTGTGCGGCGCCGATAGGAACCCCACCCACAGCTCGGAACAAAAGTGCGGCGTCACTGGCGCTAACATTATTATCAAAACAGCAAGAGCTTTTTCAAATTCTTTGCTCTTAGCGATAACTTCCGGTGGTACATTGTTCTGTAAATATAAATCAATTAAATAAATTAAGAACGGAATATAATGCATTTTATTTTAAATTTTAAACGACGACATTTGATGCATCATTTGCGTAGGCCACTCGGCTCACTGCACTAGGATAATTTTAGAATTGATCTTTCTATCATTTATCCTGGTCAGGGCTACTATGATCAGCCCCAGTTCATGGTACTGTACCCATAATACAAGCGCCATACAGTTGGTGTACCTGTGGCAATATTTATTTATTTAGTGGTACTCCCACTACCTAAATTAATCTACTACCAAACATAATGAACAGCTCATCTGCAGGTGGCTACAGGTACTATTGGAGACTACAGTGGAGTTAGAGCTATGTATTGCCATGAGAAAATGTACTCAAAAGTGAGACATGAGCATGGCTATGATCGATCCATGACATGACTAAGAATTATGTTAGACATTACCAACCCTTAAAGTACTAGTTAAACTCTGAAGTCTTGAAATGCCAACACTGAGTTGATGTGTGTATTTAAAATGATAAGTTGCTGTTGCAGTCAAATAGTTTCTTGATTCACAAATCTTGTGTTCATACTTGCTGAATTCTTCAGAACTCAATTTATTTATGCTGTCGACAGAATTACGGTGTTTTAAGAAGTCCCTTATTGTCATCCATAATCGACGTTGAAAATTTAATACGCCAGGTAAGGCTGTGAAATAAAAAAAAAAATATTAAGCCTAAGTAGGTCCATGATACAAGATAAGTAACAAGACATGCCACTGTGAAGCATACATTCTTTAACAAAGGTGAAGCTTAGGTTAAGATAAAACGGAATAAATGCAATAATGTTTTGGGACTAAAAACGCGCTGCGCCTCATCATAGGTACATTTGTTGGTACAATTTTATACGTAATGTAAGTAGTAACCGGTAAGGTAAGTAATCTTGAACACCCGTATTTGGAGTGGTAAGTACTTATAATAAAAAAGCACTCACTGGCGTCCGACCAACGTCTCGCCGTGGCCGGTGGAACATCAGAAAGGATAAGTAACCTCGTAGTGTCGCATCCATATGACGAAAGCAATCTCTGCGGATTTTCCCCATTATATTTTGATTTGCTCATCTTTTCCCATTGAACTAACACGGGTTCGCCAGTAACCATTTCTTTATACTCTTTGCCAACTTTTTCCACTTGATCAGGTGAGATATATTTTCCTGAGGATTTTAATTTAAAAGACTGGCCCATTATCATTCCCTGAACTAAGAGTTTTTTGAAAGGCTCCTTTGTGGCTGTCCATCCAAGGGAATGTAAGAAATAGCTCATAAATCGAGCATAATACAGATGTAACACAGCATGTTCTTTTCCTCCGATATAGATGTCAACTGCAGGGGTGTGGTTATTAAGGATATGTTCCTTAGAGAATGGCATTTGTGTGTTGTGGGGATCTAAGAATCGATAATAGTACCATGAAGAATCCACAAATGTATCCATGGTGTCAGTTTCTCTTTTGGCATGAGATTGACATTTGGGACATTTGCAATTTACCCAGTCATTCATCTTTTCTAATGTCTGTATACTAGCTTCTTCTGTATCCAATATTGGCAATTCAACAGGCAGCTCCTCATAAGGCACCGGAACTGCACCACAATTATTACAATGTACTATTGGAATAGGTGTTCCCCAATATCTCTGTCTGGATATAAGCCAATCTTTTAGTTTAGAACTAACACAATAACCACCTACATTTTTACTAAGCGCTATATCAATGGCTTGTTGATTATCCATTTCTATGTTCACAGAATTGGTTCTATTCAAAACAGGAATATTTAATAAGGAAGCTATGTTTTGATCTTCTTTGTCATAAGAAATACAACCAATATATTCCTCTCTGCCAATTGGATAATTAATATCATCAGTTATGTAAACTGGCATGTTAGAATTAGTAATTGGATTAAAAGTTGTAAGATTATTTTCTCTTTTATCTTTAAGTTCTCTAACTAGTGCATGACTAGAAGTCATGGCTATGAAATCTCCATGTATAAATTTGTATGGATCGGAGGACCATACATCCAAATTTGCAGTTTTATTATTGATTACAATTTTAAAAGTCACTACAACACCATCACATTCACCAATCCAATGCTTTTGTAAATTAATAATATCTTTCCAATTTTCTAACTGAGCACTGTCAAGTCCATCATATAATTCTTTAGCAAATTTTGTTGTTTTTATAAACCACTGAGTGAGGTACTTTTTCTCAACTTTAGCCCCTGATCTCCACGAACAACCGAGATCATCTACTTGTTCATCTGCTAGTACAGTTTTATCTATGGGATCCCAGTTGACTTGTGCCTGAAATAAATATACTTATTTAAGACTCAAAATGAAATAAAAATGACAAATAATATTGGGCACTAAGATAATTCTGAAAATATTTGTGAGTGTTAGTATTTTATTTCTTACTTGCCTTACTCTGATATGCTAATCCTTTTTCATATAATTTTAAAAATATATATTGAGTCCATTTGTAGTAACTGGAATCGCATGTTGATAGTTCTCTACTCCAGTCAAAATTGATTCCCAAGTCTAAAAGTTGTTTTTTCATAAAATCTATATTTGACTTTGTCCATTGGTGGGGCAAGATATTATGTTCCATAGCTGCATTCTCTGCAGGCAGACCAAATGCATCCCAACCCATTGGATGAATAGGATTATTGCCATTTAGTTTTTGGAACCTTGAAATAGTGTCCGAAATTGAATAGACTCGAACATGTCCCATGTGCAGATTTCCTGATGGATATGGGAACATTGGTAAAACATAATGAGGTTTATTTTTTGTGCAATTGCTATTAGCTTTTTTCAATACTTCATTTGACCAATATTTCTCAATGCTGCATTTAATTTCTGTGTTAAGATCTTCATCCTGTAATATAATAAAAAAATCTTATTATGTTTTGTTTCATTCAATCCATAATGATTTTAATAAAGAAAGATAAATGTATTTTTTTTTATTAAACCAATAACTCTAAAAAATTAAATCCAATGAAGATTGAAGCCTTGATAAGTACAAATTTCAAGTTGCAGCAAGATGTTAAAATGTCTTCAAGTATTGAGATTCTTCAGGGGGTAACATTAGCTCACCCCCTTCGGTGAGTATAGAAATGTGATGTGTATAGTAGTTTCTTGAATATCCCATTTTTTTTTCTTGATTTAACATAAAGGTGATAAATTACATACCCATTTATTCAAGCTACTTTTGCATCTATGAAACAAAGTATAAACTAATCTGGTATTGTCAGAAAAGAGACAAATACGATTTTTTAAAAGCTTATATTGGAGAACTGACATTATTTAGTATCACTTGTTATATTTAGTAGATGTAAATTTTAAATTATTTGTGATTTTATTCAATATTATTTTGTTCATATGTACTAAGAATAGATTGCAGTCTTCACAACATTTCTTAGGTATATTGTAGCGTTGTTAGTTATTTTATAACCATAGGTAATATTATTTATAAAATTAACAATTTCAAGCACAGAACAATAATACTCCTATTTCACAGACCAAAAAGAAAACAAGTTCCTATTTCAAGCACAGACATAACAGCCCAAATACATTTTTAACCGACTCGGTGCCAGATAAACAACCGACGAAGAATAAAAGTTTGGCGCGGACCGGCAATACTCGACTAAGTGGTTGGTTTGGTATCGTATCAACATTCGTTACATATTTGATTTAGTTAGGCAAGGTAGGTTTTTATATTAAAAGCAAAAAATATCGATTTTTGGCTTTCATTTTTTTGAAGACGATTTTTTTTGTTAAAACGTTGTTTTGTTGTTGTGGATAAGTTGTATACCATATAACAAAAAAATTATAAAATATATTAACAAAAGAATAATTAAGTTATATGGATTACGTTGACTCCTCAAATATTATAGGCATATCAGATCCATTTCATTAAATTTGCTTCGTCATAGTCGCTTTACTAACATAATCGAGATTATCTTGGCGCCATCCGTGAAACACTTATCATTAAAGAGTGGGGGGGGCCATTTGTGGTCTTCTTCATCAAATGATACTTTCTGAATGCTAATGCTTGACTTGTTGATTAAAATACCAAAATCGCAATATATATGCCTATAATATATGAGAACTTCCCTCAATTTCTCATGAATCCCATTATCTTTAGATGAAAATTTAAATCGAATTGAGAACCTCCTCCTTTTTTCAAGTTGGTTAAAAATGGGACTAGTCTGGAAGTAAAACTACTGCCATGGTTTTGGGTTGACCATTGACTCAATCATCTATCCATGGATAATGTATTCATTGATCAGCGCCACTGTCACAGTCAGCTGTTATGGCTTTGTTATACCTAGTAGGGATGGAATTGAGATATACTTGCAAAATTCAATACCAGGGCTCCCAAGTACGAGTATGTAAAAATATTAGGGCCAAACACAAAGTTTTAAAATACTTTTAAGAACCTATTAGGCTGACAATAAGGCTTCCAGGGCTGACAATACTTGCATTGTAAATCGGTACATATCATAATATAAATAAGAAGCACCATCTTATATAAAGAAAAGTGCAGTCCAATTTTTTTTTAAATTAATAATTACCGTTTTCCCATACAAGTATTCGCAGCCTTGTAAGCTGCGGCTCGCGACTTGCAAGTATTTCCCGCCCATACCAAGGCGCGCTACTTCGAGGCGTAGGTTTTAAAACCTGGTAGCGTAAATACGTCTCATTCCCATGCCTAGTAGTCTGAGACAGCTGTCTGGTCTGATTGAACTGGAACAAATAAATTCTGTATTTTAAAATAAAATTTTGTACAACTCAATTGAAAAAATGGCGCTGCCTAGAAAAGATGATGCATCTGAAGAGGCAAAGAAGATCGTTGACGATGCAAAGAATTTTATCGAAAAAGCTATAAGTGATATCGGAAAGACCTCCGCAACAAAGCAGTTAATTTTAGGCACTGCGTCAGGATGGTAAGTGATGTTTGCAATTTTTCAGACAAGGGTATACACATAGACGTTCTCAACAGGCACTAAATATTCTTCAGATTTTAATTAATCTTATTGAAAATGATATCGCTTTCCACCTTATATGTAGGTAGTAAAATAATATGTAGCCTGATAGTTAATGCGTCATGCAGATGAATAAATAAACATGATCTAATCCCTCAGTAGTCTGTGTAGGCTATGCATAAGATAAATTATTATCTATATAATATGAGTGTATGTTCATACCTATTGATTTTATAGGATCACTGGCTTTATTTCAATGAAGATTGGAAAAATCGCTGCTGTCGGCCTAGGTGGAAGTGTAATTTTGTTACACATTGCCAGCCAAAAGGGCTACATCGATATTAATTGGGACAAAATCAATAAACGGGTTGATAAAATCAGTGATAAAATTGAAAAAGAAGCTACTGGCAGGTCTCCTGATTGGTTTGAGAAAGTAAGTTGACATTTATGCTAATAACCATTAGGGTAAGAAGCAATTAGATTTTTGTTAAGTATGTCTTAGAACCAGTAAAATTCATTACTTAAAATTGCATAATGTTGCATATTATTTACGTACTGTTTTCACAACAGGTTGCATAATGTTTTCATTAGCAATATGACTAGAACTGAAACATAAATAACCAGCACCATTTAAATGCATACTATTGATTAGGTAGATTGGCTCATCTCCTGTATATATATATGTAAACCTCTACCTCTGTGAACACTCCCTTTAGTTGCAGTAAAGTTATGCCTATAATAGGAATATTTGTAGCTACATTTAATGGGTTCATATAGAAAGGCCTGTGCAAATTTCCAATTAAAATGGGTGGTAACATTTTAATGTTCTATGCCTCTGATCCAATTATTATGGGCTTTATGTCTGCACACGCCCCTAAAATAAATAATATAAATAGTATGAATTATATTATATTTTATGAATTGAAATAAGTATATGTGAACTACAATTTATTTGTTACAGGTATTGTTATTTATCACAAATAATTCCTATTATTCGGCAGGCTTTACTGGAGGATTCTTTTTTGGCATTGCATCATCATAAATAAACAAAATGTCATAAATTATATTGAGTTTATAGTTTCCTTATTCTGAGCCTTCTTTGTTCTTATATACTAGATACATAAAAGCCTTGTGATTTTTTCAGTTTTTCTTAATGCTTCTTACGTAAACTTCCTCATTTACATTTACTAGGTAAATACATAATAATAAAGGAGTAGGTTACGCATTCACGGTCATGTATAAAACAATAAATACACTTTTCAATATCTACTTGTTATTTTTTATTGCTTTGTGCAGGTCTGGACAGTATAATATTAATAATTACGTAGTCAACTGTACTGATGTATTTATGCTTGTAAACATGCATGGTCTAGGTACTAACGAAATAAAATACCAAATGTAGGACTAAGACTTACTGAATTGCGAAATTTAAAATTTAGGTACCTACACTAGATATAAGTTGAGAATTTGTTATGTTTGTAAATAGTTCCTTTACTCTATACAGTGCTATTACAGTCACAATCATAGGTTCTTAATGGTCTCTATACAGGGAGTCTAAAGTTCCCACTAGTTTTTATAGTTTGATGTGAGATCACTTGGGGCACTCCTGATAAATAAGTTCCTTATGGAAGGATTTGGTATTGATGGTTTCATTGCTGTCGCTTAGACATCAGGTACAAGATAATCACAATACTAAGTATCAAAAAACTTTTTTCTTTTTTTATAGGTAGAACGATTTGTTGATCGGAAATTGGATAAAGCTGAAGATTTATTGAAGAAAAAAGAAGTGAAGGCCAAGCGTTGGTACACTAGCTTCACAGGGAACGAGCACTACCGTGCTACTGAATCGCACGTATTTTTCACATCATTTGCTCTTGGAATGGCAATTGGGTTGATAAGTGGACAATAGTCTGTCTCTTATCTACCCATTCAAAATCTTGTCATTCATAGGTTAAAAATGTAATTTAGCAGACTGTTAACCTATTAAATCTCCTCCTATGTATTATTAGGCACCTAAGCTAATTTTAAGAAATTCTACCTTCCTAATATATATATATAGCTTGCTTTAATTAGATATTTATTTTATTAGGTTGCATTGTGTTACTGTGTAAAACTTGTGTAGGTGTACCAATGTATTTAAAATTATGAAGAAAAATACTTTGAAAAGTCAAAAGGTTTTTTTATTATAATAGTCAAATAATTCCTTTGATGTCAAACTGTGCAGATATCTTTTATATTTTGTAATATATTCCTTTTTTAATTCATACACGGCACGACTGTATCGCCCTTTGTTAATTTGTGGTAATGTTGCCCATTTATCTTCATCCTTTGATTTTAACATTTCATATAATTCTTTACCATTTCTGAAACATAAAATTGTGATATTTATATAATTAGGTACTTAAAATTATAACAGAAGTGTATAGGTTGCATCCTATAAAATAAGCAAATATGGCAGTTCTGCACATGTCTAATTCATACAAATGGGCAACATTTTATTTGATGTGACCCATATATATTTAATCTCCCCTGACTGACATTGCAGTATAAAAGAAGTTGGTTAAAAAAATTATACTGTATCTATTTTTCCATTGTCTATCTTTATATTTATTACAGTGAACATTAATTTGTGGCAAATCAACGATAGTGAATGACTCATTGCGCCTTTGTATTAATACTATTATCATACTTATAATGTTATAATAAAATATATTATCATACTTTTTCTCCTGTGATTTTGTGTAGAGTTATATATTTTTACTTAGGTGGTAGTAAGTATATGTTTTTACCAATTCTCAGAGCACATTAAAAATTTTGCAAACTGCACTTGGAAATCTTTATAACCAATTTCAAAAAAAAGGAGGACATTCTCAATTACAACACTGCATTTGGATTTTTTTAATCAATGTGAATTATATCATATGCATGGGTACTCACTTAACGGTAGGTGGAGCAGGCTCAGATAAATGTTCTATTTGATGTTGTTCACTCACAGATGTACCCAGCTCAGTGTTATTGTGTTGTAGAATTTGTCTGTAAATTTTAATAAATTAATGTTTCATACATACCAATCCATTTCTTAACTTAACTATTAACATGAACAAAATTAATAAAAAAACATACACATTCAAATCTGTCTGATTCTCCTTAACTAAAGTCATATTGTTATCACATATTAATTGACTGCTGCACTCAGCCCCTGACTGGTCTTCGATTATTGTACATGCTCTGGCTTCCTCTGTTTGAGATGGGACCACTCCAACAAGTGTTTCAAGTGCTACATCATTTGCTATGTCACTATTGTGACAACTAAGATTACTTGTTCTGAAAATATAAAGCACTATAAAGTTGATGTTCGTTTGGCGATATAAAAACATCCTTGGTTAATGTCATAAATAAATATATGATAATGTAATATTCTCCTTATTATATGTAAGTACCTGTCTTGCAACTACCTGTTAGGTGCCTTTTTTCTTTTCATGAATGGCTTAGCATCCTTTAATCGATCAGCAAGTTGCTGGTTATATTTAATTTTATACTCATTGTACTGACTGTTAAACTGTTGCCTCTCTGATTCACTTAAAGAGAGCCAACTTTTATGTGCTTCGATCATTGGGTGAGAATACTGAAATAAAAATAAACTTTCATATAGTATCTACTTAATTTTAATTAGTTTCATGCCTTACAATTAAAATTTCAACTACATACAGCCTCAAATTTTAGTTGTTTTGTTATAACATTACGCGACAAAATATAAGATAATACCGCCTCATAAGTTATATGTGAGTATGATTTCAGTATTCACTCTATCTATAGTCGGATAAAACTTACCCTAGATTCTATTGTATGCTTTCGTTTAAAATACATTTGTACATAATATCGAAAACCATTGGTTGGTAACTTGCTCTTTTTTGACCCCATGCTCCTGAATCCTCCTTGATAGAGTTCGCATAAGTCCTTGTTATACGTACTATTTGGTGAAGCTATGGTGAAGCCATCAAGCTACCCGTAGTACCGTAGTATGTGTTCTACGCTGGTTCTACGGCAAGGCAATCTGTCTGTTTAGTTAGACATCTATAAAATTAATTGTACTTATGTCAGAAAATATAGATTGCATACAAAGCTACCACATTGCTACTGGCAAAATACCTGCTAAGTTGCGGGTGACACTGGCAAAATACCCGGTGACACTGGCAAATAAGTTGCGGGTGAGGCCATATTAATATCAATTTTATTTCATCGCATTTCATTTCGTAAAGAAAGAAGAAGAAAGCTACCATGGTGGTTTATTTGAATATTAGACACTGTATTTTGTCCTGCGTTACATGTAACGGGCGTTATTCATACATATAAATGGTGTGCAATATGATTTATGTTATCACTCGTTATAGAATCAGTATCGTGAAATGTTCCATGCCTAGTGATCTGTACGGTGCCTGTAGCACTTCTTGTTCTCTTATTGGTCTGTGCTTCACTTGGAATATTTTGTTCTGTGAGGCGACTTATTTCGATAAATAAAAAGCGAAAAAGCCTTCCTCAGAGAATTTGATATATAAAAAAGTTGGGGCATTTGAACCAGGCAGAAATGTCCACTAAAAAGTAAGTTCAAATTATCATATATAGGTATTCAGATATCCAACTACAACCTTATTTTGTTATATTTGTAAGTCTTCAGGTCATGATTAATTTAACGAAGTTTCGATGTATTCTGCCACAACTATCTTTATATTTACAAGGCTTCAAAAATACAATGTATACCGTTTTAATGTTTACGAAGTAAATTCATTTTCTCTTGAAAGTTAGTCTGGTAACTTGTGACTTATTGATTTTTGTCTTAATGCACCAGTTACACTCTACCTATCTAACCCACGGTTCACTTACTAAACACTTTAGTAAAGTGAACTTATATTCAGCCTATCATGCCCCTCAATGGTACCAACAGAATTTAAGATTTCCTTAAGAACTTCTGAGGCTGTCAAGCAGCTGTAGATTGCAATAATAAAGCCGCTTGATTAAGCAAGAGTCACTTGCTATAAATTTGTTGGTGCAGGTGGTCATCTGCCTTTTTTGCTATCACACACATAGTTGGAGCTATGCTTGAATAAGCACATATATAGGTAAAGCTCCAACTCCAGTCACAAATACTGTCAAGCAAGACATCAAAAAATATAAAATCGCATTAGCTTGGGTCAAGCACTTTGTTATTTGACCCAAGCAAATATTGTTAATGTTACCAATAAATGGTTTAAAAAGTAATCTGTGTTTGTCACTTGAATGGAACTCTTTAATTTGGTTGGTTGAATATTTTTTATTTTGTTGGAGTACCTCTGATGTCAAGCTAGTTTTGTTGTGTTGCAGATATGGGCTTATTTTGCACGACAAAGGGAAATCACCAGCATTCAAGGCATCACATAATGTCTTTGGAAATGATTCAGATTCTGAAGAAGAAACTAAAAAAAGACCACTGCTTAGACCTAGTGACAATACTGCTAGACAGGTAAGATATAACTAACTGTCATCTACATTGGAGCAGTTATGGATATTATGAAGTGTTTATTATTTCAGGCCAAAATTACACAAGAAAAGGCTGTCATGGAAGATCCTACAGTTTATCAATATGATGAAATATATGAACAAATGTCAAGTAAGAAAGAAAAGGAAAAAGTTACGACTAAGGAAGAGAAAAAACCCCAGTATATTGAAAATTTAATGAAAGCAGCCAACAAAAGAAAAATTGAAAATGAAAGAAGGATTGAAAGACAGGTACTTATAGACATTGCCCCTTTTGCCACTGGTAAAATAATCCAATGTCAAGCATTATTAAGGAATACTTATGGCTTTAACCCTTGGCCAAAACCTGTCTGGTCTAAGTTATGAATTACAATAACAGTACCATAGATTAATAGAAAAAAATATCACCAAACACTTGGGCACACATATAACCCCAAATGTATGTGTTTTATATTTTTATCAAACGTAAAATAGTACTGCGGACAAGTCTTGCTTTGTGCAGTACTATATGACATTCAATAAAGTTATAGAACATATGTAAATTCAGGGTTATTAAGTACACTATATCATATGTATCTATCAATGTTATCTTTACAAATTCAATATGTTTGTCCAGATACAAAAGGAAAGAGAAAAAGAAGGTGATGAATTCAATGACAAAGAAGTATTCGTAACTTCTGCATATAAGAAGAAGTTAGAAGAAATGCAGATAGAAGAGGAGAAAGAGAAACGTGAAGAATATTTGGAAAGCATTGGAGATGTCACCAAGCAACAAGATTTAGGTACTTTTTATTTTTTACTGTAGGTAATAATTGTGTTAATTTTGTCCTTATCATTGTGTCCTGTGGGAGTTCTTAATACCATTTATATTCTAGGTGGTTTCTACCGTCATTTGTATGAGCAAAAATTAGGTAAAGAGAAAAATGCTGAAGAGAATAAAGAGGGCATACTAAAGAAAATCAAAGAAGACGCGGCATTGAAGCAAGTTGATTCCGATAAAAAAGAAATACCCCAAAAAAGAAACTATAGAAAGAGGAACTCATCTGATGCCAAAACAAGATTATCGGAAGGTGAAATTGAAGACTCTGACGAAGAAATTAACCGTGTTAACCTGGATGACATCAGGCTGGCGAAAAAGTCTAAAAAGATAATAGATGAAAATATCGATGCCGACTCTGATTTCTCGATTGACGAGTCTAGTGAAGAAGAAACTGACAAGCTAGTAGAAGTAAAACATTCACAAAATAGTGAAAAGATAGATGATAAAAAAGCTGATGTATCAGAGTCTGAAAACAAATCTAACAGAGTTCCACTGAATCCTATCGTCAAACAAGAAGACAGTGTTGAGCCTGTCAAACAGAAACCAAAAATTGATATTTGGAAAAAGAGAACTGTTGGTGTAGTTTTTGAAGAAGCTTTGAAGAGATACTATGAAAGGAAAGCTGCTAGAGGTAGTTGATAAATAAATGAAACTGTGTTGTTAAGGAATTTTATTCTTATCACACGACAACATAATGCGCCTTGCAGTGAACTGAAAGAAAAAATATATGGTTTTTTAATAATACATGATTTTTACTTTCCAGACTTAAATGAAATGTAAATGCGATACCTATAAATTCCGATACTGGGTCATTTTCCCCTTCTGCTCTCATTGTTCCAGTTATTTCTTCATTCTCCACCATGGGTAACACTAATTGGACAAATTCAGGCGTATATGGTGGTGCAATAGCATCTAAAACCTGTGGAAAGAGCACTTGATTGTTATTAGGTCAAATATGTCCAATACCTGTACCAGAATGCATGCAGCATGTCATGCTTTTTATTAACAACTACCCTGATCAATGACCTCATTGGCTATGGTCATTGACTAAGTTAGTGGGTGGTTGTCGATCGAGTCGTAGTCGCTTTGACTACGACTGCCCTCGTGCGGGGTTCGCCGCACGTTTTCTGGGCCCCAAGTCAAATCTCGTAACAAAATCAACTCATTATCATTATTTCATAAAAGTCTCTTTCTCTTGATATATTTTGCAAGGGAAATCTGATCACCCTGCCTACGAATTTTTTTAACAAGACATTTACTACGTAGTTGCCAGTCGATTGCGAATATTTTCTATTTTTTTTTACATTTGCACTCCTAAAAACTCGTCATCGGCAGAATACCATTAAATTTTAAGAATTGGAATTGTGTCATTGACATGGGTCATCTTTATTGTAAATCTCACAAAGCATTCGCTTCTTACTGGCTTACCTCTGTTATAAAATATCTAATCAATGAAATATCAGTATCACCGCGTTGCCAACACTGTTTGATGTATCGCAACACGGGTACCACGCAGCCTCGACTCAGCAAATTCACCATTCGATCGAGCAACATTTTCTTCAGTTCCAACTGAAAATATTTTGTTTTATTTGAATGATTAAGGATTTAATCGGATGATAATATAATACACGGTGCAGGGTGTAACATCGAGATGGTTTAGTATGGGGACCACCGAAACTAAGATATAAAAATAGTTTTAAACTATGCCTTCATTTTGGACACAAGGTTTCATAGCAATATTCACAATCCTTACAATCAATATCGCAATAAAATAATGTCGTTTGTCGGTGATTCCCGATTCCAGTATGAGTTTCTAGAAAATATATGAATGCAGTTTTTCTTATCTCTAAAATCGACGACAATGGTTCCTTAGAAGTTTTCTTTTCATCTCTTGTTTTGGGGGTTCCCTTACTGGTCCATTTCGATGTTACGCCCTGTATATTGCTAACATACCTGAACTAAAATTTCTAGTTCATCTTGAGGAGATTCAAACAGTTGTACAAGTAATCTCAACAACCTGTGATGCAGTAATTGATGACAGGAAGCAACCTCATCAAGAAGTGCTAAATGTACAGGACAATGTTCTGTACACAGTTTGAAGTATGACGGCTCTGTTACGACACATTCTACCCATACCAAGACACCCATGCCAACAACGGGGAATCTAAAAAAAAGGTATAATAATAAACGTATGTATTGTGTTCATCACTCAAAACTACTAATTCGATTTAAATTACCTTTTCACTATAAGATTAACATAGCTAGATAAAAAACAGGTTGAAATTATGGCATGATGTCCAAAGGATGGGAGGGCCGAGATGTAGAACAAAATGGATTGATTCGCGGTAGAGCCGTAGTCAGAATTGAAGTAAGTAATTCAGTGACTATAATACCGTATACAATGGTAGAGGGTGGGCAGCTCTGCTATCAGCTCACTGGAACTGGCCGAGCTGCTGCAGACGGCGTGCACCTTTTCAATTGCTTGCACCGTCGCTTTTAATTCATCTTTTACTGGTTTACCAGGAGTGTGCCCCTCGCATACACTCGCGGCATATGCCAATAGATACATGTATTTAGACTTATGTTCTGGATTCAGCTTGCTCCCTAGTTTAAACAGTGAATCAACCAGGAGCTCTGCAAATAAGTACATATAATAACACTTAGTTGCCTATACATTTAATATGTTTGGAAAAATAATTGTAGGAGAAATTATTTGCGATACCTGAGGCCACACCCGCCATTTTTAGAATTCAAAACTGAACGGATTTGGATGAAACTTGGCATGCTTGGAATAAATAAACCGGGTCATGATTTAGGACATCTTTTATCTCGGGAATTTGAAGTGTTTCCAGGAATATTAAAAAGAAAGATGCATACCGGATTAATGTATGCGATGTTTTCAACCCTGGAATTGAAAATTTCCTCCCGGGTTTGTAAGAAAACTTAAAGATAGGCGGTGACTGCTAGTACGAAGTAAAAAAAAAAAAATACCATACCTAAAAATTGCGGAATTCTTAGTAAATGTACTGGCGGAGGCTCTTGTTGCGTGTAAGCCCTGAATAAGACTGAAATGTCGGCGGGGTTGAGGGCGCCCCGCGACAACATGGCTGCCAGCGCAGTGCGAGCATTACGCCAAGATTCACCCGCTGTTAAAGCTAAGGTGATTGGAGTCACATCATGCCCGCTAGAATAATAACATATCATGTATGTAGATACTTTCCAGATTTTCATAGGTAACACAGTACTGTACAGTGTATATGCACTTCAAATATCAAGTATCTTCCATCTATTTTTTTATTTGCTACTTCATTTATTTCAATGCCTAGACATATTACAATAATGTATAGTCTAGCTTTTACAATTGACAAATTGGGGACAATATGGGATCTCTTTCTACTTAAAAATCAGACTCCTTTCAAATGCATTACCTTTGTTGAGCACAGCGGGTTATTTCTTGACAAAGCCTTTTCATAACAGCTCCTCCTCTTGGCTCTTGTGAAAGTATGTGAACAATAACTTGACTGTAAACATATGTGTGTGCACCATGACATACCATTTTCTGTAATAATAATGATTTACCATTTACAAATTCTTTTATTGGATTTCATTATTTTAGTGATTTGAATGCTCATAGGTGTAAACAGTGCTAAGATTCATCCTAAAGAATATAAATATAATCATAATTGTATCTTATAACAATACAATTACGATTATAATATTCTATACATACCTACCACATCATATACTTACAGCACACTCATTCACGCTATTTTGCCAGTCGTCAGAACTTTGCAGAAATCCAACAATAGCTGACTTAAGAACTCTCGAGAAAACTTCTATTTGTTGAGCTGCTGTGGATATGCTAGTGATTTCACCTTGAAATCCTGCATCTGATATCAACTTGAATGAAAACATATTAATTTATTATAATGAGCAAACAGTTCAGATTGCAAAGTATTATTTAGTAATGCATCTTGTTCTTTAATATAATTACCTTTATTGTAAAGTTCAGCATAAGACAGTCTGGATATTCTTCTGCTAACCGGTAAATCAATGATCTCCATGTTGGGTGTTCAATCATTTCTGTCAACCATGCTGGAGTCTGTAAGAGGTATTAAAGTAAGAGTTATGCTTTATAACTTATGCATCATTCCTTTTAATTGATATAGATAGTTTACCCTCAAGTTAGACTTACTTCACCCTCCTCGGTAAAAATAGTATCTGCTTTTTTGGGGTCAAATGTTTTTAGAATCATATCCTTCAGATGATTTTCAACCATTGCTTGGACTTCAGTCACTTTTACACCTGTAAAAAAAATAAAAACGAAAGTAGTGAAGTATATTTTATTTTATAAGTCTTATGCAATTCATAAGAGAGCTCCCAGAACATAATTTTATTATAAAAAATATTATGTTTAAGCTTCCAAATAATTGTCCTCACATCTAATGGAATGTTCCATATGAATTTACGAGTGGGAAGCAAGGCAAAATGGCTTTCTCACACAGGTATCTACATAGTTAAATTACACAGTAGCCTGCATTGTAATTGATATGGAAAATGACTATGAGAACTCACAACTCACACTCAAGATACAAGCATTTGCTAGTATAAGTAAGTCCAGCAAACAATAACTAGGTATTGCATTTAATAAATGAAATATACTTGCAATATGCCTTAAAACCTGCCTTCTAAATTTATACTAATAATAATGTAGTGAGATTGGTAAAATGTTTTTAACAAAATTTCGAGTTCTGTATATACATGCATGCATAAAAACCCTTGTTTAAAACATTGAACTGATTGTTTTATAATTTAAAAAAAACCCGTTTTTTCCAACCCTGGGCATTTAGTTTATTAGACAGACCACCATTTTTGGTCAAAAAGTTTTCTTGTGTCTAAGATTGATTTATTATTCTTGTTACATCTAGCCATTATTATTAATAAATAAAATTATTTATTCCTAGATTATAATTATATATTCAACCCAGAATTTTATTATTTGTAGAACCTACCTCCAAGTATAAGCCATTCAGCTAACAAGTTTGCCATTTGTGCTACAGCATTATAGTTAATTGAAAGCTGTTCAATAACTTGTTCAGGATTCCCACCAGCTTGGAAGTATCTCTTGAGTTGACTAAATATACCAGGCTCCATAATATAATCCGGTGTCTTAAACTTTTCCAAACATTCAAGTAGGACTTCTTCAGGATTTTCAATGACATCTTCATTGCCCTCATCCTGTTGACATTATTATATTTCTATGAGCTAAATATAAATAGTGTTTCTATGTATAATAGGCAAGAATACGGAACATCACAAGGGTAATTTTTAAAGGAGTAGGCAGAGGTGCACTGCATTGAACCCACATTTCACCAATGGTATTTTGTGCCTTATAGGACACAAGCATATTGCTATTATTCCCGGCACACTGCCCCTTTTGAGGGGCGGGGGGATTTTGAGCTTTGATCCCCTCGCCTGTTGCTTGTTTATAAAACATGCATTCAAGCAACTTGGCTATCACTGCATCTAATTTAGAAATTCTTATGTGAAACTAGTCACGTCTGCTGCGGCCAAAATTATGTTAGAAATGGGCTTTTACATGCTATTCTAAAGAAACGAGCGTGTTTCAATTATATTGGGTAGAAATATTTTTTTTATTGTATGTTAGAATTATGGAGCTGTACACCCGGCTTTACATTATGTACATCTACAGCATTCCTACGTTCAAATCGATAACACGGTTTTGTGGGAATATATACTAATACATTTGTATAAATGAGTTGTTTCCAAGAACATAAATAATAATAATACATACTTCGTATTGATTGTGATTGGGAGCTTCCCAGGCTCGTTCCTCTTCATACTGGTTAGGCATTGCTTGCTTTTTAATGTATAATTGCAGATATCTGGAAAGTATTCGGTGTTTATTTATTTATTCGATTTTCATTTTACGAATATTTTATAACGCAGGGCTGTCAGTTTATATGTATTATCTATGGTCAATAAAAATCAAATTCACAGAGAAAGTAATCACCATCGACAGTTTTTTATCATTTGTTTATAGGCCCTGGGTACTAACTTTTTGAGCCTAAGGCGTTGTAGAAGATGGTAAAACGCTAATTATTAGATTTAATCAAACTAAAATATGCAGATAACGCATAATATTTTGAATTTGGATAATGCATGATCGTGAAAGGTCGAGTGTGAAATGAAGTCGCCACAAGCCTATAAGTAATATTTTTGATCAGGGCCCGAATAAGTTTAAAGAGCTTGCGTTCAACTTAGCTGAATCATAAACTTACCCCGTGTTATAGGAAAACCCTTTCAAAAAGTTCATAAGCAATTCTCAAAAAACCCAATCAAAACCCGTGTATAGGCTTTTCGGTTAGGGGCCCTGGCGCTGATGATAATGATATCTAGTGCCGGTCCGGCCCGAGGCCGTACTTAGGATGGAGTGAGAAGGCGTGTAAAATAAACCAAGCTGATATGGCCTAAAACCCCCTCGTATTCAGAGGAGGCCCGTGCCCTATAGAGGGACATTGAAAATGGCTAATTAGGTATTGTTATTTATTCATTTATTTAGCCACTTCAGTCGATTTGTTCTGTTTACTAGCCCGTATAAAAGCTACGGGGGCGAGATGTACTAGGAATTTTATGAAAAGAAGGGAAATAATGCTAATTGCTATCAGTAAAACTACTTGTAGTCGGCGATGAATTTATTCGTTGCAGTATTTTTTTCTACTTATAGCATATTATATAAAATACGACTCGATTTACTAGGTAGGTACATAGGTAGATGGTATAAAATTTATCTATTAACAAACTGAATTAGGCTAACGCATTTTATTTTATAAAAGGCCATTACTACAAAAAACAGGTAGGTAGGTTAATTATGTATCAATTTAAGTAGGTATTTACACTGCAACTAGCTTGTCTTAGTAAATAGGTAGGTATGTAATTTATCAGCGTAGGTATCACAATTCATAGATCTAACAGTGAGGCAACAGTAGGTCCCATTGTATTTTATTATTTTAGTGATTCGTATAATTTCGATAGCATATACCTAAGTGCCCTTGAATATTTCATTAGGTACATGCCAACCAAAGTAGGTAAGTTAAACGATAGCTTTTTCTGTAAATTTGTTTTAGTGGCGACGACTTAGGTAGGTATGTAGGTATCTTAATACTACATAATATATCATTAGGTACATATCCTTACCTATTTTGAATTTTAGGCAATAATTTACCCTGCTTTTTATCAAGAAATGTGTCAAAAATTTTAAAATTGGTTCTAGATAGGATGCTCCTAATAAATTAATAGATAAGTACCTAAATACTGTCTGAAGTAACTACCTACCTACATTTTATTCGTTGTTCAGCTACTCGATCCACAGGCGCTACTGACATTTCTACTTGCTTCGGAGGCCATTACATTATCATATAGGTATACATATCTTAGATCGAGGACGTTATATTTATATGATAATGTAAGTTACACCCTCTTAGGTTATTAATACGCACTTATTGTTTTTGCGGCGTTATTAAATAACAGAACGTCTATCACAGTTTCATTTTTCATATTATAATTTCATCGTCTAGCTCAAAAGTACTTATGAACGTATCTAAAATTAAACCTGTCCGTCAGGCCAGCCCGGTCACCATACCCTAGTCTTGGGGTAAGGTTAAATCGAATGTACTTCTCCCAAGAAGTAGTATAATGCCCCGCTTTTTTTAAAAGTCCGCCCGCATTTAAAGGTGGGTGGTTTGGCATGACGGTTACTAATAAAGTTGGCTTATACGGCTTATAATAATATGTGGAAATGTCAGAAGATGATTTCGCTTATTGACGTAGCCTTAAGTAAGGTAGGTACTTCTTACCTTGGTAATTTAGTGTTTTAGTGTGGATTATTAAGTTCTAAGCATTGTCGAAGCAGGTCAAGGCCCATCTCCCCTTTTTCGATGACGAGCTCATTTGCTGTGAATAATACATTTTATTTATAATAATTATTACTTATTATTAATAATTAATATCTACATACTAACTAAATAACTTATTGCAAAATATGTACAACTTAACAATTATAAATACAATTTCATAAATTAAATAAATCTAAGTAACTCTCAAATAATGATAATTTATTTACTTAAAGCAAATACTGAAATAGTTAAGTAAGCGTAATTAACTTAGGTACGTAGATACCTACTCGTTTTACAGAGTCTTTTCGTATTTATAAAAACCAGTGGAAGTGATATCACACACAACGTTAGTTTGTTCGCTGTAATAATTTGATTTTTGGAAAGTCGCACAAGACACACCAGACCTTAATCTAACTTATTGTATAAACTATGATTGCTCATTTCACATTACAAAGCACCTATATCTCAAAGGTAATTATTTTAAAGGACAAAGAATTGCATATAATATATTAAATTTGGTTCAAATTGTGCGAACAACATGAATCGTGTAAGGCTGGGTATATCCTAGTATCTATGTGTTAAACAATGTAGGTACCTCCCTATATCGTAGGCAACTCGATAATGCATCAAAGCCTTGCGCCTCCATATAGCGAGTTTGAAAGAGGTATGATGTCAACGGTGGGTGGTTATCTTGTTGGAGGATGGAGCGCTGAGTGCGTGCGCGCGCGTGGCTCAGACGTCCGGCCGGAGCAGGTGAAGGTCGACGGCGACGTCGCGGCGCTGCGTGCGCGCGAGGCGCGGGTGCAGCGCGTGCGGCGCGTGCGGCGGGTGCGCGGCGCCGCCGAGCAGCGCGGCGTCCTCGGCCAGCGAGTCGCCGGAGCCGTAGCCGCGCTCCTCCGCGGCGTCGCCCTCGCACCACGACGCCGACCCCGAGCTGCCGGACCGGGACCCGCCCGCGTCCGCATCCGCCTCCGCCTCTGTCTCCACTTCCACGGAACAGCTTGCGCAAACTTCTGAAAATGTAATTTTATTTTAATACACGTAAGTGCCTACTTCTTTTCATTATAAATCTCACGCTGCCTACTTTTAGACAAGCTGGATCCTATAATATGTTACGTCGACTCAAGAGCTACCTAAGGCCCTCGCGTTACTCCTTAAGACTATTATATTTTATAGCATCTACCTTAGCGTTCGTGTTAGCCTAGATGGTTTATTACAGTGACTATCGTCGTAGGCCGTAGGTGTAAGTAAGTGCATTATATTTGAGTACTTACTATCTACCTAAATGAATAGACACCAAATGTTTTACATCTCATACTGGTCAGTGAGACATCCTTATCGGGTGAACGATATGGTATTTCGTTTTAATTACGATGGCAGTAATAATTTTGACATCGACACGAGAAGAAGATGAAGAATACTTAGGTTTTGCCCGCATCTTCGTCCGTGTCCATTTTTGTATTAATAGCAAATATATTTGTATAATTAAAAATCAGCCACTTATAGCTCCCACCTTACAAACACTGTAAGTACCTACTTGTATTTATTAAATAAAGGACCTAAGCCTTAATTAACCAATCCCAAGATAAAACATCGCAATTGTATGTACACATGTACATAGAAAACAAATTATTTACTTATTAAGTAAATATAATATATACCTTTGTACCAATTTCAAATTTCTACTTCAAACTCTACACCACAAAAACATGCTGAATCGATGAAAGGTGTTGTCAAAGAAAATTATTAGGATAAGAAAATATTAGGTATACAGAAATACTCTCCCTCTTATTCAGCGGAGAAAATGTAAACTATTCTTTTTTTTTTTTTATATAAAACATGAAATATTATGTTACCCCTTACCAGATCAAGTAGATTTAAATAAAAGGGTATATATAACACATACAGGGCCGTCTTAAGTAGGTAATGGTAGAGACGCATCCGGATATGCGGTCCTCAGACCTTCCACGGCATTGACTCTGTACCTGCTGAACAGAGGTTGATACTAATACGAATAGGTAATCGAGAAAGACTACAGACGACCCTGTATAATAAAATATATATACCAGAGAAAGAAATATAAGTAAATAGATAACCAAGGAAAATGAGTCGAGATCTAGTAAGTACAACATCTTCATTATTATTTAGTACATTCATGAGGAAGACGTAAATTAGGACTAGGAGGACACAGTACTATGGTAAACATTCCACACATCGATAGGGGTAGGTTTCAGGACTCACGCAGCCGGCCGCGGCCGTATACTGTGCGGCCTTCCCGGGTCGGTCAGAGAGAGGTCGACGACGAATAGTCTTCATAAGATGCTGCAATTTTGTAATATTCGCATATTTATACCTATGGCAACGACGTTCAATTGGTTAAGTTAGTATCACAAATACTAAGGATTATCTTTAACACATCTAGTTACTTTCTGATTCCACTTTAACTACACAACTTCCTAGTAAAATGATTGGGTATAGGTATTGTTATTAGAAAATTAGTTAATTGTGTCGCGTGTTATTGTGACGGCTAAAGGAAGCAATATAGCAACTATGTGTTAACATTTAGGTAGTATCAGAGTAGTAGATAGAAGATACCGACCCGAGCTGTCGGTAGCGAGGCGAGGGGGCGTGTCCTCTCGGTCCGTCGGCACTACGATTACTACTTCGTCGTCTCTGGGGGAATCACCGTTGCGACTTGACGATGTCCTGGAAATATTGATTATTCTATACGACAACAGATACACCAGAATGTATGTACCATGTACCTACTCCACTGCACAACTGACCATGTTAAGGACAATATTGTAAAAATATATTTATAGAACCTTTTGTGGCGGTCAAAAAGGTACCTATGGAAAATGCACGATTCCGGACTACGTCATGCATCGTGTTGAATCAAGGTTTTTGGTAAGTATTTCGTTACTATTTAATATCTATGGTACTTACTTAACTATTACTTTTTTTCTCATGAATCTTGTTCCAAGATCGGAGTACCCTCTGTTCATAGGCCGCTTTTGTGCTATTGGGGGCGCCGATGCCGGCGGGGGCTGTTCGAAGGAGCGCGACACGGGCGAGTTGGGCTCTGAGCACTGCTTGTCCGTGAGCGCGGGTCGGATCCGCACTGAGAGTCCGCCCTCCCCGGAGGTACCGCTTTCCCTCCCATTCGTCCCGTTCCCTGATCTCCGCGATGCCCCTCGATCTTCTTTATACAGTTCTATTAAATGATCCAACTTACTTTCTATATCATCTACCTGGAACATATTATTGATTTGAAATAAGCTATCGGAATATGAATGTCAGAGCCTCGTAGAAGTAAATAGTTAAAGTAGTACGTTATGTTAATGGAATGTATGTTTGTGTACCAATTAATAATAATTGCCAGTGCCAGTCAGGGGTTCCCCATCGAGACTCTCTGTAATGTTGGTGACTATGAAGTGTGAAAACACATAGGGCAGCAAATTTTACTAAAACTTACTTGTCTTTCAATTTTAACTACTCTGGAAGCGAGGCTGATTTTCGATGCGTAGACATCTTTAGCTTTAGATCCTTGTTTGCCAAGTATTTGGTCTAACCTGTGGGTTTGGACAAAATATGCATAACTACAAATTCTAATCGATGCCTTTGGAAAATTATCTTGGAATAATTATTGGTTTCATGTATTTTTATAATGATTTATTTTTATAATTTGTGATACTTACAATGTAGGAATGCAATTTGCCCATCTACTAGCCAATGATTTAAGAAGGCATTTTTTGATTTAGTACTTAAGTATATGACGAAGCATTCGCCAGGCGACAAATATGCTTAACATGTTAGACAAGCATATAAGTAACTTGATGTATCATCGACGGATGTATAAAACCACTTCAATCATCTAGCTAGACAACTAACATGCTTCCAGTAGGTATAAAACTAAACAGAAAACACAATCTTCAACACCTTGTGGGTGACTACACATCCATACTTCCCTAAATACTTATTCCTAATAATCGAATGAGAAATAGCATAGGAAAATATATTTATAAATAAAAAATTATTCTTTTATATAGGATTAGCAACATTTAGAATATCAAATATTATGCAAGCTAATTTAGTAAAATAAAATCAATGTATAGGTATATTGTTTTCCAATAACAATATCCTCCGAAGTAGCACAGCGTTTTGTTTTATTACTATACTGTTCCCCATTCAAATCTTAGTACATAGAATATAGACAAAGACACGAAAACAACGGCAGTGTTAGCTATAAACGTATCGCTATTAACTTTAACGAAGGTTCTAGGTACCACTGATTACGAAGATGATGAACATTCCTACAGCCAAGACAGGCGAATACTACATCAGAATGTAATTTTTAATCAGATGATAATGTTTAGCGTAATATAATCGAGTCGATAGATTGTCACCGATTGGTGAAGTCAATAACGGTCTTAATGACATCGATCTGCGATCCACTGTTTTATCTATGTCATATTTATATGATAATGTATTGTAATATCCCCCTTATTCTATTTCAAAGTATCGACGTCGTCGGTTTTGGCTGTAAAAATTGTTGGGTCTAGGAATTTTAAGATTTTCGAACAGATTGTATTCATTGGTATATTCGCAAACAAAAATAATAGAACTATTGCTAAACTACAATTAAGAACAAATTAATTAAATACCTATTATTTTAGAGTGCATCTGAAAAATAGTAAATCGAGGCGAAAACTACAAGTGGTGTTACCGTGCTCAAGTAGTATGTGGGTGTCTAAAATACAGATAATATGTATAGTACCCATATAAGTATGCTCTCTATTTTCGTCTGCCACAGAATACTTGCTCATAATATAATGCACATTAAGCAGCGAAGGTGATATTGCTATAAGATGACATAGTGCAGGCATCTAAACTCCATTAATTAAAACACGATATATTGGGAATAAACGCACCCGTAGCCGCACATGAAAAAATGTCTGCCCGAGTGATACTGTTTGAATTTACCATAGACTAACACCCATATTTATAGAAGATTGGTGGAATTAGAGAAGATAAACATAGGGTTTCGAAAGAAGATAAACATACATTCTTAGAGTTTGCACCTCTAAAACCATTTAGTACGTCTACTTATATTTTTCAAACTTTCATGTGCCTACAAAGTAAGATCAATATAATATATTACATATAAGTAATGAATATGATCCTTTAGAAGAAAATTAAATTAAAAAATATTACTTAAAATCTCACTCTAAAAATATTTAATAAATTAGGTGAGTTTACTCCCATATATAACAAAAAACAAGTGTATTTTGATGAAAATTTTCGGTTATAAGGCCTATGCAGATGATTTAATATTGCTTCCACATTTTTTATTTGTAATGTTTTTTTTTTATATTCTCATATTTATCGAAAGCAAGTTATTCCAAAAGCGCGATTTCATAATATTTCATCTGCGCAAACCTTATACGAGTAATGCATTGTGAAAGTGAATTTGAAAGATAAGAATAAAGGAAGAGCTCCAAAATCTCTTACATTACACTGAACTTGCAAATGATAAGGAATGATAAATTGAGGGCAAAAAATAACCGTTAAGAACATTTTTAGATACGCCTGCTTTACGATGCGCTCAAAATGAACGAAACATTATTTTTAGGAGATTAACAATAAAAATGCAACCTTGACTCTTTGACCATGTTGCATATCTCCTAGTGAATATAATATTATACGAGTACTACATTTGTAAATATCACGATATTACCTACATTACACTGTGCTGATTCGATTCCACTGTAGGTACTTTTACGCCATAATTAATTGCGTGGTTAGTTATGAATGAATGTCATCGTTACGGTAAATACTTAGATCTTAATGGGCATTGGCTAATTTTGTCTTTCACGTGGCGTTTAGGCTGATGATGATCGGTGAAGATGGCTGCCAGCGGTGCTGGGTACGCGGCGCGGCGCGGGCGCACGCGCGCCCTTCCCCGGCTCACCTGTATTGTAGGTTCTTGGTTCTGTTTAGCAGGTCAGCGTGCCCCGACGAGTATTGCTCTATCACATCTTTCACGTCGTAAGGTTTCAACGCTTCTCTAAATCTCTTCCGTGCGACAAAATACTTGAGCTACACGGAAATAAAACATATCCTGATGGCCAATGGTTCAAATAGACTTGTTAAATTTTTTTAGAATGAACATGATTAGATAAAGATACCTACCTACATATTATATCAAAGTGACAATTCTATTCCTGGTAACAGGTTAGTTAGTTTCATGAAACGCATAAAAATATGCATAAATAACCGTGGTATGATAGGTTACACACCCGGCACCTAGATTACTCTTTTATTTATATTACTTTGAAGTTTCACAGGGTAACTTACATGTTCTTCACTAATATGAAATGAAATTGATGAATTTGCGGATTAATTATACGGAACACTTATACTAATGGACTTTTACCGAGTAGGCAGCCATGCAGTTCCTATCAATAGAGTACCTAGTATGTACCGGGCACTATTTTTTTAACTAAGCTACCCACTTATGGCATTCTTGATAAATTGTATGCCTTTGGTAGGTGTTTGTTACGCTTGAGCACTGAGACAACATTTTTAGGTAGATGTTGTCGGTTCAGTCCACTTTAGGTGCTAGTCCTGTCGTGGTTCTACTATGTATACTATCAATGTAGATTCTGTATTGGAGTGGAGTGAGATATCGAGCATTCATTGGAAGTTCTCAGTGTAGAGGCCGCATAAAAATCGCTTCACATTGTGTTACCGCGTATTTGATATATGAAGAAAATTCAAGGGATTGTCCACATATTTTTTTTAATGCTAAGTGCAAGCACAGTGTAAAAAGCTATTCTTAATCGTGGTATCTAACTATGCCGTTTTCTAGATAACCATGAAGGTACTTAGCAGGCAACGGTCTAGTTTATTTTTAGGATGGTATTGATAATAATAATAACATACCTACAAAATCCAATAAGATTAAGTTGGTTTGGGCGCTACAATTTTTATTTGAAAAGTTTAAGTACAAGTTTATGAAATAAAAAACTAATGTAGTCAGGTATATGTTAGAGTATCGAGTAGCATAAGAGCTTTTAGCGATTTCAAGGCAGCCATGTAATGTACTGTAGTTATGCATTATGTATAGCGTTGCACACACTAACTACTGAGGTAGTATAAAGGTATTAAAGATGCCAACTGCGACTACAAAGATAACAATACAAGACACAGTCGGTACACAGTCCAGACGCAAGGTATAAAGTAGGTAGAAAGGTAAATGGTAGTGCATGGTGTCGGAGGGCTCGCTGGCGGCTGCAGTACCTAGTCTGGACGTTTTTCACTCGGCCCAGCAGGTCCACATGCCCAGCCGAATACTGTTCAATAACGTCCTTGACGTCGTATGGCTTTAGGGCTTCCTTAAACTTACGTCTGGCCACAAAATACTTCATCTGTTAGAATTTAACAAGTATGTGAGTAACGAACGGATATTCATCACAAAACTCTCTCGCTTCGATAAGGGAGTTACATTATACAAAGATTTTGAATTAAGTTCACTCAAGTCCACACTGCCACCACCCTTTTACTGTCGAATTTCATAATGAAAAATCTATGTTTTTTTTTGCACCATTTAGGAAATAACTGGTCATATACCGACGACTCTATTTATGTAATATTCTTTGATGCATAATTAATTTATCAAAGCTAATATTATTGGTGATTGATAATGCATCCGACAAAAAAAAACAAAACAATATCATGTAGATAATATTAATTTTAATCTAAATAAAAATCAATTACATATTTAAGTATCTACTTGAAATGTCTGTGACAGTCAATGAAACGAATACAAAGCTGCTGCTATAATTATACCTATATACATCTACCTATTTTCGTGTACTTTCGTCGCATTGTTTCAGATGTTACGTTTACTAACTCTATCAGACTTTCCCTAAAGCACCAAATAAGCCATGAGTCGTAATAAATGCACCATTAGACGCCTTCAGGCAACAAGGAAAATGTTCTGGGTTTGTTTTCATTGTAAGCATTGTACGAATGTAGAGAGTTTTGTGTTGTTATTTTATGGAATGCTTGACATTTGTTTTGGTATGTAAATCTGGGATATAAATAAATTAATAATTAACTATATCATTGACAGTTCTCCAAATTTCAGAATACGCTTTAACCAGTGGCTTTAACGAAAACTGTTGTTGTAAGTATGAACAGAATGTTACGTACCTTTCTTATAAATCGTATGGCGGCCTTGTGTCGTGGCGTCAGTGACACACAGCGCGGCTCCTCGTCCTCGTCTGCGCAAAAAATTCAATTTAGTAGAAATGCTACAAATTAAATACAACGTGACCTCAATAAACAAAGATTGGCAAAGATCTACAAGTCAGACTGAATTTAGCCATCTGAAAATATTTTTAGTGATCTAGGTTTGATGTATCTAATACAAATATAAAATAATAATATTATAACGACATGTTTTTAAGCATTTTATTTGTTTGTTTTATATAAGACATTACTGTCATATATGGTTCATTAAAAAAGGAAAATAGTTTAACAGGAAAAACCAAAATAGGTATTTTTGTTAACTCTTACTTATAAAAATGTGTTAGTTTGTAAATTTGATTGAGCCTCACGCAAAAATGGCTAAACGGATTTAGTTGAAATTTGGTATAAGACACATAACTACAAGATAGATATTTATTTGATTTTTAAGTCAAGCCAGGGGAAGCCGCGGGTAAAGCTAATCGATAGTTTTTACGTATTATGTTAATATAGTTAAAAATTACATTGTAAGTAATTTAATACACATTACTCCCTTACATAAGTGTAATAAGTAACCGTTTAAATTATTATGGAGGAAGGTATACCTAGTAGTGCAGTTGAAGAAATGTCTTACGTTTGTCACGTAAGTATACATTTTTAAAATTAACTGTCACCAACGTTAATTATGTACGATCTTTACCGTTGATAATTCCCACACACCCACACACACACACTTACAGGGTTGTCACAGGATTTAAATTCCAATCCTTGTGGATAAGAAGACGATATCGTGTAAATTTATATTTTAACTTAATAAATGCAGTAACATTTATTTAATTAATGTGATGGTTTTAGGGGGATAGGTATATAATATCGATAAAGTAATATATTTTAATAATCACCAAGATCTTCACAAAGCACACACGACAAAATTCACAAAATCTATGTTGATATACTGTCATAAAAACAAAGCCGTGTTTATGTCATACCTATTTTACTATTTCTTTTTTATCATCAGTATGTTCAATAAATATATTTATTATTACGATGGTTTGCCTTTTATTATTTCCACTAGACGATTAACAGATAGGTATCATTTTATACTTTTTTTAAATTGACAACCTGATCTCCATCATTAGGTACTTTTATGTAACTTTTGTGTTTATGCACCTATTGGTTCCAAGTATTTTTTTCCAAGTGGAATATTATATTTCCATTCAGTTATGATATACATAGGTATTATAATCATACGTCTGAATTGAATCATCATACAAAAACGCAGCCCTGCTCAATATGGTAGGTACTACCATAAATATTTACCTAATTGAAATCGAAATGCTCGAAGTACCTACGTATTAGATACAAAGTTCGATGTTTGCCTTCTCCTTCACTCCATAACTATCTGAAACCTCGCTGGGAATGATGACCGACTCGTGCGTGTGCCTATTTACCTACACCCTAATTACACTAACTATTGATTTACTGTCACACTATCATACGTAAACATCAAAAGGAAAAGTGTTATACCCATGTAGTTACGATGTAAAATGTGTAGAGATAATTATTTTAAAATCGCTTCGCTATAATATAGAATTATAAATGAGGACATTCGTAGACGATAGAGTAACTGACATAGCTCAAGGGATTTCAAAGTTGAAGTGGCAGTGGGCGGGTTCTAGAATGGCGACCACGAGCCGGAAGATGTAGTGTAGGACGGCCCCCCACAAGGTGGACCGATGATATTACACGCGTCGCAGGAAGCCGGTGGATGCGAGTCGCGGAGGACCGGGATGTGTGGAAGTCATTAGGGGAGCCTTATGTCCTGCAGTAGACGTCTTTCAGCTGATGGATGGATAGAAAATCAAGACCACTACACTAATTAATTTACTACAAAACTGTTATGATTGGTTTATAAATAATATTAGAGAGTATCCTCGGTAATCGAAATTATTTAGCTTACAAAAACCCGTTGCCTCGTGGGTGAGCCGTCGAGCGTAGCTTATCCCATGTCCGACGTATATAAGTAGGTGTATTGTGTCCAAATATATCACTCTTCGAGAAAGAATTATGAGCCAACAAACGTATTGTAGGTTCCATAATATTTTGTTTGTGAGAGCACATGGCAAATCATATTGGCAAACGTTTCGCGTTATTTAGACCCCATGAGCTGCATCGGAGTTTATATGTTTTAGTAAGCTTATAATTTTACTTGCTGGATTTGCAAACTGTTACGCAGAAAACATTCAACATAAAATATGTTGAGTTACTTTAAGGAACTAAAACACTATTTAGTAACAAACCTTATTTATAACTTATCTGACAAAATTAGTACGCGCTATGTGTCTGATAAGTTGTAAAAAATGTTTATCAGCAAATAGTGCTGCAAGCAGGTCCGAAGAATTTTAATTGGGAGTGTCAGCCATAGGTTACCTCTAAAATCTAGCGTTACTAAGCGATTATTTTCTTCTGGATACATAGTAGAAACACCCTAGTAAAAACACAGTGTTGTAAAAACTATGCAGAATTACCGTTTAAATGTGTAATAAATCACACATTCTGTAAATTTGTACCTATTTAGTAATGCTACTTATTGGATTTAAATATATTACTTGAATTTGACCGCGATATATCTTTTACTTCGTTATTTTGGAGTATACGAGGGCAGGAACTCCGTCCTATTTGCCTCTTTAGTGGGGTCTTCGTTGTTTCACACCACAAGCGGTTCGCACCATGGTGTGAAACGACGAAGTGTACTTTTTGAAGGCGCTGTTTCACACCATGGTGTGAATCAGCCAATGCTTTTTTAGACTTCGTCGTTTCGCACCATGGTGTGAATCAACCCAGGACTCTTTTTGGCTTCGTCGTTTCGCACCAATATCAAAAGTTTGAAAATATAATGTGTTTTTGTACAGATGGGTAGAAAACTGTTATTTGATAAAATGAATAGTGCAATAAAATACAAAATAGGTATATAACTTAGCTTTTTTGTTATTGGATAAAGTATTAATACGAATCAAAATAATTGCATTTTTTACTTAAAGGTATAAAAGAGAGTAAATATTAAAAATGTAAACGATAAATAATCACAGATGAGGCGGCGGGGGGGGGGGGTCTATTACCCTTTTACATATAACTAATTAGATAATATCACAGGTAGATTTTTACTACATAGCCATTATGCTTACATAATTAAAGTAATAAAATCACAGGCTGAGCTGTATGTGTGTAGTGTTTGAACGTCTCAGCCGTCATCCAATAAGTTCGGCTGCAAATGTGACAAGACCCAACATTTTGGCTTTAGCCACAAAATGCGGCTGAAGACAAAATACCTAGCACCCAACAATTTTTACTTCTAGATTCTTATGGCTGGTGATATAGTGTATTATTTATATTAAATGCATATCTAGCAACTAATTACTATGATGATTTTTTGATGAAAGTTTATTATAAACGAATAATTTAGTTAACTATTCAAACAAATAATATAATATATGTATATATATTCAAACTAATACAAATCACTCAAATTTACAAAACAACGTGAACACCACCACTCTCTGAATATAAACTCCGTACTGTAACCTTAAAGATAACCCAATGGCACGCAAAATAATAATATAATTGTTATTTGCCAATCAGAAGCATGTATTCCTAGCCCAGAATAATTTTATTGTTTACTAGCTGTTTCCCGCGACTTCGTCCGCGTGGTATTGAACAAAGATAACCGTTGACAACAGCCTGCTCGCCCATTCTGAGCCCGTGGGACGCATTGCAGGTTGTTGCTATCAAACTTAATCAGGCGCTGCGCTGCAACATTGGTTTTAATTTTTTTTCGTGAGATTCTATTTTTTTTCTAAAATAAAAGTAGCCTAAGTTACTCCTTGTTCCATCAGCTATCTGCCAGTGAAAGTCCCGTCAAAATCGGTCCAGCCATTTCAGAGATTAGCCGGAACAAACAGACAGACAGACAGACAGACAGACAGACGGACATACAGACAGACAGACAGACAAAAATTGTAAAAAATGTTGTTTCGGTATAGGTAACGTTTATACATCCAAATGCACTTTGTAAAAAGCGGTTATTTTAATATTACAAACAGACACTCCAATTTTATTTATATGTATAGATTTGACGAGTGACTATTCACGAAATGGATTACTTTAACCTGAGAATTTTAGAGCGTCCCCATATGTATGCATTTTTACGGGCACATTATTATCTTAAATTTATTGATTTTATTGGGTTAATTATTATTATACGTGTTGTTGTCTCAAATATCAAAACTAAGTCTTTAGTACAATATTAATTACGTTGCTGCACTACATGATCTTATCTTTAGTGATCTTTCATTTATACATAATTCTGGCTTCCCTAGGTGCCAGATTATGAATGGATGAATAAATAAATAAATAATTCCATGAACGACTTTTGTGCATGCTTATATTTTATTGAATAAATAATAACAAAATATCATTGGTGCGAAACGACGAAGCCAAAAAGAGTCCTGGGTTGATTCACACCATGGTGCGAAACGACGAAGTCTAAAAAAGCATTGGCCGATTCACACCATGGTGTGAAACAGCGCCTTCAAAAAGTACACTTCGTCGTTTCACACCATGGTGCGAACCGCTTGTGGTGTGAAACGACGAAGACCCCTCTTTAGTATAGGCGTATACAGAAATTGTAATGCCACATTTAACTACCACACAAATAACTTCAAAATAAAACAAAAGGAAGATAAGAAACAAATTGTAGTTTCTTTTCAATCGGGTCCTTGCCGACGAAGGCCGACGGCGAAGAACAAAAGCTGTACAGACTTATACGGACAGATATTATTCGCTACGCTATTCGGTGTAATACAAATGGGTTTATGTAATCAGCGATAGCTGGTTTGTCGTAAACACGAGAAGGTCGTAAGGACGAGAATATGTATTTATAAATTAACAACGATTTAGGGATTTGTTAAAAAATATTAAGTACTCACTTAAGTATTTAGTTTATGATCACAGTCCACACATTGCATTTCCTTTTTGTTGCATGCATATTTTTGCTTTAGAAGAGTAGGGCACCTACTGAAATCATGCTGTTATAGCAATAGGTACGTTGAGAAATATTAATATAGGTAGGTACTTTAGGATTTAATAAAATTAGGCCATATACAATATTGTAAATGTCTTCGTAACATTTTATATGGTAGGCACATACGCAACATTTTCAAATTGATATCATTGAATTACTACAATTACATAAAATGTTGTTACTTCACGACATTTACTTAGTTTTAGGAATGTCTTTACGAACTACTTACACAACAGTTTGCTTTTTCGATACTCGAAATTATGTAAAAATACAGTACCTACCTATTTCTAATAGAAATAGGTGCATCTGATAGGTAGACAACAAGTAGGCCATCAACGAATATACCCTAAATGTATTATAAGCACGTGTCAATAGCAATTGAATTAGTTAATTCTTTTCTAGACAATCGACATAATTCTAAGTTCTAAGTGTAGATACATGTTCGGAAGTACAGAACATAGGTACACTAAGTAAGTCATCACATACACCTAATGAAGATATATTAAGCTACTCGAAAGCGACAGTAAGAGCATGTCAACAGACGAACAATTTGTCTAACACAGAAATACAGCTAGGTGTATATTGCGGCGTTCTCACTTCTTACCCTCGGAGTTTTTCTTGGAGAGGGTCGTCTCCGCCACCGAGTCTTCGCTGTGTGACGGGTTGCCGGGTCGCGCGCGCCCTGTGCGCCCGCGTCGCGCGCCTGCCGAGCCACACACACTCTCACTTCGACACTGGACCCACACTCTCTGACCTACACACTACAACCATTTAGAACCGGGCTTTTATCTCTGATGTACCTACTTACAAATTTTTATCTAATTGAAACACAGGCGAACATTTATTTGCAAAATATAAGTTGCCTCAAAGTTATTTGTAGTACAAAGACGAATGAACAATCTGAATTGCATTGTACTAATATTTCTTTAAACAATATTTATACTGTGATGACGTATTCAAAATAGAACCAAAATGATTTAGGTATGTACGGCATTAAATGTTGTAATTTTTTATTTTCAAATTCTATTATCAACTCAATCACTCGACACTTGTAAGCGTCAGCATTTACGATCCCTCTAGAGAAAGATAATTTCCCTGTTTCATAGTTCGTAGGTATATTTACAATGATCGTTAAAATATCATAATGTTTTTCATTGCGACAAAGCTCTACTATAGTATTTCTATAGATACTTTTAACAAATACTCACAGTTAATCCTTACAAAAGTTCTAAATTACTGTTCCATTTCTGTTTAAAGCAATCATTATGGCTCAAAATATGCGGTTTGTATCCTATTATCTGATAAACTCGTTTTGAAATGTCAACTAATGCAAAATGGGCTTAAATAAGTAGTATTTTCCAGATTAAATTTTCTGCACCGTATGGCTTATGCTAAGTAGGATTTGCCTTTCATCTTGTTTTATATTACAGGGCTGTGGAAAGCGTCGGGGTCGGAAATCCTTTTATAGGGTATTTTATCAAGAAAGTATAGTGATTAGTTATATAGGGCCCACCTATGAGGCGCTGCCGGTTGCACAAAAACTGATACGCTTTCGTGGGTCGGTAACTTTATTTATAAGAACTAAGACTTTAAGGCCACATATTTAATCAATAAGTTTTGTTATTAAATATCAATGATAAAGAAAAGGCGCACTGCAATGCTTATCGCCTTTTTTAGAAATTAATTACTTGACCTTTAGTTTAAATTAAGTTTTATGATTTCGACCTGAAGAAACAGCTATAACGAGGTCAATGCAGCGGTTGCCATTTAATGTCTCAGGCAAACTATCGATCCATTCTTCGTCTCTTTCCGTCTAATGTGCAAAGGCTTTATGAATGTAGCGTATATCCATTTAAACAATAAGTGGTAATGTTGTAGGTGAAGTCACACTTTATATGTCTAACCGCCATTACGAATATCGGGATTCATGATGAGCAGGTTTTTAATTTAATTTATAGGAGAAGAGCAACGTTAAAATTAATTTAGAAATAAAAAATGTCAAGTATCGCAAGGAATATTTGCATTCGGATAATATTACAGATAATGGATAAGTGATTGATATATCCCTGCCGTGAGATGGGTGTGAATATTGATTTACAATTGGCGACACTAGCTCTGTGGGCCACACATAAGCTCCTGGAATGTCTTGATTCAGTAAAACTCACGATATGCGCAAGGTCAGGGCGGAAATTTGATGATGTAGTTATACCTAACACAATTATTAGTTACTAGATGCGCCCGGCGGTGTTACCCGCGATAAAAAGTATGAAAAATTAAAACATCTATCCCACGGGAACCATACATTTTACCGGGATAAAAAGTGCCTATGTGTTATTCCAGACTATAATCTATCTCTGTGCCAAATTTCATCAAGATCCGTTCAGCCGTTCGGGCGTGAAAGAGGAACAAACATCCATCCATCTATCCATCCATCCATCCATCCATCCATCCATCCATCCAAACTTTCACATTTATAATATTAGTATAGAAGTATAGATGACGACCGTCGAACAGATGCATTCCAGGTCGATTTGGAGTAAACTCAAAGGGAGAAAGGATGCTCACATAACGCATATCTATTAGAAAAGATTTTGTTGAAAGTACACCTGCCTCTAGACCGAGTAATGGCAACAGTTCTATGTCGGTAGGTGCATACCTAGTTGGTAAACAAAACTGCGGGATAGTGTAGGAAACTGACTGTGTTTTTATGACAGCAAAGTTGTTTACTCTAGCCAAAGGCGTTTCATGTTTTTATGATCACAGAATAGCCACTGGGGGTTATCTCAGTTTTATTACGAATTAAGTTTCCGACTAACACAAACACTTTTAATTCACCTTTTTTGTTCTTTAACAACGTTCATATGAAATTGTTTATTTTTTCGTAGGTATACTAAATAATAAGGTAGGTTACTCAATTCAGTATCTTAACACTTTCCTACAATTAGGTATGCTACACATATTGATGAGTAGTTAAGAATATTAAACATTACCTGAAACAAGTGAACTAAGTTTTATCTTCATATCAATAATTGTTCTAGCCTAATTTTCATAAATAGATTAAGCTTATCACTTTCGTAATAAGTTAAAAAATACCTACAGATATTTTACAGAATTCCTATGAGCTATCTGGCATGCATAATAAAAAATGCAAAGCGGTGTAAATTAGTTGTTTTTATTTTATACGTAACCGAACATAAAATGATAAGCTCTGAAGGAAGCCATTCCAGTAACATGAGGTCGCTTGTACATCTGGAAATTCATTGTGTGAACCGCGAAGTATGATGCTAAATGAACTTAACTCTTGCTCGAGTTCTTATACATTTGTTATTCTCACATCCCTCTACGCTTAGCACTTACTATACGCGGAAGCGATTGGTAGATATTTAGAAGCCACTTCGTCAAATGTAGGTAGATATGTGAAGCTTCTTATTGCGATACAAGTAGGTACTGTAAAGTTCTCGAAGCGATATTTCAATCTACGCGGGTGCATTTTTATTTCAAAAAAGTGAAAAATAACAGAAGGAAGTAGAAGGTAAGTAGGATGTCAACAATCGTGTCTGCAGCTACGGGACGTAGCAATAATCGGCAGAGGGCAGACGGTCTGCCGGCCGCCCCGCTACGTCAACATGTCCCATTTCGTGTATTCACATATTTCTGGAAAGTATTTGCTAATAAGAATCAACAAGAAACGCAGCAGAAGTTTATCGACTGTAATATTGTCATGCCATAGTGCCGTCTAAAAGATTTTTAAGAGAACCTTGAAAGCAGCTTTTCCAACAATGGAGTAGGCAACACGCACGGTCCCCGCCCGGCGTATGATTATCTATGGAACAGGGCAATAAATGACGTCACACTCCATTCCACTAAACTCTTCGCATGTCACATACACTGCACAACACTGCGCTAATTAAAATGGCTCGTCAGTATAGACGGTGTGGATAAATTGTTACCTCTCTGTTGTGTTAGCAATTGAAAAAAAGTTGCGATTCGAGTGCACGGCGTTTAATGGCTTGTAGTATGGATGACAAATGTGGCGGCAAACTGGTTATGTATTGTTCAATATTTAAATTTTCCAGTGGACTCGTTTGACGTGAATCTTCTATTGAATTTGTCTGCAACAGTTTTCAATGTGTTTTCGTTTCTAAATTTAGTCTTCTTTGCGTATTGTATTATATCATGATGAAAGCTAATTTGGGTCCTTGTGAAACCTGAAGCTAATTGTATAATCTTGTCCGTGATGAAATGATAAAAACGGGAATGCTTGTATATGTAAGATAACAAAGAAAAGGTTTATTATCAAGTAAAAAAATAATACGAGGTTGAAGTAAGAACATGAGGTAATCGTCGTTTCCGTGATGTCAATTTATGAGGCGTATAAGTATGATTATGTTGATCGCGTGCTACTTTTATGAATATTAGTTTAAACATACACTTAAGTGGATAACTTTTTATAAATGTGAGTTTATTACGTGTGCTATTTTACGTAATCATAGTTTACAGGTAGTAGGTATCTCACTAGATATACATAAACAATGTGAGTAGTAATGGACAATAGAGGCTTACCAAGGTTCTCAGCGCTGGCGTTGACGTCGTATCTGTGCGCGGGCTTGGAGTGCGGCGCGGGCGAGTGCAGCGAGGTGCTCTTGTGCCGGCGGATCGTCGGCAGCCGCGACACGAACGATGCGTTGTTCTTGAACGATGCACTCATCACACGACTGTTCAACACACGGACACGTATCACTATCGGATGCTAGACTAGAGATGTCTGTAGAATGCTTGCCGACCAGCGGCACGCTCGTGGGTGACGCACATTGAGAACGTAATGAATCATAGGTACATTTTTCTGTACAGATCCCAAACTTTTATTTGAATAATTAATTATTTGATTTGGATTGCAGTCGTAAGGTAATGCAGGTGCCGTGTTGAATTATTACCTGGTCTGTGGGCTCGGCAGCGGCACCTGGTGTATCTTCCACGTGGCCACGCTCATGGAGTGTTCGTCCGCCGCGTAGCAGCGCCACAGCGCCTGGATGAGCGTGGCGGCCGGCTGCCGTCGCCGGATCATGTGCTTCTGGCGCTGCTGCTGCTGCACTTTCAGCGCAAACCCAGACCCCAGGATACCCTATAGTTACACATAATATATCTTGCTATACATTAGGGTAGAGGTAAGTATTTTTAGTCAATAAAATTGGGTTCTTGCAAACACACCCACACCAGTCAGTAATTTATTTATTAACATAGAAAAGAACCTAAATAATGAAACAAATAAATTAATATAAAAATCAAACTTACTTCGGTAGTTTACGTAGAAAATTATAATTTAAAAAAACTGTTTAAACTGAAGTAACACTTAAATTAGTCATACACTTAACGCCCAGATTGAATTAAGTAACAAATGATATAGTGCAATTGGTTCTCACAGCGGGGAGCGCGAAGAACGATATCCCGAGGAGTGCGCAGAAGGAGGCGATGAACTTGCCCTGCCAGGTCTGCGGCACCATGTCGCCGTACCCCACCGTGCACAGCGTGATCTGCGACAGCGCAACACTCTACAACTCCCGCTCTACCGCTTTTAACACTGACGCAGATTTCACAGGAATTATATATACTTGAACAGATTTTGGGCAGGTAGTATATATTGGGTCAGCGTTTATATAATTATGCTATATGTTGCTGCTATTCAAATTCTATTATGAACATTTAAAAAATAATGCCAAATCGATTCCAACCACCCATTACCAACGCGAAAAGCATTTGTCTAAATATTATGTATAGTTTGCGGTGGTCTGTTACATTTGTCTCATATCATATTGTATACGACTTTATAATAAAAAAATAAATATTTGGACAAATAACGTATTACAGTTCAAAGCGTAGATACTCACAACTCCCCACCAGAGTGCTTCCGCAAAGTTCTTAAACTTTGTGTCTGCAACATCTTTTTCAGCTAAGTAGACCAGAAAGGACGCGAATATCAAACCAAGGAACCCTATATACAGTGTAGTTATTAATTCCTGCAACAAAAACAAACATATTTTGTAGAAATAAGCTGTCCCGACTCTACTATACAGTGCGATAAAGATCAAACTTTGGGAATGGTCAGGGCCGTAGCGATAAATCAATAAGTTAATCTAGTCAAATGCTTCAGAGCCGTTTTAATGTTCTGTTGATGAATAAAATCTGACATTCAGTGAAAGCAGGAGTGGGCAACAGCAGGTACGCGATATTATCTGCGGGTGTGCAGAAACGAAACATGTTTAGTTATATTTTTATTTCGCGTTTTAATTGACTATTCCGCAGTTTGGCTGTAATAAAACACATTAGCGATATTTTTTCGCAATGCGTAGTAATATTTTTTCATTGGCAGCGTAACATAGAAAGTAGTTTAATGATCCGTGTAAACAGTGCCTAGTTTATAAAAAAAACATTATCCAGATGAATGTCCATGCCTCTATAGCGACAACACTAGGCAGCATTTACTCCTCACGTTGCAAAGCCTATGCATGCATTTCGACTTCCGTGAAAACATTCCGTTTTCACTTTACAGTTTCCTGTGTTTACTGCTCACTTCTTTTATTTATATATTAATCGCTGACCTACTATTTCCTCGCTCGTTATCCTTAGGGAATGTCTACGTTGAAAAATAGCCTACTTATATTTTAACAACACTTTTCGCTGCTTATCTACTTACCCCTTGCCCTGCGCCGTTATCTAATTTTGGAAGGGATTATAGCATTATACCGTAACATGATTAGAATGTTTGAACAACATAAGTGTTTACAATACAACAGAAAGATAAAAAAATATACCTAAAAATGAAAGTTGAATGTATTTGAACGGTGAAATGTGAATTCCTTGAATGTGTAAGCAGTTAGGCATTGATTTAAACCCATTTTTTACGTAATAAGCAGCTATTCTGGGCCACTGTCAGGCTGCCCTGTGAGGATTAACTTATCAGAACATCTAAATAACATTTTTCACTACCTGGGAATCGAACTCATGACCTCAAGTCACGATTAGCAGACCGTGCTAGAGTTTATATTTACCAGTTCATAAATAGATGTAAACACAGTATTATATTTTTTCTGCAGTGCACTAACGGAATATTTATCACCTTGCTTTACGACGAAGGAACATTATGAGGAGATTTGTACGTCTTATGAAATACTAGGGCACGTAAAATATGTGCCCGCGGAGGAATGCGCCATTGTGCGCGGTGACCGATGGCGGAAGGAATGGGAAAAATGCGAAAATTCTACTTCCACACTTACCGAGAAGTCCTACCCAACATTTGTATTTAATTTTTCAAGTTTGTTATTCAAACGAGAGTCTCATCAATCTTTTCAACAGATTGCCAGGGGATGCAAAAGTTTCAGCGTACTTCGAAAAAAAACTTTACTTCCTACCTATTAATGTATCAATGATTTCATCTTCTATATCCTACCATAAAAATGCGATCCAATCTAAAATTACAAGAAATACCCATATCCTGGTTAAAACCTCCCGAAACCATAAAAGCCCAGAAGGCGGAATTTGACCAGTAAAATTGTTACTTACTCTAAAATATTGGACGAGAATCTTGGTAGGTATCGGGCACGTCCCCTGTGGATACAAGCTCCGAACACGTATAAACTATTCACGACATAAACAGCCGAATAAAAGCAGTCCGTATAAAGGTACGTAGCTGTAGGTATTAGAAATTAAATTAACACCCGCTTGCATTTGCAACGAGATTGTACCTATGTAGCGTCAGTTGCTTTAGAACGAACCATTTCTAGAGTCAATATTGTAGAGGGAGCGAAGAAATGTGGCAACTGGTGCGCTTCATTTTCTCTGCATTGTGATCATACAACATCAACTTGAACCACTAGTGTCGACGGACACTGGGTTTACACCTACACGTAAGGCGGGAGGAAATTGCGGCGAGAACCCAGAAACGCTTACTCACCAGCGATAGATCTATAAGACGCTAATTGCCTTCGCTGAACGCGTCATAGACGGGCTCCCCATACAAATAAGCTGGTATTTTATGTAACAGATGAAGACTGCATGTATCGAGTGTGTCTAATTTGGTTTATCGGTCTCTGTTCATCCACGTACCTACTCTATTTTTATTATTTTAGTGCAATACAAACACGCATATTCTTTTGACGCGTATCAATGAAACGGAAATAGCTACAACCACGTTTCAGTTAATAATAGAAGTCATTATATTTTTTTGCGTATTGCGTCAGATGTTTGCATGACTTAAATATGAATTAACTTTTGTTATAGCGATCATTTTTTTAGATATGTAGGCTTTACACTTTATCGACACAGCAATAGCGACGCTGCACGACTGGCTGTGTATAAATGAATTATATATTGATAGGTATGTAATAACGTAGGCTGCAAAAGGAATATGGAAATACAAAACATGGCGCATCGACCATCTACTTGGGGTTATTGCATATTTTAACTGAACAACAAATTTCCCACAGAGGAAAACAGTATCCGTTTTGTAAGATTATATTGGCCTATTTTTATGCAGATTTAATGTAATATAGACGTAGGTATAGCATATTCTCGTATGAGATTGTAATTTATAATATTGTTACGCGAGTAGTTATAGAGTTCGTTAGTGTGCAGCAAAATTGGCTGCAGAGTGAATTATGATCATCGGTGCTGTCTGGCGGGAATTTCAGTCCCGTTTCAGTTTCAGGAATTAAATAGAGCATGGTTATTAGGTAGGTACTATTATTTCGTCTCATAGATAATGTTTAAGAATTTATATTCAAGGCCTGTTTCACAATCTCATTAACATTAGTTACAGCAAACTATTTGTTGCGTAAATTCGTATAAAAATGTTCTACTTTGAAATTTACTAACACCTCTACAAGAATAGTGAAATGTTTTTACGTGTGAGCTCTTGTGTAATAAAATAACGCAGACGCGTACCGTATCGTAGGTAGGTATGTACGTTACGTATACCATTACGTTTATGTTATGAAAATCTTAACTTTGGCATAAGTATTTAGTAATTAACAAATTGGTAGAGTTGTACTTAGCTGCTTCCATAAATTAATCAAAGCCAATACTTAATAATTGAGATTTTATGATAAACGAGCACGCTGACAATCGATTATGTTTAGAAGATTGACTGCTCGGAGTACGTAGTACGTATGTAAGTAGGTATATTTAAAACTATATGTACGACTATATATTTTATAGTTTTAGCATAATTACAAGTATATTCGAAATAAGAACAAACAATAAAAAAAAAAAGCAATCGAATTGAGAACCTCCTCCTTTTTTTATTTAAAGTCGATTAATAATAAGGGCGCTTTTAATCCAGCATTACAAACGGGAACTTGACTCGATGACATCCAAAATAACAGCGCCCAAGTATAGGTATTATAAGATAAGGGCTAATGATTATGATTATAAATGTGATTATTTCATTTTCTTACTTAGAAAAACATTAAATTCTTTTGACGGCAACGTATTTTATTTTTATTTTGGAAGGTTTTAGCTATGGGTATTTTTGATATATTTCGCCTTTGCCTTTGGAGATTTTTGAGCCCAAAAACCAAAGGCATTATTTTTGCAGTTTTATATTCGTCGGATACGTGTCGTTTTCTAGGAGAAAGCTGTGGAAACCCGAAATACATTGGTAGAGTCAGGCCACTTCAACGATGACTCCAAGAGAATGAATAAGGGTTTTTGCAATAAATCTTATTTCTCGTCTTAACGGCGCGGCCTGGCCGACATCGGCTTTACTGGATTATATGATCGATATGCCAACACTCAACGGATGAAATGGAATCCAACTATAAATGACATACTTTTTCTGGGCAACCATCATGTAGTAGATACGTCGTTGACCGTAGAACCTTCGAGGGTACTGAACCTCGAGAACTTAACAAATATATTTTACTCACCATATTGAAAAGGGTTGAATAATCTCATTAATTGCGGTAAAATTCAATACTGAAACGTCTATATTTTAAATTGACGAAAATGCCCTGATAATTAATAATTTCTCAGTGCCGTGCGTGCAGTTTCAAATTATGCATATTAACATGATTTAATTAACTTCTTATTATATAAGCGGTATCTATTATGGTTATTATTTACGGATGTTCTTAGGTAATTGTATCTAATTTCAGGGTAATCCTGTAGTTACATAAAATTACATACTCAAATATTCATATACCTACTGAGTAAAATTTAATAACAGTGATCTTCCCAGTTTTTTTTCTCACATGGAATTTGAACGGGACGTAAATTATAGCTGTTGTGTTAATATAGTTTTAAATTGATACTTGACATTTCTTTTATGTTAATGTGTATGAGACCCAAAACCAGCAGTTGAGTAAGCGATAGCGTCTTGGCACACGCCCCTCAGTCGCCGCGAAAGTTAATGCAAATGTTGGCTATTGTATCGTAGGGCGGGCGGGCGGCGCGGCGCAGGGCGCGCGACGACTTCCCTAGATTGCGGTTCCGTTCGCTTTCCGCCGACCGCAGCCCAGCTATGCAAATTTTGTGAGAAATATTCCGTTTCATTCACAAGGAACATGTCAATCTAAATATGTACGTATCTTCGTACTTGGACTATGTTATAGGATTGGTGATCCATGTTAAAGGTCGATTTGAATGTGGCTATGTCAGAAAACATATTAACGGAGGGGGAAGACGTGTTCCGCCAACCTCTCAAAACTTATATCTTTCTTACCCTTACCTACATAATCGTTAGCATATTCATTTAATATGGAGTTGAATTTATAAAATTAGGTAAGTATTATTTTTTGTGAAAAGTTCAAGAATAAAAGATAATTTCATACAGACTTAAATTAGAAATATTAGATAACTACGAAGAATTAATGCTGTCTAATGCAGGGGATCAGGAGAGTTTTTAATGGGAGTGCTGCAAGCTACGTAAGAGGGTTTCAACTTAACGGGCCACCGACCCGCACGAGTGGTGGCTAGACGACATAAATACAGGACAGGAATCGTTCCAGCGTTCTAGCAGTCTTTGTTCAGATACACACAACAACAATGAATTCGTGATCGTAACAAATAAAACTTTTATTTGACTTGCCACTCTATTTTTAACTTACCATCATAATATATTATATACGTACTTAAATGAAAACGTTAACTGCTACGCTAAAATGAACCCTCACAACGAATATTTTATGCGCTAATTTTTAAGGCCATACTCCACCAATATCAGACATTCGATGCCGGCACGTGGCAAACCAAAACATCCGGATAATAATGCTTAGCGTGTCCACAAAGTGATCAGCAACAATGGCCGTGTTTTCTGCTTCACGCAAAATTTCATTTTTCTATTTAATAAAGCCCGTTTAGAAGAATGTTGGGCACACAATAGCGCATTAGGGCACATTAGACTGAGTAGAGTTAAGTATAGCACCGTCACAGTTTGGTCGTTTTCGTATCAATTATGCATTCTACCGAAACTAGTATGACAGTATGGAAGGACAACTGAAGGACATAACTTAAATATAAACATTCCATCATTCTATGTTATTTTCCGTTAGTGTGATTGAAGAAAAGAAATGTTATGGTCTACAGCTGGTGCCCGCGACTTTACGTGAATTTTCGTTTTTGAACTATTTCGTGGGAACCCATCTAATAATATCTAGATAATAATAATAAATTATATAGTTTATATCATTTAAATGTTGTCCCGAGCCATAAGGTATAAACTATTATCATGGCAGGTTCCATCGAAATCCGGGTAGTACTATTCCCCGGGCCGGGCGTCCAGACGCAGACGGACAAAAATCGGCGGATTGCAGATTGGGTCTCGGTATGGATAATAATGTCCCCAACTACTGTTTTTTTTCAAAGTATTGAGGGTCCATATTCATATAATTATATGTACATAAGATTTTTCATTTCCTAATAGGCTGGCCATGCGTATAGATTTTTTGGAAACGATATTTAACGCTGAAGTTTCAGAGGCTTATAAAAACGTTCTTGAAAATAATGTGACTTAAAGAACTTACCTGCCGGTGAGCGTAGACGACGGAACCGAGCAGTTTCCATGTGCCGCCTCGTCTGTCCATGCGCACCATGCGCAGGATCTGGAAGAAGCGCAGGCCGCGCAGCGCAGACGCCGCGAACACTTGGCCCGATGATCCCATGCCCAGCACTACCACTGACGCCAGTATTGTCGTCACATCTGCACCGAATATGGATAGATACATAAGTCTTCTGTACCAGCCTACCTATTACACAAAAATTATATACCTCATAGACAAAAACAAGGCTAGCCTAGCTAGCTTTACTTCATATTATATGCCTATTCAGTGTCAGCCACGTATGAATAAATAAGGAAATGTATATTATGAACCGTAATCAACCTATCGTGGCGCCGCCATATATTTGCCGATTGTATCTTATAACCTCTATGATTAGCAAGCAACGTTTTTCCTGTTCAAACATTTACCCTAGGGTGTTATTAAAGGCGACCAATGTCCAAATAAGTATACCTATATAATAATATTGAAATGTTACCAATGGTATTGCTAACACGCCTGATGGGTTCATACAAAGATTTATTCAGAACCACGGCTTTTTGAATCAAAGTACTTACGTAATAACATAAACGTCAAAATGTTTTGATCAATGAAAAGATTGACTGACGCAAGTGTTTTCGAATTTCTAATAACAAGAACAAATTCTAAGAGCCTTTAATCTTTCTCTTTGTAGAAGGTACCGACTTAAAGGAGCTAAATAATTCTTGATCACAAAGGTGTCAATAAGGCATGATAAAATTACTAATTAATGCTCGTCTGTGTCCGCAGCTGATCAATACCCTACTCTATGTATTCATAGTTCTCACCGAATTTCGTTCGCGGTGGCTAATGTCAACGGACACTAGCCATCTGCGCAAGAGATATTATATATCTAGATCTCACAGAGGATCAACTTAATAAGCTTGAGCGCCTTCAAAATTTATGCATAAGATTTATATTTGGCTTGCGCAAATATGATCATGTCTCTCAGTTTCGCACTAAGCTCAAGTGGCTCCCTATTCGTCTTCGCCGGAATACTGACATCCTTTCCCTCCTTTACAACATATTGTTTAATCCCTCTTTCCCGCTCTATCTCAAGGAACGTTTTGAGTTTTTCATGACTCCAATGTTTACACTTTAAGGTCACCAGAAAACCTCTCCCTTAAAATGCCTTCTCACTCCAGCAGTTTCTATGATGCTTCCTTCACCGTAGAACCTGTCCGCCTATGGAACTCCCTACCCGTCCTAATCAGACTCGCTCCTTCATTGCACATCTTTAAAGATCGGGTAAAGACGTTTTACCTCACGGCATAACTGCAAATTCTTTGCTCACCATTCACTTATTTTGTGTTAAATTGGTACCTAGGATATTTATATAAAGTATTTATGTATGTATTTGTGCTATATATATAATTATATATGTAAGTATATGTTTGTTGTAAGTTAATCTAGAAAGTATTTGTAATCATGTATCTATTATCTATTATTAAGTACACCCCCGTCGTAAACATCTCTGTAAAATCCTCTCCATCCAAAGGTTGCCTGGTAGAGATCGCTTTTAGTGATAAGGCCGCCCATTGTGACACTCGCTGTATAAGTTAAGTAGGTTTGTGTAATTTTGTATTAACTTTATGTGGTGGAACAATAAAGAGTTATCTATCTATATAGTGCACAAGTGTGTGCGCAAGCACGGGTGCACTCTTTCTTCACTGCTGGCTTTACGTGCTCTCCCAGACACGAGGGAATGATAATAACGGTTGAAAATGCGATTCACACATGAAATCAATAAATCTCATAGGTGCGATCCGGTGTTTGAACCTGCAACTCTCGTTACCGAGGCGAGCGTTCTACCTACTTGGCTATCACTGCATATACTCTATGTATTAATAAGTATATACATGAATTAATTACATAAATCTTATGTATACCAACCAATATAGAAGGTTATATTATTTTTTTGTAATATATAGATTTAAAGCTGTTCTCAACCTTAATTGTTATTCTAGAGTATTATAGCCTACGTTTATACAACCTTTTTATTTAGTTAGTTATACCAAATAAAATATTTTAATTTGGTTCGATCCAGAATCCAATCAGTCATAAATCATAATCGGTTTGCCTGTTCTAATATTAAGATTGAAGCTTTCTAATCAGCCGGTCGCTCAATAAGTGATTTCGCATCAAAAATCTAGTTTTTCATTTTATATCCCTAACGATATAATAACGGTTTGTGCACGCGAATGAAAAGTATAGAAACATGAATAATTGAGTGATGGTGGCTAGTTGTGTACATTATATTGTTGTTGGTATATCGTGCGGCTATGCTGGTCGGTTAGCGCGGCCCGGGGGCAGGTCCCCGGGGCCGCCGGCGCGGCGCGCCCGCACGGAACCGCTCCCGAGGGAGCTCAAGCTAAAAATGCGAAGGTCACAGCGGATTGCGAGCTCCTGAAATAGGGTCACTTCGACACGCTTTATATACACAACGTGACTGTTACCTACTTGGAAATGTTGAAGATGAAATTACGAAGGACACAAACCTACAAATTTGTTGCTACCCCAGGTTTTTATGGTATTCGTTTGACATTCACCGGACATTTTCATTCAGCTGTGCGTAGAGGGCGTGGAAAATGTCATATTTCCGTCATCAAATAAAGGTATTATACTGTTCGCTAATGTTATGAATTTGTTCGATTAGGTAGAGTTTTGCATGCAGATTCAATATTTATGTACGTACATCTCGATAGATTCACTGAGATAGTCAGTAGGTATGTGATACGGTCCCAAACTAAGATATATTGCTACAATGAGTAGTTCTACACGGAAGACAGTAGCAATGAATACGGAAAGCTCCCTGGAGGCAGACGACTACTTCGCTTGCTTCAAAGGACTTCATTGCTATACTGAATACGCTAATTGGCTGTCATAATTTTAGATATCTGGCATCAGATTAGCGGCGACTGGGGCTTTAGTGTTTGAAGCAAAATTTATTTAGGAATGGTAAGGTGAGATTTATAATTTATTGATTTGTTTTGCAAAAATGATATAAGAAGTGTTTTAATTGTTATTGTTTTCTGTGAGTTCAATTTAAGAGACAATTAGTATTAGTACCTTTGAATCACCATTCTATCCAGAACCTCCACTACGCCCCTCTAATATTCGGTCGCGACTCTAAATTTTCACCCGTCACGTGTCAACTCCGCGCTTTTTTCTATTTGCTGACATAACATTGAGTGTAAAATATTAATATAATTGGAACTTACCTATTATACAAAACGGTCGCCTCAAAAATTTGAGGCGACCTATTGAGCCTTGATACCGGGACCTGCATCCTGATGACCATAACCTAAGTGAAAAAAAATAAACAATATGACTATAATATGATGTTTGTACATATCATGAAGATACGAGTACATACATACAAATACGTTATAAGAGTTGGGAGCTGGTTGATTTGTAATTATTAGGTACCCTATTATATACCCACAATAATTAAGGTAACATTTAGGTACACTGGTACTATAAACGTAGTATTCAAATTCTCATTGACTGTACGAGAAATTAATTACGTTTGATATCTGTGGTTGTTTAATTCTAATGCACAACATAACACAAACATGTGTACTATAAAAACATCTTTAGGTACTATAAAGTATCCATAAATAAACAAAATTGTGTTGACGTATAGCTGTCGACCCGCGCTGGCCGGCCGCGGCATTTGCGCGCGATAGATACACAAAAAAAATAAAACAAAAAAAAATAGCTGTGAGCCCAGCCCAGGCCGAGTAATCCGTCTACATTGAGTGACGAATTACCTACTTCACACACGCAAAGCTCTCGCGACTTATCTATGAAAGCTTTGTTTGCAGGCTGTGTGCCGACGGACCGCACACGCGGACACTGCAGAAATGCTACGAGATTTTTATCAACGTGCCAGCAAACAATGACGAGGAAGTGTTCCACAAATGCGAATCGCATGTCGTATTGCTTTGTAATAAAGAATGTTTTCGAAGCTCGCTTGTTGATGAATTTGTAGGTACCTAACGATAGTTCCATTTAACTTTTTCAACAGTGTACATTTTTGAAGCTAGCGCTGATGTCTATTCTGCCGAACAAAAAGTGGCATATGTGCCTACCTTAAATATGTTTTTGTTTATTGCAGAATAGATTATTGTAATAAGTAGCATTAATTAGTGATGAAAACTCACCTTAAAAAGAATTCGATGGCGAACCAAACAACAACTACTGTCTCCATGTAGAAAAGTACAATCCCTGCTTTAGCCTCGTATTCTTCTATCGTGGAGAACACCGACAGTGACAAGCACATGAACACCATGAAAAACCTGCGCAAACGAATGATACTGATGACGGACAAATATTATGCCAAGTGTACAAGGCGACACCTGAGACTTGACATGTCAAGTAAAGCGACAAATAAACGAGATCAACGAGATCTGCAACTCGGTGTCGCGGCTGGGCACACTTCGACATTCGCTCTAATAGAGTCTAATATCAGGTGTTGTTGTGTATACGTACACGACACATACACTAGAGCGCCAGATTAGTTTGACGTAATATAATTTTAGTCGGAGAATATGTTGGATGATTGACGAATAGGATATACAAATTTCCCAAGTTCCCAATTTAATTTGCAGCTACAGTGTGCAACCAACGTTACTTAATGTGAATGGTGTAGGTAGATACGCATATGTAGATGTTGAATTTAGGGACATCTTATCGCAAGTTTCTTAGAATTTTCTTTTCCACCGACAGATTTTCATTCAAGCGTACAAAATATGAACGCCGCACGGGTATCTAAATGACCGCTTGCGTATAGGTAATACAGATTTTATGGCCACGAAACCCAACATTGTGTAGATAATCTTCTATGAAATTGAGTAAATAAATAATATTGAATAGGTTTGTTTACATCAAAAGTCGGTCATGCATGACCATGGGGCACTTACACGATCATATGATAAAGGACGGCCTTAACACCTCGAGGCCGTTCTAGAAAGTTGTAGAACTTGGACTGTATGCGGCGGTAGCGCGCGTCGCGTCGCGTGGCGCGGTAGCTCAGCGGCTTGCCCAGCAGCGACATCCGCGGCGTCGCCAGCCGGTCGCCGCCACTCTTGCACTCACTGCGAACAACCACACCGCAGCTGCGCTCAACTGAGCCACACAATAGCCAACCGGCTTTTAGTTCACCATAGCGCAACATTTTGTTTGCCTTCAATGGAGGCGCTACGTTGTAAATTGTAATACCCGAAAAGGCACAGCATCAAAATACCGGGATAATTTCTGATGTAATTTTTACACATTGCGTAATATTTACAGCACTTAAAATAATAATTAATAACGTAACAAGCACCTTGCCCTGGTTATTGATAAGTTAATAATAATATTAGTGATTAAAATACCTAAGTATTTGGTTCTAAGCTCTAAACATACGTAGGATATACTATTAAACTAGGCTTCATTTTGCATATTCATTCCACTCTACATTCAGTGCATTCAGCGGATCCAATTGATACCACACTGATATTTCATTGTATGGTAGCCGTTCAAGATTCAATTGTACTAAGTAATTTTGCTTACTCGTATCCTACTCACGTACTGGGAACACCGTCGTCAACGATACTAAAATTCCCGTAGTAACCTTGTCAGAGCAGTGGCAAAATTATGTACCTAGGTAAATGTTTAGTGGTGCTATTAAATACTGTAATTGACACTAAAATAGTTACCGCAACTCAATCTCAGCGCCTCATTCTGTCTCTACGTATTTGTCAGATTCAATTACAGAATGGATACCTACTGATGCATTTCCATCCTCAGTATGGACAAATACCAGGCGCGGATGACTGAAGTACTTTATTATGACCAGTTTCAAATATTTTTTTCTCAAAGATAAGTAACATCACACCGAAATTGCGCCCTCCCAAATGAAATTAAATTCCAGATATCCTGTATTCGCGCCTGACAAATTTTAAGTCTAGATGATTTCGTGTGACTTCACACGTGGTCAAAAGGATATAAATTATTGTTTTATTCCGTAGCATGAAAGAACTACATTCCTATACACACGGTTGTGTAGCGTGTAGTCGAATCGCGCAATCATCTGCACTTAGCCTAATGCTAATATAGTGGATAAAATTACTGTTCCAAATGCTGTATGGTAAGTACCTATTGCTTGTACTTGCACATTTTGCAAACACCACCGCAACTACGCCACTTTAGCCACAACACGTTAAATATATCTGAGCTACGCTTAAATTAACCACATCATAGCCAGTGGACGTTTATGGCTGGGCCATATGAAATGACCATCGTGTAAAATAGAAAGTAACGCCCATATATTTTTTAAATAATGAAATCTGTTAGAATTACAAAATTAATTATTGCAACGACTCCTACATCTAGGTACCTACCTAACTACAATTCAGAAGTAAGCACTTGTTTGCACTTACTAGGTACTTTTAAAATCCATGCCTAATTGAGTAGGTAACCTTATCTAGTAATATATGTAGGTACATCTACCATGACGTAAGTACCTACCTACAGCTAACAGGCAGACATTTGTTGTAAAGTGCTCACGGCGTTGTTGCTGAATAAAATTCAATAAAATCGCGTGCCGTGGAAATTTAAAGTGAATTGCTGAAACTGAAAACGATTCCACCGTCGACGTACCTATGATAAAACACACAAAGTACAAAACTAGCAGAATTGCCTACCTTCAACTTGCAAAACAGACACACAACAACTCATTGCAACTAAGTACTAATACCTATCTACCATACATAAATAACAAGTAAACTTTCATAATCTATTTCTAAGGTTTAACAAAAACAGTGTTAAATATAATAACAGATGAATCAGTATGTTATATGGATCACGTTTATGTATGAAATAGTTGTGTAAACTGATGTTTGATTTTTTTAAACATGGCGAACCAGTAGCGTTTGGCCTTGCGCTCAGTATAGGGTAACATTTTTTAAATGTCTAATAATTTGATTTATTTCTTTGGAAATGTTATCTTTATAACCTAATGTTGACCCTGTTAAAATATTTTACACTGATTTTGTTACACTTTATATATTTATCACATTCCCATCTTTAAAATAACACGAACTACAATATTGAGCTATTATTATACATCTATTTAATTTTAAAAAACCGTAAAGTGGTTGTTTAAGAATTCATATTTTAACGTGTCTTTTTACGTTGATTTCCCATAGAATGTAATACAAAGCGGGTTTATTAATATTTAAACTTAAGCACGTATTACCGTCGCGTTCACGTTGTGTACCGTAAACGTTGCTGGCGCGACGACATTTCAGTTTATCAACACGACGGAAAAGCGATGAAATCTCGGCGATAAACTTGTCTTCTCGCCGCGCCGCCCGCCCCGCCCCGGTGCGGTGGCGACGCTCTATCCACGAATATCACGCAAGTAGGTACCTATAGCTATACCAACCGCTACGCGTCAGCTTTCACTTTACAAAACGGGATAGTTACTACCCTTTACGAAGCGTAACGTAGCATATAGGTACACACTACACAGTGTTATACTTAATCGAAAGTTTTGAATATTACTGAATATCCGGACCAAATTGACATAGTATGGCGACCAGTATTATTTCCAAGTGTGTTCCAAAACTTTTGCTTACAGTCCATTCCGTAAAAGGCGTATAGGTTTAGTACCTTTTTCAATTCGAACAAAAATGGGGACCAATTTTTAACGTCACGATCACAATCGGGCATAACTACCTACAACGCGAGTACAAATAGAGTGAGATACTCAATCCCTATAATAAGGACTCCGGTCATACCATCAGTATTTTCACAAGTACGATTATAACGAGAATCACGATTCAGATCACGGCAATGTTGACTCACGAGCCCCTACCTGTATCGTTGTATTGTAACCTGTGATTCAGATCGTGTTTCAAGAAGCTATCATAATCCGGATTGATTGTGAGAACGGCGCGAATGAGCCAGCCTTAACAAATTAAAATCTACTATTGAAATAAATCTATTTTTAAGCATTTTATCGCGTTTATTTTATATTTTTACGTTCCCGATGTTTGGGGTGCTTTACAGTAAGTAGTAGTAATACTTAATAGTAGCAGTAATACCTAATAGTAGCAATAATACCTAATAGTAGTAGTAATACCTAATAGTCGCAGTAATACTTAATAGTAGTAGTAATACCTAATAGTAGCAGTAATACCTAATAGTAGCAGTAATACCTACGAAGATTACGCACACATTGCAGATTGCGTTTAGTTTTGGATAAAAAAAATCTAGTCTGAGGTCTACCCCTGTTGTACGTTTTTATTACACTCAAGGTATATCGCGACCTCGATTTTAAATTGGGCATACGTAATTGGATATAATTTAGGGGTAGTTGTTTTCGTGACATTTTGTGGTTAAATAAATTTGGAAGTGGGTTTTGTCTATAAGCATCTGTTAGTGTGAATAATTTGTGAAGTCAGATTGCTTGTAATTCAGTAGATAAGTAGGAACTTATATTCTGGACGTCGTAAGTAGTGTTAAGCTTTCGTGTCAGTGAAGGGCATCGCTATACTTAACCATGACGTTATAAGACGAAGTTAGACTAAACTAAGCTGACATCAAAGTCCGTATCAAAGTTTCACCCTCCATTTGCTTGCGATGAATTTAATATCATGTATACTACGAAGTTAATTACCTTTGGCGTGGAAATTATCTCTGTTGCTAAATGAGTTTTAGTGAATACATACTTACTACCTATGTTGTGGTTACTTGTGTTTAAGAATTTATTGAAGGGGTAGTTGTTATAAAGCTTTAACAAAAATAGTGTTAAAAATATTGAGAGGTTGGTAATTCGTAAAAATTACATTTACAAAACATATATAGGTACATACGTACCTTCGTTGAGAATAATTAAAATTCACAGAGTATTTAAAAGTTTAAATCGTAAGACGACCTTCTTAGCAATAACAAATCACAAACCATTTACATATTTTACTTGCTTAAAAGTAATTAGTTAACATGTACTCGTTACTGTTAAAATATTTCACACTACTTTTGTCTCACCATATGTATAAATATAAAGAATGTTTGTTTAGCTGGATATAAATAATTGTAATAAATTTATAAAAAAAATGGCATATGGACTACCTATTTAGGTAGATACCTATTAATTATATTACGAACAAAGGTATTCCATACTAGGTATGTTTTCGTCTAGTCATGCACCACAAACTAATTATTTTTCGTCTGGATTCGTCTAGATTTGTTACATTTAATTTTTAAGTGGCTCGATTTTTATGTTTCGATTGAACTAGGTAAGTACCTTTTGCAAGACTGTACCTAAGTACTAGTAATACTAAAGTATAATAGAAAATGTTTATAAGCAAATAATTTAGAAAATGCAGTAGTCTATGATCGTTTGAAAGATTTTAGTGTATTTGTTTATAAGCTTGCTTAAAAAACCGTTGATATGACATTAAAGAAGACATTATGGTAAAACAAAGTAGGTACACCAGGGAATATTTAAAGTTGAATATCTACTACCGAGGTTTGTACCTAGGCGGCGTTATAATAAAGTCCACCATGTTTTTGCTCAAGCAACCGGGTCAAGAATTAAGCCTCTATCTTGCTTGCCTGGCTTGCTTGCCTTGCCCACTGTTCCCTTGACATGCCAATTTGTACGGACCCTACATCCCGGCCCTACAGATTGGGTGAAGTTGGCCCGATTATAGAGGTTTTTACAAACAGAAGATTGTGACATTGAGTAGGTACGCAGCTCACGAAAGTGATAAGCGATCAGTTATGGGACATACATTAGACAAACTTGAAACATAGGTAACAATACCAAAACACTTAAGGCATATTTGGAAGGAATGGACTTAAGTAATTGGGTTCCAGAATAAAGACAAAGTTTGGAAATAATCGTAGCGGTAATATTATATTTTCGGCTCAGCTGCCGAATCTCCATGTCTATCTGTCCGTCTGTTCGCGCAACACGGGAAAACTAATAAACGGATTTTCAACAAACTTGGCATGGTAAAGCTTATAACTCGGGTCAACATATCGGATAATTATAGTTTATCCTGGGAAATCGATCAGTTCCTGCCGTCTAGACAAAAAACTGTGACTAAAAGTTCACTTAGCTGCTTATAATGTACGCGTAGTGGTAAGGTAGGTACTTAAGATAAGATCATGATCCAAGGATAATTTTGGTCCCAGAAAATGGTTGGCTTGCAAAAAAATTAAGGTTGCAGAAAGTTGCAAAACGCGGGGATGTATCACCCCAAACAGTTATGAATGTAGCGACTCTAACTTTTCATGTTTCCTTCATAGTTCGTTACATCGGAAAAAATGTTATTAGGCAAATTATATTCTTCGTGCAGCGCAGTGCACGTTCAGTTGCGCAGCGGCGAAATTACATTTTCGGATGGTGGGCTCTAAATATGACATGAGATACCTATTTAAAACGTTACGATGGACTTTGTACCAAATAGTCGTCTCATGGGATCTCGTGTAGCGAGCGATGGAAAATACTAATTAGTCTACTTTCCTGTCAACATTTAAAAAAATACTACGACATTTATCATTTGGACATGTCCCTGGATTGATATATTAATGTTCGTCTCAGTACTCCCACTAATATTTATATCTGACACGTAGAAATACGACGGTCTGATGTGGAAATGTTTATTTTAGATAACGTTTCATAGGTCGAATCAAATCGATTCTGACTTGAGCAACGCCTTCTATAAAGTGAATCATCAATAGAAACTATGCGGGTGAGAGATATCTACATCTAATAACAGATTAGTTCACATTATAGTTGAGGTATCAGAGTTAGAGCGTAGGCAGTGATAAAACAGACACGAGTCAATGGTTGTAACGACCTCGCGCCAGTGATATCCCCAGGGATCACGTTTTGGTTCAATCTCATCTTTATTATTCACAAATTATATTTGTGATACCATACCTTGTGTTTATCTACACTAATTGATTGTAGACAGTGATGCTATTAATGAGAGGATGCTTTAGGACGCCAGATAACGGCTTCTAGTAATCTACTCGGTACTAAATGCCTAGTAGATAGGTATGTTCAAAATCATAAAACTAATGACTTATTTCTTATAATTTTAAAATTATAATAATTGAGTATAAATTATATTTATCGAATTTGGAGAACAATGTGCCAGAATTGTGTGTACGTGGAAATACATTACTTTAGCTAATATACACTTTACAGTAATTAAGCTAATTACCGGTGTATTGAACAGCACATAGATAAATATGAGTAGGCAAGTATATCATTATATTTGGATATTATTAAATAATGTTAGTCTTCACTGCACTCTTAAAAAAGATACTTACTTATTCCTAGATAATTAGTGGTAATGAAGATTTATTGTTGTTTAGATTTAGTTAATTACTTACAACATTTTTAGTAAGTGAGTATATTTAAAACTTGGATAAGCCTCACATTTATGGAGACTATGGAAACACTTATGTGGCTGTTGATGAAAAATGTAGGTAGGTACCAACTTCGTATATTAGTAATTTCTTAAACACATATTTACATACCACTGCATGGGTAATATGCGAAAAAAGATCTAGTCAGTACTTTTATACTAGCTACTAATAATAGCAAATAAAAATAGGTAGGTGGGTTAGGTAAGATGAATTGGTTTAAAGATTGCTTGAGATTGTCATAGCTAAGGACGAAAATAACTGAGGTGTAAATAAATAGGTATATATTATGTCATCTACGTAAAGTCTACATTAGAAAAAAATAAGAGTATGGTAATATATTACCTATGCCGTATAGCATCTTCATGTACCCGCACACGCCTTGCCGATTTCATTTTCACCTAAACATGTATGCCAATGAATAATGTTATTTTGAATAACAATGAACAATGTATTTTTAACACAACTTTTTGAAATGCAAATTTTTAGTTTCTGGATTTCCAAGAATTAGTGTCGGTGGCAGGAGAAACTAAGTCATATGAGTGTGTTAGTTGTTTGTGTCACACGTATATAAGTATGTTGATGAATAAGTGTATGTTGTAGGTATATATAAATAAACTATAAATGCCTACAGGTAAATAAAAATTTACTTCGATGTTCAAAATAAATTACACCAATGTTCACTTTATAGCTACTTATGTACATATTTTATTGTCCTAAAAATTTAGTAAGTACATACAAACATAAGAAGGTAGGTACTACTATAACCAAAACTAAAATTAGAAGTAAGGTACTTAGAACCACTTATTAATTTATTGAATTTATGAATAGTTTAAAGGTCAAAAGTCCAAATTAATGGTACCTAGCACTTAAATTTACTACAATTAATCATGTAAATAGGTACCCTATATGTACCTACTATAACCCTAACTGTATAAAAAAAGCATTGTTGTGATCAGCAACTCGCGGCGGCGCATTGTTATCGCTTGCCGCCGTCATATTTTAATCACGTAATGTAATGCGAAATCTGTTGGACTATACGTACGTTTAACGGTAAACTATCGATCCAAATATAGAAGAGTACTTCGAACGCCATTAGAATCGAAGTCGTCGAAATTAAGTAGGTATGTACAAAAGGCACAAAGCACAATGCGATATCGAACAGACATGCTATTTTTTTGTTTAATTATCCTGTCTATTAAGTCTATTCAATCATAAATCATGATCGACACAATCCACTGTCTAAAGGGAATGTCGTGCAAAATAATAATTGGAAACACCAGACATTAGTTACGTACCTTAAAATTCACAGCCAATCTAAACAACTGAAAACTGACATCCATAAATATTTACATTCCGGCAGACGTGAGACGTATTATAGCGTGCGTTATGGTGTAGGAGCTATGGTCGGTCGTGATGTAGAGGCGTCGCGGCGCGGCGGCGGCGGCGGCCGGCGGGCTCGCGGCACGTGGGGAGCGGCTCCGGTACGCCGGCATAATACCCGCCACTCGTCAGCCAGCGCGTGGCGACGCGGCGCTGCAGCAGGCCGGCGGGACGCGCAACACGCGAGCGAGTGCCGACTAACGCGCCGCGCGCGGCGCCGCCGCCGCCCGCCCAGCGCGCCGCCGCCCAGCGCCCGCCGCGCCGCGCCGCCCGCACTCCTCTAATTCTAATTGTTGGCCACCTCTGACGATCCAGGTCATCGTACCTGCATGTGAATTCTCTCCTAAACGAAAATCCCGGTAGGGACCTGCATATTTAATAATGTGATTCAATCCGTACTGAAATTACGTACCTACTTACCTACACTTTCATAAAAAGTTACTAGCGAATAACTTAGGAACACCCGTTAGATTTTTTATTTAAAAGAGAGCGCCGAGTTAAGAATTTAGTAACAAGAACAAGTTTTGTTTGCTAGCGAAGCTTTAGATAGATATACCTATTAGATCTACTTTTCTACTTCATTATACATATATTATAAAATACCAATAATAACGTTTCAAAACTGTTAAACAATATTTATTTTTACAATTTATTCAAAATGTCATTTACCTAATCTTTGGTTTGCTGAAATCTGTGCAGCCATTTCAAATTCATGAGCTCTTTCCTAGTCGGCTTGGGATTTCTGATACAATGGGTTAATTTATTTTACTTTTCGTTCGATCGACTTGAAATTGGGCACACTTTATATTCGACGACACTGCAAACATATGTAAACCTCGACCTAATGCTTTAATCAGAACAGTCTGCAATCTGTATTCTATTCAAGTCCTCAAAACATACGGCAGATATATTGTTTGGCCTCATTTAATTGGTCTCCTCAATGAGTAGTTGTCTCATACATCACGTGACTAGGGCCCGATGATGAAGCAGGACAGGGGTCACAGGAACTCGGCTATGTTAATCGTAGACACACGGAGATTGGATTCAATTATAATGGTCTTGACGAGTAGTAACTTTAGAAGGTTATGGGTTGGATGGACGAGTGTTAAAGTTTTAAAAAGCACGAAAAGAAAATGAATAAACTTAATAAAAAAATCTCGACAAAAATACAATCTCGTTAAAAAGTGTAAATGAAAATGCGCCAGGAACAGCTAATATAGACAGTGTACTAGTTGTACCTACATCGATTTTTAGTTTATTACAAAACTCTTAGCTTGTTTCATTATAAATGTAAACTTACCTAACATACACTCCGACGTTATCCTTCTGTAAGCTAAATCGTACTAATCGATTGGTATCAAGTTAACCTTCAGTCTTTCACATTCTGCGAATCTATTCCTGACGCAATTAACGATTTTATGCACCGCAATTATTAAAAGGATCGTATTTCCTTGTTCTTTTTATTGTTTTCGGACTTTACGAGGATTTATAATGTTTGTGTGACCTCAACTTTTTGTAGGATTTCAAAAATAACGTATTCGGCTCGTGTGTTTTTAAGCCTGTAAAGAATTTGCATGATTGGTTAGTCAGGTAGGTCACAGCTATCATTTAAATGTACCCTATGGGCACTTAGTACGTCTTGGCTTGTTGACATTTGGTTTAAAAAATAATTTGTTTAGGGCCCGTAGTACTTTATGATCTTTAAATGCATTCAAACACCTATCGAGTGCTGTGCTGCTGCTGTGATCACTCCATTGGCATTTAATGTTATCAAACTCGCACTAAGCCTAAGTTACTCTATACTATAACCCTGAATGAATGTTTTAAGTAATGGTAGATTTTACAATAGGTCGAAGAAAAACTCTATCGTGTCTACTTTTTCATTACATTACGTGAAAAATTAAATTTTATGAAAACTTTGGTTAGTAATTAAAACTTTGCAGCTTTATCGTGAACAATGGTTTGCCAACAAACTGGTAAACTTATAAAGTTCAGATATCTAAACATCAGCTGATAGAACATAAATTCACTGGTAACTATTATTTGAAGTATATTGTACTAAAATTTAAAATATGATGGCGTAGTTACGGTTTGAAATGAAGTGCTGTTAATTTACGGTTTGTATTTGTAAACACGAGGCGCACATGACTGATTTGCTTACGCTGGCGCCCACGCGCGCGGCTGTTTGTCGGCTATTAGTAAAAGTTACGTGTAGCCCGGGTTGCACTCTGATTGCTTATCCAGTAGTTAACAGCTGATTAATTGTAGTTTGACCTATTTACATACAAACTAACTAGCAGTACCCGTGACTCCGTACGCGTGGACTGTAGTTTTTTTGACTATGCTGGGGAACTCTGTATTTACAGGGACAAAATTTGTCGAAGATGTTGATCTACTTATGAGCTACCAATTTAGAATGCCTAACTTGATTAAAGCCCGCTTAGTGGATTTTGAAATAGGTACATTTTTGTAGCTATCTCATAGGATAAGTAGTATTCTACTGAACCGGCTCATAAGCATTAACCATACCAAGTTCGTTCAGTAGTCCTTTCGTGATGCGCGAACAGACAGACAAAATTTTTGTTTTAATTAGAATATTCTAAGGATCTTAGAAAGTATAGTTTCCAAAGTAATCAATCAATCAGTTCTGGGGTTGGCCCACAGGGTTAGCCGATTACCACATTTTGAATTAATCCAAGAATGCTGCATGAACCGTTCAGGCGCGAAGCCGGGAGCAGTGGCCCACAAAATAGATAATATAACACGACCATTTCACCTTTACATTATGGTCAAGTGCTAGTAACCCCGCCGCTTCAGCGACTGGTAGAGACGATTTTTTTATTTACTCCCTGCCTACTAAGTATTTTCTCCTTGTACGGTACAGACCTAGAACAGTGAGCGAAGAAGAAAAGTTACATACAAAAATTATTATAATTAGGTATTACTTTATTATTTATGAATTAGAATTTGTTTGAACACAATATTCTCCACACCATACCGCACCAGATTTTTTGCCTATCACGCATTTTGGTGCGTTAATCATACATTCCTACAACACGAAAAAGTTTTTATCCATGGAAATATTATGTCTAACTTAAGCTATTGTGACATATTGGGCTATATTATACTATCCTCCTTTCTTCCATTTCTCGCCGGGTGTATATTCAGTCATGGGCTTTCCTGATATTCCACATGTGCCAATACCAACTCTACCAGACAGATTGTCTGGTGATGCGAATATACTTTTCGCCCTTACACCGGCTTTCTTAGTAGCCTTCGAATGAAATGAGAGCCACTTATTCTTTTCACTCTCTCTTTCTTCCTCGATCTGTTTGAATCTTTGTTGTTTTTTTTGTTTTTTCTTTTTCAGGTATTCCCTGTTATAACCTTTTCCGCCATGCCTGAAACAAGTTGGTGAATTACAAAACTGGTGTATACCTTCATACTAGGTTTGTAATACATAATTGCTTCAATTTTGTATAACAAACAATATATAATACCAACCTTAACAATGTTTAAATGTTTAAAGGGACCACTTAATTAATAAGAACATATTAATATTTATGCTTATGGTTGATACTTACTTGCTTTCATCGCCGCTAAGGGGTCTCTTCAGACTAGAGCCAAGTGGTTTGGCATCTTGCATTGAAACAACTTCCAAAGTAGTGTAACCATCAAATTTAACTTTTAGGTTTTCCTCTGTGACATCTTCAATGAGAGCCTCATAAAACCTATAACAAAAGACCATGGTAAAAAAGTACAAAAATAGCAAAGGTCCCATGTTATGATATTTTCCACTCAAGTCAATCTCATTAGTACACTAGAAAGCGCAGAATGCCAATAAAATAATATATTCTTATGCACAAAATTGGCTGATGGGAGTTTTATTTCAAAATTAATCAGGACATTACACTATGGATAATAGTTAAAAAAACTGGATAAAATATTTCTATTTTTTGATATGTATGTAATATGTGTGTCTAGCCTATAAATAATGGACTATATTTGGGCATATAAAGCTGAGTACTCACCTCCTGTTCATTTGAATATAACATAAAATCTTAAAGCTAAATGTTGCTGAACCTTTAATTCAGCCTTATGTTGCCTGCATGTATACCAAAACTTAATAGTGATGAGAATTTAAATGGCAATCAGTAAGGAATGTAGTCTTTAACTCGGAATTGTAGCATGATAATAATAATTTCGTGATAATGTTCTTATCCTCTAATAAAATGTCTGGTCAATTGGATTATCATTGAATGAATGAATGTTTTACTTGCATGAAATATGGTGTATATGAAGGTTGTATATTTAATTGTTAAAAATAATAAGGACATTGTTCATATTGGAATAACATTTTCCACATGAATAACTAAGGGAGTAACACTGAATGAATACAACAACAAATACAACATACATACATTCCATGTTGAAAATTAGATTAATGAAGTACAGATTGTTCAATTTCTTTTAAAAGCAGGTTATGATAGGAAAATGTGATTAAACTTTATGTAACATGCCTAATTGGTGATAACTCGCATAAGCAAAACATGTTAACATTTTATTTCACAGGTAGGGCCAGTTAGTAATATTATGCATATGCATTAAATGTTGAGCATACTTATCTACCAATTTGGTGTAATTAAATGTCACAATGCTGTTTCAGAGGTAAATGTTAGAACACTAGATTGAAAAGTACTAAGTAATTAGGCAGGTACTTAAAAAGTTGTAATACAAAAACTTACATTCCATCAGTTCTCCACTTGGCTAGGCATCTCTCTCCAACCTGCCAGTTGGAAATGGGTTTCTGCGTGGTTTCTCCCTCCTCCGCCTCCAGTAGGGACGCTGTAACATCATCATCATTACTAGAACCATGAATAATAGGCACTTTGGAGTCACCATCTTGGGTTTTTATTAGATCTTGTGTCAACTCTATTACTTCCTCCAAATCCCCTTTAAGCTTCAGTAGCTCCTCATTATTGGCGTCAGTAAGTAAAGCAGCTTCCACCTGAAAACAGAAAACAAACACCACATGAGCCAAACTGCAAATATATATCCACCTTGATGAAATGACGTATTTTATTTGGAAATTTATTTATACAAGTGAACATCAATACCTGTTGAAGTTGCAATTTATAATTCCTTAAGTCTTCAGCCATTGTTAAATCCAACTATTATGTGTATTGTACATTTATAATCTCAAAATGGCATAAAACACAATTTCTTCTGCTTTTGTGCTATGGTTTTGTGCGATTCACAGAGAAAAAATGTGGTATCTAAGAACTGACATTGACATTTGACACTGTCAGAAAATACTCGTAATGAGACCATAGAGCTGTATAAAACTTATGTAGATAAGCTAAACCTTTGCCTACAAACTAAACACAGTTTCTTATACCATGAACCTTATACATTGCTGGGATGCCAAAAACCTCCATATTGTCCAATCCAATGCTAATTAAGAATTATGGCTCCATCGTTTACCGATGATTCTGCCAACGCCAAGTGTAAAGGAGATGAGAAAAACTCCATATTATTATGGCATGTGACGATGCACAGCATCTGTGAGAGGGCGTTGTATACTTCCCGTTAGCTGTCAGCCAATCACAGCTCGTATAAGGTCATCCAATCAGCGCTAACTTCCGGTAGTCACGTGGTCCCAGTGGCTCGGTCGCTAATGGCGGACGATTTTACCTCATAGCGTCGTTATTTCCCGACTAAGCAACATCTTAAATTTAGAAACTGTACTTAATTAGTTAATATATTTATACTAAGGTACATACTTAAGTATATACTGCTATAAGTAGTTATTAATGTCGTTAAATATGAGTGATAATCATATTAATGGTGCGTTATTGAATAATAACGATTCTGAACAAGAAGCGGGGGTAGACAACAACTCGATGTCTACATCGGGCCGTAAGCGGCCTGCACCTAGCGCTTCAAGTTCATCCGAGTCTAGCTCTTCGGATTCTGAGGTAAAACGGCGGAAACGCGGTGAGTCTTCAGATATTGTAAAACTCGTTAACCAAGTGACCGCGCTAACTAATATTTTGATGAAAAGCGTGTGTGCACCTAATATTATTCCGAACAATGAAGTGATACCTGTGTCTGAACCTGTACCGGGATCTAGTGTATCGATACCTTTAGACTTTTGTTTGAATCGTCCAACGGTCGCCGCGAATAATTTTATGAATGAAGTACCGCGTTTGAGTTTAAGCGTCGTTAATACGTCCCTTAAAGATCCTAAAATTCCTCGCGCTAATCCTGAGCACGTTAAGCGGCTGGAAGGGTTACAAAAGTTCGGCGAGTCGTCGTGGAAGGATGTGCGTTACGCGGATGCTTTGAAGATTCATAATGCTGCGCCAGGCTTTGTCGAACTCGAGATTAACGATGAACTTAGACAATTTATTAAAGGTAAAGATTATGCGGCAAATTCAGAAAAATTGATCGCAGCCCTATGTAATGCGTTAATTTCGCAGCGCGAGTTACTTAATCAAAACTTACAACAGTTCATTGACTGGACAGCTTCTCCGAATGCTGTGCTTAATGCTTCCAGTATTTTCGATAAAATTTCCGAATCTTTTCTACCCTCATCAAAATTTCACAAAATTAGTGAGGAGATTATGCAGCTAGTTTGCGGAAAACGAGCTGAATATATCGAAAATCGTCGGGAGCGTATCCTGGGCGAAATTTTTAATAAGAACCTCCGCGAGGGTCTGCGTAAGATTCCTCCAAGTTCAAATTGTTTATTCGATGAAAATCAATTGCGCGCTTATATTCAAAATACAGGTGGCATTGATAAATGGGTTCGCCCTTGGTTTGGGCCGGAGAGAGATCAAAATAAAATTACGCCTAAATTACCAACAAAGCCTAATAAACCAGGTTTTCGTGAATTACCGCCAAGTAATGTGCCCTTTCGTAAAGATAGCGATTCGAGCTTCAGAAAAGCCAAAACCAATGCGAACTCTTTTAAGCAATCAAATAAAAGTAGGAAACCCCACAAAAAGGGAGGTCAGCCAAATAAGAGGGGATATGACAAATGACTTGCAACAACACCAGTTTTACGGGGGCTGTCTCCGAGCGTATCGGAGACAGTGGCAGATGCTTCGGGCTCCGGAGGCCCTTCTCGGAATGATCACGGGAATGCGTCTTCCATTTACCTCCAAACCTCCGCTTATCCATCCATCAGCAAAGGCCCTGCATCGGTTCAAAACTGCAAAATCACCAGAGATGGAGTGCCAGATACAAGAATTATTAGATCAAGGCGTTCTAGAAGTTGTGGATCATCGCGATGCCGGACCGAGCTTCTTCTCGACGATGCTCCTAACAAACAAGAGCGATGGGTCCAAAAGGCCCATATTCAACCTGAAGCGCCTGAATCATTATATAGTTCCGAAGCCTTTCAAGCTGATCTCTCACTTTCAAATACCCCATTTCTTACAGAGCGGAGACTGGATGGTAAAACTGGACCTATCGTCGGCTTACTTTCACGTGAGTGTTTTAAAAAGCCACCGTCTGTTTCTCAGGCTAATTTATGGTCAAAAAATTCTGCAGATGACCTGCCTGCCATTCGGGCTATCATGTGCACCCAAAAATTTTTCGGCCTTGACCAACTGGGTGGCACAGCACCTACGATCCAAAGGTATGCGAGTCGTAGTCTACTTAGACGACTTTCTGGTAGCATGTCAGTCGAGATGTCTTCTTCAGGCTCAGGTAAAACTGTCTATCAATGTTCTCGAGACGTTAGGTTGGACAGTGAACTACAACAAGTCTGTCATCGACCCTTCTCAAGAGATAGAATTCTTAGGATTAATCTGGAACACCAAAGAGAACTTCAAATGTCTGCCTCCACGAAAAACCCAGTCAATTATATTGCTCTCGGAGAGAGCTATCCGAAGGGGCAAAATTTCCTTGAAAGAAGCACAGGTGATATTAGGAACTCTCAACTTTGCCAACTTCGTCATTCCAAGAGGTCGTCTTCACTGCCGCCAGCTTCAGCTTCATTCGCGGACTCTAATGCATCTTCCACCACGCAAACCAGTAGAAATCCCGCCACCGGTCACAAGGGATCTAAAATGGTGGCTCACGACCTTAGGAAGTCTAGCTCGGAGCAGCTTGCACCCGGAATTGATTTGCCATTTTATGACCACGGATGCTGCGGATTACGGGTGGGGGGCACAGTTGGACGACCTCTCAATTTCAGGGAGATGGAGACCAGACCAGCGGAATTGGCACTGCAATCGAAAGGAAATGTTTGCCATAATAGCGGCAGTCAAAGAATTCCGGTCCCGTCTACACAATCGCCATCTGAGCCTGCAATCGGACAACCGCACAGTGATATCATACATTCGAAAGGAAGGCGGAACTCGATCTATGGCCTTACTCCACATGACGTACCAACTCTTGCGTATTTTGGACAGGGAGCGTATCTCGATGACAGCGGAATATCTCCCAGGGAGGTTCAACGGTATTGCGGACAGGCTCTCCCGCGGCAAGCAGACATCCGAGTGGCATCTACTGCAACCAGCACGCCAGATTGTTTTCCACAGGTTTGGAGTTCCACAGATAGACCTTTTTGCGACCAAGGACACCAGGGTTGTGACGAAATATGTTACCAAAGATTGCTCAGACTTATCAGCCCATTTTTACAACGCCTTCAGCCGTCAATGGGTATTTCAGCTGGCGTGGGTGTTTCCACCTCCGAGCTTATTACCTCGAGTACTCCACCATCTGAATTCAGCGCAAGGTGTTTTCTTACTGGTGGCTCCAATGTGGAAGAGAGCCTACTGGCTACCGGATCTTCGACGTCGGGCACTCAGCAGACCCATGAAAATCAACAACTTAGCTCGAGTGCTAATAGACCGGAGCACGGGCCTTCCACCTCCTCGAGTTCAAGATATGGAACTCTACGTTTGGAGGATAGCGGGTGGAGCGAAATAACAAGTAGTTGGTCTGAGGCTGAAAAGTCTCTACTGAGATCTAGTTGGAGGGAGTCCACGCTCAGGACTTATAGACCCGCATGGTCTCGGTGGGTCAGATGGTGCCAAAACAACAACTTCGACTCCAATATTCCAAATAGTATTAGTTTGTCAAAATTTTTAGCATACCTATTCATTGAGCATAGCTTGGCTTATCCTACTATACTGTTGCATAAGTCAGTAGTTCTAACTTTTGGACGTACGGGTAACGAGAATTTAAATTCTCATTTTTTAGTACAACATATTCTTAAAGCTATCTCTCTTCAGACTCCCAGAGTAGAAAAACCCCCTATTTGGGATCCAAGGGATCTGATTGCCTGGATGCAAACGAATCCCCCGAATAATAATATTACCTTATTCAAAGCGTCGCGTAGATTAGCTTGTCTTTTATTACTAGCATCTGGACGACGTGTGCATGACCTTACTCTTCTAAGAGTCTCTCCAAAGTGCTACATTGATTGCGGTGATCACATTCTTTTGTACCCAGTGTTTGGATCAAAGACGGATACGGCTACATACAGGCAATCAGGTTGGAAGCTTTCTTGCCATGCTAACCAGAATATATGTCCAGTTGGATGGTTAAGAAAGGTTATAGAGTTGGGTAAGCAGAGACGTACTGCCGAGTGTAACGATTCCCTGTTTGTATCAGTTCGAGGTCCCACGCAAAGTGCGTCGCGGACTATTATAGGTAATTGGGTAAAAAGTTTATTGAAGGATGCAGGTATTTCTGCGTCCCCGGGAAGTGTACGCTCGGCAGTAGCTTCGTTGAATTGGTACGAAAATTTCCCTATTGAAGACATTCTCTCTCGTGGCAATTGGCGTGGACCAAATACTTTTGCCAAATACTATTGTAAACAAATAATAGGCAGAGCTCAGACTTCGCCTAGTACGAGTAATCTCTCAAATAATTTTGAACCAGTATGACACAGAATTGAAACTGTATCGTTAATCAGAATTTGATCGAGGTCGATATTTTTATACAAATTATTAATATCAATAGTTAAAAATGTGATATTTCTGTTATATTGTACTAGTAGTTAATCTTTTTAGCGTCTAACTGATTTTGATATAGAGTGTACCTAATCAGGGGTTGATAAATAATTAACCAATGTTACTTATGGTTTTATTGTTTTCAGTACCTAAATTTTATCATATTCTCACATAGCGTCGTCGTGGTCACCAGGAGCTATAAACACGTCTCTCACAGATGCTGTGCATCGTCACATGCCATAATAATGATGCAAGTTTTACATAGAAATAAAACTTGTATTATTTAGCAGAGACGATGCACAGCATCCATTCAAGGTCTCCTGGTGAGAGAACTATGAGGTAAAATCGTCCGCCATTAGCGACCGAGCCACTGGGACCACGTGACTACCGGAAGTTAGCGCTGATTGGATGACCTTATACGAGCTGTGATTGGCTGACAGCTAACGGGAAGTATACAACGCCCTCTCACAGATGCTGTGCATCGTCTCTGCTAAATAATACAAGTTTTATTTCTATGTAAAACTTGCATCATTGTAAATTGTGTTACTATTTGAAAGCGAGCGTAGCACGTTCGCTATCCAGTCGTTATAATATTTTTATTTTTGGTTAGATCATAGCTTGCGATGGTAGCCATTTGTTGTATTTGCATAGGCATACATTTTTTGTTGGTATGACTGATTCATAAATTTGTTTCGTAATGCACTCAGAGCAATCGCGTAGGTAGCTGTTGCCGTTGCTTACCGGGGAGTTCCAGTCCCTAGAAATTCAATAATGCATACACGGCTCGCATCGGTTTATATCTACGGGCTTAAAATCTAAGCTCGGTCTTTTTGGTCTCCAATAGTACGAATTTGAATTTTACAACACGTAGAAATGATATTACACCTATTATGCTATATTCCCAACGAGCTCTTATTATATCCCATATAACAGCCTCTGTTATGCTGACTCAGTGACTGGATCCGACGGATGTAAAGCATGGATGGATTATAAATGCACTTAATTTAGAAAGAATAATGTTATTTATGTCGGTAAAATAAGATTGCACTTACAACACATCATAAAAATACTTACACTAGGATATTATAAAATATATATTTTTAATAAGTTATTTTTTTAAATCAGTCAGCAATAAAATACGACAATTTAGAATATATTTTTAGCACATAAAAATACATGCTAATTCACTTTGATATCATTACAATATTAATTACGTACACCTTCGCAGCGTGGAATGCAAAGGTCACCTATGCCGTTATATGGTACCGACCTAGACCTAGACCGTTGGTCTTTAAACCTTTTATCGTCCGAGACATGCTTGAGCTACGATATAATCTCATTGTGCTTAAGTAGTTTAAAGATTTTATTGAACATTATTCAAAATTAAGGCGATATTTGTCTGCCATGTAAGCGCCCATAGAATAACGAAGCCTTTAAAAGAAAGGGATCTGAGGTTATTATACATTCCAAGATAGTACACAACTTCCATAAAGATGTTATTTTTATACAAAGAACACACAAATAAAAATCAAAAAAAATAATATCGATATTTATAGCTTGAATATTGTCGTTTTTCACTAGTACTTACTTGGATAGTAATTAACTTTCCCTATGGGTATTTGAATGCACGATTTACACTTACGGCCACGCGCAGTTTGGATACCTGCGTACGAATTAGGTAATTAATTCGTATCCAGTCTGCGAGCTCTCATAGTACTTCAAGGGCACCTCTTCTTTTTGTTCTTATAAAAGGTAATTCGTGTAGAAGTCACATCAAAGTCAATACAAAATAAGCTTAGTCTCCTTAAAAAATATTAATATGGTTACTGTGGTTATGTCTAATTATCAGTGTCAATAATAATGTATCTGCATATTGTGCAATTTATTTATATGTGAATTAAGTAAGAGCCCAAGACACAGAAGCGGTCAGAAAATCATACATTTGAAAGAACGCTTCTGTATATTGGGGCTCTTAGAGATAATTATCAAATTCTTAACGTATGTTCGCCTGTCAGTATTGTATGTGAAGCAATTAATAATCTCATGTTCACAAACAAATCATGTTCTTAATTAACTATCGACGTTTACAAGATGACTTTGCAGTGCCGTGGACTGATGGTAGCGGCGGCGCGACGCGAAGTCTTCGTTGTCGTCGTTTAGCCTCTCTTGTTCGAGCGTTATGTCCGCGTGTACGGGCGTCACAACCAGCTGTTCGTATTCTAAAGGACGCTTTCTGCAATAATAACGTACAATATATCAACATGCCTGAATATTCGCAGGGGTAGGTAGAAGGGTACCCATATACCCATATGTTGCAGATTTTAATTTGGGCATTTATATGGGCCCGAAGTTATAGGCACGCTCCTAATGCAACGGGAAACGCCAAAATCTCCGAGCTGCGAGTTCCGCAATTTCTTCGCGAACGACGGTTATTGACATAAAATCAAATCAAAAAAGGTTTTTGCGAATAGATGTCAAAAAATAAGTTAATTATTTTGATCTCACAATACACACAAACAAATTGGTACTATCAATGGGCTTTCAATGAATAATTATGTATTATCAAACTGCTGAATAATTGTACGCAAGTCAAAATTCTAAATGCTCTCCGTGACTTTGTTTTATTATATGTAAGGGTTTGTAGTGTAAATTATACAACAGGAGGGAATAATACTCACCCTATCATCTGCAAGAATGAAATTCTCAGCCAGTGGAAGAAGCGGAATTCTGACGCGCGTCCTGGTTTGAGCGCAGGGTTCGCGGCGCCGATATAGAGCCAAAACAGCCACAAGATGATGAGGCAGCCGAGGGCATACGCCCAGTGCACCAGGAACATCAACAGCAATTTAATCGCGACCTGAGATACAAAATACATTAGTTAGGACACACTTCATATCTTCTTTCTAGTATTATATATCTCGAGTACATATATAAATAAGTATGATCTGTAAAGTGGCCTCTCTATCCCCGCAACACACTTCAAACCTCACATCACTCTAAAATCATCTCCGGAGCGTCTCGTAGAAATTTCTCCGACAGAAACTTATTTGGTGCAGATATTAAATAGCTAACATCGAAGTTACTGTTTTTTAAGTCTTATCCTGTCCTTTATGTCAGGAGCATTTTGTTTACAGCTTCGGTATTTTAGGGACCTTTAACAGCCTCTGACATGCCTTAAGGTCTTCGGGATACATTTTAAATCATGTTTAGAGGCACGAAAAATGTTGCAAAATAGACTAAACGAAAATATGAAATGTGGAAACAACCGAAAAATTATGTTATACTGTATGCACACAACATGACGACTGCCTCACGGCGGCCTGTCACCAAGGAATTCGATTCAAGTCGCAGATGCCGCAGTATTATTTACCATTTTATTTTATGAGTGACCAGGGTATACATTTAATTTAAATAACCGAGAGAATACAGCCGTCAACGAAGCCGTGCCGCGCGCATAAGTCATAATAGATAGATACGCCATAATAGGTATACTAATTTTTGCCCGAGGCTACGCCCGCGGTACCTCGATGAAACATAGCTCTCAGGGATAATGAGATTCCTTATAGTAAAAGTATTTTTAGAATCAGATCAGCCCTACGCCCCAAACTTATAAGCTTTACCCCTTTGTAATATTATATTAGTATAGATACTCACTCCAACTAGAGACAGCCATCGATTACACAGATGCGAGTACCAGTTTTTGTTTTTGGAATGTACGCTAACACTGGGCCGGCGCATGTCTCCGTTCGACATTCGCCCGTTCATTAAAGCTGAATCAGTCGGTGAAGGTGTGAAGTCCTGCAAACAATAAACATTGTTACTGAAGTACACATTTCCTGAATATCGATAGCTTGAACATTAAAATAGGTTTGTAGTATCACTTTGTACTACTACTGCGCCCCAAGTCTGTTAAGACAATCGTTTCATAATCGAACAGCAACCGCATAGTAACTGTTACTTTTGACAGATTGATTGATTGAGATTGTATGGGATAGCTGTCAAAAGTGTCAGTTACGTTCGATTATGAATCGATTGTGTTAGCAGACTTGGGGCCCTGGACAGGTGATAGACATCGCCATTTTGACAATGATAGTAGCGATAGCAGGCAGTGATTGTCCACGGAACTAACGTTAGAGATTTGTCTTGTGACAACTATGTCAACAAAAAAACAACAAAATGGAATACATTATAATTTTAATTTTATAAAAATGTATTCTGTCACTGATATAAGTACTTACGCCAACAGTTTTGTGTCTGATTCTCTCTGGGAACAGTAAATCTAGGTCGCTACCGGTAGCGCCGTACACTTGGGTGTCACGCTGCGAACCACCCTGATACCTGTCGATAGTAATAAAACGTCAGGAGTTAGGCAAAGAAAGGACCAGTCCGAATGTGTTCTAAATGTTACCTAGGGGGAAAAACATCGTCATGCATCTATGACATACTTATGTGATGTGGTAAAGTTGTACCTTAGCATTTAGTAACTTTTTGACGATTTATAAGTACTATACTTAATGGTTTACATGCATTAAAAAATATTCTGATCTCAGACAAAATTTATGAAACTCTCTGAAACTATGATCATAGATATAACCACATGTCTTAAATACATCAGAATATAAATAGGTCGTCCTAAATAAACGATAATGTAATGTCCGTCTATAGTGCGTGTTGCGGTAACTACAAAAAAAAACAAACCTCATTTCTCGTCTGTGTTGCAAATCAAATGTCTGGGCGAGAGCAAAATAGGAATAATCGATGCAAGCATAAGTGATGAGGAACGGCATGGTGACGATGGGTGCAAGTTGGTTTATGTCCCCTATGATGATGAATGTGACGGTTACTACAGCCACTACTACCATAGAGTACAACGGTACTTTGTTGGGACCTCTCTGAAAAATATTAAAAATATATATATATTTTGGTTACCGTCATCAGCCTGAAAATGGAGTTACATGACTTTAAACATTGAATATTCAAATGCAACTCCAAGAAAGATACTTAAATTGAACGCATCATGAAAAATCCTAGTAATGACGTCTCAAATAGTGGAGTAGGACTTTCATATTTGAGTAGTATTCAAAAATTTACAAAAATGCAAAGTTTCCGATAAGGAAAAACTAAAACAATACAGAACTGAAGGCACGTGACGTCACACCCACCAGACAGCGCGCGTGCGAATATGCAAGAGCGCGACGCAACTAACGCTTTAAAAACTAAACAAAATATATTTTAAAAATGATATCACAGTATGTCATAAAAGAAGTACTACTTATGATTAATGAATGAAATCTACTGAATTAAATAACTGTCAAACAAACTATATTAAATATATTCTACTCACTCCATGGCCTAGAAAAGCTAGTCCTGGTATAACTTTCTCATTGGCAATACTCTGTAAAACCCTTGGTGTTCCATACATAGCTCCTAAACATGAGCTCATGGAGCTCACATAAAGGCCTGCCAGGAGAAGTACTTTGACAGCAGATATATCAGCTGTTATGGAGAAGTTCATGAGTAATCCCTCTCTGGTCACCGTAGCTGCTAACGTTATTATAAACATTAGATATAAAAATGTCCTGAAAATATCACAAAGAAAGAATATAAATAACATAAAAAACTGTTAAAGAAATGTATATTGCGAGACAACAAAAATGCTTTAGCTTTCAATAACAAGGTTAACTTTTTAGGCAATTAACTCGAATGTATATAATGTCAAGCATTACGTTTCTTTAAATTCTCAACAAAAGATATTTCAAATTCAACATAGTTAGAATGATTTATCACTACAATAATTCGTTTTAGGACATCGTACTGTTGAATGTCTCGACATGCTGCGATTTGTTGATTATCTCTTTTACTAAAACTGATGCATGGCTCAAATCTATAGGAATATATATAGGAATTTTAAGTACCCTTACCCTGTGCCAATAGCTGCCAAAGAACCATTAGGAATATTAACAGATGGGTTCTTTAAATCTCCGCTCATATTGATACCTGCTAATATGCCCGTGATGGTTGGGAAAAACACTCCAAAACATTTGAACCAGGTGTATGATTCCTGGTAGTCTGGCCATGTGTTGTTAGCCATAACACCACCAAGCCATCCCTTGAATTCACTCCGAACTGTAAATCATTATACCTAATAAATATTTTACGTAAAAGAGAAAGTATTTTCCAAACGGCTAGAGGTGTTACCTGCCTGATTAAGAATATTTTCGTTAGAATGTGCACAAGGCCATACCACTGCGAAACTGTAAATATCGTCATACGAACGTGTGTGTCAGTGATTTCTCTGATAGTACATTGATGTACAAGCTTTGCGGCCACTAATCTTTGCCTACAAATCTTTGAGGGTCTATCAGTCAATATTTGAACATTTAATCTGCTAAGAATTATTTCATACATCACCATCTTTAAAAGCTGATCGGAACCGGACATGTTAATGCGTCGGCACCAATTATATTAATTCGTCGGAACAAAGATGATGCATGGAAACCAACTGAATTAATGTTTTGTAACCAACTAAGTTTGTGGATTGTTAATAAATATTTCTAAACATTTAAGAAAAAAAACTGTTTATTGATTCAACAGCTTAGTGCAAAACATTTCACTTACGTTTATCATCAGTCGGCACAGTAGTAAACGATCCGACAAAAAAGTCGACTGCTGCTAACATGATAATAATCAACAGAGCAAACTGCAGTTTCACCACCCACTTCACGCCGGCGACATTGATCGTGCCCAGTAACAGAACTGCGGCGATGGCGAACGCTCTAGCGATCCATTTGTACTGCTCACTCTGGGAGTCTTCACTGATGAAACTGGCCATGGATTCACCAAAACCGAATACATTTAAAGCACAACCAACAGCCTGCAATGTAAAGCTTTAATTAAAATTCACTATCACATATGCATTCTTGCAAGGGTAGACAGAGATGCACACATTTTACTGTTGATATTGAGACTTATAAAAGGGGACATGCCTATTGCTTCTCCCCCGCTATTGTAATGGGAATTCAGCCCACAGTCAAATACAGTGGCCCAGTGCTGGTTGGCAATCTTAACATGTTTCTCAAAATGCAGGATCCCTACAACTAAATATACTTAAGTATTATATAAGGTAAACATATATGTATAGTATAGGCTAAAAAAACTATTGCATTACAAAATCTCTCAGCATTCAGTTTGCTGAATACTGATTATAGGAAAGTTATATTAATATTAGGTAAGTATATTATTAATTAATCTATACCTGTCCAAAACAATATATCATGCCAAGGGCTCCTCCCATTCTTGATCCCAAGGTGTGAGCCAGCAAAAAGTACACCCCACCACTCTCTATTCTGCATCTCTCACATATGCCTACAGCTGACAGCACAGAGATCAAAGCTACAAATACTAGAAAAAAAAGAGCAGACATTAATATCTAATTATATCCCACATAAATATACAAATCAAGTTTTCCTGCTATTATGCTGGCATTATATACTTAATACATCTGATATTTTTTTTATAACTTGCCCCTTTTGGTACTGAGATCTAAAAATGCCACCTAATTTGTGCCAATGAGTTAAGGATTACTTGATTAGAACAAAGAGACTTACCTGTAAAAATTACTATTAAAACTGCATTAACTAAGCCTGCTTGACCGACCATCCAGCCTGATCGTAGAAATACAATTACACCAAAAATATTGATAAGGCATGATGTGTACACTCCATCCCATGTACCAAATAGTACTGGTTGGGAGATAAAGAAATTGGACTTCCACCATGGTACGTCACCCTGAAAACATGATTTCAAATTATGAACTGATAAGTATTATGCCCCATAATACAAGTATTGCTTAGTGAGGGACCGTACACTTATAGTTAATGTGTTAATCTAGCGATATTATCAGTAAGGAGGTAAGGAACCTGGCATAATGATAAATACATGACCCTACTCCTGCCAAAAATACAGCGAAACCGATATACATATTCTGATACTTATATACATGATGCAAGTACTTATTTAATTAATATATCCCTTTCATAAAGTAATACAGAATAACTTTAAATTTTGATACTACTAAAAATAGTGTACTAAAAAGTTTGGTACCTATATATCATCTAAACATAATAGGAACCATTTAGATTATTTTCACTACCATAATAGTAGCATTGGAAGTAAGTAAAAGTACATACTAACTTAATAAAATAGTTATTTGTGTAAATAAGATGTTCAATTCAATGGACTCACCTGTATGTCGGCGAAGATTTCGTTTGCCCCGGAAGCTTGATGCCCACCTGTACCATATTGTGATTCATTGCCTAGATCCACGAAGCCACCTGATTGTCTCCGCATACGAGCCCTGTCGAACCCCGGTTCATCACTCCGAAAACTGTCTATATCTAAATCATTTCTTCTCTGGCGATTATTTTGATCCATTTTAACTTAAGCTATTAGGTATTATAATTTAATAAAAACATTAGGACAGATTTATACGAATATTTACTTATCTTGGCCAACAAAACAGCCTGTCAGTCACCTGTGTTATCTCTTTCTCTCTCACTCAGTCTCTCGTCTCTTTCAGGGAGTGACACAGAGTTTTTTTTTATTTCACTTTTGGTTTATGGCTGCTAGCCCTTTGGAGCCTATCAGTAGTAGACAAAATAACGCTAGGTGGTGCTACAAATCGAAAAATTCTGTATTTTCTTCAAAATCCGGGAGTTTGCCCAAAAACCATAACACATAATAAATTTAAGTAGGTTTTCTGTAGCTAATGGAATATTATTGTCTGACCAGACCGAATAGACATTCGGAAAATAGTACTATCTGCTGAAGTGTTAGTGAAGGTAACGCAATTTCATTGAATAACTGATACCTCTGAAATGGAAAACGGTGTAAATTTCGTATAAGATCAAAGCTAATGTTCATGGAAATCCAGAAAAGGTTGTACCAAATACTAGTGAGCCAATACAGGGTGCAAGTGGCTTCGTAACGAAAACTGATATTATGGACTCAGCCCATGATTCTGAAACCCCCAGAGTTGCAATTTTCCGATGATATTGTCATGAATTTTCTGCAATTTTTTCAGTTCTTTTTATATTTAATTTTGCATGAAATAATAATAGAAGTCTATCTCAACATGATTACTAATAAAAAAAAACATAATTACTAATTTCGACCTAAAACTGCAATAAACGAATCGGGTATCGCGCAGAGCGTTATATTGTGATCGCTCTGTTTATGATACATTGCGCACTCAAAAATTACAATATTAGTAACCGATGGCTTTCAATATCGTAAACTAGTTTGGGATTCAGTACTTCCTTTTGCTTCATATATTTGTGTATATCAGTCACCAGTAAAGGCAGCACCGGCGTGATGACTACCAACACTATCTGTACGCACAGGTTTAATCCTAGTTCAGGGTCTGGTCGTTGTCTAGCCGTGCTGAGTAACTGTAAGCCTACCTACGCATAAATATATGTAAATAGTTATAAGTTATGAGGCTGTCAATAAATTATTTTATTATTTAAAAAAAAAATATGAATGCTTCCTCGGTTTTTTTATAACTTTTACTGAAAGTTTTCGTTATCATGGCCCTTGCACCCTTTACATAAATATATTACCCTCCTTTTAGGCTCATCCGGGTAAAAAATACGAAAGGGCCTTAGTAAGTAGGTAATTATGGAATACTCTGTGTGTTCATGTTCATAAACGAACGTGTACGAAAATGATATTGTTAAACTTTCGGTAAGTAATGGAGTAGAACTTACTTTTGGTGGATTTTGTCAGTAAAATGTCCACCACTTTACTGATACGGCTTGTGAGAGCAAGGCATCGCCAAAGGGCTGCATACGTATATGAAGCATTTTTTTTCAAAATATGAGTCTTAAAAATTGTCTTACATTTTTACAGGAAGACCTCTGAGCAATTGAGCTTTTGTCTGAGCGTCTAATACTCTATTTACACAAGGGCAGTACGATGTGTTTGTATGTAAATGGCTGTACAAGTTTATTAGGTACTTTTTAACGGTCAAACTACGCCGTAGTGCGCGCTTTGACCAAACAATGAGCGAAACGTTTTTTTGACTCTATACGAAAGAACTGTACCTAAGTATCATCCAATTCACTAGGCGGATATTACTAAAACATGAAGCGAGCATAACGCACTTTCGTACTAAATATCATATACAAGGCCGTTCAGCCATTTTCGCATTATACCCACACAAATCCCAATCAAACACACTTTAATCATCATCATCATAAGTACCTTTATGTATTTATTATGTAATAAGTGAAGCGGTGAAGGAAAACATCGTAAGGAAACCACCAAATGACTAAGTAGGTATGTTTTCTTTAGATGCTGACCTTATAACTTTGATATTTGTATGTAGATAGCTTAAAAAATATATATTACGTAAATTCAAAGCAGAATTTGGTACAGTTAATTGAGATAACGAATGTTGTTAATAAAAAAAAAATTACAACCGAATTGAGAACCTCCTCCTTTTTGAAGTCGGTTAAAAATATCTACACCGCGACATCGTACGCGTGGAACCCGCCCATATAGACGTTCTCGACACCAATCCTAAAGCTACCTAACCTACCAACAAAAAAAAAACTAAATGCCACAAGTACGAAGTTTTGGGCTTTCTAAAGTAATTAAAATTCGTTTGTATTTGAATATTTGAACAATATTTCTCGATCGTTAATGGAATGAGAAATATTTTAAGCTACAATTTAAATTCCAAATTTAAATACAATTTAGTAAAAAAAAATACTAGAAACTAGTTGACCCGAAAGACGTTCTGTCCCGAATTTTCGATTTTTCCGGACAATTTTTTCAATATTTCTTTCGTTGATGTGAGGAAAAAGGTAAACTGAATTTTAACATTTAAAAAATACTTATACGTGAATCGGAAATCGAACTCGATCATTTTGAAGGCAAAATCAACATCGTTATTTTATTGCGATATTGATTGTGTAGATTATAAGGAGTAGAATTTTTTATAAAATCTTGTGCCCAAAATGCTGTATTTAATATAATTTTTTTCAATATCTAAATGTTCAAAATGACAGCCATTTTCATAAGTAATAATCAACTGTTTTAGGTAATAATTTATTTTCTTTTAATTGTAGACACAAGGTTACATGGCAACATTTACCTACTCCTTATACAACTTGCACAATGAATATCACAATAAAATAACGATGGTTTGCTTATCAGATAACCGGCGGGTTTGATTTCCGATTCATGTATGAGTGTATGTATTTTTTTAATGTATGAATGTAGTTTTTCTTATCTCTTAAATGGACGACATAGTTCTTTAGAACATATTTATCTTTCACTTATAGGTTCGGAGGTCCCCGTACCGACCCCTCGCGATGTTACATTCTGTATAGTCGAAAAGTTACCTACTTATATACTGAGGTATTTTAAAATTTTAAATTGGTTTTCAAATACTATCGGCGTAATGTGACAGCGCTGGTAGTGTACCTCTGTCTATCCCTTCAGGGATTACAGGCGTGATGACGGTTTACTTTTATTTTGTGAGTTACCCGCAAGCTATGTATTTAACATTGCGCTATGTAAAATATATGAACATTTACAAAATTGTGTATTTAAATAGCCACCATGTTTTTGATTTTATATAAGGTATCGAAGTAGGCAGGAGTACTCTACATAATAAAGTTAAACAAACTAAGGAGCGAAAGTAAAGAACACATCTTATACACTATTACCTAATCTTAAGTACAAGTTCAGCTGACTCTCTTAACCGAATCTGGAAATTTATTCAGCCATAATATCATAATATCTCTAAAAGTACGTAACATTGCAGAAAGGTAAATTGGTAGGTAAAATGCCCCGCGGCAGGGTCGGCACCTCGACATGGTTTCGGGCGCTATCTTAATCGTCCAACGTTTAAGCATATTTATGTAGCAATAAGTTATCAGGAGCCTAATTACGGCCGCGAAACCACCTGTCCGCTATCATCAGTACATAGGCCTTCGCATATACTTCCGTGCGTCTTACGCGGGGTTCCACCCCCGCAGCGCGATTGGTCGGCGATGCGGGTGCGCGCGCAGCGGCCCTCCTCGCGACCGGGTGCGAGACGCCGCGACTCCGGAGGAGCCGGCCGCGGCCGCGATGTGCCGCCGCGGACAGTGCTCTAGCGACCACGCCGCACCGCCGCCGTCGCTCGCCGCACGCCGACGCGACCGCGCGAACACAACTCCACACGCGTCAGCCACACTGCGCGCTACTCAAACTAGCGAAAAAGTTGAAACTAGACATTTTGTAAATAATAAAAATAACAGTACTTATTATAACTTTAAATTAGTTTTAGTGATAGATAGTATTACGAACCGGTTAGTTGGTGATGTGATATGGCTAGACGCAAACAGCACAGAGGCTGGATAGGGGTGCACAGCGCGCGGCTGCTGGTGGCCGGGTGCGCGTGGGCATGCGCGCTCGTCGCCTCGGCAGCAGCTGACGCCCACGCTGATGTCGACACGTCGACTGGACTTGGCGATAACACCTTAACTAATTCTGGTATGTCTGTTAACTATTTCTTTCTACATAATCAAGCGCACTCTGTAGGACGTAAAATTAAGATTTCTACAGGCACATCCAGGTGAAGGCATTTTTTTATTAGGACAAATTAATTTATTCACTAAGCAAAATTAATTATATTACTACTTAGTGGTTTAGGGGGAAATATAATTAGGTATGTTTTCTCGTAGACCCAAGGTCTAAATAAATTTTCGGTGTCTTCATTGGCGACGACTGATGATTCTGCTGAATTTTGGATTACCTACAGTAAGTAACATGTATAGCCTTTGATATATCATTAAAAAATGTCAAGGTGAGTTAGATTAGATTAGATAGGTAGGTACACTACTCAAGGTAATAGTATAGGCCAGTAATTCAATTCGGGGGGATCGAGCTCTGGATCACAGACATTTGAGTACCTATGTATATAACGATGGGTTATCTAAGGCATTTCAGGGGAGTTAAACCGCAAACCCCCACCCATGCCTACGGCATTGGTTAGAGGTCCCACTTTTTATTAATCAATAATTTATTGTAAAATATTTACATTGTGTGTGAAGTTATTTTTGAAATTTAAACTCTACCTTAACGTTATACCACTTTTAAAGTAATTTACTTACAAGATAATAATTTTAGACTTTCGGATTAATTAACAGAATATCTTTATATTCTTCTACAAAACGATTTTGATGGGTAGGAGCCGCTTGTTAAGGGATGCCAATTATCATCCCATTATTCTAAGACCGACGGTGGGCGGTGACTAAATAGAACAACACCTACTGTGTACTGTAATACTTATGTAAATACGTTTTTATCAACAAATGGTATATAATATAAGTTGGTAGATCGATTACCACGGTAACAAGGATTGCAGGTTCAAACCCCGCCTTGCACTTCTGAACGGTGAAGGAAACATCGTGAGGAAACTGCATGTCTGAGAAAACCTCCACAAAAATGTGTAGGTACTTATTACTTAGATATAAATACATTATTTTAGTGATATATTTGGTAAAAAAACGGTATCAGAGCAATTTTAAGCTTCATAAGTACTAACATTAGTTTTTCCAGACAGGTTAAAATGCTTAAATATACAATTTGGTTAGTTGACTGGTTTAAAAGGACTTATAAGGTATTCTGATTTTAAACTTTGGAGACGTTTTGGAGGTTTATTCTATGTTAAAATTAAATGTGGATGTGCATTTTTTAATTAATAGCTACATTAACAACATGATTAGCACAGTTTATAGTGGGCTGTTTTCTGTACCGAGGGTCCCGGGATCGAATCCAAGCGCCGGTAAACTTTGTGTAATAAGCACGAATCTTTGTACCCGAGTTATGGGTCTTTAATATCTATACTCGTAATAACATTATACCGGGATAGCCGCCAGTCCATCGTACAGTGCCCGCATTATAAGCGATGCTTAGTTAGTGTGTTCGTCTGGCGATTTATTATTATCAGTAGTTATTATTATGTAATACTAGCTGCGCCCCGCGGTGTTACCCACGATTAAAAAGTTAAGTTTAAAAAAACACGGTTCCTGTATGCTATCCCATAGGAACCGTGCATTTTTTCGGGATAAATATTAGCCTATGTCAATTTCTGACCCCTAAACTACCACTACCTATGCAAAGAATCATGTCGATCCTTTGCTCTTGGAAAAATTTAAACAAATCTATCCCACGGGAACAATACATTTTACCGGGATAAAAAGCCTATATGTGCTATTCCAGACTATAATCCATCTCTGTGCCAATTTTCATCCAGATCCGTTGAGCCGTTCTGGCGTGAAAGAGTAACAAAATTCCATCCATCCATCCAAACTTTCACATTTATAATATTAGTAAAGATTAGTGAGATATAGTACCGTGCTATACCTACTTTACAATTCACAGCTGTCCAACGATAGATTACCTTTTGAATAAAAACATTCATTAAGGCAACACTGAATCGCGTTATGTTGACGCTAGCGCTGGTGCATCAGAGTCGAGTCCAGTGATGCTAGTAATTTGGCAAGTCATAAATTACTCGTTTAACTGAATTACGTGAGTTGAAAGCATTCCGTTGCTATCAAATATCAGCTAAGCTCTCGCATAGTGTTATACAACACGTGAGTGAGTTACCACCAAAACCTGAAATAAGGATAGCTCAAAGTATGAGTAGCTTAAGTAGTTTTAATGTTTACGTTATAATATTACTAATTGTACAGTTTTTGTATCTTCATATATGTTCGTGAGCTGTGGTGATAGACTGAAATAAATAATTTCTATTCTATTCTATTCTATAGCCATCAGTAGGTAACTATTGAATCCGCGAACCGCAACTTTTGTTCCACTTCTCCCTATCTACCTATATTAGGAAAACATTCAATATGTTCATTGGTTTTTTATGATGTTTTTTATGATCAATATTAAAAGATGGCGTTACAAGGCGCTACCAGAATTATCTGAAATACCGTAGTCATTATGTAGCGAATAATCAAGGTTTGAATTTAGATTTAGGACTTGCTTCGATACAGTATCCTTTTTGTCTATGTACCTTGCTCCGTTCTACACATTTTTTTAAACTTCCCTTTTGAAAACCTCAACATTATGCCTAGTTTGTATTACCTAGATGCGCTCTTATAAGTACGAGTAGGTGAACGTACTTATTGTGGGAATGCCATCTCGCAAGAATCCTAACTAATGGCCAAGCAGGGATGTGAATCTCGCACTCTCAAAATTTACAAGATCTCGCGACATTGAGGAGTATCCAGCGCTGGTACTGGTACCATGGCAGCGATCGACGACTGTGGTAGTGAAATTTTCCTCCATATTCTTTACCGTCGTGTCAATGTTGTGTATGGAAGTGAAGATGTAAGTCGTTTGATAAACTGTGCCTTAACTGTGTTTCTGTGTGTGAACTGTGGCTGGTGGTGACAGCGGTGAGGAAGCGCCCGGCGCTGGGGCATATTCTAAGAAGGCGCCGAAATCCCACAATTCGACCTATATGACTTATGACTCTATCTACTAGTATTTCTGAAACCTCAACTAGTTTGGTGTTGATGTTCGCAGAATTAAAAGCCCGCACCGAGAGCACAAAAGGCTAATTACATAACTTGTGGAGCCACACACAGTCAGTTTTTTCACAATCACGCATCGATATTACACATCGAATAGGCTATTGTATAATTTGGTAAATCTCGTATGAGTTTCCAAGTATCAATTCTGCAAAGTTTAGACTTAATTGGTATTTTGCGAAAGCGAGATAGCATTCGCCATTAGTTCGCCATTAGATATTACTTATGCAGTTTGAAACATGGAAACTAGCTTGATGCAATTATTTCATTGTTCATTCGTTAAAGTTTCTCGGCGCTACCGATAACTGAGAATAGTGCAACGAATTAATCAAAATTTCACCTCAGGGCCTAATGTGAACTATGATTTCTAGTGCGAACAATAGAGGCGGAGGCGTACTCAGAGCGAAGTTGAATCACTGGGTACATTCAGCGAGCTCCTTTGTTACAGAACCGAGTAATGAAAGCGGTAGCTGATAATAATTTACGAATAGCAGAAGTGTCGCTGTTTAATGGCGAAAACAGGGGTCCGAGGAGCATTCCATAGCACGGGCGCGGGCGCGCGGGCGGCGCGACTGACAACCGCGCCGACAGCAAACTAAAATAATTATTATCATTGTCCCTGGCCACGGCGAGCGCTTTAATTGTTCATTTACATTTGCAACCATGATACCAGTTCCGAACTATTTCGGCCGGCGTTTATTTGACTCTCGCCCGTTCCGCTACCGTGCTATTGTTCAGAGTTAATGGTCTGAAAAATAGAAATGATTCGCAATTTGTATGATGTTATTGTTGTACGTAAGTTATAGCTACAACGACTTAATTCGCCGGCGTACAAGGATTTATTGCTGTTCTGTTATGAGCCTAGCCAGGTTCTATTACTTCAACAGTTTTATACCTACCTATAGTTAGGCGACATGTGCTACCTACTGTTATCAATCTATGTTTGTAAGTAGTTGGAAAGTACTTTAGAAAAATATATTAAGGCAACATAATAACACGATACAAGTTGTAGTTGAAATTACAGAAAGCGTAGGTACTTTTAACAGCGCGAAGGCAACCGCTGGTTATTTCAATTGCGCTCGTGTTGAAACAATAATCGCGCCGCAATATTAAAAACAAAACACGTCTTGAACTAAGCAATGGTATAAAACAAACTATTAAGCTAGCAGCACATTACACATAATGCGACGCTCGATGGGAGGGCACACTGCTAATACAAAATGAAATTACAAGAGCCGCGCGTAGAGTCCTCCCGTGGCATTAATTTGTATCAAGAATTTGTAGAGATTTAGCTTGAGCCGGGACGAAGTGTTCATAGCAGCCGGCGAGCGTTAACACTTATTAAGGGGGTGCATCCCTGCGACAGATGTAGGGGAGGACCCGCCATTTGCGTAATGTCAGCAATGGTTACACTCGATTTAATAAAACTCCGACAGCGTTTCATTCTGAAGAATTTAAGAGTCAATTCGTTTTAAACGCCACAGTGGCATAGCGTGAAAAAACCGTGAGCCGGAACGTGCCTGGAATACATTGCCAAGGCTTGGATTTCTTATCGGTAGCAATTGAGATGAGTACTTATGGCTTTTCGAGTGGCTCGGCTTCGTTTAATTTGTTGTTTCAGGGCGGAATTTTTATTAACGTCTCCCCTCGCTTTACATTTTTAGGGACGTGTTCCTTATTCACGAATCAAGGTGAAGACCAGTTTAACTTCATCTTCTTGTTTCCCGTCGAACGCCTCGGTGCGTCTGTCGTGAATGGTAAATAGATCGATGACTGTGGTGGTTACGGCGACCAGTCTGCGGTTGACCTGTTGATGTTTGAATTGAACGCGTGCGTGTCTATAACAACACCGCTATGAATGTAATACTATTGATAACTTATAAGTGCAATAACAACTGTAAGTATCTTGATATAGGTAGGAAGGTGTATTATGCATTCCACATATATACGAATAGGTAGTTTGGCATTGGGTTAATTAAATCGCTGTAGTCGTGCCATGAATAATAGAGAATAAAAGCGAGAAGTCTTAAATTCGCAGTAAATCAACCGTCTAAATGTAGATTTATCAGCACATGCTCAGACTCTCGAGGTCTGAAGCAGATGCGTGCATTAACGTTGTTTCGGAGATATTTCCTCAGGCATGATATTAGGATTGCATAAAATTAGAGTCTCATACGCATTTCACTTGCAAATATAATCACATTATGTCCAAGCATTGTGAGTAGGTTCAGAAATTAATAGCAACACAGAGCGTGCGCCGATCGGAAAAATAGAAGGGGACCACTCAGCTGATGCTTATCTGCACACACGCTCCCCGCCGACGACGCTGCCGTTTCTACGTACGAATGTAAATAGGTGCTTATTATTTCTCTCACAATACATATTCTATATGACATCATGAGATATTTGAGATATATCTCTACGAGTCATTTCCATATTCCACTTACCTACTGATGCGGATTATCAATTAGCACTCTAATCCGTCATCATAAATATGGTAGAAATATTAGGTAGAGCAGTGACAGCCAAGATGGTCGAACACTCGCTTTGGAAACAATATGTGCCGGTTCAAATCCCGGTCTGGACCTCTGAGATTTTGAGATTTTATGCACGTGTAAATCCAAACGTAATTTTCAATAACAATTGTCACTTACTGTAAAGGTCATTATGGAGAGAAACTGCTGCATGTCTTTCGGAGTCCATGTAAAGTATGCAAACTCGTGCAGCCTGACATGGTGAACGATGGCCTGATCCTCGTCGAATTAGGGGAAAGTGGACTCGTTGCCTATTACATTGGGAACAAAAATCATCAACGAAATGTGGATGCACTGTGGTGCACCTCTGCCTGCCCCTACCCCTACCTCCTCGGGTATGACAGACATAATAATTTATCAACATGCTAATAATATTAATTTGATTTACGTAGTTACTATTATAACATTAATACACGCGCATCAATAATAGCTAGGCTACATATTTCATAAAGGGAATGTGTCCCATTATGCGATAGCTTAGAGTAACATGTGGCGCGTAAATGTGACTAAACGTAATTAATGATCGATTGTAGCTTGTCGACCATAGAGAATGGACGTACGCGCACCCTCCGCAAATCCTTGTCGACTCAAAATAGGACTCCCTCGAGACTACCGCGCCTTTTAATTTGCGAGAATTAGGGGTGCCAGTCCCTTCAAAAATATTTTTTTTAATTACATACTAGACCCCTACGAATATATCTTATTAGCTCGTTGCTAGACCAGAATCGCTAGCTCTTTGCTATAGGTACCAAGTATGAAAGGTCCCCTGAGTTTCTGGCCGGAGTTTTTCAGTTGAGAACGCGTTGCGATCCGTGTGAACATGACAATTTGAAATTATCCCTTTTGACCTATCTATCTATACATAAGTATGATAAGACTATAACTTCGTCGGGCGTACATATTTTTGGAAAAATAATCGCAGTGGGTATTTTTTCTAAATCTTTTCTTCTGTTCGCGCTTCACGGGAAAACTGCTTGACGGATTTTGATTAAATGTGATATGTTGATAGCTTGTACAAAGCTAGTCAATATATGAAAAATTAATCAACACTGTTGCGGTAGACGCAGAACGCAGAACAGAACCATTTGCAGTAGCCCGCGGGCTGGAGGCGCACACTGCGACACGGTGAGCATGGGGCGCGGGCCCCTGTCGAATTTTTAATCGCAACCGTTGATGTCGTTTGTCTGCCGCGGAGCTGCCCCGGGCTGTCTCGGTAGCAAATGGTACCACCAGCAGCGAATGTAGAAAAAATAGGATATTAATTAATTAATAGGTTAATTATTTAAAAGGTATCAGGAATGCACTCGTGCAAAACATGCCGAAAAGTGTCACCATTTTCTGGGACTTTGCAGCAATTGTCCCATGTCCTGGTGAATATTAACCACGTTAGTCAGTACCTATCGAGAATATACTTAACAGAGTGATTCGGAAACGAAATGTACTAACATTTGAAGCTGTTCTCCTTAAGCGCATTTACAATCATTATGTGAAGTCAATGTACATATGGAATTTTCACATTAAAACATGGAAAAAACTGGACCAACGATTCCGTAAAAAAATTTACACATTTCTATTCATATCACCGCGCAATGAATGTAAAATATCTCAAAAAAAAGAGATTGAGTCTTTTGCATCATTCGGAATACATGTAATTACAAGCTATCTACTATTTAGGTAGTTGGAAAATCTGTTGCCCGTTCTTCTCCATAGGAACGGCATTCCGAACGGGTGGTAAAGCAGTAGCATAATGTTTATGTAACTTGACGATTCATAAGTACTGTACAATAATGGTTTACATGAATAAAAATATTCTGATTCTGATTCTGTTAACAAATCGAGACGTCCCGCTCAACGCAGAGCACTTGGAGAGCTTAGCGGCTACTCCGCAGTGCACCACACCCCCACGCCAATTTAAAATTCATATCATCCTGCCGCCGTAAATTAGTTTTCTCGTCACTATCAATGCTGTTTTTGAAAAAAGTTGTTTATTGGAAAATCACATCAGATGTCGTAGCCTTGGATTGTCTTTAAGTCATATCACTGTTTATTTTCCATATGACTCTATATTTTCCAAATTAAAATTTAGAGACATCAAAAGCAAGATTCTATCTAACACTGAATTCTTATTTTTATAGTTAGCGCTAGTTCTTTTTCATCTCATCTCTTTTTTCTTTTTAATCTATTTGCATCAATAGAGAAGGGTAGTTGGTAAACTTAGTAAAGCTAAATAACTATATATGACATATACTGCCTAAGCAATAATACAAGATGAATGTAATCATAAATGTATTTCTCATCTGAAAAAGAAAGATATCGGTTATTGGTGAAACCGCACGCGGCACCCCGGTGTAATATGAGCCGTCGAGTCCGGCGTAATGTTTATTTGATACAAGTAATCGCCACATGATGTATGGACCCGATCGACGAGCGCCGCGCGCGCCGCTCCGCCTCTAGCTTGCCGAACGATGCATGGTTTATGATGATTATTCCATCTAAATGATGATTTATTACCGGATTAGGATGCCACACGTCCATTTTGTGGGGAGATTGGCTTTATTTATATTATAAGATTATTATCACATTACATCTGAAATAAATCGCCTTTGTTGAAATATTAATCGGACAGTTGTTTGTAGAATGTGTTGATTTATATTATGTTTTCTAGCAAAGCTTAGGAATAAATGATTATGTTCTCTTGTATATTTCTTTGGTACCTACTCAGATAAATAATGTTAAATAGTCGCAACTAGAAAAGTGGTTCGCATAACAACGTGCACTCTTGTTACACTTTCTTTTGTTAAACAGAAAACTTTGTGATATAACCACTTCAAAAAAAGAAGCAATTTAATAAACCATCTTCCCAAGATTTAAGAATTTAATATTGGCAGCAGCTTGCTTAAATGGACGGTTGCTTTTTTCGTTATCATAATTTGAAGCCCGAGATAATCAAATTATGATTTCAGAACAAAATGTGGTCGGCAACATCGCGCAATATTGTCTTTTATGTCCGACATTGTAAGTAAATAACAATTATTGCAAAAGACGTGCTCCCGCTGTATCCAAGACAAAGCTAATCAAATTATAATTTCAAATTAACCTTAGCTGCAGGCGACTTTGTGACACGGTAATATCATTTTGAAAATGTTTTTAATGTTGGAAAATAAGTGAAACGATTTCATTTATTTACCTCGTGCTGTTTGATTCGCCTGTTGATTTAATAGGTATAATACGATACCATTTTTTTATAGAACGAAAATTGCAAATTAATTTTTGTTTTGTCTTTAAGCTTAACGTAGAGAGTAGAGATACACATATGTTTCACCTATAAAGCAAGGCAATGAAGACACATGGGACAGGTTTTAATGTGATTAAAAACGAGCTATTTTATGTTTTAGAATATACCTAATGATATTTTTCATACTGCCTTATGAAATAATACAAAATGCATAACTTCTAACTTTGGCCAAAGAATAACAAAGACGCCATTTAAATTACTTTAATATAAGTTTGTTTCTTTGAATCGCAACGTTGAGGGGAAATTTTCGGAATTTATTTTAAAGCATTTCTTGCGCACAAGACGCTTCCGACGTTGCCCGGAGTTGGACGGCTCTACACGTAGCGAGTAAAATATGAGACTACAAATAAACTCGCAACAACCGCGACATAATGTGGTAGCCATTCACAGCTCATCGAGTTTTATTCAAACATTGCCAAAGCTAACTTTGCCGAATGATAATAGTACCTATGCTGTACTATAGCGAAATATTTGAACAAAGTTGAGAAAAAGATCGCGCTCGTCTTGGGTGACCTTCAATACGTTCTACAGTATAATTTTAGTTAAGTACCATGCCGAAGAATTTCATTAGCTACGTCTATTGCACATTACATAAATCAACTTTTCAAAATGCATATACCTATCACCATACTGAGTTTCTATAAAAGAGACAACCATGTAGGTTCCAAAAATGGCGGATTGGCCGCAGTATCGAAAATAACGTCAGCAATTTTTTTTTTATAATATTCAATGTGTACACACGACAACGTTACAGTATTATATGTCAAAACTTTATCTGCCTAATCAAAATATTAACGATCCGGTAACCAGAAAGGTATAAAAAGCGCGGTTGTCTATGTTATAGCAAAGGTAACATGCCCGCGGCGGCAATCGATTCAAAAGAAGACAAGTAGAAACTTTCCCGCCGAAAACATGAAATCATAGAACGATTTCTTTTACGACTTCGGTTTCAACTTCATAGCGATGAATTATGCAGAAAGGAGAGAGATTTCCTGCGATAAAAGTCGTAACACCCAAGAGTGTTCTAAAAAGAACTCTTAGAATATGATAACAGAGACCTACCCATATAAAATATTAAAATATGTTTTTTTTTGTTAGAATTACTGCCCTAAACCCGTGATGGTTTTCGTACTAGGTATATGTATCTACATTTATTGAGCCTCGATATCTTGTTGACGTAATAAACATTTATTGAGATGTGCGTTTTGGTTTCGCATAACTTTTGTACGCTCTATGCGAACTTGTCAGTTGAAATTGAAGAGATGTGAAACAGATTACATTTAATATACACAAATATTGGTTTACTTCATCGAAATAATACAGTGTGTAAGGGGCACAGTAACGAAACATTTGGGTACAAGTTATACTCAATTCCTATCATACAATTATAGCAATCATTCATGTTTAAAGTCATGGGTTATAAATGTTGTTACTTTTGAGCGTGTAATGTATCGTAACGCACGCGATCACAACACAACGCTTCGTGCAAAAATCGACTCATGCGAGTGGCGAGCGCGATCGAGCGAGTATCGAGTTTAATTTAAATGTCTAAATTAGTAATTATGTTGTTTTTACTAAAAATCATGAAAAGTCGAGGGTTCAGAACCAAGAGTTGGACCAATGGTATCAGTTTTCGTTACGAAGCCACTGTATGTCAGTTAGTTGGTCACCTATCTGTTAACATGGCTGGGAGTATTTTTAAATGGCATTGCAGTGCGGAGCCGCCAGCGAGCGAGCGGCAGTCGCTAGACGCAGGAGCGGGGTACGCGGCGCGCGCCCTGAATACCTAATTGACTAATATTAGTTGCTCTGAAGGGTAACTTCCTTAGGTGAGTGCGAAACTTGAGACAAAGAACACGTACGAGTGGTGTAAGGGCTAGTTTTCCAGTTTTATTATATGAGATTCGCCCATCATTGTTGTTACTATTACAAATAAGTACTACATTACTACAGTTCTATGAATACCAGAAAACATATATGAAATAACATAACGACACGGAAATTTTACACTAATTTTATTAAGTACACTTTGTTAACTAAGGGGCATAAGATAATACTAATAATAATATGCCATCGAAGCTAACAATAGTATCTAGCTTATGATAGCTTAAGCCCCGGAGGGCACACAAAAGATAGATACTCACATCGTATCCTATAGAAGTCGCAGTCGCAGCGTAGCCAGCCGAGTGCATAGCGCAGACTTCCAGGGACGTGGGTTTGAAATGAAATAAAATGCCATTAACGTAATTGCTAACGAAAGTCTGATAGATGGTTTCGCTTGTGCCTATAACGGGAAGTTTAAAATCGTATGTATAAAATTGCTTCGGTAAAAATATGGAGGAGACTTTGTTATTAAGTATTTGGAATCAATTTTAGCTTAGTGGAAATGTTCACTCGGTACACTTAAATGCCTCAGCGGGCATGTGATGAACAGCTTCATAGCTCGAGTGCAATATAGAAATTAATACAGCAGCCACAAGATTTATGTTGCAAAAGCAACGCATACCCCCCGCAGTCTCAGGTTACTTTGTTATGCTAATCTTCATAATTCTTTAGGCGGAGGAAGTTTCAAACAAGTTACTTTTTTTTGAAAATAACTTGTAATTCAGTCGTAATTTGTTACCCAGTTGAATGTTTACTTACTGTTGTCGAGTTTCAACCACACCGTGCAAAGGGGGTTGTATAAGCGATATCGTGGTTTTTTAGTAATACTGGCCAAGTGCAAATCGTATTATTGCTAAAAAAACAGGATACATGTTCATATGTTTAGAAATAAAAAAAAAGTAAATTTTTAAAATCTAAGCACCCGACTGCGCAAAAAATTAACTGAAAAGAAAAAAAAAACAAGTCCAGACCCATTTAAAATCTAGACCAGGTCGCATCTTTCCAATAATGGTTCAGGTTTTTTACGCAGTCTGGTTTATACTTGGGAAGGTTAACAAGCCGAGGGTCAGTGATGGGTCCCTCCCTCTTCCCCAATTTCTTCATTATCATGTGTAGATTTCAAATCTCTGTCACGTCATGTCATTTCGCTTAGATTCTAGAAGCCTCGTACGAATAAAGTTGGCGTAAAAATAAAGTTCCGCCTTTAGAGCTCTTAGGTAAGGAACCTTAAAAACAAAACAACTAGTAAATAGCCTTCATTTGGCTCAAAGGCTGAATAATTATGTAGTAGGTATATAGGTAGTGAAAGTTTGTATGATTTATATGAAAACCAAACGTTGCTAACAAATAAGAGTGACCTACTGGCTAACGAGCAGAAGATCAATACACTGATATATCTACTTGCCGGCTATAAACTCAACAATCAGGGAGTTTGTTTCTAAAACTATCTTGACGGTTTTGTAAAGCTCTTGTCTTGTTCAAATTAACGAAGAAAACTTCTCGATCAAGTCCGTCTACCTGAAAACACAAAGTAAACTCCGTGCCTTCGCAACTTATCCATTAACTTAAGTAGAATCTGTAGACAGCAAGGAGAGAACATTGCCTCGCCGTCGTGTTAGAGATAGTTTGAGCGTTAAACGAAATTTATGATATTAGATTGATTGGTGAGCAGGTCGCTAGCTACTCACGTTGTTTTCTTTACCTACAGTGTATTATTATCATTCGATTTATGAATTAAAAAAATATATTTACTACATACGCCTTCGTCATTTAAATAACGATGCAGTCGTAGGAAAGTTGCACCCGACCAAGCGAAATTGTTTCATTACACCCTATAAAATTCATAGTACCTGCCTAAAACGTCTATTTTACAATGGGTTTCAATGAATTCGCAGAATGATTTTATTTTCACTCGTTTACCCAGGTTTTGAAAGTCACCGTACACTCTCCATGAAATCTTCATCAATTTTAAAAACTTCCAACAATTTCCCTTTGATTCGGGACCCGAAAATGAAAAATTATTTCTTGAATTTTTACTTCACTTAAAATCTGCACAACGTTGTAGTCGACGACCGCTTTATTATTTATGACAAGGAACACGAAACTCATCTCGAGTTATAAACTTCTTGGAATTTCTCCTGAAGTAATACAGAGCTATTATTATGATGTCCCCACAAAAAATATTCGTTGTATAACGGGCCAGGGTCGGGGGGTGCCGGCTCACCGAATTCAGTCGCGCGACGGACATCACTAGGGGTAGACGTTCGCAAGCAATAGACCCACTTTGCAGGCTTTGGAAATGTCGAGAAGTTAATACTATGGGAGTAAAATACAAGTAGGTATACCTAAGCACTACAATACAAGGATTTGTATTTTTCTATCTGACGAGGAGAACTACCTTTATATAAACCTGCTAGGCAAATGTTTGATAAAATCAAAGCTCTTTCTGGTAATAGTAATCGATTTGCCTTAGATTAGAAAGAGTTCTTGTGTGCTAACAGAGCACTGGGAATCTTTAAGCTGGGATCCTTTTACGACTATTGGACAATATTACAATTTTATTGGATTCCTTGTTCCAAAAATTTTACTGCATACTAAGTATATTTTATTTAGATTTTTAAATGAGTTCTTAGTTTTGGAAGAGATAAATATTTGAAAAAGGGACTTTAATGCGTTACCTGTAATACTCGGTGTACACGACAGTTTGCAAGTAAAAATTACAAAGCATTGTCGGTTTCATCAGCAAGTTGTTTACATGTTACTTAGCTACCTGTTACTTGCGTACTGTCCTCGTGTAACTCGAGCATAAGTCATAAGTTAATCTAGTTGTAGTTAGTTGCGGTGCCTACGTCGATATCCGCTAATAATACTAATTACTATCCGGTGTTTTATCACAAGACCTGACTGTAACTACATATTTTTATGTTTCTTAACTACCCACGAAAATTTGCAAAACGTACACCTATCTCTACAAAAAGAAATACATACGGCCTAAATCGCTTGCGACAATAAAAAAGTTTTCGTGATGTTTTTCTTCCAAACCACTTAACAAGGTTGGCGCACGGAGACATGTTTGTGTGTTGCCTGCATTATGACACCGTGTTACTATAAGATTTAGAGGGGACAAAAGTGAGGAGACGCGCTGGCGCCAGGAACGTTGCCTACTTTGTCACAACTACTCGTGCGCCCGTAACCGGCGCTCTAACGTCTAATGGAAGCGATCCGATTCATTGAGGCAACTATGCCTCAATTAATTGGACTGTTCAGTGATTAGGCAGGAATAGTTGTGGCCACGAGAAATTACTATACAGGATGTGACATCGCGATGGATCAGTATGGGAACCACAGAAACTATAAGAAATAGAAAAATATCTTCCAAGGAACCATATCGTCCGTTTTAGAGATAAGAAAAACAACATTCATCGATTAAAAAAATAAACTCATACATTAATCGAATCGAACCCGGTCATTTTAAAAAGTAAATTATTGCGGTATTGAGTCTGAGTGAGTGAGTAAATGTGTCTAAAATTAGAAGAAAATCAGCAATTACATAAACGAGTTAATTATTACTAAAGAAAATGGCTGTTATTTTGAACGTTTGGGTACTGATATAAATATGATAATATTAAACGGGGCATTTTCTTTTTATTTTGACACAAGGTTTTATCGAAAATTTTACTCCTTACATAATCTACACAATCAATATCGATGTTTTTTTCTTCAAAATGACTGGGCCGATTCACGTTTGAGTTTATTGAAAATTTAATAATGCAGCATTTTTCTTATCTCTTAAATCGACGACATATTTTTAGAACATATTTTTCTATCTATTATAGTTTCAGAGGGCCTCATACTGATCCATCTCGATATACACCCTGTAGACCGGTACCTACTTTCCTTATAAGTATGTAAACAGTTTTGTAAATCGTTTGTAACGTGTTATACGTTAAATATGTAGTGCAAAACGTCGGAAGTAGTAACAGCAAGTTGTTTGAATAATACAAAATCCTCGTATCTGTAAAGACTCAAGACTCCAGCTTCGGCAAGTTAGTTCCAAACTTCGCCCCATCCGCTCATTACAGCGGAGACCCCTTTACAGGTTGTTGTCATAAAGTTAACTACTACGTACTTCCTCTATTTGAAAAATAAACTTTTAATAAGCCGCGGCAATGCAGCACGCTTTGATTAAGCCTGCTGCAGTCGCTGTAAATACATTTAAAATTACGGGTAGAGTCGTGAACGTGAAAGCTTAAAATATGCAGATGTTGTGAATAGTGTTTTGTTTGTGCTTATAAGTCACGAAATGCACAGGGACCTCTCTTTACACTGTGCGAGTAGGCTAATTTTAGTTAACAATGAAAAACGCGAAAGGTTAAGGTAGTGTAACTGAGTAAAGAAGCACGCAGCGGGCGATGTCTCGGCGCGGCGTAATATACGCTAACGGTCGGGGACAAGACAAATGTGTTTTCTCTCGGTCGCTATTAGGAGCCTGGCGCTGGGTGTGCTCTCACGCGCTGCGCCCCATGGATCTTGATTGAAAACGGTAGCTTATTATTGGGTTTTAAGACGATCTTATACAACAACGTTTATGTCGAGTTATTGGTTTTATTTTCGATGCGGTATGTTCTTGTTTTGTTTTTTACATAATCACTTGTACGATTGCGATTACTTATATATATAAGGTAATTACGACCGTCAATCAATCTAGAATTACTAGTACATACCGGTCTACTAAAGATAAATCTGATTACGTGATAAAACTCTCCCGCCTTGAGAGTATCCCGGTACCTACTAGTAATTCTAGATTGATTGAGAGTCGTAATTACCTTATGTGCCTATGTGCGAGTTGACTCTGATCAAGTTACAATTAGCCATATACCGTGGAATGAGTAATTGTAAGTATCACTCAGTCACTTTTAGATAAGCACTTAGGTCAGGGGCGGATATGGGGAGGGGGGGGGGGGGATGGGTGGGCTACTTAATGAAATCCTGGATCCGCCTCTGAGTTAGGCAGAGATTAGTCTCAGATAGTCATCATCAGTCATCATTTTTTGTGAGATTTAAGTAAGGGCATTTACTTCAAATTGCTTCAGGCAAGTTTAGATCAGTGAATAATATCGAAACCTGTGACTTAAATCGTTAGACGGATATAATATAAGAGAAGGCAGGCAGCATTCACGTCCCAGCTAGTTAGCAGCGCAAACTGGCTCGTCGTCGGCGTTCGCGCAAATTGAATTTGTCTCGAATGCCCTGCGAGTGCGGGGCGAGCGCCGACCGACGACCGACAGCCGACGCCGGCCACGAACCGACATCGTCCATACCTGTACAATGCTTTCCATTGTTATTTGCTGGATATCTGTGTTAAGACTCTTAGTTTATATTTCGAATAAAAAGCATTGATTCTGCAGCGCTAGCAAGGGCATGAGATAAATCGATTTTGTCTCATTCTCTCCTAGAACTAATAAAGAGATAAAGCGAAATATAAGCCCTCAGACAGGTCTGGTCTTGTCCCACGTGCTAGCCCTGGTGTACACGTACAACAACGATTTTGTGCCTACACCGGTGTTTAAAACGATTGCCAAAAATATTGTTGACTAGCTGCGCCCGGCGGTGTTACCCGCGATAAAAAGTATGAAAAATTAAAACATCTATCCCACGGGAACCATACATTTTACCGGGATAAAAAGTAGCCTATGTGCTATTCCAGACTATAATCTATCTCTGTGCCAAATTTCATCCAGATCCGTTCAGCCGTTCGGGCGTGAAAGAGTAACAAACATCCATCCATCTATCCATCCATCCATCCAAACTTTCACATTTATAATATTAGTATAGATTAGTATAGATTATAATATTAGTATAGATTAGCCTGTGAATCACAGTTTGTTCTATAAATAGTTACAGAAACACATTGTGCCTTTATTCGATGCGGTTAAAAAAGTTGATTAATTTAATGTTATAAAATAATAACAAACACTTGTCAATGTTGTGTGAGATTATTCTTCGCTAAAATAACTCGCGATAATTTCTACAAACTTGTACGTATCAAAAAATAATTTTATGCTTAAAAAGGCAGAGCATAGTTTGTACCCAAAATTTTCGACTATACATGTTTTAGGCTTAAAGTAATTTATCTAAATTAATTTTATAATTTTCGTAACAAACATTAGTTAGCTCAGCGCGCGTCGCTGCGAGGGTGTGAGCGGAGCGAGCTGGAGCAGAACATTGTGTCATGACTTGCGTTTTATCGAGTGTTGGCGAGATTAATGGCGGAGAGGCGGCGGCAATTACACGCGCAATGTGGCAGCCGCGCGTCATGCTTTTGTTGCGTTCATCAGCCGAATAAACGTCACTGAAATGTGGCAACACCGCAGTTGGCCGCACGCCGCTCAGTCTCGCGACCGATCTACGGAGATCCAAATGTTCTCAGATTAACCGACTAATTTGGAGCAATGGCAGAACCAGTAATTCCAGTGAATATGTTTTGTTGAATTTTAAATCTTTAGCTCCAAATTGTGTGTTCACTTATGCTTATTGGTTGATTCTATACTGTATGCCTATATTAACAACAAGTAAAGATTGTAGGGGATAATCTCTAGAACTACTGATCAGATCCCGATAATTCTTTCTCTGATGGAAAGTTACTCAAGTCCCTGAGTGTTATAGCTTATGAGAACACTTGTTATAATTACCATTGGGGTTGAACTGCAGATAGTAAAATCGATAGTTGAGTGTGTGGATCCGGGGGCAAAAGCTTTGTTCAATAAACTAGTCAGTTATCATGACGTTACTTGGCCTATTAGTCATCCCGATATTTTGACAAAAACATGTCAGTGTAACATGATAAATGTATTCATTAGAAATGCAAATTTATATAATTTCCTTCTAGTAGCCACGCTCTCATACATATGAAATACTCATTCATAAAATATTCAAAATGGTTTCATGCTGCTTAATTATCTGTGTTTGTACGTTGGCGAAAAGTTCCATGTTTTATATTATTTTTAAGTAACTCAATAATAAACCTTTTTTTATAATATTTGTTATTATACTACGAGAAAAAAAAATAACCCTAGAATTTCCAGAGATTTTAATTGATCTACAATGGATTTATACGATTTTTTTTCAATTACTTTATTAATAGTTTTGTTCCTTTAAATTGGCGATAAGATTGTTAATTATAAGTGAATCGAAATTTCAACGGTAATACACATACTTCACGACACGAGACAATATATATTTACCATTAATGGGTTATAATTAATTTAAAACATTACACAATAATAATACAGGAATGTTTTATGAGATTCATCGCGCACCGGTTACCAGAAGCACGTGCTACGTGATACGTGTAGTATCGGTGGCGTAGCGGCGTAGCGTCGTAGCACGTGTCAGTTGTGCGTCGCAATTACGCGCTAAATGACACACAACTAGTAATCTTGTTTGCTTGTCCAATGTTGTAATGTAGGGCTGTCACGAAATTGATTAGATTTTTATGTAATGATGTTTGTATTGTATTTATATTAATGTTTATTCTCGTATAATGATTTTATATATGAGAAAAACCTAACTAACAAAAACTATTAAGTATTTCAAAACAGATATCCAGTTATCTAAACAGATATGATTTCATCGACAACAATAAAAGGATGAAAATTTCGTCCAAAAACGTCAGAATATTTTCAATCCCCTTCAATAACCAGTTCTGGGCAAAATCTAAACATTCGTTTTTCGAATGTTCTCAGAGGCCCATACTGGCAATACGTGACTGAGTCAAAACGAATTTGTCCACGAAATCCACAGCCTTTTTCACACATCCGATGGACAGATAGAGATAGTAAATAGGCCAGCCCAACGAATGGTCTCACTAAATCCTTAACACTCAACTTCACACTGACTTGCAACACTCTCGTATCTTTCAATGTTTATAGAACCGATCTGATAAAATAAAATCCAAACCGTTCCATTGGTTTCTTTCTTTAACTATACGGCTATTTACCGTTTATATTACTGCTTAGAAGTTGTTCAGTTAGATTGGATCCCATATCTTGCAAATTCCAATAACAAAACGATGAGTATTAACAATATTTTCCATAAATATAAACATATAAGCATTTCAATAGTTACCTCATATATAATAATCACAATACAATCACAATGTGGCCCACACAAATTCTGTCAAATAATTTCCACGTATTGTAAAAATCAGATGAAGAATAATAGAAAAGAATCGTCAGTCAGCGTTCGAAGGCCCCGCGCCTCCCGAGGCTTCGACCAGGTGCAAAGATGTTCCATGATTTAATTTGGGACTTAGGGATCTGCTCTATTGAATCTATCGAACCGAGCAATCTTCGCCCGCAAGTGTTCGCTTCGCGTCACTACATTTATTAGAAACATTTGAACGTTCAACAGATGCTATCAAATTTATTTCTGCAGATAATAAGTCAGCACATTCAGCTAATTGCGCACGCAGCAGAAACTTCGGGCGCTTCACTATTAATTGCTAATGAAATATACAACTGTTTTATTTCAGGACGAATGGTTTTGGAAATATTGAAATAACCGCAAGCACACAGACACTGAACAAATGTGCAAAAATAAGTTCACGCATGGTTGGTCGCGCCGCGAGCCGACGGAAAAATGAATGGGTATTTCGCTATAATGCCGACCTCGGGTAGACAATACACCTATACACAACGTTTTGCTGATGATTCAAATATTTATGGTTAACGGTTTTTAAATTGTTGTGTTTCTTTACAGTAACTTTAGTTTTTTTATCAGACTATCTTATGCCCGCTGCTTGCTACTGCAGAACCCCTAATAGTTATAACTGCAACTGCAAGTATGTACTTACTTACCTTTTTAAAAGTCTAAACTAAGTTAATCATAGGCTGTCCAATAGTCAATTTGTTCAACCGAATCTCGAACCAACGGACAAGAATACTTCTAAAAATACTTGATTTAGATTTAGAGACTTCCAGATATCCTTTTGATTACACATTCCCCAGTCCAATAATAAAACTTAACGGTAATTTAATTGATTAACTTAAAAGGTAATAAAATTGATTAACTTTTGACAATATTAATTTTCAACTGTTCGTAACTCTCATTGCACCGATTTTAGGTTCATAATGCAACGTATTATAAACGCACGCATTTCACTTTCTTTTTCATTCTTTATAAAATGAAATGCGATGAATTACAATAAAATAAGATGCCATAGGGTCTCATCCACAAATCAGTGGGTATTTTGCCAGTGTCAAGCGATATCAAATTCAAAAAAACACATAAATAAAAAAAATTGATGATGTAATGAAAATCTCGAATCCAACAATGAAATTATATTTCCCGCGTTTCACTTTGTATTACCACTAGTGTTTTAAACTTGTTTTTTTATGCCGGCAAAGAGGTTTCATGTCTAAAAAAAGGTTTACAATGTTTGTTATTAAATAATCCGTGTTAGTTTAAATATTATAAATAAACATTACTTTAATGTAGTTGTGCTTTACATGTAGACACACACACACACGCGTGAAGTAGATAATGAAAACACATCTAATAACATTTTTCTTCTCGTGGGGATCCTTACAACGTGTCGGTATGTGTTTAAGACGGCTATGGATAGCGAAGGAGGCGCGAGCCGCCGCGCAGGCCAGCCGACCAGCGGCGCGCGGAATACCAAGCAGCCCGCCAGCCTCAGCTAATATTGCGCTGACACACACACCTTCTGCCAATGTACACCCCTTTATCGTATTATTTCCTATCACGTCTGCGCTCACACGATGCAACTTCTTTAATTAGTTGCTGATCGCATCGGCAGGATATTAATAAATTATAGTGTTAAATTCTCGTGTTTCAGACCGGTTGTGTATGAAATAAATGGTACGATGCGCTAGTTTCATAACCCTAATAGTATTCTCATTTCGGCTCTTTTTAACCGACTTCAAAAAGGAGGAGGTTCTCAATTCGGTTGTATTTTTTTTTTTTTTTTTTTATTTTTTTTTTTATTTTTTTTTTTTATGTTTGTTACCTCATATCTCCGTCATTTATGAACCGATTTGGAAAATTATTTTTTTATATGAAAGGATATGTTTACAGATTGGTCCCATTTTTTTCAAAAAAATGTTCTGATCATGGGATCCATGAGGAATTGAGAGGACTCCTCAAATTTTATAGGCATACCGATAGCAATTTTGGTATTTTCATCAAGAAGTCAAGCATTTGCATTCAGAAAGTATCATTTGCTGAAGTGGAAGTGATGAAGAAGGCCACAAATGGCCACCGGAACTTGTCAGTGATACGTATTTCACGGGTTGCGCCAAGATAATCTCGATTATTGGTATACCTATTATCCAGTAAAAAGATTGATATACAAATCTTTTTAGTGACAAAGAATAGTAAATATATCCACTAAAAAGTTTAAAATAAAAAACTTTTTAACAAAATAAAAACCGTCTTCAAAAAACTAAAAAGCAAAAAATAATCTAATCTTGAAATCTACCTTGTCTAACCACATCAAATATTTAACTAATCTGAAGTCGGTGCCAAATAAACAACCGACAAAGAATAACAAAAGTATACTCAGTAACGAGATGCGCGGACCAATTTGTAGGTATAGTCTTTGGCGCAGACCGGCAATACTCGACTCAGTTGTTTGTTTGGCACCGACTTCAGATTAGTTAAATATTTGATGTGGTTAGACAAGGTAGATTTCAAGATTAGATTATTTTTTGCTTTTTAGTTTTTTGAAGACGGTTTTTATTTTGTTAAAAAGTTTTTTTTACCTTTACCAAGTATTGATAATGATGTTCTTTGCTAAATGCTACAAAATGAACTATAAGTAATTATTAAGTATATATCTATGAAAGAAGTACCACAAAATTATATTCAACACTTTTACGTTACTTTTCTTTACAAAATGAAGTTTGTAAGTGTTCATAAAGTTGAATCTTGATAACGAAAGTTCTGAATTGATTGAGTCAGTAATAACATGTTATGCCCGGTTTACGCGAGGACACCTTCTGATGCCAATACGAGTAAGTGTTTTTTGTGGCCTAGACGAATAATAAAAAGATATTTTGATTTTGACAGTACGCAAGTAAAAATGTAGCACACAATTAGCAATGCAGGATACTGACCTCGTGTGAACAGCCCGGCAAATTCGCAAGTAGACAAGTTATTTTCATACATTTGACCGTTACTATTTAACTTATTCCTATAACATACCTTCTAATCACATGTAAACAAGGCATTATTGCAAGCATGATTACACACACAGTCACCTGACAATTAACATATGTACCTACACGTGATTGGTTCATGAAATTCCAAGTGCAATGTATTGTGTGATAATTAAGTTAAACATAATATATCGCGCATGTGCTGGAATTTGACATGAAAGTATATTATGTAGATATTTCTTTAGTTCCAGTAAACCATTATTTTTAGTTTAAGCTATTGAAAAAGACTGAAATTAGATTAAGTTAAGTAGTAGTTTCTGTGAGGTGTTTGAAAATATTTTTGTTATGACAACAAAGGTGGTCCCCTAATTCATAAAAGGTTTCATTCATTTTCAATGGCGTTACAAAGCATTTTACAGTGCCGTTGAAATTCGATTAAAACATTTTAAGGAGTATAAGTATGTATTGCGAGACGCTCTGTTAGTGTATTGCAGTACCTATCCATCGAAATATATTTTTTAACCGACTTCAAAAAAAAGCAGGAGGTTCTCAATTCGGTTGTATTTTTTTTATTTTTATTTATGTTTGTTACCTAAGATCTCCGTCATTTATGAACCGATTTCGAAAATTATTTTTTTATATGAAAGGATATGCTTACAGATTGGTCCCATTTTTTTCAAAATATTGTTCTGATAATGGGATCCATGAGGAATTGAGAGGACTCCTCAAATTTTATAGGCAAACCTATAGCAATTTTGGTATTTTCTTCAAGAAGTCAAGCATTTGCATTCAGAAAGTATCATTTGCTGAAGTGAAAGTGATGAAGAAGACCACAAATGGCCACCGGAACTTGTCAGTGATACGTATTTCACGGGTTGCGCCAAGATAATCTCGATTATGATCGTTAAGCGACAATGAAAAAGCAAATTTAAAGAAATGGTTCTGATGAATATGGTACCATCGAACTGATCTGATGATAAACCCAGGAGGAACCGGAACATTGTAATAAAACAATGTATCCAAGCCGTGTTTGGGCTTATTGAAATTGGTATGGGATGCACTTTGGCTATAAATAAAACTTTTTCGTGGATGTTCCGATTTGGATTATACCCTTTTAAAATTCAGCGAGATTGATTCAATGGGTTTTGTTTTATCTTGATTTCTTTGAATCTATATTTATCTCGCAATGATGTTGTATTTGGTATACCTATTATCCAGTAAAATTATTGATATAAAAATCTTTTTAGTGACAAAGAATAGTAAATATATCCACAAAAATCTGCAAAATAAAAAACTTTTTAACAAAATAAAAACCGTCTTCAAAAAACTAAAAAGCCAAAAATAATCTAATCTTGAAATCTACCTTGTTTAACTAAATCAAATATTTAACTAATCTGAAGTCGGTGACAAATAAACACCCGACGAAGAATAGCAAATGTAACTCCAGTAACGAGATGCGCGGCCCAATTTGTAGGTATAGTCTTTGGCGCAGACCGGCAATACTCGACTCAGTAGATTTTTTGGCACCGACTTCAGATTAGTTAAATATTTGATTTAGTTAAACAAGGTAGATTTCAAGATAAGATTATTTTTGGCTTTTTAGTTTTTTGAAGACGGTTTTTATTTTGTTAAAAAGTTTTTTATTAAGTATCACAAGTAGGTACATGTATATGAATACAAATAATTCATAAAAATACTATGAATACGAATTATAAAATAATATATTTAAAGTGTAAAAGTAGTGGGATTTTAAATTAACTACAATCCCAATTTAAAAGTTCTTTTTTATCATTCGTATTCATAGTATTTTTCGGAATTATTTCTATTTAAATGTAAATTCTTGTATATAGTACAATAACAAACACCTTTTCTCTCATCGATACTTAGTTTCGTCCAGTTTGGCAACATGCGGTAAATGTCCGACCAGACCAAGTTTGCCATTAGAATTTGTAATCGTATTCAAATGGAATGTCATTATACCTACCGAGCAGTGTATATCGTGTTTTGATATCCAAATCATGTGATTATAACTCGCTGCACGTTGCGTGCAGTAATAACATTGTCTGTAGGTATTCAGACAGGCATTACCTATTATCTCGACTCACATCAAATTGTTATGTTATTTAATGATTTAAGTGGAAACGCCTGTGGAAATAGTTGGTAAAAACGCCCGATATTGCGGTACGTAGCTCGGTCAGATCTTTGATGGGTGACCGAATTCTAATATTGACGCATCTAATAAAAGTGTACACTTTTGATAGTATCGTTTGGCAGTCCGAAGCCTGAAAATTCTGAATAATGGTCTTACCCTTAGGTTAGCGGTTTTCCCACTAGATAGATCTTGGAAGGCAGACGGCTCCATGTAAAAATCGATAATCAGCTTAATCAGAATAGACTGGAGACTGACCCTAATACGCAAATATAAATAATAAAACAAAGTAGAATAGTTTTCAATAGTTTTTCTTTCAAATCAATACGTTAAGAGTTCCAAGTAAATTTAGCTTTTCCTCTGGACTGGCTGAGGGTCAAACCTCGTTCCATCTTCGTTGAACACTGCAATAGGTCCTGGCTTACATGGAGTAATAGTGGTAGGTATGTGTGGTGGGCCAAAGAGAAATGAAAAAAGCTATAGATAAAATAGAAAAATAAGAGTCATCTCTACGCAATAATGTAGATTATTATCAAGTTAAATCGATATCATGTTAAAGTAAGCACATATAAAATACGCGCGTTACCGTGCGTTAATCCTCAGGAGAATATAGTCAGTGCGTAACTTCCCGCTTCTTTATCGTACCGTTGAAATCGTACTTCTTTGTGAGTAATCCCTCCACGTCCCGGCCATGTCGCCGACGAAGATAGAGCACGATCTTCACAAATAATGTCGCATGCGATTCGTTTCTGACGACGTGACTCGCATCACCCTGGCTGGCCGCCGCCGCCGTGCCGTGCATAATGGGATAAATATGCTGCGGTCGTGTGCCCACACATGGCCCTCAAATTAAGTGAGCGCTATTTACTGCACGCGGCGAAACTTCCTTACCCGCTTGATTAAGTACATTGTGTGTACACCTTTACATCTGCCTTATAAATGCAATGTTTGCTTGCGACGATGCGAGCGCCACCTATCGTCTAGTCCCATTACCGACACTGTGGGGAGACACGTTTCGAGAAGCGTATTAAAGTCTAATAAGTACACGAAGAATATGTAAACAGAGAGCACCCGACAGGTGCAAAAATAAAACAAGACCGTATGTTTTCTTTTTATTATCTTCATTACGGCTTTTCATCCTCATTCTCAAGTTAAGAACACATCTGCCATCACATTCAGCTTCGAGTTTATCTCTTTTGTAAAATTCGACTCAATCTGCAGTGTGGAACTGTAAATGGTAGTTTGCCTAATTTTCTTTTAAAGTCCCCGACAAATACGTCGAAAAAGTATGCAATTCCAGGAACGTCTCAAGTAAAATATGTAATTTGAGATAAAGCGGCATCCCATTCTAGATAAGACGCAGCACGACCCACGTCGAGAGCCATCCGACTCGTTACAAGCCGCCCGAAGCGAGGTGTGATACAAAATCATCAATCTTTCCCGAGATTGTACTATTAAATGCCTCTTCGCTCTTTTCCCTCGAACTCGAGACCAGAAACAAATGTAAAAAGTTGTGTGATAAGTTCAATTTGAATTTGTAAAGCCCCTTTCAGCGTTTCTCGCCTGTTTATCTCGGCGAGGAAAGAACGGAAAATACAAAAGTAAGAGATAGGAAATGAAGAGGCGGAAAAAAGTGTCGGGCTCGGAACAAACGCGGAAAAGTTACCGTTATCCGGGAGACAAGTTAAATCGCAATTTATTAGGGCGTAGCAGTGGGCTTAGCACCGGTCGCGTCGATTCCGTCCACCGTCACCGCGCGCCATGCGGAGCCTTGGCCGCTGACACCGCCACGCTACACTATTACTACCAAGCTCTATAGGTAGACGTACTCTTGTACTATGTATTTTTGGAAACGTAAACACACTTGTGGAATCGCCACTCAGTCTGGGAAGCAGTGTACAAACAAATTTAATAAAGCCAAATGCAGGTTCGGTTTCGTTAATCAAAAAGATTTCTTCATTTTTTTTTGTCGATTTCCTGTGTACGATAACCGTACGACTAAAAAACAAATCGGCTAAGATAGGTTAAATAATTAGGGTATTGATTGCAGAAACTATTACACAAAAAATTAAGGCCCGTAAATATAAGTTCACGATAGTTTTAACCCTTATACCATACTATGAAACGACACCTTGTCTACATGATATATAGATTTAGTAAGTAAATAACGAATGCTCTGCACTTGCAATACAACGTGGGCGCGGCACGTGCTTATGCTACTGTTGTACTATCACACATCTCCAGCCTCATTCACAAATCTTTATTCATGCCCCATATTTACTTGCACCGCTGGGCGTGCGCCCCGGAATATTTTAACCTAACATACTTTCAATTTGAGCTACAGTGGCCATATCGGCGCTTTGTCGAATATGTACGTAGGTAGTTTTAAATTAAATTAATAAATATCGTCATACGAACACACCAAATGTGCGGCCCCAAACTAAGCAACGCTTGTATTATGCGTACCACACAATAGACTTGGAGGGATCCTTGTATATAGTTGTTTATATAGATAATTAATCGTCATGTTTCGGGTACAAAACTTTTTTGCACTTTAATTAATTTTCAACTAAAACTTAGTATTCATATTTATAACGATATAGAAATATTTCCAGTCCAGTGAAAAGCAATAAACTTACGACAAATTTATACAAAATTACAAAGCATATTTCTTCAGTGAAATGCTTTGTAAAGATATTGTAAACTTAAAAAAAAATTGGAGGTTATTTTATATCTTTTTACGCTGTAGTCTTGCTAATTGTGACGGCGACTAATCTGATTTGGTCCCGTGTGCTGATTCCATTATCTGTAGGATCGTGTCCAACGGTCCATACATATTCATACACACCGCTCCACATCGGCCAGCACTCGCTTAACTAAATTCATGACGTTATATCAGATTTTTATTGTGGTAAGTACTCATCTTTCACTTAAGATTTAGTGAAGATGACTTGGCAGAGTTGCCTCGAATAAAGAAGTTACTTTATCTTAAGCTATATCTACACAATCTTGGCGATATTTACTGAAAAGTCTCTTTACACTGTTGAGACATGTTCTATTCTAATCTAAATCTATTTCCCTTCCAAATCAATGCCTACTCCGAAGTTAATTCCGTTTGCATGTTCTAGAAACAAACTTTTTAATTACTCCGCGAGGACAAACAAGCTGCGTCTCTTAGTTTCTCCAACACGCGGTGTCTACCTACCTACTCGTCTCTCCACACAGCAGTGGCAAGGCTCCATATAACACGATTCCTGTTGGCTTCCTCTTCGAAATTAATATTTGGGTTCCTACTTGATGGAAAATATTTTTTTGTTATGCAGAAACCTAGTATCTTGGTTATTGTCTGCAGAATAATATATTTTTAATGGTAGACCTAGATCACATTATTAAATAATAATAATAAAAAATCTCTGGTTGTGCGTATATTCCCCTTTGCCACTGCCAAATAACAAATTCTACGCTTCCCCTGCGAGTAAAATATCGAAATCAACCGCACGTATATTTGAACGGGTTAATTGTAATATTAATTAACGAAGTTCAGGTATTTTTTACAGTAAAGTTGTAAACTAATTAACCACGTAATTATGTGGCAGTATCTGAATCGCTCCAACTATGCAGAAAATCTAATAACATAACATAATTGTTTGTCTTACTACGAGATGCTTTAATGAATAGTCAACACGCCGCGCCGGCAACGACGCATTGTGAACCGGATCTTCATTGTGTTAGTACCACGTCACAAGTCAACACATTGCTACACGTTCAACTTGTAATAGGAGGTCGAAAAGGACGCAATAAAAGAACCTTCTACAAACACACTTGTGATTCCATGTCAAGCTAAGAAACAATATCGACATTCCCCACTTCAATTCATGGAAACCCTTCGCCATGAAGTATGGTAATTTAAAAAAATGTTTTGGTTTCGCGGTTAGTATTTACTTTTTGTATTCAGCATTCACAAATCTTGATTCAGACTCAGACACAGAGCAGACTATAATATGTCCACAAATGCAATACAATATCAGCGGTTGTACGAGTGTTCGTCGCTAAGTGAGAATAAATCGTCTGTGAAAGCTCAGTAATTATAGTGTTAATTTGCAAGTGTCGAGGTGTTGGAGCCGGCGTCGGCGCCGCGGCGATGTCGGTGCGACTGCCAGGCGCCACAATTACACAGGCCTCCGTAAATCATAAACATCAGCCCTCCATTTAATCCAAATAGTCCGTCGTTAGTCGAGCAGCCTGCGTCTAATTAATTTATTAACATTAATTACATGACAATAGCGTTTACGTAGTTGTAATACGCTCAGGAAGCATGCTCATAGATACTAGGAATTGTATTGATAAATATAGACGATGGAATGTTGTTCTAGGGGATGAAGATACATCCCAATTACAAACTCTGTTGTTAGAAAAATCATCGACTAAACACGATGGAAGTACTTGGCCATGGGGAAAAAACAAGCCATGGGGAAAAAACAATAATAATTTTATTGTCAATTCACATGTTCACGTTTTTAATGAGAACGTATTCATGTATGACTGATTGTTATCGACATTTTAGCTCAGTTGTAACCCTTCTTCGAGCTGACGTAGGTATATTGATCAGTTTATAGTCTAGACATGGCATTATTTATGAGCATAAAATATAATGTTGTTGTAGCTGTAGTGGATTAACTTACGTATAGATACAATATCAGGTTTATGTATGACATCGCTACAGCGTTGTTATTACGGCCACCGTACACGACCCTGTTTTATTAATTTTCTTTTGCAATATGTTGCATCCGTTTCCTAAACTATGACTTGCTTGGATGAAACTAAATGGAACATAACTTTTTATGGCCCTTTTGTTTCGAACTCTTGTAATATAATATGTACTCAACTCCATCGGCTTAGATAACAAGATATATACTTGTGCTTCCCGGCTACGGCCATAAAATATCAGCAAAATATTAAATTTTGAAAACATTACCGATTTAAAACATTAATAAAATTACCAGTAATAAAAAATGAGGGGAATTATGGAATAAAATTAACATCCAAATAATACAATGGCCTTCAAATAGAACATTAAGTACCGTTACTTATACGAAAACTGGAAAATTATGATTGCATTTGATAAGTTAAGTGCCGATAAAAAATCAATTCGGTTGCACGGAGGCAGTGCTGCCAATTTATATTAACTAGCGCATGTACATGTGCGTATGAAATAAATAATGCACACCGACTATGAGGTATTTCACTTTGAAACGAACGAAAAATATTTTCAAAGTGCCATCAATACATTTCATTCAATTTGCATGAATTTTTATCTACTGTGGAGTGCTTTAGCTTTTAGCTGTTCTGCTACCTTTTTGAACCACTAGATTTATACTCTTTTCCTATATGTTCGTATACGTACATACATAATTGATGAAAACTGTTGGATGTCTGGTTAGATATAGGTAGGTATATCGTGTATGTTTATAACTGATACTTGCGTTACAGGTATTGTACGCGCTACCTGTGATTGTAGTACAGTAGCATGGTAGGTATTCATCATGCCTACTTTTTTATAGCATGAAGAAGCAAAATTTCAATAGCTCAGTATATTTCAAACCATGAAGAATGCGTAAAAGAAAAAAAAACTAGGTAGACAGCACTACCATCATATTAGTCACTTTAAGATTATGATTCGATATTACCGTAGTATTTGTACTCTTTATATTATGTGTATAGTATTCAAACATACATCGCTGACTGATATAACAAAATAATAAATTTTAAACGGCATTATTCATCATGCCGGACAATCAGCGCGTCATGTTGAGGCTCGTTTGACACAAATCAGCGATACGTCCCGTTTTGAGGGTCTGCGTTTTGTACGTTTTTAAATAAAGGGCGAGGGCAAAGCGGTTGTGTTGGTTGTTTGGGAAATTGTGGAAAATTGCCCGCGGAAAAATTACGTGGAGAATCGAGCGCGCCGGCCACATGGCGCGCGACGATACGCCCTACATAACTGATGACTTCTCAATGGCCATTCGTTCGCGGACACGCCGATGCCGGCCGCCGCCCGCCCTTAGCATCACACATGCATTTATGCGATCGCTTGTGTACTCATGTGAAAAATAATTACTTACGCCCGGGCCTAATATAGAGCTGTTGCCAATCCATCTAATATTTTTTATTAGGAATATAGTCCGTCAAATTAAAGATAAGGCATACAAAATGTCATGTATGAATTTAATCGCATTAAATATTGAAAGAATTTAATATATCTTATTTTGTTAAACAAACATTGAGCTACAGCTAGTCAATAGGTAAATAATTATGACTATAATTGTTTCAATTCCATTATAGTATCTATTAATTAGCAGCAATAAGTCAATATTCGATTGTGCGGACCCGGGGAAGCGATAATTCGAGGTAACAAGACAGTTTCCGATTATTGTCGCCAAACTAATTAAAAAGTTAGGAGTCGATTCTTGAACGAGCAGCTGCGATCGGGCGACAACTCGATACATACTGATACAACGAGCAGAATTAATTATCTATTTTAAATTTTGAGAAACTTTGAAATGCGATATGATTTTTACTTTAAGTTAGAATAAAAGCAAGCCGAACTTGAATTGATTTTTTTTGTATTATCTAAACCATTTGAATATGATAACTTAGAACAATGGTACCATAAATCTTTTAAAAATTTCGCGGGTCGTGTGCCAACAAGTTTGAAATTAAAGTTAAAGGTTGTAATCGTATGTGTCTGCTTCTTTATGTCAAATCCGAAGATTACGAAAATCTTATATATGTATATAAAACCAAGTCGTGTTAGTTACACCATTTATAACTCGAGAACGGATGGGTCGATTTTTATGATCGTTGATTTTTTGAACTTGCCTTCGCCCCTAACATAATAATTATTGAAGTATGGGAAAAAAATCACTAATAATAACAATAACGATAATTAATTTTCTCATACATTTGATTCAGAGGCGGTTCTCCGAGACAGCTAGTTTTTGTAACTTTGTGACTACGCTAAGCGGACCAGTCGAGTTCGTATATTTTTGTCAAAAAAAAACAATAGTTTGGACCAAAATAAAATTTATAAAGGTTTGTATTATCATTATTAACTGGCATATTTTTTTAAAAATGAACTTTTTAAAAAAAACAGTGACTAACAATAGAAAAAAATGGGTATGCTCACACGTGTAAGATGTATTAAGCGTGATGCGTGATAGGGTGGAAATAGGTAGGAACAGGAATGCAGCAGATTCCGATGCCCGGCTCATTGTCGTAGCTGAACAATTGAAGACAGAAATAGAGGCTGAATAATTTATTATAGGTACAGTTGTCACGTGTTTGCGCAGGGTGAAGCATGGGCGACTCACTCAGCCAAACACTGGCGTTCAAAGCAAGAGCAGCTGCCATTCAACCGCTCCGGTGCACCGTTTTTCCGCCTCTCAACCTTTAAATTGAAACAAAATCGTACGCACTACAAATTGCCTTTATTCACGTAGGTACCTCAAAGTGATGCGCAAACGAACAATAATGGGGAACATTAATAAAACCTGTAGTGCGCTTGTTTTTGTTAACTTTTCCCAGAGCATTGGAAACTCTTTGTTTAACAATTTTCAAAAGCATGCTCCTCGCTTCTTTATATACTTTATAATAAGTTTAGAATCGCAGTTGTTACTTATAGGCATTTACAGTCATTTTCACATATTTGCAGACACCATGCATCTTAATGCATTGTAAATTAAGAAACATCTACTGAACTTGTGCTTATTCAACTCAAATAGGCATTTACGTAAAACTGACGCTGAATGGTATTGCGCTAAGACTATAGATTGACGAGTCTTCATGAGTGATAAGTGAGCAAATCGTTATTCAAAGGTGCTAAGTAGTGGGGAGCGTAGCGTAGCGTAGGCGGCGACGTGCTGTCCCTCGGGAACCGCACGCAGTCGGGAGTCTTTGATAAATATTTTATGCTCTCCGCGACTCTGCAACAATGTTTCTTCTTGCAATATTTCTTCTGGTTTAGATTAAAATAGTTTATGATTTTCTCCTCTATATGCTCCTCATTGGTATTCATTTCGCTGTCTCTTTGCGACATCCGTGCCGTGTCAACACCTTCACTGAATCAGATTGAAGGAAACATGTTAAATATTATAGAAATAGAGGTATAGACATTACGTACTAAAGCCGCAGTCTGCGCTAATCCGGGTTTACAGTCTTGTAATTTTTGCGAACTTGTTTTGAAAGGCAGGGAGATTACAAAAAGAGAGGGGCCGGTTGAAAGGAGCCCGGATAAAGAAAACGTGCGGACGGAATTTGTGGCGGAGAGGGTGGCTAGTGGTACTTCTTTTTTACACAAAATTACACGTTATCGACATTTTGGCATAATGACGGCTGAACCAAATGAACTGAAAATTTCAATACACGATGGGTGATCCCCAAACATATACACACTATCTGTTAACTACACATACTACACTTTCTGTTAACGTTTCACATTATACGAATATGCTACGAATTGTTTCAAAACTTTTCTCGCTACATATATGTTTCAATAAGAACGCACTTACCAGAGATGTTCTAACGCACACGATACTTGTTTTCGATGTGGCTCCGCTAACAGTTAAATAAATTAGATAAGCCGAGATACACGCCGACGGAGGCACTTAGCAACTTTCTGTGTTGTCAACACTTTTGTGTGTGTATTCAGTTGACCCATTAGCTGAATCAGATGCTCTGAACACATGTGGATATACATTACTCTGTATGATATTCTTCGGAACTAAATAACTTCATAGAGTAACGGTTATGTCTGCATTTGCATTACATTATTTCTATGTTTATTTTTGAACGACTAACTGATGATAGCGAAACTGATGTCGGGGAGCATATTTAGTGTTACGATCATTTTTATTATTCCCTTATACAATAAAGTTAGCAACACTAAGCTTCAATGCTATTTGAGACTGCAAGTTTAATGATATAACGCTGGCACTGTTTTGCATAAATCAGGAAATCGCCGTTTTTTATTTTTTCTCTTGAAAAATCCCGCAAAGCTAAGCTTGCTCGGCGCAGCGGGAACAGGCACGGAACTGTCTGCCCGCCCGCCGCGCATTTCTAAGCTCGGACGCTTCATTTAATCAAAACCTCGTCCTTTGACTGTTTATTTCACCAAAGCATCTGAAAACATTAGCTTTTTACGTCTATAGCCGTTGGCAATCCATTATGCGATACAAGAAATATAAGCAACCACCCAATAAGATGTTGAGGTAGCTAATTTTTATTGAATACAGACAGCGCACTAGTAGATTTAGTGGATGATGGTATTAAACTAAAATAACTGCTTGATAAGTTATGCTATAAGCGCATACCACGCAGATAATCAAGCATAGTCGTTCCGTAAAAGAACAATAATGTTGGAAACTAGAAGTGTATTATTGAGTAAACATTATGAGCAAACATCCTCACCAGTACTGTCGTCGATATAGGTAATGGAAAGTCGGTTGTAAGAAAAGTTTTAATATCTATTCCGATTAGATTCAGTGTCAGGAAGGAACGCAGATAGCGTCGGCGGAGTTGGAAGGAAATATTAGATGGATCGGGCTACGAATACAAATATGGGGAGATAGGGAAATCGGATTTACCAGCAGTCCCAGACGTGTCGTATTATCGGACTCTTTTTGTGAAACATATCACATTTTAATATGATTAGCTTCCAATATGACGATGTCTTTCATAGCCGCAGTATCTTGGCCGTTGAAAACTTATACCTGTGGACAATACACAAATCATTATAGGCTATTGGAAAGGTGTTTAATGTTAGTAGAGGTCATGCAGCTTTCTTGTATTTAGACGAAATAAATGGTATATATCTTATTTATTTATGCTTAGTGCATCGGACTGATGATCGGACGGATCGATGAAACAGTGAATGAATTAACAATTACTTAGATCTATGTGAACGCACGTATAAGACTGATAACAAATTTAATTATATTCAGTGATTACATATAATACATTTGGATATACTATTTACACCGTGCGCACTGGCGAACAGAATTTTAAGAAGTTTCTATTGTACCCTTCCGACGGATACACTGTGATCGCACTCATTCGATAAATCGGGACGCCTATCATGCTATTTCTCAAGGACTGACCTTATCACTGCCACCCTTTTACTAGACGATTTTACTGTTCAGATCTGATAGATTAGGGACGTAATTTTATACCCCTAAAGTTAAGTTGGTACTTATGGTGGCTTTTTGAGGGAACATTGTGTTTTCTCTTTTAAACATATTTTTTACTGATATAATTTATTTATAGGCCAGCATATAAATTGCCAGTATAAATTAGTAATATGGTGGGCAGAAAAATCAGCTGTGCAAAGATCAGTAGGCTGATAGAACAGGCAGATTGCGACATCCCTGTGTTATCTTTATAATATATTCTCTTTATAAATAATTAGGTCATGAGTTTTAAGCCGAGTTAGTTAGTTCTGATCTGAGCGAAACATTTTGCGAGCTACCGGTCGGCGACGCGTTGCGGCGCGGTGCGGCGGTGCGGAGGCAGGGCGGCGGCGCGGCGTCCCGATGTAAGCACGCGGGGCGCGCCGCCCCCGCCGCGGATTGTTCTCTCACTAATTAAATCTCGCCGACGACGACGCGGTTTCAAACCGACAGCCTCTTAATTATTGTTCCGGCTCTTAACATCTGTCTTAATGTCACTTTCCGTTTAATTCCGAAATTCTTTGGCTTTGGGTATGTTATAAATGTTAATTTCTTCGTATAAAGTCTTAATTATTATAAAGGGGGATGGAATTGACAGTATAGCTATATCATACGATGAATCCAAATTTACTTCATGTTTGACATGCGTTGCGTGAGCTTATAAAGTATGATTCAGAAAGGATGTATACTAAGACTTGAACCTGATGTTCTTTAGCGTATTTTTAATCATAATGACAAGTCAGAACTTTGATAAGTCGATTTTAAAAACATAATTTTGTTTCCAACCAAAAGACAATTGTGATTTTCTGTGAGCAAATTTTATTTTTAAATTACTATTTTTCAAAACTAAGTATAATGATTATAAATGCACTAAAGAAGCGCAGTTTCAAGGCTTAGTATACCATTTTTGAATCGCCCGATACGTTTAAATCAATTTAGTATGTAATGATTAACTTTATGTATCAATATAAATCCACACAAAGATTACAACTCCATCTGAATTACTTAACTAGCAAAGGCCGAAAGTGCTACCCACATCCACAACTTAGTAAAAAAAGCTTTTATTGCGTTAAGAAGGTAACTGCGAAAACATCCGAAAGTTTTTAATTTTCTTACTGGTATACAAATTGGTTTCTGGAGCTACAAAAGAAGCACACGCCCGCTCCTCCCGGCTGGTTCGAGGACCGAATACAAATTAAGAGGCAGGCTTGCTACTCTCCAAACTAGTTAATGTGTGCAACGTCTGGATTGCAGATAGTTCTGAAAGCATCGCGACCATCGAAGAAACCTAATCACTCGGTTTACTGAAAAGTTTTTAGGACGTGTATTGGTTATGGAAGCAGGTTATGAAATCGAGGCTTTTTTAATACCCTAGGTACTATCTCTGTTGTTATAGGTTGTATAAATGACGTTTCTTTAGATTTATTTTGTGATCATAATACTTTTTTGTACTACGTTATGTTTAGGTACTGAAATACTGCCTTTTTTAATCAACTATCATTTTCATATAAAGTTTTTAGTGTGCTCCAAATAAGCATTTCATACGAATAAGCAATTTATTTGATTTTGTTTAATGTTGAATATACAAAGCGAGATAGTACTCGTGTTTGCTCTTTCAATCGTAATCGTTCTCTCTGTGTTCAATTTTTTATCTTGAATATATAATTAAGATCTGTGTTTTTGTGATTCTTGCTACTGAGCACGTAAATCAAATCATTCTTATAACATTATTTTCTTATTTGAATTTAGAGATGAATAAATATGTTGAAATTATTAGCATAATACTCTTTTATTAGTAGGCAGTTGAGCAAACGAGGGTGCATTGACGGTTTCTTAATTATTTATGCGCTGCACGCTGAGCGGGGAACACACTTGCTACACTGCGCCAAAATTAAAAACGACGTTAAAACTTTTGCGACGGGTCCACTATTATTTTAAAGAAAATACGAAGTACGTTCTGGACGAAGGACGAATTAATGATCATTGGTATATATATATATATATGTATGTGCTATTATATTATCGATATAGATTACATTTTTTCAGTATTAAAATTAGCTCAATTCGTTTTTAAGAAGTGGAGGAGGTCGGTACGGGAGGCGCACAGCGGTACAAAAGGCGAGAATACAGGGCGGGCGGAAAGTTTTAATATCCCTCGGATTGGACTCAGCCGCAGCCGGAGACGAAGGTACACCCGTATAGAAAGGAAATTCGCATTCAACATTAATGCGTTTATACGATGATAAGGAAGGCAAGACGGTCTAATCTATGAAATTATTTTCACTGGCGGATTACTTTACCTATGTTATTATTGCTTCATGTAGTAATAAAGTTTATTGAAAAAAGTTAATGTGCATTTTTATGTATTTTGTCACTGGCTGTGCAGGCGTCCATGTCTTGGATAGTAGACACTGACGTCTATATAATATAGAGGTCAGTGATAGTAGATATTAATGCGTGTAGCACATGAAAAAGCAAAACATATATAAAAAATACTACCATAGTGTAGATACTTATTTAAGTAGGCCCAACAGTAGGTTCCTAACAGTATCTTATGCCTACGCTATTATTTTTTGACACACCACCATCAAATCAACACGAAAAATATTTGTAATCCGATGAAAAATGTCAATAACAGTCACAGTCAAACATTCTTAGTGGTTGTATTAGACGCCAAAAGATTATTTTTCGGCTGTCCGACTGCGTCGGTCGCTGGGGCACGAGGGTTCCTCGCAGGCCCACGAATTGGGGACGACTCTAAATCCATATTCGATCAGTGGGATCTGCACTGAGCCGATCTGACAAGCTGCCGATCTGTTTTGCATATATATAAACAGCTTTTTACCTTTAATATCGCCACGCTTCCACGGAGACGTCTCATGTCCACAAACTTTGTATGTCAGGGTTGTATATAAAACGGATTTTAGGAACGTTCCACTATTTAGAAACGTCACAATTTGTGAAAACATTGGCTGACATCCAGACAGTAAGTTACTAACTGCGCCATTGTAGAAAATATAGTTTCGAAACTTTCGTTTTATTATGATAAAAATTGGCTCATATAAGTTAGGTGAGGTACAATTGATACTAAATTATGTTGCAAAAATAAGTGAAACAGTTGTTTGTTTTTAGGTAAGGATTTGAGCTATCAACGTGCACGTAACTTTGAATATGAGATTTTCCGAATGTACCCAAAAATTATGATATTTTTTTTTCTTTCAGACATTTTAGGAATTTGGCGGTAATTACCCTTTTATTCATTGAAAAAAAAATAAAGGCGATATTTTTTTAGAATTAATTAGAATATAAGATGAAGAAGAGTAAAGAAGAAAAACTTCTGAGGAAGAAAAAAACATAACGATGTTTTATATAAAATATTAAAGAATTGTTGGTACCTTTTATCATCTCTATTAAAATGTAGTGGGTATGTTTGTGTTAACGGAGAGTGGAGTAGGTGTGTAACAGTTTGCGTATATGTTGGGCTGTCAGGAAGCGGCGGGGGGCGGCGGCGGTCTCTGGACCTTCATCAAGCGGTTGACTGGTATTAGGGCGTGCAATTGTTCCACTGCGCCGCATTCCTCGTTCTATACAACACATATTTCACTCTGTGATTTCACAAATTAGCACCCATGTCTGGGGAGGGGCCGATCCTTTGAAAAAACTAATCATTCATCCGGAATGTTATTGTTTACGTGAATAATTTAAATTCTTCGCACCGTTGATACAATTAAAACGTTGGAAATCCTATATTCAGTTTCCATGGCGTAGCTATCAGGGAACAAAAACTGTTTGTTTAAGAAGTGTAATTACAAAATCCCTCGTGTACTGAATTTCCCGATGTTTTCGCGCGGTGTACGAGTACGTGCCGTAAAAATAATTCGACGCTCCTCGGGGATCGTTTGTAAAACGTCACGCGTAAAACATATTATAAAGCCAATAAAACGTGTTTACAAGGGTGAGTAGAGCTCGCCGTCCTCGGGGCGTTTCGTTTCCGCGCGATATCCGTAAACATTTTAGCACTGCAATAAATTTAACATTATCCAAGTCGCGAGACATTCTGTTTTCTTCCGTCCCGGGATCAGTTGGTTAACGGTTGTAATCTCGGGTGTCTCGGATTTTCTGCTCTGGTAACAGGAATTATACAATTATGTGGCTTTCGCATGTTTCTTCCGCTCGCTTTTATTTATGATGATATCTCGCGTCGAGGATTACCATTGGGCAGTTTTTTTATATTGTCTATTTGTATCGTATAATTGTAGTCAAAAAAAAATAATCACCATTCTGTGCTGCTATATTTTTATCACCACTCATTAAGATTCAGCTGTGAAAACGGTAGATGGACCTCGGAAATCCTGTGGGGCACAAAGTGCGGCCGAAAATCAACCTCAAATTAGCCCAAGAAAATAAAACTCCCCTGTTCTTCTCAATGCAGACAGGGGTCCGGGGTGCGAGTCGAGTGGTCGCGTAGGGAATACTGTTTTGGTCAATGGCCGCCCATCTGCTCTCATTATGTCGTGAAAACACTTGCCCCGGTTTTTTATGAGGACTTATAAATGTTTAACAACGTGTTTGAGTGCTGAGTACAACGATTTTATTGATTGAGTAACAGCAGTATTCTGTGCACATGTGTTCAATAAAATTTTATTTATCGGGAACAGATAGAGCGATGGATACAATCACTTGCGGTTGGATCATTGCATTATGCATTGTTAAAAGTTCTAGTTAATATAACTATGTTGTATGAAACATCTGCCGCTTTCGTACTGTCAGAAAATAATGGAACCAAGAGCATTTACACTTGAAATTACTTTAGTGAATGCAGGAGAATATGCTGTAATTGACCAAGGTTAATTAGGCGGATAAGAACGCTAATACTTCCCGTAGGTAGATTAATCAGCAGCGCGTCTCCGGTCTGCATTGCAATGCCCTTTTGCAGCGCTGATCCACTTTCATACGGATGCGAGATTAAAGGGGAGAGTAACAAAATGAGAAATGGAACGATTTCAGGACGCATTGTTGGACGGCCGCCCGTTGTCGGATTTATGACAAAGAACAGCGGATGATTCAATCAAGCCGGTTCTTTAGTTTGTTATATTCATGTTACAGTGGCCCATCTACGAGTCTTATTGTTATCAGGACATTGTCTTTTTGCTACGTATATTCGTTTCCCCTTAAAACTTATTTCTTACGTTATGCATATAGGTTACTATTTTAATATTTCAGCACTATGTCAGACTATTATGATTTAACTAACTATAGGCACACTTATTAGAACATTGGACAAGTGCGTTAGGTATGTCTGTGCGGTACAAATATAATAAATGATTTATACTCGTACTATCTATTAAAGTTACCTACCTTCGTTTCGCGATGTCGGTACATAACCGCTTGAGTGTTTGTTTACATTATAAACAAATAGAGCGTTATGATATTGTTGCCTGACTTTAATGTATGTTAACTGCGTTCACAAGTTGTCTGGCGATTGTATAAAGGGCAAACTTTCGGCAAATAGGTATTCAGTGCAGGGGAGCAATTTACAATTTAAATATTCTTAATGTCTCCAAGTTGTCGCAGCGGGAAGGGGTGGGGGTTGCCGTGCGGGGTGCGCAGGGGGAGGTGGAGGGGGGGGCAGGAGCAGCCACTTCCACTACATCAATCACTCGCGGACGCTGCGCCTGAACATTTCTAATTATTCGCCACGCTTTGAATAGCCCAAATTCTTATAACATGTTAACACTTATTCTTGAGTTACTTTTTCAACAGTAGGTATCTACCTATAGGTACCTATAAACTATATACTAATCATAATAATGTATAGATCGATCGATTTTTGGTTCCACTATACTTTTGACCTTAAGTACCAAATTAGATTAGATTTGAAATATCCAAGTTTGGGTGCAAACATTCGTGCTCACATCACACACAGTTTGTCTATACCAGGATTTGAAGCCGGGACCCTCGGAACGGAAAGCAGGGTCACTACCAACTGCGCTAATCAGTATCAATATAAGTGCAGACGTAGACAATAAGGTGAAACTTAATTTGAGGGCGCGCTCTGCATGTTTTGCGAGTGGTGTGTTTGCCCAGCCGCGGGGCGGGCGCGGGCGGGCGCGGCGGCTCGTCTCGAGTGCCACTCCACTTCGACGAGGCAGAGGTGACAGCCGCCTTCTAATCTCCCTCGAGTTTATCTCATTGATACACTCGAACCATTTCCAGTGATAATTCACTGATCAATTGCCGCCGCATTGGGAAGCTATAAGCGATTATTTTTTGTGTGAATGTATATGTCGTGTACCTACTTTTAAATATCAAAAGTATATCAGCCTAGCGATGCTGATAATCTTATATTAAATAAGTAGTGCTGATAACCTAAATGGACCTTAAGTTTATCTACGGACGAATACTTAAACGTTTTTCAAATATTTGTCTAGATCAATTTAAATAAGTCCAAGGTATTTAAAATTTTGAGACGTCGTCGCGTCTTAATAATTTTAATAGTATTGCTATTTCACTTACTTATGCATAAATATAGATATAATATTAAAAAAAGAAATATTACCATAAACAATTTACGTATCGTTATAGAAATAAATTATGACGTAAGTTCTATGCTAATTCTCAATATTCTATTTTCAAAAAGTAGTTCTTTTCAAAAGACGTGTCAACTTTTCGGTCAAAATACTTGTTATTTTAATCAATTAAGAAAAATGTTATATTATAATTGGGCGATGCCTGCGAGCTGTGGTTTGTTATTATAATAAACGTAAATATACCGCTACTTCCTTATTCTGCGTAACATTATGTAGCACTAATAAACCGTAGCTCAGTGTACAAGAGTTCAAACCAAAATCATCTATCACAGACATGTTGCACTCTTAATTCAACGGCATAAATTTCATATTCATAGAGTTATATCATATACGTTTGACATATTTTTAACCGGCTTTCAAAAAAGGAGGCGGTTCTCAATTCGATTGTGATTTTTTTTATATCTGGGTACCTAAAAGCGAAGGACGCAAGGTTGTCGCAACGATTGGGGCACAATCGATGTGTTTACAGGAAATCAGCATGAGGTGTCAACCCCTTCCGGCCTGTGAGCACTGCTACTGAACCAACATTTCACCCTTGTGCACAATATCCTATAGTGACGTCATACCGTTTAAGGCCAAAAAATTAAATATATTTGGCATAAGATAATAACTATCTTATGCCGAATATATTTAATTCTTGGTAGTGTACATACAATGTACCATTTGTAATGAGTGTGATATGGAATGGGAAGACAATAATAGACAGTTTTCTCAGACCAAATAAAATTTACGAACTATTTAATCACACAACAAATTATCTTTATAATCTTTATACAATAATTTAAAATGAAAAGCCTTACAAGTTCTAGTTTATATAACTACCATAAATAATAATAATAAGGAATCGCTCTTCCTATTATCATTTTCCCAGTTAGGTTGAGGACGTACTAGATACTACATACAACTGGCTACTAGAATACAAGCACCTAATTATTTGAAGCTGTACGCACGAGTAGCGAGCCTTACATTTTGCCGATATACCCAACTGAAGACGTTCTCAGCCACGAATAGTAAAATTCAATTAATTTTAAGTTGCTTTCGTAACGCGACTGTCTATGGATATGTTTATTTTAAATACGTTTTTTCTTTTTTTTTAGGCTACGGACGGAACGCAACCTAGGTACAAAATAACCCTTTTCCAAAGTCACTGCGCTTTGTTATCGTTTCTACATACAGGGTTAACAATGTTTTGTATGCGTCGTTAAACACATAATCTCGCCAAAAAGCTCAATCTCAGCTTCATCCTAGAACTTTTGTAGCAGATTTTGTATTCATTGACGGTTTAAGTAAGCATTATGAATAAGTATGGCATGCTGGCGGCATTATCTCGTGCGCGGTAATGTATGCAAATATGTATCAGGCCCATGCTCGGCGTGTTGCCGTGGTTATTTTATTTCGCGCGCGTGACGCCGCACCAGCTTTATTTTTTCGCGATACAAGAATATCATATTGTCCTGCTGTCAGATATTTTCGGTTCGACAGGCAGACGGGAACACAGTGATCGATAAAAGATTAAACAGTATTAGTTTTTTATTGCAAGGTTTATGCCGATCGTTACGGAAAATCCGCATCTGCAATATTTAGTTTTGTAATGTATAAAATCTATCAATAGGTTTAGAAGAATTGAGAATTAAAGATACTTTAAAATGTATTAAACATATGCACGAAATCAGCTGACCAAGGCAAATATCATTTATCATGTAGGTTAGAGATGATAAATTGTTTTCTATCATATTGTATCCTTACAATAGGTATATACCTACATACCAATATAATATGAATATTGTAAGAAAAATTGTTCAACATAGGACAGCCCTGTCTGTGCTCTCGGCGTTCAAGGGATATTGATTACTTGTCTGTAAGGAATACAAATGTATCAAGAAAACTGTGTTCTAGCGTCGCTCTGAGCGCCATCCTTTGTACTGACACCCGAACATTAAACTTCATAGCCGACCCTATGTTTTATATTGCACTAACATTCGAGGCCGTGACAATGAAATATTATATTTTTATCGGCGATAATATTAAACATTTTTATTCATTTTTCATTCAAACCTTTATGGTACCTGAAAGAAGTGAAAAATGTTGCTTATGATGCAAGGAGGCGTCCTGCTAGGCTAACATCGCAAGAGCATTGAGAGCCCGAGGCAGCTAACTAGCAGGTGCACGTTATCAAAGAAAAATGAAATAACGCAAAAAGGAGGAATCGTGCCGGGCCAAGGGGGGCGCTGAAACTGTCGGGGAGGTTCTTTCGTGGAAACACCAGATTCCTTTAGTGGAAACAGATAACGATCCGATGCGGACGATAGAATACGTAACTGCACTCTTTCTGAACATACATCTACATACTAAAGGAACGTTGCCTATCAAAGGTATCTCGCAACAGTTTCCCTTTGTTGAGCGGGGAGAAAGTGCTTAGTCAGTGTTGTCGTCCTGATCATGTTCCGCCCCATTCATTGCTTACCACACGTATCTACGCCAATTAGCTACTCGGTAAGTGAAATTCTTAGCGCTGTAAATTTGTTACGAACGTGATTTATGCGACTTTCCTAGTGCCTAATATGTATTTATTTAATTTTGTCACGTGTTCTTAATCATTTATGTATAATGTTATCAGTGAAGCACGTTCGAGGATCTATTGTTTGCTAACGAGGTACTAGCTGCATATTTTTGACGCGGTAGTTACATAAGCCAGTAGTTGCTTTTCAATTTATACGCAAACTGTAAGCCAGCTCTATGGATGCTGGCAAGACAGAATCAGAATTAATAGAATACCATTATGTCGGATTTACGAGATGTTATGAAATAAGAAACGTTGTTGTCCTGTCACTTATTTTGAAAACGATTGATTAAAACTTTTAATCGAAGTCTAAAATGCATGTTTGATTTATTTAATTAATAACATGAAAGTGCAGTAGATCTCTTAAATGTGCAATGTTGTACAGGCAATGTTGCACAGGGTGCGTGTGCCGCAGGGCGGGCGGCTCGTTCGGGGCGCTCGGGGCGGGCGCGTGACCTGCATCCATTGCGCGCCCGCGCCGATCCGCGACGCGACGTGCCCTCCATTCTGTTACATTGTATTGCCAATTTGTAAACATATGGCTTACTACTATCCAGATACACACAACGCGGTTTAAAATATGTCCCAAAAAATTGCGGATTCGAATAGTGTTTTAGGCGTGTTGCTACCTACTTGAACTTACCTACTTGTTTTTATTGTATATAGGATTGTTTTACCTACTTTTTATAGAACCCACAAATTCGTAATGATGAGCTAGTTAACTTTTTCTTAAACATTTAATTTCCAATTGGGGGATATCATTGCATTTTATAAGCGATAATTTAAAGGATTTTTTTTTTTATTACATTATAGGCAAGTATTTGATCTCGATCTCACCTGATGGTAAGGATATTGTACTATTAATATTGATTATTTAAAGGGATAACCATCCATTCCATCATACATCAATAATTAGTCAATATTCTAATTTCAAGAATGAAGCAATAAGAGAAGGTTTGGAGCGGCACCGCATCGGGGAGCCCGCACCGCACAGTGCGCGTAATGGGCGGCATTACCATGCCGGTGCGGTGTACGCCGCGCGCGCCCGCCCGACCGCGCCGTCAATATGCAAAGTGAGACACGTTAAATATTGAACTAACGTATTGCGCCTAAATGTGCGCTCTAATTTCTTAACTTCTATGAAAATTTACAATTTCCATTTATACTTTTAACATAAGTCATAATTCTGAAAAAGATTCTCTAGGGTTTTGAAAACATGCAAAAACACTTTCAAATTAAACCCGATGAACAAATTTTTAAGTCTAGCTGTAGACAAGCTGTTTAGTTGCTAAGTAAGCTTTTTACAAGCAAATTTCATATCAAAATTCTTGAAATCTTAAATTCTCCTGGTGACAGTTGGCAATCTCAGTTCGCCTATTTCACTTGTAATTCTATTGCATAATAACTTGCCTCTGTGCAGTTTGCGACAAGCTGCCGCGGAACTTGCCCTAATAACAATCTCTCGCTGTTGCAATTGAATTGTTAATTATAGTTGCCAAGGTAGAAAAAGCAAATAAACAAAAAAACAATAAATTTTCATTGTTGAAATATTCTTGGTAAAATACTAAAAACTACGATAACAACGTAAAAGACTAACAACTACATAAAAAGTCAAAGATAATTTACGAAATTTTCCTGGATATAACACAAATATACATGTGTGTTATAACGGACTTTTGAAGTCACATGTTTATTATGGAACACCTCATTTCATTTCGCGAGATGTCACAAGTACAGAATACGATTGTCACGTGAGGGGAATATAATAATAGTGTATCCGTATAAAATATTTCTCGATAAACTGATAAAAAGCACACGCGGCGTCATGTCAGAGCAAAAATTGCCAGGCGACGTCCCTCCGCGCCGCATTGTGCCCGAAATGACACGTGAAAGGCGTCGAGAGCGGCGCGCTTCGCCTTCACAAAAGGCTTACAGATGCGCGCACCAGAAGATTTTAATGAGGCAACGACTCTGTGTGATTTTATCGCGTGTGCCGTAATGAGAAATAACCAAGCGCATCCTCTTTGACTGCGCTCGTTCTGCGCTGCCAGCAAATATGCTACAAGTCACACCTACGCCTACTAATTTGTACCGAGTGCAACAGAAACTTGCGGAAAATATCAAATGGCTGTCAGACGAGCTGGTGACAGTACGCGTCGTGTGTGAAGGTTTAATTATTTTTCGCTGCGAACTTTAAAGTCTGCATTTTACAGGAACTGGAGCAAAATAATGTAAGTTGTAAAAATCATAATCGTAATCCTGAACTCTAGAGCAAATAAGCAGAATACGAGAACAGATTACAGAAATAAAGGACGTGTTACTCAGCAAGCGTGTATGTGACAGCGATAAAATCGTTTCAGTTTCACAAACGCAATAAAACAAATTAGGCGGCGAAGTAAGTTACGAGGGCCCGGTACACTGGCCAATTTTCATCAATGCAAATCACGTTGTCGACTCGTCAACCCAATTACCAAGAAGTGAATTTAAATAAAGATAAGTATCGCCCTCGAGGAGACAATGCTAATGGAGGAGGAGGCGCGATAATAGGCTCCGACTGGGGATGGCGGCGCACCGCGGTAGGTGCTTTAATTAGATCCTCGACTTACGCCGTGAGCCCCAAACACTTGCTCAATTAGTGATTAGTCTTAAGAAAGTTTATTATGCAAACCTTTAGTGCTCTTCAACGCTCGACCCACTTTGACACTCGAATAATTTGATTTGCACAGCTAATATTGTTGATATTTCAAGACTTCCATGGGTTTAAGTGAACAAGGTAGTTCACTTTGTTGTAACCTCTAACTATCTTGGTGCTATTAAATGATAATTATATTTGATAAAAATACACAACATATTCTGGAGCATAGCTAGCACTAACAGGATAAAAATCTCAAATGTCGGGCATTCGGGATTGAATTGGTGTTCCGGCATCACTGGTAAGCACCATTGACAAGCGGGGCGGGGGTCGCCGTCGGGCTGGGCGGGCGCCGGAGGTCCGCCCCAGCCCATCAGCCCGTCTACCCGCGGCTGTCAACATCTGCTTCCGCACTGCCGCCTAACTGACCGCGACATGACCCGGCCTCAATGACCCTACAAACATGTTTCGCGCCAACTATTATTGGACGTAACCGTGTGTTAGTGAAATCACGGTAACTTTTTAACAACATCTGTGTTTTTATTATTTACGTATGCGTGGGTTTGTAAAGTACTAAATTTGCGGTTTGATCCTTGTTCTTGATTTCACCTGGAAAATAAAATAGGTTGATGATGATTTGAACGCGTAAAGCCGATTTCAACTAGGTCATAAGTGAAGAGTTAAGAATAAGAAAGAAGTTAGGATGATATCGAAGATCATTAATCTTACAATCATCCTTATTGCTGGTATAATAATCTTATTACTGTTAAAAATATATTAATTGCACATCTGAATTATTAGTTAAAACACATTGTTAAGACAACCGCGTGTCATACACGTGACGCGAGTTGAATAACAATAAAAGGAAAGTGCAATTTCTACCAACATAATTTTTTCCACAATCCGTCCACTAAAACTAATATTATGTATGTAACTTTATTTCTATTTTCTGTATTCACTCAGGGTTTATGTATCTCGAATAGTCACGTCCCCGCCTGCGAAGGGTAGAGCATACAAATAAATGAGAGTCCGAAACCGCCCAAACACCCGACGCCATGTTCTTTATCTGCGGATCTCTTAAAAGAATTTGATCGTATATGAGAATATTATGAGCAACATCTGTGACAAGGGACGTATAAACTTAAATATTTGGCGACACGACCGCGCTCCGCGTTACAAACTTCGTATCGATGTTTTCATCAAACTATAATAACTTTATCGTGTGTAGCCAATTATAACATTACACAGATTAATAATAGGTTCGTTAGAGGTTTTGGTTGAATTTGTTTGCATAAGTATTTATTTTTGTATAGTATTATTATTGATATAACGTGATTCTTATGATCTATACAGACTGTAACATGGTCGTGTGCCGTGTCTGTACGTACAATTTTTTTTTTTTGGAAAAAAATCCTTGGGAACATTAATTTTGATACTGATACAGTACCTCAAGCACGATTCGTTTTACGTGCCGTACGTACGTTTGGTACGTAAGCGTCTTCCATCCCTCTCTCCCCACAGATTTCATAAATAAGTTTGCCAATGACAGTATGATTTCTCGATGTTGTTACGATTACATTAGGAGTTCCTGCTTACCCTACTGATGTCGAATCCGCCAATTTGAAAATCTACTAGACGTATTGAAACATCGCACGGTGATAGGTAACAATATGTTCAACATCTAAGATAATGTTTATCCAGGGAAATGGAACAGATCCCTGGGAATAGCCTACAAACTAAAGACCACGCGAACTCGTTTTAAATAAAAATAAAGTTTTCACGATATTTCTTACAAAGTAGTATTTTCGACACGTTGTTTGCAACATCGTTGCGGGTAATACGATGAGGCAACTGTGTATTTACCATCATATGGTGCTGAACCTCATGCTTTGGATCTGCTATAAGCGACAAATTCAAGATTTTTTTTAATACAATTCTTAACATTATAATATAATATAATAGCGCCAGATGAACACAACAACAACACGGTCACGTACTAAGCAACGCTGGTATTATGGGTACCGTACAATAGACTAGAGGCGAACCCATTATATAATACTTATATAGATATTAAACATCCATGACTCGGATACATTCATGCTCATCACTCAAACTAAGTCCTCTACCAGGATTTGAACCCGGGGCCCTCGGAGCAGAAGGCTAGGTAACTACCAACAGAGCTAATCAGGTCGTTGACATTGACTGACTCAGACAATACACAGCCTAAAGCGGTAGACCTAGAGATTCTTGGACCTAGATTTTTTTTTTAAGTTTAAGGTACGATCAGGCACATGGCTAGTTGAAATATAATAAAATAAACAAGGAGTTGGTTATGCAATTTGTCATGACGTCACGGGTTTTATAACGAGGCGTCTGTACACCCACAATCAATTTGGCGCGGTGCGGGTCCTGTCAATTTGCGGCGGTGCCGTCCCCGCGACGCGGCCGGCCCGTCCTCGCCTGATGACTTCCGACTGACCGACTCGGATTTGCATAAGGGGTCGGCTTTAATATGAGATTATTCTCGAGTTAGGAACGTCCAAGCGGTCCCATTCATTATTAGTTTTGGAATATTTAGTCGACCCCGTCCGGGACGTTATTATTTGAATTGCCACTTGTGTTCGACGTGCTCGTTCTAAAATTGCAATTCGATCGATCGAAATGTATTAGTAAAATAAATATCTAGCCTGTGGCCTGAATTCTGCTCGCACAGTGAGTGACAGAGAGTGATAACTGAGTCGCTCCCAGTGGGTTTTGGGATTGGGATTCGGAACCTCGTAGGTACAATCAGCGAAATGCCGATGTAGGTCAATGCACCTCTGCCTATACTTCTGAAGAATACATAATCCCGTTTCGCTTATAGTTTAATCCAATTCATTAATAACTTTTTGACGACCTCACTTGGTAGTGATCCTGCTTTCTGTGCTGAGGGTCCCGGGTTCGAATCGTGGTTCGGACTAACTTTGTGCGATGAACACGAATGTTTGTATCCGAGTCATGTCATGAGTTTAATGTCATTATAAGTATTATATACTGGGTTCGCCCTCAGGCCATTGTACGGTACCCATAATACATACATTGCTTAGTGTGGGACCGTATAGTTGATGTGTTTGTCTGGCGATATAAAAAAATATCTCCTATAGGTATCTCAATAACCACTTTTGGGCGTATGCTATCTTTTAACACTGTGTTACGTTTGAAATAATCATCAGACATTTCTATTTTTTTTATTTGGACCACCAACAATTGTTACATTCATACTTATGCTAAGAAAATATAGGTACAATTTAATAACTTAATGTCGCACCACTTAAAGCTGACCTCCGAATACAATTTATAGTACAGTATTAATATAAGTAGTGTATAATAAATACATTATAGAGTCATATCGTTCAATTGTCACTTAGATTATCGAAATATTAACACTAATGAATCCACTCACAACCACTGACAATAGTAACATGTTCGACACACATCGGAACATTGTAATCACAACAATGGCACAGCAGCGTAGCGGAGGTACCGTCTTGCCGCGCGCCGCCGCCGCCGGTGACAAAGGGATTACCCCCGCCCCCCGCCGTCTGCGGTTTCTTAATTAACCCCTAAATACCTCTGCACATCCCGCAATGCTCGTGCGGTATGTAAGATTATTGCCGACGTTACCCTTGTTCATTTCAATGTAAGGTATTATTGGTACAAATAGACAGTCTTGTCGCCACGAGCCCTTTCGTGTGTTATTCCATGACTTATTAGTATGTTAAGTGTTTTGAATGTTTTGTTGCATGTTTTATGTTATTTTTAGCGTAATATTATGCAGTCGAAACTGATTTGTTAACATAAAGAAATAGAAATAGAAAAAACTTTGCCATAAATACAGAAACTTTACATAAAATGATTACAAGAAAATAAAATATATTAAAGAACTCTATAATAATAATTATAGAGTTCTTTCTTCAATGATTCTATTAATGCCTGACTATCGTTACGATCTTAAATTAACGACGTGTTTGGAATGTCGACGTTGGTAACTTTACGAATTACCGGCGCTGTATACTGTGTGACGTAATGAATATGTTTGAGAGCCAATGCTAAATCGATAGTTACGAAGGTATGTAGAGGAACGCATACACAGCTAATAGGGTGTGGTATAGACGCTAATGTGCGATTTACATCCGTTGAGTCAGGGGCATCGGGGTAGAAAATGGAGCGGCGTGCTTAGAGCTAATACGATCAGATGAGCAAACACGCAACACGCGGAGCTTTCATCTTCAGCCCGGTATCTCTAAGAGCCACGTTCGCAAACACATAAATATATATATAAATCTAAATGTTTGCACTGCTCTACCTTTGCCAAAACAATTATTAGATCGGTATACACAATATCTTGTTGGTACACCCTTTTCCACCATTTTTATTGGTTAGATCGCTGTGCTGTGTTAAAATTACCAAAAAATATTAAACGCATATTTATTAAAAAAATAAACCTTACAACTTATTTTATTAGTCAAACTGCATGTTAAATATTACAAATAATCCCTGATTTTGTTGGCTTTCGACATTATGAGCGAATAAACTCATGCCTTTAATATATTGTCTCTTCCAAGGCAACATAAAATAAATCTATTGTCAGTTTGAGTACCACGGTGATATGTAAACAAATGGTAGCAGACGAACTATCGCCACTGAGCAAGTTTATTCTGCAAACACAAGCGTATAGCAAGGACATGTACTTCGATACGTACACGGCGAAGTAAAGGCGCGCTCGATCGGTCGGCTGTCTCGACAATTCGTGTTTCCGCTCAAATACACCGTCAGTCTTTCTACTGAAGCTAAGCAAACAATAAACAAATTCCATTAACTTCTGGTTGTGAGACTTATATTCGCAATAATATGGCCATAATGAGTGTTGAGAATTCGAGCTATTAATCAAAGAGTGACTGTTCCTTAAGTGTTGTTGAGGGCGTCGCCGCCACTTTATACGCAGTCCCACCTCGCTCACGGGATGACAAATGTTTACCCGCTCACTCAACCCCAGAACAACCTCTTTGACTTACATAGTTGAACACTCCGCTTTTTCGGAACAGCATTAACATTATCGCAAAAGTGATCGAATAATCAATCGTTACGTCGCGCTCTTACCTACACATAAAAGTAAGAACCTAAGGAGAAAACAAAGAACGCCAATTTGGCAAGTCGAAGACAAACGCATTTAAAATGGGCAGAGCAGAGCAAGGGCCATCTATCTTGGAGCTTGATAAACGACGACATTATTCCTTATCGCCCACTCAATTTGTTTAAAAGCGTTCTGCTTTGATAATTTGAGAATTACAAATCGTATCTTCTGACACAAAAATGTCCTCATAACTGCAAATTCTTGCCAGCTTGATAAAGGCTCCCATTTATCTAAATTTATATCTTCGGAATATGCTTCGTAAACATGAGAGGCAGAATATAAACAGGATTAGTGGCCTGTAGTGTTCCAATAAAAAATATAATTTTCTGAATACTTACATGGATACATGAAATACGTGAAATTGAAAGAGACGTCGTTATTGTTACAGTGGTGGAGGAGCCGGAGTTCACGGATGTCATTCAGAACGTGACGGTGCCGGCCGGACGCAGCGTGCGGCTAGCATGCTCCGTTAAAAACCTCGGCTCATATAAGGTAAATCATGGTCTTCAGGGTACGTTTGCAGTTCTTTTTGTTTTAATACTGCATGTATCAAGAAATCCTGCGCCCATTTTCAGACTAAATGTACCCTTCTTACAACCAATACATACCTACGTATGTGCAAAGTGGAAGATACCAATCAATACAACCTCTTACCAAAACATCGAGCATAAGATAGCATTTCCTTTTAAGCTCTGCAGTTGTATCTCCCATATAAACACAAAATCGCACCCCGTTCCGAGTTCACTAAGATACGAGGCAGACGCCACCGCGGGCGGAAAGACGACAATATGCGTGGAGCTTCGAAAGGAAACATAAAATAAGAAGCATTTTATCATTTGATTTAGAACGCGCCGTCGTAATAAAGTGTCCATATAAATGGAGGAAGATATGATTTATAACCCCTACGCCGAGTTTGCACCTCCGTCTGCGGTTCATGCGGTTTAAAAACTAAAATATTTTTACGCTGTATTTTTTTTCTTGCTTGACTTTTATACTAGTTAGCGAACCATGGAAATGAAATTACGTCTACAGATTTATTTTCGAAGAAAATTAATTAACTTTTCACATACCTTTTTTGTCATTCATATTTAAAAACCAGTACTTTCTTGAACGTAATGAAATGGTATGGACCAGTCCATTATGTAGACGGCATTACTTAGATCTCATGTTTAGGTAACCGTGTTTTTTGCTATTTTGAACTTAACTTTATATGATCTACTTTAATATGTTTCCAACAACAACTATATCAGTATTATTAAAAACTAGCTGCGCCCCGCGGTGCTACCCGCGATAAAAAAATATGAAAAAATCAAACAAATCTATCCCACGGGAACCATCCATGTTACCGGGACAAAAAGTAGCCTTTGTGCTATTCCAGACTACAATCTATCTCTGTGGCAAATTTCATCCAGATCCGTTCAGCCGATCTGGCGTGATTGAGTAACAAACATCCATCCATCCATCTATCCATCCATCCAAACTTTCACATTTATAATATTAATATATATAATATATATAATATATAGTATAGATTAACAGAGGCAATTCATAACATATATGTTAATTCAATTTTAACTGCTAAACGTAGCAATGAAACATTCTACATGGGTTTATAAGCTGCAAACGTCAGCCATATTATCTTTTGAAACACTTTGTTTAGATACGTTAATGTCACGTCGTCGAGCATTAGATGAAAGATTAAATTTAACGACAGTAATTTACCATTCCAATATCTGTGTAACGAGTACGGGTTCGGTAGCGATGCAATGCAAACGCGAAAGCTCGGCCGAGCGAGGCCGGCGTGACCGGACGGCCGATAAGCCGCAAGGTGACGCCACGACCGACTACCGCCGCTGCATGCTCCCACTCCCCGGGAGCCCGCCACGCTTGGACCCCACTAAACTCCCAGTGCACCCACTGCTAACCAGAAACGTATATTAGTTTATAGCCAATCGGAAAACGTCGAGAGTATAACTATGTACGATAATATTGGCCCAACATTAATAGTGGTAAAATCACAAAACATCGACAGCATTCCCATCTACCCCCGTTTGCCTTTTTGTTCTTTTTATTTCATTGAATGTACTTACTTCTGAAGCTGTCTGCGTTGCGGGCGCAATAAAAGCCGAGATAGTGTTCTCTCACTTCTGAAATACAGGCTTAACGGGGGGGAGCCATCATGGTTGCCCAGTATTGACAACATGAAGCGGATTTCACAGAAAGCCTCGCCTGTGCCATTAGTTTCCCGCATCGGTTAAAAAGATTTGCCTTCTCGACCGTATTTTTTATATTTAGAATTATTGACTCAGCGAAATATTGCTCTGAAACGACGAATATTCTCGGTGCCTGTAACTCAGGTACCTATTACGTTAAGCGTGTACACCGTATACAATAAAAATGTTTGAAGCGAGCAGGATTTATCTTTGTAACGATCTATTTCATGCGGTTTTGGTTCGTTTTTTAGCTTTAGATAAAAATATTCAGTAGTTTCATAAAATTTTATAGATACGTTAAGTACCTTAATTATCTATAAATTATTCAACATGCTCACACTATCTGGGGCAGACAAAGATCCAGGGCTAAATGAGAATGTTCATTGGCTACATTATCCGGCGAAAAGATTTCATGTATTATACAAACAAACATGTGTGCAAGTATGTGCACGGAGCCGGTTCATCGGCATGAAATGTCAGATAGTCGGCAGTAGCACGTATGTGGGTTTGCAATAACATGCCACAACGAGTCGCAGCTATGTTACACTCGCGCCGCACGCGAGCGCCGCCTGTTCAAATTCTGGCATATTTCTCGTGCCTTAATACCGGAGCCTGCACGAGCAAACTGAGCCCAAGATGAGGGGAACCGAGAGCACTTATTCCGACGACCGCCCGCTTCGTTCCTGGGAATGTAATGATCCCGTTCCCGATGGCACAGCTCTGAGTAGTACCGATTTATGTTTTAATTAAAAATACACACATTTCGTGTGTAAACAAACACTCTCATAGTCATAATTAAATGCGTGAAACGAGACCGTGGTCTAGTGGTTTGAGCGTAGGCGCTCAGTATCGGGTGGTTGCAGGTTCTATCCCCGGGTGGTAAAATTTTGGAAAATGTTATTTTCGTAATATGTCTCATTCGAAGTTTTACTGGGGCCACCCCCAGCCCATTGTATGGATTCATACGGGGTTTGCTTAGTTTGAGACCACACAATTAGCATATTCGTCTGATGAAATATATTTCTGAAATTTAATGTAATGTGTTAAGGTAAAGCCACTTATTTACAGTTAAAATGTTTAGTTTTTGCTCGTAAAATATTTCGATCAGCACTACTTAGGTACATGAACCCCGAAATAACTTATTGGCCGAAGATTCCGTGAAAAGTTGGAGAGTTCTCGGCGCAAATCCGCGGCTAGAGAGATCTCTAAGTGGGCTTTTAGCAGAACTAAGCTAAGCCGTCTCGTGCAAGTTGTTCTCTCATTTCTGTCTACACCATTGCATTAGTGTGTCAGCCGTACTAGCATTTTGTGACTTCACACAGAAATACGACGGCAAATATCTAAGAAATGTATTTTTTCTTGTACAGTGTAGGATTCGATAGATGTAAATATTCTATTATGTTATACGCACAAAGCGTACAGTCACACTTTTATAGGTTATGTGAAAATGAGTTTTCACGTCCTTTCTGCCTATCTGCCACTATCTTATGTAAAAATTTTCTTTTATGAATACGTAACACGCAGTTAGATATTTATCATATTTATGAAGGTCGTATCAAAGGCGACTGCGTTTGGCGAATCTTTCTAAAGGCCAGTAAAAATATCATAAGTAGTTTTGCGACCTTTTATATCTCTTTGCTTTGATAATGTTTGTTTTATCAAAATAATATTCTGTTTAGCGGATCATCGGACTGAGTGTTTTATATTGAAATTGTTTGCGCTTCATATGGCATGTGATGATGTGACAAAAATATGTTGCTGAGGGTTTACACTAACTCTATACAGGGTACAGACAGGGCTATTTTATACAATTTTGATTTCTTTTGAGAAAATAGTTTTGTATAGTTTTAGACTCTTACCCTGGTCTTGTAGTGAATATGTACAGGTTTTCTTTTCCGAAGGCTCGGATTGTTGGTGCTAAGTATATACAAAATGTAACAATAACAGTGTAAATTTGAACAGGGCCAACAGCTGGTTATAAAGATAATATTCTCAAAGAAATAAATCAAATTATTAGACATTAAAAAAATGACATCCTGTAATGAACGCATGACCACGCTACTGGTTTATTTAAAAAAAACCTAATTTACAATATTATGTTATACATTAACGTGATCCATATAACTCCCTCATTCATCTGTTAAAATATTTTACACTATCATTGTTATACCTTCTGTATATATGTCTTTTTATTAATAACAACACATCACGACAAAAACAAAGGCAAAAAAGTATTAACCATTCAACAATTCGAAACAAACAAAGTTGGGGCAACAGCATAAGATGCAGCTCCTTAAACGTTCCATAATTAAATCTGTCGTAATATTATTAAACACGTCCACGAATCATCTCCTGCGGCGATAGGGTCCGTCGTTAAAGAGGTTCGGTGCGGTACGCGGTGGAATGGGCGAAGTTTCCAACGAGTCCATTATAAATCAAACGACGCCTTCCAGGCATGTCCTGAGGGACGACAACGTCTCCCGCCGTGCCTCCGAACTTCAACTTTGCCTCCTTAATGCCTCAACAATTAAGATAAAAAGAAAGAAGGCCCTATATTAAAGGTGGTTAAAAGATAACGAGTTAATAGGCCGCTCCGAGTTTACCACCGAAGCTTTGAAATGGATTTCAAGAGTTACGATAGTGTAGTTACCCGATTTCGGTAAATTTTGTGACCAATATTCTTATCGAAGAAATGTAAATCAAAACTCCAGTTCGCTCGAACGCTCCATTCCAGGCTCCGGATGCCAAACCTACACATACACCATGCAGATACATATCTTGGCCCACAGTTTCGGTAATCTTCATCGTGCCGAAACAAGTTATGGTACAACGTCTTCAATTCTATATGTACTTGACTTATAGGTAACAACAAAAACTCCTTGTTATATTTCTTGTATGAATTTGAAGAACTAAATAAATATGGACCAAAAATTGCAAATTAAATTTTGACGTTTTGCGTTAATAACGCACACATTTCCAAACCTTGTAATCAGCAAGGTTTAGATGTGGGAGCGTGCGTTTTTCGCGTGGGTATACTGAGATAATCGACAATGTTTAACCAGCCTCAAAATATTGCTGGCACTTTTAGATTTAAGTTTTTTTAATCTGAACGCTGATCGAACACATAATGGAATTAGTTTCATTGATTTCACATATACTTGGGTTTGCATAATTACAAGTAGCGCCGCAGTGGGCAGCGGTGGGCGGTAGCAACTCGCCTAACGACGTCGACCTAACTCGCTTAGGATCCGCAGACGAATGAAATTAGTTAGCCGCCGCAGTCATTACGAATATCATATTTTCATCTGCCACTTCCACCATCTTCATTACTCCACTAGTTGAGAGGAATTTTACTCGAGCGAGAATTAAGTTAGTATTGTTTAATAGGGATCTGGGACGACATTGTGATGTTATTTTCATAATCTGATATACTGACTAATGCCTACGTTCTATTACAATATAATATAGGCACCACTTTTATCCAGTCAGTATACACGTCAGTGTTGCCAGATCAGGGGATTTCCCCCTAGATTTAGGGGTTTCTCAACCGAGTTAGGGGCAGAATAGGGGGAAAGAATATTTGGGGTTTTTTAGGGGAAATTTCAAAAACACGCCAAATATAGATACACGAGAGAATGACGGTGCAGTGGGGATGCGTAACGTAAAAAAAAAAAGGTCATTCGGCTGTTTCAGTTTGGAAATTATAACAGTATTTCAAGGAAAAAATAAGAAAAAGGCAATCTGGCAACACTGATACACGTGTCATTGGATAATGTGGACAAGCGAAAATTAGTGAAACAAGACCAAATTTTTTGGGCAGAGTAATTGGAAAACACATTCTGTATAAAATCAATATATTACACAACAATATAAATTACGAACAAGTTACGATCTAAGTGAGCCCCCCCCCCCCCCTCGCAAGAGCCGCTACCGACCTCGCAACGCGATGCTATTCTCAAACTTCGTCAAGTTCAACACTCAACGCTTATCTTTCAACTGCTTATAAAATTTTGATTCCTATTTAATTTTATCTTAATTGCTCGAACAGTAAAAGAGAAGTTTGAGCAATATCTCTCAGCGTTATGACGGATTTAAGATAACAGTTTTAATCTTTGGTTTCGGGCGAAAAGTAGTTATGAAATTTGTGGTTCAACATTAATGCTATTCATAATATCGATGCGGCGATATCAAGCCATCTATCTAGATGGCGACGACGCGACGCGGCGGACGGAGGCTCATAATTCAATCAGTGCGGTGCAAGCAGAGGGACACACCGGCGTGATTAGATTAGATGCCGGCCACAATTACGCAGATCAGATTTACATCTACCGTCTGCCGCGCCGTGGCGTCGCGCCACCCACTGCCGTGCCGCGTAGCGCTACGCTGCGCCAAGCTACGTCACGCCGTGCTACGCTGCGCACTTCGTAGCACTAAATACTTTTATGCTACCAAATGTAATGTCTCATTACTCTCACTCACCTAGGTAGGTATGTCTTATACCGAATCGAGTTCAATTTGAAGCTCTTTTTGTGAAATCGCTTAACCTCGGCTACCAACTTCAAAGATTATGGAACAAGTTATTTAACTTGGAAGAATTTTACATGAAATTATTTTCATGTAAATCGTTTGAAATATTACTAAGCCTGTTTAATATCTCTGAGCCCCAGGTTACGCCGACAAGTCAGGTCGCCGTCATTAGAGGGGTTACCGTCCCATTGCATAATAAAATGGGCAAAGTTTCCTCAAGTCCATTATAAATTAGACAGCGGCTGAGAACCGCATCACTTAAGATAGGTAAGATGGGACCCGCCACGAGTTGTAGCCACCAAACTTTCCCCTATATTGCTTTTGCAATCTTGATAAAAAGAACTAGCCATGATTCAAACTTAAAGAAGGATTAAGAGATAAAGGATGCACGTCGAACTTCTTAAGCTGAACTTTATATACCTCAGAAATCCACTTAATATTTTTTCTTATTCCTTTAATTAGTTTTATAGATTTAGTTTTGCTTAAAAGCCCTCTTTGAGTTTATTAAATGCCAACCTGACGATTAATAATAGTAAAAGTTAGATAGTTTAACTCAATAAATATTCTGTGTTGAGATAGGGTGCCTTTTATAGAAATTGTTTACTTCAACTTAACCGTGTATACCTATTTTAAACGAAAACAATTTTCCTTTGATGTTTTCTGTTCTTTATTGAAAGATACTTGTAAAAATAAAGTAATTTCTTTTAGTAATGTGAGAACAAAAGTACGAGAATACCTAAACGCAAAACTAAACCAATGTTTGAGGGTGAAGATTAAAAGTAGCATCCTGCTACTGTACCAACTGGTGCTGGCAGGGGTATAACAATCTCAGTAAAATGCATTTTAAGCGCTTAATGCTGTGGAAATTGGTGTGAAGCGAGGAAGCGACGGCAGCTCCGAGCAATTACAGATGCCGCGGAGAAGCGCACGCGCCTCACTGACACGAATGCGACACCCGAACACTGATTGCGTATAACATCCAATACACCATGCTTCAATATTATAATCAGTGTTAAGATGTTCTTTCAGATATCATTCAGACATCTCGGTTGGCCCAGTCAGTAGTACTGCTTTTTGTACCGAGAGTTCCGGGTTTGAATCCCGATAGGTGCAAATATTATGTAATAAGCACGTTTGTAGCCGAGTCATGGACGTTTAATGTAATAATAATAATACACCATCGCGCCTGTAATCCCTGAGGGGGAAAGCAGATGTGCACTCCAATGCACCCACATTGGTCCTAATATAATAGGGGGCGAGCCTATTGCTAATATAGGGCATGCTCCTCCTCAATATGGAGATGATTTAGGCCTTAGTCCACCATGCTGGCCCAGTGCGGTTTGGTGAACTTCACGCGACTGTTGGTAGACGTGCAGGTTTCCTCACGATGTTTGCCTGCACCCCTTGTTTCCAAGGCGAGCGCTCTTCTAGTTACTTAAAAGTAGACTTTATGCAACATGAATTTCCCTAAGTTACTTATAATATGCAATAATTGTATGTAGTGTACTACCTACCCTACCTTACCTTAGATACACTATATACTCTTATTTCTTACATCTTCTATCGCAAACATTTCAAATTAATGTCAACTCACATAAAAAAAGAATAAATCAATGTAACATTCTTGATGAAAGTTGAATTATTTTCGCGATAGACTATAAAAAGTGTTCACCGAGAATCGACATTTTCTTTAATTTCCGTTACGTCACTCGTCCAATTCGGAGGACGTTTGGAAGTCATTGAGGCATCCTCCACACCCCAGTTTTCTCCTCGCCTTACATTCCCCGCAGGTAATTTTGTTGGGGTAGTGTATCGGCGTAAAGTTATCGAAGCCATTCGCCAAGAATCACGGCTTACGATCGACAACAACATTTTGTTAAAAAGTCACATAAGCCAAATTTATAGAAGCTTTCGTCCTTTTAATTAAAATTACATAAAATATATGGAGGGATAGTGTTGCTTCCATAATTATTAAATTATTATTATGATGAATTGGACTGCTTTCAAAACCGTGTCCCTAGATAACCGGGTTGAGGAGGCTTTTGGTTTCGGTCAGCATTAAGATAAAGCTACAATACCTAAATATAATTCTAGTTTAAGAAATAGTTTAGTACCTCATCATTTTGTTGACACTAGTTTGGGGCAGGTATGATAAGTCAGGCAGAAAAAGTGATGCCAACTTTTTAAAATTATTTGTCCAGGTGGCGTGGATGCACTTCGAACAATCTGCCATCCTGACCGTCCACAACCACGTGATAACGCGCAACCCGCGCGTGAGCGTGACGCACGACAAGCACCGCACGTGGTACCTGCACATCTCCGACGTGCGCGAGGAGGACCGCGGCAGGTACATGTGCCAGATCAACACCGTCACTGCCAAGACGCAGTTTGGATACCTGCATGTTGTTGGTGAGTTGGACCAACTATAGTTCTACCAGTTTTCGCCCGTAACTCCATCCATCAGTCCATACCATGCAATAGCCCCAAATGTTATTTTATATCTTTAACATCCACATTGATTTATATCAGCGATATAAAATATCTACAATGGAATTTGTGTCAACAAATGCTGATCCTGGCATCACGCAAACCATGACCACAGAGAACCGTTATTAATTTCGTGGCTCTAACTCCTCATGTCATATGATGTCCATTTTACTCTTAATATTTACTTACGATAGTTTGTTATTTAATAGTTTCCAAAAAAAAACCTCATCCTAGAAATAGCACTACCTACGTAATAGTTTCAAATTATAAATTCTGTTTGCGTACATTCCGTGCTTTCTTTTCTCGCAGACTAAATGTTTGTGATCGCATTCGCATCTTTGGCTAGATTAAATTAAGTAGAGTTGGTACAAAAACAAACCGCAAAACTCAAGAAATTGTATTTAAAATATAAAAAAAAAATGTCATTACTCGATAAAATTAAATTATACGTGTCTAGTAAAGTGGTTAATGGGTTAATGTATGTTTGCAGTACCGCCGACGATCGACGACTCATTGAGCTCGAGCGACGTCATCGTCCGAGAGGGAGCCAACGTCACGCTGACGTGCCGCGCTAATGGCTCTCCTAAGCCCACCATCAAGTGGAAACGGGACGACAACTCAAAAATCTCCATCAGCAAGGGGCATTCCGGTGACACATCGAATCACAGTCAGAATTACTTTTTTGCTTCACTCCTGCAATCTTGACCTGTCAATTTTTTTTTCAGTATCCGAATGGGAGGGTGAGGTGCTGGAGATGGCGCGGATTTCCCGTTTAGATATGGGCGCTTACCTCTGCATTGCCAGCAACGGGGTACCTCCGACGGTGTCGAAGCGTGTCAAAGTTAGCGTCGATTGTGAGTTAACGTTACTTGAATATTTTATCATTACTATCATTCATGTTTCGTATATATTTATAATCTACGTCTTTCCAGTTCCACCGATGTTGTGGATCCCACACCAGCTGGTTGGCGCTCCGCTATACTACAACGTCACATTAGAATGCTTCACTGAAGCTCATCCAACTTCTCTCAACTACTGGACAAGAGACGATGGCCACATGATCCACGAAAGTTCTAAATACCACATGGAGAATACCGTCGGGGTGCCGGCGTACAAAACCCACATGAGGCTATTGATTAGACATATTATAACTGAGGATTATGGGACGTATAAGTGCATAGCTAAAAACCCGAGGGGCGAATCCGATGGCACAATTCGTTTGTACAGTAAGTGTAGTAAACCATCACAATAATATATACTTTGTAGATACATATTCGAATATCAGGGAAGATTTATTGCATATTAATATTTCCAAACACAATAAATTTATGTATTAATCCAAAATGGTAATAAAATATGTTTGGGTATACAGCTTCATCGCCACCGACCACCACGCCAGACCCTCGCGCGGCCACTGTACCGCCACCATCGCGGCCACCGCGGCGCGACACACCACTCACGGACAAAGGTAATGCTCCATTACTAAATTCCTTCGGATTTCTCGTGATATGGCGCTGCTGAGGTCTCCAAAGTATTTCCTTCCTTTAGTATCTGTATATAAAATAATGCATGTATTACGTTGAAGTCACGGGCTATGTAATAGATCACAGGTCGCAGATTTGATGATTAGATTAGATGCAACATTTTTTTTTATATAGCTCGATGTTTCACAATAATTATCTAAGTAAATCATAGTAAAGGAATTAGTACTTACTAGGACGATAGATTACTTACCTAAACAATCCGTTCTTTGGATAGTTATGTATACCTTGTATACCTAATGTACCACAGTGCCAGCGATAAACAATGAAATAAAATTAATAACGGGCCCATACAAACATGTTATACTGACATAGGATCCAACGCGTCTCATCCATCGTGTTTATACATAGCACACTAATTAATAAAGCTATCACAAACATCGCGGTCGAACGAGTCCATCAATTTCTGGTATCGACTCCAATAAAATGCATCGACACAACATTTTAACGTCGGCGATTTCGTTTATTAAGAGATAATTTTACCTTTACGGGTTTGTATGCCCGCGAGATCGGTTTGTTTTCATTGTATGCTGCTGTTTCAGTTATTATTAGTGGTCGTAATGTTTGTTTATAGATCGTAAACAGTTACGACGATCTGCTTGTCGCCGGCCGGCAGTTTGTTAACTGGCTAGACTTATGAGCACTCGTAAACTATCAACGAATCGTTTATAAACAAAACAATTTATGAAGTGGAGCCATTGAGCTGTCCATATTAGTATACAATTTGTTTTATATGCCTTTAATAGTCGAAAGTTTTTTACAGAGTGCAACATATGCAAGAGTGGTTTCTCCTTTGATTTTTATTTTGATTAGATACTATTACTGCTATAATAAAAATGTTAATAGCGCTTTATAATACAAATGTTTGGAGAAATGGGATAAAGCGATAACATGTTTTTCATCATGATCTCTCAATTATTATCTAAATTAGGTTTAGCAAGACTGTAGATACGGAATATTATCCCGCGATTTATTATATAACTTTTCTATCTTGATATGAATGAAAAGGCCGTAGACATAATTTATGTAAACTATGTATATGTATTGTAATATGGCGGTTTCATAAGTTCGGTCGGCCTCATTACTACGCCGCTATCGGGAAGTTGGACATTTTCCTACGCGCCTCCCGCGCCCTCCGCCCTCCGCCCACCGGACAACATCTTGCGACAACCTATTATGGACAAGTGTTCACTTCCTCCTTTCTTGTTGCAAACTCTTAATATGCTCCGTAAACGTAACAAGTTGTAATATTACTTTAAAACAATATTAAAATGTAAAATAGTATTTGAGGTTCTTGAAATATTTCAAAAAGGTGATTGAGAACATAAATGAATATTTTTGATGTTTTACTATTACAATTTATGAAAATCGAATGTAAGTGTATACTCAAAGTAAGATTGGGTTGACGTGCAATCTTAACAAAATGTAAATGAATGTATAACTCTCCTAAGCTAAACATTTGATAAGATTAAAATGATATTCGCGATAGACACGGTAATGGTATACCTAATATTTTGGTTCAAGAACCGAGCACATATCATTTTAACATACTCGCGAACTTGAAAATCCCATTTAGAGGTTGCGACGGCCCGGCTGTAAGTTTTGCGGTGGGTTGTTTTTGTGTGGCGGCGCGTCGCGGAGCGGGGCGGCCGGCGTACCTCGTGCCCAGCACCGTTTTATTTTTTGCTGCCATTACGAATGTACAGTTAGCCCCGGCTACTCGACAATATTGGGCAACTTTTCAATAACTGTTAGCCTGCCCGCCGCCGGCCCGACCCTTAGCCATATTGAATCCTTTTCCCAATCAGTTCACTATTTCGTTTTTCCCACCATCAACTTTTTCAGAATTCCTTTCTGCACCGACATATTCTTGTGTGCGATTTGAACTGTGTTATTCTTTTTCATGTGCAGGCACGAAGTACCAGTCGAATCTGAACGAGATCGATAAGGGGAAACAAAAGACGGACGAGGGTGGCGGGAAGACGCATATGAACTGGGTTGGAGGTGCATCGCAAGTTACAGGTGCGATCAAACATAATTATTTACATGTAAATAACTATAAATTCATCAAGTAGATTTTTTTTCATATTTCAGTATAATCATTCCGATATATTGTTCGCAGGTGACGCCGACTGGAGGAGAAGCACTGTATTGGTTTTAGTTTTACTGATCGCTGTGCCGTATTATTTTTAATAATGTACGTACCGCAATATCGTGTATGAAATCCGCTGTACATTTATACTTATAACTGGCTGCATCAACTGACATTGGCTAGAAGATTAGAAAATTTAATGGGAATTTATTTCGATGAGTCGTGCGCTCCAATATTCATAATCATATTTTATTCCGTTTATGATAGCCACATATAATTTTATTTAATCATAAAATACATCGCTTGTATCCTATATTCATAAACAAATGAACTTATCTTTGTATAAACAGAGCTTAGAGCTTCGACCAAACAATAAAAACAGTTATCCGTTAATCTAAAATGACAGCATTGTTTTAAGTATGAGTTTATTGTCCTTTGAAAACAGGTAAAGTAGTGTTAAAATATAATAAAAATGTAGGAACATCGCCGTCATATATTACATATACAATAGTCAAATTATATTCATTACTATAAGCGTTGTTGTTGATTATATAAAATAAAAGTATTATGTATGTACAACAGTTCCTTGAACTTAAAAGCACGGTCAGGCAGTTTTAGAAATAGAGTCGCGGTCAAACAAAGCATTGCCGCTCAGCCGTGAACAAATTATATAAACTTAATAAAAAAAAACACTGCACACGTATTAATAAAATATAATATAAAAGTGCACTATTATCATAGTTATTGTATTTTAATATTAATTAAGGATATATAGAGTAAGACTGAATGAATTTTAAAATTCTCTTTAGAGGATATTCAAATTTAGTTTTAGTTTGAGCTTGTGTAACCTCATATTCGCTGTGATAAACATTATTTGAATTGACGAAATTTCCAAATTACAAGTTCATAAAAAAATATTAAGTTTAATATTACCATAGAGATGTAGATATATACCCGTAATTCTGAGTCTCCTGCCTCACTCAGTCTGCCATTTCATTATACTTTTAATATACCTACCTACTTTAATTTAAATAATGTACACTTTTTTTTTCAAATAAGAATTCCAAATGTTTTTGGTCAATTACCCTAGTTTATACAATGATGAATATATGCTAATGTAACCGCTGAACATGTTGCCAAATCGCTAAACATAAGGTAAACGCCATATAGATAGAAATATTGTAAATATATTCACTAAGCAAAGGCAACTGAATGTTTTAAATAAAAGAATGTGTATAATTCTAGACGAGACGATGACTGTGACATACCTACGTAACTACATTATGTAATGTAACGATGCTAAAATGAGTAGGTTACAAACTAAATAAAGCTTGTTTTAAACGCCTGTGTTTTTATGTCCAATTATGTACCTTGTGCATTCAACTCTACCTGTATATATATAAGGATAGTACTTAAGGTTCCTTTTGGCTAATATTGTGAAGGTATTCCTAAATTTTAATATCACAAGTAACGATACAGATTTAAAAAGCTGGCATTCTCGCAGCCGTCCAATTAGATTTTTCTACCAGAGTTTGAGTTTCCAAATAATTTATGTAGAGAAAGTTTTCCCGTCATATTTTGATGGACCGAAATGCTCGTAAACAATCTGCGCGGAATCTTTGAAGATTAGGGCCGGCTTTGGGGCGCCGAGAAGGCTCCAACTACGTGTGGCCGCAAGCCAACTCCTGTAAGCCAATCTAACTTCTTTTAAATGTGTTTTTGATATAAAGAACACATTACCGCACGCATCGCTTTCGGCTTCTAAGCCTCGAGCTAAATTTGCTTTTGATTTGTAAGGCTTTAAGTTTCGTTGTGTTGGATATACGTACGCATCGGCATTCTATTCCTCCCTCGGTATACTAATTTATGTTCAATTTGATAAAATGGCAATATAAATACATTAGGTTCTTGAGTATTATATTTATATAAAAACAATAAGTCTGCTACTACGAAAAGGTCTAAAAATAACGAATAAAATAAATTGTTCTAGTAGGAGTTGGAGAAAATATTTTTAAATTAAAAAAAACATCTAGGTATGTCCCAGATGGCAGCTCCCAACCAACTTGTCCTACAATAATAACCCAGTGGAAATTATAATATAATGTAATAATAAATGATTTATTACTACAGCCAGAGATTTGCCTATATAATCCTTCTGAACTCCGTATTACCTTATACCATGAAAAGCAGGAAACTCGAAGTTACAGACTTCGTTTCACGGTCCATTGCGCATTCTCTGGAAAGTAGTTAATGGGAGTTATTGATAAAACTATTGAAAAATGCAATGGAATGTAAACATAAATTAGAAACTTTCGTACGAGTACTAACTTCATGTTTGTGACTTCGTCGATAGCTGTTATAATGGCTTTATGACCAATATAATTACGTCTTTTATAGATTTCAAAATAAATGGTGATATTAGAATAACAACCACATTAGCTGTGTCCAGACTAAAGGAGCACCCTCAAGAGACCGGTCGGTTTGAGCACAGACAATCAAACTACTTTTATAAAGAAAAATATCCAATACTTTTACAATGTATGCACCTTCTAATCTGTTTTTGAAGATACTAATTACCAAGTCACTACAAAACCAGAGAAACATCATAATTGTTTTAATATGGACACTGGTACGAAAGAAGTCTTTGCGAAACGACCCCTCGTCGATTTTCGATAACTAAATAGTCAACAGACACTTAAAGAGAATAGTTCCTTACTAATAAAAATTAAACTTTACTGCACTCGCTTAAGGATCAAAATGCAATATGCATAGTGCGTTAATTTATAGCCATTCACGTAGAGTGCAGTGTTTGTAACAGTAGCCTCATTACTTAGCGACGGGGGTAGGCGTGTGCTTCCGTCGAAACCGGATATCGCAGGATGGACAAATAAAATTACCGCTTATTGCCATGCACTAAAGGCACCCACAAATAAAGAGGTTCACTTTTCATTGGCCTCTGCTTCAGTGGGATAACAAGCTCAGGAGTTGCCTTAATTCGCAGCCATCAAATTTTCGTCATTTTGTTGAGCTACATTTAAGACAGATTTTGGCATGAAGTAGTGCGTGATTCTACGATGAGAATAATAAAGTCCATAGAATGTATACCCTCCGGTCTTTTTTGCAACTTTTTAATCTGTCGGGGTAATATAAATATTTTATTTTCTACACACTTTATATTCTTACTAGCAGCGCCCCGCGGTGTTAGTAAGAAACCGCGATTAAAAAGTACCCACGGGAACCATATATTTTACCGGGATAAAAAGTAGACTATGTGCTATTCCAGACTATAATCTACCTCTGTGCCAAATTTCATCCAGATCCGTTCAGCCGTTGTGGCGTGATTGAGTAACAAACATCCATCCATCCAAACATTCACATTTATAATATTAGTGGGATTATGAAAAAAATAAATAAATTCATACATTCTTGAGTGTAGAAAGGTAATATTCCTAGCACGATATCATAACGTCGATTGAAGACAAACTCAGAAGCCGCTCTATCGAAAACAAAGCAATATTGTCGGGGCCGGCCGTCGTTTCGGTCCACATAGAGGCCTCCATAATTTTGAGGAGGCAAATTAATCCGAGCACGGCTGGGCTCATCGGCGACGGTCAGCGCGGCCTTGCATACTAATGCTATTGTTTATCGAAGGGGCTAATCTGTGCGTACCAGCCGTCACTGTCCACCCTCAAATTATAACGGATCACTTTCGGCTTCGTCTAATCCGGATCGCCGACGCGATCAGGTATACGTGTCCGGTGGCTGACGTGTTATAAAACGTGCGTGATGGGTGTTTGTAATTTTAAATTATGTTCCATATCATTATAGGCTCTACAACGATTTGCCTGCGGTTTTAATAGACATAACGTTAAGATTAACATTTCAATTAAACCCAATGATGATCATGACGCTAGATATTTTCGTGTGCGTTATTCCTTGAAGAAATAAAATGTCATTAAGTTATTGTGCACCTTCTCCAAATGTCCAGCCATATTTGTCTGAGGTCCTAGCCTGCCTACAGAGAAAAATATTTTATATTTTTGTAAATAAATTAAGTGTTAAAATTCTTTAAGTGGAAAATATACCTACATGCAAAACGGTTCATTTTGATTTTCGAAACATGTGTAAAGCTGTAAAAGAGTCGTCCCGCACTGAGTGATAATAAAGGTAACCCTCTGCGGCACCTTTATCGTTATCGAATAAAAATAATCCCGGGATTTTTCGGGATGATCGTAAATTATAACGGGATCCGCAGGGGTGGCTGGAGACGCCACGCGGCGGCGACGCTGCCCGACCGCGGCGGCCTTCGCACAGATACCATCAACACTTATTCCACGCAAAACAAATACAATATCAAAACTCTAATTGTGTTTATATTTTAACGGCACATTGTACTAAATGTATTAAGATTACACATCGATGAAGGTAAATGGCCATGTAACTCTTATAAAGAGTACCTGCGATTAAATAATCTACAGCAATTCTATACAACATAACAATATAATATTAAATCTGTATATAATTAATAGTACGCCTCTCCACTACGACACATTTAAAATGAACGAGACGTTAAAGAGCAGAGTCTAACAATAATCAGACCCTCAACGCATATTTTTGACGGTGTGAAGCGCTGAAAATCCACCGATATCAACAAAAGTGGCAACTGAACCTAATGAATTATTCATAGCGGCGGCGCGGTGCATGTTCTATCACTGTTTTATCTATTGCGGGGCTTACGGCGAGCGACCCGCGCCCCTCGCTCGCGCTCCGCCCGCGCAAGGGTTAACTACCTTGCAGCCAACAATTTTAGTGCCGTTTGAGAACACTAGATAAGCTCCGCGTTGCAAATAAACATTAACGTAATGCGAACGCTAACGCGGTAAGTGTTAAACAATGACCGCCCGCTTATTTAGTTAGGAACCGATTGTTTATACTTGCTGCTAGGTTCAGAACACCTACATGATTTTAAAAATATTTTTCAGTAATGATTTCACACGATTCAGGTACAACACCAATTATACCTTACAACTTAAGTTTTACAATAATAATTAAATGCTATTGCACTGGCCGCGCTAGTGCCACAGTGTAACATAAGCATATACTAGTTACAGGTCGAAGCGCGTAGCACACACAATTCAACCAGCGTAGCTATGTAGACAACAGACGTATCGCGTAGCAATATTGGCCAAGTATACTGGATTTGGGCATAGTTAACTTGTGGCTGTAGGCGTGAAAAATGTGTCATACATTAGGAGTACAAATACTTACTAAGTTATACAAAAAAATATCAACATAGTGTCCAGAAACCTATTCACTCAGGATTAACTTCCAATAATCACTAAAACTTCAATGTTATATTATCTGCTTGAAATATTCTAAGTAAATAAATATAAGGTAAGTATAACACAAGTCTACGACTTTAGTGTGCAATATGTCGAGGTGCCCGTAGACAACAAGGCGGTATGTAATCGAGATAAAGTCGACACCGGAGCCGCACTCGCCGCGACCATGCGACACATAAATCTGCGCAGATTTCATTCCCCACATCTACTTGATCCACAATCTCGCTACTGGAGATCACAAGCGAGGATTACCTGTGCAGGTTTCCTTGTTATTAAACCTGGTTGGTGGTTAGGGTTACTAGACTTTTTGGTTTTGATTTCAATTATCAGGTTCTCAAATAGTAAGTTAGGTTAAAGATATAACAGATAAAAAATATATACGCTATTTTTAAAGTCTTCGATTACAAACATAATTGCAAACGAGGAGATCAATATTCTTATTGAATCGGAACTAGACTGGTAAGTTAAGAAACAGTTGATAATTGTTTGACAGACGACTGCGCCGAGGCCCGGAGACCATCCTGCAAGAGTCACCGACCGCCGCTGCCCGCCGTCGGCGCGCTATAAACAACTTACGCAATTAAAGTTTTATTCGGTAGATCGATATTACTCTGCTCCTCGTTTATATTTTGCTTATCAACTCAGTACAACTTGGCAATGTTGAGGACGGACAAGCAGAGAGTCTTCAAACTTGAAGCAACAACCCCCGTTATTAAGTCCAAAATATAGCACATCCAGAACAAATCGATTTTTAAGACTTACGTTATTTGGTTGATATATATTTTTAAAATTATTATAAATGCTCTATTTTCCATTCTCACGAAACAAAAACAAAATTCATTACATATTACTGAACATTGTACATAGGTATTTGTCGTTAGCACTTTTAAAAATAAACAATTTAGTCATCACAGTATGTTACAAAATAAAATTTAACTCAAATAGTAGAGCCTGGCATTCGGCCAGGCTAATGCAGCTAAAATACAACATGTACAATTTTAAAAGCGGCGGTAGTCTCTAGATTGTTCCAATTTGTCCAATAAATGTCGAAATTTTGTTTAATTGTTTGTTTGTATTTTTTGAACACGAGATACTTACGACTCAAAATTTTCGGAGTTTTCCATGATATTTAGATGCAATCGACAAAGTTCGCTTATTATGATTTTATGTGAATATGTTTTGCAAACTTGTTTAGCTACAGTTCAAATGTAGTTTTTAGTTTGAATTAAATTATACAGTCACATGTGTTGCCAACTGAACAGCCATTTAAATGAATTTAGAAGTTATTTTCAAAATTAAATACGCCTGAATGATATCAGAATAATGAAATATCTTATTTATATAAGTATATATTGTATCGCGATGACAGAGTTGCTGGCACGTAGAGAACGGGTTGTCGCGAAGCGCTTCGTTGCTCGGGGCTGGCAACACGATGGCCGCACATAAATCTAGCCGGCAATATGAGACGTCGCAATAACACAAAACCCTTCCCGCAGCAACGCCGTTGCCTATAACACACAACACCATAGCGCAAAAGCTAATCTCAAAAATTTACTTACCTTAGAATCCGGAACGCTGCTCCCTGCTACTCCTGTGGGTTTCCGAGCATTTCAGTAACAGTCTAGTGACATTGCGCCGCAATTACGGTGCAACTCAGACCATTTTTGGGAAAAAATCTAGTTTTTGGACCTTCCTGAACATTTTTGTTCAGATATTTTTCAGATCCTTTCGCCCATCGCACTGCCCTCGTCGGGACGCGTCCAACGACGTGCCGCTCGCGGGTGTAGCCTGCGAAAAAACTCAAAATCTTGCTTCTGATTATTTTTCATACAGAAAAATTCACCTAAGCCCGGCTCCGCCGTAGTACAATTTAACACCATCTGAAAAATAAAAATATTAATTAAACACATAAAACTCAAGTTATACTCAAGCTAATCTCAAAAATTTACTTACCTTAGAATCCGGAACGCTGCTCCCTGCTACTCCTGTGGGTTTCCGAGCATTTCAGTAACAGTCTAGTGACATTGCGCCGCAATTACGGTGCAACTCAGACCATTTTTGGGAAAAAATCTAGTTTTTGGACCTTCCTGAACATTTTTGTTCAGATATTTTTCAGATCCTTTCGCCCATCGCACTGCCCTCGTCGGGACGCGTCCAACGACGTGCCGCTCGCGGGTGTAGCCTGCGAAAAAACTCAAAATCTTGCTTCTGATTATTTTTCATACAGAAAAATTCACCTAAGCCCGGCTCCGCCGTAGTACAATTTAACACCATCTGAAAAATAAAAATATTAATTAAACACATAAAACTCAAGTTATACTCAAGCTAATCTCAAAAATTTACTTACCTTAGAATCCGGAACGCTGCTCCCTGCTACTCCTGTGGGTTTCCGAGCATTTCAGTAACAGTCTAGTGACATTGCGCCGCAATTACGGTGCAACTCAGACCATTTTTGGGAAAAAATCTAGTTTTTGGACCTTCCTGAACATTTTTGTTCAGATATTTTTCAGATCCTTTCGCCCATCGCACTGCCCTCGTCGGGACGCGTCCAACGACGTGCCGCTCGCGGGTGTAGCCTGCGAAAAAACTCAAAAACTCGCCCCCCCACCCACCCGGTAGGCGCTCACTACGTTGATTTTGTGGGCTAAAAAGTCATCAACATACCAACCAGTATATTTTTGTATTGATCGTAGTGAGCCTAGGCGTAATTTTATGACATAGCACAAACCCTTTTGGGCTTAAAAACAGTCTCCCGACTCTACAGACCTGTACGAAGTACAATATCGACTGTGACAAAATAAAAAACTTCACAAAGAAGTTGACAAAAGCCAAATATAATTGGAAACTTTAATAAAGTCGGACAACTGTCAGAGACAGTGTTTTATATACACCCTATTTACACTTTTACATACACCTATATACATTTTTACATATACAATTTATACAATTTACATTACACTAATCAAGTGAACATCGTAACTGATTAACAGAAATAACAGTTCCTCCGACAAAATGTTTGGACATCGCACACCAATGAAAAAGGCAGAACCTGCAGACAGCGACAAAAACACGAGAACGTCTCCCACCGAGACACAGAGAGCAGGACTCTCTCAAAAGGCGGGACCATCAAAAGTAACATCACAAAGGCTAAGCACAGGGGAGAGTGAGACCAAGACGGCAGAAATGCAACCAAAGTCCACGACCACCCCGAAAAAGACTATCACTGAAAAGCCAAAACAGAAATTAACGTTCACGCTAGAGAAAAAGATAACCCCCCCCCACTACAAAAACACAAGTGCAAACCACGATTAGCACTAGTGAGCACCTTGACGGACTAGCGGAGGCCAAAGCGTGCGTAATGAAAGCCAAACTAAACCTTAACAACTCCCGGAATATTAAAACTGAGATTAAAGCTGAAGTTACACACGCCGTGGAGAGGCTCTATCAGCTGGTCAAGGACGCACACGCAGCAAACAAAGGGACTAAACAGCAAGAGAAACCCGGGAAAGAACAAGAAAAAGAAAAAGAAAATGATAAAGGCAAGAAAACATATGTCGACTTTGAAAACAATGAAATGATAAAGGCCATTGACAAACACACAAAATTAATCGAAGAAAGCAACAAAAATATACAAACCCTAAAGGAAACAATAGAAAAACATCAAGAGTTGATTCAAGAAGAGAAGAAGTCCTATGCCAATGTAGCAGCGTCGACCGTAAGGAGACAGGCTCCAGAACGGACCGCGCTACACTCGGTCATAGTGTCGACCACCGATGAGACGGACACAAGTGAGGAAGTTCTAAACAAACTCAGGGCAACGCTCGACGCCCGGACATCTGGTTTGCAAATTCAGCGTGCCCGGAAAGTAAGGGACCAAAAAGTGGTCATTAGCTGCTCTACAAAAGAGCAGCTTAACAAAACCACGGCCAAACTAAAAGTCAACAAAAACTTTAAGGTGGAGGAGGCCCGTAACAAGGACCCCCTGGTCATCATTAAGGACCTCCTCAACATTAACACGGACGAGGACATATACAACTCACTTAGGATCCAGAATGCAGACCTCATGAGAGACCTAACATCCGAAGAGATGCGATTCTCTGTACGCTATAGGAGAAGAGCGCGTAATCCGCTGCAGGCGCACGTGGTCCTGCAAGTGTCTCCTATAGTGTGGCAGAGGCTCACGCAAGCTGGAAAGGTCTATATGGACCTGCAGAGACTGGAAGTTCTGGACCAATCCCCACTAGTGCAGTGCACTAAATGTCTTAACTATGGCCATGGCCGCAAAAACTGTAAAGAGGCTGACAACTTATGCAGTTTTTGCGGTGATAAGCACCATAAAGTAGATTGCCCAAGTTACATCGCTGGCAATCAACCTAAATGTCATAACTGCATCCAAGCTAAACTACCAAACGATCATTCGGTATTCAATGGGGACTGCCCAGTCAGACGAAAGTGGGACGCAATAGCCCGCTCTACTGTATCATATTGCTAAGGGCACCCACGAAAATAATGGCGTAGAAAACAACACAACAAATAACATAGATAAAAGAAAGAACTACAGGACAGTACAAGCTAACTTACAAAGAAAAAATCTAGCTACACAGGAACTCCTACATGAAGCGCAAAAGAGGAAGTACAGTTTTGCGCTAATTCAAGAACCCTATGTAGGAGCAGCTGGAGAACTCAAGCGCTACACTGGCACACGAATAATACAATGTGGTCCGAATAGAACAAAGCCAGTAAAGGCGGCTATTTTAGTTTTTGACGAGGACATAGAGATATTGACGAACCAGGCAGAAAACTCCGAAAATATAGTAGCAGCCACTCTCAAAACGAATAAATGGACAATCGGAGTTATCTCAGTATACTTCGAGGATAGCATGCCGCTCGAACCATATCTGGAAAAAGTGAGTGACATCTGCGGTACACTACAGACTGACAAGATATTACTAGGTGGTGACGTCAACGCGTGGAGCACATGGTGGGGCAGCACTGTAGAAGACAGCAGAGGAGAAATAGTCAGAGGGTTCCTCAACGATATGGATATGCACATACTGAACCAAGGAAACGAGCCAACTTTCGACACGATCCGAGGTGGACGCACCCTCACGAGTAATGTTGACATAACTGTCTGCAGCACCCGTCTGCTACAATGCGTACAAAGATGGAAAGTCGATAAGTCAGTTACTAGCTCCGATCATAATGCGATAACATTCAACCTAGAATTAAAGGAACCCACTAAGGGACGGCCTAATAGCTCGACACGTAAATATAACACCAAAAAGGCTAAATGGAGTCAATTCACCAATGAACTTAAAAAATCCCTGAAAGAAAACTTAATTACATTAGATAATATAAATAGAATACAACACAAAGAACAACTAGAAATAATAGTAAAACAATACATTGACAATATCGAAAATGTATGTAATAACACAATACCTAAAAGAAAAGAAAGAAAAAATAAAAAATACTTACCCTGGTGGACCGACGATCTGGAGAACCTAAAGAGAGAAGTAACCACGAAGAAACGAAGAATAGCACACGCAGCACCCCGTCGCAGAAGACACGTCGTAGATGAGTACCTGAAAATAAAAAAAGAATATGAGGAAGTAACAAGGAAAACACAGACGGAAAGTTGGAAATCATTTTGCACGAAACAGAACAGAGAAAGTATATGGGACAGTATATATAGAGTGGTTAGAGGCACGTCAGGGCGGCACGAAGACGAACTCCTAATGGAGGCTGGAGCTGTTCTGAGTCCAGAGCAGTCCGTCGAATTACTGGCCACCACATTCTATCCACGCGACAATAGTAATGTAGATAATGATATCCACAAAGCTATAAGGGAGAAAGCTGGAACGATCGGTAATAGGTCGCCGAACGATACTGACGATCCACCCTTTACAGTAGCGGAACTGAAACGGACTCTGAACAGCTTCAACCCAAAAAAGGCCCCTGGACCGGATGGATTTACGGCGGATATTTGTTGTTACGCAATATTCGCCGAAATTGACATCTTTCTAGGTATCACGAACAAATGCCTGTCCCTGGCATGCTTCCCCTCACCCTGGAAGGAAGCCGCTGTCGTGGTGCTGAGGAAGCCAGGCAAAACAGACTACAGCCAAGCAAAGTCGTACCGCCCAATAGGCCTGCTGTCGGTCCTTGGCAAAGTCCTCGAAAAAATGATGGTAAGTAGAATCAAATGGCACTTACTGCCAAGGATCAACAGCAGACAGTACGGCTTTGTCCCGCAACGCTGCACAGAGGATGCCCTGTACGACCTCATGCAGCACGTCAGAGGCAACCTTAAGAAGAAAGAAGCTACCCTCATAGTGTCTTTAGACATAGAAGGAGCGTTTGACAACGCATGGTGGCCGGCAATTAAATGTCAACTCCTACACAAAAAATGCCCATTTAACCTGAGGCAGTTAGTAAACGACTACCTCAGAGACAGGAAGGTGCTGGTCCATTATGCGGGTAAGACGCATCGAATGGATACGAACAAGGGATGCATACAAGGGTCCATAGGCGGACCCACATTTTGGAACTTATTGCTGGACCCCCTACTGGACGAATTAGACACGCAAGGAGTATACAGCCAGGCGTTTGCTGACGATGTGGTCCTGGTATTCTCCGGACACTCGACCGAAAAAATCCAAGAAGAGGCCAATCAAACCCTCGCCCATGTGCACGAATGGGGCATCAAAAATAAACTTAGGTTTGCTGCGCACAAAACGAACGCGATGATCATCACGAAAAAGTTGAAGTTTGATGCTCCGATCGTGCATATGCGCGGGGAGAGCATCCAAATGGTCAACGAAATAAAACTGTTGGGGCTTGTAATAGACGACAAGTTAACATTCAACAAGCATGTCTCCCAAGTATGTCGCAAAGCCGCCGACCTGTATAAACAGCTCGCAAGAGCTGCCAAAATAGAATGGGGCCTGAACCCGGAGGTTGTCAGGACAATATATATATCAGTGATAGAGCCGACAATAATGTATGCATCAAGCGTCTGGGCACCAGCGGCCGAAAAAATCATGGTCCAAAAACAACTTAACACCATACAAAGAGGATTTGCCCAAAAAATAAGTAAGGCATACAGAACGGTGTCGCTCAACGCAGCGCTCGTACTAGCTGGCCTGCTTCCCCTGGATCTCCGCATCGGTGAAGCGGCCCAGCTGTACGAGGCCAAAAGGGGTAAACCCAACCAAGACGACCCAAGGCTGGAGGAGCGAGTCTGCTTTATGAGGGCTCCTCACCCGGCCAGTGAAATCGACATCGACTTTGTATGCATCACAGATATGGAAACCGAAACACAAGAACTTCATCAGATCCCCCGCTCACTCATATTTACAGATGGGAGCAAAATTGACGGCAAAGTGGGCGCCGCATACACTTATTGGAGAGAGGGAGTGGAGAAAGCCACCAAAAAAATGAAACTGGGATCGTACTGCACCGTCCACCAAGCTGAGCTCTATGCATTGTATCAAGCTACTGAGCTAATGCATAGAGTGAAGCAGGATTCGGTGGGCGTTCTTAGCGACTCGAGATCAGCATTGGAGCTAGTCCGGAACCCTAACACCTTCCACCCCCTCGCCTTCGCCATTCGAAGAAACCTAAATCAACTAAGGGCAAAAGGGTGTAGAGTCCACCTATATTGGATAAAGGCGCACGTTGGCATCCAGGGCAACGACCGAGCGGACACCACCATATGCCACTTGCTGGCCAACGAACACTCCAGACCGTACCTGATAAATTACTGTGTCAAAGTAGCAGCAGACGCAATAAAAAGGAACAAGACAAAATAAAAGAGAAACACAGAATATAAAAGGGACAGAATAAAAGAGGAACACAGAAAATGAATTAATTAGAGAAACGATTGATTAGACAAATATACAAATTCTTATGAATCGGCAGTAAAAGAAAACATAAACAAGGGCTTCGATCGCCACGTCGGAGGAAAACTGGCTGACCATGTACAAAACATGGTTAAATTTAAAAAAAAAAAAAAAAAAAAAAAAAACACCATAGCGCAAGCTGTAAGGCTTACACCAATAGAAACTGTTCTAATATCCGAGCTAGACGCATTTTTACTTAAGCCATTTTATGAACATGCCTGTGTATAATCCCAAAAAAAAATTCATATGCGTTCATATTTATTAACAAAATGTATTAACTACACTAAACTTCAATTCATTTTCAAGTCTTATAATATTGATCAATGCGTTTCATAGTGAGTACAGACGATGATTGGTGTTATTAAGATGCCAGTATTAATATCTGAATGATGCTACACCTACAAACATATGTAACGTGTGTGTGAAGTATTGTAAAATTCAAGATTCCATTTAAAAAACTATAGATGCATCATTCGCCTAGCTGTGTAATCTCATAACTCAAACAAATTACGGACAACATATCTACTCTCAAATCGATACTAATACCTTATCCGATATTATATTGAGTAATAATACGTTTTACAATTGAATAACTTTGGTATACAAAGGCTGTCGGAGAAACGGAGGGAACAGATTCTCATTATTCAAATGCATCGAAGCAAATTATGGTAATCTGGGTAACCTGTTCTGTTTCAGGATTATTAATAGGTAGACAAACATCGGCCCGCTGAGCGTGGCGTCGTCCCGAGTCCGGCCCCAATTGCTTTGCTTATTCACAACTCCTTGCCGCCCAGCCGACCAGATACGTATCGTATCTACGTGTTCTACGTATTCTACGTACACAGTCGAAAGGCCAACACAAACACACAGACCTCACTTTGTGCAAAAATTATCAATGTATTTTGCCTCAAATTAACACTATCGTGATTATATTGATTTCTTGTATTACACAAATACTACACATAGAAATATAACTAATTTTGCGGATTTTATCGCGTTTATTTTATGTTTTTTTACGTTCCCGACGATTATTTTTTTACAATTTTTGTCTGTCTGTCTGTCTGTTTGTTTGTTCCGGCTAATCTCTGAAATGGCTTGACCGATTTTGACGGGACTTTCACTGGCAGATAGCTGATGTAACAAGGCGTAACTTATGCTACTTTTATTTTAGACTAGCTGTTACCCGTGACTTCGTCCGCTTTTTGTTAAATACCACGCGGACAAAGTCGCGGGTAACAGCTAGTAAATAATATAAGGCGTGAAAGGCACCGCATGCCGAAATTAAATAAAGCAATGCTATTTCCTCATGTCACATTACATGTGTGACGTTCATTGACATAGAGCGAAACTGGAGTGGCCAGGGTAGCCAACATTACCGAATTAATCGATGTTTACTTATCTTACATGTCAGATTGTAATATAGTTCATTGAGTTTGATATTTCACTTTAGACCAAATCGCCGCCTAGGGTCGTGAGCGACTTTGATCTAAATTAGGCATTCACATTGAATAAAAAAATATCACAATAGTAAAAGAACTATATACTAAAACTTATCATATAGTATCTTTGTTTAGTATATAGTTATATATAACCTACCTTTGCTAAACAAATAATAAATAAAAATGCAGTTTTTTCTATACCTATTAGAAACCCGATTTATTAATTTTCCTTAATTGTTACCAATATAGGTAAATTTTAAATTATGCCTGGCAATCCATAGCTTAACACGTAGAGGCGCGTAGTGTCACGTCGGATTCACGACGACAGACGGTATTGCGCAATAATATAACAATATTTCGATGTCATAAATTACGTTATTATAAAATATTATTTCGCGTTTTTGATAAACACTGTATGAGTAATAATAATTGTCAAGGATATAAGACTTGAGTACTTCACCCCCTATTTCAGTCATACTACTTAAAGCTATGTCACATGTGCCCGTAAAAGCGTAAAAAAAAACTCGATCATGTTATTTTTGCAAGTATGTAACATTTTAATGGTTTTATTTTATGCCATCGGAAATTTCTTGCGGCTAAAGTAATTTTCCGCGGGCACAGAGCGGAAATTACCACATAGTGTAGTGAGTTGTTTGACAACCGGCACGTAGCCGGATCCGAGCGCGCAGATCCTTATATCCAATTTCCGGCCGTTTTTGTTGGAAATGAGAATTAGCTGACGTGCCGTGACGTAAAGCTAAATATCAATGTCGATGGTATCGAACTGCCGGCCAGCAGATTGACGCGAACAGATAACCTTCGTAGAGCTAACAAGGGGGTTTGTGAAATAACAACTCGATATAAGAACCTATACTTACATTCGTAAAAACGATTCAGTAAATATCGTTAATAATCGAAATAAAAATGAAAAGAAAATACCTCTAGATAAGTAGTTACGCACTGAATGTGATACATTGAACATGTAAAATTGTAAGCCACGCTCGGTAGATATCAGTCGCAAACATAATAGCCCCTCGAAGGTAAAACCGCGACTTCGTAATTTACCTGCGTACCCAAGGACTCGTTGAGAAGTTGAAAAAGGTGAGTTTTTTATTTAATACATTTTTTGCGGCTGATGTTCGGTCGCGGAGAGAGTCGTCGGTGTCACTCGCGGAGTCAGCGGAGCGTGCGTAACGAACTCGCTGGCGGCCGTCCTCGCCTCGCCAGCGCCTCGCCCGCCTCGAGTCCCACCGACCCGAGGACCGCACTCACCTTACAAATAACTAGCGTATAATTTGTCTCTATCTGTCATGTACCTACATAACCAATAACTGTAGTGGCGCTTACCGAATTACAACACGGCACTGGTTCTACTGGTGTAGAATACTGTAGTATGACTCTGCGACCGTTAAATTTGTTTTTACTTTTAAGTACCTTCGCCTTCTTAGACTTTGTACCCTAATCCGCGTACGATGAAACTAAACCAATATAAAAGAAATACCTATCATGTATGATATAAATCATTGTATGTCATAAAATCGAATACTACATAATCCATTAATATTATTGCGAATACGCGCATAATGCTTACCTGCGCAGCACTCAGTCCGCGTTATTGAAAACCAGCCTCGATGCTTATGAAAAATTACTTTTTCGCCCCGCGCCGTACGTTCCTGGGCCCCCTTTCGTTTGCCACGGTCGGATGCAAATACGAGATTCCTTTACTCGAACACAATAGTCGTAATGCGGAGCTCCGCCACTGGAAAATGTTGAGATAAGTTATTTGTCTGTTAGCGTTTTGTGCGAGTACATTATCATTTCTCAACGCAAATATACAGTAAAATCATTTGTCAACATGTTTCTTTTTATGGTATCGGAATGAGGAATATCTAGAGACGAATCGATTTACGCATACGTTGTTTTGCATTTGAGATAAGTAGGTAGGTACGTACATTTATTTCTGTATTACGTTTTCATTGACTTGTGTACTTTTATAAAAGCAATACATAGTGCACGTTAAGCATATGAGCACAGTCTAGTGAGTTAAAGCCGAACGTTGTTTGGTTAATGTGCTAAGGGGTAGGAAAAGTTTCAGGTAAGCGTCTTCTTTCGCGGTACGTGATCCGCCTGCAGCATGTTCGCGGCCTCACTTGTGCAAGAATACGCTTGTCCCGTTTACGCGACAAATAAAAAATTCCGTCACCGTGAGTTAGAAACTTTTTGGGTGATGAAAGGATAGCGGAATACTTTTAAACAAAGGAGAGGACTCCAAACACGCTCGATCAATGTGCTGTACTCCGAGAAACGAAGAAAGATCGGTAAGTATAGTAACTCTGAAGTGACTCTGTAGACTAAAGGAGTATTAAAGTTAAACATGTGACACAGAACGATATATGTTGATGTACTCGGTGAGTATGTATGTTTAGTGGCCTAATTTCACCTGTAACTATCAAGTAACTTTAATGAAAATTAAATAAGAGAAAGGCCTATTTAAATCTACCTATATGGCGATTTAATTAAATGCTTTCATGCTATAGATTTTGTGAAAAAGTAGTTTCATTGTGTCGTAACATAAATAAATCACGAAAGCTAAAGAAATACCCGAATCGGAACAGATTTTTAAACATGAGAAAAAATTCAAAGCCGTCGGCCGTTATTACCTACGCGCCGCGACTCCCCGTCATGGGACCGACTGGAGATGAAAATATAATAATAGAGGCGCATCAAACGTGATGTTATTAAGGGGTTCCGTGACTGGGATCGCGATGTGGAGGGGCGGGGCGGGGGGCGAGGTCCCGGCGCGCACGCACCACGCGTGCACCGAATACAGACCCATTCACATGCAAAATCACACAGCTCACCGAATCCTACGCGACATTCCCGAGGTGACATGTGCCATAAGTCCACCCATTCTGCCAGCCACACGAACTACGATCGGATTTCTTACTTGTGAACATGAATAATGTTTGTCATGATAACCTTATGATAGGTTTAAAAATAGTTCCATTTATCAAGCACACATAATATGAATTGAAATGATCTGTTTTTATGTTTGTATGTTGAAAATAAATTCAAATGAGCAACGGAAAATGTTTATACCACAAAATTGAAGATCAAAATCTCACAAGTATATCTTCATTCCGTATACTTTCAACTTACAATGAATTCTTCAATTGGCGTGCATGTAAAAAATCTTTTATTTGTTGCAGAAGAGTAGCAACGCCCGACGGCGCCTAATCAAGGAGTTGGCCGGGCGGGACCCGCGCCGCTAACGAACAGGTGTACCTATAAATACTTTCCGGGGCGATTGCTCCAGGCTTTAATCAGCACCGCAGCACCACTTTACCGCTTTTCATTGACTCCCGGCTGACCCGCCGACGCCGATTGGAAACCTACACTCCGGGGAAATGCTGCCGAAGGAAAATTTACGCGGCATTTCGGCTTCCTTGCGGCTCTAGGTAGGTTAAAGAATGGTGATCTAATTAATCCTGCTGGAACTTAAGAGAACGGTTTTACGTTATTGAATATATTTTCTGAAATACTTTGTAATTTTATTTCGAATCATGATGTTTTTGTTCATTCAGAAAAATATGAGACATCATTTATTTTTTATGGTTGAAACCGAACTGTGGCCTACTCAAACACAACGTTATGAGAGCGATGCCACTGTATATGAATTAAAATAGAACTTACATGCTTTTGGGAAATACTCTCCACAATTTAGTGATGGTAGAGCTGAGTAACTCCATAGCGACTATTCAGGAACGTTCATGACGTATTTTTTGGTCGAAAATGTATTTACACAATCGATGTTGCTTAATGAAACATTAACTACGTTCCTAAATAATGTTCCTTCCTAAAATAAAGTTTTATTTTAATTAATGAAAGTAGGATCGCTTTCAGTAATTTTCAGAAAATAAATATTTGTGATGGCATTTTAAATAGATCTAAACTTTCTGTTTATTTGCTCTAGGTATTGGAAATATTTTTCTATGTGTATGGTAGAGAAAACCTCTGAAACTAGCCGCAATATTTGTAAGTAGTAGAATTATAAAAGCACCTATATGATCTATTATGACTCACTGAGAAAAAAATTAGGTCCCGGTTACCTAATATTGCGTATTTGTCGGACAACGTAGTGCATTAGGTAACAACAACCAAGTGCACTAGTTATTACATAAACTTATGTTGTACCGACGCATTAGGTTATTTTAAACTATTTCTAGTAAGGTAACTATCACCTAATAGTAGGTTAAAGTTACGTAGTGACTAGGTTGTCCGACAAAAACCTAATATTAGGTTCGATACTATAACCTAATAATCTTATTATCTAAAATTGGGTCATAACTAGTTAAGTATAACGATGCCAAATTTTAACACTCGAGTTTGTAACTATATTATACATACCGTTTAGTTTTAGAAGGCTTGTGCCTGTGAGTCACAACAAATGATTTTATAAGTAAAAGGGGCAAATGGGTTACCTGCACAAGATTGAACTTCCCAAATGACACACATAAATAAAGTATTTTTTTTTATCACAATATATTAGATGCAACATGGAAGTCGGAGCGAAAAAGAGAAAAGTTTATGTTGCGATGCATTGTCCCGCATGGTAACTACTAGAAACGTACCTCTTCCGTTGACGACGACGTAATACTGAGTTCAGGTGGGCTAAATAGGTCAGTTTTGATGATCCACTCGCTATCTAAACATTTTTACTTATAAAATCATTTGTTGTGACAGACAGACACCGCAAATGAAATTGTTTTTCCAAATATAGTACGTAACACTAAATATGGAAAGATAAAATGAACATTATTAACTGACATCAAAAAGGAGGTGGTTCTCAATTCGGTTGTATTTTTTTAATACGTAAATATATTTCGTATATATTGTACCGATGAGTACGTTTTACTTAACTTGTGCTTAACTATAATTAGGTTTTATATCTGAAAACCTTATAACAAATATTATATTATAAGTTATAATATTTATTAATAAAATTTATCGATTGAAATAATATTATAAAAATGTTATTACCTACCTATGTTAATAAAACTGGGTAAGTAGGTAGGTTATTAAAACCAAATAACTACGTTTCTTTAAAGCCATTAGTTGGTTATGAAGACGCAATGTCATGTTAAAACAATTTATTGGTTATTGCAACCTTTTATTAGGTTATAGGAACCGAATGTACAATTTTAATTCCAAATAATTATTTAGGTTAAGTACAATTTAGTCGAAGCAACCTATTATTAGGTGTTTTTAAGCTATATGTAATCATATTAGGTAGTATTCACTGATAGTGATAGGTAAAATTAAATGTGTATATTAGGTGACGGCCCGTTAACGTAACAGTTAGGTAAAAAAAAAAGGTTTCTTTAACGTAAAATAGGTTAAAATTACGTAATATAGTACGCTACCAAACACTGTAGGTTGTATTTACCCAATCGAAGGTAAAACTATTTACCTACACTAGGTTCAGAAAACCTAAATTAGGTTGTATTCAACTATTTTTTGCATTACCTACATTATTAGGTTTGCATTTACCTATCTTTTTTCTCAGTGTACAAATATCACGTAAACGTCCTTAACCTATCGAATAAATTAATATCGAGCTATACACTGTTCACGTAGCAGTATTCAGACTCTACCTCCATGTAATACGGAAATGAAAGATTTTAATGAAAGACTGACTTCACGGATTTATACAGAGCTGATTTAATATTCAGTTTAATTGCCTACCAAGATACATGTGACATTATTTTATTCGGAGAGCGAACGTCACAGTTGCTACGCGAGTTCCTCTAAATTATTCTAATTGTGTATTTTAAAATTTGAAACTTCTTAGTTAAGTAGATGTTTGAGAGTACAAAATATATTTAATGTGTTACCAAACTATTCATCAAAATGTTAGTTGCTTGCGTTCTTATAAAAATCCAGACGGGAGTCATACGGTACCTACTCACAGTTATTTTATAAGAGGTGTATTTTAACCTCGTCGTAGACAGGCTCGGGGCTCGGGCCGAGGCGCCCCCCCCCCCCCCCCCACGCCAGCTGTTTCTTCAAGCACTCGTGCTGTGGCAGACCGCCCGCATTCGCCGCCTTCGCGCTCTCCCTAATTATTTGCTTTACCTCTATTTCATCTCAAATTGCCAATCATATCTTTACAAACAAGAAAACGAATAAATAAACAATATTAAAAATTGCAGAAGCTTGAAGACGCCTATATTGTTCGCTATTTTATTTAATGCATAGTTTTTTTTGTATCTAGGCAGCATTTATAATTATGTGTTGAAGATAGCTTAATATTTGAGAAAATTCTATAGTATTTTCAAATCGCCTGTTTATCAATATCCATTATTTATGCCTACTTGTAAAGACCATGTAAAATGTTCAGGTATTCATTACCCAAGCAAAACAACATAAGTAGCTACGGTACGCCGCAGCGGTCGTCGACAGTTGCTTAGTATCTCGTGGGCGAGAGCCACTCCAGCCTCATTACATCCCGCTATTTGTTTAGGACCGCGGCTCAAACACGCCGTCACTCCGCCAGGAATAACGGATTTTGCGATTTAAAATATTTAGCCACCAATTTTGCCTTGGTGCGTTTATGACAACAAACATTACAGTTTGTGTTGCGGAGGCTGGATGGCATAAATGAAAAACGAAAATAGCGAGACAAACTGTTTTTATGGGAATCGCGTATCCAACTGGGGTGAACACGTTTCAAAGAAAATCATTTGTTCCTAGCCAGCTGCGAATGGTATGTATACTCAATGATTTCAATAAACGCCGGACACTGCCCTCAATTGCTTTGCCTTCATTCATCTCCTTGTTCTAGAAGCAAAGATGTAAAATTTAATGATTGAGTACCTATAAATAAAACCAAATTTCATGTTTTTGCGCAATTCATTTTATGTCCGTTAAATTCCATTAATTTTATAAACTGATGACTATCTCATATACAAATGATACCAACCAGATGACAATCGTTTTTTTTATTCTTATATATTTATAAGGGGTTTTTATGCATATTCGGATATGTCAACCCTATTGTGACATGATACTCATCTCAGTAAAAGAGTCACTGCGGGAACACTGTCGCCATGCGACATAACATCCGCGCATCTATTGAGGTTGGTAATGAAAGCATAGCTTGCGTGATTCCGACAACCTACATAGCTTCAGTGTCAATCTCCTGTCGATTTTTAAGACATTCCATTAATTCATGTTGCACATCTCCCTCAACACCACAAGATTCATGAACTAACTAATCAACAATCGTAATATTTGGTCAACTGCAATCCACAATTATGCAATTTTATAATGCACAGCTGAAGCCAGCCAAATGCACAGCTGAGTGTTACGAACGCTGGAACTGTGGACATAGGTACGGTTTCAAGCCAGATGTCAGTTCACAATAGCAATGCACGTTGACACAGTAAATTTTCATTGCAAATTCTGTCACCGTGCCACATACCTACGAGTATATACTGGGGGGGCTGGCTGCACAAACAGTTGACTTACAGATGTCAACTTAAACGAACCGAATACGGCGTGTGTCTCACATACTCGTGTAGAGGTGCTGCACGAAAATATTTTACGCGATTGACACTTTACTTTGTACTTACGTAAGATTACATGTGGGTATAGTAACAAAAATGTAAAGGAATTTAACATACGAGTATGTAACTGTCAAACAATTACATGGCGTAGAATTAATAAAAAAAATATTCATTTTACTAAGTTTGTTTTTAAATAGTAGGTACCTACAGGTTATAAATAAATGCAAACTGTTTTTATATTTTTGAGAAACGAATAAGAAAGCTATGTACAGAATGTGTACTTTGTTTTAGAATAACAACAAAAAAATGTGTCTCGAGAATGAGGAATCATTTCATATGAAATATTTAAATCATGATAAAAAATGCTGTTTCATACTAATATTATTATTTTTTCATTACGAAACTGCCTGGTATGAGTTTTCCTAATCAGTTAACATCTAGGAATATCATCGGAAAAAAATACTGAGTAGGTAAGGTATGTTAAATGCATTATGCTGAATGATTATTTTTTCGTATGAACTGTGTGAAAGAAAATATAGTGTCTCAAAACGTGAAGCATTCGACGATAGATAAACAGTATTGATCGAGTTATCGACGCGACAACAATTTGCCGGTCCGCTCGGCTCGAGTGCTGCTATGCAAATGCCCGCGCTCCATTTTACGCTCGGCCCGGCGGTGGCGGCGGCGGCGGTTGTTGCGACGGTGTACAGCTCCGACGGGGGCGGCGCGAGCCGCGGGGGCCGTTGCATGCCGGATGTTCCGCTGTCGTCGCAGGAAATTGAGAGCGTTGCATAAATCCTGATCCTACAAGCCAAATTTGATTCGACCTAATCCGGATATTGATACGAGACAAGCAATGCCGACGCAAGATATTTAAATGAGTCGTATATACCATATTATTTTCATGTAGTTATTCAGATTTGTTGGGAAGGTATTGATAATTTGATTTTAGTACATAAATATATGTTTCGAAGTACCTATCGTACTTTATACCTATATAAGGCAGAAAGTGAAATATTGTGGGGAAAATTGAATACGTGCAAGTATTCAGTGAGTACCGTTACTCTGTCGGTTGGAAACCTAATCTTGATATTAAGTAGATGGATGTGATTATTTAATAGCTAGCTAAATTACCTATCGTAGTCAATATTATTTCATCTTTAATAATTCCATACTGAACCAAATTAAGTATATACCTACTAGGTATGCACTCGTACCTACTAGAAACTCTAAGAAATAATAACTTTAAGAAACTATAACTTAGTGAGTGAAAACGTTGCTAGTTAAGTTTGCTGTTATTAAAGAATGTTAAAAGGCAATTTGTTATAGCATTTTAGAATAGTTGGTAACAATATTAATAATTATATACTGACACAAAGATAAGCGACGATTAATCTCGAATCCGGTTGGAAAAAATACAAACGAAGCCTCCGCAAAATTGCCCGCACAAAGCAAATATTTTTGTACTATTTGCGGGGAAATGCTGGATTTGATAAGATATTCCAATATTAAAATTGCTTGTCGCCCCTCCCACCTGTTCCGTGATTAAAGTGTGTCTCCTTCAAACGCTCAGAAAGAAGACGACAAATGCAAATGTTGGCCTAACGGAACCTTTGCGCCAACCGAGAGAAAAATTTACACGTTATTCACCAGTTTGAACATTTACGGTTTTTCAACACGGAAGACATCAAACGGGGTTCATTGACGTGAAGCAAATAAACTGAATACATTCGAGACACGTTAATTCAGTTCAATTATAGTCAGTGCAAGCAGCCTGATACCTACGTACGTAGGACATAAACACGCTCAGTTATATCTAACAGGTCCAAGTGATTTTATCGACACTGAATAGAGCTAGCTACGGGGAGGGTACATTAAATTCAATAACACGAGTTAGGGAGTTCGACGCTCGCTCCGACCGTCCTCAAAATAAGTAAAGAAGGAAAGTTTCGAAAAACTCCGCTCAACTTGTGCAGTGTTGTATGTATAAAAATTTTCGCCGGCGAACTGTAATAATATATTTTTATAAGATATTATGTTTCGAGCGATTCTTTTAATAGTGCGATATGATACGATACATTGTACCTATTTGGCTGTTTATTATTTATTTTTATTTCTTCTTTTTAGATGCGAAGTCTCACAAAAGTATAATAAGAATGAATTCTAAATTTGAAGCATATGTATAAACTAAGTACACTAAACATAGTAAACCAACTATTGTTGTTATCTATCCCGCTTTTTGTAAACAAGTATAAAATAAACATAGGTCTACACGAATAACGACTGCACTGAGCTGTGATTCTCGTGCTGACAACTTTCGTAGATGCAATACAACGGACGCACATACATTGTTATTTGCATCGGGCTTGTGTGGGATAGTTCACTTGTTAGGACACCCTCCACTCGAGTGTCAAGTCGCCACTGGCTGCCTATCGTTGAACTAGCAAGTGTCCCACAGCTTACTCTGTAATTTTAACTCACAAACAAGTTCGACTTTGAGTATACACAACTTTGTAGGCTCTCGTGTCGAGCTTCCTTGTAGACATATCGTATATAAAACTACAAGATATCTATTTATAAGCAAGTAACGAAAAACTATTTTTTTTTTCTAATTGAACAGCTCAATAATAAAACGCTTGTTGAAATTATTTTTCAGTAACGAACCAACTTTGCTAATGTTTTAAAATGTTACGAAACTGAAAGCGTTGAAAGTCTGCGCAGCTAGAGTGTGACGAGTTTTTAGTGAGGTGCTCTAAAAGGAATTTTGGAAATTCGAATCACGTAAATACCTACAAGGGCCGGGGCTACGGCGCGGGGCGGGGCGGGGGGGGGGGAAGTGCAGCGTGCTGACGCGCCTCTCATCAAGCCATCATTATGGACGCGCCATGTTTTTAAAACGGCTTTGGATTGCGCATAGCCGCGATCCAAATTAATCCCCTACTACGTTGTTACGTAAAATTGGGATAATCTGTGTCGAGGGAAATGTTCTTTGTTTTTATGAAAAAGAAAACTTTACTAAGCTTCTGTATTAATTATTCCCCGCTCAACCTTCACGCGGACCGCGACTTCTGCCGTGATTTTGCATATAATTTTCTGCTCAATGAAAGTAACCAACGCGCTAAGCGCGAGTATGAATTTGTGAAAATAATGTCGTAGACACTAAACGTTAACAAATATATATTGCAGTTTTCTTATATGTATTATGGTATTTAGAACAACGGAAATTATATTAGAACTACCAGATTGATGAATGGTATTGAAAACAATATTAATTAAATAACATTTCTAATTTCTGAGAGAGAAGAGAGTGACGTCACATCAACTCCCTTACGTATTACCTACCTACATACTTAATAGCGATATTTGCACGAAAATAATGATATTATTTGCTGAACATTGCGAAAAACTTTAACTCGGTAAATATGTAATAGATAGTGAGTGTATGCCTGCAAACATCATACAATTACTGAAATTTAATTTTAATAATAATAAAAAAATTGTCTAAAAACGGTGTGAAACCACCCATAATGATATCAGATTTGATGTGATGTTTTCTAAAGCGTGCCCAAAATAACATTAACACTACACGTCGCATTAAAATAAACAACGTGAAAAAATATTATGAAACAACAGAAATAGTTAGCTATCAAGATCTAGTCATAATTGAATGGTGATCGAGTTACCAAGACGCGAAAGTTGTGCGTCGGCGGATGGTTCGTTCGGTGCGGCAATAACCGCCACGGTGCGGTACAACTAACGACAAGTCCCCCTGACCCCCACCCCCGACCCCCGGCCCCCCGCGCCGCCCGCCGGGTAATAAAACCACGCATTCCACTTGCAAGTCACGGACTAGATTACCGCGAAACACCCGCGACATCCTTCCGATGTGCCGATCGCCCAACTGGTTATGCTCAATCGCCGACACCGTGATCATATTGAGGAGATTGACAATCAAACTAGGCAAAGTTATTTTAATGAGACGTGCATTATAAACAGAGGCATTGTGGTGACGAATTACGGTTGCAAAACGCGTCTTAAAACTTAGAGGACCTTTACCAGGTTTCATTACAAAAAAACTCCCATAGGACAAATATGGTCAAGATTTGCTATATTTATCTAGTCTTCGAGACTTAATAATATACCTAGCTATCTGTAAAATCCACAACGTCGCAACCATGTAACCTACAACATGAGAACAGTAAAGCAGACAGAACAGTGATATGTTAGCATTGTAGCGATGCGACCAAACGAACTCAAAGCGAATCAACAGCGCCCAAAGAAAAGTAAGTATGTCTTATCAATAAGTAGCAATGGAGCTGGCAAATTGAATTGAATAAAACACACAAGTCCGCTAACGAGCCGGTGTTTGCCCAAGTGGACACTAATTGGCTTAGCCAGCGGTCGCCGCGTGATCACCGAGCTCTGAAGACTTAGACATTTAGTTTATCATTGGATAAGGTAATTTTTCCAGACTTAATGTATCTTGTTTCCTCAATGCGACCTTCAAGATAAATTCTAGGTCTGAATATCAAAACAGTCCTCGTATCCAACAGCTACAAGTATTCTACAAACGTCTTGCTAACACTATAGGAAATTATGTTTGGCTTTGATGTTATAATCCGCACCATGCATAGCGTAGACAATTTTCAGAATTTGACAATCATAAATCAATATTAATATACCGTATCCAAATTGTATCGTACATTTTGTTAAGCATTATTGGGGCGGGCTGACTTCAGAATGAAGATGCAATCACAGTAACTAGCGGCATAATGCTGCTCAACACTCACTTGACCTTCACATAACACCGCAAATTAATTACGATATTAAATTAACAAAAACTCATTTCTTTTGTATCTGACCTGAAAAAACAACGACATCTACACTATTAAGTTTAGTAATTTGTAGAAACAAGAGACAAGGAGATAGAAAAAAAAAATATCTTTACCTACACATAATAAGACCGTTAGATAGATCATATTTGTGCATTTAATATTTAAGAAAAATATCGTGGGTGAAATCAAAAAGCAAAGAGCAAACTCCGTAATTTTTGGAATTTTTGTTCGTCTGTCTGCAGGAAAACCACTGGACTAACTCTAACTAACTATAAACCTAATTCAGCAGATAAGATACCTTTTATCTGGAAGTAAATATTCCGGAATAGTGGACGGATAAATTTCTCGGGCTTACCTAAAAATTAAAGTCCATGCGTACGAAGTCACGGGCACTACTAGTGTCTGACTTATGGGTACAGCGAAAACACAAGCTTAGCAAGTAATTTTATTTAACCTTAAAGACAATTTTAAAACTAAATTGTATGTAAAGGTCAATTATCAAAGGAAAATTAATATGGAATATATTTATGGTGTATTTTTATTTTCCATTAATTTTTGAGAAGAATTCAAAACTTAAATGCCTACATCGTAACAAGCCGTAGGCAGGTAATATCAAATTACCGCTAACAAAATACCGCAGTAAAATCTAACGCCACGCTAAAAATACATGAAAGTTCTCAATTATAATAAATTAACTGTAGCATCGACCTATGTTTTTATCATTTCGTGTATATGAATATTCTGCGTTCAAAAGTAATTTTAAAACTATCTGAAGGCAGCGGTAGTCGGGCAGCGGCGGAGGGAAGCTCGACGGCACGACGTCAGTGGCTTGTATCTTGCCCTGGATTTGCATATAAATTGTATCTTCTGGTCAGGGCGAGCAAGTTGACAAGCGTGTGATGTCCTTTGGCTCCATAACTACATATTTATGTGCGTCGCCCACCAATCAACTCGACATACTAAGCACATGCCTATTCAAGAGTTGTCACTTTAGTTGAGTCTGCGCTCGCTCAATTTAGATTAACCGTACTTTTAACAAATATGCTTAGAATGCAGCTCTCTCGTACCGTTGAACGGTTATGCAACGGCGCTGAATCCGCGCTACCTCAGCAATTTACACATTGTATACAAAATAAAAATGAAAGGCGACCTGGTGGACACAGTGGGTAGTGACCCTGCTATTTGCTCGACGGGTCCCGGATTCGAATCTTGGTATGGAGAAGCTTTGTGCGATGGGCATAAATACATTGTATGATTTTCATTACAAAAACGTTGCTTAGTTTTGAGACCATACTATTGATGTGTTCGTCTGTTGATATTGCTATTATTTTATAACTAGAATAATATTTATAATGAACACGGGATCTTTTGGCAAGATGCAAGGAATCAAACTAAGCAACATCTAGGCATATCTAGTAATACCTACCATTTGAGGTTGAAATGTTGGTGATTATAAATCTAAATAAAAAGTACTATCGGATAGCAATTGGTTTATGCCCATCACAGGTATATCGATATATATTATGCAGATACGTTATTATAAGCAGGCAAAACGTTAACGATTGTTTTAGACAATTTATCAAACTTAATTCTTTTGTTCTCAATGTTAATTCAATCCACACACGACAGCGAACACCGTCTGTCTCTATAAATTTAATGACCCAAATAAATCCGTGTCTATCGTTACTAAGCAAAATTAAAGGTTATATTAGTCTTCATCAGACGCGCTTCCGAGGCAATAAAACGATGAAAAGAAACTAATTTTTCAGCATATCATCCCGACCCCCATGAACTCATCAATATTCATTTTGTGGCGCGCCTCCGAAACAAATACCTCACCGGAGGAGCGTGTCGCACCTCCTTTGAGGTGCTCTATGGCGGGCGCGGGCTACGCCGGCTAACTCAATTTATTTCGATAATTGGCTTGTTTCGGCGATATAGAGATAGAGTTATGATTGTTAGTTGATAACATAATAATCCTTCAATGATTTCGGTATACAGTCGAATACTGATGAAGAAGATAGCGCTATATGGTCTACGAATAAAGATGTATATAATCTCGTTGGCTATCGTACCTTACTCTGGTGGGAACTTGGCTCTCTAGGTAGCTCAAGTAGCAGCGTTAGTGAAGTACTTATAAAGTATTTAAAAAGTAATAAACATCACAATTATTGGTACTCACTTTAATATACATTATTGAAATGTGAACAATATTGGTTGTAATGCACCAATTTTATTGTATTAGGTATTTAAAGTAGATTCCATTTTCAGCAATCGCACAATAGGTATAGTAGCGTCATAATGTTTATCGTGTCGTAGCATGTTTGTGATTACCTATCAAATCACAACGCCAATATAGCCAAGTCTATTAATATTCCGAATAGAGAACGCAATAGGTAATGAAAGCAGGTTAGTTGTATACTGGATTTCGTGGACGGCACCAGAATAGGTCGATTTAGATATTAGACTGAAAAATTGTACGAATGTTTTACTAATCACAAGAATTATTTTTATTATAACAAGTAGTCTCTCCTAGCAAAAACATTTGCTACGGCGTAGCACTACGCGTCGTAGTCGAATACAAAATGCATGCATTATCAAGGCCGAGTCATTCGACAATTAGCATTTTTGAGATACGTAACCATCGATTTACCATGAAGTCGATTGAATCTTGTTAAACGCTGTCGTTTGCTGTGGACATTTGATGTAGGCAGCGCACGTACGGCCGCAGCATCCAGGCAGTCATTACTGCGGCTCAGAGCCAAATTGCGATATCCGCTGCCATTCGCGATAGCACGATTCGACTCGAGCTTACCACCAGTGGGTTGGCAAGATTATAGTTTTCTAATCGATTTATTGGATGAATATAAAAAGATATTTAGAATGTTATATTGGTTAGTATTCTTATCATTTTCGTGTATCTGCAAAAATACACACTTTTAGTTCGACGGTTTGCTGCTTGATGAAGGAAAGGCATAGTAAGTACTTAATATGTGTTTACTTACTAATTATTTACAGAATAGTCATAAAAGTATAATAGGATTGTTAGTCCTAGGTATACAAAAAAACCGGTTAACTTATTTCCTTCTTTTGTATTATCCAAGGTAGAGCGTTTAGTAGCTCAAGTTTAAGAAATTGAAAATGAGGAGTTTCACCTTTATACAGGGTGCGGTGTTAAAGTTGGCAGATTGCGGCGCGGCGCGGCGCGGCGCAGGACACCGCTCGCCGGCCCACCGCAACAAGCCACTCCTGTTTATTTTACCGCAATGAATTTCCTTGCAATATTTTCTTCATTTTTTTAATTTTGAATACATTTGAGCACAATTCTCCGTGGCGGTTGTGCGCCCCCGGCAATCTCCAAATTGCCTCTTTATGTGCAGATGTTCCGACCCTCGGTTTTTCCGTCTTTTGAATGTCGTTTTGCTGTTAAATAACGTGCTCTTTTATTGTAATTGGAATTTGAAAGTTCGAATTCTACTTCTAGTCTCGTCATCATAGACAATTCCACAATCTGCGTCGAATTTAATTGGATAGACGAAACTAAACTTACTGAAAATAGTTTTTATATTGTTAGCTTTACCATAAAAAATACAATTCCGACACAGTTTTAGAATAAAATAGTAAATAACGCCTTACTTAATAAACTTTACACTAAAATGAAAAAATATAAAAAAATGACGGTCGTCGACGTTGAGTTCAATTCCTTTGAACAATTTTTTTATTTGTTTGTTATTAAAAAAAGAAAAACCCTATTTTGAAGTAATAATTACAAACGCGGTTTATAAATTGTATCTTCCTAAATAGCTCCTCCTTCAAATTATTTTTTTATGTGAGTCACTTTACATTAAACACAATTCCAACTCATTAATTTTAATCACAATTATACATTTTACAAAATTCCAACTAATTTATTTTTCCGCGAACCAATTATTTCTTGAAGCAAATTAATTCCTTAGCAGTATACTTCTTTCAAGATCTGAATAAATTTGAACGAGATTTCTTAAAAAAAAATAGACAAGCTGAAGGCCCGCGGCTAACGCAAAATTACGTCTTTATTTACATGTACCTAAACATTTCTTCTCACTGGAGAGTACGAGTACGAACAGAATACGAAACATTTAAATTATAAAAAAGTACTATGGGTTGGTAAATAGAACTTATAATAGACATAAATATGTAGGTGGAGTAGGATCTAGGTAAAGCCAGTATTTTCGACAACATTATACGTAAATAGATACTACAATAAAACAGATTTTTATAGCTTCCATTTAATATTAAGTAAATATCTAAAAATAATTATCTAAACACACTATCTCCTCAGCGTCTGCTGTGCTCTTCTCGTCAGCTACCTTCCATCTTAAAACTTAAAACAAGAAGTACAACTGAAAAAAAACCACAGAAGTCACTTTTCATCGAAAGTGGGTAGTGTCATAGAAATAAATAAATCAGATATATCTTTTGCCATTCTATAGTGTATCTAGAAAAGGTACTACTCTATCTAGCGTAGGTAACATTTTGGTAGATGTATGTATATATTATTTATACTATACCCATTTTTCTTCCTCATCTACGCTAATTGAATGTTTGCTATAATCTATGTCAATACTTCGCAGTACTGGAATTGTTTTGTATTCGATTTTATGCTCTGAAGCTTTGAAATGTACATGTAACCTATTCAATCAAAATTTTCTCAAGATTACCATTCAATTTAAAAAAAAATCTAAATCGCATAGGTAGATAAGTAATTCATCAAAGTAGCTCATATTTTATGTCGGAAATTAGACTTCTTCTATTTTTGAGAATGTATTAAGTACAATGATTATGAAATTATTTTTAAATTACGAAACTTACATCTGGATCTTTCTTATACGAACATTTGTGTACGTCAAACGCCCTTTGGCACCTGTCTTTGTCTGGTGTATCTAAAAGTAATAAAATACTTCTTATCTTAATAACATCACTTTTGGGTAGACTCCCCGACGGTAGGTATTTTGTCAATATCAAGTAACAAATAATTCATAACAATACATTGGGAGATTCTATGCAGCCCTAATCTGTATACTAAGGCTAATAAGCCCACCCTAATCCTATCAGTAAAATGGCGGAGACATTACTGACAAATTACCAGACTTTTTGAAAAGTCATGTTTGATCACAATGATTGAACTTGGAATTATTAAATATTACCAGAAAATTTTGAATAATTCTTACAGCATTTTTTTTCTAATGATAAAGTAAAGAATGAAATTATAAAAAATATATACCTACTTACCTAAATATTTGCAGGAAAAAATCATGTCGCTAGTTCTGTCGTAGTATGCTTCCGGTATCAGGGTCACCAACATGTCGTAGTCCACTACGTCGTGTTCATCAACCTGTTCATAAATAAGAGGCTATGTGGCAGTGTCTCCAACCCTCTTTGTCAAAATTACGGTGTTGCCTGGTCTAAAAATACGGTAGATGGTGGAAAATTACGGCAGACCAGTGTTGCTTATTTTTCTCCAAAATGATACAATAAAAATACCCAAAAAAAAAAAGTTTTAAGACCTTTTTTTTTTTTACGTAACGCATCCCCACTGCAATGTTGCCGTTATAAACTAGTAATATTTTGCTAAATCAAGTGTTGTCATTATAGAAATATGGACACGGACGAAATTACGGTAGATTTTGACATGTCTACGGTAGGTGGTAGACCTAGAAAAATTACGGTAAGATCTACCGTAATTACGGCATGGTTGGAGACACTGCTATGTGGTACACGTCCAGATAAAGAATAGGATTATAAATGTTAGCTCTAGCCTGAAGGTACTGTCAAACTACAATAGGTATACACCACAGTAAGTGTTAGTATAGACTCTATACTCGACTCAATGTACTGTCAGCTTAATACAGTCTGTACTGTGTGTGTATGTGTGTAGCTTGTTGAGCCGCAATTCATAATCCTATTTTTCATCCGGATGGGTACTACATGCTCATTATTATAATCCTCTTAATCTACTCTTCTTAGTTATACCAACTTTGTTTTCTGTTTTTATATAAGAAAATCGCAAAAGAAACACACCAACTGTATGGTTCCGAACTAAGCAATGCTTGTATCATAGGCACCATACAATGGACTGGGCGCGATTTCAGTATATAAATATATTAATCACATTTATGCTGTTACTCATCATAGAAAGTTTGGCCCAACCGGGATTCGAACCCGACACGCAAAATTGTAAAAAAAAATAACATCGTACCGTTAACAAGTAGGTTTACCTACATTCAAATGCAAACGTAACGAATTGAATTAAAAATAAATTAAATGCCTGTTTGTATCTAATTTCGTGTACACGTCGTCGCACGTCGAGCGCGGAGAGGGGCACAAACAAAGAGCAGATAACTCACGAGACTGGCTTCCTCGAGGAGGCAAAACATATAGCACTTCAATTTCGCGTCCTCCTTAAATATGCCGTCTTCGCAATTCCTTATATCCTCTGGGGGCAAGTAAGAATAAAGACTGTTTAAACACAAACATGAGACAGTGTATTACAAAATAATGCTATTTAAATGCAAGTAGGTACCTACAATCGGTTGGTGCTTATAATCAACGTAAACACATAAGATGAGATCTTTATTATACTAGCGTACCGTACAGTCTGAGTACCATCTTATCATCTCTTGATACCTACAGGAAAACAAACCTAGTATTCTTATATTTTCGTGTGTCCAATAAACATCCAGGTTAATGAAGAACCGAGACTTAAGTGTCAATGGCCAAGAGTAAAAGAGGCCGCCCTTGAACCGAGTTTCCGGGTTATATTTCCACGCAATGCGCTTGACTTATTGAGCCCACTCCACCATAAGCATTTGGCATATTTGAGACAGACTACTAAGAATATCTACAAATATACGCATCTTTAGCGCACATTACAAATAATAATAAAAAAAACAACTCCTCTGTGGCAAACCTTTTTAGGAAATAGGTATTTTCATTTTGATTTCTTATATTTACGCGAATACTACACATTCAAATAAAACAAATTTTATGGATTTTATCGCGTTTATATTATGTTTTTTACGTTACCGACGTTTCGGCTGCTTTACAGCAACTATGCGTCCTCCCGTGACCATGGTTGATGTAAAGCAGCCGAAACGTCGGGAACGTAAAAACCATAATATAAACGCGATATAATCCGTAAAATTAGTTTTATTTCAAGGTATTTTTATACTCCGTATTTCTTGTTTTTTAACCGACTTCAAAAAGGAGGAGTTTTTTTTTTATGTTTGTTACCTCATATCTCCGTCATTTATGAACCGATTTGGAAAATTATTTTTTTATATGAAAGGTTATGTTTACAGATTGGTCCCATTTTTTTCAAAAAAATGTTCTGATGATGGGATCCATGAGGAATTGAGAGGACTCCTCAAATTTTATAGGCATACCGATAGCAATTTAGGTATTTTCATCAAGAAGTCAAGCATTTGCATTCAGAAAGTATCATTTGCTGAAGTGGAAGTGATGAAGAAGGCCACAAATGGCCAGCGGAACTTGTCAGTGTTACGTATTTCACGGGTTGCGCCAAGATAATCTCGATTATTGGTATACCTATTATCCAATAAAAAGATTGATATACAAATCTTTTTAGTGACAAAGAATAGTAAATATATCCACTAAAAAGTTTAAAATAAAAAACTTTTTAACAAAATAAAAACCGTCTTCAAAAAACTAAAAAGCAAAAAATAATCTAATCTTGAAATCTACCTTGTCTAACCACATCACATCAAATATTTAACTAATCTGAAGTCGGTGACAAATAAACAACCGACGAAGAATAACAAAAGTATACTCAGTAACGAGATGCGCGGACCAATTTGTAGGTATAGTCTTTGGCGCAGACCGGCAATACTCGACTCAGTTGTTTGTTTGGCACCGACTTCAGATTAGTTAAATATTTGATGTGATGTGGTTAGACAAGGTAGATTTCAAGATTAGATTATTTTTTGCTTTTTAGTTTTTTGAAGACGGTTTTTATTTTGTTAAAAAGTTTTTTATTTGAAGTGCAATTAAGAAGTATGTACCTTCATAGCTCTCAAAACGTTTATATTTCTATAGCAAGAATAATCACCCAGTAACTGTTATACAGTTAATGGGAATTGGTCCACTCTGGCCGCAATAGGAAGGCTGTGGTTGGCTTAACCGCGCCGATTGTTTAGCGTCGTTCGCAAGCTAACATTGAACAAAGGGGAAATAAAATTTTCTTTGAACACTCACCCTCGGCGACCCCTGTTTTGGCGACACACTCGTCGTGAACGGTTTGTATTATTTCTTTGATTTCCTCACTGAAAACCTATAATCAAAATATAGTTTACTTGCATGTGTTCTATTTCTATTCGCCTCTGTCAAATATTTTTGTATTTCTTTGCCTCTGATCTTGACTGTTACGTGTTGCTATGAAAACCTTAGGGAACTTTTACATTTAGGTTGATACTTATTTTTAAAAAAAGAATGAGTGGTAGGTACTTGGATACCGTGTGTGTGTGTCTATAATTACGGAAAATACAAAACATATATACATATGATATATGATTATAACCACCCCGTAGTTACTGGGTAAGTTAAACTAACCAAAATTGCTTTTTGATCTGGCTGCAATAGCTACTCAGCTTATTTGGGTGCGGTTATTATGAATGTACTGTGGTAAGCTTTGTGTTATTGTGTGTTTCATTCCAATTGTGGTAAAAAAAAAGTTATATCAATTGAAAGACGCTGACGAAGTCGCGGGCAATAGCTATATCCAAAACGATTAATCCCTTTTACACAGTAACAGGCAAGTTCATATAAATACCCATATATTAGGTTGTTTAAAAAACAGACTCCGTTTAACTTCCATGTGAAATAACATTTGCAAGATATTACTAAGTCATTGTGCGTCGTAGACGCAGCTTCTTGATCTACCCAAGCCGCCTTTGTGAACACCGTGGGGGGAACAAGTCGTTACAATATTAAAAATGAGATAACATTCTCAAAGAAAATATTAAGTCGTGATTCCATTGGGATCTGCCCGATGCGCATCAACTTGTATCATAACGTTAAAATATTCATCTAAATGGATAGAACACGTTTCCATTGTTTCGTTCTTTTAAGCTTCTTATAACTTTGAGATGACATCTACTTACAGTAAATCATAAATGTCAACTTCCTTTATTACTTACTCTGTTCTGATCAGCTGGATTAGTTTGCTAAGCATGGTATAACCTATTGCACGCGACAATTTTTTATGTCAACCTTTCATAATATTACCTATAGTAGTCATTGTACTAGATCAGCACAATGCGTAGGTATATCAGGAAAAATAAGCAATATAATTAAATTCCTAATATTAGGTAGCAATGGACACAGCCACACAGGACGCACCCGATGCATTACGTATTCGCACAGGCGACGTTGAGCAATAGTGCGAGAGCGGGCCCGCGCCGCGCCACGCCGCCACCCATCCATCAGGCGCGCCTCGCCAAACACTTCATGAACACCGACGTGTGACAAATTCACCAGTGTCTTGTAAACGTGACCCGGCACTTGCACGACGGAAGGTGACGCCACCGTTATGTATACCGTTTTTTTTTAATTCCGGCTATCGGCTATCGCGCGTTGAGGTGATGACGATGAGGCAAAGAGTATATGGAGTTTCTTGTACATTCTGATAATTAGCAACGGGTGGTAGAAGTATCTTAATTTTTATCGTTTTCGTGTTTGTGGGGTCGAGTCACCTTCGTCCGTAGGAGAATTAAGTACCCTCGAGATACCCTACACGTGACCCTGGGTGGTGCCAACCAGGTGACAACTCTACTGGTGGTAGGCTTCGGCCGTGGCTAGTCACCACCCATTGAACAAAGCCATGTCGCCAAGCGGCCTAGCCGTGTTCCGGCATGATGTTCGGTGTTGCCATTCATGGATGGCGGGTCAGATCAGCTGCGCTGCATGTGCCTAGTGAATGTAGCGTCTCTATCTACTGCCGCCTTCCTACCTAGGCAAGTATGCTCCATCGTAGATCTCATCGTCACTTACCATCAGGTGAGATCGAGATCAAATACTTGCCTATAATGTAATAAAAAAAAAAGTTCTTAATCGTCTACTCACTGGTTTATCCTTCCCGCCATGAACAAGTCCGACCAGGATCAGGAACACAGGCAGCGTCACGGTGAACATGTCGCTCGGCGGCCCCTGCGCCAGTGCCCCTGACTCCACGCGCCTCATCTTATATTACCGTCACTACTCACCTGAATCGTATAGTTAACTAATAGTTAACTAGTTACCCAAAGCTGGTGATTAAGGCGTTACCGCGCGCCTCATCTCGCGCCACAAGCGGTGGATAATAATTGGTTGGAAACTTTACGAAGCATGATTGAAGGCAACTAGCTAAACGCCGGTTGCAACGCATAATTAAGATTATTTTCTTCTAGTTAATTGCTGCAGAAAAATATTTGGTTCTGATAACGAAAGACATGAGTTTTCCTGATTTTTTTTTAAAGTGAAATTGCACATCCTTGTATCAAATACATTAAAGCATGCTATTACCTCACCAATAAATACTATTGAATTCTTACATTTACGCGAATATAACGCGAACCACATTGAAATAAAACTAATTTTACGGATTTTATCGCGTTTATTTTATATTCAACGTCGGGAACGCAAAAAAACATAAAATAACCGCGATAAAAACCGTTAAATTGGTATTAGTTCAATGAATACATGCACTAAGTAGCCTGTGAATATCTTGTGATTTTTTTAAAATAGCAATATGTATATCTGAAAACCAAACAAAAACAATAATTAAAAAAGGCCGTGCCAATAATTTAACACTACGTAGGTAGGTACATGTCATATCATACGTTCAAAGATACCTACGTGATATTATGACAACCACTTATTCCTTATGGACTTGCACGGAAATCGACCGTTAATATATAGCTAGTAGGTTACAGTTACCGGTTTTTCATCTCAAAATGAGAGGCGACAGTTTTTCCTGAGTCATTTTCTAACTTTGAAACAATCACTCATTGTTTTCTCGGTGAACAATGAGCAGGAGCTTACGTGTTTTTGTGCGCCCGCCTCTATTGTGCCCCACAAAATAATAATTATAAAATGAATGTCATAATTTGTGATGTTCGCTCCGGGGCGGCTACAATAAGGGCCCCGACGATATCAGACTTAATGATTATTAATGGATTGAAGACAGCTTGTAAAATCACGCCTAACTTGGGCAGGAGAGTGGGTACATTGAAAGTTAAACGCTCATAAATATACCTCCGGCGGCCTACAACAAACCTCCGACATTTATCAAATAGGTGCCTTGATGTTATAAGGTTGGCAATATGCCATTTATTTCTAACGCACATAGGAACATAATGATAAACAAAATGTTTAATAAGATGATCAATCCATACAGTACCTAAATATATTTATCTACACCAACATAAATGCATAACTAAAACTAAAACCTAAGTATTTTGTAATTGTTTGAAGGATTAGTACGCTGCTGGCCGATGCGGCCTTTGCAGCTTCACCGGGTTTTTTGGGCGAGTGCAGAGTGCGCTCTAGCCGGAGGGGTATGCAACTAGCTCAAGGGCGCCACATGGGGCACGACCTCGGCTTGGGCTGTTGCTTGGGGACTAAAACCTAAGTAAAAGTAGGTATATATTAAGCCAAATTATAAGTACAGATTAGACGGCTACATTACATTACTCTACATTAAAAAAAATCGATTTCCTTTCACGAATACCTATGCCGTGTTTAATCGACATGAAAAATCCATTAGTTGGTTGCGTCGGCGACTGGGCGCATAGGCGGCGCCAGTGACCGTGGCTAAGAGGATTTGTTGCATCCACCGTGCGCCATGCAGCTGTGCACGCGCATTCCACTGACACTGATAGATAGGCATCTAGTGTCATAATGGGGCTTTGGTGAGACGAGTTTTCCTCAGTCGATTCGGGTCAGCCCAATAGTGGGACTTAAAGGCGTCGCGTCGTCAACAATTACCAATGGTAGGTAACACTAAACTGTTAAGTAGCGCATGATCAATCCAGTAGTTAGGAAAGTTCGTATAGTAAGGAAACAATAATAACAAGAAAATGTAGGTGAGCAGTTAAATATGTTAATATTGCACTAGCTAGACATAAATATAAAAATCACAGAGACTGAACGGCAAGTGAACTAAACGCAAATATTTAATGTCATCGTAGGTACCTACTTCGTAAGTATTTAGGTGTACTTTTTGGCGGGAAACTGAAAAGTCATGGCGTCAGTTATGTTTTAATTTCTAAAACTAGTGTTCCTGCGAGTTATAGTGAGTGATATAAGTGGAATATTAACCATTATGGGTTCGGTAAAGTGCACAAATGTAGGTAATTGAAACAGAGTGACGAAACATGGCTTTTCAGTTTCTCACAAAAAATCCATGAAAAATCTTTCGGTAAAGTATCCATCACTTTACTGATTGAGGGATGGGGGGGTATTTTACTTGGGCTTAGCCTTTGGGCTTGTGCATATATTCAAAAAAAGAAATAATTTATATTACTTGACACTGGCAAAATACCGATGGTGATGCCAAATTTAAAAAAAAAAGTATTTAGGTACGTCATAAGTGAACTTATTATAAATGTTTACGTACTTACCTATATGTATATTGCATGTATACTCGTCCGGCTATCGCTTGTTGGGGATAACAAGTAAACGTTCACGTTCGTAGTCCTAGTCACCACACTTACGAAGTATGGCCAGCTTTCAACTATACCAGTGGTGACTATACCAGTGGGGTGTAGTGATGTGGTGGACCTAATATTACTTAAGGGCTCACTATATTATTACATACTCCACTCATATAATTTATAACATGAATGCCAACAAGAAATATTTTTTAATATAATTTCGAAAGAGTCAGTCCTAATGATGACATAAGTTGACATAACTTCAACACGCAGGTGCCTAACATCATTAATTTGTAAGGAAATAATCATTTGAAGATAGTGAGAAGAGTCGAGTGGAGAGGACGAGGAGTCGGGAGACGTCATTACCGCAATCAAAGCTGGCGAGACCGCAGGAGCGCCCCGCGCCGCTAACGACGAGTGCTCTCGATAAAAATTAAAAACACGTGCAGGCTCAGCCTGAGGAAAGTTTTAATGAGAGCAGGCACTCGGCTCGCGTTCCATGTACAGCTAGATATACCCACCTGGCTCGACTGCATGCACGCAATGTATCGTCTGCACACATATAGCTACGTCACTGAATTTCAGACACGTGAATAAGATGAACTAACAATACTAAGCGCCTAATTTCAATTACGTTACTAAATGTAAACTTAATGTAAAATCTTATATTATTTTAAGAAAATTACTGACGTCCATTTATCTGTCGCAGCTGGATTGTAGAATCCGGTCTTTTATGAAACGGCTATAGACGCTTTACAAAACGCCTCAGTTCTGTAAAACAGCTGCTTATTATACGGCTAGCCATATTGTAGATAATGGCGCTTCGCATTGTCCAATGCGAAACGTCATCGGTAGGTACGCCTGAGTGAGCTCGGAAATTGTGGGAACAACGTCTTTCGTGGTTTAGACCTAAAAGGAATGACATTCCCGTCTTGTTATATTCCTGGTGACCTTAAACCTCAAATAGTGGTTAGGTATGTTACTCGATCGAGACATAGTTTCGAATAATTAAGCATTGAGGATTGAAACTATTAACATCTATTCAATCTATTTACAAAGTGCCTTAATGTTAACCAAGATTTTTTTCAGAACTAAGGCGTTTCGTAAAAGAGCGGATTCTACAATCCGGCTGCGACGTATCAATTCGCGTTCCCAAAGTGTAAAATTGGTCATTAAACTAAAATATTCTACTACTAAAATATATTATATTATATATTATAGAAGTGGTAAAAACGATAAAAATAAAACTGATTTATCTATTTCGCACGCGGGTATAGAATATTTTTGGCAAGGTGCATTTTCCATTTTATGGAGGTCGATACGTTTCGGAAAAACATAAAAAATCCATTAGATTTGTGCATTGGCTTAACGAACGGCGACGTTGAGCGGATGGGATGCTGGCCGGGAGTGTGCCGGACGCGAGCGCCAGGCTAGCCTCAGTTGACCGTAAGTAAGCGGCTTAATGGCACGTACCCACTCATCTTTGGAAACACATCCTAGTAATAAAATTGCACAACTCATCCATAATTGAATTAGATACCCATCTAGTCATCGCTACATCATTTCAAGTAGATATAACATTATCAAATACGGTCTACAACGCCCTAACACAACTTCAACTAGTTTATCTCATTAAAAATGACCCAGCGCAGCTGAAACTAATCCAAATACTAAAACAATATCTTAATAGAAATTCTATGCCATTATGAATACAACGTCTAATCCATCACAATACACGGAAACAAAACTAATAAACATAACACAATATAAACAGGTATAACTCTTGCATCCTACATCCATATCACGAGCCTCGGGCACCACGTATCACGATATTAGTGCAAAACCGGTGCATCTGTACTCCAGCGGTGCTTGACCTAAACCTCTAAAAACAAATATATATAAGTAACATACACCATGTTATGTTGCACAATTAAACAAAAAGCTTCCAAAGGATGTGAAAAAACGTAATCGCTTAATATATCTTATATTTCAACACATAACAATGAGACACTACATTGTTGATCGCTCATTACTTGAACCACCGAACAAGAAACTGCAGCGAATTCGCTTTTCTATATTTAATGCCGTACAGCCACTTATTTACTTAAATCTCAACAGGATTTACATAAGTAGATTACTATATTCTTGATACCTACCTACTTTCCCTTTTTCATTTCGATTTTAATGTGGGGACTAATTTTTCCTTTTCCAGGAAAAGAAGAATTATATTAAATCTTAATCTCCCCAACCAAAATTACGGTTAAATTATCCATGGAGCATACAAAAGCGGTAATTTGAGAGATCCATAAAACAGACAGTTATTATTGTTCACAAGAACCTTACTTCACGCCGCGCAGTCGGGTAAAAACAGAAATAAATTGTTACAATCTTTGCAAAACAATAGTTTGAAAATGGTGTACTACGCGAGAAAAAGCCGGATGCAAATGCCATTCATATTAATTAGCAAAGCGAGACGGGGCTTTTACGAAATTAGACCGTGATTTCAGTGAAGATTTATTGTTGTGTTTGAAACGGTTTTCGGAGCTATATAGCCATTTAGACGCAGCCAAATTGGTGTTGTCAGAGTGGGTTTTAAATTGAATTGACTGGAGCGCTTGTTTGCTTTGAACGGTGACTCACGGTGGAAGGTAGGAAGCTGCTAATTTATTGCCCCCGTGCACGGTGTGGAAAAGTATGAAGCTTGATGCGAGTGATTGATGGCGGGGTAGAGCAGGGCGCGAGGGGCCAGGCGATAAAGTTATGTAGCTATCCATTAGCCAATTATCTATGTACGTAATGTTGGGCAGGTAGGTTTTACATAGGTTGGTAGCTTTATGATATCATTACCGCGTTTGACGAAAGCATGCTTGTGTCACACACAATAAGCACACATGCTCGAGTAAATTTGACCAACCGAATAAGTTAGTTACTGAGTGCTATAAACTTAGTATATTAACTTCCTTGAAGTATGCCCTGATTACACGGGACTAGTAAAATGGCGAGAATATGCTCCCAGCCGAGTAAATAAGGTTTATACCTACAAAGCGCTCAGCCGAGAGCACTGTCTCACCTTTTTACTCATTACGTATTATCAGGGTATTAATGTAGGTAAGTAATAAGTCAAAGTCATATCCTTTTCACTCCATGAATAAATTTCCGCCTGCGTTTAGCTTACAAAGCCTCTCTATGCGAGGCACTTACGAATTGCATACCTAGTGTAAAGAATAAGGTTGAACGGTTCCTACTATGTATTAAAATAATAGGAATTAAAACAAAATCTTACACGGCATAAAAAATATGTGCCCATTTATTTTGTCTTTCATAAAACATGATAATACCTAAGTTTAAAAAAAAATTATACTATTATCAGTTGCTGGTTTGTAAAACTTTTTTTTTTGAACGCGCCACATGACATGCGCGAACGGCACGTAGTCGATTTCGGAAGATTTGTGGAGATATAACTGGTTCTCATAGAACTGCGTCTATTATTTATTATTAGGGTATTATCAAGCCTATTATACAGAATTTTTTGTTTCAAGTGGGCGTGGATGGCCAATTCCGAACCTTTAGGAAATAGCGAAAATGCCAAAACCGATTTTGATGAATACTAAAACTGCATCATTAGATTTCTGAATTTGATTTTGTTCCTAGCCAGGAAGTGAACCTGTTGATATTGAAAACAAAAAAAACTGTATTATTGCGCCATCTGATAATTTAAATTGATTCGTACTAGCGTTCCCTATATTTTACGCATTTTACTTCCCAATAACATTATACAATTCGTTTGTTTTTTATGTTGATGTTTATTGTATTTTTGTTTTCATTTTAATCTCTAACTGGAATTGTGAATTATTTATTTTCCATTTATTATACTTTGGGATTTGGCTATCAACGCTCATTTGTAAAATTCATCCTATACACATTTTATCAATGGTCAAGCCATAAATTACATTGAATAACAGTATTAATAAAATAAGATAAGTGGGTTACTTACATAGTTATGTTACGTATTTGAAAACTTATTACGTATTTAATTTTATTTTTTTCGGTATGTGTGGATTATGATGGAAGTTATACAAATTATGTTCTTCACAAGCGCTGCATTATGTACCTTTATAATAAATTATTAAACAATAAATAATATAAGTAGGTAATTACACACGTCTAAATTGATCACAACACTAAATAAGTAATAGGAAATTGAGCTACTTCCACTTTTATTTAAAAATAGGAATATTAAGTATTTTTACGTTGAAGAAATTTAAGTTATTTTTATTAATAAACAATCAGCTAAACATGATTTCATAATAAGACTTCATCAAAAAATAAATAAAAAAAAACAATAACTTGATATAAATATGTAAGAAATGATTTTAATAAGGCAGATAAAAAAAATATTGCAGCACTTAATTGAATTTATGTAGGTAAGAATATTAAATTGATTAAAAAATCTTAAAAATTTGTTCAAAACTTCACTCTTTTCGTAGGAAGCTTGGCCAAGCAAAAGTAAAATATACCTACCCTTACACTTATAAATTGAAATATATTATTTACGTATCATCGCCTCAATTAGTAGAACATTAGTACGATTACGTCATATTTTAATACTTTAAAAGCCTCATCAAACTCTCACTAGTAATTAAAGTTTTACAAAACTATGATTCTACCTAACTCGGTAGGTATTTACCGGTACAAAAGAAATATGATCGCATTGTTAAAACGCTTGTACACGGTCGGATCAACCACCCCATAGAGAGACGGAGCTATAAGAAAAATAGAGACAGCTGCCAAGCGTCATATAGCTCTGAATAACCGTGTAGAAGCAGTCTTACTATAGATTCACTTCTATTTTAATATCTTGACATATTAGTATACAAACAAAAATTGTGGTTGTACAAAATTGACATTAACTAGTACTACTTCCATAATTATATTAAACATAATTACATTTTAGGATCATTATGCATTTTTTGACTCTGTGTGACATCTATGAAATGAAGGAGAGTCATAGATTTAGGTAATTCTAAACTCTTAGAGGAGAGTGAACCATTCGCGCTTGTTGCGTCTACAAAATTCTTTCACTCTAGTTTTCAATCAATGCTGGCTGCATATTCGAACTTACAAACTGTGTCCTTAGCACAATCTTCCAACATTGACTTATAATCATCAAGACATCATACTTTCACTTTCATTCTTATTTATGAAGCTTGTACTCAGGCCACTGGTTGTTGGCTTACATATATCAACTTAGGCAACTATTTAAAAAAATATGTTTGTAACTGGAAGGTAGGGAAGTTACACAAGTCGTTGAGCAACTTTATTTAGTTTTGAGCTATTATTTCCCAACTACTATTACTATCTGTTAGAATTGTTGTTGTAATATATGATGCATATTTGGTCTGTCGAATCGGCTTTGTCACAAGCATGGTGGCGGTAATGGTATATCAATCAATTTACACACTTCTAATAGGAAATTCTTCAATATAGCTGCCTGATTGTCCCTAGAACCATTTACTGTTACTGTAGGTATAAATGTCGGCTTCAATATGAATGTGTCGTCGCCATGTTTCTTCAACAATGCTGACCCGTGATCACTGTTGGCACAATTGCTAATTGGATCTGGATCAACCTTCATTTGTTTTGCGCACTGAAAAAATAGTAACCATAATTTAAAACTCAGATCATCCTGAATTAGACATCACTATAGGTTACCGTCACTCAATAATTAACCCATTACTCATAATAAAGCTACAAAGACACTTTTCTTTCACAGTATGCTGGATAACATTTTAATCAGATAAAAATCTAGCTAGGAAAATAAAAATAAATGCAGCTTAAAGATATATGAGAATGCATTTTAATTACATTTAAAAACATTAAGCTCACACTGTCATTCTCAATGTATAGAAAAAATATATATTACCCTTGTAAGTGCACCATCAGCGTCCATATTATCAGTGATCATACACTCTGTTATTTTCACAGAACTGGTCATATTCCCTACAGCCTCTATGGCACAAGCATGGATTTTGTTTGCATAGCACTCTTCTTCACCATGTTGACATTTAAAATAATACTTTCCATTCTCTTCTTTGGTCTAGAATGTGAAATAAAATGACACATTAAACACAAAAAATACCCACCCATTGTATGTCCAAAAGTAATAAATACTTGCATCATAAGTAACATACAATGAACTAGGAGGGAGCATCCAAATAAACATAACCAGAGGAAATCATGAAAATATAACAACATATGTAGTGCATAGGAATCGGCCATGACCAAGCACTGAATCCGATAAGCTACACTCAATTATACTTACTTTAATATGATCAATAATAATAATTAATTTAGATTTTTTTTAAAGAGATAATAATAAAATAGGTATTTTTTTTACTTAGGTATACTTGGTTTAGATATGTGTGCCAGTATGAAGTATGTCAGTAGTTAGCTACACTCTTAAAATCTAGCAGCAAGATATTATCCAGCTATTATGAATATAAATATAAGGTGCTCATAAATTTAGGAAAATGGAATAGTTCTACTTACAGTAGCCTTTCCATAAGGAACCAATGTTATATCTAAAAATTCTGAAAGCTTCTCAGTTACTGGCCCCAAATGCTTCACAAAAAAATGTTTAGAATCTGGACACAGAGCTTCATAGTACACCCGTACTTTGACTTTATCTTGTTTGTGCTTGTTGTACTTGTCATCTTCTAACTCTAGTATATTGGGCTAGAATAAAAAAAAAGATATGAATTCCCTTAACATGGTTGTAGGTAGATAGCTACAAAAAAAAACACATATTTATAGCCTATTCTTATAATAATAGGTAGTATAGCAAAAACAGTGAAAGAACATCATACTCAACATTCAAGTTTAGCAAACCATATGTTCAATCTTCATTTATCTCCGATTATATTTACCAATCAATTGGATAAAATTATGGTAAAAATCATTGATGAATTAAGAAATTGATTAGATTGTGTAAGTAGGAACTGTTATTAGATAGTTTTATAGATAAATGGCTTACCTCTGATAATCGCGTGGCAGACTTGTCGGGCAACAGGCGAAATAACTGCCAAAGTATCAACCCAACCAACAGTAAAACTATTAATCGGTATCGATTACATGAATAAAATGCCATTTTAATTTATGGAATTAAATTAAGTCTTATAAATATTGAAGAAATCCATAAATGTATTCGACACACTTCAAAATTCAATGCACAGACCAATAAGAGGATGTAATGGCCTACACTGGGTACTGATTGAATAATAATTGTATTATACCTTCACAACATTTCTGCAAAACTTGCAATACCTACTAACTAAACCCACTGCATTAGCATAAAAAATGGTTTGTATATTTTTTTTCCTATGGCCTTTTTTTCCACTTTTGATAACAATTAATGACAAGACTTTTGCTGTCTGTCACTGTCATGTCAAACAAAATGCGTTTAGTTTTTTAATCTATTTATGGTCGCACGCTGAGAAAGACAGACCCTGTTTTGGTGTTGCCTCGCATTTTGTGTATGCTTGTGCAAGACAAGCTGGTATTTCGTTCAGCTACTATTACCCTACGAAGAAGTACCTCGTTGACTATTACCAATCATTTAAGTAATTGTATGCCCGAACAGACACAACATTTATATGGAGTGTATATTTATTCGTAGATCGTTCTTGGATCAAGCATCCGACATTATCAACGACGTTGTTTCCATGAAGCTTAAGTATATGCAACATGTTTTAATGTGCTTACTTAAAAAATGTTGTACATCAGTAGTAATCAATATCTCCAAAACTGGCACAAAAGACGAAGTAATTCTGTCATCTATGTTTAGGTTGATAGGGGATCACCATAGAGGATATCTGCTCTATACCTACTTCTACACCTCAAATGGGATATTATGGGTGGATATAGGTTTCCAAAAACTGTACTGTGTATAAGTATTAGCGGGCAATTAAACATCTTACGGGCCGCACCACGGATTTGGTCCGCTCCACCAACCGTCCGTCTCGTTTGGCCGCAGACTACTCTCTAGATGAACAGTTTCGGTACCGAGCAAACCAAAGCCGTGATCCTGCCTGTACTAAGTTCGATTGTCTGTTTATACTACTAACGAAAACGACCTAATGTGATAAAATAATAAATTTCATTTCATGAAAATTGGCTTTTACTCAGTCAACTTCAGTGAATTAAATTTCTCTACATCATAAAATCCTGCCTTTACTTGTCTCCCGCCAAAAAATCTTCCATTCAAGTCTACCACTGCCTTAATAGCACTTTCAATTCTCTTGAACTCAACAAATATCCTTACAGCCTCATCACTTGGAGCATTGGGCAACTCAAATATCATAACTTTTATAACATCTCCATATTTAGTATTACATTCATCTTTAACTTCAGGTTCCAATTCTTCATCAACATCACCTGGTCCAACCATGTTCTGAAAATCAAATTGCTTTATAAAAAAAATACAAATCAAATATATACTTTAACTACTACAAGACAGGTTAGACAATTACATACACAATAAGATCAATAGTAATAAATAAGTTGGTACCTATTAAAGCACACTGTACAGTTCAAAGAAGCCTCGGTCAGGCGACACGCCTTGGTAAATACGGCAATAAGCGACCCCTATTGGTTGGGTTGTTCACTAGATCAACAGTTTAAGGGATTTCCAAATATAGCCAAGGAAGTTTGAGAACTGTGCAATAGCTACTGTAGGTACAAATTACTGTACATACATACCCTTAGCAACACTACTTTGCTAGGAGATTTCATTATTTCTGTAATTGATGGTTCCTGTCTAGACTGTGGCGAATTAGATGCACCGGGTGAATCTGTAATAAAATGTATTAACTAGTAATTATGGTATTTATAGTAACATCAAACTAAATAAACAATAATAAGAATTAAACAGGTGCTGCAAGAACCTAGTGCATTCCGCTAAACCCTCTTAACGCAAACCATTAGGACTAAAATTGTCTAATCTAAAAATTTGTTGATGGCTAATATATAGTTTGTATTATTTTATTTGGCTGTTTGGCACATAGCCAGATGTAGAAACTGTCGTCAATTATAAAATGAGTATAAAAAATTAAGCAAAATAATTACCTGGTTCTGGTAATGCAGGCATAGCAAATCCAGGTGGAGGCATCACACTCCCATCCTTCTCGTGGATGATGCGACCGCCACGTTTTGAAGTTTTCTCTACTTGAAGTGCCACTGACATGCCTTGCTCTTTTTTGCCTAATCCTTGTCCTTCCTGAGAGAAAAAAATGTATAAAGATATAACCTAATAAAAAAGTATTAAGACACTACCATAAATCTGCCTAGCAATGCTTAGTAAAACATGTCTGGGTAACAATAATAATTTGCTAAGTATTTCAAAGTATACATAAAGATATAAAAATAAAGTGTTTGTTCCTTCTGCTGACTGTCTTCAAATTAAAGCCCAGTCTGTTAGTTTTTTTTGTAACCTCCACACAAATGGATTGTTTATAACTTCTGTATAATAATTACAGAATATATTGTATTATACAGAGAGCAGGGGATTACCTTGAATCCATATTTAGCCATAATTTTTGCAGCAATTGAACTGGCACCATAGCCGCCAATTGAAAAGCCAGGTGATGGAGTTGCCACTGGCACATTTAGTGGCAGAGGTGGTGGTGAGGCCGTCTCTACTGTCAGGGATGGAGGAGGGGCTATTGCTGCTCCGGCTGACCGCTTAGATATCTCCTCAGCTTCCTCTTCTTCAGGTTGCTGAAATACAGCACTTAAAGTATATCCAGGTGTTCAGAAATATTACATTTATTCATCGGATTAATACAATCTTATATAGATAATGTTTTTATGAAATAAATGATGTGGATTATTACAAATTTGATATAGTATTGGGAGCTACACTATTAACAAAAATACAAATACAACATCACACCTGCAATCCCTAAAGAGGTATATAGTGGTATATTGTGCAACCACATTTCAACGTATTTATTATATGAGAGTATTTAATCATTTTTTTTTCACATATGGCAGACAAAATCATCATTTCACATTTATATAAAACCATCACATTAAAATGTAATACCATAGCCACAAGTGTCTTTTCTGGAATAATATCTTCCTCATCTCCAAATCTACTTTTACGTTTCCTGTCAGATCTGTCACCCCTGTCTCCATCAAGCTGCAGTCTTTTTGCTTGCATTTCTAGAATTATAATCACAAAATCATATAAAGCAGTCGCATAATTGCTTCTAATTATGAATTCGTATCAATTATTAAGATTTTACACTATACATAATGTAATATTTTTTCTAAGAAGGTATACTTGTTACAATATACCTCCACACCACAAAAACTTCAAACCACTTAGTATGTATTGGTTTTACAATATTCTAAATTTATAAATTATTATCACTGGGATTTTGAAGGTAATTCACAACCTTTTAAATACTTGTGTGAAGGCATGAGACTGGTAATTTGTGTTATAGAGGCCAAATTCAAAACAAAATATGTACACATACCTTTGGCAACCTTTTCATAATCATTTGGCCACATAGGGTCATACTCATTTGCAACATTCCAGTCGAAATCCTGAACACTCAGTGACGCAGTGAGCGTTTTCGGTTGTAGGTTTGGACTATTTGAAGACTCATCGTCGTCTTTCTGTTTACTCTTAAGGTCGATCACAGGAGTTAGAACCTGAATTAAAAAGCCAAATTATTTTAAGGTATGGCTATTCTGTATATATAATCTGTGTATAAAATACGGTTCCCATTGTTTACCTGCGCAGTGCGTCGTGCTGCTTCCCTTTTAGGTTGTGTAATAGCCGCTTTCTTCAGTTGCAACTGAGACTGCAATAACTTAATACCTGAAGACCACCCTGCTACCTTCTCAGTAGTCCGTGCTCTTATTGTATCTAAGTCGTCGTAAAGAGACATATTTGTTCATAAAATATTCTGGTAACAACAAATTAAACCACTGTCATAAACTTTCGCATAATTAAAGAAATACATATATGAGCGAAATGGTTCACTACTTTTTTTACATTACAAGAACAACGATAAAATTCAGATCCTCATTAAATTTCTAACAATCAATCCTGAATCCGGCCCACAGACCAATAATAAAGAGATACAATACAATACAGTCTATAGAGTATACCATAGATAATACATATAAACTGGAAGTATACTATCCGGACAAACTAGGCCGAAGTCAAAAGAGTTTTATAATATAACCGAAGTGTAAAATCTCTACCAGTAATGCCAACCCTACCAAACTCGACAGCAGAAAATTACCAAAAAAAGATTTCTAAACATTCGTTCCTATTTTACCTAAACTTTTCTTAGTAGTAGTATATATATATACATAATCAACATTCGATATGATTTGATGAAATATTCTATCTCTATCAGTAAAGGGGTGGAGCGTTGCGTTAGAGTAAGTGAGATTGCATTGAGTATTATTAATCTTGCTTTTTTGTACAGCTGTTTGCACTGAAGTAATTTGTGTGAAAAATAAAATAATTTTAAACATAATGAGCCTTTTTGTTCCAACCTCGTTCTGGTTTTGAGTTTTTGAAATATTTTTATCCCTGTTTACGTTTAATTTTATTTTATATTTGTTTTTTTCACATTCTAGTTGACAAAAAAATATTTTAAGATTATCAGTAATGAACTAAATTATTAAAATGGGAACAATAACAAGCAGAGATACAAGGCGAATCAGTTTTGAGAACACTTTTGCTATAAGTCCTCCTATAACTGTTGAAAAATCGATTGAAGACGAAACCAACATTGTTTTTGATAATTTGCCACCTGTAAGTCCTGTATCAAATCTTGTATGATGGTTTTTTAGATTGTCTGATTCTCAGGGATAAGATGACCTCTTGGTCTAACTAAACATAAGTATCTACTACCAAACAAGTTGTCTTGTCCTATAGATACATACTTAATTATTTCCTTGCTTCAGGAACCAAAACGAGAATTATTACATAAAGATAGATATACAGATATACAAGATAATAATGAAACAGATTATTGGGCTCATAGAATTGAATATCTCAAAAAAGAACATCAATCCATAAACAAAATTATTGAAACAGAATACGACAAAAAGATTGAAAGCACTAATCAGACATATGAACCACCTGTGATAACACATGAGCGAGTACAACAAATAAAACCATGTTTTGACTGGCGAGCAAAGGTAAATAAGTAGTTAAGTAAGTACATAATGATGAAGGTAATAAGTACCTAGGTAACTTGCCTTAAAATGTAAGACACTATATACGGGCGAGACCGTCAGGTCATGGGTCAAAGGAAGGGTGAACATGGAGATCCAGATGTTGTCCAAGGCTTTGACCTAAGAAGCCAGCCCCCCTTCACCCCATTCGGTGACGCCATTTGTTACAGCATAAACAAGAAATGGATGTAGGAAAGTAAGTAAGTACTTGTGGTTACTTCGCAGATATTGCGGTGCTACGAAGATAATCCTCATCAGCCATTGGTGTGTTCAACAATAGTTCAAGCATTTGCTAATTGTGTCTCAAACTGCAGATGTGAAGACTAGCAGTGAATCAAATATTTAGTTTTTTATTCTTACCTACCTTATTGCCTACCATTATATATTTGATATATTTTTAAATTTGTTACCTATTTTATCATATTTTCTATAAAATAAATCAGTGTTTTTTGATCGAAGTTCTCTTTAAAAATAAACAGGAAAACGATATAATAATCGTAATGTTTATAGAGGCACAAAACAATTTTTGTGTTTTTATAATGCGTGATGTTAGTGGAATATAAATTGAATAAATTGGTAGCTAATCATACTGCAATGGTGAATCTTGGCTTTTTAGTTTCTCCCAGCCAAATAGTCCATAAAAATAGGAAATAGGATCTTGGGTCCAACCAATTATGTGTTTGAATTTGAAGCTATTTTTTTTGGGTTTTTTTATACATTGTTATTTACATTTTACACATCTTATAGTGATGCCAAATCAAAGAAAATATGTGCGGATGAATCGAGTGGAGATCACAGAACAAATGTAGATAGAGAGGAGAGCGATTCACAGACTTGTGTTTTTATTGGTCTGTGGATGCTAACGCATTGTGCGATAACTTGTTCTCTTATTGGTCTGTGAGTGCCATTGACGTTAGTTTCAAATCAAAAATACTCGAGTAAAAATTTTCGCAAAATGTTTTAAAAAGTTAAGATTGAACATTTTGTAAAGTATAAACCCAAGCATAAGGTCAATTGCTTCCAATAATGGCTACAAATGATTCTGATATGGAAGACAAACTCACCATATTAGACAAAATTAATTCAAGAGAGGACAGTATCGTCACAAAGGTATTATTTTGTGAATATGTGGATAAAAATATTATTGTTCTATTCATTAATGTTCTATTCATTTGTATCTTGATTTCAGGCACCAGATATAAATGATTTTACAATAATTAAGCCTATAAGTCGCGGTGCGTTTGGCAAAGTATTTCTTGCACACAAGAAAAATAATAAAGATCAGGTTTATGCAATCAAAGTGATGAAAAAGTCCGAAATGATAAATAAAAATATGGTGGCTCAAGTTGTAACAGAACGGAATGCCCTAGCATTGTCAAGAAGTCCATTTTGTGTTCATTTATTCTACTCACTGCAGTCAACATCATCTGTGTACTTGGTATATATTAAAAATCATTTAACTAATGTTCTCATGTCACCAGTTTTTCTACATTGATAATTTGTATCTGATAATGAATGATGAATTCCCACACTTGGTTGTAGGTAATGGAGTACATGGTTGGTGGTGATATGAAATCATTACTTGGTGTATATGGCTTCCTTGAGGAATCTATGGCTGTCTTCTATGTAGCTGAAATTGCTCTTGCATTAGACTATTTGCACAAACATAATATTGTCCATAGGGACTTAAAACCTGATAATATGCTAATATCGAAGACTGGACATGTGAAATTAACTGATTTTGGTCTGTCTACAATTGAGGTGCATAGAGGTAAGGAACAGTGTTTTTTTACACCATTACAAACCTTATGGCATGTCATATTTTATCAGTATTTCTCACTCTTGTAAGCCAATTACTTTGTATTAATGTTGTTTATTATCATGCACTTTATTTACCTATTCAGTGGTTAGTAAAGTTCAATAAAAGCCATCCTTGAGTAGATGCAACCTAGCAAGCAATGTATGGCGCCATTGGTGGTAGCACCAGTCTGTATTTGCTCCAATAGTATTAACATATGTGCCAGTTACCATACCATATAATATAGGCTGGCAATGTTACATTCTAGGTTTGATAACCTGTTGTGTGTAATGATTTATCATCAAAGATAATTATAATATCATGGTTAGGATTCCTTCTAATCAGCTTTATCTTGGTCTTAGTCTCATGACATATTACTGAGGCAAAAAATAATCTATTTTCAAAATTTTTCAGATTTGGAAATATCTGACTTTGTAAACCGAACCCCAAGCCTAAACCAGAGGACACCTGGTCAGCTGCTGTCTCTCACATCTCATTTGTCTTTTGGCTCTGGTGGTGGGGACAGCACACACCAATCTCTCATGTCTGCTGATGCCTGTGAGAACCTTCTTGATGCACTTAAAGAGACTAGTAGGATATTATTGCTTCATTTCAACATATTTTAATAATATTTATAATGTTAGTATTATAAGTGTTCTCTTGCAGGTAAGTTAAGGAACGCATTTGATGGTGTCAGTGGATTGGAGAACTCCCCATTACTGGATCATTCGCAAATGTCGGGTATACACCCTTTTATGAGTGCTGATAGCATACACTTGGAAGATGTAAGTACTTTCCCTAGACTAAAAGGAGGATGTTTCCTATATTCATACCACAATCATTTTTATTTTCATGTAGTAGTAGATGAAAGTATCTATCAACAGTCTATGCCATGATCTATGCCATCTATGGCACATTGGATGTGTTATATATAACAACAACAGAAACAGCCAAATATCAATATCACAATGCAATACTTTTAATTGTTGCCATCACAGTGGTCTTGGTTGACAGCTATATAAATTATGCATGGCTATAAATGTTGGGATGGGCAAGCAATGCGTCACAGGTGACATATATATATAGTCATAAAAAATATTTTGCAGTCTCAAGATTCAGGATCCTACCACACATGTGAAAGCTCCAAAAATAGTAGCAACTCCAGGAGTAACAAGTCGACAGATCCAAGCAGCAATGGTTCCTCAGTGGGTGAATCAACAATATTCTCTGAATCTCAACACGATCAATCAACATCTCCATTGTGCAGGGGACACTCATTAAAGAGAATACCTAGGTGAACCAGGGTTTTATTAAATTTACACTATATTTTTAATGTCGCAATACTGGCCCGTAATGAATTTGCAATTACCAAATTTTTTTTGTAAAACAAGTGTTATATTGTTTTTATTGTAATAATGCTTCAAATATAATCCGAAATTCTAAATTTTATGCCTTAACTCATACCAATATTCGTTAAAATTTAATGGTCACACTATTCATTGCATCTAGGACCTTCAATATCTGTGAATTAAATTTTATAAAATTTCATTTACATCTTTAATAAACGAATTATTTAATGTACAACCACTTTCTAGTTACAGTCTTCTTGTATGTATATGTTACTAACTATAGGTATTAGGATTAAAGCAAGATAAAAATCATGTTCAAATTTCATTGTTTCTCTGCAGTTTCAGAGCCAAAAAAAGAAAGCGGATATTGGATTGTGATGGCGATACGCCTACAGGTGTGACCAGTTTATTAGAGTCGAAGGAGAACCACAGTGGACTCACACAGGAGATCATGGCTCTAGAGCTCAGTCAAAACACTCCCAAACGTATGGCCATACATCCTACACCTGATAAACGCAAGAACCCTATAAAAGGCGTATTAAAGAAACGGTATGTACAGAACTAACTGTCTTTTATCGAATATCGCTGAAATGATTTAGTAAAGTTTTTGCTATGCATAAAAACTTACAACTTTGCGATTTTAGAATTTTAGTATAGATTTCGAATTCTTGCAGAGTAGGTCATAAAATAATTATTGCTTTTGATTTCATTAAGAGTGAATATTAGCACATTTAATTTGATTTAGGCATCACATGACAAATATAGTAGACGCCAATTATATCAATATTGTTGTGTGTCTTTATTTGTGTGCTCTTTCCAGATGGGTGTCCCAAAACGACAGCCACCATTTTAATGTCGGAGTGATATTCTCGACTCCCGTATCGAATAATAAATCGCCAGAAACGAAGAAGCGACTAAAGGAAACTCGTTTCAACCTGCCCAAAGATGACCAACCGGCGTCTGGTATCAAAGAAAAAACGATTATGTTTAGTAAACATATTTCCACTAGTTTAGAAATATTTCCTACGAGGCGGCTAAGCAGGGTAAGAAGCCTCTTATTTTTAACTTGAGCAATTTTACCACACACAATTTTAGCTTGCCTTTTGGCTTAACACAGCTGTGTCGGAAGAAAATAGATTTTTGGCCAACTTTTTTGTAATTTTTCAGTATGTATAATCTTCTGGCTATATCTAATATTCTCTCTTCAGGGTGAAGGTAGTAAATCCCCAACGGAGCTATGTAAGACACCATTGGCTGCAGCGCAAACACCATATCGAACGCCCAAGAGTGTGAGGCGCGGGAATCTTATTTCAGACCAAAGAATTATAGGCACACCCGACTATTTGGCGCCGGAGTTGCTTACCAAGTAAGTTCTGGTAGAATATGCAGTTTTATTTAGTTTACTAGTGTGTCGCCTGAGCTTCATATGCGAGAACCAACCTAAGGAATTCTGCGTCCGAGTCCTTACTTTAAAAAAAACTTGTAATGACTAAGGTACAAGGCCTAAGTAAGCCGTACCGCTAGAACTATGTATTGCCATGCGAAAATTACCCTAAGGTGGGCAGCTTAGTTACACAGCCGCGGACTGGACAAAAGTCTGATAAGTTCTTCCAAGATTAGCCTAAATTATTATTTTCAGGAAGGGTCACGGTCCTGCAGTCGATTGGTGGGCTCTAGGCGTGTGTCTCTACGAGTTCATGACGGGTGTGCCCCCTTTCAATGATGAGACACCTCAAGCAGTCTTTAAAAATATCTTGTCCAGAAGTGAGTACATATATGTTATGTCTTTGTTGGTATTAGGTACCTACATGTCTCAAGGTGTTTCTGCGATCGCCTCAAAGGCCAAGCCACAGAAAATAAAATAAAAAAGAATGACCTTTGCTTATATTTTTTTCCAAACTAGGTGTCGCTTGTTCTCATGCATTGTCAAGGTATGAGTGTTTGACTTGTTTCCTTGTATCCAATACGGAATGATGGCATAGACGGGACTTTTTTCATGCGGCTACAACGCATTAATATAAATCACGTTAGCGACTAAGAAGCGTTTGGTGATTTGACTGATATCTGACGCGTGGCTTATGTAAGCGCATGTGCGATTTCCATTAATCACTTAGTCTGTGATACACCCTCTTCTTAATTCGGAACCATCATTTAATTATTATCGGCCGCGTCATTAGCCTGCCTCGGCTTCGCCCAAGCGCTATCATCTGACATTTACCAGATACATAGTCAATATAGATGGACTATATGTGTTTGTCTGGCGATAACTATGATGTATACACTATAGATATAGAATGGCCTGAAGACGACGAGGCTTTGTCAGCGGAAGCCGTTGGCGCGATTGAGGCGCTGCTGACCATGGAGCCGGCGGAGCGGCCGGCCGCGCGGCACGTGCGCGCCATGCCGCTGTTCCGCCGCGTCGACTGGGACAACCAGCTAAACGCGGAACCGCCTTTTATACCTACACCCGATGACCTTCACGACACTGGCTACTTTCAAGGTAAGAAATGTAACCTAAGGGTGGGCACATATCTTGCAATGGGTGAAGTGGGGGCTAAATCATAGAGCGGTTCAGGTTTTATGAAATTGGGGCGGATACACACATATATTTATTTATTTTTTATTTATTTTATTACATTATAGGCAAGTATTTGATCTCAATCTCACCTGATGGTAAGTGACGATGAGATCTATGATGGAGCATACTTGCCTAGGTAGGAAGGCGGCAGTAGATCGAGACGCAACTGATCTGACCCGCCATCCATGAATGGCAACACCGAACATCATGCCGGAACACGGCTAGGCCGCTTGGCGACATGGCTTTGTTCAGTGGGTGGTGACTAGCCACGGCCGAAGCCTACCACCAGTAGAGTTGTCACCTGGTTGGCACCACCCAGGGTCACGTGTAGGGTATCTCGAGGGTACTTAATTCTCCTACGGACGAAGGTGACTCGACCCCGATATATAGTTATATATAGTCCCATAGGTTTGAATTTAGAAGTACATCTCACATTTACTCAGCTAATCCCAAAACACAACTGCCAACTTCTTATAGGAATTAATTTTCTTTGTTTCAGCTCGAAATATCCTACAACAACTCCACGTGTCCAACTTCGACATGTAATTAAAGGTAGGTTTTTTATTGTCAAATAGTCAAATGCTAAATAGTGACACTTTAATTAGGGTTCCCACTATTTTATATTATAATAACAATTATGTATAATGAATTCTGTTTGAAAGACTGATTTATAACGTGGGTGATAGTACTGTATTCAATGTTAGTCAATTTGTGTAGTAGGTATACATACAATTTTAAAATAAACAACAATTATGAAATATGTTAAAATTTTATTTAATTTAGAACCTTAAATATAAGTGGCATAATTTCCATAATGTAAATGCATACCAACCAATTGAGAAAAGCAAGGCGCGGTTGTTTTTCTCAAAGTAATTGATAGTGGAAAATTATTCATGGAATAATTATTGAATTTTGCATGTGGATTGTCGTTTCGGTTCATATTACTATCACTTGGAGTTCTTCTGGATCCAAGGCAGGAAATGGGTGACGCGTGTGTAGACACCTGGGTACTGGCCTTTGCCGCAGCCGATGCCCCACGAGACGATTCCCACCTGCGTCCAGCGACCACTCTCTGGTACCATGAGTGGACCACCGCTGTCACCCTGTGGAAGTGAATTAGAACTTTATTTATTTTTAAATTCGATACATGTGAGGGAGCTGCGTTCGCTGGCTGATGTAGTAGAACACCACATACGCAGTTCTTACTTACACTACAAGAATCCATGCTGGCTTTGCCGGCGCAAAGCATGTGCTCCACAATGCCCCCTGGCGCCGCTGTGCCATACTTCAGGCGACACTCCGAGTTCGTCCAGACTGGAATCGATACCTCCTGGAGAACTGATGGTTGAGTTCCACCTAGAAGAAGTTTGATAATCGGATAGTGATTCCAATTATGAATATGCGGTAAAAACTTACTTAACAATGAAAGAAAACTGTTTAAAGGGTCATCCACTTACCCTCACGCAAACTTCCCCATCCGATGACCGTGGCAACTTTGTTCTCGTATTGACCGCGTCCGCTCGGCATACAAATGGGGCGAATGTTCTTTGTGAATGATACCGGTTGGTCCAGTGTCAGGACTGAGACGTCATTGTACTATGAAACGAAGTTGTTTAATTAGTATTCGAATCGTATTAGACTTGATTATAATGGTTCGGCCACATCTGCGTTAACGTTAGTGTTAATGTCAAGGCCTATATACGCCTTAGGGCACTAAATTACCACGGTAAACGCTTGGCTACATTAATGTAGTTCTGCTCTTATAGCTTAATGTCTAAAGTCAAATTAATGTCTTAAATGTTTGTCCAAATCTGCTTAGCGACATTAATAAGGCACCAATTAGCGCACTAAGCTACAGGTGTGGCCGAGCCATGAGGAATGGGTTTCTTACCAAAGTGCGCATATCAAAACCTCGATGTCTGACTACCCTTTTAATTTTCCTCTCAATGTGTTGAGTCTCCGTGTTGGTTCGGATGTTGTAGTCGCCAAGTCTTGCCGTCAAACGTGCCACATCCCACGAAGTCATACTGTGAAAATAATGGTTGATAACATTCATGATTCGCGCTGGCAAAATTCAAGTCTTCACTAGTTTTTTTATCTTTATATCATCAATCGCTTTCTGATGGAATCATCTTGATGAACGTTCCTTAAGTTTCGCTGGGTTTAATAGTAATGGTTTTCGTTCTACTCACTGGGCGACGCAATGTGCCGCGGAGAGGACATGCCTGTCGTCCATGAGCGACCCGCCGCAGAACTGACGGCCGGCGTTGAACAGCGCCACAATCCACGGCCACTCGTTCAGCTCGGCGTTGTGACCGCCCACTATGCGCTCTTCATCTTGATTCTCATACGTCTGTTATGTAGGAGTATCCAATTAATACTATACATGAATTTTAAGTATAGCATTGGCCATGTTAGCTTAAAAATCATTGACCGAGGTCGTTGTTGAAGACATATCCGACAAAGCCCCGTAATGCCATCTTAGAATTGACAGGATACCGTAAATGTTTAACAGTTAGAAATCAAACTTTCTTTTATATTGGCTCCTATTTGAAGATATTAAGAACATCGAATGCCATTAAATATCTACCGGTAGGTTTGGTACATAATTACCTGGGGTCCATTCTTTTTGCCGCATGAACCATCCACAGAGGGTTGGGCCGGTGCGCTCGGTACTGTGGGCTGCGCCGGGGCCCATGTCTGATCAAAATAAGTGTTATATTGAATATCGTCCTCCCATGACCATGGTTGCTGTAAAGCAGCCGAAACGTCGGGAACGTACAAACATAATATACACGCGATAAAATCTGTAAAATTATTTTTATTTCAGTCATATTGGAGATAAATACTATGAGTTAAACATACAATTTTTTTATAAACCAACCTGTTTGGTAGTGCTTGCCGGTTTTGTCGCCCAAGTCGTCTGGGTGACAGGGTATCCAGGTGGTTTGGTAGTAACACCTGCAACTGATAATGATACACACTTGTATTTAAGAAATTGTTAGTGATATTAAGTTGGTAGTGTGGTACTTAAGTATAGGTGGAATTCTTACCCAGGGACGGGGGATGCGTAGGCGCAGCATGATTTGGTGGGTGAGTGGGGAGCGGAGGGATTGTTGGTGGCCACACCGCAGGGATCTGACGGTAGTTTTGATCACCGTACGACCATCGCGACAGTGCCGATACTACGCCACCTGAAACGCTGATTTATTTTTATTAAAACATAGTTATGCAGACAATTGACGATTATATGATAGTGTTTCAAGGCTTACCCTGCAAATGCTGGTGGTAAATGAACTGGAATGGCTTGTGGTAAGATGCCTAGTCGTTGAACGTCGGGTTCTTGTTGCGGAGGAGTGTCCACAGGCTCAGTACAACATACTCCGAATACCTAGCGAAATATAATATTGAAAACAATCGCAACTACAACATTGCGATAGTCTAATACGCCGATGTTATCAATAACATCGGCGTATTAGACCATACGCACCTCCATATTATCTTCGCTAACATAACTGCACGTGTCGTAGTGGCCCATCGCCCATCCGTCCCAGCGGTTCAGGTCAGCCACTTTAAGCAACGGGTAGCAGTCGCGGAAACTCTTGCAGGTCCCCCTCTTACCCATAGTCGTTTCGCAATCCGTGCCGAATGCACCTTCCGTGGGCTGTAAGAATAAAGAGGAGAGCTATATAAACTCCATGAAAGGAACTTTGATATCACTTCAATTCAAGACCATATTTTTATGACATATTCACAAAGAATTTTGCATTTACGCCAAATTGCGTTCATTCGCACTCATTATCCACCTCTAGTAAAAACTTGATCCTAAATTTTTGGGAGTAATATTTAACAAGTAAAAAGTACTTAATGCGTCCTTACTGTTAAGTACAATGGTACTTATCAAATGATTGAATCTACAAAAGGAGAGATGACAGGTAAAAAACTTGAATTTAGTCGTATGTCATACCTGTCCGAGACGTAATAGCAAATGCTGTTTTGCATTGCGCGTAGAGTTCGCCGTGTCGCGTTTTACTCGTCCCACGTAAGCTGAGGATAAAAAAGGTATGTTATTATGAGAAATGACGATATTTTTAATATACATATTATAGTAGGATTCATTTGTTGCATTCAATGTTTTATTTATTCATCCGAAACCAACTTATAACGGCAATGTAGTTCACCGGAGCGTATATATTTACATACTGGTCACAACTTACTAGGTAGGTATATTGGACCACCTATTTTATTTTAGCGTTTATCGTTCTTCTTTAGGTTAGCAATCGGCTGCAAAGTAGTAGTCGAGCATTTCTTGATTTTTATTATAAAAATATATGTATCCCTGATAATGATGATGTCGATGACGATGATCATGATGGAATGAATCCCCTATCTCTATCAGTAATGCTGTGGCTACTTTAATCAAAATTTACCGGACATCTTGGGAGAACTTGAAAAGTCAAGTTATACTATTTTAATTAAATTTCCTCCACTCGTGCACCTTTATGAACTACAATGGTTAATATCCCACTAATATTACGCATTATTTATCAAAGAAACGCATTTTTGTAAAATTTAACTAAATTGACAACGTCACTCTTCAAGTACCCGCCAAAAATTCCGCGTTTATCATTGCTGTGTACCTAGGACACCAGAGGAGTAGAGGTGTAGGTACGAGAGACTTGTTTTCAAACGCCAATTATTTTTCAATGTCATGGAACTTTTCAGCTCAGTTAAGATTATATTTTTTTATTGATTTAAATTAATTATACAGTAATTTATGCAAAGCATTCAATGGGCATCTCAATTAGGTTACACATCAATTAACTTGTTTTGATCTGCTACTAATATAACTTGGCAAACGAATAACGGTTCACTCAAACAACTCCAATTCGCAAGTACCGTATTATTAAGTGTGATGTATATTTCATTTAAAAACTCGACATGCCTTATGACAGGTGTACTACATCAAGTATTTAACTGTTCTTGCTATACAACGTTCTTGTATCAATGTGACGCGGGCGCCGCGTTTGAAATGTCTTTATATTCGAACTTGCCTACTTACTCCTATAAGGACCTCGTTTTTCATTGCTTTATTTTTTTTTTTCAACCCAATTGTTTTTATACATCTCGCATGCATTTAATTTCTGCGGCTCGACCAAAGTATCGAAGAGATTGGTAGGTTTCTGCCTATGGTACCTACAGTACCTTTTTGACATTTTATTATGTTTGGTTATAATAACCGTATCATTCAAGATTAATGGCTGTAAACTTGGGTATTTCAATTGCGATATCGTAAACAAGGAATTGATATTCTAATGGCGATCCGAGAGCACTCAGCCCGTGTACGACGACGCACCGAACTTGTCGTAAACATGCATGTGATTTATTACGGATTGCTGCATAACGGTTTCCGTTATATTCAAATCTTTTCACTGGAATCCAGAATGCCTTGTGTAGCATGCTAACAATGTAGCTGACCTAAAAAAATACCTACATGCCAAATTATTTGTCAACAAAATCCAACAAACATAAGTAATTTAAAATTTTGCTTAGGTTTCGTAGTACCTATGATCTTCTAAAGGAAAATGCATTTTGGATTGTACATAATATGGGTGGATAAGACAATTGAAACTCCCATAAACGGAATGATAGCTGAAGAGATAGCCACTTAAGCAAGATAAATTGCTCGGTGTACGCGTGAACAAGCGTCCTTAAAGATGTTGGGAGCACGACTTACTACCGACAGATCTAAATAATTATAAGTACCTGATTTCTTGAGATACCTTAATGAAAATTACGACCTTTAAAGGTTCCTAGATTTAATACAAAAAATCCACTTTGCATGTGTTACATGAGTAACAATGAAATTTAAGCTTTAAAATAAGGCGTAAAGGCAGGCTTTTCGTTTGAAAGCACAACGATAATCCGATTGCAACGTTTTTAAATAGCTTGCGGTGGTATGCCGCCTGACGCGATGCCTTGAACTTGATACTGATTGTAAGTGATTTTCCCCTACTGGGCCAAGTTGCGTTGAATATAAATGAGAAGCCATAGACTTTAACAAATGCAGGCACTCCTAGAGTTGGTATTTGAGGTACACATTACCAAATAATGGACCGTAATTTCACGGTTAATTTAAATAATCATGATAAACAATGTTTGTTCGGCTGCACTACAATAACGACATTGGCATCTGGATTCCGGGTTCAGGCATCTAACTCGAGGAAATGTCAGCGGCGTCATCCCGCTTCAATCTCTAGTCGCCGATCTAATTGATGTCCTCGTACCTATCGGGCCACAAAAAGCGTAACAACCGATCTGTGGAATGGACAATGCTGATGGATGTGATCGACTATGGACGTGTGGGCGGATAACAATTTGCATTGAATCAGTCCCATAAGTATTTCCGAATTGCCCACGTGTTTAAAACCGTCGGCGGGTTAACGACTAATGTCTTTGTCGTTATTAAATTTGTGTAGAGGTATAATTCGATTATTCTCCGAAAAAAACACCTTCGTTGAAGTCAACGACCTTTATGTTTACCGGCATTTGATATGTTTATATTTAGATACAAATTAATACTTTTATGCGTATTTATTTCCTGTATAGTTTTCACACTGGTCGAATATCTTGTTTGCAAATTTTAACTTTCTCTAGCCTCAAAACCTCATACCAACACGTGTCGTGTATTGTTTGGGTCCTCGCAAACAGTACACGCACTCTTTCTTAGTATAGCACGTGTGTAAACCTTACTGACCCGGTCTAATATAAAATAATAAGGTAATTGTGCATTTTTAACAAACACTTAAGTAGGTACTCATTGAAATACGCATACAAAAGCTCATGTTAATCACTAGTAAAGTAAAGATACCATAATTTCAGAGTATTAAGGTAGGTAAGTATTTTTATTTTTGATAAATTGCTAGTACTTATCTGCTTATATCTAATCTGTATTATATTTTGTATAAATAAAATAAAAAGTACGTACTGAAAATGTTGGCTTACCATTTATAATAACTGCATCCTCAGTATAAAAAGCCCCGTCCTTCTCCGAGAATCCATTGGGAACATCTTCCGAGTCACTCCCGTAGGTGGTCGCAAGAAGTCCCACGCAAATAATTACTAGTTTTAGCCCTATTAACATTTTATCCTCTTTACAATTACGACATTCACTACGAATGGGATGTACAGAATTCTAAAGCGAAAGCTAATTGGCGAGTGCGCGTCGCGTGATGTGCAGCCCGCAAGGAGTCGCTTTGCAAAATGCTTCGAGCTCTTGCCTCCGCGCCTTTTTAATAATTTTGCACTCACGCTCTACATTATTAGGATAAAAAGATAACAGAGCTTTTTCTCCTTTTGTTGTGGCCTGACATTTGCCGCCGATACAAACGAGCTTTTATAAAATATGACAACCATTTCGTTCGGCACGCCCGAAAAGCCATATTCGATTGATGGTGTTTATTTTTCCAGCGTTCACACGACGCCGTAATATATAACAAAGAGTTACATTCGAGATCAACGAACTTCATTAGGTACCTAACCACAATTTAATCACTGAGAACAAAGCAATACTGAATGGTGCTCGAATAACGACATGTAAACGTTGACATATTAGCGACTATTGTGCTTATAAAATAAAACCAACGATTACGAACATAGCTGGTCGGACGATGATGGATTTAATTTGGATCCTTGTGTTTATTTTGAACAATATTGATTAAGGTGGAAGCTCAGGGTCAGGGCGCGAAATTCAAAATGTCAATGGTTTTTATTATTTACGAAAAATTTGGACATCTCTACGATGTAATTTAGTGTTTTGCGATATTAGCATTCTACATTGGATGTCTCGATGTATTAAGTTTGTTTAAAAAAGTACCTAAAGCGATACAACACCATTAAGTTAGTAAAAGTAGCGGTTTTTACAAACCTTATGGTATTGTATCGGATTAGGTTCCTTTTTAAGCAAACTTAATACATCGAGACATCCAATGCAGAATGTTAATATCGCAAAACATTAAATTACATCGTAAAAATGTGCAAATTTTTCGTAAAAAAATAAAAACCATTGACATTTTGAATTTCGCGCCCTGACCCTGAGCTTCCCCCTTAATATTGTGTTCGGCAGTGAAGTTAATTGGGTAGGTACGTGCAAGAATATAAAGGGCTTATAAAAACCAGTGCGGCTGATATATATCCAATGATTCAATTGAACTTTGCGTGCATAAAAAACACAAAGTACCTGGTTTTATAGCCTATTTATAGTTTAAATACGCATTACGCTCTTTTTTCATAAATACGTATCGAACTACTATGGAAACGCGCAGTTCCGATCGCAAGAAATGAATTTTAGGAACTTTAAAAAGATTTCTTGTTTTTATTACAATAGCAGATAAGGCTAAAACAGTAGACACTTATCCGTTGACGAGGAGTCCAAAAAGCCGACATAATGTTTGTGGGCAACCCTTATTTTTGTGTAACCTTTCCTGTTAATGACTTTGGTGGAGTCAACGTAAGTTATGGCTATACGCAATTTATTGGTATTTACATGTATAAATAGTGTTTGTAACTATCTCTAAATATACAAGTGCGTGTGAATACAAAACTGCGAAGGAAGCATACTATTATTCTGCATTTGAACGTTTAGAAGTTTTTTGATTTATATGAATGAGTTCGCCATAAGAAATACATATTACGTGCACTGAGCTTAGATGAGTAGTTTCCATAAAAACAATAAAAAATGAAATGGTTGGTGGCCTCGGTGGATTCGTCCAAACACTGCCAACCTTATTAGATTTATTATTCTGCTGACAAATACCTAAGTATATGTATTTTTTAAATATACCTCTCCCGACGAACACACCAACTATACGGTCGCACACTAAGCAACGCTTGTATTATGGGCACTGTAGGTACAATGGACTGAGGGCGAACTCAGTATATAATACTTATACAGATATTAACTTACTCCGGTAGAAATATTCGTGCTCATTACACAGAGTTTGTCCCTACAAGGTTCGAAACCCGGAATGCTTGGAACAGAAAGCAGGGTCACTACCAACTGCTTTAGTCATGGAGTTAATAGTGCTCTTACACACATCAACGAGCAGAATTAAAGGATGCGGAAAGTTGATAGGTGAACGCTAAAATGAATCGACGCAGCATATAATACATAAATATACTTATGTGTTTTTGGCTAGCTCACATGACTTATGCACAAGATCCGAATATCGATACGACATTTCATGTCTTGGGCTGAACAAGCACGACAATTAGATTTAAAGAGAACGACATTAGCGTCGTATTAATCTTTAAATGCCCCGTTATCTCATTGATCGTTATCTGGAGTGCTGTGCTAAAATACAATGCGGATCGACAGTGGTGACATTTCACTAACATACACATTTTATAGAGCACTGTTTTGTGCGAATGACTTGCGGGGCGCGCAGGGCGGATGGGGACGAATAATAATTTGAAAACTTATTAAAAGTGGTCAGGTATAAAGTGTTAACGACTTGGGACGATGCAAAGCGATTATCCAGGTATAATATGTTACGATATAATTTAGGTCTTTGGCCGTATTTTAGGGCTCAAAACCTGGGAATGAAGTCGTTATTTTTTAAATGTATACCTATCAGCTTTAGTTGAAAACATAAAAAAATGTTGTACTAATGTTAACGATGTAGAGACGTTCTGATAATCGATCTCTAACTGATTGATAACTAACTGTATACAAGAGTCATATTTCATCCGTTGTCCGTGTTCCGTCCGTTGCAAACAAACCGCTCAGTTTTCGAAATACTTTAATCGCTAGAAATATGTAAGTAATAGGTATAGTTAAATGAAGAGCTAGATTCATTACTTTATTTTGTATAATATACCGGGAGGATTTTTTTGTTTACAACGGCGCTTAGGTTGTATATAATAGTTCTAGGTCATATGAATGAGTAGATAGGTACCAGGAACGGCAATATCTACCATGTAGAGGCAATTTTCAAAATTATCGTAAGTACCGAGGATTTGAAGGATTTATACATAATATTATTCTCGACGTAAGTGGAGCAAGCGCGAAGAATTATTAATTACACTTATAAGTCATTATCAGATTTACCTTATAGTACATAGAACCCTTGCAGGACAATAAGAGGCGCGGTTTTTATGAACATGCAGAAGAATTCTCTATTTCTCGGTATTTGAAAAAGTCAATTTCATTGCCGTCGATGCCGGAGGCTGACGCGACGCGACGCTGACGCCTAGCGCCGCTACTGTTTAAAAGTATCGTGTAGGGATTGTTATGATTCTCTCTTACTTTACTCTAAAGTTGGATAGGTAATTTCATGCAGATGACTTTTAAGTCGACATCTTATAAAGTTATATTAACTACATTACAAACAAAGATAATGCTTAAAGGCGAGAGATCGTCAACCTTTGCAATAGGATGTAATCGACATCTGTCAATCTAATGAATGTTGTATGTAGCGCTACATAGCGCGGGTGCCTATGTAGTAGTGATGTGTAGGTAGGTATTTTGTACCAGACACATCGTTTAATGTTGCTACACTTATGTGTGCTATGAACGTCGACCGTTATAATAATCACGAGCATTTTAGAACAGTGTACTTTAGGTAGGCACAACCTACTCGTATCTAAGCCTAATAACAGCTAAGTAGTTTTTATGTGGGAAGGTGTAATTTATACCCGGATGTTCCCGGACGTAATGGCGAAACAATATGCGTTCCTTGTTTACCGTTTCGGTAACGTTTTGTCTGCCATCTCTCTCACACTAGAGGTGTGCTAAATAAGTATGAAAGTGACAGCATGTTTTCTCGATGACGTTACAATTACATTAAATTCCTGCTTACGCTACAGAACCCTAAAAGCACAATAATAATAATTAGGTCATAGGTCCTGTTTTACATTCTATTTTATAAATATTTATATATCTAGTAGGGTATAGATAGGTTTCCCTGGTATAGTAAAAACGAAAGTCCACGCGAGCACTGCTGGTAGCACGCAAGCGCGGGCACTGCTGGTAGGTTAGGTTAGGTTAGCTATACCTGATAAGCTTATAATAATTTAAAATCTATAAAACATAATAAACATAAGCACACACACCTAATATAATACTTATACTTAGTTATTTTATTGTAATTTGTTACCAAAAAATACCCTACATAAATTGTGTTAATTATGTGGGCAAGTCATAATGCCAAAGAAATCTTACTTATGTGTGCATTTTTATGGCCGGCTTTTTCAAAAAAAGGAGGAGATTCTCGATTGAATTGTTTTTTTTTAATGTTGGTTACCTCAGAACTCCATCATTAATAAACCGATATGATTTTTTTTTATTTGACAGGATATACTTTCAATTTAGTCCAATTTTTAACAAAATCTAGTTGTGATAACACAATTTTTAGTTTTGTGACGACGGTTTTTTGTATGAGGTAGATAGGTGCTTGTGTACTTGGATGTTATGAGTCAATTACTTATCTCTTATCGGTAGGATTTTGTACCATTATACCATTATACCAATACTTACCCACACTGAACTAGTCAAATAGTATTGGCGTTAATAGCTGTCCAACCCCCCCCCCCCCCCCCCCGCCCTTCCCACCTTGTTGACGCCTGGGCAAAATTTATTACAATACCGTACCTCAATTACCAAAACGCCTGTTCAAATATTAACAATTATCAGTCACATATGAAACTGCGGCTATTCAAGTTTGTGCAGGCGCAACGCAAACTTTAATTCTCCCACTGTTTCAAGACTTTTATCTCAGAAAATATGCCTTTACTTGACGCTTCCCAAGACGTACTCTTAGCCTACCCAAAGCATTTTGGATAATTAGCCATCAGCGTTATATAATATGCATTGAAACTTTTGTCAGTATGTTACTTGAACAATAATTATGAAATATAAGTAGTACTTATGTTAAGTAATCGACCGACTGAGCGGTGGTAGTAGGGGTAGTCAATGAGGCCAGATATTAATTGCCTTATAAAAATATCGTCGTCCGCCAAAGAAGGGTTGACTAGGGGCTTATCACGAACTTTTTTTATAGGTGTATCGAACTGCTGGATGCTGGAAACTTCTAACTCAATATTAAATAGGTATGTACTTATTCTAATAAAATAAAAAATCCTTATGGTTCGGCTACATCTCGGTTAACGTTCGTGTTAATGTCAATATACGCCTTAATTAAGGCATAAAAAATTACCACGTTAACGCTTGGCTACATTAATGTAGTTCAGCCAAAACCGGTTAATGTTTAACGTCATTGGTAATGACGGTAGTAAATTAATGTGTTGAAGTGTTGGCCACATCTGCTTAGTGACATTATTAAGGCACTAATTAGTCCAATAAGCCACAGGTGTGACCGTAGCATTACGTTGTCGGTCAAAATGACAACTGCACACTGAGACAAAGGATTATCTGCGACACTGCTACACAGTTTGATAACTTTGCAGATGTCAACGTTTTTTCGTTAATGTCCTGTATGTGTTGTTCCTAATAAATTAATTAAATTTATTATTATCTTTATGTCTCTCACCACACGGGCTATACCTGGATATTTGAAGGGCTTGCGCGGGGACAAGGGTCCAACACGCAGAGGCCCTTTTTGAGAATTTTAATGATATGTTAGCCACTTGCTGGGGTCAAAATAATAGCATAAACAGCGAATTATATTATTATTATCTAGCGGGAACTGTGATTACATGTTTAAGGTCGAGAAGTGAGCTCCCTGGAAATAAGAGCTCATTCATAATACGTATTATTTATTTTAAAACCAACGAACAAAAGACGTGCTCAGAGTTCACGAATAAGGATAGACGGCGCATAAAATTTCTGAGTGACAATCGCTAAAGGAATACCAAATAGCAAAACCAGTATCGTGCTTGGATAGTATTTTGAACTATTTAACGAATCAATAAAGTATTATACAAATTAAATAACTTGTGAAGGTCAAACGCGCGCGCATCCGGTCGTGGCTCTAAAAACACTGCGCCTGAAATGGTATTCCTTTAGCGGTCGTTACTAAGGAAGGAGTGACCATGGAGAGTCCACGGTTTTAATTTTTTTTATTACATTATAGGCAAGTATTTGATCTCGATCTCACGTGATGGTAAGTGACGATGAGATCTACGATGGAGCATACTAGCCTAGAAAGTACCTGTTCACTCTCCACTCAAATCTATAAATAATCTGACAGAATCTTAGAGATTTGACGGACGAAATTTATCCGTGGATGGTGCATTCCGGCCTTAGTAGTTACGCCGTCTATCTTTATACTTGTACCTTGAGCCGTAATGTACAGTCATCACCAAACGTAATTGACGAGCGGTGAACACTCAGACTATTAAGCAAGTATCTGTACCTACTGATAAATGAGACGGAAAGCGTGGAAGAGAAAAGTTGAGAATGAGCTACATACATAAGTCAAATTAAAGAAAAGGTTGGTGTATTGTCGTAAACAGAAGTAAAAGTGCCTGCTGTGGATTCATGAGCTACCTATACCGACAAGAGTCATGTGATACCCAAGAATTGGGAAAAAAAATCTTACGTAGGTATATCATAATATGCTTATTCTTTTTTTTTTTTTTTTTTATTACATTATAGGCAAGTATTTGATCTCGATCTCACCTGATGGTAAGTGACGATGAGATCTACGATGGAGCATACTTGCCTAGGTAGGAAGGCGGCAGTAGATAAGAGACGCTACATTCACTAGGTACATGCAGCGCAACTGATCTGACCCGCCATCCATGAATGGCAACACCGAACATCATGCCGGAACACGGCTAGGCCGCTTGGCGACATGGCTTTGTTCAGTGGGTGGTGACTAGCCACGGCCGAAGCCTACCACCAGTAGAGTTGTCACCTGGTTGGCACCACCCAGGGTCACGTGTAGGGTATCTCGAGGGTACTTAATTCTCCTACGGACGAAGGTGACTCGACCCCACACAGGCAACTTGGAATATTCTATAACAGTGACAATTACAAGACTTCTCTATGTATCGTTTATTACTTTAATGCATTGATGTCTTAATAAATGAATTCGCTAGCTATTGTTGGTTGGTCTATTATTCTTTATGGGAGTTACATTTTGAAATATAAAATCACATTTACCTTAATATCTATGTAACCTTTTCTGGGCAGTCTATAATAGATATAGTTTAGTCACGGACTTGACAGAGTCACGTTTTTGCTTTGTTTTTATGACATGCATATGTAGCTTAGAATAAAATCATAATTATGAATTAACATGCTCTACGAACCTTAAATGGTGTATGAGTGTCAAGAAATTTTTATGTTTAATGTAATTAATATTTTTCGCAAAAACGTCGTAGATGTAAGAAGTATTCCTACGCAAGTACCTACCTATTCTAATCTCTAATTATCTACAAATGAGTAGATTTTTTTGTCATATACTTATAGGGTGAATTTTCGAAGTGTTCGTGGATGGCCAAACCCAAAAGGACTCTCGAGACCTGTTTTGGTGAGAACTAAAAGTGCATCATTAGATTTATGAAAATATAATATCCCTTGCCGGGAAGTGAACCTGTTGATTAAAAAAAAAACATCTGTTTTATTGCACCATCTTATAATGTCGCACATAAGGATCGAGTTCTGGGATTTAATGACAATTGTATAAGAAACAGGCCTGTATAAGAAATATCAATAAGTTCTATTATAACCCAACGTTTTTGTTTTTAAGTTGACAAGTACCTAGATATGATGATGGTGATGATAGATGACGATGGCGAAAATTGGAAATTTGTGACGTCACAAAAAACAAATGGTGTATTGTTAACATATAAACATATATACATTTTTTAATTTACTTACCGTAGAGTTCGTTTGAATGTTGATTAGGTACTTATTGATATTCATCCACGGTATTCTATTGATGTAAAAAAACGGGTATTTTTTCAAATTTAAAGACTCCAGTGGTGATTAGAATATCTGCGTAGAAATACTAGCACTGATTGTTAGGAATCTTAAAAGGATTAGCCACATAATGTTTATGAACGACTCAATTGGCGAAGTTGTAGTAGCCCTTTCTATACCGAATTATACCGAATTTCTAACCGAATGTCCGTGTTCGAATCCTTGTAGGGCTCTAAATGTAAATATAAAAAAAGATTACCTAAACTATTTCATTGCAGATAAGTAATGTTTAAAAGTCAGTTTGAAACAAGCCAGTTGGGGGTCTTTTAAGTTGGTTGTCATCCAGACCAAATAATATATTTAAAATCGGTCTCATAAACTACAATCAGGTCAGCCGATTTTTTAAAAGATAAAGTCTACAGAGTTTACCAATAAATATAGGCAGTAAATTCATCAAAACCTGTAGTGACATTGAGGCTGCTGAGTTGCTTTTGTGCAATCGGGTGTCGCACGCGCAGCCTAGCCGTGTGCCTTACATACGATGCCACAAGCTTGGCCGCAGTACTCGTCTCTTTGGTGATATTAATAGCATAATTTTACTAGACTTCATCTTAAATAATATATATACAATATGTTGATTTCGAAAAGGGTTTTGTTTATGGTGACGGTGCTCTGTGGCTGTTATGGAGACGTTGACATAAGTAAGTTAACTTTTTTTTATACATTCAAACATAGATCATGCATTCAAAAACATATTATATTTTTCTCTTTAGTACACTTTTTTTTTTTTACCAAATCCTTATGCAACCCCTCGTATTATATCTGTAGGGGACAAGTTTCAAATCATCAATCATCCATTCATAGAAAACAGCTCAAATTCAAGAAAGATTTCAAGTTTGTGAATACCTCGATTAGCTCAATATTTTATTACCTATGCATTGTTTTGTTCTGTTGTATAATTACCTATTGTTATCTATTATCTATACTTTGCCGATCGCTCTAAAACCCCCAAAACTAAGAATTGAGGCGATAGTGAACCTTATTAACATAGTTATTGTTACTTTTCAAAACATCAATAAAGACCCTGAAATCTAAGAAATTTTAATGATGTAGATTTTGATAAACTTCATTCACGTTGAAATAAAACTAATCTTACGGATTTTATCGCGTTTATTGTAACAACAACTAAATATGAGGGTACCCCAGCTCAAACTTTGACACTAGGATATCAAACAACTCAGTTCTCCCTTAACCATGGTTCCTGTAAAGCAGCCGAAACGTAGGGAACCTAAGAACATACAATAAACGCGATAAAATCCGTAAGGTCCGTTTTATTTCAATGTGTAGTATTCGCGTAAATACAAGAAATCAACTTCATTCTCGGCTAATTATTATAGCGAAATAGTTTATATGGTCGTTAAGTGATTCGCATGAAACACTACCCCTAAAATCCAGAATTCTCGTTTGAGTGGAGACAATTACGAAGTACAATCGAGTAGCTAGAATAAGTACTTATATCAAGGAAATGGATTGGTCGTACGTAGTACGTATTTATAGACTGCTTAGGAACCCACATGATTACATACCTTAGCTTGTAATTATAGAGTACATATTATACTAATCGCCTATCATACTGTTAAACTTGTCACATTGTCAATTATCTTACCTATAGACTCTAACCGTTGTTTGTGTCCGGTGAAACATGTATTCTTCCATTAAGACCTGTAATAAAGGAGGTGGTAATTGAAGTGAAATCAACCCAATATCTTAATCTTCAATGGAAATAGAAAAAATGAGATGTAGGGCTGTCTCACAATAGTTTGATTAACCGTATCCAGAACTTATTTGATAGATTGGTCCATACAAATTTTGTCAAATAAGTTGTGTGACTATTGAAATGTCTAATAAAATGCCTTCATATATCTTAGAATATTTTGTCTGAGAGTATTTACGTCGTCTCTACTACTGTATCGATCGATACAGTAGAAGTAGGTAGGTACGATCGAACGTGTCTGCTAATTATTGTTCTGCTACGAAATTTATGAAAGCTTTGATCAATAGTTATTTTCGGTATTTAATGTTGTAAAAACTGATACTTTGCTATCTTCTGATCAGTGGCATGGTAAGTTCTTTTGCTATTGCACTTATTTATGTTTTTGAGGACTATCTACGATCTCCTCTCTCTCTCGCAATCATCTGGCTGAGTTGCATTCATTAGTCAAATTATACAAACACTCCCTGTGTATATATACGTACTGAATTTTCCACCCGTCAATATTTTTCGCTCACTACATACGATTTTTTTTATTCTGTTACAGAAAAATACTTTAAAGTATGCAACAGGAACTCCATAGATGTGAATGACTGCATGGTGGATGCTGTCCAGAGGGGTCTAGCAACAATGGCTAACGGCATCGAGGAGCTACGCACTCCTGGCGTCGACCCTTTCTACCAGAAAGATTACAATGTAGAATACAAAAATAATCAGGTAAGTTATCATCAGGCAGATTAAGAGTCTGCCTGATCTCATTCGGACGATATACCTAAGTAGATTTATCTATGTCAGCCAAGAGTACGATATACACGATGACACTTGACATTATATAATAATAATAGTCGTACTGACCGAATTTCGGTCACGTTGGCTAATGTCTACGAAGACTAGCCATCTGCGCAGGTGATATTATAGTGCATAAATGTGTGCGCAAGCACGGGTGCACTCTCACTTCCCTCACTCCCATAGTCCAATGGGAGAGCAATTCTATAGGGCCGGAGAGAGCGCAGAACCGACGGCTCTACGTGCTTTCCGCGAGGCACGAGCCACTCATAATCATGCTTGAAAATGAGATTTCGCACATGAAATCCAGATATCCCTGAGGTGCGAGCTGGGGTTTGAACCTACGACTTTCGTTACCAAGGCGAACGTTCTACCAACTTGGCTATCACTGCTTTTCATATATTCAGTCATATTTTTAAATATAACATTATATATTCAGTCCACAGATCGAAAGCGTTTAAAATTAGCCATTTATTCATTGCGTCTATGAGAAGGATTCCACTGCTTGGATACAACTTTCGCTATGTGGACTCAAAATTTTAAAAAAAACGAAATTCTACTTCCATACTAATTAATTGTCACTATCAGCTAGCATAGAGAAAGTTAATAGGTAGGTACCTAGTTGACCCAAAAGCTTGGAGCATACCTACCATATTACCTATTCTACGCGTGGAGATAAATTGGCTAATATATATAACTCGTATGCGACTTTTGTCATAAGGTGACTGTATACGTAGTAACATTTTACGTATTTGGGTCCATAAGGTGTTGGATTACTTGAGCATGCCTATATTACCAAGAAATTGCCTTGGGAATATTTTTTTGTTTTTTTTGTGTCTGCCTGCACCACAGCCGCAAAAAGACGGAAAAATGTGAGTATGACTCGCGCCTTGAAGGTTCCTACCGTTATTAAAATTGTATTTTTTTTACGTAACAAACCATGTATGTTACGTAAAAAAAATATCATAACGTTATGCCAAAAAAAAACGAATGAAAATATAATGTTTTTATTTTAGTTTGTATTCTTCATGTCAATATGATACTGTTTAGAGACAATACAGAATAATAAAAGCGCGTACCTATGTGCTTGGATGGTAACCTTCACTGAGCAATTAATTTAAGTATAATGAGGTTTTAAAGAACAAAACTTGATTGCATTGAAGGTCAACGCTGAAGGAAATTACTTTTAATTAACATAAAAATAGCATAATCTAATGTCTACAATTCTAAATAGTTACTGATTATACTGATAATATCGATGTTTTTATTGGCCTACTAAGCCGCCTCGCGAGTCGGGGTCGTCGCCTCGCTCAGTCAAGTCAGTAGCAAAGAGAAGGTACCTTGTAGGTAAATTGCACGCCCGAGGCAAATGTTCCCGCTGTCGCGCTATGAGCTCTACCGTTTATTACAACTTCGCTTGAAAGATCGAAATTGCGAAAACAATGCCGCGCCTTGCGATCGGTGAATGCTTATAAAACATGCATACAGCGTGCGGGCTGACAGCAAGGCAAATGACAATGGCAGCGCTCAGGCGAGGTAGTCCGAGCCATTGCCTCGGGCGTGATCAAGCCAGCGAGGCTGCGCAGTCGGTCTTGATCCAGCCATTTACTTTCCCATGTATACAGGGCCCCGAATCTGCTCTCTACATTATTTTCCTTTCATTCTGACAGTTACTATGCGGTTGCTGTTGGATTATGAATCGATTGTGTTAGCAGACTTGGGGCCCAGAAAGAATGAAAGGAAAATAATGTAGATTGTTTCAACAACTTATATTCTCACGATTGTTGAGCACGTGCCCCATGTAAACTAAAACAAACTATAGATCCCATGACACCAGGTACCTATATGTATAATATATTTTGATACTCTATCTTTGTTCATCTAGCTAGTTTGAAGAATATAAAACATACTTCTACTAGCTGTTACCCGCAACTTCGTCCGTGTGGTATTTAACAAAGTCACAACCGTTAGCAATAGCCCGCTCGCGCGTTCTGAGCCCGCGCCTGACCGGCAGCCATTGTGATATTAAGTCATTACATAAATTATGAAATATTACATTTTAGGCTCAACTGGCGGGGATAACTTACCAAGTGATAATTGATCAGTTATCGAGCGGGATGAAAAATGATTAAATTACTAAAATGACTATTAAAAAATAGGGGTTGGTGACAGTAGGGTGAAAATTTAGGGTAGGTAGTATGTATTTTTTAATGTCACATTATAAAAAAAATAGAAAATTGTCAAAAAAAAAATTTTGGGGTGGGCAACCCTTATCACTTAGGGGTATGAAAAATAGATAGTAGCCGATTCTCAGACCTACTGAATATGCATATCAAATTTCATAAAAATCGGTCAAGCCGTTTCGGAGGAGTATGGTAACTAACATTGTAACACGAGAATTTTATATATATAGAGATATAGAGATAATACTTAGGTACCTTTAGTTACTTATTACTTATGTATATGAATCTGCATAATAATTATAAACCTATAGTACACATTAGTCCCTTTACTGACAAAGAGGTATAGTAATGCTGCCAGTGTCCTTCATGAATCAATACCTGGTGAGTAGTCGGGCCGCCCACGTAACCGAGTGGTTCCGGGTTTGATCCCTACTCTGGCCATTGAACTATTGACGTAAATCCACCACTGGCATGACCTTTAGCGTAGTTGAAGGGGCTTACAAACAACATTACTATTAATGTATTTATCGCAAATCACTAGTAGGTATCTTTTAAATAAAAACCTGCTTTTGACCAATTTACTGATGAGATATACTTACTGTGGGATACAAAACAAGTTATATAAAGTGATTAAAGCAAACAAGTAATTACCTAATTTAATTAGGTAGGTGGAGGAGTGAGTAATTAATTTAATTATAATGCATCTTCCTACTTGGGGTAGATATAAAATATGTTTTGAGAGTTTACATATAGGTACGTAAATTATTTAAACGAGACAGGAAACCTTGTGATTTCTTAATAAATAGGTACCTAAGCTTCCGATAATTGGATACATCGGTCGAAATGGGAACAAGATCACAACCTTCCAAGTCCAACTATGAACGTAATGAAGAGAATTAAACGCGAGGAAAAATCACACGAATAGCGACTAACTACCGACTTACTTATTACTTTGTCATTCTGACGTAACAAAACGCGGAATAATGTGAAATTTTACGTGGTGTGAAAATGTATCTATGGGATAGTAGGTTATAGCAGTAGTTAACTGGGTTATATCAACCATGCAACAAACACATTATATTATGAAATCAATCAACAATCGCAATCCCAAAATGTTATGTAATAAATTGAGAAAAAGTTTGTTAAGTTCTTACCTTTGTTTGTTCGCAGATAATCGCTAAAATGAACATGAAAAATATCTACGTAGAAGGGCTGAAGGCGGCCACAGTTCACGACGTCAGGTTGGTTTAAGGAAATTGGTGTACATAAACGTTAAACTGCTATAAAGTACATAAATATAATTATTTATGTGCGGTGTGTGATTACATAATTGTTCATATAAATATTATGTAATCAGGACAAGAAGTACTTCTTGTTCTGATTACATGATTAGTACCCGAGATAGAATTGATGAAACCGAGTTGAGACTGCAAAGCCTAGCGGACTTGCAACTACCTAGCGGAATACCTACTTACATAGTTGCAAATTCCTTATATAGGGTAGAATGCGGCCATTACCCAAACTCAATTCAAAAAAAGTTTTTCCCTAGTCACATCTCATCGCGTTGTCGAGTGGGACTAATTTAAAATGTGTTCAATGTTTCAGGCTTCGAGCGGATGATGATCGTTTCCATTTGGAAATAGATTTGTCGAATCCTCGCGTATTCGTAAAAGGAGATTACAGCGGCGGCGGACAATTCAATGCGCTGAAGATCGCTGCTGCGGGGACTTTTAACACAACTATGAGTTGGTATTTTATCCATTCCATGCTAGGCTTTGACCGCAGATACACATTTTATAAATAAATATTGCCAGAGCAACACACGAACTATACGGTCCCACACCAATCAGCGCTTGTATTATGGGCATCGTACAATGGACTGAGGGCGAACTCAGTATATAATACTTATTTTTTCTTTTTTTTACAGCCGACTTGGTGTGGACTTGGAAGTTGGACGGCGTGCCAGTCAAGAATGGCACTCAGACATACGTACGAATCAGAGACTTCTACATGAGGCCTGATGTTGGCAATATGGTCTCGTTGCTCACGAATGACAACCCTGAAACCAGGGAGTTAAGTAAGTGAACTGGTTGTTTTTCTTAGCGACGTTTAACACACATCTGCCTTCAGATTAAACTGAACATAAATATTTAGTGCATCGTCATCAGCTGAAAGCTCTCTAGGGGTCATCCATTAATCATATGCGGTCTACTTCTAGATACAGGCCACATAAGACTTCCAGTCGCGGTCTAAAGGTCATTGGTCCTCTTTGTGTGGCTTTCGACAGACGTAACATGCAGGTTTCCTCACGAGGTTAGCCTTCACCGTACCTACACCTACAACAAGTGATAATCATGTTTGAAAATAAGATTCGAACATGAAAATCGGAGAATCTCAGGGAGGCGACCGGGGTCTGAGCCTGCGCACCTTGTTTTCAAGGTGAGCGTTCTACCAACAAGGTTATCACTGCTTATTATTACATTATTTCAGCCAACCTTGGAACCAGGTTCTCTAATGAAAATTGGAGGACGTTATACCGCGAACTCCTGCCTTACGCCCAAGCAAACTGGAACAAACAGGGCGTTAAAATTGCAAACAGAATATTCTCGCAAGTGCCGTATGATCAAGTGTTCCCAACGGCATCATGATTTGAATAAATATTTCTTATATGCCCCTAAAACTTGTTTTATTAGTGTGGTACCTCTTGGGATCATTTTATTGTTACATGTTGAGCTGTCTGAGGTCCGTAGAGTCTGCTTATAATGTTAGTCTAAATCCTAGTAGGTCAACAAATGTATCTATTAATATCATATGCAGTGAAATCAAGTTCAGTAAAGAGCCAAGCCGTTTTGAAAAGAGCGGATTCTATAATCCGGGTGCGACATAGGTATACAGTATGAATTTTTCAAGTGTGCGTGGGTGGCCAAATACGCAACTATAGGGAATAGTTAAAAATGCTTAGAGGACTGATGAGACCGATTTGAAAAAAAATAAAAAAGCATTATTACATTTCTGAAAACTATGTTTCCGAAGCCGGAATTGAACCTATGGATTTCGAAAAAAAAACAACATGCTGTATTATTGCACCGTACGATAATGTCGCTAATATACGGCAAATAAACAACATACGGCAAACTACACAAAAATGTAAATATAAATAAAGACGCGGCGATAATATTATTATACCCTTGAAACAGATTTCATTTATTGTATTTCATTCTACCAGGTAGAAACGAATAAGTTAAAACTCGCCTACACTTACCACGTCTGCCGCCGCCCGCCGTGCTGGAATGTTTTAATTGCTCCATAAATATAAAGTTCAATGTAGGTTTATCTATATAGGTAAGTTTGTATCCAAAGAGTATAAATTATACTACGTTTGTTTCATCAAAGCTATAAGCTGTGCAAAAAGCAAAAATAAACATCAAATAGGCGTCAACTGTCAATAAGAATGACAATGTCAAGTAAGAGTAACTTGAAGTTGACGTTTCTCCTAAATCAAGAACAATCATACAAAAAACTACATGTATTGAAATATATCCAATATTGTTTAGATTTTCTTAGTAATTACACAAAATGGGTGTTCTATTAAAGTTATTAGTAGCCGGTGTAGTGAGATATTGGCTCATACATTTGGATTATTGGCAGACAATTGCCAATAGAGTAGAAATAGCTACGCCTCTGAATTCATGGAAGAGGTTAATAGAAGGTGTTTATTTGTATGATCACAACATAAATCCGTATGAAGGGGACTCTTTCCATGAATCGCCGATAATGTTATTTGTTTTCCACTACTTAATGAAGAAGGCACCATACATATTACCACTATTATTTACTGTATTGGATGTACTGACTGCATATCTGCTATACAGATCTTCTAGAGCTTTTATTAAAGTCTTTAAAGAGTCACAAGATAGAAGTAAAAGTGAAGTCGACGAGGAATCAAAAAGTATGCTTTTAACAGATGCTCAGTTGAAGGAGGCATCAGAATATGTGCTGTCTGTTTATTTGTTCAATCCATACTCTGTGTTGAATTGTGCTGGGATGACAACAACAGTTGTACAGAATTTTTTAGTGGCCACAGCACTGTGGGGTGCCTCGAAGGGGCAGAGGGTGATTGCCTGTGTGTTTGTTGCCCTGGCAACCCACCAGGCGCTATATCCTGTGCTGCTGATTGTACCCATAGCTATATTGCTGGCTGACGTCAACAAGGGTTGCAACAAATGCTCCTATATAAAGACACTGCTGGTGTTTGTGTTGAGCTGGGGCTTCTTGATATACATATCTGCATACATAATGGATGGATCTTACAACTATCTTAATAATACATATGGATTTATGTGAGTATTATGTTGGTATTTATTATCATATTCTGCGGAGTAAATATATATATGCTACAATTTTATTTAGCTGGGAGCATTCAGTCATTTTTAATTGTATTCTACAATATTGTGCTCTCTAAATAAGCTTATAAATATTTCAGATTGACTGTTCCGGACCTGAAACCCAACATTGGATTATTCTGGTATTTCTTCACAGAAATGTTTGAACACTTCAGACTCCTTTTTGTGTGTGCATTCCAAATCAATGCATTGGCATTATATATTGTGCCACTTACATTAAGATTCAAGAATGAGCCGGTTCTGCTGGCCACTGTGCTGATCGCTCTCTCTAGCATATTCAGATCATACCCCTGTGTGGGAGATGTTGGTTTCTATTTAGCACTCTTGCCAATGTGGAAACATTTGTTCATATGTAAGTATAACATACCTTTTTATATACAAGTTAAAAGTTGCAGATGCATCTGTGGCGCTTATAATTTTAAAGTTGCCTCAAGGACAAACTACTACTAATTAAAGGACTACAAACACAATTGACTCCTAGCAGTAACTAGAAAAGTTTGAATTCACAGTACCTGACTGATTTATTCAAACCTGCTCTAAAAGGCTTACAACATGAATACTTTTTATTTTTTTTATTAAAATCTATCAGCACATAATACAAGCTTGTAGATCTATTATTGAAGATTTGTAATAATACTTTGTGTAAACATGTTTTATTGTGTAAGGAAATGGTCTCATAAATAAAAAAAGTTCAATTTAATTCATTTTGTGTTTCAGTCATGCAACAGAAGTTCATCGTGGGCTGCGCGTTCATCATAACCTCTGCGCTCGGGCCGACAGTGTGGCACTTATGGATATACTCCGGATCTGCGAACGCCAATTTCTTCTTCGGCGTGACCCTCTCCTTTGCTACAGCACAAATATTCCTTATAACGGACCTTCTGTTTGCTTACATCAAGCGAGAGTTTACGTTAAAGCATGGCTCCTCGCGACAAGTGGATGGAAAACCGGCGAAATTAGTTTTACGATAGCTTCTAAATTTGGGATTGGTAGAGATTGGAAGTCTGTTGGTATGGAATAGCTTGGCCACACCAGGGCACTGCATAAAACGAGTAAATTGTAAAACAAATGAATTCAGCACATCAAACATAGGCAAGTCAGTTTATCTCCTTCACCTGAAAGCTTCATCAAAGGCCACCATATATATGTGGCGACAAATGTGATATTGTTATAATATATTAGCTTAAATTAGCTCCGGTGTGTATTGAGCTCTATATTACCACATTACATTGTATAAATTGCATTTAACTTAAACATAGTCAATTTTATTATTTTGCTGTGTGATTAGAGATAGTAACAGACATTATTTTCTTTTTACTTGGATATTTTTGTACTTTTAACAATACAATTCGAATTTAATTCAATCGGTTTCAAATCCTATAGAAAATGCCATAAATTCAACCGCATTTCAGTGCAACCCTGAGTTGATGCATTTAGGAGTGGCAATAAAAGATAAATTCGCTTGGTAGCATTATACCAGTGCGAGGCGGCTCAGCGGTGGGCACCGTAGTGTGCGATGGCCCTTACAAAATGTATTACCGTTAATTAGGAGGATTGTTGCAATGTGTGATGAGCACGAATGTTTCTACCCGAGTCATGGATGTTTAATATGTATATAAGTAATATATACTGGGTTCGCCCTCAGTCCATTGTACGGTACCCATAAAACAAGCGTTACTTAGAGTGGGACCGTATAGGTAGTGTGTTCGTCTGGCGATATTATTATTATTTATCATATCCACATGATAGAAGACTATAAATTCATATAAAAGCTGTTCCTCAATATGTCTCTCACTTATTCAAAGAAAACCATTTAAATCTGTTTCTGGATTTCTTAGAACAAATATTACCACAAATAAGCTAAGTTTTATTTTTGTATTATATACTTAATGGTATGCATTGCAGCATAGTATTAATTTTCTCAGTAGGGCAGTAGGGCATTTATGGACTGTTGAGATATGAACCCCAAATTCATAGAACAATCATAATGGATTAAAACAATCCATTTACAATAACTACAACGCTTTTTTTTATTGTAAATGGATGAAGTTTCTATAAATGTGGGTTAATTTATTAAATTTGCAATACGGTTTTATTTGCTTGATGTGCAAGATGCATGGACTGAATGTGTGAATAGGATAAAATGTAACACAATATTTGCAGACTTATTTATTGTGTAAGTATGCGAGTAGTGTCACATACAATACTGGTATACATACACCGCGAATTGTTCTTATACATCACAACGGCCATCCGTCTAACTAGTGATGCAGTATTTTACTTTTTTTAATTAAGTAAGTGCTTATGTAGATTAATATTAACTATCCCCCTGAAATTGTATCAGTAGAAAAGTGCTTTGTAATGCCATTTTAAAGTTATTTTACCTAATCCTATTAATTTGGGGGTATGTATGTATGGCATCTTACACTAAAAACTTTTTAAATTGTTACCAAAGCTACATTCACAAGTTAACGAGTAGATTAAACTTTGTACAGGTGCGCCAATAAAGGTAATTTATTTTTATACCTATTCACTTTCAATTGTACATGATACCGTCTATAATTTATAGGATACTGCTCGTGCCATTCTGAATTCGATTCCTAGGCTAGTCTGTCTAAGCTTAATTTTAATTGTAGCAACATGGAGGCAATTATGTCAGGGATAGTGCTTGATGAATATTATTGGAATATTTTAGTAGATCTCGTCTTCATACTTATGTCTATATCTTTTATTAATTACAACTTTTTGATTATCCTTATAAGTAAAAAGTTATATGAAAAATACTAGTGCCTAGTAATAAGGGTGGTCAGGTGAGACTAGTCTACTAAACCATGAACGAATGTTAGCGCAATGTTAATTTACCAAAACACACCTAGGAGTAATGTGGGTTACCTTTAATAGTTAGTGTTATACAGGGATTAAAGGCGTTGGTTGGTCGCTTGTTTTCACAATGAATCATTATCTCGTATCTTATCATTTCGCCGTGATCTATATTGTAGTTCAGCAACGCGCGACAACACGCACTGTGTTTCTTTTTAATTTACTTATTTATTATACATCCTATAATGTGACTAGAAATAATGAAGAACCATATCCTTTCCTTTCTATTATTAGTTAGATGTGAGTACAAAATTATAATTTGTTGTTTTTCTTCGTGTTTAATTGCTTTAAGTTATTAGCCAGATTATTATCATGTAGTTAGGTATCCAAGTGTGGCGTCCAAGATAGAATTTCAGGTGAAAAAAAAACAATTATAAGTCGTGTATTTTAGTTAGTGCGTGCGTGGTGGTTCCTAGCATACCGGATCACTTGCTGGCGTGCTACCGGTCGGGGGCGCCGGAGCTGCTGGCGCCGAGGAGACTCGATGTGTTCCTCACATTGTTGAGGAAGTTAGAACTCAACGCTCAACTTGATGCGAGACTTTTGAGTACTGGATTATTGAGAAGGTATGTTTTGTTGATAATAGCAGGTAAGCAGGTAGGGTTATTTAGTTAGGTAGGGTAGGGTTATAGGGCATTTCAAAGTAATTACAGAATTTAGTAGTAAGTAATATTGTCTTAAGTTAAGACTTAAGTTAGTAGTAGTGTTGCCCAAAGACAGTTTTGTATTTTTGCAAGACCAAGACGCAAACATTTTGCAGTGTTTAAAACCTAGCGACAGTCTTGAGTCTTACATGTTCGCAAGACTTGGCAACACTAGTGGCGTTCAAGCATTTAGTTCAGAATAGAAAAAAAATGTATTTGATAGAATCGCCAACAGCACCCCAGAGAATATTACTTCAGCAAATGTACCACAAACCTACATTCCTCATATGAGCTTCCAGTTGAGTTCGCTAGATGGCGCTGAAATGCAGACGAATTAGAACTATTGTACGAAATTCAATGCAAAGAACATGACTATGTAGATGGTAATTTTATTTGCATTGAATTCCACCTCCTTTTTAAAGTCAAAGTACGTAATTATTTTTCCTTCTTCGGCAGCCTCCGCTTGGACGGCATCATACAGTCATCAGCGAATGCCGTGGAGACAGAGTTCATACTGCCATACCGGGCATCGAGCTTCCAATTCCACAAGTATAAACTCCTCATGGACATATTTCTGCCGAGCCAAAGCATTGTAGATGTCGATGAAACTTTAACGTTGGAAGAGAAGTGTCTGCTGCATCGAATGATGAGTTCGACGGTGCGCCAGTGGGAGAGAGGAGACGAGCACGTGGTATGCCCACTGTCAGCACAGCACGCTCAGAATATAGTGGGTCAGAGCACTAACAGGTACTTCAATACTTGACGGACACCAACTGTATGCATGGGCGTAGCTAGGGTTTCCTTCAGGGTAGGGCAAAGCATCATCTCAAACTTTTCTTCGTCAAAAATCTACCACCAATATAATATTTCTGTTTCCCTGATTTCATCGCTCTCATAAGCCTGCGATACCTACTATAGACTAATTTATTGTCACATTAGTAGAGATATGGTCTTAAATTTTTCGCTTGACTCCATGGGCCAGGGCCCACACTCTGCCGTCCCCTTAGTTACGCCCATGAATGGTCACACTAGCAATGCTTGTGATAAGTAGAAGCAGTAGCTCCTCTATATATGGAGGTGATCCCTGTTACAAGAGTTCTGGGTAAAATACGGCCCGATACGTTCCCTTGACCCGCGCGGAATCGAGTGACGTGTGACGACTTGGCGCGGGGTTGTCGACCGCTAATTTCCCTGTTCATAAAAACATCGGGTTCTTCAAACAGATACTATCTTGAATTATGTTGTGTTGCAGTACCCTACTGTTTGTAAACAAGCTGACATACCTACGTAGGTAATACCGTTTACTACTGCGTATATTTATCGATGACGTCACAGTTAATGTTCCTGACGCAAGCACCTGGTATCGCCAACAAGGTCGACCGTCCAAATACCTCAGACGAAGGCGTATGAGTGCTTAGTAGTTAATGAGAATACTCGGAATTGATGGACTATCGTACCATTTCGTGACACTGTAAACAAAGGGGCCCAAGGTTCAATCTCCTTATATCAAGTGCTACCTAGTCTGTGCGTTTATGATGCGTACTACTATACTATAAGCTGTACAAAGGTAGACGTCGATATATGCCTACCGATAAAGAGCTTTGCGATCGAGTTTATTTTCCTTCGATGTGCATTGCTCAAGCCCACCTACGAGTTGGCGCCCCTGATTATATTGTTTCTTCTCTCTTGCTTTTATAATTTCAGGACAAACAGCAGATGTCCTATAGAGGATGGAGTGATCCAAACAGAGTGGGGAACCATTGCTCCTGGGACCCTGGTCTCCGCGGTGGCGTCCGCGCTCGAGCCCCAGCGCGTGTCGGTCACAGACATCCTCAATGCTAACATTTATAAAGAGGGTGTATCGGAACCGCTGATGACGTCAGCGCTGCAGGAGTGGTACGAGAATATTGAGACGTTGAATGGCAGCCAACGCCTGGTTGAGGTTGCTGATATTAGCAACACTTGGGTTGCTACGCTTGCTGGTATGAACTTTATACGGAACATTTTATTCGAATGTGGCAGTGCCGACGACTTAGTAATTGTGGACTTTAGGCTGTTAACTATCCCGGAGGACCTCTTCCATTTGACAGAATAAAGTATTCTTAGTTATAAAACCACTAGGCGGCCGAGTTACATCAAACTCCGTTCGGTAGTTTTCCGTAGTAATGGTGCTCAGAAAAAAAATGAAAAACTGGCGGATCGGGCTTCTTTGTCGAAAATAAGGTCCCCTTCGATTTTTTTTACAAAATGTGATGAGATGTGCTTATAAAGAAAAAATCTGCATGTTCGAATATTTTACAGGCGATCTAGCCGAAATAGTAGTGAATCAAGGGCCAAGAGTGGGTTCCGTCTCCCTGAACATGATGGTTGGCAGCAGCAACAGATGGAATGATACATTGCTGCCCCGAGATTATTACATCCTCCCAACAAACAGCTCCATTATCGACTGGCATTTCACGGACGCTGAGATTTTAGCTGGCATTGACGGTGAGAAAATTATTATAATATTAGCCCTTATATCCTACTCTTAGGCAAGGTCCTCCCTTCAGTGCGAGGGGTTTAGGTAACAGTCCTCCTCCCCAGCCCAGTACGGATTGGCGGACTTCACACGTTTTTCGAGGACTTCTCACGGACATCCAGGTTTCCTTATGATGTTCTCCTTCACCGTTAAGCAAGTGAAATTAGATTCGCACATGAAATCCCACAAATGCGTGCCGGGGTTTGAACCTGCGACCCTCGTTATGAAGGTGAGCGTTCTGCCTACACGACTATTACTATTTCCTTTTTCCATACTGTTTTGTACTCTCCAATCTCCAAGCTTCTGTACATGAATAGATACGGTATCACTATTTGCCACACCTTGATCAAATTTGAAACAATCAATTAGTTATCAATTTAAAGTTAGCATTCAATGTGTTAGGTTGGTAATCAAACAATTTTATACCGATGTAGGCGGCAAAACATCGATAATCGTGGTGACGTGGTGAAAATCCTTGCACTATATCACCAATGTAACATCATAGATGGACCCTGTGGCGTATTTACTCTTGGACCATGTGGGCTGCCAGGGGCCGCGCAAGCCGCTCCTAGCGCTCATCTTTTGGCACCTTTCATATTCATTACCTATCTTTCGTTAATTTATGGGGCGGCAAAATTAACAGGCCCGGGGTCTTAATCCCGGGGCGCCAAATCTTATAATACGCCACTGGATGAACCTTTTCAGGTGAATACTTATGGGATATATTTTCCAAAGATACCCTGTCCTCTTATGGAGAAGACTGCCTTTCATATGATGACAACCCACTGAAAATGCTCCAAGTAATTGCATTCAAATGGCACATACATAACGGTACTCCGGGATCTCCAGACGAAACGCAATCTAACCTATTACTAATTTCGCCCGTTTTTCAGGTCTCATCCTCTCCAACTATGTAGCAAAGTGGTTAGAACAAAGACGAACCTTAAGACTGTCGCAGATCATAGACATGTACTACTCGAACGACGGCGTATCATTCGAGCCAACAGTCAAAGCGTGCAACAGGCAAACATTGTTCAACAACATGTTCGACAGCGCCGTCCTCGCCTCGGAAACATCTAGATTCGCTCACGTGTTGTCCTTGAGGCAGATCACCGTCTATGTTCCTGTTAACGAAATGGAAAGGATAACTAATGCTGCGGTTACCGCCTTCACCAGTTACATCCGTGAGTTTACGACTTCCTCATGGTTATTTTTAAAAATATTATTCAAATACACTATGCAACTACCTACTAAGGTTTACTTAACTAGAACTTGTCATGTAACCTTTGTTTCTAATTGGATACGGGTAACTTCCTATTCTGTACAAAAACTGTTAGCTAATTAGTCATGTTTATCACCTATCTCGTTACGCTTTTTTGACCGCCCCAGATGTAGAGGTTTTAATCTGAATACATGAATAATGATAAATACAAAAAAAACACAAAGCTTTTAATTCCTGAAAGGGTAGGCAGGGGTGCACTGCAGTTCACCCACTGATGGAATTTGGTCCCAATCTTATAGTCCATATTGCCATTAAACCGATATGTACACACCTCCACAATATGAGGGGAATCTACCATAGCCCAATGACGCTGACCCAGTTTACAGACCTGGGTTGGTGAACTTCACACAACTTTTGAAAGATGTGCAGGTTTCCTCACGATGATTGGTTTCACCACTGGAATTGTAAATGAGATGTGCATATAAAAATCAAAAAACCGCGCAGAGGTGCGAGCCCGGCAAAGGGACCGTTGTATAAACGCGGCTATTATTGCTTTTCATAATGGTAGGTGTTAATGAACATAATTATCTCTTATTTCTCATGCTCGTTAAGCTCCTGTTTATGCTGGGTGTAACCAAACAAAACATGCATTTTATGCTGTAGGTAGAGCGTAAAAGAGCTTACTTCTTTTAAGACTATGCAGCCAAACTCAAACATCCATACATCTTCCTGAATATCTACCCTCGCTTTCGGCTCGGGCAGATAAACATCTCGGATGAAATGGCTTACTTTATGCACTTGTATAATCTTGATCTAACACCTACCGTCATGATATCAGCTACCGTACTGAGGCAGAATCATCGCGACTGCCAAGTGAGCCACAGCGTGCCGGTCGTGGACTTGATCGTGGCCACGGACGGCTCGTGGAAGGACTACGACGTACAGCAGTTCATGTCGTAAGCACCAATTTAATGAAATTGTTATTCATTTCTCGCACAATGTGAGGCCCGTTCGGGGTATTGTTATTATAATTATAATGACTAGAATATAAATGATAAGTTGGTTCATTATTACCATAATTTGTATATGTTCGCTACATAAATGTCAATGTTGACAGGATATTATAATATTAAAATGATATGCGCTGATCAACATAACTTATTTCCAAAAAAATCATTGACCGGAAGAATAAATAGATATAGCTTTTGCGCGCGGCTCCGCGTCACCATCGGTTTTACAGTGCTGCTCTACCCTCAATTTTTATAGCTTACAGCTATAGCAGCGGGTTGAGCAGCAATGTAAAACTATTAGTGGATTCCTGGCTAGTGAAATTATTTTTCCAAAAATTGTATGGTGCAGTTTTCGTTTTCATCAAAATCGCTGTCGAGAGTTTTTCGGATTCGGATTTGGCCATCCACGCCCACTTGACAAAATCACCTGTATAATGCCAACAATACAGGGAATACTAGTTTGGGAAGACTAATGTGAGTGTAAGGGTCAAGATGCAGAAAAAAAACTTTTACTTGCAGATGGCTAGGTGGAGCCCTGGATATCAGCTTGCAGCGTGGCACGGTAGCGCTGCTGCACGGCAACACTGGCGCGTGGATCGCGCCCCCTGCACATAACATCACCTCCATTTTCACACACATTGGAAACTTCACGGACCAATGTAAGAGATTCCTGCAATATCATATATAGGCACACTATACAGGTGATTCACATAGGGTATAAGACCACTAGGGTATAATACCCAGGAGCCTGGGAGGAGGAGGAGGAGGCACGCGTTGGGTAGGTACCTAATAAATTGAGCAATTAAATAATTATTGATTTCCATTCGTTTATTGTAAAATATAAGTTATTTTTGCTGTGACATTTCTGATCGATTTATTATATTATTATTATCGATTTATTTATAAGTCTAGACTCCTTCATTATCAGTGACGTACCTATACGAGTATTCATCCCCGCTCAACGCATATCAGCAAACGAATGACGTAAGGGCGCGCGCAGTGTGATTATAATTGAGAATACGTATAAAATAAAAATATTTTTGATACCAATTAATGAATTTCTCAATCTCTTATTATTATTTTAGGGCCCAACCGCCTCAACTTACCAACGGTGATATCTGCAGTCATCCAACATTCACTCAACAAGTCATTAGCGGACATCGAGAAACAGGCCAGCGGTGGGCCCAGCACACTAGTCCTAATAGTGAGTCCCACCGACCGGCCCTCCGCCACCGAACTGGACAGGGCCAGGGAGCTAATGGCCACCCTGAGAGCCAGCTATTTTGATGTATACTTCGCTTATGCCGCTCAAGAGCTGTCCGACTTTCAAAATATTAATAACGAGTATCTAGATTACTCAGAATTGTTTTTAACTGTAAGTATCTTTCGCATGCAGGTCGAGTTCTTAGTATTTGTTTGTATATATTTTGTCCGTTCCGATTACAGGCAAACAAACCTCGACCTTAAAACTTTAAGCTTAAGGAAGATATGCCTCTAACAATGTACAAATGAAAGTGCGATTGTTTTACAATTAGGTATAAAAAACGCAAAATAATATTTCCATTGTTTTTTTCTACGTGTTTAGCCCTACCTGGCTACGGCAATGCTGATGGTCTTTTTCTCAACGAAATGTCATTGAAACTATTGCTGTGCAAATAAAGAAAACGGGCAATACTTTTTTTTTTTAATAATTCTTTAATCTTTTTCAGACTGCATCGTCGAGCGTTCAAGACGTAATAGATGCGGTAGACACGTTTGTCATCAAGAACGTTATTCCGACGCGGCTGATGGGCGTCCAGTGCCCCTTCAACGAGACCGTGTACCAACAGGTTGAGTACGAGGACTTCGTACTGCCCAATACGGAGACGTTCTACAGAATACACCCGTTCTACTTGAGACAACAGTCGCTTATACAAGTTCAGGTGAGTAGGCCTTATTCTCATTGACGGATTAGCCATAAAGCATCACGTTTGTAAAATAAGTAGCAACTACCTGTTTTCATTAGACGTAGGTAGGTGGTATGCCACCTACCATTCAATGAATAGACGTATACGATTTTGAATTAGTATAATGTCCCTAATAAAAGGAACTTATAGTTCTCATGCCTACTATAAAAACAGTTCATGTTCTCATCAACAGATGGCGCTAGTAGTATAAACCCAGTTTTACATAGCCTTTTATTTTGAACCGACGACAATAAAAGGAGGACGTTCTCATTTCGACACGTATATTTACGTTACGTACGTACGTTTTGCATGCTAGTTCCGCAACGACGGGCAGGGCCAGCTGCTGGTGTGCATGTGGCGCGGCGTGGATGCGTCGCACAGCTGCCAGACCATCCTGGAGCGGGGGCTGCACCTCTTCAACCTGACCACGCCGTGTCCCTCGCCAGACTTCTGTCCGCCAGCACACTTCACCGCTACGGCTACTTCTACTGCGAATTTGTGTGCACGTGAGTGTCATTTCAAAAATCTGAATTTGGAGTGTAGATTTCTACGCCAGCAATGAAAGAAACTTTACAAATAAAAAATAGTATGCCTACTTAATTATCATTTGAAAATTCATACTAATATAAAAAATAAGCTCACGTTTAGCTAGGCCCCGGGGGGATTCGAACCCCCGATCTCCTGTTTACTAGACAGGCGCTTTAACCAACTAAGCCACGGCGCCGATGCTGAGACGGGCGAAATTTATGATTAGTTACAAATTAATTAACATCATGTTTAGCTAAAAGAAAAATAACATTTTATCGAATCTATCTAAGTTAGATTGTAGTACACAAACTACATAAGTAATAAGTAATCAAACTTATTAAAATTTGAGGATTGAATAAAAAGAAAATCAATTTAAAATACTTTGAAATTGATAATTCTAATAATATTGTAGTTTTTTTTTATATAGATACCGATTGCCAAAGTTTACGGAGTCGTACGTCGAGAAAAACTCAGCTGAAAAATTATTTTATCATTATTTACAGACAATGACTGCCGACTACCCCATCAAGTGGGGTACTACATTAAACACACGGGCCTGCGCTGTCTCCCGCTCCGTGGACACTCTAGCACAGTGAATCCCGAATCTAAATTATTACTGATGTTTTTATTCATAACTATATTATTAAGATTTCAATAATAAAGTTTTATACTTACAATGCTCATATTTTCTTAAAACCAAAATATTGCTTCCTTTTATACGAGTTAGGAAGACTAAAAAAGAAAAGTGTACCCCTGGTGGGACTCGAACCCACAATCCCCGGCTTAGGAGGCCGATGCCTTATCCATTAGGCCACAGGGGCTTATGCAATACGATTGAATTTAGCAATAATTTTCTTATAGAATTTATAGATAGCATAAAAGTTCATCAACCATGTCAATAATATATTATCCCTCTGCTATACACCGGGTAATATCCATTTGAGTACTATTGCTCTGGTGAGTAGGTACCAGAGCAATAGTACTCAAATGGATCTAAATAATGTGATGATGCTTTGGCAACAATATCGGCTAAATATGAAGTAATGTTTTTACGCTAGAGTTCACCTTCTTCGTGTATAAACCAGTTTATTTATTATAGTGCACATTAGCTTTGTTTGATATTCATATATTCACACAAGGTTCATTATATTCCAAGCTGTACAGCCTAAATGTTTGTTTCTTAAATTTTGTCAATAGATGTCGCTCCAGTCTGAGGTAAAACACTGTTTATAAAAAAACTAATATAATTTTGTTTTAGAAATAAATGTTTTATTGCAATATATTTGTAATTTAAAAAATAACCTACCTAAATCAAATAAAAAAATATTACAAATGACTTTGGTATTGTACCAGTATTTTACAAAGTGATATGTAGACTCCGTGGCGCAACGGTAGCGCGTCTGACTCCAGATCAGAAGGTTGCGTGTTCAAATCACGTCGGGGTCAAAAACATTTTTTTATTTTCAAAAGTATCAGAATTTTCATGCCGTCAAACTGACGGAGTTTCGGCTTTTCAAATTATTAACAGCGATGGATACCATGTCAATGTACTAGCGGGAAACGTGTTCTCGTTATTTGAACGTCGAGGTCGTTTAATTATGCGTCGGCCATGACTAAATAATAAAATCAACAATAAATAAACCAACTGTAAGTGAGTCTGTCTGCTTCCAGCCGGAACGTGGTCGACACTTCGTGGAAGATGGGTTTATTCAATACCTTAGCAATTACACGCCAAAATATTGTAATCGTTACTAAATTAATACTAAATATGTACCGTATTTGACACCTACTTATTATTATGTATTACGCAATATTTTCTTTCGATGTTCGGATGCTGATTCGGACACTTTCCATAGCGGAAATATGGTATTATATACATATACTATAATGTAATATCGCCAGACGAACACACCAGCTATACGTGCTGACACTAAGCAACACCTGTATTATGGGTACCGTACAATGGACTGAAGCCGAACCTAGTTTATAATATTTATATAGATATTAAATATCCATGAATCGGATTTAATATGATTCAGAACCAACACTAAAACAGTATACAGGCCCCTTAAGTTGATCGTTGACTTTCAACGTATTCTACGTCACAAGCCGGACCCAATTGCACCGATCAAGGCTCACACGCTGGTGAAAAAGCTGTTTTTTTGTTGACATATCTCAAAAGAATCCGCTTTTATGAAATACCTAAAAGTTAATTTTATTCTTCAATTAAATAAATTTTACGACGTTTCAGACTTCTACTGGAAAGCTGTGGTGTGCAAGGGCCGTGAGAGCGATGTTGAACCAGGAGTGTCAATCTTCACGGCTTATATTTACGGTTCAAATTATATAATGTGGCAGGAGTTACTGCTGTTTCGTTATCCAAAGGTCGGTGGTCGTTGCGGTCAGGTGACTGGCTTACGTGTCGACTGGCGCCTTTTCAAATGAATCGCATTCTTGTTCACGTAATAGGGTTGACGACCAAATAATAAACAAGGCTGGTCTTGTGATCCACACAAAAAATAATTGATGAAATAATGTTGCAAATACAAGACAATCTCATGAAAAATTACCTTTCCTCTAGAAATAACCTTATTCTTATAATTTTAACCGATTTAAAATGGAATTTTGAAAGGTAAGCTAGGTAGGTAGCTATGATATAAACTTACCCAACCTACACAAAGTACTATAGTTTAGTATATTTACATTATTATCTACTTTGGTGTTATATTTAAAATTAGTAAAGTATTTCATCGGTGAGGTTTTAAAATAATGTCACAAAACAACGAAATCAAACGGAGGTGAACGCGTGATAGCCCTATCGCGCAACTACACACAACCATGCACCTCTGTGTGTTTTCCTGCATAACGATTTCCAGTTATGTGTACGTACACGAACACACCTTCCAGTTACCCATGTGTGAGTGCACGATGTTTCACCTGTATTTGTTTCGAGGCCATAAAGTGATTGGCTGCACGCAGTAGAAGCAATTTTTTTTATCAAATATCGTACACGTTCTTTCAGTTAACGTTTATTAGCTAGCCTTTCGGTTGTTCTCCTAATTGTTTGTCACGTTATATTTTCAGCGATGTAGTCATTGATTGCACCTCTTGGTGGGTGACCAAAAAATTTCCATCGAGCCGCAAGCACGTACACACTAAAGTGGAATGTGTATGGTGAGCTTGTCCACATATGGGTGTTTTTTGTAATCTTGCGAGCGACTGACATTGCAGGTTGTTTCTATGACCTTGGATGTCCCGAGTGCACAATGCTTTCAAAGAATCGGTGACGTTTGTAGCAAACAACAAATTGACGCAAATATGTAATAGGTACATTTTAATATGTCTTCGTTATTGTCTATTGAGTTTTTTGTGAACTTGGAAGATTGAATTGACCCTAATTTAGTGGGTGTGCGTGCGTGATATCACATACAGTAATTTTATTGATGCTTTCATTTTACTCATGTATTTTATTATTAAACTCGCCATCTAGCTGTATGTAATAAATAATTTATATTCACAAGTGTTTTTAATAGGCAAAATACCAGCTTATCTCCTCGCAAGTCGTAAAAATTACGACATAAAGTCTGTTTCAGTAAAATTGAATTTATTTAAAAGTGCACTGATACCTACCTAATTGATACAGCTGAACTAACCAACTTTTAGGGTTCCGTACTCAAAGTGAGAAACCTTATAGTTTCGCCATATCCGTATGTCTGCCTGTCCGACGGCACAGTAGTTGTATTTAGCCAAAATGTGTTTCTTGTAATTCATGACTTTGGATGACTGAGGTACCTACGATAAGTTTTGTTGTCGTCAAGGCTTCGGAAGCCAACATTGTGCGTGGTCCGACACGCACTCGGCCCGTTTTTTAAATTTAAATAATAATAATAATATCGCCAGCCGAACACACCAACTATACGACCCATACCATGTATGCTTGTATTATGGGTACCGTAACATGGACTGGGGGCGAACCCAATAGATACTAAAACATCCATCACTCGGGTACAAATATTCATGCTCATCATACAATGTTTGTCCCTACCAGGATTCGAATCCGGGACCCTCAGGACCCACTGAGCTAATCAGTCGTCAATAAGTAGGGACTCAGCGGTATCCAGTTTTGAATTACCTACATAATACAAAGTAAACAAAATACTACTGCCGAGTCTAAAATATTCCATTATTTTCCATTGCACCGAATACAGCTTTAACCAAGGTCTTGATGATTTTATAAATAAAGATAAACTTTATTTTTGTTTATTTTTAAACTTGAGGTCAGTTGTAGTGTGTTTATACTTAGTGCCATTTACATAGGTATTTACATACAAGTATAAAACCAACAGTATCTACACTATAAATCTAGGAAATATGTTCAAGTAAAACCAAATAGGCACCTACTTATGTCTTAAAAAGTCTACATTGCTTGAGTAAATAGAGCACATGTAAGCAGATATGAATAGGTATGAATATGCGCAAGAGTTCAAAACCATTCCATGGAAACTACCGGCATTTTTTTCAAACTCAAATTGGCATGTAGGTAATAGACTGCCTTTCTTTTGTTTTAATTTCTAAGATCCCACGTATGTAATTTCTTCTTCAAGTTCCTATATTATTTTTTCATTAATTCTTGACACATTCTATGCCCGGCTGGCTGACACGAGAAATACTGACCTTTGGTAACATACCCTTGGAAAATACGACGCTGCAATAGTTAATATCCCTGTAAGCATTAAATAATATTTAGCTACTTGCATATTGTTTTAGCCATCTATGCAAAACTTGTTAATCCTGAACTGGTTGCAATGTGAGCCGAATTACATTGTACTCAATGCAGTATTGCTGGGCCAGCATGGTGGACTATGGCCTAATCCCTTTCGCATTGAGGGGAGGCCCGTGCCCAACAGTGGGACATGAAAAAAAGGGCTGGTATTATTATATATATTATATTATACAATGCAGTAGGTAGGTAGGTAGATACTATTTTATTATCAGTGGATTAATCTACAGCTGCTTACGTATTCATGCAGAAGCAGAATAGTTTTACGGGAAGTATAGTCCATCTATGATTAAATGTTTGCGATGGCCTCATTTTGTGTACATATTACTTGCTTATCTTTTGTTACCTAAATTATGTATAAGTAAATATATATGTACAATTATATTAGTGTCCATAAAAGTTATTGTCCTCTTCCATATAAGTAGGTACCTCCTTGCTACGAGTACGTATTATTATCACAGATTTGTTAGAATATTCAGACAAGACATGGCGTGCGCTGCAAGTGAAGCCTAAAAACTCAGGCCTAGCATGTAAAAACACGAACTCACGCACACAAATTAAAAAAGTTATAGCCAGAACACTTTTGTGTATGACGCCGGACCATTTAATAGACAAATAGTTTGTATGTGGAAACATTTACCACTACAAATGTATGGAAAAAGTGGCTTCACTTTGCTAGTGACAACGTCACGTCTGAACTTCTAAACAAGTCTGTGATTATAATGAAATTTGAAGCAGAAATTGTAATGATCACTTTTGATTTCAAGGAAATTAGCGTTACCCACCTATCTCATATCCCTTTACTTACACAAGTAGCCGGTATCTAGGTACCTACATGAATAATGTATAGGTGCGTACAGACAGATAAGTACAATTCACCATTGTTTGTAAATTATGACGGTTAATAGTTATTGATGTCAATAATATAGGTAGGTACCTACCTATCAAGTTTCACAATAAGCCGTACAGACGTCATACATAGGTGAATGCGCCGGTTAGGTTTCCAAACATTTTCTAATAGATGGCGCTGTATCCCTGGAACCTAGTTTTTTAATTTTCCATTCCTTGTTGGAAAGAATTTGATTTGCAAATCTTCGAGAATATTATAATTGTGGTGTAATGCACATAATACTACTAATATAGGTAAGTACTTACAGTAATTAGGTACCTACTTGCATGATATCAATCAACTATGTAATTGACTGATATGATGCGAAGATCAATATATCGGCGCTTTTGATAATAATACTTGAGTAATCAAAAACCATTTTTTATGATTAATATCATAAATAAAATATTGCATATAACTAGCTATAAGTTACGTATAAATTGTATACTACCTACTGCTGTATTAACAACGATACATGGACACACCCTGACACACCCACGTGTTTGTCATCATGGCTGCCAATGACGTGAACCAATTTAATCACGTGCCAAATGATTCAGAATGTTTTTCAAATGAACTCTGAAAAACCAATTTTCAAATTACGTCAGGTATGCGCATGAAATAGGTACCTAATACCTACCCTACCCATGAGGTAAGATCATAGGTAACCACCTATCTCCTAATGATTGTTCTCTTTTGGAACTGGACGTAAATTAGGAAGGTAGGTAAGTATTTACCACCATAATATTACAATATTAAACACTAGGCAGACAGGACGTTGAGTAAAACATAACTTTATACTAAATTATTACTGAAATCTACGAAACAGTTGTGCAATTATATCTACATATGTTAACAATTTCCAGACCAAGAATATTACAATAATTACCAACGAACGAAGGCACATTATCTTAAGTGCTATAGTATTATACATTTTCTTATAGACTATAGCGATATGGATCCATGGCCACGACGACTGTGACAGATAGTGTGACGTCGGGGGGCTTGGTTGTGCCAGCCAATAGGGAGCTGCCAGAGCCTGCGCGCGTCGGCTGCGTGAAATGTGTTTCTGTTTCCTTGGCGATATTCCGACAAATAAAATACAAAGAGACAATTTATTCAATGTATAAGCTGGTGTGTTTGTTATGTATCTAAGTAGCAAGCGGTTTGAGTTCGAATCGTACGCGGTTACCACTACAAATTACGCAAGACCTGTCCATAATTACCCGGGATTTAAATAGATCAATTACAACATAGGTCTCATGAACATGATTTCCAAGCTAATTTGTTTTTATCGATTCATCGAATCTTAATCGGCAGGTTAGTGTATAAATCAGCAAATGTGTAAAAATAGATTGCTAACGCTGCTGATGCAATGTTATTCTGAATTGAAACAGTTGGCATACCGCAAGGCGAGGCTTGGCTTGCGCGTGCCTACGTAAGCAGACGGTTATATTGCACACGGGTTGCGTGCGCCGATGCGCGTGCGCACCGCGCCACACCTCCACGGTTGTAGGCAGGTACGTACGCATACATGCGCCCGGAGGAGCGTGAAGCGGCTTTCTAAATATTGACGTCATTGACCTCTATTTGTCTCGTGACTTTAGTAGGTAAAATCGATATTTTTGTTGCACACCAACAAAAATACAGATTATTATAAGTACCTGATACTGTACAGATAATGTCTCGATCGATGCTCCTGACATACCAAGCTCAGAGCCAAAAATGATTTGGCTCAAAAAAGTATACGTGGGAATGACGCACGTAAAACAAATTATATATTTAGCGGTTTTTCATCAATTTCCTTGGACTTTAGATAGTCCGAAAGTAACATTTTTGTTCTTTTATAAATTCTTACGTCTGGATCTGGCTAGAATAGAAGCTCAGCAGCTTTGCCCATATGATAATTGACCCCACGAGGTCCAACTGTTTCATTAAACTTTACGTCGGTTCCTACTCGTGTCACATTTTGTGTAGAAAGCTTTATAAATTTAGCTTTTTCACAGTAAGCAGGAGATTATTTGTAGATAATAAACCAATCAACAACCAGGCATTGTTCACATCGTCGCTGTCGCATGTATTGTAGCTGTCGTTTTTAATAACAGGTAACTGTCATCTGCAAACAAAACATTCCCGAGAATATTCTTAAAACCCAGTAAGTAAATATAGATAAGAAACAAGGGCCCTAGTATGGAACCCTGTGGGACGCCTTTTAAAAGCTCAGAGCTCGGAAATGTTTTCTTTTGAATTCTTTTGTGTAAATACAAAGTCAAGAAGGACGAATGAGAGCCGTGTTCTCTTATAGTGTGTAGTCTTATCACAAGTTAAATTCTCTTAGTTTACCGCAATATGTGAATTTAATTTTCAGGTCATTTAAGTGAGAATTAAAAAACACAATTTCAGATCAATTGGTGAGTACTTAGTACTTTAATAGTAGCGATAGTACTTAGTTATTTCTCCTTTTTTATGGTCATTATTTGCATTTATACGTACAAGTGTGTACCTATGTGATTTGTTTGTTTCTACTTGACGCACATTATTAAAACCATTAACATGTGTAACCTTACATTTGCCGTACATAAAAGCAATGAACGTGTGACAATTGGCGTTAGTTATGTCCATACATGATACATATATTGTGCCCATTTTGCATTCAAGACCTCATGATTTCAGCAGCGCACTGCAACGCGCGCCGCCGCCGCAGAGAACTGACTTGATTGACATCATTACTGTCGATCAACCGACACTGGAATTTTCCTATTGCCTTTAAAATGGTATAATAATTCGTTGTACGATAACTACGCTATCAAAGATACATATGACTGCCAATATCTAAGGTCAATATCGATCCATTAGTTAATAGAGATTCATTGTTTTGGGTCAACGTGTAGCAAGTGTGTAAAAGTTTGATATATAAGGTGTAATAATAATAGTGTAAAATATTTTAACAGATCTATCGGTCACATTCCCGAAAAAAAATGGAATTTTAAAAATAACACTACGCTCCAGTGTACGGGGAAACGGTCTTGCTTTCTCAGAGAAATATCAAACACTGTTTACACATAAATTATATAAGAAAACGTGATTGTTACCACCTACTTGTTAACCCCTTAAAATATTTTACACTATTTTTGTTACACCTTGTATAATTGGTATATTCGTCCGGCTTTGGCGACGCTAACCTATTTTAAAATTAAGAAACTGTTTATCGCTATCCATCATAGTAGGTTATAATATAACTAATTAATATTAGGTACCCAACTACCTAATAATATGATTCTGTATCTTACGTACTTAGATGCCTACCAATTTAATGGTTTTTAAAATTTAATATTATGTACATGCTGCACACATGAATTATTATTTGGCAATAAATATTGTATTATACAGCTAACTGTATCGATAACAAAAGGAAGTTCCTACGGAACAACCTTGCTGATAACAAGCTCACGAAAATATTTTTTTAGCTTTTAATTAGCAATCAAATATTAAAATCCAACTATTTTTGGAATATCTTTGACTCTATGACTCTATACATAATGATTCAGAAAAGGTCATCAGTATACGAAACCTTGAGCTGGCGCTTCTCTAGCGTGTTTGTAATCATTATATGAAGTCAGAATTTGTCTATCGATATTTAAAAAATCACAAAAATCGATTTCTGATTTTATTGAAAACAAAATTCGCCATCACGAAATTCTAACTTCACACACTGACTACAATGCGCTAAAGAAGCGCCCATCCGAATATCATAAAAAAAAAAACAAATTTAAATCCCTCCCACTCAAGAACTAGTAATAATTTTCAATTATTTGGAGTCAGTGCATACAAAGTTCATCGCTCGTTACCAACCAACTACTTATTTGTTAATCTGTGCTCATAACTAAAAAAAACATTACTGGTTTGGCGATTTAATTGTAAACCTACACAATGAATGAATCGAATGAATGTGATTATTTTCAATCCTGAATTTGTAAAGCTTGGGTTACTTTACGTTTCAGAGCTTTGCTGTGATGTATACCTAGCGTCTGGTTGAAACTGGTACCCTCTCGGGAGAGCTGTAATTAAACCGACCGATTATGACCGCACCGAGCCTCTGCACACTCTCACTAATTAACGTTAATTAACCACATGGTCTTTAAACGCTTCGCAACGACACTTAACTTCAAATGGAAAACGGCTTAGTCCTCACATATGTGGGCTTTATTGCATATTAGGGTCCAAACAGACATGCAAGCGATCAGCGTTCCGCATTCCGTGTTATGTGATCTTTGTTAGCGCCCGCGAAGCAGGCGGTCACCAACCCATATAACTAAGTATTTGGAACGCTCTTTTAAACTATAACCGTGTCAATTCAATATACCTAGTTAATTTCTCCTTCAAATGATACATGTTCCATTTCATGGGCTGGGTACCTCACAGATCACGAGAGATATGCCGTGCGATTCAAAATGTATGGGAACTCGCTGTCTCCGTTTTGTTTCCCACCACTCGCTAAAACCAACCAATACGAAGTCTCTTCGGTGCGTGCTGTGTCGTCGCCGTATACAGCGGCCGTACCACGCGACGCACCAGTTTATTCAAAGTATCGTTAGACGATCTATCCATTGCCTCGTACATTCACTCAGTAGCGAACATAGGTGGTACTTAAAGTGCCATGTATTTTGTACAAAAATAAAAAAGTCGTTGTGCTACATGAAAACTAAAATAACATAATAAAGGCATTAAATATTTTTTGATTTGTTGTTTTTAATGATTTTAAAGACGAATAAATAAAATACTTAATACTGGCTGGTGAAATGAGATTCCATCTTTCGCGTAGTTCACTTTGCTGCTAGTATTTTAGCACACAACCACGGAATAACACGGCATTTAAAAAAAAAGTTAGAGCTCCGATACCGACGTGCAGTTGCAGTCGACTGACGGCGAAAACTCTATGTTAGCGTAATTTTGGCATAAGGTGAGCGCAAGCCCACCGCTTTCATAACATATCTCCTCTAATATATCTGTGGGGTACCTAGTCTTATTGTTTCCGATTCGATCCTGGGTCGCCGTGCTTTTCTGTTGCCAAACTTTTCTGTTGTGAAACTGAGTACCTGTTTATTACTGGTATTATTGCGGAGTGAGTAAAACTCAATGGTAAAACTGCTTGGATACTGCTTTAGTCTATGGTCCATGATGTTTGTGCTAAAAGCATCACTATACTACTTCATTTTATTTTCCTTCATTTGTGCACATATACACACAATGGTTAATATCCCACTAATAGTACATTGTTAGGAAATAAAAAAATACAACTTCACTTTTCAACTTACCGCCAAAAAGTCGAGAGATGGTGTTAGTACCTACCTATACTTAATAGAATTCTAAGGCTAATTAATAAGAAGTAGGTAACCCTTAGAGGAAAATTGGTTACTTGATCGCGATAACCCCGTAGATAGTAACACATCTAACAGTTGGTATTAAATGCATTACACAAACTTGGTCACGTACATTACGTGTTTTTGTAATATATTTACCGACGGCAAAACCTCAAGTAAAATTCGATATATTGTTTTTGAATCATGCTCAAACAATGGGTTTATGGTTAACGATTTACCCAATGTATGCCTAGGTCCCTATCTGGATTGTTGTTAATATTGATCTGTAAAGGATCTTCTAGTAACCTTATGACACCCATTTTCGTTTCATGTTCTCTGCAGTGGTATGGCAGAAGCGGTATAAAACCAGTCCCGTCTAGAAAACATGTTGCGTTCCATAGATCAATATGCAAAAGTATATAGGAATCACATGAATCAACTTTTCATACGAGTATACATATCTACGTTACTGACTGAACTTCTCTCTCTGTCTGGATTTTTCAAGTTCATCATTTGATGAGAAAAGGTATCTACCTACTTAATTTTAGCGCCACTGTGTGCCAGGGACCTGTACCTACTTGCAAACTTCAAGTAAACTTTCAAATAAAAAATGTAAAGTAAGCATGGAGTGATCTCTCATAGTATGTGCTTTGGGCCCCGAATTCTAAATCCTTTTGCCGAAAAGGCTTTAACCACAGATATATGAGAGGCTTTAACGGACGAGGTTGTGAGCTTGCCAGCAGTTAACGCGCTCCAGACCAGGCCTAGGGCACGGTCAGGAGTGGTGCAAACTAGCTTATGGGTGCAGCTCAAGGGTGTTCGCTCTCGCTCCGTGACGACGTCGTGCGGCGATATTATTAATAGGTAGGTAATCCACATCTCCGCATTAAGCCAACTCTGTCATTAAGCAGAGTTCATCGTAACAGCCACACCTGTATCAAATTCCGTAACCTAAAGATTCCTTGTGCATCAGTTTCCCAACAGCCGTTTATATTTCACGATTGGCCATCGAATTGTCTCGACTCAGTACTCATATTGCAGCCGACGTCCGCTGCACATACTCACGCCTCTTCGGCGTTTTGTTTCATAAACATCGGTTCATTATTCATTGGACGAGTGGAAATTTACTGCCCATAGCGACTATGCCCATTCTATTAGTGAAATGTTTACATTAATTATTGGTACAACATTCATTGACTGAAACGAAGAAAATATGCATCCAAATTTGGTTGATAAAGATCCATTACTTACTTATACGAAAACCATGTGGAATGGTGAATTCTTAGACTATAGCTTAAACTAGATTTTGAAATTTATATGTACTCAATAATTACTTTTATAACATTAAAATAATTGGGTTGCAGAAGCGAACTAGCAGCCATCTAAAACATTTGTTTGGTTTAGTTTTACAGATAGGCAAATCCACATTCATAGTTCACAAATTAAATCCAAACCAATTATGTTTGAAATTAAATCAAATAATAAGTATATGACTAATGAATGACTTATGCCTATCAGCCATGATTCTATGGTATTCTATCAATCAATAGCCATTTTTTTGTTTTTAAAATGGTTTTTCCTATTTTAATTAGTCATCATCAAAGCTGACGCAATATTTATTACATTCCAAGGCTGTCTATAGTCCAATGCAACGAAAGTACCGATTATTACTTGCGGTGGAAGCCTGTGATTGGCTGTTCGCGGAGGCCTGGCCGGGTGTGGCGAAACGTGTTACATTCAAACCGTTCAAAATTCCTCCGCTCGTTTTTCGAGATAATGCTGATCTAACAAAAGTGGCCATTAGGTACTGAAATACGAAATGTCATCAACTTCTTCAAACACGCTCATGCTGAACAGGTTTGATGAGAGCAATATCTACCTAACCGGCACGTGTTGTTTGCCATATTTTAGCGAAATTAAATCCAAATAAATTCGCTGAATCAATTGGAAACAGGCAGACGATCGCGAAACAATTTTGATTATTAAACGAGGTCGTTTAATGCTAGGTCATTATTGATCAAGGAACTTATGTGACATTAAAATATATTACTGTTGCGAACTCTTTTCTAACTATTTATTCCTTTTTATTGTCATGTTCTTTTATATATTTTTGAAGTCTATTTAAATTATGAGTTTGTCAGATAGCTGGTAGTTAGTTGAAAGAGAGGTTCGCTTTTCCCAAATTATATTATTGTTCATTATTTACATCATCGTTTTATTTTATACAGTCCACACACATTCGCTTCAACTACCTAATTATATCCTTATAGAATTTACCATAAAAAGAATGTACTATGTTGATAATTATAAAATTTCTAGACTGTAATTACCTACTTACATGCGGTTGATTTGCTAGTAACCTTCAATTTCATTTGTCTCGTAATTAATGGCGCCGAGAACTAAGTCAGCTGTGTCCTAGATTCTAGATAGTTTTATTCTGGTTATTTAACTAATTCTAGGTCTTAACAATTAGTAGGGTACTTATCTTATTATTTAAATGGCCGCGTAGGACTACGAGAACATAACCAATTGATTGCGGATACTTTTTATTAAATGCAGGCAATGTAAAATATATATAAGTATTAGATACCTAATAAAGTTTATTTGTAAAATATGTTTGTTGTAGCAAACAAAGACATAAACCATTAGCGTTAGCATTCATTGCAAGGGTAACTGGACATAACTCGAGTAATCTGCATATGACGTCAATAGTCTTTGTTACAAGCACGAGCTCATATTTTTTTTATTGTAATTTTATAGACTTGAGCATCAAAATCGCTTGGTTGATATCGACAAACCAAACATAATTCCAGTACAAGTCTTTGTACGTATACCGGTTTCAGTCACTGACTCCGAGATAGTTGGCCATGGCCAGCTAATACAACGCCACCCGAGTGCCTTCTTGAGATGTTAATTGTTTATGGTAAACATACTTTCAGCATGACGGTGGTAATGTATCATATTTAGCAATATAATTTCCCCAAAAAATAATATATCATGATTAAACGTTGATTATGACAAATCGTCGTTTACGGCGCGACGAGAGTAAACATTGAAACAATTTTGGGATTATAATTCTAGGTACCTAGTAGATATATTATATTGTTGTGTAGATATATTATTTATAATACTTATTAGTTGAAAATGGGTTGGAGTGTCATTCAAACGTAGTTTTGGCATTTTGCCGAACACACCTAATAGGTAGGTAAGATTACATGAACCATTTCAGAAATAGGATTCCAACATTACATAATAATACTTGCGCCAACACATTATTGGCACATAGTAATGTTTGAGCATCATTTGGCTAATTGCAGATAGTTGTTACGGACAGTAAGAAGCATGTAAAGAAGGCATTCTGTCACAGACTATTCAATGAAAAAGATACATTTAATATGCAAGATTCATGCGGTACCTACATACATACATGAATACGTCATCATCGGCCAGACAGACGACGTCCACTGCTGGATATGTCCAGCCATGGACGTTGGTCTTGCGGCTGTTGATGAGGCCTACCCTATAGAATGCCACAACGGACATTTTCATCCAGCGGCTCCCCGCGTCTCTCACGAGATCATCAGTTCATCTAGTGGGGGGGCTGTGCAACGCTGCGTCTTCCAGTTCGAAGTCGCCACTCAAGAACCTTGCTTCCCCATCGGTTGTCGGTTTTGCGAGCGGCGTGGCCACTTCAGCTTGCTGATCCTGTGAGCTGTCGAATCCCCGAGCATAGCTCTGCCTATAGCTCGCTAAGCGACGCGGAGCTTATGCATAAGGCCAACAATTAGGCCACCAACCAAGATACGATACCGTATGTCATCACTGGCGTAAGAACTAATGTCTTATTTGTGTCACTGGCAGCACACACTGGTGCCCACACACATACAGCAGGTTAACACGAGACGGTTCTTGTCAATAGATGTGCGTCGTTCACAAAATAATGAAATGTTTCAAATGATTGTTATTGATTTGACATTGGCGCTGTAGATCAGTGATGAATTGCTTAGTGGGCGGGTACGTGTCCCGTGCAATTCACTTGCTATTTTACCGGCAAATATCATCGTTCCATGACGAGGTTTGGGATTATTTACCTACTAACTTTATTTATTAAACGTTATTTTTTTCCTTTTTGCTTTCGTGCTGGGTAATGAATTTACAATTACATTCGTATAAGCCATGTTTAAAAAATATTTGATAATAGTGCTTTTGATGAGGACGTTTTGCTGTTACTAGTGAATTGATCGCGCATGACGCATTATATCGTATGATCTGCAAGCGCCTTCATTAGCTTGCATATTCGCTAGCATTATCATATTTCTTACGACACAGAAACAGTTAAGTATCCTATTATTATTCCATCAGCTGCTTCCTTATACGCAACCTACGCGAAACCCATTGGCGGAATAATTTAATCAACCTCACCTAAAACCATGTTTCAAAGTGGATATAGTGGAGATAGTTATTATTTGAATTCTATGGTGAACCAAATTGCTATTTCTATATTTATCTTGTACTTAATAATTGGAATTTGCTATCCTCAGACGAGAGAGAAGTCATAATTTACAACGTGACGGTGAATAACTAACTATGTTTGATTTCCATGATTTATTGCAGTCATTAGCAATCCATAAAGTTGAGAGGCAGGCTTCATGTTTAACAACGATCCATAGTATTGGTCAATCATCATTAACATACACTTATCTTGGGCTTGCGGCGAACGGAAATTCACCATATATTCGCCGTGTTAATGGTTTCGTTATCGAAACATGGAAATATACTATGAAATGAACCAATGATTTCGTCATTTGCCTGATTGTAAAAAGTGTGAATTAAAACTGAACTATACATTGACCAGTGTTGCATTTGAAATCTGTAACTTCTACAGGGTTGTAACAAACAAAACAGTATGTTTGCCAATATGTATATGCATTGTTTATTTTTTTATTAAGTACTTAATCGTACTCGTCTTGTTGATTAAATATGTTACCTATAACAAAAATAGTGTAAAATATTTTACCGGATGAATGAGTTAGTTATATGGATCACGTTGATGTATAAATGTTTGTTTTTTTTTAAACAAGGCGATCCAGAGCGCTTGACCATGCGCTCAGTATAGGGTGTCATTTTTTAAAGTCATATAGGATGTAACAATAATGTGTTAATATATTTTACACTATTATTGTTACATCTTATATAATATACGTCTCATAAAATTACTTATTTTCTCTTTCGAGAATAACTTTCTTTAAACCTTCCATAAACAAGCAGGTGTTTAAATAAATATTATTAATTTATAATATTGCTGTCATGTAACAACGTACGTAGGTTTGCACTTAATTATGTATGTTATTATTCTCGGCGAACAATTCCAAGTCGAAATGTACAGGAAGTTGTTTTTTAATAGAAAGAAGGTGAACTGGTAGCCTGCTTGGTGGCTTCGTGGTATGCGGTACTTTCAGCCAATAGCAAGCCTTTATAATTTGTTGTTTATATTTAGTCCGTGACCAGTTCTAGCAACTGTCAAGAACATCTCAAATATAATTAAGTAATATATTATTGTGGAATTCATTTAGACTGTGATGACGGACAGATTTAATACATTTATATCGATGGAAACATGATAAGGTACCTACATACCATGCTTTCAGTAGAAGATCAATGCTTTCAGTAAGTTTGATTCGCAAACCGTATTTCTACTCTATGTCTACCTCGCTCTCTCTCTTTCATCGAAATTACCCTTATTCAAGCTAGAGACGTAGGTATATCAACAACGTTCAAAGTGCACATCTTGCGCCGGCGCCGGTTAGCTGCAATCCGGATTTCTGCTCCACTCAAAACTCCTTGACCGAATATTTAAAAAAAATATTAATTGCAAAACTTGTATCCTTTTGAATTCAAATACAGTCGTACAATTGCCAATATTACAATAGCTAAACCACCATGTTAAATTGTTACCATCTTCTATATCGTGTGACTAACTGGAATTTAGCCCACTTTGCAATATTTCGGGCTTGCTAGTATGCTTTGCTACGTCCCTCCCCACATGTATACTGGGCCACAAGTCTGCTATCAGCTAAGATAATGGCTCGCGTTCACTTCACAAAATTAGACCAGCACTTTCGAGGTCTCATGGGCTCTTAATAATGAATTAATTATATACTTAATATAATCGATTTCTTTTACTCTTCATTTTCATGTTCAACTATTATCATCGCTTGCTAAACGGCTAAGGAAAACATAATGACGGAACATGCATTTCTGAGGGAACCTAAGCTGTTCCCGAAAGAATTAAGAATTCTGCTACTACGTGGAGAACTATGGCCTAATCTTAAATCCCTCGCATCGCGGGGAGGCGCGCAACCAACAGAGGAACATATAAAGAACTATGTAATTATAAGTCGCATATATTTATGGATATTAAAAAAAGTGTAACTCAAATACAAACAATGGTTCACTATATTGCGAATAAAATTTACACCTATTTTGCACAAGGAACATGAGACTCATTTGCCCATGCGTTGTATTGACCACTCCTGTTGACAGAGAGGGCAGCGATTGTTCTGCTTCACCCAGAGCGACATGCAGCAGAAATGGAAGCTGTGGTTGCATTCGCCCCAAACGACGACGCAGTCTTGCTTGCCGTACGAATCCTTCTTGCTTTCCCCTTGGCATCGTAGACAGGCGTCTGTAAAAAAATATATACGTTAATCAACTACGTAGGTGTGTTATTTATAAAACTGTTTGCTCTGTTCGTGAACTTCAGTCACATGTCCTTATTGTAAAGATCGTTACTCTCAGTACACCCTGAGTAGGTAATTAATCTCAGTCTTTGCATGTGTCTGGTGTTAAGATAGATAGATAACATTGATAAGAGCAGGTATTCTAATATTAGTAATTTGAGATGAAATTTCAAATGTGAAGCCGCGTACGCATTCTCGATCTTTTTCCATTGTATCATGTGCAGCAACATTGAATGTGCGTACCGCTAACGAACATCGAACACTATGATTGGCGAAAATGTCGCAATCCAATTTGTGCGTTCTGTATTGACTGTTTCGGTTTATTTAGAACATCATCCAAACAGAACTGCAAGGGGTAGAGCGGGCGACACGGGAGGGTGGTTCCCGGTATTTCAGCTCTCAGCCTGTATAGTAAGATACTGACAGGGACAAGGTGGTTCACGAGCTATGTTTGTGTTCTCTTTGCATCCATACATGCGATTCAAACATTCGTGATCGATGTTCGTGTTCGCGATGTTTCTTTTCGAAGTGTGTACACAGCTTTACGTTTTATTTTAAGTGTTGGGATGACATTTTATTCTGTTAATCGTTTAACTGCTGGTATTATTACGCGTCCATGGTCATGCTGTTTCTCATTGTTTAAAAACCCTTGGCCCATATGTATAAAGTACGCATTAAGTATGGAATGTAAAAATAAACGACTGTAATTGCTGTAAGGCTGAGGGTACATGAGGCCGCGATGCGATCTGCGATACACACGCGACTTAAAGAAATTAATTAATATTCACGTGTATGGTAATACACGGTACACCAAATATCACTAGCGATATCACTTGGATAGAAAAATACTCATCAGTCGTTGCCGGGATGCCATTAAAACCGGAGCAACGGCTTCATTAACAATCCATCAGCAAAAGCTAAGTAAAATTTTAAAATATCCTACTTGCATGACTTGCGTATTGCAATTAAGAGACCGATAAATTCAATTCATTACTTATGTTTCTTTATACTAGGGGCTATATAAAAACTACCATTACAACATCCTTACTTAAAAATGTACTCGTTAGTAATATTATGAGTAATTTAACCACGTCATCACCCGGCTTTCGTGTAAAAATCATGATGATTCTCTGGTTTCGCTTTTACAGTCGTATAGCAGATAATTACAATGACTACAGCAACCTATAGAAATAATAAAAATACGTGTAATTGTAAAGTCCCTAGTTGTACGCCATTGTATACTTACGCGTGCAACATATTTGTAACGATACTTATTTAAATAACGACTTGGAAATTCTATCGTCGCCAATAATCCTGTAGTTTATGGATTGGATCTATTTTATTGAACAACTGATGTTATAGTATTTATTTATTACCTTATGCATTCATGAAGAATTTCCATAAAAAATTAGATATATTTCAAATGCGTCCGGTATCCACACAGCTATCTATATGTATAGGTGTAATATTTTGCCTACTACCGTATAATTTTGGCTAGTAAAACAAGTAGCTAGGTTTACTTTAGCCAGAAGTGTAGTTATATCAACGTACGTGATATATTATTAAAATACGTGTAAATCAAGAAACGTGGCATGATTAGCATAGTTACAGCAAGCAACTAAACATCGACCTTGAGAATAATTCGCACGGTAGAACACGCGAAGGTAGAGTTTACAGCCGCCATTCGCCGTCTGTCTTTGCTTATTGGTCTGAGCACCTGACCCGGCTAAGGTAAGCTTCAGGAATAAGCCGGTTACATACTTTCGCAAGTAAGTACCAATGTGTTGTGTAAGTACCATGTTGTAGCTAGCAGTAGTAACAATCGAGAACAGTAAATAGTTTCGAAATTGTTTGGGCAATCGGGATTGAATAGTTAGCAGAAGTAGCCCACAGTTTGATGATACAGCCCATGCTTATATTATGCCCTGATGCCCGGCGCTTGTATTTAATCCGAAACATCGGTAATAAATCTGATGGTCTCCGAAACACTTTTCCTCAAAATTTATAGAATGTTTCGTCCATTTACAATAGCATTATACAAACTGCTTTTAAATCATTGTAATGCCATTAACAGTTCCAGCGGTTCTCGCGTAATATTTATGTGCCGTGACTTGCGTTTGCAGACCGCACTCTATGTAAAAAAACACACTACAGATTTTTAGTTTATTTTAATATCTATATTTGCAATGTGTTGTTATGGATGAATCTTTTAGTCCGTCGAATTTCCTTTACAACCTTTGCAAATTGTGTGTTAGGTAGGACCGGGCAGCCATGAAACCCCGATATTTATTGATTTACAAATATCATCTTTATATACGGTATAAACAGTCATATCATCAGTCTGTCTGAATTTACATAAGGTTTATATCGTCACGGTCATCATATACAGTATCAGTAACATTTCAGTGGTCTAAAAGTAATGAAGTGTTACGATAGCTTTGTGGTGAAGTAAACCTCTAGCTTTTTCTATACAATAGCATGAGTTATCTAGAACTTTAATACATTCTAATTGATCGATGATCGATGCCATTTGAAACACAAATATTCCAACTAATTTTTCTTAATCATTTAAAGTAATGTGCGATTTAAAATAATAATATGTTGAAAATAAGGGGGTGTGTATCGTTCCAACATTGGTTTAATGTAGAGGTCAATAAATAATAATGCATGTGCCACGCCCCCAATCAAGTTCAATCACAGCAGCGGCAACGCGGCTGCGTGTGCATCTCCCACTCTATTTGCGATATTGACCTTTTAAATGTCGACCGATAAACAAAACATCTAAATCAAAAGTAAAGTAGAATACAAAATCAAAAACCTTCATTAAGTAGCTGTTGTATTTATAATTTTATTTTTGTCGTACTCAAATACCTACTCATAACTCTTCATATCGTTTATACCTAGCTGTTTTCCTGTGACAATAATATTAAACGAATATATTAAACAAGGGATACTCTAGGTAGGTACTGGACTATTGTTTGGTATCAATGTTAACAATATTAGATGACATTAAACCATTGTTAAAATAAGGTAAACGATTGCAACATCGGTTCTAATTATTTAGTGTTTCAGTTATAATGAAGACAATTGCTGAAGTGCTGCTAATTTATTAGATCACTTCCGTGCACGAGATACATGTGTGTGTGGGGGGGGGGGGGGGGGGGGGTTTCAGAACTATGGAACCTACTAACTGATATAATTGTTTTCAACCCGGCCGATTTCAAGGTTAGCTCTTCAGGTTGTACGTGGATAAACATGGCCAATTCTTATACATATATGGTACAACTAAAATCTGAGCTAAGCGGTTTTACCCGAAGCCCGTACCCGTGCCAGAAGCAGGAGGGTAATGTTTTACCTATACTTTTCAGATTTTTTTCTTCCTCGTAATCAGATGTAAATTACGTGGATACATACATTTTTGGTTTTCAAAACATTCGTACATGTTATATTTTTCCAATTTTTACATGTTACATTTTTCCAATTTTTAACTGTGGGCTTAAAAGCTTACGTTTTGATTTACTTATTACTGACAGTTACAATAATTAAGTACCTATAATTGTAAAGGAAAATTTTACACACATCCTTATCGCCAAACAAATAAAACTGGCAATGACGTCATAACCCACTCTGTATGTTCTGCTTATAGCATTGTACACTATATAAATTTATGTTTTTCATTAGCACGTGACTTGTAACAGTCACTTTATTGTCTAGTAAAGGCGATGATCAAAGGTGAAGCGAGTAAAATATTGATTAGATCCAATCATTAACTGATTACAAAAGGTTTAAAGCGAATAAACCCGGAATAGTGATGTGATTAGATATGCAGATAGCCGAAATTGGAAGAGGTTTTGATTTCATAAACATTGTAAAGTATGGATGGATTCTAATAAGTAACAGTGTGTGTTCACCTTATTAGGAATATTCGAAGACCCTCTTAACATGTTCATGCCAAATTTGCCATGTAATTTTTCATTTTGCAAGTTAAATGGGTTTGACAAAATATTGTCAGGACTTTTTTGGGGTTTTCTGAAAGAAAGGTTGCCAATTTTGCGTTATTTTCTTAAAAAATATCATTGAATCCTACTTCGTGGTTCAGAAAGGATATACTAGCCTTAGAGCCTGCGCTTCTTTTGCGGATTTGTAATCATTAATGGTAAAATATGGATTTCGATATGAAAATTAAATTTAAAAATATTACGCTCAAAACTGTCATTTTGTTGGAGACAAAATTAATTTACTTTTAATCGACATATCGAAATTCTGGCTTTACATAATGATTACAAATGCGCTAAAGAACCGCTGGTTCAAAAGTTAGTACATATATATACCTTTTTTGAATTACAATTTATAATAATGCATTTTTTTTGGAATTATAACCAATCAAAATAAAACGGTCAAACTTCAATTTTCGAGTACTCTCCTATAGCAAGTTATAAACCCCTCCTGGGGGGCGGGGCTAGGCCTGATTGAATCCCTCATATTAGAAATTGGCGGTTTAATATTAAAAAAAACGTTTGTTGTTGTTCTCAAATTTTAAAATATTTTAGGACATGTATTATAATGTAAAAATAGTTCACATCGTTACCAGAGCTTATCTATCTCTGGAAAAATATATTGAGTCCATCGTGTGATTTGAATTATATAAAAAAAATGGAATGGATGGACAACGGTCAGACTTAGTAAGATAATCAGACAACACACAGCGTACGCTAAAAGTGAAGCCTAATATATCTCTGGTCTACCATTTCAACAACATGCTTGACCAGAGCTTTTTTAGGTTTGACTTTTAGCGTAAGCCGTGAGCGTTGTTTGAATACTGTGTTGTTAGAATTATCGTTTTATTGAGCTTTGAATACAAATAACCCAAGCAATGTCATCTTGTGTATTGGCAATGTCATACTATAGAGTGCGACGAGCAACCACGCACGCCGCGCCGCACGTCTTCTGCGCGAAAATGTTGGATTCTTCAGAGTGCACCTACTTGAATCGCACCAAAATTATTTTCTATTCATTTAGAGATGTGCGTTGTATACCTTCTAAAACATAATCATACTGGCAAAAAATTGACTTAACAGTGCTTGGATTATCCCTAATAATTTAACAAGTATCAAACAATAAATGGGGGAAGTATTTTTTTTCAAATATCGTCCATCTCTACTACCTTTAAGACCATTTGTGGTGCTAACGAATAGTGTACGTGCGGTTCGACTTTGAGGGCTCCGCGGAATGTTCTGAAAACATTCGTTGGCTGAAGCTCGCGTGCCAGATAGCTCGCGGCTCGCACATAGAACCGGGCGAGGTGATTGCTCCCTAGAATCCCGTGTCCCTGTGCACGCACGCTAAATAAAGGGTACGAGTATCGTTCAGTATTTAAAAATAAATTGTCGAATGCGTCGGCACGTCAACCACGTGCGCGTCTGAATTATCACTTCAATATACCGAAGCCACTTGTCAAAAATGTTGTGGGTTTATAACTTATATGATTAAATAATAATTGCTGTCCGGAAAGAACTTTGGAAGCGACAGTGCCTATTGCATGAGTAATATGTATGATACAATTTTAATTTGTTATCTCCTACCAGACAATTTAAGATCTTACGGTTATGCCTACAGCGGTGCTCATCCTATAACAAATTTTCATTCATACACGCAAATTGCAAAGGGTAAACGCAAGAGACTAAAATAACAAATGTATTTTTTGGCACATTATTTAAAGCCTGCCACGTCACGGCGTGGAAGATTAACGAGCATACAAAAATAACTCTTGATCAATCAGAAAATTTGCAGCGAGACGGTAAAGCCGTATTGACACACCCGAGTTATTATTAGCCAAGTTGATGTAATCCGTTGGGCTAGAGTCTAGACTAGAGTCTAGATACCGCGGTCGGTTTAGATTCTAGTCCAATCTCGCAACTTCGCGAGGTTGGCTCACTTCACTTTCCTAGCGCGGGTCCAAGCCGCGCGCAGTCTGACAGCGAGGGAAAAGCCAGGCAGCGCTTTATCCCAGGCAAGCACACGTACTGCCTCAACCGAGCCTTCACACTTCTCCACAGAATACACCACGCTGGACTTATTAGCCAGGCTGCGCGGTCAACATGGACGTGGCCTTTGCTTTAAGTAATAACATTTATTCTCGTCATTTAAACTGATCCCTTTAATTTAACATACAAACTTTGGTTTTATAATGGCAGTACACCAATAAATTTAAACTAGCAATATTGTATTAATGAAATTAAAATTATAGTAAGTTCAACGTCTTTATAATGAGTCATACTGGTGTGAAGACGATGTGGAAAATTGAAAGGCAGACTGACTCACAGTCTTGCTAATTTCAGATTTATATCCTAAAATCTCACTGAATGTTGAAGTAATAACATGCGCGTGCACATGTTTGTAGGAGTAAATTATGTATTGAAGGCGCCTCAACTTACTCCTTCACACAAACGAACCAATGTAACCAACCTCTATGTTTACAATGGAAGTGTACGTACTACACGAGAGACGTGTACGTACTACTCAAAATAATAATTAGTGTGAGTGTTGTTTGTTTGTGATGGTCGACCAATTCAGGTCCGCCAGGGTTGACAAACCTTTCTTAAAAAGCCTAAAATATTTTTAAAGGCTCGCAAAGACAAGTTCCAAGGCATAGAGAGTATTCGTTATACTGGAAAGGGGTAATAGAACAAAAATAAGATTAAAATCATTTATATACGCTGTACTAGCGATTTTCGGTCATTCTCCGTGAGTTTTTACGCGATAAAGTTATACCTAGACATAAAAAGAAAATGTTTGTAGCATCTGCGGCGCGCCGGCGGCGCGGCGTCATGGACCGTTGCGTTTCTTTGCGCGCTTTTCTTCCAGTACTTTTCCGTCAGTACCTTGGCGTATACATTGAGGTCGCGATATACGACACGCAATTTTATGAATGACAGAAGACATTGAAGCACCAATTTAATTTGGTTGGAAATAAATCTATATTTTTATAATGTGCTAATAATTATGCTAATATTTTTTGAAATTGTTAATAATTTGTGCTAATATTTTTAATAATGTGCTAATAACCACAGATCCTCGCAAAAGAACATCGATTCCGACCAAGGATGACACGTGAGGCCATTGAAATTAAAAAATATCGTAATTTCAATAGGGAAGATGGCTGGGTGCTACCACCGACTTGGTATCCAGTAATTAATATAATTAAATCCAAAACAAGCGCACCATTGCCAGACCTCAAGAAACTGTGAGCACTTTCTGCGTAGATCGGACCGCGAATAATAACTAAATATGAGGGTACCCCAATAGAAAATTACACTAAGACGTCAAACACCTCAGGCCTCCCGTAACCAAGGTTGCTGTAAAGCAGCCGAAACGTCGGGAATGTAAAGAACATAAAATAAATGCGATAAAATCCGCAAAACTAGTTTTATTTTAATTCCTAACTTACTCTACAGTCTGTGTTTAATTTTGCATTATTAATTTAACCTACGAATATGGGTTTAGATGCAACACATACACATTACTAAAACACTCAAGAGTAGTCGTGCACCTGTTATGCCTTCCCCAAAATATTGGCGCCAGATTCAGAAAATGATGCGGTACATGACCACATCCCCGCATTTTAATAAATATTCGTATACATTTAAACCTTTGTAACTTGAAATATAAATTTTAGGTAATTATATCTGCCAGCGGTTCATGATACAATTATGCATACAGTAGCATCCAGCAAATGCATCCAGCTAAATTTCAGCATTATGAAAATGTTTCAAACTTTTTGGCTCATTTATTATTTAATATCACACATACTTCTGTCTGATAAGAAACCCATCTGTTTTTCAGGTTGCCACAGTGTAATGATTTAGCCATCAGTCTGAGAAATAAAAAGAGATCTAGCTGATGTTTGAAGAAAGTGAAATCTTTGATAATCGTTATCTTTTTATTTTTCATAGAATTGAGAAATCAATTAGAAGTTTACAACACAAATATCAATTAAAAATAAAATATGCACACAACAATATAACTTAGGCTTCACGTATAAAATATTTGAAATCTATAATCTTGACCTCAGAAACTCATACCTAGTCACTTTTCATATAGGAAATTTATATGTGGGTATATGGCATAGGTCAATGTGAAATAATGAACGATGCGTGGACGATCTGGATTTGGTGTATGTATGTATGTATGTTCGTTAATGAATGCTTTTATTTTAATGAATACATCGATCAGTGGCGCCAACTAGGGTCTCGCCACGCATAATAAGTCGAGTGAGGAACGCTCTAGCTGGGTACACGTAGGCCGCTAGGCTAACTGCAACAGGTGGTTACGGGCCCGAGGCTCGAGCCCGTCTGGACAAATTTCGAAAAGGATCTTTTCGCACAATGCCTTGGTCTGGGTGTTACGGGAATTGCCCTCAGCCTATAAGTACCTACCTACCTTGTGAGGTAATTAGTACTAATGCAAGCTTTGTTTAGTTGGTATGATACAGTTAGTCCTTTAGCCCAGGGCATTAGAAAACGGGCTAAGCTTTATCCTCAACCCGCCGGTGGGATTGCAGAGGTGTATAAAGGCGTTTCTGTAGCCCCACTACTAGGCAGGAGATGGACTTTGTCCGGATTCAGTGAATTGTATAACTAGTCCGCCTCCTCCAGGATAAACTGGTATCCATGATGGATTTCGTGATGTACAAAAAGCAGCCAAAAGTAGAAAACAAAAGTGGAAAGTTCTGAGGAATGTTTTTTACAACATATTATTCTACATTTGCAGCATGCACCCACGTGTTTATTGTTGACTTGTTGAGTCAAAGCTTAAAATACGTGCATATTTTGGAAAATATATCAGTTTATATTCTAATGAAAAAATAAATTGAACTATTTGGTTGAGATAAATCAACAGTATTCCGAGTAAATAAACAGCTAACAACGAAATTAACAATGCTTTTACTTTCTTTTGAAGATTTTGCATTATAATGTATTTGGAATTTAAAGGACAATCCGTTAACGCTTGGAGTAGTAACAGATATTATACCATAATACAAGCGATGTTTAGTGTGGGACTGTATAAATTGTGTGTGTGTGTGTTTGTCTGGCGATATTATATAGGATTATATTATTCCTTTCTGCCTTTGTCGTGCTCGATTTGCCGCATCTACCGATTGCATTCTAGAACTATACCTCTTAAGAAGCAAAATAAAACAGCTAGTTCATGAAAGCTCTCTATGGGCCCTATCTGGATTGATGCTTTTAAGGTTAACTTCAAAGACCGCCTACCACTGCTAGTTCTAGAAAACGAAACGACGCTTTATATACTGCACACATAGTTGTTAAATTAATTCTATACCATGTTTTAACGAAGTCCAAGAAATTGAAAGCAAGTCTAGAAACGTAAAGGATTCCTGAGCACGTTACGACTTCACACCAACAGTATAAATAGTGATAATTCTATTCGATTCGTGTGGGAATTAATTCAGTGGACGCTGCACTGCACCATACAAAAGAACCATTATTAGTTAAGCTATGCACATAATAATAAGACACGATATACATACACCGTCGTATCGCCATTGACGACGACACGAACATTATCAGAATACTTAATTTTTTATATTGAAATCAATACAATGTCTAAGTGCCAAGGGTTGGAAAAGCTAGTACAATTATATACCTAGTTACAGGCTGCCATCAACAATGCACAAGATGAGTGAAAATTAGTTGAATTTCATTATGTGAATGTTTTTTTTAAGAAAAGTACTGATAATCTTATCACTCATACGTTAAGCTAAATCCGACATGGTGCATGAATCATAAGTGTATTTTTAAATTATGAATCACGGACTGAATTGCACCATACTTTTCCTTAGTTAAATTGGGGCCTGACAAGTTTAACCGCAACTATAGAGTTATGAGACAATAAGTTAAGGTAGTATAAGGACAACCCTAAAGGAGAAAGGGGTGTGTTCGTTTGACCTTCCCAGTCGAGTACGCCTGAGCCAAGGTCAGTTAGCAAGCGACTTAGACGATTATAGATCTACGGTTGTGTAGGTCCAGACGCATCGGCCCATTCATATTGAATTTGAATACGATAAAAGTTTCATGAATAATGAATTTAATTGTAATTTACTTGACAGCTAACAACGTTGGCGACGATTTAAGAAAATTGCCCTCGAGTCTATCGTCGTAAAAACAAAAGTTTATTAGGTTGAGCAAATGTCGTAATTCTTTCACCCAACTCTCCGTGGAAAGTTTTAATCGGAAATTTATATCAATTTGTAGTTGATAAGATAAGACACTCCCACTTGGATGAAACGCGTGATACTTTTGCATCTGCATATGAGTAATAGATGAAATATTGTTATCTTTTATCGCCTAGTTTAGGAAAGGTACAAATATTTTCACAACAGACGTCACCTTACACGAGCCCGCGACGTAACCTCGTTTGATGTAACCTCATAATTCTGCTAAAATAAGGTTTAAATATAATTTGACCATAGCTACATTTTAATTGTGAGAGGATTAGCGCATATAACAGCGGCACAGTCAGCGCACCATGAATACAAATTCCACATGTGAACGTTCGAGAAGCCGGGCAGGGGACCTGCCACCGGCACGGCACCGGCTGTTCTCGCCAGTAATATTCCACTGACATTTTTGAATCTGAGACGTATGTGTGTGTGGATGTGTATGAATGTTTTAAGTTTACACAGACGCGTTTGTGTGCCAGCAGCTGCGGCACTGCTGCGGTCGCAAGTCGCTTGACAAGCTCGACGATTCCAGCGACTACGTGACGTAACAGTAGACTGCTAACATTTCGATCTAGCTCTCTAAGTCTATGGTCAGTAATAATAACAAAGACTAAACACATGTTAAATAAAATAATAAATTGAATGGGTCAATGAATAAACTTAAACCAAGAAGCAGGTAGGTACTATTAAAATAAATAGCCACCATGTTGCTTTGTTATGCTAATGTATCTTTGAAGGAGCTTAGGTAGGTTCATGTGTTTCATGAACACATTAACCTACCTAAGCTCCTTCAAAGAAGCTCAAGTCAACCAATGCTATATCATTGGTTGCCCAATCTTAGCAATTATTACATAGAGAGAGAGAGAGGTACTAATGTACTTATAAAATTAATATTTGTTTTTCATGTTGGGCCGTTAGTCAAATGCTGAAATGAGGTAATCCATGCTATGTACATTGTTGAAGTCACGTCCACAAATGTATTGTCGCGCGGATTTTACGTGATTTATGGAATATACTAGTGACGTTACCTACTTCACGAAAGCTCGGGCTCTGCGCGTGCGTTGGGGGCGGGGCAGTTTTCGGGAATGCCGCGGCCGGCGCCCACGTTGCCGGGCGGCGTGGCATGCAGACGCTCAAATACTGTTTTGTTAGTAGCGCACGTGATGCCTCGCACGCGCATTCTGACGTAGCCAACGATATTTTTAGTAAATAGGACGAAACCATAATTAAGAAAAATACAAGCACAAAAATAAAAACGCTCAATAATCTATATACAGTTACATTAATAAGACTGTAACATAGTCGTGTCAGCAGGAAAAATTGATATTTTTGAAAAAAAAAATGTTAGTAAAAAATATTTTTGAAACAGGAGAGCCTGAATTCGCTATTTTCAGAATTTTTGAACTGCATGAACATGAAAATGAATGTTATAACTTATACACTAAGTCAAGATTTGGGATACTCTTTACTCCCGGGTTAGGGATGGGTTTCCGCGGGATTGCAAAACAACATAAGTCTACGTAGTACGAAATTGTGGGCACAGCTGGTCTAACAAGAATAAGCATAAGCTCAAATAGGTAAAAAGATTAAGGGATATCTTCTTACAAATTCAAGAAGCAAAAATAATTATCCGTATTTGTAAATAATAATATCCAGAAATTTCACATCTAATGGTGATTAGTTCCTTTATTTTTATCTGATAAAGCTTGCCGACAATAAATCCAAGACGCCATACTTAATTTGTTTTGTTGCATAATATTCATTGCAATGAATGATGAATAATCTTCGATAGTAATGATGATAATGCTAGTACATATCTTGGAATACAAAAAAAAACAATTTGAGTGTCCCGGAACTCTTATCAATAGGCGTAGCGGCGTCACATCAGTTTCAATCAGGCGAGTCACAATGCGTGGAACAAATTGTTTGTGCCGAGCTGTGACGTGCGCGACCCGCCTACAATTGTTCAACATAACCAACTATACCTACGTACGACACACCACATAACCGCATGCAGTAACTGGCGGGCTTCTCTTGTTCCAATCATTGTTATTTTGTGTTATTATAGCAGGTATTCGCAACAATAACATGCCTACGGTCACCGCCCGAGCCAACTGTCTCTATACAAAGGCAAAAAATACTGAGTCTTTTATTATACCTACCATAAGCTATGTGCAAGGGCCACGTGATACTCATTTAATTTAGCAGATGAACGGATAGAAATAAATACGAGCTATTATTTTTTCACAGAAAGTGAAAACATGATGGCTTTTATGAAAGAAAAAGCTAGCTCGACAGGTCGACGTTCCTGAATAATTATTCAGTATAAAACGTCTCATGGGTACTGTTGATTTTATATTTGAAAAAAGAGTTCCTCTATGATGAATTCAAATAGAGATTGAAGATACACGAGCCCCTTAATTGAATGTTTGCCTCCAAAATGCACTTGCATGTTAGAACTCAAGCTGATAAAGCTCTATGTCAAAAAAATAATCGGTGGCAAAAGGTTTTTCTACCGACCTATTCCATAAATGTAGTCAATAGCCTTAGAATTCCATTCCCATTCCATGATGTCCATAGATATTAAATAATATAAGACCTACACCATGAATAAGCTGATGGAATCTTAAGAAAATATACCCAAAACAATTGTAGCATAGTTAAATAACTGGTATGGAAACCCTATCTGAACTTAAACTGTTATACTTGAAACTATGCAAGTATAACAGTGTGATATAGACCTTACAGACACACCCCCCGACGGACGACGACGTAGCGGTAAGCAAAGGCAAGCAAGGTCGTTGATTACAAGACCCGCCCGGGCTGCAGACAAGACTGGTTACAAGAATACATCATTATACACATACATCCAAACCTTGAGATGTGTGAAACCGTGTGAAGCTAAAAAAACATAGAAACACTAAATAATTTATTCATCTTCTATGTGAATAGGTACCTGATGCCTTTTTCAATAATTATTAGGTATAGTTTAAGAAGATACCTAACTAGATTTAGGTTAGGCCATGTATAACCCGTTCACCTAATTATACATAAAACAGATACCTATTTTGTAAAGAAAGTTTTAATCAAGTCAATGGGTCACCCACCTTTGAACCCGCTACAACGTAATAGGTGCATGCATTTAGTTATAATATTCAATTACCCACGACATTAGTGGCGTCATGATTAAATAAGTTGTAGGTTTCCTACTTAGGTACTTTTGATACAAAAATATCGAAATGGTTCAAATGTACGAGTACCTACGTGCAAGTCTTTATTTGGGATGTGTGAAAGCAAATGATATAAAGTCACAGGTAATATCAAATTTCGGGAAACTTAAACTACTATGCCTGATGTGTTACCTAGGCCATTAGATATAATTCTAACAAACTATACAAATATTCAAAGTTATTCAGTTGCAAACAGGCGATGAAGCGAGAGTGTGTGTGCACATAATAACACACGTTACCACCTGCACGCACACAGGCCGCTGAAATACACACCGACGCGAGGGGAGGTCGCGGGGCGGAGGGAGGGCGGTCGGCGCCGCCGCCACTGCCAACCTTCCTATATAAAACACTGCGCTGCCATCTGCAAGTTTCAATAGATAACTTGAGTGCTGAAGAATTCGGTACGCGTTGCCAACATATTTCCTTGTTGTGCGGATTGTTAAAATTGAATGTTGTGCACCCTTCTAGAAATTTAGCGGCAAATATATATTCGGATGAAATAATATAAAAAATTGTGAACTGTAAACTGAAAACCGCGAATAACACGTCGGCGATAAAACTGTGTCAAATCGCAGCTGTGTGGCAGCGTTTGCGGGCTTAGGCACAATAGTAGCGGCACCCTCTAGTTAATAGCGGAGTGATGGTTACTGTTTACCGATAACGATCGCGAACCTGGATTATAAAAAACTTTTGAACTATACGGTTATACAAAGTGGTTTATTGCAAAGACACTATCATTTTGACGTTCCTTGACAAGTTTAACTAAAACCTGCAAGTAGCCGGCAAGATGAGCTTCAACAAGAATAACCCCAATGCTGTGGGGAAAATCATGGGATATCTCAAGCAGATCTCCACCGAAATGGTAAGCTATATTTAAATTAATACTTATGTTTTGTTTTCCTGCTGATTCAGGAAATATAGATTCTGAAATAAGAGTTGTTTTGTAATATTTGTGAAAATTTTTACATTACTACTCAACAGTCTCTAGCATTGAATTTTGAATAGCATGCCTAATTTAATGACATTTAAGAATCAAAGTAGGTAACAGATTTTTTAACTATTGGAAGCGAAGAGTTCAATGATAGAATTAAATATAAACAGCCATTCGCACCGGACGAGACTCTATTATTTTAGAAAGCTCTGGAAACTGGACGTGAAAAGCGTTTTTATATGCGCTCGGTGTTAGCAGCACCCCACCGGTCGCCGGCGAGCATTCGATGAAGCCGATACCGTTGCCTGGCAACCAGAATAGACCCTGCACTATTAAGGGCAAAACATAAACAAACATAATTAATCAATAAGACCGCGATCACGTCAGAAAAGAACACATGTAAGCATGTAATGACGAGTTGTTGAATCAAGTCGGCCTTGCAAGACCAGCCAAGGCTCTCTTGTTAGGCCGTAAATTTTACTCTACCCATCAACCATTCTGATTACAAACTATCTCTGTAGTATTTAAAAAATAACGCTTATGAGTTTTAAATGGAATGCTATATTTAAAAGAAATAATGTTATTTAAATTAAAAAAAATGAAAAATGTATAGGTACTTTGAAGTCTGTATTCCCCGAAAGGGCGGGCAGAGGTGCATTGTAGTGCAAAAACTATACTAGTATATCCTATTATTGTTCGGTTGGTTTGCATCAAAACCATTTATGTTAAATAGCACTTAAGAAGAAAATGGAAAAGCTTTTTTTACCAATGAATGTTCCAAATAGCGACAGCTAGCGCCATCACATAAACGTCGGCGAAACATGGGCAACTATGATCAAAGGAAGCTGTTGAACAATAAAGTTTTTTCCAGATAGATGGCGTTAATAAGCGACATATGTTTATTAGTAGATCGCGACAGGTAGCGCCACATGTGGTGTCATGCACTCATTATTAAATTATTGTACACAATTTATTAGTAAATGCAAATCATTAATTTCGAACAAAACATTTTGGGAATAACGCAGTACCATAATGGGGACTATAATTCTGATGATATTTATACATACATATTAATCACAAATAAAAAATATTATATATTAATGCGGTCTAAATTTTTTTAAGTTACCAAAACTAATAAACTTTTATAATTGAAATAATTATCTGCGTACAGAAAATAATACAACAGAAAGGAATAAATACACCCATACGATAGGAAAGAAAGATATTTCCATAGAATGTCATGATATAATCAAATGCTCGTTCAATGGTCCGAACGTTATGGGGCTCACACCCTAGTCCTCGCCTTTACCTTTCGGCATACATGCATACGAACTAAGGTCAATTGAATCGTTGGTCGACGCTTTCTTCGATGTTAGTAATAAACGACTTACGAGGGTGGAAAAATAGGCGTAAAATAAGTATACATAAATTGATTTAAAGAGAGAGTTTTATTAAATACGGAAATAGAAATATTTTATATTTTCATACTTAGCTGAAAATAAGTTACTTTATTGATTCTTGTTTCCTATGATGAATCAATAATCACTGCTTCATCTTATGTAGCCAATTAATCTTATTAGAACTAATTTTATATGTATATTATCTTGTTTTACTGAAACATGTGATAATAATATTGAACCGTGACTTTAATTCCAATAACGTCACATTATATCCCAATTCCAATTAAAAATTATGAATGTGACAAAATATGTTGACGAAAGTTTGCCAAATAACTAAACATTTATGTAATTAAATTACAAATAAGTAAATCACAAATAACCTTTTTTCACTGTACTTTATTCATGAACACAATAAATCATTAAAATTTGAACATTACTGAATGACTGTCACCTGTCACATAAATTTCAAAATTGTAATGTAAAGCTGTTTACCACAATATTATTGTTTGCATTTATTTAAATCATTGCTATTCTTAAATGCAATCAATCCTTTAAGTAGTGTAGAAATGAACTTTGTACAACGAAGATAATTTCATTGCAATGGAATTCCATCTCAATAAGACAATTACGTGGAATACGAATTACTACACTTTTAATTATGATGACGTGACACCGCTTTTGCAACAAGTACTTCTACGTTAAATATACTTGATCTTTAATAAATATTCTGTCAATCATTTCCATCAATCTTACGAGCAATTACCAGAATTGTAGGAACGCCCATTGTAAAATGCAAAAGAATATAAATCTATAATCAGTACAGTGCCATCCTCGATGAGCCTTTGGTTTACAGGTACAAGTCAGACGTCACTAAAGAGTGTTTATATACATTTATACATTATGTTTTATAAACATCATTATAACTAATGGACAATCCCACGATAGCGGCAAGAATATCGAACACGAACAGTTGGGGCTGGCAGTGCTCGTTATTAACAGCCGACACTCTCAGAAATTGTTTTGCGATTTTTCGGACTGAACAATAATGATAAAAACGTGGAGGTCCTGTGTGAAGTGGTCCGTGAAACAGGAATCTGAGTGCAGATCGGGTCATGGAAGCAGCTACGCATATCGCTAGGTTATCAAAAACATGCAGTTGCCAAATGATCGTTTGTGGTCAATAAGTGACGTGTTTTCTTGATCTGACCTCTGACACCTCAGGCTTACAATTCTTATCGTATTGAATGACTTACGCACATTAGATAGCGGATATAATAAATAGGGTATGTTTGCGGATGATTACTCCAGTAACGTCCAGCAAATTTGAGTGGACCGGAGGTCCATTTCAATAATTGGTTTGTTATAGTTTTAGTATTAACTTTTATAGCGATGTGAGCCATACATTTCAGTATTCTACATTATTGCGTTTTATGATTACAGGGTGGGAGCGAACAGAGTCGCCGAGGACAAGGCGACGAGGAGAGATTGTACAAGACACGGGGACCCAAGTACGCCCGAGTGCCATCGAAACCGACGCTATCAGCGTCCACAACTTGCACGTCTTTGGCGACTTCTTGCGGATCGCAGGGAACACTCGTGCCCAATTACGCCGTGATTCCTGAGATCGTGACAACCGAAAGCAGTAGCGAAGACGAACAGGACTCTTTTGAAAAGACCCGACGGCATTTTCAGCAATTACGTCAGATCAGCCTAGGAAACGAGTTTAAGTACAAAATGGAGATGGAAATCAAGAGTGCTAAAGATGAAAATCTAAGAAATTCTATTCCGTTTGTGAACCAGTTAAGCACGGCTAGTAATAAAGTCAAGACCGACCTCACCATTAATGGAGATGCTCAACCGTACAGTCCAACAACGCAGCGTCTGTTCCTTTGGACACAAGTAAGAACTGTATTCTATTATATATATCACTCATAATTTGCCATTTAAGATGCCCAAAGATGATTGAATTATGTTCAGTCAAAATAATGAGAAGTTTGATGTTAAAGTCACTTGCAGAAGAGGAACAAAAACAACATTATTCAAGAGAATTTGTAAATGGTAAAAGGAAGAAGTACCTAGCTGCTTCCAACTGTTTGAGAATAGCTCAGTCTATAGCCGCTTGTCTACCGATAACAGTTGATTGAACTTGATATCTTTAAAATCGTGATATTCATAGGAGCTCTTCATTTATTTCATGCGGTTAGCATATACAAATCTATCGTTAAGTCTTAAAAAACCAAGCTAAAACCGTATGTGTACAATGCTCATATGCGTATTAAGTACACAAGTGTGGTAAACTAAGGATTCTGCATACATATAGTCATATAGCACAATGTACATAAAGGGGCATGTGGTTCATAAAAAAACCCAAACACCCACGGCAACTCATAGCATTCTGAAAAAACCAAGCGCGACCACGTGTGTCGGAAAAAGAAAATCATGTTTTGAATTAGACAAAACTTGATACATGTGAAAGTTTTATAAGCTATGAGAAATAGCAAATATCGGCAGGTGCAAGTTAAAATGGGTCCTTGCTTATGTTATTGTTGTTTTAAATAGTAATTAATAATTTGTTTTCCACTGTTTCAGCTCTTAGCTGCTTTTGCAGTGTCCATGGGATCTATGATTGTCGGCTTTTCATCGGGCTACACTTCACCGGCATTGACAAACATGAACAGAACAATCGATATTAACGATGAAGAGGTGAGGATTCATAATATTTACGGTTCTGTTACCCTAAACGAAACCCTATTAGATCACTCTTGTCTGTCAAAGCTATTTATCTTGAATACCGAGACTGACTGACTGACTTGAGAGATATTCAAAAAATGGGATAATGATAAATCTTAGGGACTTGAACATATTCCGATAGTGTAAATATAGGATTATTTTGATCCCATTATTATAACTAGAAATAATGTCGACTAAAGACTACTAAGTGCTAAGAAATTATCTAGATAATAGATACACCCTTTGAAATGAATACGAGCTAATTAGTCATAATAATTTGTTTTGAACATTATATTAACGAAATATATATCTGCTCTATTTCAGAAAACTTGGGTCGGCGGTCTTATGCCATTAGCCGCCTTAGTGGGCGGCGTTGCTGGTGGACCTCTAATCGAGAGCATTGGAAGACGGTTGACTATAATTGGAACAGCTGTGCCATTCTTCATTGGTTGGATGCTTATTGCGACTGCCATCAACGTGCCAATGGTGTTTGCTGGACGGGTTTTTTCCGGAGTCTGCGTAGGTATTGTCTCCTTGGCCTTCCCTGTATACCTTGGCGAGACATTACAACCGGAAGTTCGAGGTTCTATGGGACTATTGCCGACAGCTTTTGGTAATACTGGTATTCTTTTGGCATTTTTTGTGGGTGCCTACCTCGATTGGTCGAAATTGGCGTATTTTGGTGCTGCATTGCCCGTGCCCTTCTTCTTCCTTATGTTGTTAACACCAGAGACACCTCGTTGGTACGTCTCTAAAGCCCGCTGTGAAGATGCTCGTAAATCTCTGCAGTGGTTGCGAGGAAAAAATGTAAATATAGATAGGGAGATGCGTGACCTCACACGATCTCAAGCTGAATCAGATAGAACTGGAGGGAATGCTATCAAACAATTGTTTTCACGTAAAAATATGCCAGCCGTGTTAATTTCTCTGGGATTAATGTTATTTCAACAATTAAGCGGAATAAATGCAGTTATTTTCTACGCAGCACCAATTTTTAAACTGGCTGGAAGTAGTGTCGATGAAAATTTGGCTAGCATCATAATAGGTATTGTTAATTTTGTATCAACATTCATAGCGACAGGGATTATTGACCGATTGGGTCGCAAAATGTTATTGTACATGTCCTCAGTGTCTATGATAGTCACATTAGTTGGTTTGGGAGCTTTCGTTTACGTTAAAGATTCTAAAGTTGACGTTAGTGCCTACGGATGGTTGCCACTTGCTTGCCTTGTTATATACGTACTGGGATTCTCTATTGGATTCGGACCCATTCCATGGCTTATGTTAGGCGAAATTTTGCCTTCAAAAATTCGTGGCACGGCTGCATCTTTAGCAACTGGCTTTAACTGGACTTGCGCATTTATCGTTACCAAAACTTTCCACAATATTGTACAAGCTATTAATATGTACGGCACTATGTGGCTTTTCGCTGTCATATGCCTACTGGGTTTATTCTTTGTCATTTTCTTTGTACCTGAGACTCGCGGTAAAACTTTAGAAGAAATTGAAAAGAAATTAACGGGAGGGTCACGTAGAGTGCGAAATATTAATAGCAGTAAGCAACAAAATGGATGCTAATTTGGAATTCGGTTGATACATAGGTAACAATAATGTACATTCCATGTGTAGATAAAAGCAGGTGCACTGCAAATGTTGTCTATGTGTACGATGGGATGGAAGCAGGAGAATAATGTAAATCACTGCAAAAGAAGTGCAGGTTGAAGACTGAATGGGATTGTAGCCATACATATTATAATGTAACTGTAAATAGTAAATAAGAATAGTGGTTTTAAATGTCTCGAAACAGTTCCTGTAGTTGTAAATTTGTAATCGCATTCGTTATGCCATGGTGCTCGCTATAGTTCCTTAATTGATAACAATGAATATCTAATAATGGATCTGTCACAGAAGACTCATTCATTATTTACAATACCTATTAATGTGTATATAATTTCATAAAACAAAATATATAATGCAAGAGATGTTAACCATATTGAGTCGGTTAATCCACTTAATACACTCATTTTTTGATTATTTTTTAAGTTTTATTTAATATAAATCATTGTAATAACTTTAAAGATGATCATGACAAAAATGTATTTAGTTAGTTTAGTAACCAAAAAATTATGTTTTAAGTATTTTTAGATTTTGTCTACCTACGTTTAGTTTGAACCAAGACTCCGTATATTACGGAGGCAATATTTATTATTTTTAATACAAATAAAATGATAATATTTATATGACACATTTTGGGCCGTTTTATTTGTGCGGAATACGACACTTTACTAACAAAACACTAGTCCTACAATTATAAAAAAGGTCACTGGTTATTAGTCACACAATCGGTATTAATACAAACCAAGCTTCAACCTGTGTACAACATTTTAATAAGTAGGACTTTTGATAGGTTTAATGTATACAAGTTAATAAGAATAAGATAATTACAATGAAATGAAATTAAACAAGTTTATTTAGTATATACACAAGGATAGACAAATACATAGAAATTATAATTTATTTGCACGGTAGGCGAGTACTATTGATGTTAGTCTGAGCTATGACGAAATGCATTTTTTGGCACTTTCTTGGCTGAGCATGAGCTGGGCTGAGGGGAACGGAGTCTCATGTATGTACTATTTGTACAGGGGTAACAACTTAGTAACGGACAAAACTTATGTTTAGATAAACAAAATAAAAATTATTGAAGATGAATTAATTGTTGAATTGGTTGTCATCGTAGTTCGTCATACGTATATGTCTTCTGGTAAAGAAGCGATCTATAGAACACTGACTATTCAATAGTTCCTTCGTTATATTATTTAGAAATTAGAATGTGCTAGTTTTTGCTCAGGAGTATCTCGGCGTACTGGCCTGGTCATCTTGGTTAGTGCATGGTCAATCATCAGATTATTTAGATTATATATGCTTACTCATTAGAAACGCAAAAAATCTTCATGATAAAAGGCAATCGGACGAAGGTTGTTATATATCGTCTTGTAAGTTTTAGTCTAGGGCTGGGGCTATATTTCTAATATTAAAATCGATGTACTAGAGCTCAAACCTACTTAGCACAAGCTATAGCTTTGTTAGAGGGTTAAGAAGGCTAAGTAATACTACTTAATGCGTTTATTGCACATCAGTTTCAATTAGTTATCTCAAAAAAAAACTTGTAATAAAACTATACAATCCCTACAATGAAATAAATAGCCTATGCCATAACAAATTAAGAGTTTCCTAAATCGGCCCGGCTGTCGCAGCGCCCTTATTCCTAGAAGCTACTCAATTTCGGAAACACTTCAGAAACAAATTAAGTAATGCAGATTCCGATAAGTACAAATTATCTCCGAGATTTATTACAAGTTTTCGTTCATTTACAACGGTATAACCACAGATATATGAGAGGGTATAACAAAGCACTTTAAATCTGGATAATGCTTTTGAATTCAATTAATCTTCTATCAATTTAGATGAAATATATTTTAATTTGTTTACAGATTGATTTTGAATTTCTATCATTCTCTTTGTAGAACTTATATTTCATATGATGAATTATTGCTTTTTGCCACTTTTGAATATATGCAAATTAATTCATTCATTATGAAGTGATAAAATATTTGAAGAATGGATAACGATTAGAGATACACAAATAGTAATTTTCCTATTTACGACAGGTAACTAGGCACATGTCAATGTGTGGGACATGTGCTAACGGGGAATCAATAAAATTGTTTATCATAGCATCTCGATGTGAACTATGTTTACGGTTTACGCCTACCATAACTCTGTCTGTAAACATTGGATAATATACATATCTGAAGGCTCATGATCAGCGCTAACTATTGAGGGAGAAGAAAAATACTTTCGTGAAACCTTGTACGCGTTTCAGTAGTGTCTTCATATCTACAATCAACAGGTTTTTATCCTCAATCCCTGTGCGTGATAAGCCAGATCCACGTTGACCGCCATATTATTCTTAACTAAGGGTAAGCAGAAACTCCTAATGTAACCGTAACGTTATCGAGAAAGCATATTGTCACTGTCATACTTATTTATGAAATATGTGGTGTGAGAGGGATGGATAACGTTACGTTACCGGACGTACGTAAAAAGGATTGTTCTATACCATCTGCCTAATTAGAACGCATGACACAAGTGAACTCAATACAATTATGTTTGCCAGTGCAGTTCTCTAAGCCCTTACTAGGTGGTGATGATCACATTCCTCTATAATATTCTTAATTCCCTTCCAAGAATGAGTGGAGAGCGAATACAGAGCTAAGAACCTCGAAGGATTCATTGGCACATGGAGCGAAGGTGATAGACTAAAACGAATATACATATAATACTTACTGGAGCGTATACAGGCCAATACGGCACAAAAGAACTTTTACACAAGAGAAACCTAACCCCGGACGTAATTTGCAGGAGCTGTTGATCAGCAAACATAATCTATGTTTGCTGTGGCTCACTAGCGGCACAGCGAATGAATCTGCTGGGAGCGACATATCCGTCTACAGAAATGTACAGGCTCTTTTCTGGAAGCTGTTACAGAGAGTATTTGGGATACCAGCAGTGTGATTTTGAAACCTCGGAAATCGGAATCGGATTCGGAACGGTAGTTTGCGTTTACGAAGTTATTTTAATAATGGTAGGAAATAGTAGAAAAAATATTGAGCGCGAAATTTTAACTAATACGGGCTTTTTATGATAAAAACCTTCAAACTTATAACCACACACATGAAACATTAAGTCAGACACTTGTTATTTTTGATATTCACGTTTCTAGGCCTATATGTTTTTATTATTATTTTTGCTGTACCGAACTTTGTAAACAAATACTGCTATTTTGATTTCCGAATTCGAAGATTGTTGACGTTTCTCGACGGAAAATCATTCCGATCCGACGATAACTTTCCGATGAGATTTATGTGTAGGAAGTCTTTCCGATGGCATTTAGTCTTTTTTTTTACTCAATTTGATATTATACGAATTATTGGATATTGTACTGGCTTTAATAGCAGAATTAAAGCCGTATTTTTGGATGAAACAATAAATACAACGCAATCCCAGTGGAGCTAAATGTATTTAGGTACCAACCTACTTATTTATTTAATTTAATACAATTTGTTCATTATACATTTAAAAATTATTTCATTCGCATCATTAATAAGACAAAAGAACATACTCAAGCTTTTTAGGGACGGACAGGGGTGAATACGCAGGTTCGGTTGCCAAACATTTTTAATAGATGGCGCTGTATCCTTGCAACCTAGTTTTTTATTTTTACACGAACAGGGAGCATCTATGTGACATGATGTTACAAATTATATAGGTAATCAACGTTCATTTTAGTTATTTTGTAATTTTCTCATCACAACAATAAACAAACCTCAGACATAGATAAAACAAACTTTTTTTTCATTGGATTTGTCAGTTTACAAAGATCGGTACAAAAAATAATAAACTAACACGTAGGCTTAGAAACGTGAATATCAAAAATAACAAGTGTTCAACTTAATGTTTGATTTATGTAGTTATAAGTATGAAGCTTTTTATCACAAGAGACTGTAATAGTTTAGATTTTGCGTTCAATATTTTTTCTACTATTTCCTACCATTATTAAAATAACTTCGTAAACGCAAACTACCTTTCCGAATCCGATTCCGATTTCCGAGGTTTCAAAATCACACTGCAGGTACGTAAGAATTTTAAGGCGAAGGGCCCACCATCACCACACCACCATAACGAAGATAAGATTTGATGTTCCATCAAATAAAAATGAGTTTTAATCAATTTACAAGGTCATACAAAGCTTATTTTAGTTAAATAGAGCTTTGAAATGCAATTTAAAGTGGATTAAAGTATTCATGGGTTTAGGGATTTACCCAATTTTATTTTTATTTATTGCGTTATCTAAATCTGGGACTTAGTACACAATGAACGAGTCGCATGAAAAAAAACGATAGGTTCTTAAACAAGCTGTAAGATACAGTACTTGTAGTACTAGTTTTGTCAGCAATTTCTTGCAGGCTAACTAAATACCCCCTAACAAATGTGTTATGTAGGTACCTATTTCAAAAAGTATGGCGACATCCACTCACAAACGTTAATTATACAAAACAACTGTCTGACTGTCCTTGCAGGCAGTCTCCGAATGGGGCGATGCCAACCTGGTCAAATTCAATGCTTCTAAGACCCAAGCGTGTCTGTTCTCCGCGAAACGGAGTCCATTTCACCCGACTCCGACTTTCCGTAATGTATCTGTGCCCGTGAAGGACCACCTAGGGTGTAACTCTCAGTTCCAATCTCAATTTCGGTTCCTTCATTGAGTCCAAAGCCAAACTAGCTGCTATGAAGTTGGGCATCCTGGGGAAGGTCAGGCGGTATTTCACGCCGGGACAGCTTCTAAATTTATATCAAGCTCAAGTCCGATCGTGCATGGAATACTGCAGCCATCTCTGGGATGGGTCTGCTAAGTATCAGCTGGAGGCTTTGGACTCCATAGACAGGCGGGCTAGAAAGCTCATTGGCAATGAGACCCTAGTGCAGGCCAAGCTACAGAGCCTAGAACACCGACGTAGGGTTGCCAGCCTATCAGTTTTCTACCGAATACATTTTGGAGAGTGTGCGACGGAATTACACGAGTTAATTCCCCCATCTCCATTCTATCATCGGTCGACAAGACGCACGGACAAGTGTCATCCGTACACTGTGGACATTCCTTCGGTACGTACTAAGCGGTTTGCTTCTACTTTCATCGTGCGAACTGCCAAGGAATGGAACACGCTACCGGCGTCTTTGTTCCCCTTCGACTATAATCTGGGTGTTTTCAAGTCGAGAGTGAACAGGTACCTTCTAGGCAAGTATGCTACATCGTAGATCTCATCGTCACTTACCATCAGGTGAGATCGAGATCAAATACTTGCCTATATCGTAATAAAAAAAAAAAAACAAAAAAAAAACAACTCGAACAAAACAACTCGCTAAAACTTTGTAAATACAAGGCGTGACCAAGCGTTTCTAAGTTGATTATAAAAGTACGTAATAAGTATTTTGCGCTATTAACTATACTGAGAAAATATCACATACCTATTAGATATGGGTAGTACAATACAGCGTTGCAAATTAGTACCTCGATATATGGAAGCAGAGCCTAAACTGCAAATTGTTGGTATCCGCACTGTTTAGTTATAAACGGGCTAAATTGAACGTCAAATATATACTTTAGGCACTTTAGGTAAATATAGGAAAAGCATACACAATGAAGGAAGGAAAGAGGGATCAATATGAGAATCAAATTTAGATTACTGCTATCGCTTTATTATCCTGTATCTACTTTGCTATTCTTAAATTGTAAATAACAGAAAAGTAAATACATATATTGAATTTTGAAACACATAAGTTCGAAGACTGCTGTGGATCGCACAGCCTCGATGGTCAATCAGTTTTGTCAATCAATGTGTGCCCATATAAATCGCACAGAGCGAACTGCGGCACATTCATTTCATCAGTACCGTAGGTCGAGTACACACAGTGTTTTGGTGAACGTTGAAATCTTCTAAGTAGTGAATTGTGCTTGTAAACCCACTCCTTACGTCAATATGAAGATTTTAATGAGAGCGGATACACATTATAGCATACAGTATTCTGGTGAATATGACAAACCGAAGTATACTTTTACACAGGTGTGAAATAATTATGTGCCTACCTATAATCTGCGAAATTACCGATACTTAAATTATATTATAAAAATTGAAAGCATATCTACTTTTTAATAATTTCATAAGAATCATTTTGTTTATTTTAATCTTTAGCGACCATATCGTCTCGGAACTAAACACGAAACAAGAACATTCAAATTGATGAACTTTTAAACGATTGGTAGTTTGTCGTATCAGCAATACCAAACTTGAAGACATCCAATTGCGTCCAATTAATTTATTCTGACGCTTTTTATTCACGTAAGCCGTGAGAATGTCCCGTCTTTAATTGACTGCTGCGTAAACAATGTTTTAATGATTAATATAAGCGTGCATATAAAACCATCAAATGTAATTGGGCTTAGTTTTTGAATTGAAGACTTTGTCTATAACAAGTTTTCACTTGTTCTAATTTATTTTTTATTATATTTTTGACTACCATCATCACGCCCGTATTCCCAAAGGTGACAGGGCTGCACCTCCAGTTTGCCGATGGTATTAGGTCCCACTCTATGTAATAGCTTTTCTACATAATTACTAGCAGTAGTACTACCGCCTTTTTTTCGTTAATTTATATAAGTTATTTTGCTCAACTTATTACTTTAGATTATTAACTAAAGGGTATTGGGTACAATGCATCAAAGGTTAAACCTTTACTTTTCACTTTTAAAAACTAACGTTACAATTTAGTATGTTGTCTACAAGTTAGAATTATCCTTGTTTCTGTTTAAGTTACTAGCTCAATAAAACTAAGGATACTTACATACGACCTAAAATATTTTATTTGATTTTCATCAAATACCAATAGCTATGTCACCGACGCGACATAGATGATTCGATTATATAAAATTTGAGTTAATTCGTCATTGATTATAATGAACATATTTTGTTCAGGTCTAATATCTTCGATTATTTCAATCAACATGGACAATTTCGTTGTACATATTTGAAAGTTTCTAAAAACGAATCACAAGAAGTACATTCGTTTATAAGATAGAGTATGCGTGCAAGTGGACCCAATCAAAGTCAATTATGCTTAAATTAATAGTAGGCGGTATGCGTCGCATCGCACACACCTCCCAGAGAATAGCGTCATCAATTCATCATATACTTGCTATAATTTATGTTTATACACACTTATAAATACACACACGTGACTTAATCGATAAACTGTAACGAAATTATTGCTATTGAGCATTTATATATTGTACTAATATATTTTAAAATGCTGTCATTTACAGGTGTTGGCGGCGGTAGCTGTTTCAATGGGCTCTATGGTTATTGGCTTTTCTTCAGCATATACATCGCCGGCGCTGGTTACCATGATGAACAGCACAGACATTTCGGTTTCAGAAGAACAGGTAAAAGCTCATTTTTTTTATTATACATTAAATATAATCTATTCTATAATTTCTTAATTAGTCTTATAAAAATTGCCGTCACAATATTTTTTTTATTGGCAGGCTAGTTGGATCGGCAGCATTATGCCTTTAGCGGCGCTCGTGGGTGGTGTAATTGGAGGACCTTTGGTGGATTACATAGGACGCCGGAGGACAATCTTATGCATCGCACCGCCATTATTTGTAGGTTGGATCCTTATAGCTACCGCAACAATAGTGCACATAGTGCTTTTAGGTCGCCTTATATGCGGCTTGTGCGTCGGAGTCGGATCGCTGGCGTTCCCCGTGTATTTAGGTGAAACGATTCAGCCCGAAATCCGGGGCACACTAGGTTTATTTCCTACCGCAATTGGTAACATTGGTATCCTAATATGCTATATAGCTGGCAAATACTTTAATTGGTATCAGCTCGCTTACTTGGGAGCTGCTTTACCGGTACCTTTCTTCATTTTAACGTTAATGATCCCCGAGACGCCCCGCTGGTACATCTCTCGTGGACGTAATGAAGAAGCTCGAACAGCGCTGCAATGGCTTCGAGGCAAAAACGCTAAAATTGATAACGAAATTCGTGATATTGCTCTATCCGATGCAGAAACAAGAAGCGACGATATCAATATTAGAGAACTATTGAGTTTCAAATATTTAAAATCCATATTAATTTGTTTAGGGTTAATGACCTTCCAACAGCTATCCGGCATAAATGCTGTAATATTCTATACCGTTACGATATTCCAGATGTCTGGTAGTACGGTTGACAAAAATCTGTGTACGATTATAGTGGGTGTGGTCAACTTTGCATCGACATTCGTAGCGACTGCTCTGATTGACCGTGCAGGACGTAAAGTATTGCTGTACATTTCTTCAGTAACCATGACTATTACATTAATAGTACTAGGAACATTCTTTTACGTGCAAGAATATTTAAAATTAGATGTTACCTCGTTAGGTTGGTTACCGTTAACTTGTATTATGATTTATTTGTTGGGATTCTCCCTAGCTTTTGGACCGATCCCATGGTTAATGATGGGCGAAATATTACCAGCCAAAATAAGAGGCAGCGCTGCTTCCATATGCACTGCATTCAACTGGTTATGTACTTTTACAGTGACAAAAACATTTTACAATATAATACTTGGCATCCACACATATGGTACATTCTGGCTGTTTGGTTGCATTTGTTTTATAGGACTGTTTTTCGTTGTATTCTTTGTACCCGAAACGAGGGGCAAAAGTCTGGAGCAGATTGAAAATAAGCTAACGGGTAGGGTTAGCACTCGGACACGCAGGATGAGTTCTATTGCTAATATTAAACCTTTGCCAAATGGATGTTAAAAATTACAAAATCTATAAACGCTTGTTCTGAACTGTTTTTGATAAACACTGGATTGGAAATATAGCAGGAATTATAAAAAAAACAAATATTTTTTCATAAAATTTCTACTTTTATAAGTTGAAACCACCTTTTACACCCAGGAAATGGTGGTTGGATGAGTCCTGGGTTGATTAAAATCTGGATTTATTTAATTTCTGACAGATTTTTGTGATTTAATTGTATCTTATATAAAATATTTAATTTCGAGCAAAGAAAATGTTTGTTTGTCTTTTAGACTTGTTTCGTTTTTATTTCAAACGGTTTTCACTGCCTCAAAATTAAGAGATTAATTATGTTAAAGGTGCAGTACAAGTTTTTGCAGCATGTGTACCTAAATGTTGAATTATTAAGTCTTTTATTTTATTTGTAGTTGGTAATGTTCTCATTACAATGACAATTATGAAACATGTCAGACATATATATGGTTGAAATAATTCAAAGGATTTAAAAAAAAAAGTTTGATTTTATTCAACTTTTCTTTTTTAAATCACTTAATTTAAATCAACATAATTTTGAAACTACAATAATTATGTAAGATAAGTAAAACTTTTGGTTAAAATTATCCCAGCGAATTAAACTGAATGTAAAAAAAACATATAGTGGAATAATTTTCATGTGATACTTTTCTACTTAAATATTATAATATAGATATGTTTAGTAGGCTGAATACCTACTCACTCATCTTTACATATAACAATATTTTGTAAATATGTTAGGTAAATTAGTTTATAATTTATTCAATTAGTATAATAAGGTATTTTATATGAATAAATATTTTTACACTTGCATAGGTATATTTTAATAACCCTATTTATTTTATAATTATTAGTTTAAAATGGGTATGGTTACATATAAATAGTTCCTAAACACAAAGGCTTATATGTCTTTGGCAATTTTTGTGAAATTTGGCAGTTTAAAACAACTATTTGCAAGGTACATTACTCGAAATAAGTTTCATTTTATACTTAACTTGTTCATTAGGTTTTCTTATAAAACTCGAAGGGGATGTTACTTTATCGGTATCAATGATCTGGGGCATCCTATTTATATAATAATGTATTTCTGAATTGATCATTGTTTCTAATTATTTTATGTAGAACCTATCATTACATTTACATTTATATTACATCTTGTCGATCATCACATATTAAGACAATGCTTCTAGCTCTGTCATAGATCATGTAATAACATCAGGAAACAGTGATAACTTAATTCATTCTTAGGATAATCATTTTCCTACCTATAATACACACATATGTTACTTTCAAGGAATCAAAAAAAAATCAACAAGTGTGCAATTTGCACACTTACATATTACATGTTCATGAGCGAGCACAATAGAAAGTCTGATTTTATGTAAGTTTGCAAATTAACTGCATGCCAGGGATGAGAAAAACATGACAGTATCAAATGCAAGAAAACCATGTCTGCATTCAGCTGGTCAGCTGGCATCTCATCAACACGAAATGCCAGCTTGTAAGCTAGTTTAACTGGAATCTGTACTGCACAATGGAACAATTATTCTAGTTTCATCATTGCTGGCTATACACACCATTGGCTCAACATAGGTTTAAATATTTTTCACAAAGATGTTGATTATAGCAAAATGTATCGACTAGATAGATATGAGATGAGAACGAATATGGGGATCTGTGTGCTAGCCTATGAACTTTACATATCAGGATATTCTGCATACTATGATGTCAAAATAAACGTTTACTTACCCATAACTTGGACGCGACAAATAGCACAGGTATCGCATTCGACGTCCCAGCTCCACATGGCCACAGCATTCCACTTTTTTAACGTAAACATTTTATCGGGTTTCTGTCCGTCATTATCGCCACGGTCCAGGGCATCACAATCTTCTCCTGACATGTTTTACTTAACGATTAGTTTTTGTTACAAAATAAAACTAGATTCCTTGTTTATTTACTTGCTACGGTGCCGGTGTGTTCACAAAGGTCGTTTAACTGTCTATAATTTGGCATTTACATAAAAAATAAATAATATCGCTTTTATTTTCAATAATTTTCTATTTCCGAAACGAAAAATCCTAACCCCGAGGATCGTAAAAAATATATTATTTGATTATTCTGTATAAATTGAAAGTATAAAAAAATCGTACCAGTAAATCTTATTGGTCTGTGCAGATAAATGCAAGCCACGAATAATTTCCGTTGTCAGACGTCAATGTCAAACCTATCAATCATTTCTGATTTGACATGTTTGTCATAGTGATTTAACATTCGTTAGTGTCGTTCCATTCTACGCAATTTTCAGATGTAAGTGATAATAATTATTAAACATTATAGGAATATTATATATTAAAAAATATGTTATCTATTGAAGCCTCCAAAAGAGTAGGTATTATAACTACGTACGGCGACCCCACCGCATGCAATATTTTTTCGATTCATCGCGGTCGGCCGCCTCATACAGCTAAGGCTCTAATAGTGAATGGGGGCTTTGTTCGCCAGTTGGTTACTAACTTCTTCTACTACTACTTCTCTGTGTATTAAGTTGTATGTCATAGCGAAAAAGTGCATAGTTGGCCAACTCGCACTGGGTCCACGTCCCGGGACACGTCATAAACCAACAAAATCCCCACGCATTGAGAAATGAATCTATTATATAGTAGCTAATAGGCCCACCCCCCAATATTCAATTTGGTCCAATGCCATATCGGTGCAATAATGGTGCATAACTCAGTGACTTTCCTTTCGGGTATATACCTATACCCGAAAGGAAAGTCTTAAAGATAAAATATACCTATTAGGTATAGGTACTTAAGTATGAAATAAATAAAACTTTATTGTGTATAAACAGTAAGTATAATAAGTAGGTGTTAATAACATGAAATAGGTACCTAAGTATAATATTACACTAGTAGGTAACTATAAGTCATGTTTTTATAAAAAAAAATGTACTGTTGGGTAACCTACCTTACAAATATTTAAATGTTGGACGGAACACCTACTTAAGCAGATAGAATGTGCTCTAAGATAATACTTACAATAAAAAAACCATTAGTACAAATATTCTCAATGACATAGGTATATAATGAACCTATGTACGAACTACCCTGTTAAAGTTATCGATCTCTTACTTATCTACTAACTTCTCTCAAGAGCTTAATAAAACTGTGTGGATAATTGTGTTACCTAAAAGTAATAGATACCTGCAAGTATTATTGGTCAGTAGGTAACTAGAATAGTAGGTAGATTTTGGCGGGAAGTTGAACAGTGAAGCTATCAAATTATCTGAAAATTGTGTTGCTTTCTCATATAATGTGGGATATTATCCATGGTGTGTTTAACACGAAACAGTAAGTATAGCTTGACTTCGAGTTCTCCCAAGATGTCTGGTAAATTTTAAGTAAAGTACCCACAGCTTTACTGATAGGTACATATTATAATAATCATCGTCATCAACATCATTATTATCCTCAGGGGTACTTATATTTAAAATAACGAAGAAACATTTCACTTGACACTGGTAAAAATGGCACTATTTTGTAGCCGATTACCAACCTAAAACACTCATTAAACTAATAGTTCTCTCCATGAAATAAATTATGAACAACCGTTTAGTCGGTTAAATATTCTCGAACCTAGAAAAAAATCTCTAGGTTACCTTCCTACTTACCTGTTTTAGTAATAATATCCTTATAGCCATCTAATTGTTTCCTTATATAAAATTTATTTATGTTTTTCAAGAAGCGAAATAAAGATTTTTATTGTAGTAGACAGGCTACCTCATTTATTTTATATGTTACGCATCGAAGATAAAATTGTGCCCGTTATTCGCAATTCAATGCCTAATCGAATTAGGTACCTACTTACTCATGAAAGAAAAAAAGTTGGACCTGTATTTATTTCTTATCATTAGTAAAAAAGAACTCTACATTAGAAATTAGAATTAATCGGTAGGTTATGTGCCTAAACGGTGGCGATAGTTACAGTGCGGCGTATATACTGAAATATAAGGCGGACAGTATAAGGGCCAGCGCGGCTGTAACACTGGCAGCACCGCTGAAGCAGCCCAACTCCTCAACTTGCACTTGGTACCTAATGTTGTAGGGGAATCTGCAGGCTGTCATATCTGTGGACGAGGGAAATTAGTATGTATTGTGACGAATTAATGACCATTTTGGCAAAATATCTAACGATTAAGACCTAACTTTGGCATTGCTCTCTAGTAGATCTATGATTTTAGGTTTAAGTTTTTTTGCTGGTTTTGTCATGAATACTTTCTTTTCTTTAAGAAGTAGACTTCGAGCCAGTACAGAAAAACACGGGGCCCCAAGTCTACTAACATAATTAACATAGAATTGCGAGGCATGTTTGTCTCGTTTGACATATTTCTCAAGCACCTATCAGTGACAATTACTATGTCCATTGCAAAGTTTATTCGAATGTGGCGCTAACTATTACCTGTGCAGGATGCGCTGGCGCTAGTGGTGATGGAAGTGTCAGACTGTACAGACAGGTACAGAGGTGGGCATGTGCCTATAGTCCAGTAGTTACTGCAGGCGTCCTTCAAGCTGATCTCCACGTTACCACTTGATGCTATGGTCTCACACAATATTGCATTCTCATCAAGACCCACGATTGTGAAGTTACGCCTGAAAAAAAGATTTAGTTACTAGTAACTATTATCCAAGGACCTGTGCCAGTGTCTATCCATAAACATCGTGTTCATATCTACTTAGGGAAGACCAGATCAGTATAGAGTTTTTAGGTACATTAATGAGTGCTAGCGCAACAGAAAGATCGGACACTGACACAACCCATTATATTAGAGGTAATAAGTATTCTATATCCGGAATTATATTATCATAATCACTGATAATAATGTAAGTACTTGTCTCTTACTCAGTCACAATAAGAGTCATCAGTAGATAATACTGTTGTATGTTAACAGTAAATGCCAAGTAAGGCCTCACCTGGGTTGGGGTACTACACGAGAGTGGCAAATAACGAGTCCACCAATGCCGAGCCCACTGCGGGATACCCTGATCTTTCTGTTGTCGTTGTTTTGGTAGAAGTAGTTTGGACTGATGGCGTAGAAGTTTATGTAGCCAGGTTCAACGAAATCGTCAAATTGTCTGGTGCCAGAGGTACCTCCGACGAAATCCGCGCCGCATGTAGGGTTCAAGATCCTTCTGCCAACTGCGAATAGAAGTACACACACCGCCATAAAAGAGGTTTGTCCAATATTGATAAGCTTTATTAGTTTGAATATACCAACCTTCTTGGATTCTTTCCAGCACAGGGTTCATCACAATGTCCACATTTGTGCCTGCAGTGGTTAAGGATATAGTTTTGATATCATTGTGCATATCGCGCACTAGATTCCATAAGTTATCGAATTGGTTAGTCGCTGTAGCGAAAATAAGCCTCAGATCTGAAAATAACGTTGAAATAAGTGTACATTTTCATCCGTGTATATAATAATGTAACATCATAATTATAATTGTTGCACGAGTCATCGATAATAACCAAGCCGAACATGATCAAAGCCGGCAGCAAAAATATATTGAAAAGTAACTTACCAGGAACTGTTTCGTTGAGTAGCCGGGCTTCTTGCAAAACTAATTCGTTATTTTGGACATTTCCGGAGTTAAGCATATACAGCAGTACTGTGGAGTTACCACCGACATAGTTCCTTGTGCTCTCGTTGCGAAGCGTGTCTTGCATCATTACCCTGATATTAGTTAAGCTTGTTTGAAGATTCACTCCGGTTATCACTAGAAAATAAAGTTTAGATCAATACTTTAAAAGTCTTCTGATAACCTCACGTAGTAGGTGCCTACAATTTTCAAGTCCAATGCGCAGCTCTAGAGCAGGTGGCCTTATCTAACTGGCAGCATTAAATGTCCTTAATTGCTCATCTCTACTGTCTGAGACGCGGACAGTAAAAATGTCGAAGTCGCTAGTAAATGTGGTTGGAAATAAAAAGTTATTTCCAACCCCATTTTCTATGCTTGTTCGTAGTAGCCGTATTTCTTCTGGTAATTTTGTATTTGGGCTCGAAACGAAATTAATTTCACAAATTATGAAGCTTGAAGTTCTGATTAAGGTTTTCAAGTAAATAATGTTTTAATACTCCTACTTACTGGCTTGGTGTTTCTGTAAGGTATACTCGGAGTGGAAGTCGGCCAATGAGAAAGTTGTGTTAACCACAATGCCTCCATCGAACGCGTTCAGCAAGGTGACACTGGATCCAAACTTGCTGACTTCAATAGCGTCCAGTAAGTATGAGATGGCGGGGTACACTGCCTGGAACTGCCACGTGGAGTCTAACACTATGTACAGGTTTGTCCTCAAACGGTAATCCATGCTTGTCGTCAATGTTGTGACGCAATTCATATCGTTCATATTATTGGCTGAAAGAAAACCAGATACTTTGTGACTGTGACTGCTCATGACATCTAAAGGGACAAATATTTTTGGAAGTAGGTATAAAGGTCTGAATCATTAAAGATTAGTTTAATTTTGTTTCGTTCGTTTACGTTGACTAGAACTATCAAAAGAGGTTATGCAAATAAAATCTTACTTGCATACGTTTGTAAATTGTTAACCGCACTGGTAGTTAATGTTTCCAAGCCACCGATCAGTGTTCCGCGCAGGGGCAGGTTAGTGTCCAGAGCAGACGCGAACGCTTGGGTCTCAGTCAATAAGTTAGCATTAGTTATGTACTGTTGCCTCAATTCACGACGATTGCAGGCTCGGAGAGCCTCATTGTATACGCCGTTCTGGAAATCATACTTTTGTTAAAATACATACCTTCGAACGGTTTGTTCTCTGAATATAAATGTACGCCGCAACCTACCGTACTACCGTAATCAATACAACAACTTAACTGACCCTAGGTGAGTAATACATGTCCAGTAGCTGCGACAATTTCAAAGTATTGGAATTTTGAAGTATCGTATTCAAATTAGATCCTAGAACGAAGCCGTCAATGTCTCCGCGTATCTCCGGGTCGGTCATCTCGACGTTTGTTCGGCTGTGGAGCATGAAGTGCCTGGTCGCTTGGGTGCTGTTCCAGTTGCCCGCTGTGCCGATACTTATGCTTGTGCTGCCTCTGTCTGTACCTTGAATAAGGACAGCTTCGGCAAGATCACCTGCAAAAAGTTTAACGTTTTGCTACTTTGAAAACACTACAAGAATAAAGCATCTTTTAGTTCTTTTTGACTACTGCTATATTAAAATGCTATTCTTTGAATATTGTACCTGACAGCGTGGCCGGATAAATGGAGAGCACAGACTGCTGTACAGTGTTGTAGTTCAGGGTTGCGTCTCTAGCCAAATCTGCAATTGGTACTTGTTGGAGTTCGGCGCCGGCGGCAATTCCCGCGATGAGACTACCAGCGGAGATGGCTCCCCATGCAGTGTTCACCACACCAGTGAGTATGGGGCACTGGCTGTCGCCTGACACCTGGCGGGCTGACGCGGCGCCCCCATAACTGCTGTACTCTACGTCGTTATTCGGATCGTACTGCCTCATCTGCCCGTTTTTGCTAGTTCTTCTGTAATAACGTCCAAAGTCTTCATAAGTTTTAAGTTCGTTACAAAATGGTATACCGCATTCTAAATCTCGGTTCACTTAAAGTTCACGATCTTAACAATATTTAAACTCACAACTGAGATGGCTTCAAGATTTCAACATCTTCACTAATGGAGCGGCCTGATCGAGCAGTTCTCAGAGCACGGTACTGAGACAGCTGGTTGCAACTGTTCTCGTCTCCGCGAACTCTAGCATCCACTGTGGTGGACAGCATATTGTGTAGCGCACACTATTTAAAGAAATCGTAATAAAATGATTAGGTAGGATAGAATTTTGTTGTTAATAAAAATCGAGTCCATCATAAATACTTAAATGGATTGTTACGTTAGTATACGTACCTTGAACACAGAAGAAATTGTGTTATTATCAAAGACTCCCACACTGTTGGGTATGATCCTAGAAATTAAGAGCCGATGACGATGAAACGAGTGGAATGTTGGTGCGAACGGCAGCACATTACTCGTAGCCAGAAGATTCTCGGGCTGATGATACTCAATGCCATCTTGACGATACCTGCAAAGAGAAAATGGGTAGCTACAATACTTATTCCATTGGTTCTTTATATTCATTACTTGATTTATCAAAGTCAAACTATAAAGTAATGAACTAGGTATTATAATTTGAGTTGTAGTCTAGTGCCACACAGTTTCAGTTCTGTCTTTTGCTAGTTCTAACCAGTAAAAATCGATCAATTGATAAGGTTTATTTCTAGGTGTGACTAGTTCGCGGCGATAAGAATAACAAAAAATCTATATCAATCAACCACCAATCAACACCAATTCGTAAAAGTTATCTTACGTGTGTAGTAGTCCTGCTGCAATCTGTCTCAGGTCTCTGTTAACGTTAGGATTATCCTCGATTTTACGGATGATGTCAATCAACACTGGCATCGTAGTGGGTGGTAAGTTGTTCCTATTCACTAGGGTGGGGTCTCGGTAGCATTCGCTGAGCTCGTCGGCCAGTCTTGTCTGAGCTGTCTGTTGAGCATGTATGCTGCCTACGACGGTCACCAATATTGGTAACCAATACATCTTGGTATTACCTGGAATAACATTTTAAAAGGTATTGTAATATGTAAATCCATGTTGTTGTTATTTATTTTCCATGCGGTGACTGACTACGAATACTGTCCTCGTTAAAAAACATATTTCAGTTTCCTCGTATCTGTTAGCCGTATTAGGGACTGTGTAAATATTATTTTCGTTTTTAACTAGTTGGAAGTACCTATTGTTATCACCTGTTACCTGTTAGTTCCTGAGTATCTAATTGACGGAATGATGCTAATAACAAATCCTTTTTAGGACCATCTTAATCATTTTCTATGAAAATGTATATATACAGATAATTAGAATCAGAGTGAGAATATGTTTTAGTCATGTAAGTCATTAAGTAAGTACAGTACTTATGAATCGTCAAAATGGTCACAAACTAAACTACAACTTCGCTACCCGTTCGGAATGATTTTCTTCCTATAGACACGAACGGGCAAGAGATATTAACCAGGAAGATGTTTATAAATCTTTCACCAGTATTTACACTTTTAGGTGCCTGTGTAACATGCTTATCTATACATCTATACTCTATACATATAAATAAAATTGGAGTGTCTGTTTGTAATATTAAAATAACCGCTTTTTACTAAGTGCATTTGGATGTATACACGTTACCTATACCGAAACAACATTTTTTACAATTTTTGTCTGTCTGTCGTCCGTCTGTCTGTCTGTCTGTCTGTTTGTTCCGGCTAATCTCTGAAATGGCTGGACCGATTTTGACGGGACTATCACTGGCAGATAGCTGATGTAACAAGGAGCAACTTAGGCTACTTTTAATTTAGAAAAAAATAGGATCTCACGAAAAAAAATGTAAACCAATGTTGCAGCGCAGCTGATTAAGTTTGATAGCAACAACCTGCAATGCGTCCCGCGGGCTCAGAATGGGCGAGCAGGCTGTTGTCAACGGTTATTTTTGTTAAATACCACGCGGACGAAGTCGCGGGCAACAGCTAGTGTTTTATATAATAAGTGCCTTTTACATAAATAATTTCAATGAAATGTCCACCTTGTTGTAAACGAATAACATTTATTTACTTAATGCAATTTAGACAATTCATTGAACACACAATAATTTTCATCGCATAGGGCTTATTAGCAATCACATGTTTTTGTTCTAGATACATATAAAGATATGATAAAAATATCAGTGACGGAACCAATGTGGTATTCTTGAATGTTTACTTTATCAGCCAATGCAGGGAGCGGCTCGAGCGAATGAAAATCATTGTACAATGTTGATTTTCTATTTGCAGTCGCTATGAATCACATTTCGAGAACCTTGTTTCTATTGTCTATCTTTTTATCAGGAGTGCCGGACGCCAGTGAAATATGATAACGATGAAATTACACAGCTTGAGGTGGTCGTAGCCTAGTTGGGAAAAACGCCCGAGAGCAGCACGGGCCTCGGCTGGACCTCGGATCGGTGACCTAATTCTAACATCTCTTTTAACGTCTCCGTGGTGCTGGTGGTGGTGGTAATCGTTACGGGCAGTCATAGACCTTAACACTGACTATGATCTTATCCTTAGGTTACTGGCGGTCAGAATACTTACATCTCAGTGGGCAAATGGCAATCGGTCCGTGTAAATATCGGTAATCAGTAGAAGAAGCATAGAAGAAGGTAATACTAATAACATACTAGCTAACGATATTCTAGACCTCTTGTAAGAAAGTGTTGGCTCACCTACCCCTAGGATTTTGGGGCACATGAGTGTGAATCTCATTTTCTATAATAATTATCACTTGTTACACAGTTAAGGCCAACATTGTTGGTTCACGTCTTTTCAAAACCGTGTAAAGTTCGCCACTGAACCAGTGTGGTGGAATATAGCTGGCACCCCTATTGTATTGAGCAGGGTTGTGCCCAATCTAATGCCAGTAGGTTCGCCGCCTATTACAATGGTATGACCATCAACGCAACGTGAGTACACCTTTGGTTACTTGATCGGGGAATACATACGTGACGGCGGTCTATAATAAGTATAATTATTATTATTTTACAGAAAAGAGGTACTGCTGCCTGGGAATGGTGCGCTTTTCTATTCTTACTCTGATAATCCGACGGGACAAGCATTTGGAGTGAGATCAGGCGCATGGCCTTCACGAGCTCTTCGTAATGATATACTATGTATAACTATGTCATGAATAGAGCATACATAAGTACTATTTATCTTCAAATACCTAATTCAAATGTTTAATTTTATCACAAAATTGAAATCGGAATTAGAAGGTTACCCAATTGTAGTATGTTTGCTTGCTCTAGATTTGATAAGGTTTGTTATGTAGCTAGATAGAGCACATAACGATGAATCACACACGGACTGCATATTATGTACGGGACTTCTCAAGTGGTTCTGCATTGATTATTATTTGTACAGCTCTCAATTTGTTAGCTTACTAGGTACCTATGTTACTTTCTGCGAACATTAGTAGGGTCGTAAAAAATACACCTTCACGTTCTGTATGCCCAGAAGAGAGAGGTGCACTTCAGCGTGGACTAGGTACCCACTAAGTATCTACCGGAGTAGTTACCTCTTTATACCTTAGGTGAGCAGTGTTTTTCTTCAATCTGCAAGTGTTTGAAATCAGGGACATTAGCACTTCTCGAGGTTAACCATCGCGCAGGGAACAAGTCTGTTACTACAATGAACTCAAAATCGAATAGCAATGGTCACTTTTGAAAACTTCTGAACTTGTGAAAATCTGACAACCAACTTTGATATTTACTGATATGTCATCGCAATTCGACCATGAGTCTATTGCGTTAGCAAATTAGGGCCCTATATTATTAATATGTAGGTACCTAATTCGAATAGATAGATTCAATAAAAGTAAATCGTATGAACTTACTTTCAAGGAAATTAAGCAGTAACAATTATATCTTTGTCCGATGCACACACGACACAAATGATCACAAATCGCAAACCATTACGTGATGTAAAATATCCCCAAGGAAACGCCAAAGCACAATAGTCCTAATTATCACTGGAAGAATACAGAGAACACAGTTTTACACCTGTAAAGGTACGGGCGCACCTCACACACTGTCCAACTTGTAAAATAAAGGGTGCCAGGCTACACGATAAGATAATAAAAAACGGGTCTAGATAAATTCGTACCGAATGATAGCCGCACGACGCTGATATCTGTTTTCGCCAGCGATTACGGTGATAATACATGATTAGTAGAATCCTGTGTGAAATCCTATCTGAATGAATAAATATCGGCATTATGTAAGTCTTGAATACAATTTATAATGACGATCGGTGAATTTTAAATTAATAAAATGTCGCCTCCAAAGTATTTATTGTTACTGCAAATTTATACGAAATATTTTTCAAAATGTGGTCTTTATTGCCAATGTAAATTGAATAAACTTTCTATGAATTCAGGGCTGTCTTCAATGAGACATAAAACAGGTAGTCGTTCGATAAGAATGTAGGGAAGAAGAGAAAAAGTGATAACAGCTACAAAAAGATCCGACGAGGATGGGATTCGAACCCACGCGTGCAGAGCACATTGGATTAGCAGTCCAACGCCTTAACCACTCGGCCACCTCGTCACATGATCATTGGCTCAAATTTTGAAATTACATTAAATATAAGACTAATAGTTATATGTATATTTTATTTCATGTGTATTTTTTAATTCCGAGACTAGGCAAAGGCCTTACATCCTCCACTTCCCTCTTGTCGTGTGATATTACCGGCAACCGACCGTGATATCGCTATCTCTCTTTGATAGGACTCGTCGCGCGCGATGTATGAATAAATAAAAATATAATTTAGTATCTATTTTCCCGCGGTTCCACCACCCGGGTGGATCATCATTATAGCTCTATAACTTCCCGACTGTCAGTATAGCGTCATGATACTACACTATTATGTGTGTACCTATGTCGATTGTCGATCCATAGGCTGCCAAATAGTGAAAACCTCGTTATAATTCGCTAGTGCTTTTTCAGTGATGCCTGTATATAGCTTCATACGTACAAACAGACAAGAATTCGAAAAACACTTGTTTAGGATTCAAAGACATCCAAACAGGCTATTGCATTTTAAAGACTTCAATATAAAGACCAATTAGAAACTCCATTCTCATTGTATGTAGGTACTAGTAGTGACATCTAGAAAAAAAATGTAACAGTATTTTTTTCATGCAGTTCCATTACAAATCAAATACGAAAAATGAGTAATAAAATGGTTAAATAAAAAAAAATATTTTTGATATTTCATAGGACTGATTTTATTTCATGCATGTATTCAAGCTTCGGTAAACCTTTTCAAACCAATCTCACTGAAATTATATTTCCGATTTATTAAAACTGGACATACTCCCGACATCTGTATTAGATACAATGAACTAATTTCTTTTTACCGACAACAGTTTTAAAAAAATGTCCACACTCCGTACGTCCTTACTGTTTTAAAAAAATGTCAACAGATGGCGCTACGTGGTCGTAATTCTTAAAAAGCTCCTATCAAAAACAATGTTTATTATACTGTACTATAACAAAATAGTAAATTATGATATGTCCTAATTTATCATGAAACCGTACCTAGGTATATAATACAAACAAAAAACTTAGGTGAGTAGGTAAGTAATTATATTTATATTATCGCCATTTATTAGCTGATTTATGAGATAGGCAGGTAGGTATAATGTTATTACAGATTATACATGTTTTAAAATAGATGCACATGCGATATACCATCCAGAAAAAATAATGTAATTGTACTATCCACGGGGGAAGATCGGGATGAGCGACTTCCAGGGTCAAACGTATAGCCGGAGAGGGACGCGTTGCCTAGCAACCAATTAAACCTACGGCCCGCCCTCCATTCATAAATGACACACGCACGCCCGAAATAACCAAGCGAACAATAATAACCGTCTCTTAATTAGCAGATTGAAGTCATTATTAAAGTCTAATATAGGCAGATTATTGATTGTTAAAAGTACCTAACTAGGCTGTTATAGTAATTATCGGTACCTATCTAAGTAAGTAGGTATTAAGTACTTATTGCGTAACTAACAGAGGTTAACTTCGATACTGCTCTACTTATGATATTAACTAGATCTACCTCCTCACCTAAACTTAATACCTTACCAATTTTTTCACTGCTACAGCTAAGTTCTTAAAACATACCTAGTAAAAAAACACGTACGCTTTACTAAAAGGGTTTTTGTAGGTGTCGTTCTGCATTGAGGGTCAAACAGTGAACTTCAATTGAACTCAATTCAAGTTCATAGTTACGTCTAGGTTCACAGATATTCAACCTTAGACAATAAGGGTCATGAACCGATCAGTAATAGTACAAAGTTCATGAATAGAAAAAAATGTTTAAATATTCTGCTCCACGGGTCAAAGCGAAGGCCATGATGGCGTATTATTTTTCATTCGTTTTGGAAAATACCTAATACGCCGAGACGATGTGAGTAAATCCAAAACCATTCCTAAACGGTGCCGGTAACAATAGCCTTCTAAGTAAAGCCAACGTACAAAAATCTGAGACAATTTTAATTATCAATGTTTTTATAGGGTGCTCACAGAACACCTATATAAAAGGGTAATGCAATACAAAATAAAAAAAAGCATGCAGTAAGTTAAGTGGACAAATCGTTTGGTGCGTCGAATGCACCGGCTGGTCCGATCGGTTGGATAATATTAATTAAGCCGCGATATACCCAGGGCTGGTTCTGCTGCAGTCTAGACGGGCTTCTCTCGCACCGCATTACATTGATTTGTGCGACCGACCGTCTCGAGCGCGCACTCCGCCCGTCTCCGCGGGGTCTTATGTGGGAATAAGATTTTATGAGAACCTATCATTGTTGCGTTGGATTGCATTTCCAATATCGCATTCAATTCTTTTGTATGCATACATTCTGGGATTGTGGCGCTCGAGGAATATATGGAAAGAATATCTCTTTGATGCTTCCGCTTGGTTTGCTCTGAAATAAATTTGTTTGTACTAGAATTTATGTGTATCAAACTTGCATAAGTAGGTACTTACTTATGCCAATCAACATTTTGTAATAATTAAACAATCGTCGTTTGAAAAATATTCGCTAACATAAGTAGGTAGGTAGGTAGGTAAGCTTTTGGGCTTCCCAAAAATTCGATTGTTGCAAAACTGATACAGAAATTGCACTGTAATCTGTAGCACTGATCAGTGCTTACTTTAATTAAACTTACTAGGTACATCGCGAGAGCCACATTCATCCTATCACTAAAGTGCACTTTATGCCGTCAATGCACTGCGCAATATTCTATTCGTCGCATTCGGCTACGTATACGCCAGTAATGTCCCGCTCCCGGCATCACTACGTGTGCAGTATGTACCTGCTCTACTACTCCAGCACCAAAAAGGATTGAAGCCGTGCTTCGTTCCCACGACGAAGCGACAGCCCGTGGAACTGCGCCAGTCACGCGCCGCCTTTAAACTTTACCTAGAAAAATAAATATTTACTGGGTAACGACCGACGGGTAGACCATTGCCCTCTCAAATGAATTATTTCCATTCGATTTCATAGAAAAATGAAATAGGTATAAGTACATATAAAGTTGAAATCGGTTTGGCAACATCACAAAGCATGTGTCTTGAAAAACATGATTTGGAAAAGTCACAAACATTATATACACCTACCCATCATATAAAAAAATAACAAAGGAAATTAACTTTTTTAGGGTGTAAGTGCTAAGTATACCCTTTTATTGTTTATCAATGACTTCATCGTCGGTCGATCGGTAACTACGTAGAAATGTATACTTATAAATTGCTGCTAATGTGTCTAATATTATTGGGTGACTAACTTAATATCACTAAGTAAAGTACTTATCTTCTATCTATATTATAAAAGGTATTATCGGTATAGAGGCATGATGATTTATAGTACAAAAATAGTGACAAAATAATTAAACTTCTTTCAGGAATCCATAGTATCCCATCACATGTATGAAATGTATGAAACTAGATAGATATTACGAAGCAATTTTCAACATCGCCAATACTCAGTATTTCAGTGAAGTCATAAAAATGTAGGGACTTAAGTTGCCAATGGCCGGGTACACAGTGAAGACATCGGAAGGTCTTCAGACTCGGTGAATTTCAGGGGATTAAGGTTGCTGGTTCTTATTTCAATCGATTTAATACTTCAGCCTCAACGATACCACATTTTTCAGTTTCTTTGCCGAGGGTGCGCTGTTATGTTATTTTTAATAAATATCTTCTATCTCCTTTTTACTTATTGCATAAGCGTTGTTGAATTAAGTACGTATACGTTACAAAGATGCACTTTTTTTTGATAATTAATAAAAGAATTAGGTAGATACTGTATATATTATTCAATATTTAATTTTGATACTGCGACAAGTTTCTGATATAATTACACAAATAGTATCCATTTATAAAAAAAAAACAAAACTTTATTCCAACCTTTATTATTATTAATAGTAAATAATACATATTATAAAAATTATAAAGCAAATTATTTTATTATAATCCTATTTGATTACTGGCACAAGATTCCAATAAATATTGTCACGTAGCCATTTATTAAGAAAAACATAACGAACTTATTATTTTTGTTCATAACAGCCTGATAAAATAAAATGTTTAAAAAAAAAAAATTGATCGATTATTTTTTTGTGTAATTTGGTCGGGATATAATTTTTGTTTCAAAAATTATTTTTGTGTTGCTTTTCAAGAATATGAAAAGGGACATTTGTTAAGGGTGATATATTATTGCACTAAAGCTACTTTATTGATTTTATTATAACGCAACTATATGCTTGATGGGGTAAGCTTTATAATATATCAAGAGAACGACGCACCACTATAAAGCGGGGCGTGCTATAGAGGGATTATCCACTTTCCTGAGATGGATTTTTCTATTCACCTTTTCATAATAATATATAAAATGAGATTCATTTTCCTCAACTAGCAATCTTTCATAGTTTATTTTATTATCCTACTTATATCCGCAGAAAACTCAAATGGAATAAAAATCTTTAAGTGAGAAATATCAATTAACTGGTTATTGAATAAGTCAGCATTTAAATGTGTGTCTGTTTCCTGTTCTGTTCTATCCTGATAAACCATTTTCAAATAATTTTGTCAGATTGGTTAAGGACAGCGTTTATCAGCACATGGCACAGCATGGCACAGCAACCCTTAGTCCACCCTTACAGTCTTATACAAATATTGAAAACAGATTAACGGATTAACAACTTTCCATAATGAAGCCAATCGAACCTCATCATCGGTTATTTTACTAATCCAATCCTGCATTAGTTCAACTAGAAGCTACTTATTGAGTATCCCCAACTTCATACGAAGTTTTGATCCGCTTATATTCGCATTGCAAAGCTCTGACAGTTTATGCGGTTCACGGCACTTTGAGGCTAATTATTGTCATAAAGAAGAATAAAAACCAATTTAACACTACAAAACTGTTTGTCTACCGTTTAAGCAGGTACCTCAACATATTTTTATCGTTCTAAAGTACAGAGAGGTCGACAAGTGATGTCGGAAGCTATTCAATCTAGGCAGGCAAATTGTGTACGGTACGGTCGGAAATGTTGCGGTGTGGCGCGCAATAGCCGCGCGGCCTGATGGTGCCGGGGCAGGGTTACCGCTATCTGACTTTTACGCGGTTTTATATAAGAGCCATTTAAAAAACCTGGTCACGTGTATGTGATGTTGTGTGTATGAGTATATGTTAGGGTAAGATCGGTGCAATGAGACATTTCTGTGACAATCATCTGAGTCAAAATGCTTAGCAACACCATGGAATATGGAGTCATGTTTCCTGAAATAACAAAGTTATAATTGAATTGTCTACTTCCAAGAAAAAATAATCTGGTCCAAATGTTATTATTTCTATTATCATTACAAGCACAATGACTCCAATAACAATCAATGAGGATATCGATCTCTCTTTAATTAGATGAATTTTAAGTAGGTGGCTAGTATGCTAGTTAGGTAATTGATGTAAACTATCTAATGCGCCTCGCATGGCAACACACTGCAGCTTAATTTTTTTATTTGCAATTTACATGGCTGTTAAAAAACGGGTTTTTTTTAAAACCCAAGCCCATTGAATTTCTTGCCGGATCTTCACAGTCGAGGTCGCGTTCCGATCCGGCTGTAGAGTTAAGAAAAACAAAGTAAATGACAATTTGTAAGTGCCCCCTAGGCTTTTCAAATTAAATGATAAGACATTAATCTACGTTATCAATTGCAGTTTCGTCTGCGCTCGGCTGCCAGCAACAAGTTTATATCCGCTAAGCTCGGCAACTCCCACCACTCTTACGCCAATTACACCCCACTTATACTTTACTCTTCTTTACTTATTTAACTTAACTTTGCATCAGGGCTGGCAAAGAGATCCTTTGTGGAGTAACTGCAGCTCACTGACAGCAGCCTCTGGCTTAAGTGGTTTTAAATATCGTCTTTGATACTAAAAATAGATATTATCCATTTTCAAATTTCCGCTTACAGTCTTGATGCCTTCGCGAATGGTATAACCGAGGTAGCAACTTTATTTATGTTTCAATTGCAAGTTGTTGAAAACTGATTATTCATATACGCTTTTATTATAATTAACTGTTGTACTCAAACTTAATTCATCTTCATAAACGGTTCACGTGTAATTCCAGCCAATTAATTACCGGGTGACAGATGGTAAGTCGTATTTCCTATGAGATATAAATTAATTGTTCTCAGAAGGCGGCCACGAATTACCTCGCACCCCCCGCCCCCCGCGTTCTGCTAACGTTATTCTTAATATTTCTTCTCGAGCAGTTGGAACTATTAATCATGCTTAGTGCGAATATCATTTCCATGCTACTTGTAAATTTAATTTCATTGAGGGACTTTAACACTAGTACTTGTTTGACAAATAACCTAAAGAAAACCATATATAACAAAAAAAATAACTTACTTTTTAGGCGTCACTTGCCTACTCGTACACAGAGCTTTAAAACCTTTTTTTGTGATATTAATAGATCGCGTGTGACACGCATCGGGTACACTCGACGACATAATTATTTTTACTATACCAAGTTAAAAATGACTTAAGCCCCAGGGCCTGTTTGGCTTGTCAAAGGACTCGGCCGTATATTTATTGCAAACCACCTATGTGGTAGTTACTTAAAATTACCATCTTGTAATTCCAGTTTACTTAGGTTACTTAGGCTAACCATCTTGTAATTCCAGTTTACAATGAGCTTATTGTGTACGTACCGAACAATTTAGCTGTATGCAGTTTAGCAATACACATACGGTCAGATAAGATAAGCCTCATTTGGTTCATAACATCACAATGGGTTTTGGAAGCTTTCAAATTTCTATTCTTGATAACATCTGCTTCAAAAAATACCGAATGATTACACACTTAAGTTAAGGAATAAGGAAACTATCATAAAATCCAGTCCACATATTTTTTTACCCCTATAAGTACTTATTTCAAAACTATCCCACGTCTGACGTGCGCATTGCTTGACCTCATCATCTCAGCCTCCATTTTAATATTCGAGTTTGTTTGAACCGCTCTACGACTAGCGCAAGATAAAAGAGGTGGCTCATGTTAAATGCCTTTTGGCGTTGGATATACGGCACGTATTAAGTGAAATAAAAGCCGCACCGCGGTCAAGGCTGTCGTGAATGTGAATACCGGTGCGAAAATGGGAGAGACACTGGAAGAGCGTAAACCTCAATGATCCCATTGTACTCAGCGAAACGTTTCATTGCGACGCGCTCTGCATTATTGCCACACTCCTTCGCGTAAACGTTTAGAAATCAATAGGCATACGATGAAGGTATACGCAACAAATCTCTGTAAAGAATTTGCAGAGTAGGTACGCGAACTTGTAAGTCTATTCGGTCGTTGACTCAATTGAGATGAAAGTTCAGGTCACATTTACAGGTCAAAAGGTGTACACCCCCACAAATCAAATAATATCTACGTGAAAATTTATTTTAACAAAAGTTTGTATCAATTTCCATCATTTGGTAATTATTTGTGCTAATCAGGGTTCGTATTTATTGTGTGGTATACATCATTCAATATTGTAAAGCATTTCTTTGCTGCATAATATGCAGCAAGGTGGTCGACCCATGCACAACCTTACGACATTGGCGGGAGTGTGTCGACCCTCGGCGCAGGACTTCGGCCGCTTCGTTTGTCCTCGACGTGACGACGACGCGACGTACCGAATAATTATCTATATTTTTTCAAGCAGGTCCTTGCAATAGTATGAATAGGTTCATTCGTTATAATAACTGTACCTACACCAAAAGTAGTTATTAGGTATTATTAGATAAACCCTAGTTAATTTTAATAATAACCATTCAGTATGTGGGTTTTAGTAAGATTATAAAGGGCATCGCTAAATTGAAATATTTGAGTTTTGTTTCATAATAAACTATAGAGTCTCATGACAATTACCACGAACATCAAAATCTTAAATAAATACTATATTCACGTCGATAATTTTTTTTAAGGCGGTCGATCGCAATGCAAGAAATACAAAAAGATCTTTTTCATGATTGCAGGGGATCTTGAAATTCAGAATATTAATGCAGTCCAACGGCCGCCATGGCCGGGCGGCGTGCGCGACGAAGAAGCTGAGTCTTTTAGGATTATATCAGGAATCTGGTTATCATGAAATAAATTATATATATTTTCTAACTGATAATGGTCATATCTAACTACTTTATGTTAACGAAGTAGCAAGCAAGGCTATTGTATCTATATAAGGTAGTTTTCCAACAGCAAATTTGGGCATTGATAATAATACATATTGCAGTCAGATCCACGTCTAAAATTATTACATCTGCTATCTCTTTCACCTTGCATAGTTATGCCAAACTTATATACTTACGTAGTAGTCATTCGTTTGTGCAACGTTTAAACATTTTGCCTATAAATATTTCCAAACAAACGTTGAGTAAGTATAACCGCGGCGAGGGAAATTCACGCATCGTTGGGGAAAACCACATTATTCGAGAAAACCATAATTTAAATGCCTTCCGAGCTCATAGGTAAGTGATGTGAACAAATTAGGGAAATGTATGTTTTGTGTTAGGGAAAGGAAATTGAATCCTATAGGGAGATGAGCGCAGCCGGAATATTCTTTTAAAATTTATCTGTGTTTTTCTAACATGCATATCCGAATAGCTAAATATATATCAAATTGCAAAAGATAAGGGGAAGACTTTGCCCAGGAGTGGGATAGTCCAAGGCCTTAGACTAGCAGGTTAGGAAAAAAAAGCAATTATTGTACTTAGCTTAAAACAAACAGAGTTCATCGACACTCTCATTCGTACACGTAAACATTTCCTCCAGTCTACGCACCCCTTCCTCACAGGGGTGAAAATAGTCATAAAATAGAGACACTTTTTTTTCGTTCACCGCCTGGCGAGACGGCAGACTCTCTGGCGTTGCCGAGGTGCGCTAGCCCGGGGCCTTTGATAACTCATGAAAAATTCAAGTGCCGCCGACAATATCTGAAGGAGATACATATACATATAACCAGCTATGCGGGTACGGGTAGAAGGGTTTCTGCAAAGAACTTATTATTGTGACAAAAGGCTTCAAAGGAAGAGAAACCCCAAATTGTATAGAGGATTTAATCAATTTACAATGGCATTACAGAATATTTTTGGGTTGAAAAGCGCTTATTGTTATGCCGTTGTAAATAGGCGGAAGCTTTCTATAAATTATACCCCAAATTTAATGTATAGCGCATTATGTACATTTTAAATGTTCGTAGTTCAGATGTGCCTATCTATAGAAACTTTCTAACTACTACAGTACATTGATTCACGCACATAAATTTCATCAAGCCTCACAGGTAAAATTGCTTCATATATAATACAGTGAACTGATCGTCAATACTGTTTATTTTAATGTTTTAACAAATCGCACGTCAGAGTATTTTATTCTAATAAAATCCGTGTAATAGTGCAATCTCAGCGCCCCTCTCAGATAGCGCAGAAATATTGCCTTCATATCTGCCACGGGCGGGAAATTGACGGAAAAATGTTGTTCATCCCTCGTACATAATAAACTAATACATATTTCATCAACCTCTACATAGACACACTATGTAAGTTATGGTAGTATTCCGATGTTATGGCAACGGTCTTTGCATATAAAATTACCATTTTCTGTATACTGTACTGACTACGATGATGGTTGCTTAGCTGGACTGCTGGTCCTCTTTTTGCCATTTTCACAATTTATTTTTTAGATCTTTCTAAGCATTTTCCTGTAACAAAATTACATTTAAAGATAAGAAAGTACCACAGGTTGGCTTTTAAAAAAAACTATCATATCGAATGCACGAAATCGTGCTCAATAAATATATTCGTATCTAAGTATATCGCGAGCTACCGCACCCGCGTTCCCAAATGTAATCAGTCAAGCCTGAGTACAGACTCTAAGGAAATTTCTATGTAAATTGCTTTATCAAACCGGCTACACGAATGGCGTTAAATTGACAACATTTTCTGTAGAATTTGACGGAAAAAATCAAGCCTTCCATCTGTTCTTTCGGATTTAATGCAAGACTTTTTTGTGTGTGACTTCGTCCTGGAAAATGTTGACTACAAGGATAAGTTAAGGTCTTCTGCTTTGAATCTGTGACTAACTAATCATCATAATCTGACATGAAATACGGAAAAGAACACAGGTAAAAGGGGACTACAGCAACATAGATACCTACTTCATAGGTTCATTGTCACAAACACCTTATAAGATACAATCAACTATGACGTATAACAGTAATATATAATACTCAACAACTCCCAGACGCTGCGAGTTAACTCTTACATCCCTTGAATAAGAAAGTTAATCTAATCCAGAAATCCCTCCTTGGTGCGCCATGAATACCTCCGAACGAAGCATTCTCCATACGTGATCAACATTTATATTAACTTATATAAGTAGGTATGTATTAGTTTTATTATATAGACCACATTCGATACTTGACTCAAGGACTATATACCCGACTATGTCGTTAGCATTTAGTTCTTTGTCTTTGTTTATAACTCAGGTAAAATAAACATTGTAATTGATTCTACAGAAGACCAAATATAGGCTGGTAGTTTATTCTGAGGAATCAAAACCAGGGGGGTATGCTGACAGCTTCCTGGATAGTACCATGGCAACCTGGACAAGATTTGTGACACATAACAGGTTTTTTTTATTAGCATAATTCTAATAATTGAGTGTCAGCCTCATAAAAATAGTTTAATGAGTCAAATGCCTTATCGTCAAGTGGGTAATAAAATAATATGTAGCGCAAAAATAAAGTGTTTGATTAATAAAACACATATTTTCACTATAATATATCGTGCACAGATTAGGTAATTGGGTGTAAGTAATATTGCGAAATTTCTGTTTCGGTTTCATTACCCGTTAGTACGAGGGGCGTAAATAAGGCTGGTTGTAAATCATGTCATTAGAGGCGGCAGCGATCGACCCTGCCCCGCGTCTAATTGAAAATAAATCCCATTAACTGAGAGCCTCTTATAAGAGCATACTCTCATAACATCAGGTGTTTTGTGTTTAGTAAAGCTGTAGTATTTGTTATGTCCTTATTACTTGAAATAAATAAATATGATCGCATGCTTGAATAAGGAAAATATACTATTAACCTGCCTAGTACCTAATTGATAACTGTACATATTAAAATTTAACATAACTACTCTGAGACTCTCAGACGCAGGCGGAAAAAAATCTTATTAAAATTGGCGTTTTGCTTTATCAAAGTTATACCTACCTAACCTCCTGCACAATCCCATTAGAGAAATAAAAATATTTCTAAGTAGAACTACGTAGCGTGCAAAAGATAAGGGTCATAAATGAACTCCGATAGTTACGGTCGGAAACAAAGGCTCGGGAGAGCACTGTTTGCCCTGACTCAGATATCCCGCCCGGAATGAAATGGGGCCAAACATAAACTATGTTACTGAAATACATGGAAGCTGTTTGTTATTAAAAAAGTGTTATAGGATTGAGTTGCATTTTTCAGTAATATAACATGTAATACTCGTATATCAAGTTAATTTTAAATCAAACTAAGAATTGAAACGCTTCTGAAATTAATGGTACCATATTGATTTTTCCTTCCTCTTACTATTTATGGCATGTGTATATGTGAACACAGAGGTGTCTGCATTATTTATTCAGGTAGTGCCTATACCATACTTTGGGTAAATACTGTAAAAATACCAAACGCCAGCAGTGTCGTTCGGGCAGCAACGTCAATAACTAGAAGGTATTCGCCGAATCCAAATTAATATTTAACGTGGTTAGGGAAACCCTCCCAACGAGACATTAATGTCAGGATAGCGTGAGAACCATCACCTGCTCGAACAACTTGTATGGAAGTAGGAAACATGCCCGTTATACTTGGGTATATATAACTTTGATAATTATACGAATTGTTAGGCCGTCATTGCTCCACGAATCAATAGTCAGCCGATGGGGATTTAGGTTAATCATCAACATCGTTACACGTTTCTTTGAACGTTTTATACGAGTACCTAATAATAAGTTACAATTCTTCGCCGTTTTATTCATTGTGCTTACTTACCAGATATACTTTTAAACTGTATGAAAAAAAATACCTACTTAGTAAATGAAAACGGGCAACACCTAAATGGACTCAAAAATGTAGGTATAGATAAGTGTGTACTTCGCCACGAAGCAGCTGCTAGGGTTTATTATTCTCCGCAAAGATAATTCAAAGTTTTCTACTTAAATATAAAAGTTTGGAACGCTGATTACAATCGTCTGCTTCGCTAAAACAGAGAAATGATAATAATTTGAGTCTCAAACATCCAGCGGCGAGTATTGCAGCCGAGCTCGAGCGTACCAACATTCACTTCAATTTTTCATTTCACTGCAGATAAATAAACGGGCTGCATGGCGGCCCCGCGCCCACCACCTGCCCGACAAGCTTTTCAGTTTTCAGTGCTTCCCATTTCACCTTTTCACCTTATGCTGAAAAACATTTTTGACTGGCAAACACGTGAACTAAGTAGGTATATCAATTCGATTAACGTTAATGCTGGTAGCTTCAGCCTCTCGGAAAGATCTGTATATTTAATAAGCATTTTCAGATTGTTAAATAGAGGTGCCTCTTGGCTGGAACCTCTCGGAGGCTAGATGCCTCGCGCCAGGACTGAGTTTTTATTAAGTTTAAATTGTTGGATTGCCACCGCCATCCAGAGCCCAGGATTACAGAAATGTAGTTTATAAGTGAAAAGTAAAATATAGGATTCGTGCAGCTCTTTCACCAGATAATTCGACTCATTTATTCCATACACATAATTTTCATTGCGCGCAATTGCACTGTGTAATGTATTCAAACGGATTGTAGGTACACGCCAGACCAACAACAATTGTATAACCCCGTTGTCCAAAATTATTCAAATGCAGTGATTATTTAAACAATTATGTCAATAACATTGTTCTTTATTATTCTTTACATAAGTGGATTGGTAGCTCCATAAACATTATCTTGTTCTTTTGTTATATATTCTAAGACATCCTGACATTCTAAATAATTCCCATTAATGTTAATGACTATTCTAAGTTTAATAGTGACATATCTTGGTTTTCCAGAACATATAGAAATAAACAGAATGAATTAAATTCGCTTATGGTTCGGGGCATAACATTGCTACTTCAATAAAATACATTTCATTACTCACGCTGTTGGCAGACCAGCCAGCAGTACCGCCTTCATTATGCAGCATGAACAGATTATAATTGGACGTCGACGGCCATCTCGATCACGATGGCGTTGGAATATTAAATTTTCTGCTAACATTTTCTCCCGTAGTTGCATTTGATTGAACTAATATTTTAGATGATTCTAAAGTTAATTTTAATTGCATTTAAATAGAAGATTGCGTCGAATTATTACACCGTTAGTAATCAGCGTCTGGAGGGAAATCTTATTAAAAGCAAATGGGAAGCGGAATTAGCGACGCGACGCAGACGACGGCCAGCGCAGCGATTACTTCCCCCAGTGTAGTAAAGAACCTCGACGACCCTATTAAAGTATGGCTAGAATTATGTTACGGTCTTACTGGATGGCTACTTCTGAGTTACATTGTTGTGAAGCATTAATAAAACAAATAAAACATCACCACGGCTGTTATCCCGAAGGGGTAGGTAAAGCAAACATTTCGATGATGGCATTTGGTTCCAATATAATGGCGAGCTTTTTACCTACACGGGGCAAACTCCCAGGGTTAAGGCCATAGTCCATCATGCTGGTTCAATGCAGATTGGCCAGCTTCCCACGGTTGCCTCAATGTTAGTTATTTAAAATAAGCATTCGCATATAAAAGCGGACTCTCCCGGAGGTGCCTTATCAATATTATATACATATATTATTATCTAACTCACTATAATACACATAATCAGTACCTACAGTACTTGATAACCTCAAGCAAATATTCACATCGAGACAGCTTAGATATTGGAAATAATAACTCAATATACTCAGACGCTATTCATCCGCCCACGAAACTTGTTACAATTCAATTTTCTCCAAAGGACGTTGCAGAAAGTAATATGTCAGGTGAGGTAACAAAGCCCGACAGCTAGCCGCAGCGCTATATTGTGGGGACTAGACTGCAGCTCGTACTCGCCGCCGTCTGCCCTTCAGACACTCATATCATACGAAACTTCTTATTATATGAACACATCTGGGAAAACAATGTAGCCCGTATAGCTTAAATTTTCGTTTTCTTCACGTTTCGAGGCTTTGTTCCGATACAGATTTAGTTTTCTTGTGCCTAACGACACATAGGGGTTTCTTTTTGTATCTGCTAACATAATGTTTATTTATAGTTTGTACATTTGTCACGTGTGGTGTGTATGCCGAATACATTTGCTTGAACCACACAACGCGCTCCTGATTCATCGACTAGTGGAATTATTGAAAAATGTTTTTATATAGTTTCCACCAGTGCCAGGATAAGATCAGGTGTGTTGTTTGTTACAAAAGCTGTATATTATATGTATATTTGGGTAGCGACAGGAAATTTGGGCGTTGTACAAACGAATAGCCGATGGGCTCGTTCGTTCATCAAATAAAATGCAAGAGACTACGTAGATCTGCCCCGAGGCACTTTGCACTGCAAACAAACAGCTAATTGCGAGCCCTCGATAGCTATGTGCATTGTTAATTCCGGACGTTTTATTTGAATTAATATACTTTGTGAAATCTGCTAATGGAATCGGTATGGATTAAGTTTCAAGGAAACTAAGCGCCATAAAATGATAACGTACATATGTATATAGTATCCTTAATATTAATATTACGAGTAAATAACACGTCATCCAGAAGATTCGATTTCAAATTCGGACTGTAAAGACAACGTCATATATATATTACGTTTAAAACGTTATATAATGTTACTTCTATACTTCGTGCACTTTACAGTTTTGAAGTTACTTTACAAACTCAGCGTCATCGTGTTTTGAATAACTTCACTGTACACTTTCAATACTTTTCCCTGTATGTGTGGAATTTTTAGTACCACCATGGATATGAGGATTTCTGTTTGGTTGTGCGTATAACTCCTTTATTATAAAGTTAAAAAGAGGCAGGTACTAATAAAACTGAAATGGAATGAACTCTTTTTATACAACTTTTTAAAATCAATTATAAGAACTTGTAGCATCATAGTCCTTCACCCCCTACTATTTTTAAAATATTAGTAGCAGTTATTCATGCCGTGCAGATTTGCCAATGCTACCCAAAAGTGTGTCAAATATAACTCAGAACGTACAGACTCTTTACTGATCAATTTCGATACAATCCTGTTGTTTTTTTAACAAAAGTAGGTGATCTACCAGACACAGAATGTCAGGGGTATCCAAAATATTTGTTTTTTGACGAAACGCGCGCAATATACTAACCTAAATTATTATTATTAGGTACCATTTTGATTATTTGTAGTAAGTTAGCCAACAAATAGCGGCGCGATGTAATGTTCACGTTAGTGTTCCACGCGTCGGCAGGTCCAGGGGACCGCTCTGTGACCGTATCATTATCGTGTATAACTACAATGCTACTGTATTTAATTATTTGTATTATCGGTTCAACACCAATTAACGGACATATCGGTGAGTACGTACGCCACTTGTTATATTAAACGGATACAATTGAAATAATAAAATTGATGTTATATTAATTATTTACAGACTTTATAACTAATTATCTGGAGGCTGATTCTGAACCGATTAGCAATGCTGATTTATACCTGATGGGAGATAAGGTACAACCAAACACTGAACATTTAAAATCGTTAAAACCAATGTTTAATTCAACATTGTTAAGAATGATTTCACTACTTGATATAGCAAATGTATTGCTCTTTTTTGCAAATTCTGAGAATCAAACAAAAACACGTACATTACCCGTTGCACAGCGTTTCCCAAAATTAAAGAAAGTTTTAGATCACTCAAAATTGCATCACGAATAACTCTTTTTTTACAAAAATTCTTTGTAATACCATTGTAAACATAACACCTTTTCAATCTTGCGAATCTTGCGATTATATTACCTACTAATCTATCATCTATTTCTTGGCATTTCAGTTGTCCGTACAAACACAGAAAGTGGATATAAAGCTGTACTATGAGTGTTTGTGTCCTGACTGCAGACTTTTCGATACAGTGCAACTGGCACCGACTGTGGAAAAACTAAGTGAATACCTTAATATACATGTCTATCCCTATGGAAATGCGAAGGTAATTTCAAAGCCCTCTCTTATGGCTTTTGTAACTTTATTGCTCCAAGTGTCTTCTATAAAATTTAATTAGGAAGTCCATTCACTGAGTAGCTTTTATTAAAATCCATAAAATAAACTACACCGTGTTTTATATTCTGATGTTAAAATATTGTGATGCTTAGACAATAGACAACAACGGCGCATATGAGTTCAAATGCCAGCATGGCCCTGAAGAGTGCTATGGGAACAAGCTGCACGCCTGTGCCATCGACCAGCTCGCCAATATCACTGAAGCCGTGATCTTCAACTCCTGCATGATGGACGGGTCGCAAGCGAACAGAGGCTCTAACGACGCAGCTGCTGACAAGGCAAGCTCATATCGTGTGAACTTAGTTATATAAGGTCTATTCATTTTGGATAAGGGTATTGGCTGGTTGGTCCCCAACAAGCTAATGCCCTAATCCAAAATGTAACGGTTGGAGATCAATCAGGATTAGGTACATGATAACACAGTTTGAAGGTATGGTATTGCATATTAACTTGCATTTAAAACCCCAAAATAACCATATTCTTTCTCATATCAACCAAACAGCCAAAAGTCAAAATTGACCTTTTGTCATTTGTCCTGTTTTCAAGGTCTGAGATACAAACAGTTATAATGACAAGTAGGAACCAATAACTGCTTTCGACACCGCGTCGTTGATTTCCCACTTTCTCTTCGTCAGTATGCAATATATAATCCTTGATGTTAATTGAGAAACTACTAATTATAAATAATGGCTACTGAAGGTAATATTTTATGCCATTTGCAGTGTGGAACCGCATTGAACATAAGCTCAGAGCCAATAAAGCAATGCGCCAAAGGTCCCAAGGGAACTCAGCTCCTGAAGTACTACGGCGAGGAAAGCAAGAAAGCTAACTACAGCTACGTTCCATACATCCTCATCGATGGAGTTGTTAACGACGGCGACAACTTTATGAGGGACGTGTGCGCAGCTTTTGCGACGCCGCCACCACCATGCTCACAGTGATTATTTATAACGTCTATAGTTTGAGTATCGTTTAGCTAATTAATTATGTTTATAGGTAATAAATATTACAACATTGAGTCTTATTTCTTTGATTCGATTCGGTGATACCTCTTTATATTCATTTATTTTGTATAGATCTACGAGAGCAGTTAAAAGTTTATTTTATAACATCGTCATGGAGAACACATTGGTAATAAATATAACAAATAGAAAATTAAAATGGCAGATAGTAGCAACAAGTTTGAGTCCACATAATGATATTAATGATGCAATGTTAACTTCATTCCAATTGTTCCAAATGTCAGCTCAAAAGATAATAACATTTTAATGCGCTGAAGACAGACATAATTAAAATTATAAGTACTAATGTGTTCAATACTCGCAACACTGATAAAGGAAATATTTTATTTAATATGATTTCAAACAGCAAATAACAAACATGATCTAGGTATAGGAAAGAAAAAGTTAACATTTCCCCGAGTCTTTCGTGGTCATAGGTTATTCATGATACGCAATCAGTGCCTATTATTGTCTTCTGAAAAAAAAAATCGCAGTCGTTATACACGCGCGTTACCATGCCTTGTTGTGCTTGTTGCAAAGTATTATATTATTACTATGTGTTAGAAGAACAGTACTATGTTATTCTTTTTATTCAAGTAAATGACCGTCTTAGTAATATCACAATCATTTCCACTGCCTTCACTCTGCTTGCAGTAGTTGACGGTAAACTAATGACTCCGTTCACAAACTAGCCGCCATCGTCTTCACTACGAATGTCGACGGAATATACATTTTCTGCAAACTGTTTCCATACAGCTCTTCAGACGCCCGTAACATGAAAATCTTCTTATACGTTCACAACTGGTAAAACAGATTCATAACCCTTCGTATTTTGAAACTTTTCGTTATAAAGCACTTTGATGTTGTCACATTACTAGTGGTCCTGTTTACCCCTCCATTTAAAACTAATGCTACCTTATAGGACTGGGCTCACGGCAATAGTTTAATGCCCAGCGTGAGCGCACAAACAATGCATATGTTTTTCATCAGGCTCAGGTCAGGTCAGGTGTGCTATTTTTGGGAGTTGGATAATTGGATGGCGAGATGAAATTTGGCCGTTGTGCAAACGAACAGCAAATGGCATCGATCCTTTATCAAATAAAATCCGCCGGGGCACCCTGCACTGCAAACAAGGGGCTAATTGCGAGGGTCTCGAAAGCTGTTTGTCATTTTTATTTCAGTAATCCAAAGGCATTTTGGATAACGTTTAAGTTGATTTCATTGGCCTTAATTGGCTATTGGTAATAGTTTATAGGTAGGTATTATTGATCAAAATTGCTTGTAAAATACACAGGTTAATACTTACACAATTACGACGATTTGATTTAGAATTCGCACTGCTTCTGGAACGTCAACTATACATTTAAAAACAGATAACGCTTTAACAAAACATTCCTAACATAATCATATCACATACCATAAAATTATGTCCTTGTTAATTATGTAGGTATTTGGACAATGCGTTATTACACATGTCTTCCGGAATCTTTCAGTTTGTAGATATTTCAAAAATCCATTGTCATAGTGATTTAAATAACTTCAGTGTACACTTTCAACACACTACTTTTTGTCTGGTTGTCCGTGTCATTTTAACTCCAGAACAAATTAACCGATTTCTTCATGGATATCGGAGAGATTTCTCGTAAATCGCAAACAGAGTATCTAAAATAATGATTTTTTTAAATATGTAATGTACAGACATAGCCAAGTTAGTATGTAGATGGTAGTTAAGAATCGCAACGTGAACAAATATAAGTGCGATGCGTTTTTAATGTTTAGTGTTGCACGCGTCGGCTAGTCCAGAGGTCTATTCCATAACCGCTTGTACCTACATACAAACTATCGTGTATAACTGACAACAATGTATAATTTAATCATTTGTATAATTTGCATAGTTCCTGTTTACGGACAGAATAATGGTACGTATCTTATTAAAGCGAACTAAAATGATAACAATATGTAATATTTATTATGTATTTATTATTTACAGCCATTATGAGAAATTTATTGGATGCTGAATCTGAACCAATTAGCAGTGCGGACTTAAACCTGATGGAGTATAAGGTAAAAAATATCGCTACAATTACAACAAAGCTAATTTCATTTTTTTTAAACGATCTAACGAATAGGAAATATTTTTTTTCTTCTTTGCCAATACTAGTACTACTACTACATTCAAACATAAAAACTTCTTCAATTTCAAGTTTTTTTTTTGACTGCCTGTTTTTTGTGGATCACCTGTTTCGTTATAGCGGGTTTATGAAGTGTTTTTTCCATTTAAAGAAAGCTTTCCTATGCAAGCACAAAGCAAATCCATAATTTTTAGATTCAACCATTTAATTATTACTATAGTAATGGTGATTTCATGTCATTTCAGTTGCAGGAACAAGCACAGAAGGTGGATATAAAACTGTACTACGAGTGCTTGTGTCCTGGATGCAGAACGTTCGATACAGAGCATCTGGCGCCGACGGTGGCAAAATTGAGCGAATACCTCGACATACATGTGTATCCTTATGGAAATACTCAGGTAAGTTTAACAGCTAACCAATAAAATCTTCTAGTTGAAATTTATTTCCAACGTGAAATCGTCTGAATCCCTTGTCTGAGCTTCGTTTCTCTAACGGCCTTTCCCAATGTCCCAATTTGGCCTTACTATAGTAAACAAATCTATCCTTGGTAATCAAATGGCGGCCCAATAATCTATCAAACGATAAAAAAGTATTTTCAATTAGGACATTATTTGAGTAAGAAGAATAAAAATCCGCTAATAAACTCTAAGCATCCTCAGGACGGCTGGGCTACGAATGAGCTCATTCGTGATGATGTGGCTCATTCGTAGCCCAGCCGTCCTGAGGATCCTTAGGTCTCGTTTATAGGCGAAACACGTGTCGAATACTTTCTAAGATTCGCTTCGGTTCGCGGAGAATTGCATTTTATTTTGGGTTCCCGTCACTCGTGATAGATAGTTTCGCGACTAATATCTTAGAGGAGTTCGGTGTTGTTGGCTTCTTTAATTATCGATCAAACTTGTTTGGTTTATAATTGGAAAAGTTGACAAGCCGAGGGTCAGTGGTGGGTTCCTCTTCCCCCATTTGTTTTTTTCTAGTCTGATACAAAAAGCTTGACGATTTTAGATAATAGACAACAACGGCGCATATGAGTTCAAATGCCAGCATGGCCCTGAAGAGTGCTATGGGAACAAGCTGCACGCCTGTGCCATTGACCAGCTCGCCAATATCACTGAAGCCGTGATCTTCAACGCCTGCATGATGGACTCGTCGCAAGCGAACAAAGGCTCCGACGACGCAGCTGCTGACAAGGCAAGCATAATAATAGTAGCCTTTTTTAATATCCCAATGCTGGGCACGGGCCTCTCCTTAATGCGAGGGGGATTATGCCATAGTCCACCAAGGCACAGTGCGGGTTGGCGGACTTCACACGTCTTTCGAGGGGTTCTCTCAGACATGCAGGTTTCCTCACGTTATTTTCCTTCACCGTTAAGCAAGTGATAATCGTGGTTGAAAATGAAATTCGCACATGAAATCCAGAAATCCCAGAGGTGCAAGCCGGGGTTTGAACCTGCAATCCTCGATACCGTGGCAAGCGTTCTACCAACTTGGCTATCACTGCTTAAGGGCAACGGCAAGCATATAGAGTATAAACTAGTTATGGTCTAGCCATTTTTGATTTTGGCGGTAGCTTGTTGTTGCGCAAGGTCCCGTATGTTCTGATACTTTTGTAATGTTTGTTCATCAATAAAGATTAGGTATTTAAGAAAACAGTTTGAAGGTATGAAATTGCCTTGCACCATTGCAAGCCCAATATAACTAGATATTTTTCCTACGTTCTATTATCATTTTGACCTTTTGTCGAGGTCTGAGTTGCAAACTGTTAAGCAAAGTGTAATGACCAGAGTATAATATTAATTACCACTTACACTTTATCATTACCTACTCAATAATCCTTGTTGTTTATTAAGATACTACTAATTATAAATAATAGCTCTTAGAGGTACTATTTCATACCATTTGCAGTGTGGAACCAAATTGAACATAAACTCAGAGCCAATAAAGCAATGCGCTAATGGTTCCAAAGGTACTCAGCTCCTGAAGTACTACGGCGATGAAACCAAGAAAGCAAATATAAGATACGTTCCGTACATCCTCATCAATGGAGTTCTTAACGACGGCGGCAACTTTATGGGGGACGTGTGCGCAGCTTTTGCGACGCCGCCACCACCGTGCTCGCAGTGATTATTTATCATAATATGTATAATAATCCAACATGTCTATAACAAATAAATAAAGTTTTTGTTAAATTCAACTCGATAAAACCTATTTTTGTTTAGTAGTGTAAGTATTATAAGTAAATGTCATAGTCAAATAATTAATTTTATAAAGTCTACGTAGACTCTTTCAATAACATAGTCATGGAGGCTGGCGCACACTAGCAACTAGTTCCAATCCACAGAATAATACGATGTACTAATAGATTGTGATGATGACGATACAATATGCTTAAACTAAATTGTAAAAGTTAGCTGTAACGTTATAGAATGTTAATGAGCTGACGAAAAACAATTGAAGCTATAATTTCTTCAACGCACATGACCAAAACTCTGATGAAAAAAGTTAAGTTTAATGTATGGGGGCAATGACACTAAGTTTTATTTAAAACAACAGATTTTATTCGGACGTAATCAGGTATATGTAGGTATGAATAACGATAATAGTTATCATTTCCCCGAGTCTATCGTGGTCATAGGGTATTCATGATACGCAATCAGTGTCTTATTTATTGTCTACTGAAAACGTAATTCGCAGTCGTTATCCCTCCGCGTTACAATGCCTTGCTATCATTGTTGCAAAGTAATATTATTCATCTTATTAGTATGTGTTGGAATAACAGTGTGTGATCGATCTCATTCAAGATTTTACAGTAAGTTATCTCAGTAGAATCTCAAAACGTGTACACACTCTGCTTGCAGTAAAGAGAAACTGTTCTCGCGATAAGATCTCTTATAATTTGTTCGGATTATCCTTGATTAAAACGACGTGTATTCAGTTCCGTGGTTAATTGTATTCTGTAGTGAAAATATTATACATTTATTCTCAGCATATTCAATGGGACGTGTGGACTATATTTTATAGGTAATTGAGCTGCGTTCAAATTTCGCGCGCAATTAGTGTGGGCCGGAACATTTTTTTATAACTGCAAATTCGTTTTAGGACATCCACTCAATGCCGGGTTTAATCGGAGAGATCCCTGGAACCGAACACCGAACGTAAGTGTTTTAAGATAGGTATTTTGTAGAAATGTCCTTTATTGTATTGTATCGATGTAAACAGCTTACCCCAGACCTAAGGGAAACCCTATACTTTCTAAATTTGATACATAATAGTGCGGTGCGTGCGGACCTTTCGACACGCATGAATCCGCAAATCTATTTCAATAAGTAGATAATGTACCTACTAGAGATGTGCCAAACATGTTTTTTAAACCGAACCGAATACCGAAGATTATTCGGTTCAGTACTCACCTAACCGAATATTCGGTCGAATTATTTAGGTTTCATTTACGCCCGGTTTTCATGCTGCGTTATTCCCTGTGTAGAACCAACTAGGTAGTCATTTTAGGTGTAGAAAAGCTACAGATTAATTTTCTTTATTTTGATTATTATTTAACATCTTTTTACTGGACTGCACCAGAAGAAGGGTAATGTTATTGATTGTTCTATTATTCTAATTTTAAATTTTGATGTTTGTTGAAAGTCCGACCTAAATATATTTAAGAAGGACAATAGATACAAGCGGCCCTAAGATAATTATTTTCAGGTCTTATTTTGATATTTATTAATTAATAATCACCTAGTACGTACGGGCTTAATTAGAATGATGTGTAAGTAGGTACTAGAAACTGACCTAAATGTTGATCAAAATATTTTTTTTTATAAAGTTCGGTTAATATTCGACGCATCAACCGTATATTTGACCGAATACCGAACATATAAAATCTTTCCGAATACCGAATATTCGGTGCATCCCTAGTACTTACTAATGATGAAGTGCGTGGGTACACATATTCAGAATCATAAGCTAAACCAAACGCCGCACCTCCCTGCCAATAATAAAATACTGAATTTAAAAGGTTGCTTTTTCAGATTGCAGAAAATGAAATCGTCGCAAAGGACAAAGTTAACATCAGCGTGTATTATGAAACTCTGTGTCCAGCCAGCATTGACTTCATAGTGTCGCAGTTAGGGCCAGCGGTGGAGAAGCTGTCTACACACTTAGACGTCCACTTAATACCCTACGGGCACGCCACGGTACGTGAAATTTTACCATTATTATCGTTAATGTTACGTCTTATTTCTACAAAACACGCTTTCAGATCCGCTGGCTAGTCCTCCAACAACATCAACAATAATTGTTTATATATATTTACTTATGATAAGTATTCTATTATACCGATAAGTTAGCACTTAGTGAAACCGTATGGTCTTTCTGATCCTCGGTATAGCTTAAGTAACTATTTTTTGATACGGGTAATGGAAGAGCTTCTCCATAATACGCGTACGAAGTCGCGGGCACCGCTAGTCTATAATAATAAACCTACGCAATCACGCAGACAATAAAACGGATACATATATGTTAAGGTGACAAAAGTGTTTACTTTTAGCATACTTTAAACCAGTTTCTTTGGCATTTTCAGACCCGTGACGTCCGTGGGCGCTACAGCTTCGATTGCCAACATGGGCGGGCGGAGTGCAACGGGAACATGTTGCACGCGTGCACGCTCTACGCTGTACAGAACCGTACCGAGGCAGTCCTCTTCAACACCTGCCTCATGAAGTACCACGGCAGCAGAGGCGAACGCATCGCTGATTTTATCCCCGTATTAAATTGGGTTAGTACAAAACCACTTACTCCTTCCGTGAGTAAACTTCAACAATGACAAATAACCATAATCGTGGGCAAATAACGTTTTTGTCCAACAAAACTGGCCAGTTTGAGTACCTCTTCCTACTTAAGTACTAAAAACATCTAATTTTAAAGATAGGTAAATAAAAAATTTGGTAGGGTAGGTATACTTACCTAATGAGGCTGAGAGCCTGGAGTTTGTGTTAGGTAAAACCTTTCATAATCCAACAAATCTCCAAGAAGTTTTCTGTAGTCTGTTTGTAGACGTAATTACAATATTGTATACCTACATGCAATGCAAATTGTAGAGTTACCGCGTTTGTAACGTGATCAAATTCTCTATCAGATAATGACAACCAACAGGATATAGGTACGCTACATTTTCGAGAACCAAGTAACTTAAATTAGAAGCAAATACAGTGTGTTTGCCTACGTGATCGCATTTTAATCATGTCCGCCTTGAATATTACGTTAATGTTGAGCCATTTTATGGAACAGAAACAATACTTCAATATTTGTAATTTCTCTCTCCTGATTCACTGACTTTTATGGTGGAGTACATCATTTTCGGTTAAATTTAACTACAATTAAATCTATAGAGCATCTCACACAATCTGTAGAGAATCACGTTAATTAAATTTAACCAGAGATGGTGCACTAAAACCTAAAATTCTACGTTACCTAAGTACACATTAACTTGTACCGTTTCTTATTTATTGCAGTGTGGACACAAACAAAGAGTGTTAACCTATCGTATATGGGACTGTCTGAACAGCAGCCGCGGTTCCACCCTGCTGAAGGAATATGGTGAAGAGACGCACGCACTTAGACCTGAATATGTGCCATATTTAGTGCTAGATGGAATCAATAACGAAGAAGCAAATGACAATTTGCTATTAACAGTTTGCAATATGCTACAGCCGATACCATCGGAATGTAACTTTCTATTTGCAACATACGAATAGATTTATTTTTTACAATTTAATGGAAACGTGTTATGCTCCTGAATTAAAATAAGTAGCATAAGTGAGTACTTACTTGTTCATGAATCATTTCAAGTGTAAATAAACATATGAGAAAGGTAAGATGGACACACCAACGTAACAGAGAGGGCATAAGGATACTCTGTCGCAGGAAGATGTCATGGCTGAAGAACTAAATGATTTGAATAAACAAAGAATTGCAGTCTCCAAATTATTGCCAACCGCAAATCTGGTACTCAGTACTCTGGAGTTTCATCGACGGCCACAAATTTATAGCTGCGTGTGCAGCCCGCTGCCTGTATATTGTGATTATTAATATTACCTGCAGATTAGATGAATTTGATTTTATTTTAAAGCTACTATTTATTTATCTCTTAAAGTTAATAAGAGTAACTACTCACATCATTTATTTTTTATTGTAATATTTCGATATTCTTTTTTTTCTAATGTTATCGAAGCACAATAGGTAAACACAGAACAGGTTGTTGACATCTGGATTGGGCCCACGTTATATATAGGTAGGTAGGTACGAAAAGATGATAATACAATATGGCATCATAGTTCAGAACGCCACTTGATAATCAATATTATTAATTTTAACCCACCTTTGACTTTAGGTAATCTAAATATAATATGATTAAACTTGTGAAATGTATCATTTACTTATTATTTCTCGATAGGCAAATAAAAGCCCATATAATTGTTACATCTTTATTTCTAAAGGCATAGAGAATCTCCAGATATTTATAAGTTCCTGTAAATATCAAAACAGAGAATTGTAACAAAAACTCGACGAAGAATTGATTCACGTCACGAAACACCGGTTATGTGTCGCGGTACGAGACAAAACCGAAATCCTAATCGGTTGAAATATCTTGAGGCACTCGGAAACGAATGTGTCAGGACCGGGTGCCACGCCGGGACATTTTCCCACACGCCTAGCACGTAGCATCGCCCGGGAGCCTTGCCAGAATGCTACGATTATTGTTCGCTAAATGATCACAGTTTCACCTCGCGTTAACGCGCCCACCACTACCTAACTTTATAATTGCTGGCCATCGAAATAAAGGTTGCATTGATATTGTTGTTGCTGGCAGATTGTGTAATTAGCTAATTATTTTAGTTTTAAAGCCGAATAACTTTAATAATCGAAAAACTAATCGCAACTCAAAAACCAGTTAACCTCAGGGCTCTGTGGTCTGTCTCAACTTTTTTTTTATCCTGCTTAGTTTATTGAGACGTCATTATCAAAAAGATTTGGGTTTGCGTTAAAATTGAACTCCCTTTTAGAGTAGATATGTTTTGTAAAAAATTTTACCTAAGGGGTCGGCCAATATTCGCGTTATGTTTTTTAGCATTTTGTTAATCCCGTCTACCCCCGGTACATTGTGAGGTACGATTACTAACCCCCTCTCTCCCGCTATTTTGAATAAAGTATCTTAAAACACTTCAGAATATCATCTTTAAATACATGTATAATCTGATTTAATTCTAGAAAATTAGCCACTCTCCCACAGTGGAATAGTAAAGTAAGACTATGACTTCTGTAACGTAAATAACAAACAGGTTTGCTGCGATATTTGAAGTTTCGTCGCTGCCTTGCTGCGTTTATAAAACATAAATATATGCTGTACGTGGTTACCTCGCTTTCCCCGGGAGTAAATTCCTATTCTCCTCTTGCTCTAAATGCTCTAAGTTTAAAATCAAAACAAATATCTTTCTTCATGTCAAACTTTTTTAAAATGGGAATCCCTACTGAGAAATTGTTATATCAAACTCGCGTTTTAAGATACATTGCTTTTACGATATCATTAGGCGCTTATTAATTAACATTGAGAGTGTACGTTCACACATAACTCGCGGTGGACTCGCGCCTGTGAAGGTTCACAATGCACCTTCTTGTGTTTTATAAATGAAAACTTAAAATGATGTTCGCTCGGAACGTGCGGTATGCTGGCACCGGTGTGCAGCGATGATTCACGCAACAAATATTTATTGAATTCGTCTTGTTATGACTAAGAGAGCAATGTGACCATTGACCATAAACTCTATATTTAAAACTGCATCCGATAGTACTGTGAGATACATTGTGTACGATGAGTAATAACATTTTTAAAATTCTCGAATGTAATCTCGATAAGACAGGTTCGATAGTCATATAGATATTAATCAAAGGAGCTGTTTACTTTCACTTCTGAATTCCAAAGTTGGACTCCGATGGGAACAGAACTAATTAATACTCAGGACATTGTTCAAACAAAGTCGTTCTGTGCGGATACCCGATGGTCCAATTACTTGAGCACTGTTGTTTTATTGCTTAAAGTTGCAAGAGTACCTAGCCACCCACTTTTGAACTGTCCAATTTGCAATAGATATTAAAACCACCCACCTCAAAGTTGGGGACCAAATCTGTGATGATTCTGATTATTAAATAAATAGGTAACAGTGCCGTGTTTAATAGAAAAAATATCGTAGGTAAATAAACGAAACCTTGTAGCGACATTCGCTACAGTTAAAAGCCTTCAATTAAATGCTCCGCTTTTTCAAGAGGCCGCAATAAAATTTTACGTTAGTGTTTTACCGGTGCACAAACCTACGTACAATTTATAAATTGATAGTACTGATATTTAAAATATGATTTGCTTAATTGTTATAGGCACTGTTCAACTTGTATTTGCCTTAGTTAAGGTTGGTTTATGACTTCGTGTCATTGCATAAAAATTACCGCAGAGCCATTGTTTATTTAGGCTATAACGATTAAAACCAATCATGTCTAGTATTATTTATTATCACACTTATGGTTTGTGTTTTTTTCCTATTTTAACGCTTATATAAAAAACATTTTAATTGTACATAGCCATGATTATACCTACCTAGATAGAGCAACGTGACCCATTTACACGCATCCGGGAAATAATATAAAATAATTTGAATTAGAGATGATATTTAACCGTGTAATTAGTCAAGTTACAGAAGTGCAGAAGACAAATAATTTACTTTTAAAGCTTAGTAAATTATAGGAAATGTGCAATCAACGATGAGTATTTAAATTAAGTATGAAAGTTATTCATGACTAATTTATTAGTGTCAAAGGACCCTATTGATGCCAACTGTATAGCGGCCATTGATTTGTAGAACAAAATTGAGAAGAGTCAATAAGTTTTTCTAAGAAGTGTAAAAGTTTGTCAGTTCGAACTTTGGCAATGTTTTCGGAACCCCTTAAAGGCGAAAAATCCACTTAACAAATATTAGCCATACACAACTGCCTTATTAACGTGTAATATGTTATATTTAGACGTACCGAGTGTTTTCGGCGCACATTCACACAAATTATTTTTTGCTAACATTGTTTCACCGACACGTGCTGTGCGTACGGTACGTGACTGTACATCACATTGTTTGTACGACACCTCTCTGATTAACTCCTCAACAAGTAAACAAGGTATATAAAAATTTAATACCCAGTTTACAGTAGGAATGCAATGTATAAAGCAGCAGGTACACACCTATTTTAAAGTAAACTCTGGAATCGGATGAAAATACCAACGATTTTTTAAAAGCGATATACGATTAATGTATTTTTGTAATAAAAAAAAACATAACCAACTAATTGCTGGACTAAGCATAAGTTTATTTATCGAGTGCGTTCAGTATTATCTAAAAAAACAATTGGGTACAGCGAAATATATAAAATATATTTTATAAAATGTTTTCCATACTTGCAGATATATGTCAATTGCAATAAATACTTATATGATTGTTTTCCTTTGAACGAGCATAGACCTGCTTTTAAATACAGTTAAGGCAGCGTGACAACAAAATAATTTATAATACTGTTAAAAGTAGATACAAAAGCTAAGTAACTTACTATTTCATGTTATTTAACTTTGTAGAGTGTGCATTACTGCTATTCCGAGTAAAAGGGAAATGCAATGGTTTCTCTAGCAGTGGCCTTTCTTTCGTTTGCAAGATGCAGATTGGTACATATTAACACACTTCTTGGAAGTGATTTAATGATTTATCTAGAGCCTAATAAATCTTCAATTAAGGATACATAAGCACTTACTATTTCTATGCCTTGCCTAGTGCCCGTATTAGTCCGGTGCCTAGAGCCAGATTGAAAGCGTTCTAATAAAACCGCTTCGACTAGGTTTATTTATCAATTCAATTAATTATTCATCTACACAACCTAATGTTACAAATGACATAGAATGGTTTGACTTTTCAATAGTGTTTTGTTTATTACATCCTTGTGTTATAGGTTTGTACGGTCGCTAACATTAATATGAGACCCATTTCCTTAATATTTTCAATGACACTTATAATGCGATAAGGTCGTGTATCAGTATGTCTTTATATCTGAGAGCAGTTGCCTCTAGTAACGTCAGTCAATATAGTAGCTCTTAAGGTATACGTTTGCTGTACGATATTCAACCTTAAATGGGTCCCAAATTCAAGTTCCCAACTGTACATAAAAATTGCTTATAGACATTCATTTGCAAAGAAATTTAATACATTACCCCCAAATTTATAGACAGTTATAATGGTATTATAACGAAATTTTCGCATTGAAATGGCTTTAGAATCCATTATAACTTTTTATTAATTTGAGGGTGAAGCTTAGCTTTGATGTTATGATATATATTTAATAATGTAGGTACTTATATCATAAAATTCTCAATCCAGGAACCGAAGTAAATAATCTGAAGCCTTTAGCAACCCTGAGGAGTTGGAATCGCTCATTTTATCTGATAATTTTACTTTTACCACTTTCCTTGGGAATTAGGTTCAATCTAAACGGATTAGCGACGCTCCAAGTTTCAATGAACTTCACTCGCCCGTTCCAACTCAAATTGAATATTCCAGTTACCATTCAACAACTATTGGTAGGTACCTAGTATCTACCTTAAAACTGACGTTATGAAAACAAATGACTCACAAGTAGCGACTTATTAAATAGCTACTAATTGCCTACTTACCTTGAGGAATAACTATTAACACCGATCACTGTTAAAATATACTAGCTGTTACCCGCGACTTCGTCCGCGTGGTATTTAACAAAAAAAGATTTTCTAAAAAAAAGTAGCCTAAGTTACTCCTTGTTACGTCAGCTATCTGCCAGTGAAAGCCCCGTCAAAATCGGTCCAGCCATTTCAGAGATTATCCGAAACAAACAGACAGACAATTTTTTTTAATGTTCTTTTGGTATATGTACCGTGTATACAAATGCACTTAGTAAAAACCGGTTATTATAATATTACAAACAGACACTCCAATTTTATTTATTTGTATGTCTAGAAGATTTACCAGAGAAACAGAATACTTAGTATATGTGTCCAGGGCGATCTGAAGTGGTCTGAAAGAAATACGTCTCGTAATCGACCTACCACCAAGTACCGACTTGGCTGCAAACTTCTGTATACACTGTACCATAACACTAGTAGTTGGTAGGTACGTACATACTTTTGTAATCTGCGCCCTTTTGAAATACACGCAAGTTCTCGTCAGTGTAGAGTACGTACCTACGTAGCATGCATTTCTGATTCCACACGGCGGCGCATATTCCCGATTATTATGTGCTTTGACAGACCTTGCATGCTAATTAAAAAGTTGCATACGAAACAAAACTACCTAGCAGCTCAGCACGCGCGGCGCTGCTGTGCCTCTCGTAGTTAGCTATAGCTTCGAATGAACGCATGAAAAATATTGTTGCATTTAAACTGCAATGCACTCCTGTAACATTTTTATGTATGTATAGCTATATTAAAGGTATTGGATTAAGGATAATTAATGAAACAAATGGTGTATAAATAACTAATGTGGAACACTAACAATGAAATTAAATTGATATCACGTCCAATTGTAAGTACAAACAGATCTTCTACGAGTAAGTATGAGAGAGGTTTCTAGGGAAGGGTTTAATGTTGTTTTTTTAATTGTGTAATGCGTGCTTAAGAAAAAAATTACCATGCTATTTTATACTATGCGATATAGGACTAATACCAACATTTATGATAAAAGAAACAAACTAGTTCAGCCTTTCTCAAGTGAGTCGCTCACAGACGAAATTGTTTTTATTTTTGTCGGTATACCTATATTTATTTTCTAATACACGCGACATGCATGGCCCTTGCATTGCATGGTGCTTGCATGGCATGGCGCTGGTGCATGCATGGAGCTTCCATGGCATGGTGCTGGTGCATGAATGGCGCTAGCATGGCATGGCGCAGGTGCATGCACGGCGCTTGCATGGCATGGCGGTGGTGCATTGTATGTCGTCTTCAACGACACACTGCGGACTATTTATTAAAGGTTTCCTATTCAGGGCTTTTTATAATAGCTCATTCGAATAAGAGCCTTGACTTCGTGATTGAAATAAGACACTGTAACCACAGACATAGATACGAACGACGTAGGCAAACGTGATTTTCTTGAAACTACTAGATATAAATAAAAGTAAGTTTTACAACAAATGACAAAGATAACAAATGTACATAATTAGCTTATAATCGCAGACGCTATAACAAATTTCTCGATACATGTGGCTTTTCTATACATTTTTACTTTTGAATGGATACTTACGGCAAATATACGACTGCATTTTTAAAGTCCGGAAGACAGAAACTATCTCTGCATGTAAGTCTCCCGTGGCGCTCGGCATTCATATTATGTACTCATAGTTTTGCCGACGGAAAGGTCCTTTGGAAAGTACAGCCACAACAACTGTTTTAAAGAATGATGTAGTAACTCCGCAAGTAATGTGAACGAGACATGCTGTGTTTTACGTGAAATTACGAACTAGTTTTCTGGTTTTGATACGTGCGATGCACGGGCCGCGTCAGTAATACCACCCTGCGTACCAGTACTCGAATTCCTGGCCAAGGCGAGTATACTGCCGACCTGAACGTGGGCAAATTGCATCCATACTGCCTTAAGACTGTCGCCGCGCCGTGGTAGTAAACAGAGGAGAAGATGTTGCGACGATAAGGATACCTTCGCGGGTAACACATCATCCGGTACAAAAATCCCCAGACAGGAACTAATGGAGACATGAAAGTCTTTCCCCAGCAGTGGGACATCAAATAGGTTACTAAAAATACCTAAACTGGTAACTCGTGAACTAGTTTGACATTGACCTCTAAGCGACCTCAGCAATCGGTTGCTATTAACTTCAATTAGCAAAACATACATTTTTTCACACAAAAAAAGGACAATCTCGAGAGCCACTCTCATTCACAAGGCATACCATCACAAACTTGTTCTAGATACATAATGATGCATCCAGGATTAGGTATTCCTAAAGATTTTTAACTAAACATGTGCTCTGCTTTGCTCTGTCAATGAGAGTTTAGATAGGCCCAACAAGCGCCACGTACAAAGCTATATCAAATATACAACCAGCAATGGTACCAACATGTCAGTTTGGTTAGAAGTAAGATTACCAAGAAAGTGCTAGCTTTGTATTTTGCGTGTCCTTTCTGACATTGAGTGGCATAATCCTAGGCGCGCGCGCACGGTAGCCGCAAGGCCAAGGTTTGCTTTATTATGTAAATGATGGTGTTTGCACACCGCACGGCCAGCCGCGGTAATCGCTTCTATAATACGTTGACGAACGACATGTCGTGTTTGAAAACGAGATTCGTGTGTTAGGTAAGTGTCCGGTTGCAATAACTGCCCGTTGACTAAAGTCGGTTATGAGAATTTTTCATTACTCACAGCAGCCGCATCTCACGGCTTATATTTTATGTGTTAGGCATATCATGTGTATATTATGTTCAGTAGGTAGGTAACTACTTAATACAGATTTGTATTATGCGTATATTATCTGTACCTATAAACATTTAATGAGAAAGCCTTAAAAATCCTTCATTGATTTCATCTAATATAAGATGACTTCATTTATTTTTCGTTTACAACTTCGTACATTAGTATAGCGTTAAGGAGATATGTAGACTGAGATATTGGATTTCACTCAGTAGGTATAACCGTAATATGGTTGACTTTTCCACTGAAAATTATGAAAACACCTGTAAATTTTGAAGCGTCCATAAGGTGTAACCGCTTGTTAACGGGTCCTCATCCGCTGTGGTTATTAAACAATTGAAATGAGCTAGTGTTAGTAGTAACTAACACTGGCATTGGATTAATAATCTTTTGTAGAAAAAGTACGTACGATATGAATTGGTGGACGAACATATTGCAAAAAGATAAAACATTTACCCTCATGCGAGGGTGGCTGCCCGTTGCACAGCGGGAGTGATCCATGGCTTGTCCGTCAGCCAACACGTCGCCGTTCCAACGATCATTTTATTTTACCGACCGACGAGGAAAACACCGATTATGGTGCCGTTTCTATTTAGAACACAAGGACAATGCTATTTCATTACACGACATAATTTCATTATTATAATATTGTGTTTACAAAACAATTTATCTTATGTATGGAGCTCAACGGTAGGTAGCTATTCCTTTTGGGCGCATACAGGCGTTGGCCGCACTATTCGTTAAAAAACTAAGGAAAAATCCACACAACATTCTAGCTATAGCTGCTTGCTCCTTTTTATTTCATTTCTCAAAAGTAACAAAATTACACGTGGAATCGAGCATACAAAATCGAATCATCAGCTTCTATAATGACCTATTAAAATTGATCATAATTTTATTCCAAGAGCCTAACCTAGGGGTGTATATTATTGTCTCCGCCACCCCGTGACGCCTGGTAAAGCGCTGCATACCATGAGTCACTGCCAACCCACTAAATCGGCAATTCGTCTTATCAGTTAGCCTTTAAAATGTTGCGCCTTTTAGCAATAATTAATGCAACTAATTAAGAATAATTTAAATTTGTTTAATAACACAGGATTGTCCAAGTGTTCACAATATAAACAAGTAAAAAGGTTATTCAACTAATACGGAAAGTAGGTTCCATTTACTGGCACAAATAGGGAATAATATAAGTACAATGTTTTCCTACTAGAGGCATTATTAATTTAATATCATCCTATTTATTTAATTGCTAGTATTACTTTTAATACATAATAAGAGTAAACACATTCGTACGGTTAACATAACTAATGTAATGACATCCATAATTAAACTCATGTAGGTACCGTATACTGCGTACAGCGAACTGCTGCGAACAATTAATATCTGGGTCGGACGTAGAGAGGTCACTTTTCATGAACGATGCTATCATTCTATGATTTAACACCAAGGTTTTAGGAAACTTTGTATAAATCACTTGTGGCAACGCACATACGAAATGAATCATAATAACTCATGGAGTAGGTAATTTTATTATTGTTATCGTGTATCTAATCATAATTACAGCACGCATGCTAACGTAACCTGATATTTATAGGCGCGTTGAAAAATTAGCGCTTATAGTGGCGTTGTTAAAGAGTGGGCTATGCTACGGACTGCGCCTGTTAGCTCTTTGTTAACGCTAAAATGGTATGACATTTATTTACGTCAGATTAAGACTTAATTTGTATCAATCAATCTTTGGCTATCTAGAAAAGCAATGGGTATAGTATGAAGGGGGTTTAAGCTGACCAATATCTAAAGAATTTAGGTATTAGGTACCTACATGTCTATCGTACAATTGTTCTATCTGTCCCCACAACAATACGGATGACAATGTAATGGAACGTTATAGAAGGATGAGAAAGACGCGCCTTCTCGATGACGTCACACCACGCTCCGGTTGATTCACTCGACACGGGCGTCCGCGCCGCGGCCGCGCCACCAATGCGCTTACGCATTCGAAACAAATCGTCTATAACCTCGTCTACAAAACGACCACCAGAATGAATGATGCATACCAAACCAATCCCAAACAGCCCATATAAAGATAATAAAATTGAACTACGAAGGCGGATGAAATATCATTATTATTCTTTTCAACATTCCACTAAATGTGAATAATATCTGACGATAACAATAGAATACGGTACATACTCGAAGCACGCATGCGGCATAACTTTTTTTTAACTCAACATTGGATTTGTTCAATATTTAAATCACTCGGTACAGACTAAATCAATACTAGGTCTTCTTTCTCTTAGTCTTTTTCTCATTTCTTTATTGAATTAATTAACGTCGGCTTCCATCCTTAACTGATTTGGTTGGTTACCGACCTTTACACGGACCAATTGCCATCCTGCCCCTCCGAGACCCAACTAGTCTGACTTACCGATAATCTATGGGTAAGACCATTTTTCAAAATTTCAGACTACTGTACGTACGAATGTCAGGCCCGTAACTACTGTTAAAATAACAAGGACTTCGACCGCCAGATTAACGTTTCCTCTGAAGAACGGTGCCGGTCGATCACCCATTCAAAGTCAGGCCGACCCATGCGCCGCTTTATCGGGTAGTTTTACCAAGTACTTATTAATTACTTAATTCATAATTAATGTTAGGAATTTCACTTCGCTTTGGGTGATACCTTCAACAATATTATAAGATATGTTATAAGATCGTTATACCTGTGCAAGGTAATAAGCAGGCACTAGTGTATTGTGCATAAGTGTATTACAATCAGAACCTCCCACAGTAAGCATAACTAATGATTCGCGTGTTTGCAAAGCGAAGCACGTCCGTCAAGGTGCGCGGCGGCCATCCGGCGCGCGTATTCTCAAAAACAACTCAACACTCGTGACAGCTCAATAATATTGATTGATGTACAGTTTTATTCAAATATGTGACCACAAAATATTTCAGACTAAAATCCTTCAGACCGTTCACCTTTCGATTCAGTGGAACATGATCACAACCCTTCACAAAGATAAATTGTTCAACACGTTCGTATAGACTACTTGAAGTTCAGAAATTGAAATGCTTCCAAACCACTTTATTTTTGACTTAATTAATTAACTATAATGTACGGGAAGGTATTTTCAATCAAAACAAATGAGTATTAATATAATGTAATATAATATCGTCAGACAACCACACCGACTATACGGTCCCACACTAAGCAACGTTTGTATTATGGGTACCGTACAATGGACTGAGGGCGAACTCAGTATATAATACTTATATAGATACTAAACATCCATGACTCGGGTACAAACAATCGTGCTCATCACACAAAGTTTGTCCGTACCAGGATTCGAACCCGGGACCCCCAGCGCAGGAAGCAAGGTCACTACCAACTGCGCTAATCAGGTGCCTACATATATATAAAAGTAGATACATATCATGTATTTACATAGCTGCAGCGCAGCTGTTGGTTGGTTCATTTGCTTTAAGCGTCGATTCACTCAATCATACATATATAAGACAATAGCGTTGCATCCTGTTCATTAATGTGCGAGTGATATCAAAGTGTCGCACATGCCTTGGAAGCATCCATCAACCGATAGCGGGTTCATGCAGTGCAAACACAACAGAGCGCCAAAGTGCAGTAAATCACTGTTTAGTTGTTTTGATCGCCGACTATATATCAATCATCGTTCACTTTAATGTGTAAACAAAATTACCTATATCGTGTCGTCGTTATTATGATTCGTTTTGGACATTAATTTTACTCATTTTAAACGACTTCGGCGAATTATTTTGAATATAACTTGATTACTAAATCATTCTTCGGTACCTACTCAGAGTTTTTGGTATTTCTGTTGTCCACAAAGAGTGAGTAACTAAATTTGATTTATCTTAATCATATGAAAATAATAAGAAAAAATCTGTCAATTTCGTCTATAACGAGCAGGAGTAGGTGAGCAATTCATTTAGTTTAGTTTGTGAAGCAACCGAGTGATCACCGCTATCGGATTTCTAATCAATAATATTGTAACTAATGGTTCTCTCCATTTTAAAGTAAGGAATACCATCCATAAACATCGAATAGTCTCCAGTCAAGCTGTCTGCCAACATTTAAAATTCATTACGGCAATACGTAACCGCAACATGATAATTCAATACTAATTTTGATATGGAAAGTTAACAAAACAATACAAAGTCCAACAAATCATCAACATACGGTACGTTTTATAGTCGACTAGATGTGCTCTTAAGTACGTCCTAGGGATCAGAGACAACAGATGTTGTAGCACCGATCATTAGGGAGTCGTGTGAGGGACGCGCGTGGAGCGTGGAACGAAGTCGTCAGGGGTGAAGAACCTGTGCGGGACGCCGATAAGCCGCCAGCCATGTTTACTCGAGCCACGATCATTATAAATCATATAACGTACTTATAAAGCTCTATAACAACTCACTTTTAACAACGTATTTAAACGCACCAACCCCTGACCCTCGTTAGTGTTTGATGCTCTAATAGGTGAACGAGTACACTGAACAATCCTAATTCTATCTCGTAAATGTAATAATCTGAATCAAGTTTTTTTTGCAATCAGTACTCTTCGCGTTTCAAGCTAATTTTCGAACAATGCTATCGCAGTAGTCGAATGGGGTAGGTGTCCAAAGTTATTAGTTTGATGCACATTTTGTTCGGAATAAGGTGCACACATTGAACTTTATACTTATATAAAAATAATAGAAGAAGGTAACTTAGAACGTATGTAATGTACCCACTCTACGGAACTGGGGTAAAAAAACTATCTGAATGTTTAAGAGAATATTTTATACTTTAAGTTTAATAAACACCTATCATAGCAGAACATAAAACAATATTATTGTATCAGATTAAAATAATGACACCATAAAACCGCAAAATTACTATCACGTTTAAACAATAATAATAACAAATTACTAACCAATAGCAACGAAGCAGCTTATTTTTAAAATGCGTTGTAAAAACCACTAGAGCACTACTAACCAACTAGGGCTGCTAAGATTGATGACTACATTAAAAAGTTATATGGTGCATAATAGGAAGATATGAGAATCTCGCACAGATAGCCATTCCGGTGTGAACATTCTTTGATGATAGATTTAATAGTGCATTTTCTACAAATAAACTACGCAATAATCTAGTCATTGCTCTCAATTTTGGCAACAGATAAATAATTAGATTTGGCTTATCTAATACAAAGCCAAATTGAAATCTTTAATTCATCAATTATATTGAAATCCCATAATGTAAATTACTCATAATTGTAATCATCATTTTCAATGAGCTAAATTTATCTTTCGCACTCACACCATCCATCCATCATTCGTAAAATGAGTTATTTTAGTAGTTTTCTATTCTCCAAGATGTTTAAAAGTTGGCAGCCCTTGCTGACCACTGTTTCCTGTGATACAGGCCTGCTGGCGATAAACGCTCGTCACCGACTTCCTGCTCGGCCGATATCCCATCTCAGCTACTCTCACTCGTCCTATCATTCGTGAGTAGAGCACAAACCTACCGATATTTTATATCTAACATGTTTTGGAGGTTGCACACAAAATCTTAACATGTTGAGCCATGTAGTATTAGGTAAACATAGGTAAGGAACAAAAAACTTAATCCTCGTTTACGTGTTAATGTTTTATATTTATAGAATTTCTCACTACACTTGATGTGGCTCGAACTTATGATGCTGTGATGTGACAGCTTGGAATGTCAGGACTGGATGCTCTTATCTTAAAAAACTACCTTAGTAAATGTGTATATGTACGCCCGCTAACAGTAAAGGGTTTTATAATTGATCGGTTAAATGCCTTTGTTACGTATTTTAGGTAGTTTCTACATTTCCGCCTTATTAACAGTTGTTAAAAAACAGATACAGACAATTTACGTAAACAGTCTTAGTTGTACGATACAGAAGTCAGGGTTATTACAACCTTGTTTATCATTTTACAAGTCTCTTAAACAAAATTACTTTAAGTATTATCATTACAAACTTTAATGTGTAGGTTGATAACTGCATGTATCAAACAATAAGTTAGTTAGAATATTATACTCCACATGATATTACGAAACATGCTCGTGAGTCCGATATCGTTTTAACAGCGAAATTTTACAATTTGTTTAATGAAATATACCATTTTAGTACCTATATAATTGAACAAATCCTTTAGATAGATACTAAAATTTTATAAGTTATAAAAATATTTACACAAAAAGAAATAGTGTCTTTAGCCATAGCGTTACAAGATGTTATGTAAAATGTAATTGATAGGATTAATATCATTATTTTTATAACATCCAGACACATTATTAAAACCTATTTTACTCGACGTTATATTTGCCACCAGGACGAATAATTTAGGACTAGATTATATAGGTATATTGTTGGCAATTCGGGTGGGTTGGCGTCGAGTGATGATAATACCAAGTCATCGGATATTAGGGTCAATTGCCATCTACGATGTGTTGGGCTCGCTCGCCCTCGCCTCCGATAACAGTATTTGACTGGGCCAGCTACCGCGACGATCACTGTGCAAACATCGGATCGTTACATAAGTTATCACTTATGCTAACAAAGATTGTATTAATGAACTAGTTCATATTATATAAACGATAGTAAAAATTCCAAGCGATGATAATGAAATGTATCATAAATAGAAAACGGTTACACGGATAACTGGAAGACCGCTCGTGGCTTCGTTCGCGTAGACTTTAGTTTTTTGGGCTATTCTGGGTAACCCTTCCATTTTTACTGGGATAATAATTCCTATATATTGTATTGAGCAACTCAAGGTCGCAAGCTGTCATCGTGGCAATTTAAATCAAATTTCGTCCGATAAATGAATACACATACAGTATGGTGTATATTCGGCGTCTGTACTGAAAATAATGTCCACAGTTTTTTTTAATTCAACCTACAGACACGACCAACATACAACATTATTTATTTATAAGAAGTTCTCACAAGCACATAGCTTTGTTATATTGACGACTATGCTCTTTGCATCGGTACGGTGGTCACGGGTTCGATTCCTATCCCGGGAAAAATGTTTAAAAGTAATTTGGCTCTTCGTAATTAGCCGGCGTCTGGTTACTACTAGGACCAGTAAGCTGCCCATGCGACTACAAATCCAAATTACCAACTTACATAAGAAAAAAGACTCCTGTTCCACCCATTAAAACTGATAAAATAATAATAAAAAAACCCCTAATTATATCCATTAGTAAGTACAGTTCCGAATAAATAACTTACCCAACTAACTTATTATAATCACCGTAAGATCGTGAACCATCGCATCGCCTCGAATGTAGAGTCACTTACTTGATGTTTTTTACTCGGTCCAATGGTGCTTCCTGCTTCGGTCGCGAGTTGATTGATATTGGATATGGAAAAAAAACTCGTTTTTACCTGCATCTACCCAGCAAACTAGATACAAGGGCGTCATTCCCTTGTCACTTTCATACTGTATGGTACGTAATAGGTAGCAGGTACTATAACTTAAATTATAGGTATAAGTCACTGTAAAATAATAACAACGTTATCACTTCATGGAAGTGACAAGACAAATACATATTCTGAATAGTCTAACCTAAACATAAATGGATAATAATTACTCTTACATTACATTAATCAAAATCATAGTTATTATAATTGCTTATATTTACTAATAATTCTGATTGTACCGCGCAATGGAACGCTGAATGACGACTATTGTTTCAATTTCAATTGTTGAAAATAAAGCATTGGTGGCTACCAAACGCTGTTGTTCTGAAAACACTAATTAGTATTGAACAATCAATTTTAATCGGCACCTAATTAGCGACTTTAGCTGCGGTTTTCCGAAACCCACATGCCAGTTTGATTAGAGCTGCATAAAAATGATTAGTGAGTGCGATTCTGTACTAAGCCTGCCACCATTTTTTTGGAAGAAAAATTGTATTTGTTGAAAACAATTGCAAAAAATATGGTAAGTACTTAAAAAAACATCTCAAAATGAGTGAGGGTTTTATACTGAAATTCCCCATGTCAGCTGTGCTGCGCTGCGTTCTAGTCACAGTGTATATAAAAAGCGCTAAAAATTTTTTTTTCCTTCCATATAATTTTTTTATAATACAATCGACTAAAATAAAGTACGATACTATACATATAATATATTACGGGTGGCAACCCTAATAGTCTGTACCTATAGCTCGCGAATATAATTAAAAACTAACAAAGACAGTAATTGCAGTAACCTGGATATAATTTAGTCAATTTGAATTGCTATACTGATATTGTTTCGGAACCACATTATTAATGCGAACTAACGTCGGTACAAAACAAAATATCTGGTACCTACGTTGTTACTAGGTGAGATGATACATGCCTACCTAGGCCTAAAAAATTAAAACAGTCAAGGTTTTTACTTTTGACTTAGATACTTAAATCAAATTCCCTTTCCCTCGAAAACGGTCTTGGGAACGTAAAGTTATATAATAATATGTGAAAAGCCCAGTCATCGCGATATAAGGCCACGATCTAACTAGATAAAATGCAGTGCAGTACGTCATCACCCATGTCTTTACGTCAATATAGGTTCCTACCAGTATAACTGCATATGTAGCATAATTTTAGGTAGTAGGTATAAAGTGATTGAAATGCCCAAAACGACTGCACGTGACTCTACAATCTGCTCTAGACGACATATTTATCTATGAGGTACTTCATAACCGTTTCTTTATATCAAACGAGTCGGGCAATTCATCATTGGTGTCGTGGCTGTGGCGTCAACGAATGTTGGTGGCAGTGCGGTGTCACGGTCACGCGTGGTTGCGTCACGGTGTGAGGAGCCGCGCGGGCGGCGTGCGGGCCGGCCGCGGGCGCCCGCGCCGCCCCGCCGGTGTGCGCGTGGCCTTACCAATGCCCTGCCTGACCACTGATCTGGCTACACGAATCTAGGTTATGAGGACATTTTAATAAAGCCCCTTCAGGCGTGAATTTGTCTAAACATTCGCGCTTAGATAGGCATCTGAGATTATCTATAAACCAATGCACAATGACGACAGCTTGGTGCAGTGGTTTGGGCAAGTGTCAATGTACCCGGTGGTTGTGGGTTCAATTCTCAATTGGGAAATTTCAGAAATGATCTTTTTGTAATTTACCGTGGCTGCGGTTGTTGGTATCGCATCCTTTGTACAATACTCATATAAGGGTTACTCAGTTTGGGTACATGGGTGTACTTACTCCATTATATCGAATATCATGACTAAAATGTACCTAACCATCGATATTTTATGTTCTAAAACTGATATTTTCAAAGTAGCTAATAATACTTTACCGCTTCAATATCCGCTACACAATAAGGAGCCACGAAGTTGGGTGGAAGTTTCGATCTCAAGCTCCAGATAAAAGATGTTTAGCAAAGATAAACTTTCTATGCGGACTCTACCGGCACCAAAAGGAACTTTATGAGAAGAATAAATTATAGGGGACCGGATCGCATAAGTAAACACGCCAAATAAGGACCGAGAGACCGACGGGATTAATTTTAGTACACCATCAACGGCAGTGGTGAAGTTCTGCATAAGAATTCAAGGCAGTATTAATTAATGCACGTATTAAGAGCCAGTGCTCAGTGTCCGCTAATAGCTGCTATACCTACATACTACACGGTAACTGGTAAGATTGTCTCGCGTCGTCTATTGTCCGCGGCCAGTTTTATCTATGTAACAATAACAGCGTTTGTTCCGACCTGACAGTGAGCACTAAAAGCGTTGCGACATAATTCAAATGGATCAAGGCCTAACAGCTCCGTGAGTTAACGGATTTTCCAATAATTGAACCCGGACTAGGATCAAACGTGGGATGCGATTATATGATATATGGGTTGAGAGATTTGGATAGGTTTGATAGCAGGTATTATTTTGTTATCGTCGAGGGAACGCAAAAAAGGGTGCTGTTTTGACGGCATCGTCTGTCGGTCTGTTTGAAACCGGCTGAATTACTGATGGAATCTGGTTTTGCCTTTTTTGTGGTACACGTATCGGTATCAAAATTTTCATTTTGTTTTGATTAAAATATACTTTATAGATGTCCTACAAATTTGTGTAAGGTTCTCTACCAAAACGAAACGTTGATTATGGCTTCCTAGCTGGTTTTCTTTTAACATAAATTTTATTTGTTCATTCATTCTGATTTTTATATAGACGCAATATACCGGTCTATTTCGTTTCAATGTCCATAGTGCGACGCAAGATTCGCGTCAGGTCATCCGACACGTAAACAGGGCTGACGGATGACGGCCGGCCGCACGTCCCACGGCCCATTATTTAAATCCCTTTGGACGTTCCATTATCCCCCTGCGCAGCCCTAGCCCCTGAGTGGACATGACCCTCGCTAAATACGATGTGGATGAACAAAGAAAATACTGCTTTCTTACCGTTTCTTGTCAAAATGGAACGTAAAAGGTTACTGCGCGAACGAAAACACCTACTTTGAATTGTAATTCAATACAATAATGTACTAATCTTTGAGGTGACGCTCTCTATGTACTACTGGAACGCCTTGGAAGACGCCCACCGCGAGCAGTGGACTGCATTTTATGTATGCAGACATTCAAATGAATGAATTTTGGTATTATTATATACCTACCTATTTCATTTAATATTCGTTCGATATACATATCTTCGTGTACTCTACATTTTCAGTAATTAATAACACTTTTGGTGTTTACGGATAGAACAATATTAAAATACCTAAAATATGTAATATCTACCCAAAATAAGCAACAGATCCAAAATTGATCGAATTTAACCTGTTCTTTTATGAATATAGACAAGTGAAACCAATTTGAGACGTTTCGTTGTTCGCTTTGAAGGGGTTTTGTTTGATGGCACAGTAATAATTTATCAGTTCACGGGTGACGGCCGCGGCGAGGACCCAACACCGCTTATTTACAACTTCCTTTGATGAATTGAAAGACATTCGACACGAAACAGGGGAATAAAAGTCATTTAGATAATCTTAAAAGTTATTGTTATTAGAATAAATTACATTAATGGCGGTATTTTTTCGAGGCTAGTGACGAGTTAAAAGCGGCGATGTGTTAATTTGAATGAGAGCGAAATGGATCGTGCGTTGCATTATTTCTTGTTTACACGTTCTACATATTTGCCGTATGGCATATATGAATAGATCGGTATTACACTAATAACACCAGTCACCAGCTGGTCAAGGCTTTTATAAGATGAAGGGTCTGTTTATTGCGAATATTAATTAAGATTCAATAGATGTGTCTTACAGGACTACAAGTATGAACAATCCTTGGTAGCTACCTTAATGAATAAGGAGTAACAAAAACAGTGTAAAATATTTTAACAGGGCTAATAAAAGTTTATAAAGATAACATTCCAGAAGAAATAAATAAAATTATTATACACTAGCTGCGCCCGGCGGTGTTACCCGCGATAAAAAGTATGAAAAATTAAAACATCTATCCCACGGGAACCATACATTTTACCGGGATAAAAAGTAGCCTATGTGCTATTCCAGACTATAATCTATCTCTGTGCCAAATTTCATCCAGATCCGTTCAGCCGTTCGGGCGTGAAAGAGTAACAAACATCCATCCATCCATCCATCTATCCATCCATCCATCCAAACTTTCACATTTATAATATTAGTATAGATTAAAAAAATGACACCCTGTACTGAGCGCATGGCCAAACGCTACTGGTTCGCCTTGTTTAAAAAAAACCAACATATTGTTACACCTTATATATAAAACCAAGCACCATACAACTTCTTCGATCAGGATATAATTCAGAATAACATCGAGAATAATCGAGGCATCGATGCTTTCACCCGTGACATTGACTTTTCGTAATCGATAAGTTCAATTGTTTTTTTACGAAACGTACTTCCCCGTCTGGCATTTTATTGTTGAACCGTGCCACAGTATCCATAGAGTCGACGTAACTATAGATGTGAAAAAAATCATCTCTAGCTCAATTTATTTAAACTAGGAACGTTTATATGATTTGGATATTGAAAACGTAGAAATACCTGATAAATTACTTATGGATAAAATGTCCTATGTGGGTTATACAGGTATCTTCTAATAAAATCATAAAAACGTCACTAAGATAAGATAATCTCGTAACTCAAACAATAAACATGGGATAAAATTAAGTGAAGATGTTACCTACATCTATAACTAAACTAACGCTTAATTATTCCAAGCATTCTTTCATGGAAACCTGACTAAACCTACTTGGTTCCTTTTTGTACCCTTGGACCGTCATAAAACTACTACACATAATGTGTATTCCGCTACCGTTTGTTTCAGTAACACTAACCCCGGGATCAATCCCCTTAATATTTAACGTGTCACCTTGGAAACAATAGAGGGTCAAACCGGACACGATGCATTAAACTGTTAATACGCCGTTAACCTTTGCACGTTGGTGCTTATGGGTATCAATTGACATTACTGGAATCGAATTCTTTCTTTGAATTTCGAGTGTGCGATAAAATTTAAAAGAAAAAAGAAAGGCCTTTTGGAAAGGCCGATCTGCCACTCAATACTGCCCTGCTGTTATCCCTTGCTGAACTGTCAGTAGGGGCATTTTCATTTCATGCCTATCTCCCGTTTGAGTATTATTGGTTATAAAAGCACGGCGTAATATTTTGTTCCCGTACATTAATAAAATCAATACGAAACTTGTTATTAAGAAACCACAACTTATTATGGCTTAATTCTGATTTGTATCCCGCTGGGACAATATCATTTGCATAATATGTAACATACCTACCAGCTAGAACGAAATGAGTTATTGACCTGCTTGTTAAGTGGGGGGAACCGAATAAGGAAATCAGAGGAAACCTCTCCAAGAGCACGGGGACATTGTTTATATGGAAAATAAATATCTAAGTTAGCACGAAGCTTTGTACAAGCCTATTAAGAAATAAAAAAAAGTAATACACTTAGCTGATTTGTTACTTAAATTAAAATCCTAAGGTATATTAGCCAATCGCTCAAGTGACCAAATAATTATAACATGGAAACATTTCTATGTATTTCATTTGCAACTTACAAGCGCCGCGCAACAATGTAGTACAAAACAATGTGAGTACACTACACGGTCAACTTCGCCAAAGCAAAAGTGTTTCATTTAGTACTATTACCGAGTGTTTAGTTGTTGCATTAGAGCAGCTGGTCGTAGGGCACAGGGCGTAGGCAGGGCCCGTCCGAGTCCGCGGCGACAGTAATTATCGCGGCCGTGTCGTCGACTCCGGGCAGAGCGTTCACCCCGGGGGTACCTACAATACGCAACTGTCGGGACCACAGCTATCACAAATCTGGGACGAGTGCATACACTCGCGAGCCGCGAGCGAGCAATGCAAGTAAGTAGGTACCTACTCTTTCATCGTAATTGGTCCTTAGTAGGTCTCCATGTCAGCTGCTGCGGGCTGCGATCATAATAATAGCTAGGTAGCGTATACAAGTGATGATTCGTGAAATGAAATTGATTTCTAAATAAAAGAGGGCAGGCCAACTTACATCACACTCTAACTATAATGTTGCCGTTTACAAACATTTTCCTGCATTCAACGATATCTATGTTCTCGGTATCATATGTATATTTCGATGCCTAATACATTATTAGGGAAATTTTCCTTTTATAGGATTAGGTATATAAATATACGACTGACTGTACGTTTCAGTAAAAAATCCCAATTGGCTCAATCGTACAATTCAGCATAAAGAGAGTAATAGTTGCCATAAATATATAAAATGACATTGCATGTGGAACATATACCTACCTAAGTGTATCCCTGTATTAGTCCCTGTCTAAAACGAAGTGCTTGGGGTCACTGACACTCGACACTACTGTTGATAGACAATAAGCGACAAAGAAACGAGATCTGCAACACGGAGTCGCAGCAATTTCCACACTTCTACTCTTGGTCTTAGTGTCTAGCACCACTGTGTATCCGTACCCTAAAAACAAATCTGTAGGCGGTATGTATGTAGCACAACTCACGCTCGTAGTTACTTACACTGAGGAAACACCATGCAAGGATAAATTAAATGGGCATACTTACTTTCTGACAAGGATGTTATAATAGGTATCTCAGGTAGGCGCGCATGTGTCGCAAGCGCAAGTCGGGCGAGCCACCGCGACCGGCGCCCGCGCCGGGCGCCGCCTGCTGAACGCGCGAGCCGCCGCGAACGGCTCACGGCCGCCGACCGCCCACTCTCCTCTTAAACCCATATAAAGCATCGGGTGCTCAACTACACACAATAACATTCATATTTTTATATCAGTGAGGCAATATGCTAATTGAGAAACAATCACCTACTGACATATCCTTTCAGACAGTTTAACTTTGTCGAAATACCTTGTTTATAACGCTTACATAACGTAAATTCGTGTTAACTGATAATTATTACCACCGAGCACGTGTATTTAATCGCACGAATTGTGTGGCTGTATGTGAAATAAAAGGCTCATAATTTCTAATTTAATCATTTTATAAATTGATAAGTACATCTAAAGAAGTCACGAACGCTGCTAGTATAAAAGCACCTTTTATTAATACAGTATGTAGGTATATAGGTTGATTTAATTTTGTCTATCTACGTAGTTTTTAAGATTCTTACATAAATGCAAGTATCTTTCTTGAAATACAGGGCTTCAAAAGACAGAGAACGTTGAAGTGATGTGCGTGCTATGTTATGCGCACACTATAAGCCGAAGGGAACGTCGCATTGTTCTAGACTTCAACTAGTCTATCTACATTCCGCGGCTGGTGTCAGCAAGTTGGCACCCGCCTCTGACGCGGCACGGGCGACGGTGGCGGTATTACACCATTTAAGAACGAGGAGTCAAAGACAAGGCAGAGGTAACTAGTCTGCTCATTCTGAAAATCAATGTATTAGGACAATATTACGTAGGATTTTTTTAACAGACTTTTAACAGTTGGTCAAAAGACATCTTATTAGGCAATCAAGCGCAATTTAGTACAAGTCTAGCATTTAAAAGATGATTCATCATTAACTGGTACGATGTAATACAGTGAATACATGAAAGTAATTTTCGCCTTTCGGAATATCTTCGTAGCTAAAATGAGAAACCATAATAAATACAGTTCAAGCCATGGTATAAACAAAACACTAACAATTTCTCCCATACCCCTGTCCCCTGATAACCGCTATAACCATAGTCAATGATCTATAAAACGCAGAGATCCGTCCTCCGCCTTATTATAAGGTCGATTGTGTTCCAACAATGCGTCATTACCTCTCTCCGAGGCGAATTCCCGCGATCTCGAGGCAAAACTTCTCTAGTAATTACATACTGCACCTCGTGTAGTGAAAGCTTCTTAGTAGCCACAAAATTGACATTATTGTTTACCGTTAAGTGCTTTACGATAGTGTCTCTGTTGTGCTTGACAAAGGTTGTCTGTCATCATCATTATATCCATTAGAATTAAGTAAGCATTATCATTAGTCTGATTCATCGGTCATTTTTAAATCATCCAAAAAGGTCTTCGCCGTTGCGTCCTTAACATTTCACGTCAAGGACAAGTAGAGAACTAGAGACGTCTTATTTAAATTTGCCTGAAACCAGTACCACTTATAGTATCAATTTTTTGGGGCAGTAAAAATCTAATTTGGGATATGGCGGAGGTAAATAAAGACGATAACGTAAAATACTGAAGCCCAAGGTCATGATAATATAAATGGCGACGATTTAATAATTTGTACTTACATGATATTATGCTGGAGCTCTCAAAACGTCTGGTGGAGACATCTGGTGACCAGAACGCTGGCACATATTTTGGCCAACACATCAGCATTGCCATTCAACGTGGCAATGCTGCCAGCGTTTTGGGCACCCTCCCGGCCGATGGCGGTGGGGATTTGATGAGTGCATTTTGAAATCAGCCTAATTTTAATACTTAAAACTGTATTAAAATAGGTACTGTACTCACAAAACTTAATACTAGGTATAATAAAGTTGACTTTGTGCTAAAGACACCTAGCCTTCCATCGCAGTGTATCGACCCAATTAAGTCGTAACGTTAATCCACTATTACAAAGAAATGTGTATTCAAAGCGTTTCAGTAGGCAGGTATGTTCTGTTAAGGTTATCTACTTATCACTTTGTAAATCACAATATCAAGTACAGCGATAAGATTTACAGCGATCTTTAGCATCGAAATAAGGTTTTGAATGGCGCAATAAATATAAAACGAGGAAACAAAATATGTATTAACAAAAATACAGCCGCGTGACATCATCTTTAGACTCCTTACATGTTTGCATGTGTCTCATACGACTAATAATGGAGTGGCAATGTTCTCATATAATTGCTAAACTCGACAACTAGAACTTAACTACCTCGAAAACCACACTTAACTGCGCTGATATATCGATCCTACGACTTTCACACACACTCATGCATAATGGTACAGTAGCGTGGTTGCTGGATCTGTTTGTTTGGGTTGACTCCCCGCGGCACGACGCGAGATTGCCCTAATAGACACAGCATCAACGACTTAATTAATAATAGTTTAACGCAGCCTAATTCCCTTGATAACACTGGCCTAAACCCTATCCACTCACTTCATCTTTGCGGGGGATAACTGGGACAAGCATATTAACTTATATTTCGTACAAATAAGATCTATTTGCGACTCTAGATTTTTACACTTATTTATATTCGTGCATCCGTACAGGAGCGTTAGCTATTTTAACAAAACCATTGAAAAAGACAAATCAATCTTCGGGTGTTTTGCTTTGAAACGACATTATTGTTCAAGAGATTAGTGGATAGAATTAGTCGGTTGCGGGTAGTTGGTACACAAGGGGACGGAAGGCGCGGTGCGAGGGGTGAGGCGGCGAGAAAGGAGTAGCACACAAATAGCCATCTGACCCGGCCATTGACTCGGTTTATCCTAATCCGTCCCACTACTCCAGTTCAGCCCTCAGGCCGCCACTCGTCGCAATCCCAATATATAAGGTGTAGCTAAAATTGTGTTACATTCTAAGAGGTCTACGAAGACCAGTCCTTCGTAAAGGTGCCCAGTTCATCTCGACATCACCGTCAAGGCCTTCCACGTCTTGCGTTTTGTGGAACCTATACTTAGTCTGTAGTGGTTTTGTCCCAAAAGGTGTAAGGCATGGGGAAAACAGTTATTGGCAAAAGGCCCTAAAACTTTACGATATATCCTCATTATGGGACAGGGTACTTGATCTTTCGCATGACCTAAAACTGCAGCTGTGTCGCGATGAACCGTGTGAAAAATTGGATTAGCACTAGACATTAATTCTGAAGCTACGCACTACGCATTAGATATTATTATTAAGCTCATATGATATAAAACGCAATATGGGTTACAATATTATTTATAACGATCAATCCACAGCAGATGTGAAAACGCTTACCCTGCGGCCGCTACCGAATGAAAATAAATATCTCCTCATGGTCTATGCAAACAAACACATCAACCTACTTTTATATTTAGAGTGGCGCTACTTGAAAGTTCGCTCATTCTTCCTTTATATCATCATAAGCTTTGGATTAAAATATTTCAATGGGATTGTGCGGTTATAAACGTATTTCTATTTGATTGCTGTAGATTGCTGGCATCATAATTTCTAGTGTGGGGAATGTGCTGCATACAATTAATGAACGACATATCCTATTCCCGCAGTCCTTTGGAGTGCAATCGGCAGCCATAAATGTCAGATTATGGTAATGGGCGCGTGGAACCCTGGTTAAATGACGATCCTTCTTTCCTTGTGTGCAGCACTTAATTCACAGCCTATACGCAGAAAATCACTGAATATGAACACCTAGGTATAAACCTGAATCTGAATATACAAAATAATCAGAATATTTCGTAACACTACAATGTAACGTGGCACGAATTCGATACGTTGTTGTAACACGTTCAATGGACAGAACTACAAAAGAAACTAAAAGTGAAATAGAAGGACACAGTAGTTTCTAAACACATTAATAATGTTAAGAAACGGAGGTGGCTGCACGAAGACAAGTGGAGTCGATCTGACAATGAGCGGCTGGCTACGCCCCCGCCGGCCATTCATTACAGCGAGCTCTTGCAGGTGTAACATCACCGGCGAACTCAATCAATCAATATTGACATAACTTTTTATTGTGTCAAACATAACACTGCAAAATACCAATGGCGAAGTGCGAAATATTATCATAGGAAAATATATTATCATAGCCGGGGCAAAAAATATTACCTTGAACAAGCGTGATTTCTTTTATGAACTTCATGCGCATTTGCGAAGAATTATACCACGAGTCCCGAGTAGACACTAGTGTCTATTATTGCCAAATAATAAAGTACCTCGCTGGCATTTTTCGAAAGGGAAGCCGGTAGGAATCGGGTTGTACGAAGTCCAAGCCACTGCAAAATTCGGTTTTGCCCCGGGTGGCATACGCCGCGTTCACCCTTGCCGTCAGCTCTATCAGAGTCAGACGCACACTTTCAACTTGGGGTTCACACGCTTTGTTCAAATACAATGACTCTCTACGTTCTTCTTGTTTTCGTTCAGACGACCTTTGTTGATTATAAACAATATCGCGACTCAAATCAAAGAAACCTACCAAGCGTGAGATTTTGTATCATATATATTGTAATTGACACATTCCTACTCTATTGTCAGAGTACACATGCACGCATTGAATTTTCCAAGGATTTTCAGAATGTGGTTTAAATTTCCAAGTCATAATTGCCGTAGTATGCTTTTAATGCTCCGTAAAACTACCTATTCAGCAACAAACGCAAGGATTTCGCGTCGCTTCCCACGTCCGCCGAATTGGTTTACGTCAGTGCGTCCATTATGCCCAAAATACACGACGCCACACGAGCTACATACACCCGTTTAAAAAGCGTGCCAATCAATTCACATTAGGTTTGCGTTGATGGCGCTACAAGCAACCAGTGCGAATGAATACTCGTTCCGTCGATAGATTATTGGCATTAGTTGCTTACATAATTGTATTTTCAAGATCGAGTAATGATATCCGTCGTTTACCTAATTAGAATTATGGTGGAAGAAAGTGGTCGACCTGTTTGCATACTTCTCCGTCGGCTACGGTGGTGCAAGTGAGTTATGCAATGCGATTGTGAAGCAGTGCGCGTGACATTTAAACGAGGATCGACTCATGCGCAGCCTCCAGCTTCGCCCCAAATCGACTTCTGGCCTTCGAGTCGCTAAAGGAAGTGGGACACCACGCATGCGCCGTGTGAGATAGTATCTCTGCGCCACTCAACACCGAACACTTGCAGTGCGCATGAACACTAAATAACCTGTCATCTCGAGCCAGATCTATACTCATTGTTTGTGTCTACTTTCTAATAGTCGTGATTAATTGCACCTTGTATTGCATTGCAGTAGGATGTTTATTTGTAGTTCGTTGAAAAAATATATTTGCCAACAGGCAGGTATAGATATTAAACTTACACAGACCATTACGGGACCTTGTTAAGTTAAAACGGCTTTTATGTAACCAGCCATATCGCGCTATAAACAACGCTTCTTTTTGCCATGTAGGTACTTATGACAGTGTCTGGTTTTTTGCAAATATGTTAAATACAGGTTTTAATAACTGGCAATAATCTTCTCAGAATGCGGATAATTCCTTGTATTAGGTAGTTATATTCAAAAATTCCTGAAATCACTGACGTGTCTTTAAAAGTAATGTAGCGTAGATACTAAAATAATAACTCCAGCTACAGATTATAAATTATTCATTGACATTATCTACGTACGATTTGTTCATTTATAATGAACACGAGATCGAGCCGTACGGAGCGTGTTATGAAAACGAAGACGGGTTTCGAAAATATATCAATTGAAAGCCCTCACCGTGTTGCATGTAAATGTTATTGTGCAGCGGCTTGCAACACCGACGACTCTTACATGACGGATTATCAGGCAGACTGCAACCCGACCAGATACGCCGTACTTATCAACCGCACACACAATCATTACCATATGCATCATCATTAAATACTCTACGCCACTGATCTTCGAACATGGTCAGAAGCATTTGTCTCGCCACACAAAGAATGTAAATAATAAATAAATATCGCCAAACGCACACCAACCGTTCAAATCAAGCAACGCTTTTATTATAGGTACCGTACCATGGACTGGGGCGAATTCCTATATATAAGTTTAACAATAATTGTGTAAAATATTTTAACAGGGCCAAAATTAGGTTATAAAGATAACAGTCCCAAATAAATAAATCAAATTATTAGACATTAAAAAAATTACATCCTGTACTGAGCGCATGACCAAACGCGACTGGAGCGCCTTCTTCGCCTTGTTTAAAAAAAACAAACATAATTTACACAATAATTTTATTAATGAAAGTGATCCCTATAACCTCAGTAAGTTAGTTACCAAAAATAGTGCAAAATATGTTTGGTAAACATTATATAATAACTTAATGTAGATATTGTAAAAAATACAACCGAATTAAGAACCTCCTCCTCTTTGAAGTCGGTCAAAAAGGCCATGACTTGGGTACACACATTCGTAGTCATCATCAAAGTTTGCCCTACCGGAATTCGAGCCCGAGAGCCTGGGTACACAGAGCAGGGTGACCACCAACAGTGCTAATCGGGTCATCATTACCGGCACTTACGAAATTTTACGAACATTGCGACGCTTCATTACGCGCTGAGATCAAGTTTCATTGTCTTTATATCTAGGTACAGTCCATTTGTATAACAGCTCACGAAGTTATTGGTACTAAAAAAGATTGTATAATCGATCCGAAATGAATACCAGTTGTATGCGACACCTGATTTGAATATGCAACCGCTTCGACGTTTCCAAATTCATTCATAAAGTTGTCAATGAATGTATCACGTTTTTAGGCCACTTAGCACTATCAGAGCAAACACTGCAATCAGTTTTTGCTAGCGCTCGATTGGACAGTTTTTATCTGTTGGTTACCAATATGCCCTTGGAAATTTCCCATGCTGCAGTAGGTGCATACAATAAAATGGTTTTAATTGATTTTTTTTATAGTTGTCCTTTGGATCATACGCACGCGCTGTAGTCGTGTAAAATCGTATAATACCGTTAGATGTGTGTCATCGCATCGCGTCCTCGTTACGGCCGCGAGCGCTCGGCGCCCAAACCTGTTCTTGCACTCGCCCTTATTGTGCTGTGCTACAATTACCAAATTCGCATCGCAACCATTCCCTACATCGCGCACGATACCTTCATTAGTTAATCATACTTTTCAAGTTAATATACCGTAATTTTCCAGTAATATTCACTTTAACAAAAATATTAAGCTTCTCACCCAACATTTATCTTTAAAGGTAAAGAATATATTATATATTTTTGCATATACAATTACATTATATAAAATGTTGTATCCAAGGCCGAAGGAATAACAAACTTCCTTGTTTAAAAAGGTATTACTAACAATTACTTAATATTAGGTAATGAAATAGGCCGTGACGACAAAATGATGAATGTTGTATGATTACAAGCTAGGTCTGCCTAGCGACTGATGAAGTATGATCTGTCTCCTACCTGGTGGATAGAGCGGGGCAGATGCAATCGTGAGAGCATCGCCAACAACCGACACCTTCCATTGTTAACAGGAAATAATGATGATGCCGTGACCTAGAGGTATTTTATTGCGTATCAATACTGGAATGTGGATCAAAAGCATACAGATCGCGCAGTTTTAAACGTCAAGTCCAAAGAAAGCTTGCATCAATTGCGTTTAATCCAATGATAAAACATTTAGCCATAATTATCGAGGAATCAAGATTCATAACATACCAATCATAGTCATCGAAGGAACGTGCCTAGCAGCTACGTAAACTATTTGTAAGCCAATTAAGTAGAGTATGCCTTAGACATTTGCACACCAAATTCACCGTAATAAACCATTGGCTGTTACCTAGATCATTAATTGCTCACACAAACACCAGCCGCTGCATTTTTGTGAGCCTTATGTGAGTAACGCGTATTCCCTGACCGATGCTTTACACTTTCGTTCTAGTAGCCGATATCTCGAGCCGGTTCCTTATAAATGCAATGGCGGTAGTCGAAACTCTCCGCTATAATACACCTCCAGCCGTCCGATTTTACAGTTAGTTTCGTTTGAACAGTACCTCGTGTATGACGACAATAGCATTCACATTACTCACTGCTTATACCTCTGCGGAAACTTCACTCGTTAGGTATTCAACTAACAACAATCTTTATCATAATATTGCCTGCACGTTCTAGAAGTTATGTGCGTTCATAACATGCGACGATCAGCAGATATGCGCAATCAATATTGATAAGATAGCGCGCACAAACTACTGTAGCCAAATTATCAACTCATTCCATTTGTAAAAAAAAATATTTTTAATTCTTTTAAATGACGTATAACAAAGTAATGGAGAACTTTGATTACTTCCCGTAAATACATTTACGTATAATAAATATGTAGTAAATACATATTTTACACGGTGACACTTCTGAGAATTATTGTAATGCACTAATGATATGCAATGACTCAACAGTAATGACGTTGGAGACTTCCAAGGTAAATAGACAGGGTGATTAGGCCACAAACCGATGTATCGTGTGAATAACAAATGTACCGGCTTAGTAGCTATCGTCGCCGCTTTCTACAGATAAAAATTAATCATCGCCAGAGCACGTAGGTACTGGGCGTGCTACCTCTTAAAAGCTATACATTGCTTTTAAGAGGTAACACACCCAGTGGTGTAATCAGTATCAATAATATTAGTCTTGTCTTAACTACGATACGTACAGACTTCAAAAGCAGATAAACTTGTAGTAAAGAAAATCCCATTTGAAACACCATCTTCTGTTACATAATTATGTGACATCACAGACTTAGCCGTAGTTTTGGGGGCATTCAATTCAATGTGTCTCAAATCACTGCCACAACATTATTCTCGGAGTCATGTAAAAACATTCCGATAGCAAGGTCTTCCAGTTAAACTGAGTCACGTCAATGTTATCTAATCGGTCGGTTTCCTCTTGCGTTGCATTTCTGTATTGGTACAATCAGACAGCTCCCCGAATACGAATTTATGAATCCATACCACAGTGAGTCAATATAACCACTGACCCTATTATAATTGTTAGAATACTTATAATTCGCAAGTGTATTCCTGCAACTGGAATTAGTTCAATTGAATTTAATTAAACAATGAACCCTTCTTTGCGTTGTCGACGAGTTGTTTTATACGACTAAATTTTTTTTAATACCTTACTACTGTACTTACATACTATTGGTCTGTTACTTTATAAATTGGCAATAGCAGCAATCAGAACGTACAATGTAACTGATACTTGAAGATTATATTCAACTACTTTATATTTGGTCCATTTTGATTTTTATGTTTTGAAACAAGAGTATCGGTCACATGCACCGGTGTGATGTTACACTCAACGAAGGTACCCAACATATGTCTGTGTAATCAAGTAGCTATAGGATGGTTAAATGTATCTAATGAACAAAGCAATGAAGTGGTACATACAAAGATACTATAGGACATATAAGTATGTATTTGTAGCAACTAATGTATGTAGTTACATTGCCATAATAGTATGTATATACATCTATACATATAAATAAAATTGGAGTGTCTGTTTGTAATATTAAAATAACCGCTTTTTACTAAGTGCATTTGGATGTATACACGTTACCTATACCGAAACAACATTTTTTACCATTTTTGTCTGTCTGTCCGTCTGTCTGTCTGTCTGTCTGTCTGTTTGTTCCGGCTAATCTCTGAAATGGCTGGACCGATTTTGACGGGACTTTCACTGGCAGATAGCTGATGTAACAAGGAGTAACTTAGACTACTTTTATTTTAGAAAAAAAAATAGGATCTCACGAAAAAAAAATAAAACCAATGTTGCAGCGCAGCGCCTGATTAAGTTTGATAGCAACAACCTGCAATGCGTCCCGCGGGCTCAGAATGGGCGAGCAGGCTGTTGTCAACGGTTGTCTTTGTTAAATACCACGCGGACGAAGTCGCGGGCAACAGCTAGTTAGAGCTATGACATGCGCTTGTTGTGTGTGAGCGTGTGTGGCTGTATGTGTGCAGTATTGTACGATGTGAGTATGTATGAATCGCTTATCGCTCGGCAGGAAGTGGCTTGGTTTATTATTCGTGTCGTGAATCGTGTGGCTGCGTGCGCGCGCGCCGGCCTCGCGCTAGGATAATTGCTACGCAGGCTCTTCTATGCCGGCCAGAAACCTTATGCGACATTAACGGGACACCGAGATATGATCTCTAATTAACTGAGAAATCATACGCGTCAACCGCTTGAGGAGTAGTATAAACACGGTCGCCTCCATCACTCGTAGTTATCGGGGAACTTGTAAACGTTGAAATGTTGTTAAGGAAACTGACCAACTATCGTATCGACAACAGGTCACAGATAACAGATAATCAGCTGCTAGCGCATTATCACCGAGAGACCGATGATAAAATGTTACCAGCTGATTATATGGAAAGTATTTTAGAACTTATTAGAGGGTTAATAGGTTCTAAAATATTTTCTGGAATATGGTACGGTATGGTACGTTTGTACTTTCAACTAAGTAAATTTTGACTGTACATGCAGACAATGTACATAAACATCGAATCCTGACCCAAAAGTATTGTTTGTTTAGGATTTCAGTAAAACAAACCAAACACGATGTCACTTATATCGTGAGTTATACGAGCCCACTACAAGTTTGATAGGGCTGAACCTATCGACTTCTGTTTCGATATCAATATAACTCTGAATATAGTTAACCAACGAATTAATTCTTCACTAGGTATATCAAAGTTCGTCGAACGCTGGTCGAATTTTCCTCATCGCAATGCTAAGTTCCATGGAAACTGATCAAGGGTAAGTATTCATCTATACTAATCTATACTAATATTATAAATGTGAAAGTTTGGATGGATGGATGGATGGATAGATGGATGGATGTTTGTTACTCTTTCACGCCCGAACGGCTGAACGGATCTGGATGAAATTTGGCACAGAGATAGATTATAGTCTGGAATAGCACATAGGCTAATTTTTATCCCGGTAAAATGTATGGTTCCCGTGGGATAGATGTTTTAATTTTTCATACTTTTTATCGCGGGTAACACCGCCGGGCGCAGCTAGTAAGATATAATCTGAGAAATATTAAGTATCATAGGACAATGTGACAAGTCTCGTATAGTTACATATTTTCCTTTACAAGAGCCTAACGTCTAATGTCCCGACTCCAGAAAAATAACGGTTTCAAATTCAATTTTTGACGGCCTGATTAGCGCAGTGGGTAATGACCCTGCTTTCTGTGCCGGGGGTCCTGAGTTCGAATCCTGGTAGGGATAAGCTTTGTGTGATGAGCACGAATGTTTGTAACCAAGTCAGGGATGTTTAGTATCTATATAAGTGTAATTTATACTGGGTTCGCCCCCAGTCCATTGTACGGTAACCATAATACAAGCGTTGCGTAGTGTTGGCCGTATAGTTGGTGTGTTCGTCTGAAGATATTTATTTATTTAATTTAAATTATGTACACACTTACGGTTAATTCAGTGAAAGAGCCATACTGTGGTTGTTTATAGCGTTTATTGTTTTATTGGGTTGTAGACAGGCGCGGGGGCCCCGCGCCGAGGACCGGCTGCCTCCCGCACAACTGGTTTGACTGCAGGGTGCAACTGCGGGTCAACCACTCACCTTACTGATCCAAACACGTAGGCTGATCGGCGAAAATCCACCGCCCACACACATTACTTTCTGATTAGTGCCGGTAACACTAGCCACCTGAATTTTACAACATTGCGCTTAATTATGCAAGCGTTACGAAATCTCGGTTTGCGTTCTTGATAGGCATTTGACGCCAATTCGAGCTGCAATAAGTATTACAGGAAAATAATTGTTTTCCCCGATACAATAATTAATTTATCGGGTATGATAAATATAATGAACAAATAATCATATTACAATTAGCAAACATCCATTATAAACTACGAAGTATTTATGTGTGAGTGTAATTGAAGTTATTTATCCTTAGAAACTTTAGAAATCATTTCAGGACAATGGTTTCATATAAATAGAATAATCACCCAGTCATGCGACTGCTGGACCTACCTACCTGCTACCTAGGTACCTATGTAATGTATGTATGAATAGGTAACTCAGCAATTATCTCGTTTATATCATTACAAGCTTTCTGTGCATGTGAACACGACATACCTATGTGTCTCTCGCTTGACAGGTTTCATTTACAAGTTTTCCCAGAAGTGCAGAATAATGATAATTCAATAAATAGCAACTCGTCTCTATAAAAACATCTTTGTAAACGAGATGAGAACCATTTGCATTTGTAATTACTTATCAGGGATGTTTACAAAAGCTATGAAAATAAATAAGAGGAGTAGTTAAACCGTCGGCGGCAGCCGCAACTTTAGATGTGCTGGCGCACGCCTTGATAGACCCGTGTTGTCCTTGAAATTTATTGGAACCGACGTAGCTTACTGCAGAAAATATATTACCAGTTTATTTCTAGAAACAAAGATTAAAATTACTTATCAACTTAATAAACTTATTACTTAAACAGCGAAGTTAAAAGAACTTTAGACAGTTTATTCGCTGAATTTCTTTTCAAATTATCACATCGACGGAACAACGTCAATGGGATGAAAAATAAAACACATGTCCGTCTAGTTAAAGAGTTAAAATGTCTACAGTGAGAGCTGGATGAGCCAATCAGCGCAAAATGACTCACACTCGTACACGCAAGAGATGCGCCAGCGCCGCTCCCAACCCGCACGGTGACACCAGCCCGTATTACATGCACGTCTCCTCATGGGGTGGCCAGATGTATATCTCGCATGAATTGCGGTACATAGTGGACTATTGTGTGCTTAATTGCTTTTAAATAATGACTACGCCTGTTTCTTATTTGAAGCGTAAGAAAAAGTTGGAATGTAAATGCCCCGTGGCGTGTCATGTGTAGAGCTATGGATGTCGAAATAAAAAAAGAACACAAAATGAACATCTGTAAAAAATCTGCTTACTTGTTTGAGCACAGGACGAAATAAGGATATCAGTTTGCTTTTCATACTTAGTGGGTATCCTCTCAACCCTACGTAGGTACCCAATATAGAGAGCTGTCTCACTCGCACGCAGCAAATAGTAAAGTCCAGATGAACGGGGCAACCAGCTTGATATTAACCGCTGTGTCCGCTGAATCACCGATGAGACGTCATAACTTGCGCCGTCACTTCTGCGAAGTCTTTCAGAAGTCGTACGTAATGCTTCTAAATATTAATATTTTCAATACTGAGACGACGAGAATGATAGTAACATTTAAATGCGATCGTTTGTTGACGATGTTTCATTGTGCATTTGTTTAAATATTTTAAGAGTTGGTGGTAAGTATTTATTTGTGGATGGTAAAATGGTAATGTAACTGTAATGGTGGAAAACTAGTTTTTGGCCTTAACATCCATGTTTTTGCTCGGGAATAATTATGACACTGGTAGGTATGTGTAAGCAGGAACATTTACACTTACCGATCAGTCAACAACACCTGTGTAACTGTTGTTATATAGGTACTAACAGTAACAGGTAATTTTTATTACGTTCAATAGATAACCTTATTTTTTTAATATGCATGATGGATTGTGTAATTTAAAATCGCCTTTCATAATTGCAATAATTGTACAATAAATCACGTTTGTCATCTAATTACGTACGCAATTAATCGAAGATCAAAATCAATTAAGTATTCAAATGTTGAGACGAAAAGTCATTCAATATCGCAGTAGGTAGATTATTGGGTAAAAAAAACAATTATATACTTACTAATTTTTACGCTCTATTGTTTTGTGCTTACGACGGAATTACCACCGACGGATAGAAATAGGTAAATACGTTGTTATAAAGTTTATATTGTGTATAGTTTTAACGACTCGGATTAATATTTATTTTTTAATCAAACGGTACCAACAATTGCGCAAGTATTCTTGAAATCGCTTTCTACGCGGCGTCACGTCCGATAAGCGGGCCTTTACGTAAATTGCTGGTTTAATTTACTGCTACACCTAACTCTATCCACACAAATGTATATTTAACCTTGGACTTTCTAATATTCCCCAGTTTCCAGTTGCAGAGAGATCCGAGTGCCGAAAAGGATCATCATCATAATCTCAGTTATCTAAAGGTATATAAGTATAGTGAATTACAATTAAATAAGATACTTAAGTCACCTTAAGTTTCTGTTAATTATTAGCTAATTTTGTTGTGATTATGAAAAAGTGTGCCTCACCGCAACTGATTTGCCTATTCAATTATGTCTTGTTGCTGGACTTCTCTTTCCCTACATCTACAGTGTATAATCATCTACCCCGAAGTGGTATATTAACATGTTCAAATCATCCGCTGAACGGCTTGATTTTTTTTAACTAGTAAAGCGACTTGTCACTAATGTTTGTTTTTACGGCCGTTCCAGATGCGTCCAAATATTACAATGACCCAAATGCTGAAGCTATGTTTATTGTCGCAATAATGAAATAGATAGAGATACAAATACCTACGTGCCTATCCAAATATTTCTGTACACATGACAGCATACAGCTGTGGGTATGATACCTACTAGATATTTTGTAATCTAAAACAAATAGTAAACTGGTCAACGCGTGATGCATTAATCATCCATGATGGTTGTATCAATATTTGATTTCTGTCAACTGGAGATATTCGCTGACCACGAGGGAGAGCTGCGGGGGTGGGGGATATTGATAGCGTCATTCGCTTGCAGAAGTATCGTTGCGTCGGGTGCGCCTGCACTGCTGCGCCAATGTTGCTCCCACGTTCACTTTCTATTGAGCTATCTTTGAAGATATTATTTGCCAATGCTTCATGAAATTAATCGAGCTAGAACAATTTTATTCCATTTTTATTATTATGTTTTCTTATCATTATGTACATTCTCAACGAGTGATTAAAATTAGTCAGCCTAGCCTCCTTGAACCGTTGATTCGCTACATAACTTTTCTGACAATTGTTTGACCTTCCAAACTACCAATAATTAAACAATTTAGGGCAGACGTTAGTTTATACATCGATTATTTTGACCGCAGCATGTTTTCCTTCACCGGGGCGTGTTAGACTGTGTCGGGAGCATTGGCGGTTTGCCATCGCTGTATACCGTGACTCAACCGTATAAACACACCCGATTCTCGACTATGACGGGCGGTTGCGAGACGCAACTCGCATATTTCAATACAATTAACGCTAGTAGCTGCTACGCCAGCGGTTTTTTGCTAGCCTCGTGTGAGAATATACACGATTTCACCTGGAAACGCAGCGGTGTGATGATACCTTTCGCTCGATGCGACGCCAGATAAAGAGCAGCAAAAACAGCTGTCCCACTTCCCAATGACCTTTGTTACAACAACTGGCAACTAGAAAACAGCGACCTATACGACAGCTAGTCGGTATGTAGGCTCTTGCCAATACAATAATTTTCACAAACAATTGAATGTGTTCGTAGTAAAATAACAAAATATTTTCATCGTACATTCAAGTCGACATTGAACTTTGTGGTATCTGCGCAAGGAAATTGGCACAGGACCAAATGCTGAAACTTTTATGCGGGGAACAAAGCTTTCGGTTTTTTTTCTTTTTGATGAGACTTACTACGACCATAACGATAAAAGTGAGGAAGAGGACGGTCCTAATTATTACGATCCGAAAACAAAGAAACTTTGTAAAGGGAATGTGACAATGCGAGAGCGACCCTTGCTCCAGGAGCCACGTGCGCCCCTGTACATGTTTTATGAATGAGCTTTAGCAATTTCTGTAAGTTCCCTTCGTTACTTTGGAAACAAAACAGAAAGGTTAGGCAAGTAGGTACTTACCTAACCTATTGTAAAAATGGAAAGAGTTCCAGCTGTTTTCCGGAATATTGATGGATGTAGTTGTATTTAACTACAAAAACTTTGAATCTCCAAGAATTATTCTTCTATTAAATAATCTATTGGCGATTTTATATTTTTTATAAACAAACCTTTTGAAGCCATTTTGGATTTTAATACAAAGAGAGTTAGAAGATTAAGAAATTACGGAATTAAAAGAATTAAAAGAAAGAGTGTAGATAAATACTAATTAACAAAAGTTGTAAGGCAGATAAAACGCACCGATACTTTTTTTATTTAATATAAAAGTACCTGCTTATTACAATGAGTCGATAAACATAAAATGCTAATCAGGCTGATGCCTTATCTTACGTTAACATGTTGCCGTATGCCTAAACACAATTGCATTGAAAGAACAATAGATTGTCCTATGAATGTGAAGATACATTTCGTTTGACCCACTCAGGACCGGGCGGACCGTTGCTATTCAAAACCGAGCGAACAGATTAGCCATTGATAAAAAGAATAAAAATCTTTGATGAGTTGAACTCAAATAAAAAAAACAAGCAAACTTGTTCGCGTGTGGTAACTAGGCTGAATTGATTTGCAAAGTGAATATAAACTTTCTTTGAATACACCTAAAGAATTACGAATCGGATACATTTAATGCCTTTTTCACCATGTGCAGACTATTTGACAGATAACCCATACGATTTCTGATAAATAAGCTGTGGATAGGGTTTATCGGCACACTACGCAGCAGGCCGTTAGTTGAATAGACTGTTTCTCATTCAACTGTCGCATGGTGGCCGACCTCTTGTTCATAAGGTGATGTATGACAGACAAATGATAGTTTCACTTTTTTACAACACATTGCTTCGGCTTGTTTGGTAGTTGTATGGACGTTGCATGTTATAAGTACTTTATAGTGCCACTAATGCACGCACGCGAACTCTTATAACCAGTAGACATGTAAAAAAATGCCAGGTACACTGCCGCGATACACAATTCGACGAGGTTTCACTTCTGATGAGTATGCACTAGATTTATTAAGAATATAGATACTTACTTTTGCTTTAGAATTATATAAAGCTACAACAATATCATAGAATTTGTAACATTATGCACGAAATTAATACCCTACGCCATGAATCAGAGGGGATCCAATAAAATGTTGGAAATATTATCTGCGAATCCATTACAGGCCAGCAGCTATGAAATCAGTTTTGGTCATTATCTGAGTCACTATTCGATGAGCAAACCGATCAATTCTTGTTTGTATTTACGATGATATCTCAGTAGTTAAGTGGTACCGATGTGCTCAAGTCAGTAGTTATCGTAACTCTAATATTAAAAAAAAACATGAATATGAAATTTACTTGGTACAGTACGAAGGTAATATTAAGAAACAGTAACAATTTGGCTTTCCACAAGTTATTTGTGGACAGGCAAATTGTGACTTTCTTAAATTATATCATGGCTTATATGTTAAATGATTTCTTAGTACTTAAGTATGTCTCACGACACGAATTTGACGCACTCAATGTTTTTCTCAGAAACCCTTATAATGCCGCTGCTGGTGTCTTATTTACCAAGATTACATTACAGGCCTTTGGATGCAAAGGATGCAATGTCTGAACGGAAGTTGTGTAGGGATATTAAAACCTGTTCAACACGTGGGTACATTTCGGGCGGAGGGCCGCAGTACACAATGGACGTCTCTCATTTTGTTATTGTGACGACCGGCTCCGAAGCAGAGCACGTGTTGCTCGTCCCACCAACCGACCAAAATACATCTTTTAGGCAAAACCATATCTTATTATGGTTGTTTTAAAGTCTACCTAAATTATTTTACGCATCTTCATGACGATGACTTCTACAAAAGCAGGCCGCAGAAATGAGAGAGTACCTACCGATATATCCATCTGCTAATAGCAAACTCAAAATCAACCCAGCTAGGTACCTACGAGTACTTGATAACATAATAAATAGAAATTATATCATATTTACAGTATAGTACCTACATACTTTTACTACATTACTACATTTACTTCAAACACGACTATTATATATATATTATCTGCACGAATCCGTTTGTGAGGCCTAATCTAAGACACTAATGAATCAATACGCAGTTAATTCTATATTACCTTCTGACATTAATTAGATAAGAGCTAGAAATATAAACACAAATTTCGTTGAATACAACAAGTAGGCGGTTATACCGAGCCATAATAGTGAGCTGTGTATGTCATCGTTTTCAACGGATTATGGCACTGGAATGGCGTCTATTGAACGGCCGCGCCATGTTGGATGAAGTATTACGCTTGTCAAGGTGCGCGCTCGCACAACTAACTATACGTGGGCAAAAGAGCGTAATGTCGTAATAGACAAACGGCATTAACAATTAGCCAAATATTATAATAATTTATAAGCACGTTCGCATTTAAGCAGTTTATTCTCTACATGCTATCGGCGATAATACTTATAGAATAAATAATGGATTTATTTAGTTTCTAGAACTAAACTGAAATATACAGTTTTAAACAACAGTTACTCTACATATACTACGATGAGGCATTATATAAGTTCTAGGTACTCTGCTCTGTTTAAGAACTCAATACATCAAAGGCTCTATCTAAGATTTCTAAGTATGCAGGTTAGACTTATGTCCAGTAATGACATAAAATTATATAGGACTTACCAACCTAATCAAAGTATCTATAGGTAGCCCCCAAACTTATAAAATGTAATACAATTTTATACAAAGCATTTATAGAAGAAAGTGCTTTGTAATGCTATTGTTCATATGTAAACGAATTATACATACCCATCGAGATAATGTGGTCGTTGACGCAACGTGCGCCATAGAGTCTGGTGTCAGCCTGCACAGAGCATAAGCAGCACCATGTTAGGAGCCCAGTCAAGGTAGTTCCTGCCCACGCGAGTTGCGCAATTTGTGCACCTGGGATCCGTCGTCGAACCGCTTCACGTAATATCTGTGCTGTATGTGTCGTGTTCGTCATAAAACACTAGTCACTCTTTCTCTATGTGGAATAAACTATTTTTAAATTCTCTATCCGTTAGATCCTCGTGCGTAACCCAATCCATTCTACTTGTTAAATATACCAAGGGCCCTGGAGTGGAATTTATAGATCTTTGGTGATTTATATAATTATAATTTAATTTTAATACTGAGAACACTTTAAAAAAAAACGATGCCAAGGAGGCGCCATAGAGAGGAGAGAAAACCATAGAGAACATTATTTATAGAGCATTTTTCATATATTATTGTCCATTACTCGTGATACGAATAAAGTTACCTACCGATTCGATGTTTAATTCAAATCATTTAATTTTCATAATACGGCCGCGCCGCACCCGCATTGATTGTTTCCATGAGAATGCTCGAGCCATGAGAACTGACGAGAGCACCAAGTCATTATGTCGTTGTATACCCACATACAACGGACTGTGCAAACTTACAGCTCCATACTTGAGACTACGTTATTGTTAAATGTTGTTGCATTGTAATAAAAATGATGTAGAGAGCTGATGGGAGATTTTATTATAATAGGAGCCAATCGAATATTTATTTGCAGCACTTGAATTATGTGCATTACCCAATATGATTATTGATATTTTTATATCGGACGGACGTAGCGTATGTTATAGTGTATTTATAGCCGCCCCACACGCAGCAGCAGCGCTCGAGGTGCGCGGGAGACTCGTCGAACCGCGTCTATTCCAGGCGAGACCTTGCATGTTCATCTCGAATGATTCAAGACGCCGCTATAAATCCTGTAATCGGGTGCTATCACAAACATTTCGACACGATAGACGACCGACCACATCTGACTTATTATGATGTCATTTACAAGTAGGTTGACCCACGCCTTCGTTCATTTCATTTGTTACTTAACTAGTCACTCCACCAAGCTTATTTGCACACATGATATTTTATATGCGTCGAATGCGTGCTATCAGTGACAAATCGTTAAATTTCAAGGATCAGTATTATAAAAATATTGTAACGGCCACGAACGCTTATTTAAAAATCGTATAGGACTGGTCGCGTGTGGGAGCACAATGCTATTTGATTGCATCTGAGTTAAGAAACAAGTTGCGGGCTCAAGTGCACCGTATTATTATGTATATTAGAGTCTGTTCTGAAACTCCCTTTTAAGGATTGGTGACGACTGCGGCCGAAATGTACCTACTTATTCATTGAAATTTTTGTATTTTATATCTGATGTTGACTACATGTGCCACTGTCTATTACTATGTTAGTTGTAGCGTTAAGAAAAAAATGTAAATGACAATTTGTAAGTGCCCCTGTAGGCCTATACGAAATAAATGATTTGACATTGACTTTGACTTTGTTACTTAATACACTAAAAATGTATTGGCTGTATGTACCCAGACCAAACATGTAGCTTCGCTCGAGGCAATCCTCGCGTTGCCTCGCCCGAGCACTTGTCAACTGTCATTTGTCTCGCTGTCAGCTCACGCGCAGCATTTGCCCGAGTTAAGCTCTGTAGTCAGTCTGGACGCGACGATTGATAATATCTGTATTGTTGCACAACTAACACGAACCAGACTAAAAAGTTCGTGCATTCAAAATTTAAACGAACTGTATCGATTAAATTTAAAAGCTACAGAAGTAACTTAGTATACTAGCGAGATTATTGTCTGTGCTGCGCAGGGGCAGTTAAGTAGCTAAGCACTGTTTTGCCCTCATTTTATATCAATTAAGTGCATCCTTCTATATTAGGTACAAAGAGATGAATATTTTGGGGCTACCACTTACATTTTGACTCGGTAGTCTTTATATACAAGCATAACCTACATCCATTTGATAATATTTGACGCTTTATTTTGTAAGCCCTACAACTCCAATGCATCACGGGTTGATATAAATTTAATATTCTGGAGCCCTATACGCGGCGGGACGGGGAAACTATGTGTTGGTGTTTCCCTTTGTGTAATGTGATCAATAATGTAGCGTGCGCCCTTGCATCGCTGTCGGATATTAGGATATTGGGTTTATTTCATTTGTCCAACTAGGTACCTATCACTACGTAGTACTCCAGGAAATCCTATGCTACCCACTAAATGGATTTGAATGCGGTTTTCCCTGTTATGGTTCGCGTTTCATTAGGCGGGTTGAAGAGTATAAAAAAACTATACACTATACATACTTATAGGATCCGAAACAAAACGTATGAAACTCTCGAAAGCTATGATTCTACATAGAATCATATTTATGTTTACATTATTTTATCATATCAATACGATCGTGCTAGCCCTATGATATGCGTAGATGCCCATATGTATCAGGAATGAACATAACCGCAATTTTTTTTCGACAAAAATATTACTTTTACATGAACAAGCCTACCCAAAAATCTGTTTCCAATAATGAACAAAGTAAATAGGTAAGTATGTAGATATTAGTTTCATTATAAACCCTTAACAACGAGCCTGTGAGACGAGCACTGAGTCGTTAAACGGTAATAAAAGATAAAGTCAACGGCACCTACGTGTTCGCTGCGAGCATCAATTACTGGAGTCACGTACCTACCTACTCACTCGTGTACGACCAAGTGTATCCCACAGCTGCTGCAATATTTATCTATTAGATCTAACTACGAAGATGGTGAGTTTGTCTTGCGTAAAGAGAGATACCGCCGACAGCTGAAAGGAGCTTCGCTGACATCTAATCAAGCAAACACCTTATAGGATAATTGAAAAAAATTAGTTAATAGAATTAACGATCTTCTCAAATTGTTTTACTTAAAGTAAAGTAAAATAGTAGTATGTAGTAGTTTTGTATCCGTCGTAGCCACAAGGAAAACTTCATCTCGATAGGTCGTAGGTACCTACTCCTCCAATCTGTCCTACACATCAAGTCCTGATTAACTAATAAACCTAATCTAAAACGGCCCACTTCTAAGCATTCATAAAAAGTAACATGGTTTTAGTTTTAAGATTTTGGCAGAACACAACTGCAGTTAATAGGGGTATATTATAGGCAGGCATAGGCTACCTAGGTAATCTGTTTCTAACTTGCTCTAAATCTGCTAATATAATTATTTAGGAAATATATAAATTACAGTAAACAAATGCAATTCAAAGAGCTAATATTACCGGAAAACTAAGTACCTACAAATAAGTAATTATTTAATAATCACTTAGACATAATCATAATTACCTACTTAGGTACCTAATTTGCATTTTATAAAATATAATCAGATAAGTACCTACGAGTATTTATGAAGCTACCATACAATTGACGTTTGGACATGTCTATCCATTGGCCTGATTTTGTATACTTAAGTGTAACACCTGTTTAAGAAGTAGGTAAATGCGATACTACACTACATCGGCTATTACCTACATAGATACAACACCCTCCCGTCAATGCAACGTCCGGGCAAATTAGCTCTATCTGGGCCACTAACGGCACCTAAACAGTAGTAGCACACGAAACACCGGGCAATCGAAGCGAAGCATGGCCTTAAACTCGATAACGTACTGGTTAAGCCGCTAATTCCCACACCACCCAAATTAGTTCACTACCGAAATTCAGTGACGCAACGCGGTTATTAAGCATTTCATTGGCTTCATACGACGAATGTCTTGATAGGTTATTGCGCTTTTATGGTTGTGATACCTTCGCCTACAATTTTGTGGATGATATGAAGTTATGAAGACTGTTAATTACGTTACTTTAGAGGTCGCAACCAACTGTGTCACGAACGTTTTTACTAATTTTGTCACCTGGATATAGTTTTATGAATGTCCGTTCTTGAAGATTCGATGGTTTCTTAACTACCTAGTCGATATTGGTGTATCAAAATACAAATTAGGAAGATAGGTATTATTCAAACCAATACTATCGCAATAACTAGCCAATGGGTGTAGAAAGGAGGATGGTTGCGCACACCGTACGTTACGGTCCAACAGCTGGTAACCGTTTAACAGCACGCGCCCAGGCGTTTACCCGTGCCAGTTAGAGATTGCCACAAGGAGTACGGCAGAACTATTAGATATTCTGTGGTATGCCTGCTAATACCACACTTTTTACTAGAAACATCACTGGGATAGATATAAAATAGGTAGATACTATGTAGTACTAGTTTATTATAATTCTCTTTGGTTAAATTAAAGTGACGCCTAAAAAAATCTGGTCTAGTATGTTGTTTAAATGGTAGACCAAATTTTTTAGGCTTCACTTTTAGCGTATGTTGTGCGTTGTCTGAATATTATAACAAGTCTGTGGGGTTACCATAGTTACTAAGACCTGGTTGATGATTGAACAGTTCACTAACAATTCGTAGAAGAAACTGATAAAATGTAAGTGGCAGAATCATATTGGGCATAGACTCATAGATGTACCTACAATAATTTAATAATGGTCAAATATTCTAGTAGGTATTTATGTATGAAATGACATTAGCCATCGGTGATAACTGATCTAGGTAAATCTTTGGCCTTAATCGCTAATATTCATTCAAAGAAATATTCAAAAACAAATGATTGTGTTTTCAATAATTACAACGGAAAAGATAATCAATATTTATCATTACTAAATAGGAATATATTTCAAGTATTATATTAGCTGTACCTATAATGAAACATTCAATAGTTTATGTATGTATCATTAGCAAGCATCGCAATGTCATACCAGTTACACATTGTGCAATTCAATCCTTGCCTGGGCATGATCGCACAGTTGATTACCTTTATGCAAGCCAATAAACATCTAACAAGAGGATTTTACATATGAAAATATGACTTGTCTTGTACTTATATTTGTCTGATTTATGATATATCTTTAACTCTCTGAATTATGTACTATATAAATGCTACAGCTAGTTTATAGTCTAAAAATGATTGCATGTGATCAATATATAAAAAAATGTGTTTGCAATAAGTTATCATTCACAAAACTCAGATGGGAGTGGGCATGTTGCCTCCTAGCCAAGGGGTCAATGACAAAATACTTTTGATTTAGAACATGATGTTGCCTGTTGTAATTATTAATGACAATTGTGTAATAAATGTGTTGGTTACCTTATGTACTGATGAATAAAACTTCACTTATCAATCTCCCACTTAAAACTTTTATTATAGGTATTTTGTTATATGTATTATCACAAATCCTGGTAGACTTCAAAACACAATCACGCAACTGACAAAACATACTTGCTTTTCCTTGATTATTGATTTTCATATAAACATAATTTACACAATAAAATATATTCTGCGACATCACTTATGTGTAACTCCTTACTCATCATCGCACACCACTCTACACAATCATTAGTTTATTGCATATTGGATGGCTTTTTAATTTTCTAAATTGTCCTTGCCCTTCGTTATCATTAATCTCATGAAATTATATACAAAGTTGACTAATATTACTTTACAATACATGCTTTCATTTAGGACATGGCGGTCACTTGCGTCCATACTTCATGGTGAACAAAATAAAGCTTTATCATATTTTTGCACCCAAGTAGCTATTCATGCGGTGTTAAGGATATTTTGTTCACATTATAACCTGGGAGTATCTACCAGTAATAAAGTATGAAAATATAAGTAAAGCACCTTGATTGGACAATGGTATGTATCAACGATATTAACAATGTGATATGACGCGCGTCGCGGCCGCTAGGGTCCCAGCGGCCGGGGCCGGCGCGCCGCCGCCGCCGCGCTCCCGCTGGAGGCGACCGGCCGTCGAGCCGAGGCGGGCACGCTCCCGCCTCGCCTTTGCAGTCTTACGAGAAATAAATGCCACATTACACTCTAAATATTAAAGCACTGTACAACAACAATAAGTTTTCTTTTCCTTCTCAGGGCTAACGTTCATTTCGCGCACGATTTCGGCGAACATTTCGTTGACGTTGGTACGGCTCTTGGCGGAAGCCTCCACGAAAGGGCAGCCCCACATCTGCGCGAGCGCCGAGCCCTCGGCGTGCGAAACCTCGCGCTGGTGCTCCAAATCGGCCTTGTTGCCCACTAGCAGGATCGGCACGCGCTCGGAGCCCTTCACGCGAGTTATCAATTCCTTCATTGGCTTGATGTCTTGGAACGTTTGATGGTTCGTTAATGAATATACTACGACGAATCCTTGACCATTTTTTATATATAGGTCTCGCATTGAAGCGAACTGTTCCGTGCCAGCGGTATCCAATATTTCTAACACACATGGAGAATTGTCTACTTCAATTTCTTTCCTATAGAAATCCTCTATTGTGGGGTCATATTTCTCCATGAAACATCCTGAGACGAATTGCACTGTCAAAGCACTCTTTCCGACCCCACCCGAACCCAACACGACCACTTTGAATTCGCGCATTATTACGATCCTTGAATCACACTTGCCAGTCCGCACACAACGTTTTAGAAACGTATTCTCACTATGTGCTATAAAAATGTCATTGCTATGTTGGTTTATGACTCACTCGGATGCGATCACTGAGTAATGTTCACTTAATAGCAAGCTAATTCATAAACAGCGACGCCATTTTAGTTGGATGAGTAGCAAAACCGATTGCATCGCGGTACGCGGTGGTAGTTACTTCGAAGATACAAACGCGGAAGCAAACATGTAACAACTGAATTGCTTGTTCGGTGCTAGCTAGAATCAGCAACAGCAGCAGGTTGGTCAATGCACCTTATTGCAATGGTGTGATTGGTGAATGGAAAATAGTTGGTAAACGGATGCCAGAGTTAACAGAATATAAAAAAAATATCTACCAACCTAACGAGATGGGAATATACGCACGAGTATAGCATGCTCCACATCTTCCGATCCTTACCAATCCTAGCATAATTATCACATGAAATGGGATAATGTGGAGGACAATTGGACATTCGAAATCAGGATTTAAGAAGTCCGATTATCCGGATTATTAAACAAATGCCCGTCAGCATGGCCCAATAAGCCTATGAACGGGTTTTGATTGGGTTTTTGAAGAACTTAACTACTGTCAGTATTGTTATACAGCTGGGAATACACGGACGTCCATCTGTTACGGGGTAGAGGACAGGATCTGAATCTGTTAGATGTCATCTTGTCTCCTTTGAACTGTGAAAGCGCAATTGCTAACTACATACCAGGAATTGGACGTCATTTTCATATCATCATGTCACATCCATTATTTTATTTATAATGTGTATTTATTGAATGTTTTATTGCTATTAATTACTTGACACTGGCAAAATACCCGCTAAGTTGTGGGTGAGGCCATTTTCATATCCATTTTATTTCATCGCATTTCATTTCGTAAAGAATGAAGAAAATTGTGGTTACACTATTAGAACGAGACAAAGAACCATAGATTATGCCTCTCGCTCCATTCTTTTTATCTCGCAGTCCCTTTGGATAGTACGTTCATGGTGGTTAGTGAGTGTTGTATGAGAAACCCATTGAAAGCGTTTTTATTGGGTTCTGCATTTAACATAGCCTAATCCAAACTTACATCGTGTAATAGTAAAGCTCTTTCAATAGGTAAGCAAAGTGAATATCGTGAATATTACAAATCTCAATCTACGGTTGAATAGCGTAAGTGGGTGAATAGGTTACCATAATTAAATTCTGACAGTAAGTCGTCCAATAAAAATTAAAACCCGGTTCCGGGCCCTAATGTTGTATTGCATAAAGAAATAAACTATATAGTAGTAGTCATGACAACACTTATTAGTCTGTGGCCATATTTAATCTGTGATTACTTACTTTTTAAGGATTTCCTTATTCTCTATAATCGAGCTTGATTTGAATGATTAGATTCTGTTCTTTGGGAAAATAAACATAATACTTACTTACATGCCTTTAAATAATAGCTAGTCATTTAAAGTTTACTTTGAAAAGCAAGTAGATACATCATAAAGTCTTTATTAAGCTTCGCTTTTATTAGGTAAGAATATAATTTATAAATAAATAGTTATTCCTCAGCTTTGAATCCCTAAGAATACATATTATCGCAAAAACCTAATAAATTACCATACTTACTTTTAGGTACGTACCGAATATATTTATTTCGTTCCGTTTTGCGCCATGGAATTCAAGTACCTAAATTATACGTTCATGAATAGCCGCGACATTGAGTCATCAAACCAACCAACCATAGCCAATTTAAAATAGATCAAGCGATCATCGAGGTCATCTAGGACACTAAATAAAACGAACAACAAGGATACAAGTTCTCCAATATAGATACAACTGACCTAATTTTTTTTTTAATTTTATTCACAGACTGATATGTCACATAAACACACGCCATACTCTCCAAATTTCCCTCCCAGCCAGGGGTATGCACCACCTCCTGATGGAAGTAAAAGTGAAAGCTATCCGATGGCCCCTGCGGGCTACCCTGGACCTCCGCCACACACTGGACATCCACTGCCCCCTGGTGCTCAACCATTACCAGGGATGCAGCCAGGGTTCCACCCAAGTTACCAACCTGGATATGCTCCTGGATATACACAACCAGCATATCCTCCAGCAGGATATCCACACCCTCAAGCTGGCTATCCACCAGTTGTCCAACAGCCAGGACCTCAAGCTCCACCAGGTGTGTATCTTATTATTTTAATAATCCACTCAAATATCTCTACCAATAATACCAACAAAAGCCTTTTTCTGAGCAATAAATAAGCTGATTTGTCTGAGGTTTTACATCTAGATATACTTTACATTAATTATGCCTTTTGCCAAAGGATTCTGCTACATTACTTATCTTAGCTTTCATTTAAATCTTCCATTAAATATTGGGTACTGATGTCCTCCTCCTCTAACTAATGTTGGGTAATAATAATTTACACTACAAACTAACTAATAGTTCTTTATAAACATATAATAAGATTAAATTGATCTTGCTTCTGCATTGAACATTATAAAATAAACCTTACGAGTTATTTTACATGGGGCATATAGAAATAGAATCTAACATTTTTGTTTTTTTTTCTGTATTTTTATGGTGCAATCAACTTAGGATGGTGATCCCAGATATGAAAGGTTTCCCCTGGGATGGTAAAGAATACCTTCTTAAGTCCATGCATGTGTAGCCATGGGGACTGCTGTATAGAGCCTATGCTCTGCAGTGTAATAAGTATTAAATGTTCTTATATTAATAAGTATAGTTTATTCCAGGGTGTGGCAATAGGTAAACTCTTTGGCTCTAGCTAGTAATAATATTGTGGTTTACCTTTTGGTATATTGAAGCATTTTCCTTCTGAAAAATGACTTGTTATTAATAATTAGTTTATCGGTTAGTATATCAGTAGATTATGATTCTATGAAATTGTTTTCATCTTAGAGAATACCTAGTTACAAAAAAGTTAGTAAAGTTAGGTACCTGCAAATGTAATCTTATTAATTCTATACATAAATAACTTATAATAACTACCTATCACAGTTCCAGTGATTGTTTGCTATACTTATAGTAGTACCTATTTATATATAACCTGTGGGTATGCATACAAAATCAAGAACTCTGAGCATATTGTGCTATAAAGTCCTTGTCTTATCATATTTCATTAAGTATAAACATTATGTTATGTATCATTAAATAAACTTAAGAGTTGTTAACTTCTACACAGATAACAAGTGTTTATTGTTTCTGTAATATGGCTCAGACCACTCTGTTCTACATTATTGATAGGATCATTTTGTTACATTATTCCAACTTGTATACTACAGAGGCATTTATTATTCATTTAATCATTATAATTTAACTAAGCATAGCTTTTTATACTTACAAATAATTATGTTGAGTGATAGTTCCAAAATAGATGTTGAATTGTTGTTTGAAGAATGTGATAAAAAATCCAATAAGAAATTCCGAAATTGGTCCAGATTTAAACAACTTGCAAATAAGAAATGTGTTAATATCAAAAACCTAAGAGATAAACATATTTATATTGAAACCTTGAGTATCGCAAGTATTAAAAGGAGTATATACAGAGCTTATAAACATATCTTCAAGTCTCAGTGCAATGGTTATGAAAAGATTAAGACTGATGAAGAAAAGAGGTTTACTTTTGCAATAGATACCAGTGTGGTGGAGGGGTATTAAATATATAAATATACTTACCTAATTATTTATCTAAAATGAAAAAATATACATATAAGTAGGTAATTATATATTTACGTATTCAGGTGTATTTACACATATAATTAAGTATATTTGTTGTAAGTAGCTATGTATGTAACACAAATAGAACAGAAAAAAATCAATCTTTACGAGATAATAAGATGATTAACATTTATGTTTTAGGTGGGTGGATGAGTATACCGCAAGGGCTCAGCAACTGTCCGCCAGGATTGGAATACCTTTCTACGATTGACAAACTCCTGATACGTCAAAAAGTTGAGCTGCTGGAAGCATTCGTGGGTTTCGAAACAAACAACAAGTACACAATTAAAAACAGTGTCGGCCAAAAAATGTATTATGCTATTGAAGACAATGACTGCTGCACAAGAAATTGCTGTGGTCCCATGCGCCCCTTTGATATGAAAATTATGGATAATTTTACAAATGAGGTAACTATTTTTGGTCTAGTTAATTTATATACTTAATTACAAAATGATTAGGTACAGGTTGCATAAAAAAGAACAATCCGCCTTGTCCGCTCATATTATGTGTTGCAACCTGCCAAATTATATCAAATCAAAATTAAAAAGAAGAATCAATAATAATCCCAGAGTGTAGTTATAATGAGGGTCTATGATCTCATGTCTATATCATTTTACCAATAGGTTATCGACCCTAAACTAAGGTAGTGATACAGTGCAATATATGTGTTTGTAAGTATTCTGATAACTGCAATTGTCAACAATGTAATCCAAACGACTACCTACCAGTGCAAAAAGAAATATTCTTATTCACCTATTTATTGCATGAATATTTCGTATGATTTTTATTTTCTATTTGAAATTAGGTCCCTAGTTGTCAAGTTGTATTTTAGGGTACAAAAAATACAAGATTTTATAACATTCTTTCTAAGAAGTTTAAGTGATCTAAGAAGTCGCGGGTACTGTTAGTAAATGAGTACCTACATTCACAGGTTATTGAAATGCTGATATTTTTATAGGTGATCCATTTGCATCGTCCACTAGCTTGTGACTCATGCTGGTGTCCCTGCTGGCTGCAAAGCATGGAGGTCTCAGCTCCACCAGGCACAGTGATTGGCTCAGTTGAACAGGAGTGGTCCATTTGCAAGCCCTGTTATGTTATTAAAAACGCAGTTGGCGATATCATTCTCAGAATCAAAGGGCCTGTTTGCACTTTCTCTATTTGTGGAGATGTCAAATTTAATGTAAGTGCTCTTTATTATATATTATCCATCCCATATTTTGATTCATAGTTCTATAGTGTGCTGTAGAATATTTAAAAAATACATTTATTAATAAATAATTGCAGGTCTACTCGAAAGACGGCGAAACAAAGGTTGGCAAAATAACGAAACGATGGTCTGGGCTAGCTCGTGAAGCATTTACCGATTCAGACTATTTTGGAATTTCCTTTCCGATGGATCTGGATGTAAAAATAAAAGCAGTTTTACTGGGAGCGTGTTTCTTGATTGTAAGTATTCAAAATTGTAATGATATATTCTTATACATATACATGCACATATGATGATACTCAAAATTTCTTATTGATTGTTATTTGCGTATCTCTTACCATCGACGTCGTCAGTGATGACACTCTGTCACCAATTGTCTGGCGCTCTATTATGACAATCCACCTCATTACACTGCTGAAATTGATTATTTAGCACACAACTATGTATGAGTGAACAGTCATGCTATAAAATATGATATCAATACACACAATATAGTAACAAAAAAACCTACACACAATTACTAGTTTCATATAACGATTAAGGCCAATTGCCCATAAGGCTTTGGCACGCGTTGGGAAGTCCAGGATAATTAGTCTAAGGGTAGATTAAACTGAAAGAGACAAAGGTCTATCTCGTTCAGTTGTATAAAGTAGGAATACCTACCTGACCATATGTGGAATGCTTATTAGTGATACATAGAATAAGGTATATATTAACAACACTCTCTAAACAACACTCATGTGTATCAAACAATTCTAAAAAAAATATAATAACAAGTGACTTCATTATAATATAATTTCTTTCAGGATTTTATGTTCTTCGAGAAATCAGGAAATGTGGAATCTGATCGCCCTGGCATGGTTTGAAATAACACAAATTGACATGAATGGTTTGTCGTCCTTATGAATACATATTATAAGTAAAGTTATTTTTTCTACCAATACTTTTGTTAAAATTTTGTATTATGTACTAATTTAACACTTAATTCTAAGAATTAAAATGTTGTGATTTTATGAATCTCTAAGCACAATTTTTAAATTTGTTATGTACAATTTTGCTATCAACTTTATAGTATTTTTAACACTGGAGCTGACCAGGGTTTAAAAGATAACTAGTGTCAAAAGCACAAGTAATAATTTATATACACATTTTTCTTTCCCTATGTTTTATAAAACTATTTGTTTTTGTGCTAAGTCCCTACAAAATAAGAAAATGTAAAGTATAATCATCAACACCATTTATAATACGTCCATATGTCCAATAATAATGGTTCGGATATATTATAACATATATTAAGGTTTATACTACTCGACCGGACAAAGATTAGCCCCCGAATTTATAGATGTTTTATAACTTTATCAAACGTCATATATTACTGCGCACAATAGTTTTGCTTTGCGCAGTACTATATGGCGTTTGATAAAGTTATAGAATGTCTATAATTTGGGGGTAGGATTATAAATGGCGTCGCCTCTATTCACCTCTCGCTAGACACACATGCCAGTACAGACTACAAAGAAAAACGTAAAGGTAGCAGTACGTCAAGTGCGAGATTATTTATAAGCTAAACTATATTTTATAGTCTTTATTAGGCATTTTGTATGGACAATTGAATGTTAGAATACAGTCCACTAGAGGCGCTGTTCAATTCTCCATAATATATGTCTAAATACGTTGACTATGAAGTATACGGTTGGCTTACGAATAATCTCGCACTTGACGTACAGAACTCATCAGGTTACTTATAATGTTTAAATAAGTTTTCTAAAGCACAATTGTAACTACTAACGGTTCCAGAAGTCCATGCATTTGTTTATTCGGACTGTAACTTTTTTTTACGCATTTATACTGAAATATATGTACATTTCTTTGAGATAAGAATCTTTAAAATCCGGTAAAATATTTTAATAGCTCAGAAGGAGGTTGTTAAGATAGCATATACCTTTCGTGTGTAACCTGTGTTAAAATAATATGTGGTAGTACATCATCTCAATTCAGATTATTCAATGACTGAATCCATCACGATATATATACATATACTCCTGAATTTATCATCATATAGTACTGCGCAAAGCAAAACTCTTGTGCGCAGTACTATATGACGTTTGATAAAGTTATAAAACGTCTATAAATTGGGGAGATAGTATTTGTCGTGTGAGAGAACCTGACCGGTTCTCGAAAGATATGTTACCTACATTGGCCCAGTGTGGTGGACTATGGCATGAATTTCGCTCACATTAAGGAGAGCCACCTCCCCGGGAGTAGGACATTTATGGCCTAAATTATAACGTGTGTATTTGTAGATAAACGTGATTGGTATTTTATAATCTACTTAATAAAATTATTTGACTGACAGAAAACGCACAGCCTTAACCGTTGGTTCTAGAGATTTGAAATTTGTTAGATATATTTCTTAAGTACCTCAGAGGCGCACTTAAGGTTTTTTTTGTAAACTCGACCCCTACGTGTATCAAAGTTTGTATAAAGAAATATTTATTTAGGCCTACGGGGGCTTAAAAATTCACGAATTCATTATTTTGTTTACTCTGCAACCGGATCGGAACGCGACCTCAACGGAGAAGATCCGGCAAGAACATCAGCAGGCTTGTCTTTTTTGTAGTACTTTTTTATACCGCCAATATTAATATCATGCAAGTTTAATATTTTTGTAAGATCCTGTATAGTGTATTTGGTCACGAACTTGCAGCATCACTTACCTACTAGGCCTAATTTAATTGTTAAAAACAAAGGGGGTTTATGCCTTTCATGGCTTTTTATCTTAGCGTTTTTTTACAAATTACAATAATAGTCGTTGATATGCAAGGCTGCAATTTTTGTTATTTACGTCTCGTGCCTTTGAATGAGCAAGCAAAGGATTCTGATTATAATGTAAAAATATATGGGTATAATCTCTGTCCATACATATTGTCCCCTAAACATTTTAAAGTTTATTAATTTGATAATTTTTCGTTTATGGTATATGTTATGGGTACCTACGTGCAATGTTTATGACCTATTATGAATAGTTTAAGTTTGAATTACTTATCATTACCTAGTCAATATATATTTGATACATGCTTAGTCGGCACTAAATTTGTATTGTTCATTGTACCTTCATTTAGCACGAATATTACAGGAAGTTTATAAAACTTGATATGTAAGTAGGTACTATATGGTACCAGACTAATAGGTAAAGGGGATTTTTCGTAGTAATTCAATATTTCAGGTTCTATAAGCAGGTGCTAATTAGTCTTTTTAATAAGTTGAGTACTCATATAGGTACAACATTTATATACTATAAACATTATAAAGTGTAACAATATTTGTGTACAAAATTTTAAATTTAACACCATTTTATTAGATCTTATATTTGAATATTAAGTTCCATTATTCTTGTAGGCGTGCTTGAGCACAATATAAGTACGGAAAGAAGCTCTTAACTCCAGTATAACTTCCAGTAACTGCATTCAACAAGTCAGTTAAATGCCTTAAAAATTATGTAATTTTAAGGTGCAGGTTATTTTTTATTCAAGCTGCGGTAGGTATAATATAGTTATTTCACCGTTTCGACTGTTCTTCAAACAATAATTACATAACTATTATTTATTGTTTTTAAGAATTTCAAAAAATAGTTGTTTGTATGATAGCTACACATTTTGTATATGTTAATGATATTTAAATACATTTATGAATGCTTTAAATGTTTGTTTTTATTTTATGCAAATACTCATAAAATCAACACAATACACACACACAATTTAAACATTATTTTTAGGTTTGAATGCAGATTTTTGTGTACAAACAGATAACTCTGCTTGATTGTATGAGAGATTAGCGAAACTGTCTTCATGTTGAGTTAATATTTTTTTTGCCAAATTCATTTCCCTGTGATTATGTTTCATTACCATGGGCTTTGGTAAAGATGATGTTATCTTCTTGACCCAGTGACTCTGTGGTAATTTGTTTTCATCAGGTATGTCAATCTGAAATGAAACATGAAATGTTAATGTATAAAAAATATGGTACAAATGACTGCAATGTATTCTTGACACATATTCAATTATTTTTACTAACCACTTGAGTCTTTTTAGCACTTTTATATGCAACTGAAGGCAAAGTAATATTTTCTTTCTCCTTAGTAGGTATTGCATTTTTAACATATTTGGGAATAGATGATGATCCAGGTAAAGGTTTTTTTGGGTGAACATCCTTCACCAATGGAGCTATAGGACAATTCTTGATGTAAGAAGCAACTGGACTACAGATGTGTTGATATGCATTTGTTTTGCAAGGTGTCTTTTTCAAAGATGTGGCTGATGTTTTTTTAAGGGACTGTGGGGCTGGTGTTTTGAAAACTGATTTACATTTAGTGTGAATAGGAGTTGCATAACCTATAGTATGTTTGAAAGGTGTAATCCCAGTATTCATTTGAGCATTCTTTACTTGATTTGCATTATCCTTTTTGTCTATCATTTTTGGAGTTTGTTGTTGAGATGTTAATATTTTATCATTTTCAGCCTTAAATAGCTTTTCAGGTGATTTTTCACACATAGTCATTTCATTTTTTATTTCAGATATATCTTTAGCATCTCCAGCGGTGGATGGTGGATTATTTAAAATATATTCAATAACTTCTAAAGTATTGTTTAATTCTTCTTTCTTAACAACATTTCTGGGTGACACATATAATTTATCAACCATATCTTCCATTTTATCAAAACTATCATCTGAAGTTTTCTCAAACCAATAAGGAGAGCTAGGTCTAGGTGAATCTAAGATATAACAATCTCGACCAGTAATTAAATTTGGTTGGGACTGTGTCTGTATTATTTTCAAACTTGTATTGGGATCATTAATATTTGTAGAACTGTTAACAGCACTGATGGACAACCTGAAAAAGTAATGGTGATAGTCACAGGAATACTATTCAAAACTTGCCTTTATGTGGGTGTAGAAATAGTAAATAAATATTGAAATATGCTTGATGATAATGAAAGGGGATAAATATGTGACAGTCATTATCTGATACATTAAGTCTAAGCGATTCTCAAAGGAAGTTCTAACTTGCGGCATGCCGCAAGTCTCCATTTAAACAACTTCATAAACGTGCTTGAAATACCTTTACAGAAACACAATCAGACTTACGGTTTTATTTGATTGTCCCATAAAATGTGCTTTCTCAATTCTTTAAGTGTTAACTTTCCGAAAAATACTTCATCGTCACTCATTGGGTCTTCACAATAATTATTATTCAAATTCAAAGCCATCACATGTATTTATATTTATGTACGTACCCACTAACAATAAGTTATTCAAGAAAAGACAAGCATATTCGCGTAGACTAATTGCTTAATAATATATAGAAACAAAAGGAATTTTATTTGGATATTATATTATTATTCAAATCAAAATGAGTAACCGATTTTATTTTCAAACAAAACAAATTTGTTGACTATGGATGGAAGTCACTGACCTGCATAGAGGAAATAACGCTATGCTGACCTGTACAACTACTAGTGGGCTTTTTGACGGGAAGTTAATTCATGAAGTTTACAACTTTATTCTATTTTTCTATATATTTGAGCTCGTTGTATTTGCTCAAAAAACGTGTTTCTTTGATAAATAATATATAATCTTAGTGGGATAGCCATTGTGTGTTAATAAATGTGCAGGAGTGAAGGAAATTGAAACATTTTTTTTTGTGAATAAATAATTGGCATACTCAATTATTTGGTCTAACGCTAGTCCTTATCTTTACTACTATATAAATGTGTTGGAGCATCACGCAAAGACTGTTGAACGGATTTGCATGAAATTTAGTATAGAGGTTGGTAATAATCTGGAATAACATATATGCTATCTTTCATGTAGTCACGCCTTAATTACGGCATAAAAAAATATGACATTTGGCTACATTCATGTAGATCTGTTTTTATAGTGTAATGTCTATGTTATTACTGTTGGCCACATCTGCTTAGTGGGCACAAATTAGTTTACTAAGTCACAGATGCGGCCGCAGCATATAATATATATCTTCCAATATAATATTGAAATGCTTCTTAAAGCAAAGAAAATCGGCCCAGTAATATGTGGTCAAATTTAATAAAATATTTTCATATAATTTGTAGGCATAAAAATAACATTGATAATTTTTTTATTGCGGATTGACTGTTTTATGCTCGTAAGGATTATTTTATTGAATTGATTTTTTTTATTTTTGCATGTTAGCTAGTACCGTAAGTACGGGCATATATCAGATTCATAACATTAGTGGTCACCATCACTGATTTGTATATGTTTTTTATTTGTTCAACTTCTGTCCCATTTTTTTTTGTCCAATAGGTAGGATTGGAAGAAAAAAAAATGGGACAGTTGAAAAGGAATACAGTGTAATACAGTGAAATATAATCCTTCCATGATTTTTAGTTTAGCTTGGTTATAGGTACTGATAGGAAAAATTACCTAATTAAAATAATAATATGACCTTTTATTAATACTAATATTTAATATTTTTTATTAACAAATAAGTACCTACTCAGGTACTGCACAGTGTGTATAACCGCTATGTCAAGGAGCAAAATTCGAAATTTCGATGGCTTTTATTTTTTTACGAAAAATTAGGACAGCTGTACTATGTAATTAAGTTAAAGTTTTTGCGACATTTTGCTTAAAATTGCCTAAAGCACAATAGAGAGAGAGAGAGCACAAGATACAATACTCCAGTTGGTAAAATCGCAATTTTTACTTACTTTGTAGGTAGTGAGGTTTCATTTAAAATTAATTTTGAAACAAATTTAATAGATAAATAAATGCACTATGATATGCCGTAGGCGCAAACAGTAAAACTACGACCCATATGTTTACATTTTTCGTAAATAATTAAAAACCAGACCCAGTCCTTTTTGAGATACCTAGGTACTAATGTACTAATTAGAAATTTTTTTTAATGTACATTATAAAAATATGTGCGTCTTATGTTACAATTGTCTCAAAAATACCTTCAGACGATCACTAGTCTAATATTAAGATAGAAGCCTTTTCAATAACTCTGTTGCTTCTTTGTTTGCATGGTGATCATCATTAGATTTGGCAGGGTAGCTGGCTGCTAGCTTCAGATAATACTTAGCTTGATCTTCTTTTTGTAGTTTTAGATAGCAATATCCAAGTCTGAGTAAGTTAATGCTATAGAATCTAGGCTGCACAGATTCTGCCCTTAAGAAATACTCAAGTGCATCCTCATATGAAGAGTGTGGTGGTGATGTGAATAACACCTCAGCTATTTTTCGTTGATGCCATGGCATTTCAGTAATTTGAAAACACCACTCTCCCAACATATGCAATGTTGTAGCATCACTTGGATTCAGTGTTACTGCTAACTGAAAAATAATGGTTAAACATAGAAATATCCAGCTATAAGTCATAGTTCTACTAATAATTACACAGTTATTTTAGCATTAAGTACATTTAATTTCTTAGTCACCTTTACACACATAACACATTAGTCAAGGTTTTAATAATCCTATACTATACCAATCTTCTGATATGTATTAAACATATCAGAAGATTGGTATAGTATAGGATTTCCTCCCCTATTTTCATATACCTATCAGGAAGCCAGCTAATTGGAGTGTTAGAGGAATGCAATTTATAGAACTCATTGGGAAGGCCTATGTCCAGCAATGATTGTCATCCAACTGATGCGATAGATATAAAAAAACATATTACTACTTACATCCATATGTTTTTTAACATTTTCTAGTTGTTTTATTCTCTCTTTTATCCCACTCTGAGTACTTTTTGCATCCAACAGTAAAGCATACCATTTGTGTACCGCATAGTGATCCTGGTTACTATCAACCTGCTTAGATATCACCTCATAAGCTTGGAGTATCAGTTCGTTTTGAAGTGTTTGTTCATATTTCATATCTTTTGCCATGTTATACAAAACACGACAAATACGCCATTGGATTTCAACATTTTCTTTATCCTACAAAGGTAAAATTAAAAAAAAAATACAATAAAATTAATGAGTTACTTTATAATCAAATGTATATTTTTATTTGAATTAAACAGTGATATTTTAAGGTTTGAAATTAATTGTAATATAGTAATATTTTTTTAATTACCTTTGACTCTGACAATAATTTCAAACATTCCTCATATCGTGCATTTTCAAATAAATTGTCCGCAAGTTCCAAAATAGATGGTTGCTTTTGTACTGTTGCGTTTATATTGCTGTCTTTGTGTATTTTCTTAACAGGCCATAAGAAGCCAAGTGCTATAGATGTTAGTACTGTATTTCTGTCAACCTTAGAACCCTGTAAAACAACACATGGACATAAAATAATAAGATTACAATGCTAGCTACATTATAAAATAATTTGAAACTATGGTAAATAAGGTAACTCACGCTGTTGGCAATAAAATAACTATACTTAGGTAATACAAACCTGTTGAAAAGCACTCTTTATGATCCTTTTCTGTAGTTTACCATAAGTAAACACAAATTGGACAATCTCAAAAGTAATAATAGGACTAAATTTTGCAAAAACACTCATTTCTGTTTTTTATAATATAGATGTTAGCTATTTTAGTCATAAACAATAGATTAATTACACTTAAAAAATACTTATAACAAAGCACAAAATACGCAAATAAACACTCGGCCCACTTCTTCATGTGATAGGTCCAGTGTCTCCAACCCTCTTTGTCAAAATTACGGTGTTGCCTGGTCTCAAAATACGGTAGATGGTGGAAAATTACGGCAGACCAGTGTTTGCAGCTAAAATACCCATGCAGTGGGGATGCGTAATGTAAAAAAAAAAAAGGTCATTCTTCCAAACAGAAGTAGCAGAATGACCTTTTTTTTTTTTACGTTGCGCATCCCTGCTCTTCCAAACTGAAGCAGCAGAATGACCTTTTTTTTTTTTTACTTAACGCATCCCAATGCAATGTTGCCGTAATATTTTGCTAATATTTTGCTAAATCAAGTGTTCATTATAGAAATATGGACACGGACGAAATTACGGTAGAATGTGTCACCGTAATAACATGTCTACGGTAGGTGGTAGATCTAGAAAAATTACGGTAGATCTACCGTAATTACGGCATGGTTGGAGACACTGGATAGGTCTAGCGAGCACGAACAAAATTGCTAACAGCAAACTTGGGCAAAAAATCTCTGTGAACGTAAAAATGAGCAAAACAACAACTATATTATAATTACTAAACGCACGCAACTAAACGAACTAAACAAACAAAATCAACAGCAGTCAGTGTCGCACGCCCCACGGCCCCACGCTGTCAAAGTCAATCGATTTTTTTAACCGATTTAAAAAAAAGAGGAGGTTCTCAACTCGATTGTATTTTTTTATGTTTGATACCTCAGGTGGCCACCTGAAGAAATAACCGGGATTAGTATTTCACGGTCTCGATGATAAAAACTGTACTGTACTGTGTAGTAACTGTCACTTTTGACAGATATCCCATACAATATCTGCCAAAAGTGACAGTTACTATGCGGTTGCTGTACGATTATGAATCGATTGTGTTAACAGACTTGGGGCGCTCTGATGCGTAAAATCAAATGGACCGGTTCTCGAAAACAGCGGCGTGGCAGCGGCGCGGGGCGGCCAACGAGTCCCGCTCCCGCGCCGCCGCCGCCGCCACCCCGCTGCCCACTAAATTCGAGGCTGAGGCTTAAGCCTCGCTATTCAGCGCAGAAACGCGGCCAGCCTGCTGGGCACTTTTGGCATCGACGACGATGTAGAGGCATTTTTATGTATATAATTTTATGTCTTTATTTTATTTCCTTTGTTTATTTTTCCAATTAATAAGTATATTTTAGTTTTTTGTTTTTTCATGTAGATATCTTTGTACCTATTGTACATAATTTATAGTAAATAAAATAACAGCAATTTTCAATCTTGTGCTTCTTCTTTTTTAGGTTGGCAATCGGCCACAAATAAAGCCATTTTTTGCCAGTGTCGGTTATTAAATGATAAGTAACAATGATGATGACGATAATAACGCTGACTTTCTGCGGCTAACATGTAGATGCCGTACTAAAATAATAACTGTTAGTGATACGGACGAATGTTTTTTTTTTAATGGCAAGAATTATGTTATACTACCTCTAGTTTACTGCTCTATACTACTAATCAAAAAAATCAATTTCTATACAGTTCCTGGGCGGGTGAGATTGTTGACAGTTTGGTGAAGTGTAATTTGGTGTTTCAAGAAATGTTTTTAGTTTGATTATTGTTTCAATAGCATTATCATTATGCAGAGATCAGGTAATACTTTAAAAAGATCCTACTAAAACGTATATAGCTTTTACAACAATTTATCTGCAAAATTCGCGCCAAATTAATATAATTTACTGGTGGAAACGGTTCTTTTCGTAGCATTTTGAATGTTTCGTGTTTTGCAAAATTATTTTGCTTATGATTTGTATTTGTTAAAGGAATTATGGACCCATTAATGTCAGCACTAAACAATTACCAGAAATGTATCTATTTTAGTATTTCGAATGCGAAACCTTTCGCACATTGTTTTATAATAGGTAGGTACTTATGTTGGTAATTATTTTATCAGTGCTGTATGTAATACGACGTTGGTAATGGCATTAGATTGTTTTGTCAGTTATAATAAAAATATGCATTTGTTTGCATTGTATCATTACATTAATAAATTTACTGTGTTTTTACTCTATTTACCTATTCTATTCAATGGTGGTAGGTACTTGTTAGTTTAATCTGTAAGTTTTGTCTAACATTAATTTTAAATTTTATTATCTACTACAAGTAGCTAGTAATTTGTGTACTTAATGGAACTTTTAAGAAGCTGCTATACCTGGCGTGAGTTGTATTGTCCTAAGACCCTCATCAAAGTTTTGTTGCAATCAGATGACTGGTACAGGAATGCATATGGGACATGCAAAGAAAGCTTGTATAATAGGTGCCATAGAATTAATGATGTACTATCTGATCACATACCATTTTTTGTAAAAAGGAAGCTAACTAGTGTATTAATACCCATAATGTGACCTAATTATTTGGCAATATCCGACACTAGTGCCTTCCATTTTGTAAGAAGTCTTCACCGCTGCTGAATACTCACTAAAATGACACTGAAAGTTAAGAAAAACTACATTTTAATGTGTTATATTTTTATAACATAAACACTACATAGCAAACCGTTATCTTGGGCTTGAGTAATTAAATGACAAAATTTGATTGAACACAGCTTGTTCTAGTGCAACTCAGCTTACTGCCTAAAGTGTATCATATATTGTTATTCATAAAAGTAACTTAAAACTGTGTAAGTAACATGAAAATTAAATTATAACAAAATGTAAAAATGTTGGATGTGAAGTTATTTACCTATTTAGATTATTATTTTATTTTCGTGCTTTAATTTAGCATTTTCCTTATAATTGGACACAGATGGCTAGAATCATCAGTTATGTAGTATTACAACCTGATTCTTCAGCTAGATGCAAATTGAACCTTTCCCATGTTGGTGTTAATTTATTTTTTCGTTCATAGTTAATTTACAATGTGAATGTAAAATAAATAGGAGGAATAATCACAAAGTAATTTACAATGTGAATGTAAAATAAATAGGAGGAATAATCACAAAGTATTAATTGATTTGGGTCAAGTATAATAATAGTAAAAAAACACCCAGCAGAGCAAACCGTCACTGCATGTCCTTGACTTACACAGTTGATTATTATTGCACCAGTTTTTATTTTTTAATTTGATTTTCGCATACCAGTATTTTATTAGGTAACATATACATCCACAAATGTTTAAAAAATATTAATTTGCTACATCTGATTAAATTGCAGGCTGCATGTGTTGCATGTAGTGCATCAAGACAATATATGTATTTTAATAATGTCAGTGTAAGATAATAAATCATTGTTTTTTTTGTGTTCTAGGCTCAAGCTAATGTAGTAATCTCCCATTTTTTAGACAATAGCGTAGGATACACTGTGATTTCTATCCTCTTTGCTTATGTTTTCCTTATACAATTTGGTTATGACTTAAAGTTTATGACTAAATAAAAAATACTTAATACCTATCTATGTCCTCCAATATTTTTTTATTTAGTTTAGTGGGTTACGAAAACAGATTAAATACCTACAAGTATTCAGTGGTTACTTAATTTTGATAAATAAACAAATATGTATTAAATACACAACTATTAATATTAAAATTCAATTAAAATACCTATAAAATATTTTTATTTGGTGTGACAGGATCCACTGGATGTTTATTGTATACAAGTACAGTACTAATACAAAATGTTTATTATTGTACATTATCAACAGTTGACTATAACTGGCCTCTTTGTAATCGAATGCAACACTGTGTAAGCGAATTTTCCGTACTTTGTTAATATTCGTATTTGACTGTGCATAGCATTAAATATTATTTGTGAATACATGCACAAATAAAAATAAGTACCTATCTACTTTTAAGTTATTACGGCTTGTTCTTATGTGTTGCATCATGGCGGATATATTTTCTAAGTATCGTGTCGTGTTCACCAAGCGTGTGACCTCATCCTGGGATGTGCGCCCTCACGCGGAAACTGACCACTGCGTCGCTGTCGCCTCGTCAGTGTAATCCACACCCTTTCTCTCACATCTGCGGTGCGCTGCGGGCACATCGCGACAATACATTCAAGTGCCACATTATGATAAATTAGCGTTAGTAATGGGCTCTATAGAAACTGGTATACGGCGGATGGCTAGACCTTGACTGGATTCAACTTTAATTGCACTAATTTCTTGGTTTGTCGAAAATGTGTTCCAAATTAATTACTGCGCCAATGATATCAAAAACTTTTGTTCCTATCAGTCAATTAGTTTTGAAGCAATGTTTAAACAAGGGGACAGTGCGCTTTTTGCCACCTCTATGTACAAGTCCGACCTGCACTTTGCCGATTTTTTTCTGTGATTTTAATCAATTGTCGATGACTGCAAAACCCCCCTACAAACATTTAACCTTGCCTAACCAAAAGGAGAGAAATAAAATATTTAATGTAATTTTACTTATTATCCGCCTTCAGACAAATGCTGGTATGACATAAGTATATACCTACTTTATATAAATCTAGGTGCAAAATCGATATTATAACATCATATCAAAATTAAAAAAAAAACTGAATGTACGTCGTCATTATAATGGACACGGCCTTCGTTTCATTGCTAAGTAATAAAATGCAGGCATCGTATGGCAGATATGAATTTGCTACAATGTAAACCTACTGATATGTATACATTATAATCATTGATCTATTAAAACGGATAAACGTATTAAAAATACATTTCTATTTGTTTGATACGTAGACCATTTCATCCGGAAGCTTAAAGTACGGTAAAAACCTTTTCAATACCAATATGGCATGCATATGAATTGAGTATGCCTACATACATATACAGCAATGATTTCTAAGTTAGTGCGTTGCTAAAACCAGAAGATTGACCTGATGGGGCACGCGACGCTGCGCAGCCGCCGACCACCCCGGCTCGAGCAGCTTGAATCCGCCGAGTTGCGAATTCCCTGCATGTATTGAAATAGCTTGCACTGCAGTTGTACGCTCTGTACAATAACGCGTCCGTCCGCTCAGTCCCCGCTGACGAGTGAGCACCGCCGGCTCTTCGTTAGCGCCGTAAAACGCATAACTTATCTCGCCCTACGTAAACATCTAGTCACGTCTCCGTCGTACATTCTTACAAAGCCAATACTTAAAACTTTGTCACATTCTCAATATTTGCTGGTAACTGGGTCGTTGGACAGTTAATTTTTGTAAGCGACTAAGTGTTGTGATATATTATTAGTACCCATGTATGATTGTTGAGAGCATTAAATAACGTCAAAAATCTTTATTCGACAAAAATACGAGAGAGCTCAGGAACACGCCACGAATCGAATGGAGGCAGTGGAGACTTCATGTTTATCTTGTAAGCAAATTTGTATTTTGATTATATTTCAATTGCAAAGTACCTTATTTCAAATATTTTCAGAGTAGTAGGTACCTATGAGCTATGTTTGTCAAATATAATCTTGTAAATTTACCGCAAAATAATCTGTTGCAGACTAGCTTGTGTGCTGACTTGTAAACGATGAAAATCAATTGTTGTTGATTTGAAGTTAATATTTAATAGGCCGCGTCATATGTTTAACATCTTATTAATGTCGAATTGTAAACAATCGACATTTAAAAACAATGCTAGCATGCAGATTCAAGTGATTCACTGATTCGCGCGTTGAATCTTGCTAGATCGTGTAAGTAGTAAGTCTCGCTTTGCCATACGTGCCATTTGGTATTCTTAAATGTTAAAATTATTTTGTTTATAAATCTCGATGCAAAAAATACCTAAAACGTAGTAAATGAAAAATTGTTCATGGATGTTGATTACGTGAGCGCAGAAAGTCTTGAAGACGTAGGCACATGTTGTCTCCCTTGTTTAGGTATTTTGATGATCGTCATTTTGATCTCTTAATAATAATTTATTTAATAGAAATTGTAATTAATACATTTTTATCTTGTTTCATGTGCTGTTTTTGAACATCGGAAAATTAGCGGTAAGTAAAAATTTTATAATACAAAATTTTGATAAGTAATCATTTTATATTCCGCCTATGCAATTAGACACACGCGTTGCAAACGTAATGAATTTCCTTTATTTAATTTATATACATTAGCATTCAAATCAATAACATTAATATTTTATGCATTGATAGTCTGAAATGAAGTGATATCGAACGGGAATTATTAGGTCGCCAGGACAGTTTGTCCACTGGACACGTATGCCAGCGAGTGTCGTTTGAATTACGAGTAGGAATTTGTGACCGCTATTCGGTCCTCAGGCGGCGGCCGTGGTGACTCCTGCAGCACCATGACACCGATACTGAAGTCCCTATGGTCATCGTCATCGGTACAAGTTTGGCCTACACTTACACATCGGTATCGAATGAATGCAGTGACAAACGCGTACGCTATCCGCGACGCACACTTTGTTTTATTGTTTCAGTTAGCGAATTTTGTAATCGTCGAGCGGTCGTTGCTTTTGATTTTATTGCGGGAACAGTGAAATTAATAAATGCGCCTCCTGTCAAAAAAACAATTCTATTGTTTACGTTTATTTATCCCGAGTAAGCGTGAGTTATTATTGCGCCCACTCCGTTGTAGAACTCCTACATTTTCGTCTTTTCTGATTCCAATGAACCAGTGTGACTATTTTCGTTTGCTGAGCCATAAATGGGTACATGCAGGGTTGTAACTGGTAATAAGTACGTGGAATAATTGAAGTACTTAGGTTAGTTCAAAAATATAGCTTGTGCGATTTTTTATGTGGTATACGAACATTTCTGAGTCAGTTGGAGTGTTTGTTTGTAAAACACCATTAACGTTTATCAGTGGTAGTTGTAGGTGATAAGTCGTACTCGGTTGAATCACTCGCACGGGCTTCACTCGACTCTTCTCCGGATGTGATTTGTCGACGAAAAAATGTGGTATCGCGTATGCTGCTAAGTAGTGCAACATTATTGGCTATAATTGTAACAGTATGTTTTCCTCATGAACACTATATGGGTGTGTTGTGTTCAGTTAAATAAGGATCGTAATTAAAGGCACAGTTTATTTGATTATTAGTGAAAGTGTACGTACTAAAGTGATCACAATGACGTCTATGTCAGATTCGCCGTTGAATAGATCGAGAAATAGACCAGTTTTGGCTCGCTACAAACCGAATGCTGGCACTACAGATCAGGTGAGAACAATTTAAAAAATTGGTAAGCTAACCAGATTCGATTCTTTGGGAATTTTTGTTGGTCAGCACATATGAAAAGGTGTACTATGGACATAGATTAGGGGACTGTTCCACAGCCAATAGACACACCCAATCCACAACTTGATAGCACATTGTGAAACCAGGCCATGCCAGGCCAGTCCTGTCCTTAGAGGTTCTAACTCTAAAGTAGCCTAACCAAGAAGGGTGGGTATCTTGGATGCTCTCTCTCTCGCTCCGCCTGCGAGTCCCAGCATGCTCTTCTGATCAGCCATGTCAATATTGATAAATACAATTCAGACCCAGTGCACATTTTGCTATACTCTAAGTACTCTTACTACTGTTATACTTAATACGCCAAACGTTAGCGGGTATCTAAAAATTTATAAAAATAATTGTAAAATCCTGTCTGTCTTCATAATGCCAGTGAATGCCTGCTGTTATCTGTGACGAAAGAGGTCACTCGTTATTTCGTCAGAGCTTTAATATAACTTAATGGTGAATATGTTTCAATCTTGGCCGCCTATAGATAATATTGTTTATATTTGGACGACGTAAACAATAAATGGTATCAGCATGAGCAATTTATTTACAAGTTAGGCTGGGGCTCGTGTTCTATCATTGATAAATGATATACATAATTGTCGGCAGATGGTACAAGGTGCACTACAACATGTACTAAACAGGTTATTTAGTACAATGCAATTGTTTTACAGGCCCAGATAAAATAGAGCTTATATTGTGGCTTATCTGTTTTGTAGTAACGCTCTACCTAATGTACAAATATAACTGATTGTTATCGTTTACACTGTGCTATAATGTTTAGTACTTGGGTGTTTTTTTTTTTTTTTATTACATTATAGGCAAGTATTTGATCTCGATCTCACCTGATGGTAAGTGACGATGAGATCTACGATGGAGCATACTTGCCTAGATAGGAAGGCGGCAGTAGATAGAGGCACATGCAGCGCAACTGATCTGACCCGCCATCCATGAATGGCAACACCGAACATCATGCCGGAACACGGCTAGGCCGCTTGGCGACATGGCTTTGTTCAGTGGGTGGTGACTAACCACGGCCGAAGCCTACCACCAGTAAAAAGAGGGTGAGAGAGAGAGAGGGTGGGGGGAGAGGGTGTTTTGAAGTTCAGGATTAGGGAAGGATAAATAAATCAATTTACTCATTTGGTATGTTACACGTCTACAAATTAAGACTAAACTAAATTTAAAACATCAAAAATATCGCTGCATTTTTCATACAAAAGTATTATGGCCAAAAGAACAAAAACGTTACACTTTGCTTTAGAGTTTTAGTTTATGTGCCAACAAAATTTGGAAAATGGCTATAAATTTAGGCGTTTTTGCTAAGAGGGTGGGTGGTTTCAAATATTATAAAATTTACGTGGTCATCATCAGCGTCATCTTCCTCCAATAATAATAATTCAAAATAATGATCGATTGATTTGTTTAATAAACGATTGTGTAACATAACTGTTGCACATTAAGTATAGTTAAGTCAAACTAAATCATATTGCAACAAATCAACAAATAGTTTATGTATTTCTGTTGTTCTATTCGCACCAGGGCGAGCCTTCGCCGAATTGTTTCGAGTTGTAATCGTCGGTGCCAGTCGTTGGTGCTTTGTGTATTGGTGATTGTTTTAGAAACATTGCCTGTTAGTTCGATAGCACGTGCCTGTTTGGCTTAGTGGCACGTTCACTGATGTATATTTGTAGGTACTTGATAATTCTCGTAACTACTTTTCAAACTTATTATATATTCACTTTTCAGATCAGTTAACGGTATTTTATCTACAGGGTAAGCAGAAACTCCTAATGTTATCATAACGTAGTCATCGAGAAAACATGCCGCCACTGTCATACTTACTTATGAAATCTGTGGTGTGATAGGGATGCATTGGAAGAAGTTACGTTACCGAAATCGCTACGGAAAAACGATTGTGCTTGAGATACTGATCTGAAAAGCGAATAGTTAATAGACATTATTTTGATATGTAGGAGTAATCAAATATCGTACCAAAGAGGACAAATTACTACATTAGGTGTCTACCTACGCTTGGGTAGTATAGTTCGTTTGTCCTTATGAGTCTATAAAAGAATACTCACGCGTATGGTCACTTACGGTCAAACGCACTTGTCCGGTAATTACTGAACTAAATAGTTTTATCTTGGTTAATGTAGGTACATGTCAGTGATATGACTATGTTTGACTTCTTATCTATGGAACTTTGCTTTGTAATAATATTGAAATAGTGGGTCATAAACAGTAAAGGTCCTATCAATCTTGTTTCTATGATATAAGTTTTTTTTCTCCATCTTTTCAATCAATTCTGTACAAACTCTGATTGTATTTTAGAAACTGCATTGCTGCATTCCACATAAGTTACTTAATGAATCGTGGCAGCAACTGCACGCCCCGAGGGCATCGTCGTATGTTTTGATTAAGCTGTAGGTTCATTACATACATACGGCATCAATTTCATATGCAACATCAAGGAATGTAGAATATAAAGTGATATATCTTAATACCTACTTATAATGCCGAAGGCTACATTAACACCATATACCATAGTTTTGGATAAAACTGGCGGATAGTTAGTTTCGATAAAAAAACTTCACGATTCTATCTATTTCCAGTGTTTCTAGTTCTGTGTGAACTTAGGTTTATACTTTCTACATAAGGAAAAAAATAAATTCAACATGGTTGAACTCGCGTCAACGGATGATGACAGCT